>OV656803.1:45320280-46648270 GCA_927399485.1 Calamotropha paludella
ATTAAAATTCAAGAAAATCGTAATAAAGTTCAAACATTTCATGTTTCCTATTTTTGTTTTAAGGAGAGATCAGCAGTTTTTTTCTTTATGTAATTTTGTGTTAATAAAATGTATGGTGACTCATATTTTTTTTACTTTCATTTAAGGAGTATTACATTGTCTATTAAATACAATTTATTGCATTAACCTATCATTTTTAGTTTCCGAGATTTTTAACATTCTTTAAGTGACCCGGATTCATTGCTCTCGAGTGTATTTCAAGAAAATGTTTTGTTTCTTGTATTGAAAAAATTAATGGATGGAACTCTTATTTTACACTGCCGGGAAAAGTATTGTCAAAGTTATTTAATAAAACGTTAAGTGTTAATTTATTGTTGATACACAACGAAATTATTTAGAAACTAGCGGCTTCGCACGGGTGGACAAAATTCTTTAAATTTTTTCTAGCATTAAATATAGCCTATGTTACTCAGCGTAAATGTAGCTTTCTAATGGTGAAAGAATTTTTGAAATCAGCTTTGTAGTTTTTGAGTTTATTCATTTCAAACATACAAAAACACAAATCTTTCATTTTTAAATAATATTTGAGTAGATAGAAACTTCAAAATCATAGTTGACTGACATAGCCGGCTTGCATACTATCCGATATTACACCATATTTTTAATTGTGTTAATAAATGAAATCGGCTTATTTAGCATAAAATATAGTTTTTTTATTTTTTTGAATTCACAATGCTATATTTTCTATCACTACATAGTATAAAACAAAGTCGCTTTATCTGTCCCTATATCCCTATGTATGCTTAAATCTTTAAAACTACGCAACGGATTTTGATGCGGCTTTTTTTAATAGATAGAGTAATTCGAGAGGAAGGTTTATATGTATAATACATGAATAGTATAGTAGAGCATTGCATCCGTGCGAAGCCGGGGCGGGTCGCTAGTAAGATATAAAATACGTGTACGTGTACCTGAGGGCTCAGAGGCGTAGTTGTTTTTTACACACGTATTTTATATCTTATAAAATATAGTAATCAAAACTAAGATTTGAAATATATGAACGTTAAACACCTGAGGATGAGATTTTTTAATGGTTTTACTAATACGTGATATAAAAGGTAGGTACCTATATCCAATGAAGCATACGTATGAAAGTATTATAAATACATTCTTACTTCAATAAACATTTTATTGCAAATATGAAAAAACAATTATCTCACAAGTTTTTTTTTTTGTTATAGGCTTATTAAATTCTGTGGAATCATCAACAGCTAAATTTACTTTAAGGCTGAATAGAAATAAGGCCGAAAACAATATAAGACAGAAATGTGTTCTTCACTTCTCAATTCATTAATATTGACAAAACTTATGAAAAATACTGAAACGATTTATCGCTATTGCTGAACAAAACTTAATTACACATTTCTATAAATGGGCACATTAAACGTGTTTATTTACTGTATGTGATTATATAATTACTATATAATATTATTATAAACGCCATCTTATAAAGTAGGTGATTATGGGTTGCCAGGGAATAAGATGGAAATTATACCATTTGATATTCCTACGCATTTTACTAAATAACTCATGAATATGGTAAATACAGCCACCGCTTTTGTCAACCCTTTTTCGCCTAAACATGCGTAGATATTCAATAATTTTGTTATTGTGTTTACATTATTTTGTCCACATTGTTTGTATGTATGCGCAGTCATTTTAGTAAGGCGTAGTCGCTACGTAGTATCTAGGTACCTATGTAATCGAATCTATAATAAATAATGATGAATCAATCATCATCGACGATCATTCTATGTATTTAATAACTGTCAACTGTCAGAGTGAAATTAATTGGTTGTGCATTCTACTCAGTGATAAAAAATGACATTTCAGTGCCGGCAACTAGCCAATGTTTACAATTATGACAACTGCAATATTATGACTATTTGTGGGGAATTTTTACAATGCAGATGAGTGTAAGCAGATTTATAATAACCAATTAGTTAAATAAAATTAAAATAAACTTTATTCTAAGTTAACTTGTCTCAAAACAAAAAAATTTAGAGTTGAGTCGACGATGTACAGTTATAGCTAAGATGTACTACCCTCTCGATGAATTTAATTATGGATCTATTTATTATAGTTTTTCATAAATTAATTCGCTATGTTTGCAAATCGAACCCATTTTACAGTATGGTTACTTGTATTGTTATAGGTAATTGATAGATTTTCGAAGTGATGAGAAATTATTTAAAACTAATAAATATATCTATACATATAAATAAAATTGAAGTGTCTGTTTGTAATATTGAAATAACCGTTTTTTACTACATGCATATGAATATATATACGGTACATACACTAAAATTACATTTTTTTTTTATTTTGTCTGTTTGTTCCGGCTAATCTCTGAAATGGCTGGACCGATTTTGATGGGAATTTTATTGGCAGGTAGCTGATGTAATAAGGAGTCACTTAGGCTACTTTTATTTTAGAAAAAATATTTTAATAACTGAGCCACGGCAACGTGTCGCCGGGTCAGCTAGTTTAAAATAAATATGCATGGGACAACAGCATAACAACTTTACATAAGAAATAATAATCAATCGATGAAGCTGTCTAAACCTTTTAAAGATTTAGAGATTCGTTAACTGTACCTACATGTAAATGTATTGTCAAACAAATTGTATTTTTTTCCTCTTTAATTATATTAAACCTCTCCAAATCCAATTACTTTATTAATTCCATTGTCTATGTTGATATTTAATTGGTAATATGCAAATACGTGGCATCGATTGCCTAAAGCTTGTATGTTTGAGTGCCTACATAAACATACTTGTAACTTCACTTTTTCTACGTCAGATATTTTTGATACGCGATGTTAATGCAATAATACGACAAACTATAACATCGAAATCACAATGTGGATCTCGCTATGTGTCTATTAATATAATAAAATGCGTTTTTCTCGTGTATAAGAGATGTTCATTTGACATCGACCGTGTGGCAACTAACTGCTCAGATACGCAGTGACGCGACTACGTTTCGTCGGAGTCACCTAGTTTTGGGCAACTTGCCAATCGATTTTACGAAATAACCGACATTTTGTGTCAAGGGTTTGTTTGTATTTACGCGTCATAGATCATTACTACCGCGTATTTAAACTAAGAACAATGAAAATTTTGTTTAATATATGCATTTTGTTTTCTTGTTTTTATTTTATAATTGTTTGCAACTGATAATAAGAATACGAATAAAATAAAGCAGCAGTTAATTTGTGCAAATGTAATTTTTTACTTTGATATTGCTAACAAATAGCAATATTTTGATCATTAGAAAATGTTTTGGTTTATTAATATTTAGCTAACCTTGGGTTATAGAAATTGTCCAACGTGCAGCTGAAAAATATAGCTGAAAAATTTTCTGCGGAAAATTATAATAGTAAAAGAAATTGAAATAAGAACAGAACAGTAGTATTTATAGTAATTTACCGCACTGCAAACCCTTTTTTCGTCCCTTTGTCTTTTCACTTCGAGAATTATCGGTAATTCGGTACCTACTTGCTTCAAAATGCAAAGAATCATAATTATTTTAACGTGACCCACTTCTTATGAAGTTGCAAAACTCTGAATAAAAAGAGATATTTATTGGTCAAAACATGAAAGGTATGTTTTACCATTTGACATTAAGTTTTTTGTGGCATAAGTGCCTATATACCTATAGAATGTTGATAAATAAAAAGCTAAGAATGGACGAAGAGCCCACAACTCTTCGCATCTTGTATGGGCATCTTAACGGGCAAAAAATGACCTCCACCCGAATTGTTTCCTCAAACGAAGTGAGGAAGCAAGTGTCAAACTCGAGTAATCTTACTAATAACTATAGACAATTACTTATATATTATTACCTTAAGTGTTTAGGTGAGTATAAATACTTGTTCCTATGTTATTTTTGTTTATATACAAGAAATACAACTATATATGTAAACTTAAAAGCAAACCTTATCTAAAGAAATCGTTTCTTAAATACTCGTAAGCGAAATAATATACAAGAATTAGTTTAAAACAATTCGCAGCTTTAATACTATAGGGGCACAATTCGAAAAAGATGATTGTTGGAAAAACACCTTTAAAGATTTTTGAGCCCCTGTATTGTCACAAAATCGGTCATAAGTAAATTAAACTATTGAAAGCAAAATCATAAAACATCATAAAAGCATGTTCATCATATCAGCCGTACGACGCCCACTGCTGGACATAGGCCTCCCCCAAGGATCTCCACGACGATCGGTCCTGTGCTGCCCGCATCCAGCGTTTTCCCGCGACCTTAACCAGATCGTCGGTCCACCTCGTAGCGGGCCTACTCACTGAGCGTCGTCCGGCACGCGGTCGCCATTCGAGAACCTTTCCGCCCCAACGGCCATCAGTTCTCCTTGCTATGTGTCCTGCCCATTGCCACTTCAGCTTCGCAATTCTTTGAGCTATGTCGGTGGTTTTTGTTCTCCTTTTTGCATTTTAGTTACTTATAAATTATTTAGATATATAGGTATTCTAAATTCCTTTTTATTTTGTTACAGGCCTATAAAAACTACAATCATGGCTGATGGGAAGATAGAAGGTAAGCATGATACCCAACATTTTAGTAATATGTTTATCAAAATTTTTTACCTTAAATTATAGCAATAAGGACAACTTTTGAGTAATAAAATAATGGGCTTGAAACATTGGTTTTGCAAAGTCTTATCTGTCAAAAGCAACATATATATTTACGTGTTACGATTGCAATATTGCATTTTCCTCGTTCCCGATTCATATTGATTTTATAGTATCACATTGATCGATTTAAAGGCTATATTTGTTACAATATTATAAATATTGTGAAATTTAAGTTAAGTTGTGTGTACCGAAGTAGTACTGTAGAGAACTGTTGTTAAAAACACGTGTCAGAAAGGGTTTTGAAGGTTTTGGCCCTAACATCAGCCGCCATTTTGATGTTTTTTTCGAAATTGCGGTGCACAATAAATGTCATATATTTGGATAGTGGATACAAGCATAAAATGTTATATAACATAACATCATAAAGCGTTACGTTTCTGAGTTATTCAAAGATAAAAATAACAGTTGTTATAACGAATTTATTTATTTATTTTAAAGTTATAGTAATAGTAATCAGGCAAAGAAAGAAAACAAATATTTTAATACTAATAATAATTGATGTTCTTCATTAATAACTTTTTAATACAATTCAGTATAGGAATCAGATATAAATGTGTTTAATTATAATGATTTGTTATATTACGTATACTTTTATTTTGGTGAATAACTTCGAAACGTGACGCTTTAGGATATCATGTTATATAACAATTTTTGTTTTTATAAGTGTATATCTAAATATATTACTTTCGTTTTGCACCGCGCTTTTGAAAAAAAAAATCAAAATGGCAGTCGACGTTAGGGCCACCCTCCATACAAAAATCTTCAAACCTCTTTCATAGAAGTTAGAAGAAGCAAAGCGTGTCAAATTCTTTAAATTTATAAGGACCGGTCAACGCCCCCTCTATGCGTAGTATGTTCAAATCACTCGCACAACACGAATCTCCAATAAGGCTCAAAGGGCAGCGTGCCAACTTACTATGTCCGAAAGCGATGTTTCTTATTCGAAAAAATAGCCGCCAAGTTTATTGTCCACGCAGTGGGCTTAATAGAATGTTACGAAATGTTTAATCAGCCTAAATCATTAAACAATGGCGACTAATACACGAAACTTAGTAAGTATCTTTACTTGAACTCTACTAATGCAATAAACTACCTAAACGCGTCGATACAGCCGCCTTTAAAAGATGGGCATTAAATTTAAGGAAAATGGTACCATGAACTCACAGTTCGAACCTTGTAAATTATCAAAGTAGGGCGAAGCCAGACTAAACAAACTTGGCTGAGGTTATTAACTTCAAAGATAGACGAGACAGTGGAGGTTTCTTTGCCATAGCGTTATAGCCGCGTATCTATTCCGATTGGATGTGTTCCAATTAAAAAAGTTAGCAAAATTGCCCCCACTGTAATATTATTTACTATTAAAAGAACAAAGGTACCTAGATCATTTGTGATTAGAACGATTTATAGTATGTCAATCGATCTGGAAGAATTCCAAATAACTTACTTATTGGCAATAAAAGGTTGATCATTACAAGGCATACGGTACGGTGATATGAATTTGTAATTTTTAAAATGTCTTTGAATAAGCGTTGCATGATAGACATTAGGTTAAATACTGTCACAGTTATTATTAACTTACTTTAAAAACGTTAAAAACATTGAATATTACTAAAAATACTCATTAAAAATTAAAAAATAAAGATCTATTTACATATGAATTAAAGATACCTACACATTGATATAACATCAGGTTTACACCACGACTATCTGGCGTAATGAAATGACACAAAACTAGCTTAACAACAGGTCCCGGGTTCATTGTTGATTAGGCCAATATCCTCTCCTTTGGAATGCCCCCAGTATATGACTGGTTTGATTTATAAATATCAGTAATGTTTACAAAAGTAAGAAATTGGGGAATTCGAGGCGCTAATTATTTATATCAAACGAATTCTGATAAAATACTTAGAGAAAGAGATAAAAAAGTTTATATAAAATAAAATTGAGAGATTATTTCTACAATGTTAGCGCTGATATGGAAATGATATGCAGTTTCACTTATCAGTAATCCTCAAATGTGCATCTGTCAACGAATACATTTTAAAAGCAATACTTACGTCAATATTAACGTCTTAAATGTCTACATGTGTCATGTGACAAAATTATTGTGATAACCGCGTTATCAGTTTATTACGTATTTAACGAAATCTTTTGTTTACATTACGTTGTTGAAGTTTGTTTACTCCGTGTTTAATAATTAAATTATAGTATGTTTTTATACGCACCTATGAACTGAAGTATAGAGTTGAGCTTACCAGCTGTCAAACAAAACGTCAAGGGATTGTTTTATTTTTAAATTACCGTGTAACACAGATAATATACATTTATGTTACAATGACGGAAGCAGTTATTGATCGTCGCAGAGGTGCGTCTTAAAGAAATGGTCATTAGATCTTTTGATTTACTTAAGAGACTTATGTAAGATGCGTTTAATGAGATTAAATCATAGACTTCTTTAATTTCACTTTTTTATATGTTTACAGTGAACTCAAATATATTAACATAACAACAAAACAAAGTATTTAAATTTACACACGGATGTTTATTAGAATAGGAGTTGAAAAAAAATCTGTTTATCACAAAGTCGGATGGAAAAATCAAAGAATTAATGATTTTTTTTTATCACTATAGATAACCCGAAAATCTTGTCGGGTCCAGTGCTGACCAATTCACCGAATGCAGTGCTGTCGAAGACTTTGCTAAGCAGATACAATGACCTGCCTTTACCAGCAGACAAGATTATCGCAACCTATATTTGGATTGATGGAACCGGCGAACATCTCAGATGCAAAGATCGTACTCTTAGCTTCATCCCTAGAGTACCAAAAGGTAAGGTCATATAATAAAAAAAACGATTCTCCTAGGGCTAGTTTTACAATGCCAATAACGAAAATGTACATGAAGCCATGTGTACGGAATTAATATGATTAAAATTAAATGCTGTTTGTTGAAAATGAAAATAACTTTATTCAAATGCACTTAAAAATAAGTTGTTTTGAATCGTCCAACATTTTTACCTACCACCCATTCAGGACGTCTTTTAACTGACAAGAAGAATGGGCGCAAGAAACTCGTCAGCTTTAACAGAAGTAACGACATTTACAATATAATATGTCGTCACCATACACAATCCACAAAAAAACAACAAAATTATTTTGTTATGACAATACTGATAGTGTTATGATATCATTATTTCGTTGATTACAACAAAGTCAACAAGCATCTGTACTTACTTAAAGTAAGTATCCCTGAACATTGCAATAACATACAGGGAATAAACGACAAATTTAAGTAAGCAACAAGATGTATGTTTAGTATTAGTTAATAATACTGAAGGTTAAAACAGACCCATTTCCCAAGGCAGCACCCGTTCACGAGCATGACGCATGATACAGCCATCGCTTCGCTCAACCATATCTTAGGGAACGCAACGACCCGTACCACATGCCACCACCCAAGAAATGTATTAAGAGAGCATGTCATACTCTAACTACCACTAATAAATTAATTTTAAAAATTAACAAATGCTAATGTTGTGTGACACAACCTGTAATAAATAGTGTCATGTTGAAACAATACATATTACTTCCATGCATCGCGATCTATTAATTTGTTGGTAAGCATATCGCTTCAGAACAGCTGTACCGTCTTTAATATTAAAAAAAAAAACTTCATGACCGTATTTCTCTATTCTGTGCGGTGTTAAATTAATCTGTACTTCCACATAGGACCTTTTAGCGGGAGCGGGAAGCATCGTGAGCGTCAAGATGGCGGGATCAAGTCCCCAATTTGAAATGTATCACATTAAAAAGTTTGTGCTACATATGTTCTATTTGTACCCCGAACCAGACATTTGGACCTCTAATGGTAAATGAAGTATGTAAAGATCTCCCTGATTTGACGTCAAATTGGCGGGACCTTCTGAAAGCTCTACACAGAGGCCGGCAATTCACACCCGAAAACTTAGTACTACATATGTAATTGTATATACTCAGTATTCAACACAGTTGTAAGTGCCAAATTAAAGTAATGTGATTAAAACATTGGTCCCGCCAATTTGATCATTCATGTTATCGCTGAATTTATATGAACATTGTTACAACTCGCGCAAAATCAAATGTGGAAACTTAGTACGGCCTAAGTACTTGAACTTGTGTAATTTTCATGTTCATAATTTAAGTACATCAAAAGTTATCTGTCATTCATCGTTATCTCTGAAATGGACACATTTATGCAGAAATGAAACAACAACAACAAAATAATTATAAGTTTTGCCTTTAGTGTTCTAATGAGAAAAGTTACATAAAAAATAAAAATAAAGTTTAAAACAACTTATTTTTGCCCATATATTAAACAATTAGGCACTATGTACGTTTGACTATTCGTAACTTTTGTCTTTAAGTCATCGTAGCACTCCCACTTACCAAATATTTGAGAAATGAGCTCGATAATGCCCGATACCGCTAGATGTAGGTGGAGCTATAAACTCTATAGCAGATAATATATAATAGCATTTCCCTTTAAAGACGATTTGTCTCGGAATTTCAAAAATATTAATCTTCTTCAGATCATTAATTTCAAAAAATATAGATGCACTGCATGATAACATTTGATTTTGACCTACCCTCAAACTCAATAATATTTTCTCATAACTTGTAAAACATGGTTAGATAATAATTATCTCGTTAAATACAAACTACGTTAAATAATTAGGGTTTCCATTGATAACCAAAAAAATATTTGTTTCATTACTGCATATATCTGTCCAATTCTATAAAAATATAGTCTCCGGCAAATAAGTTGAACATGATTTTGAAATCACGTGACATGCGCAGTAGCAAGTTTAGGTACATTATTCACTACTGCGCATGTCACGTGATTTCAAAATCATGTTCAACTTATTTGCCGGGGACAATACTAGGTACGAAAATTAATAACGATGAATGACAGATAACTTTTGATGTACTTAAATTATGAACATGAAAATTACACAAGTTCATGTACTTAGGCCGTACTAAGTTTCCACATTTGATTTTGCGCGAGTTGTAACAATGTTCATATAAATTCAGCGATAACATGAATCATCAAATTGGCGGGACCAATGTTTTAATCACATTACTTTAATTTGGCACTTACAACTGTGTTGAATACTGAGTATATACAAGTACATATGTAGTACTAAGTTTTCGGGTGTGAATTGCCTGCCTCTGTGTAGAGCTTTCAGAAGGTCCCGCCACTTAGACGTCAAATTGGCGGGATCAGGGAGATCTTTACATACTTCATTTACCTTTAGAGGTACAAATGTCTGGTTCGGGGTACAAATATATAAACATATGTAGCACAAACTTTTTAATGTGATACATTTCAAATTGGGGACTTGATCCCGCCATCTTGACGCTCACGGAAGCATCACTATCGTGATTTTGTTTTTTTTTTGTTAAAACTTAGCTTGTGATGAATATAAGTGCACGAGTATTGGCAAGTGGAAGAAAGCAACGGGAGCTGCCTTCTTCTGCTCTCAAAAAAGTCCACGGGGAGGTTTCAGTCAATGAAATCTAGGGAAAGGGGTATTTCATTGTTCATTCACGGTTGATAGATAATCTATCCTGAATCAGCTCATCATCATCCAATTAAGGAAATATATAAAATTAAAAAAAATTATTACCTTTTTAAAAATCTCAGCCACTATAGGTTAATAAGCTAGCTAGCAGTCCAAATTAGGTTTTAAGGGAAGGTTTCCCCGAAATTTAAAGGTGCTAAGTAATAAAGTCTATATAAAATTTAATGAACTTTCAAAAAAATCAAATGGAAATTCTGATTTATTTTATTTATGACTTTAAAACGTCTTTAAAGATTGGAAAATTAGACGAAATTGGTGATCTAGCAAAGATGAAATTGTAAAAATGTCAATCTTCTGAAATGGATGTTTCTTTTAGTTTTTTCCGATCTTTTTTTTTACTTTAAATGACAGTTACAAAGAATTAAAAAAAAAATGGACTGGACGTCTGATAAGACAATGGAAACAACCCAAATAAAGCAGAATAAAGATCTACTGCCAGAAGAATTTTACTGGGGATTATAAAACCTACAAAAATAAGTATTTATCACAATAAAAAAAATTATTCTGATCGATATCATCCACTCAGTTTAATCACATATTTTAGTTAAAGAAAGTGAAGGTCCTTCCATCAATATATCGTAATTTTTACATTTATGGACACAACATATAGAAAGTCTATGATGTCAGACAGCTATGACCTCATATATTGACGAAAGATAGCAGCCTCACAAACCTGTTAACATTTTTTGTTAATAGATGAAAACCCAACTTTTAGAGTTTGGACTAGTAACGATTTGTACAGGGATTCAAAAACACCTTTATAAGGATACACTTTCATAAGGGTAACACATTGAATCTGTTACAGAATTATTCCTGTATCACTTATTTGCGTAACATAACCTGTTTTGCGTCAAATACTTATAAAAGTGTAACAGATATAATTTTTTCTGTTACCAATCTGTTAGAAACTGTTCTACGTTTAACTATCTATGTGTATACACAGTACACCAACATAGGCATTTCAAAGTGTCCAAATCATTAGTGAGCTGTCGCATAGTTATGCCAATGTGAACCTTATTGACTGTAACAGATATTAACACTTATGAACCGGTATTTTCTAAAACGGATTCAAAGTGTAACAGTTTCTTTCTGTTTAACTTTTAAAACAGAAATGAATAACAGTGTTTAGAACACTCTATTCGGATACCGCTAAAATCCCTGGATTTGTATTCAACATTGCCTTATGTAACGAAAGAGACTTCTAAAGTTAAACTAAAAATACTAAATTTCCTAATGGATATTTACTAAATATCTATCTTCTAACTTGTGCTAGAGGTAGTTTATTTCAAACTTTATTGTAAGTAAGTAAAGTAAATGTACATACATACAAATACTCAATTAACAAGTACAACGATAGGCAAACTTATCTAGGCTTAACGCTTGCTATCAGCTGACCTTTGGGTGGAGAGAAATTACATGATAAAAGGGATGTGATGTAACCGCTATGAGTAATTACAAAGCAAAATAGGAAAATACGTATTTAGCCTAACGTTTATAACAGCAAAAATATATACTATTTGATAGCAATACAGAAAAATAATAATAAAAATGACATAAACTTCAAGTAACTTCATAAGTTCCACTGCCAGAATAATAATAGGTACATATTTTTTAGACAATATTACTTTTATTTATTTATTTACAATTTAATGTATACACGGTACTATTGTGAGCTCTGGTGATGGCTCTACAAGATTAATTAAAATAATTAATCAAATCATTGTAATAATTTGGAATTCATAATACGTTAACCTATTAGATAGACATAATAAACTAATCTATAATCTGAGATCACAAATTTGTTGTTTGTATGTCAGCTCTTTTTCCATTGTTTATGCGTTACCATAGCAACGCGTTAATCGCATGTAGTTCGTCTACCGGACACTAGATGGCGCTAACGGAAAAATATTTAATAATAGAAAAAAATAAAGAATTTTGTCCACCCGTGCGAAGCCGGGACGGGCCGCTAGTTTAAATCAGTTTCTATAAGTATATAGCTAATAAAGATTTGAGAACAAATGCTCATAACACCAACATATGATGTCCGTACACGGGTTCCAATCATTTTTTGTACTAAAAATTGATGGTAATAGAAGAGTCAACCACGTACGCAGTTGAAACCCACGAATCAATTCGATGAGTAAACTTTTTAATTACACATCCTATTATACGCACTTGGAAAGGTAAATCTCTACAATTTTAGACCCAACACGTTTAACATAACTATGCTATCGAGGTTTTCATATATCTGCATATTATACGCCTATATGGCAAACCCATGGCTAAAATTATTTTAAATAAGAAGTAACTCGAAGAAGTACCAATAACACCTAACCGCTAATTTCAAAATATTTCACAAGCTGAAAAAAAATGTTTAATTTCTTAACAAGTTAATAATTACATAAAAAGTAGTTTATTTGTTTTTTAATATGATGCGCTTGCAACTGAACTGAAACATGCCAATAACGAATTTAAATTCGAAATGACAGAAAAGTGAATTTCTCGACGGATTTCAGTTAGGAGGTCTTGGCACTTCGCCGTCGAAATCTATTTAAAAAATTATTTTCCTACGAAAGAAGAAAAATGCTAATAACTATTTTTGTCTGGCGCAGCGTTACGCGGGTGCCGGTCAATTTTGTCATTTACTAACTAAAGAAGCTTGAAATATATTTTTTCAATTACATAATTTTAATTTGACCTAATTGCCAGTCACGAAGGGGTTGTAACTCTTTGGGTTCCTCTTATTTTGTCCGTGAGTTAAGTTAGTAGAAAAAGTTATCAAGTGTTGCGTTCTGAGTGTAAGTTTAGATGTGCATATTTCTATCGTGTTTAAGTAAATATTTGTACGATAAACCTTAACATTATGAAGATAAGGTCTTAATTTAAAATCTTGACACAAACGCCATAGAATAGTTTTTATATTTGGCAACATACACTCAATACTCTGGTGTTCAGTAACTCAATTTGTTTAAGATTAACTCAGATTCACTCACAGGAGTGAAACAATATTGCTTCTAAGCATCCCCCTTCCTTTGTTACGTGTATACGTTTTAACTTTCGCTAATTGGCACTTAATCAATTTTATGTAATATCTTGTGTCTATATAAAAGTCTTTTCATTAGTAAAAGTGACTTTGATTTAGGTCTAAATAGAAACACCCTTCTGATAAATATTTATCAAAAGAAACAGCTAATGAAATAATATTAAGAAATGTTCTTGTATTTAAAATGGGTGACTAACTCGGTTAGTCTATTCGGAGCAAGAAGAAAGTTCCAGAGAGACCGGTTAGACAGTAAAAATACAACTACATACATGTGGAACGTACTTACTATACAGAGACATGTAATATTGTTTGGAGGCGTCGATTATCATAAAGGTTAATAAGGCGGAGGAAACTGAATCGTTCCTTGAGATATTATGACAGCAGAAAGTATATAAGCGTTTCAGCGATGTGGCATAAGCTTAGAGCGGTAACGTAGACAAATCATATAAACGGAAAATTGAAGTTTGCGTAGTCGTAAAAATATTTATGTTAGTAAAAAGAAAATAAATAAAAGGTTCGCATTTGTACTTTGTTACAGGTAATAATATGTTGTTTTAATATGGCCTACATTCGTATTAACTTTACTGATTTTAAAAAGTCCTGATTACCAATACTATTAGGTAATTAACGTAATTGCTTGGGTGATATATGGAAACTCAACCCGGGAAAAAACTTTAGATAATATTAAACAGAATTATATCTAATTGTTTATTAATTATGGGACTTTTTACATGGTTATATCTATTCAGATATAATTTAACAAATTCCGACATTCAGTCTTTACAACACAAGATTTTGTAAGAGAAATTTAGATGTTTTCAGACATAGATTTTTAATATAAAATCAGATATAGTACATATATGAGTACAATCAACATGGAACGAAATAAGACAATTCCAGATCTTTTTAAACATAATTAGATTCATTTATATAAAAGTAGATATGATGCTTTGTGTAGGTATATACAATATGAAATAAAACAAGACAATTCTAGACCATCCCAGATATAATCAGACCTAGATCCCAAAAAGTCCCAAAATTTATACATAATCTATACTAATATTATAAAGAAGTAAAGTTTGTGTGTTTGTTTGTAAGGGGTAATCTCGGGATCTACTGAACAGATTTTAAAAATTCTTTCGCCAATAGAAAGGCACATTATTGCTGAGTGTCATAGGCTATATTGAATGCTTGAAAAAATTTAAAGAATTTTGTCCACCCGTGCGAAGCCGGGACGGGCCGCTAGTTAGATATAATTCTGTTTAATATGTTCTAAAGTTTTTTCCCGGACAGTACCAGTCGAAGCAGTACCACTTATACAGGGTAGTAATAATTATTATATTTCTTAAAACATTTTCTTTCTTGTAGACAAACTTACTCGTCTATTAGAAGCAATGAGCGAAAAGTATACTACTGATATAAAAAGAAATTTGACTTGGAATCACGCACTAGAATTCCTGCCGCCATATTTTAACCCGAAGGACCTAGAAACTGTGTTCGATGTCCGCTGCAAGCTGAGAGAAACAGAAAATAGGGATAGTTTTAATGAGAATTTAAAAGGTTTCGATGTAATATGTCACTCGCAGTCGTAGAAATGTCTGCCATAGTAAATTTCATTTGTCTTACGCCCTTTTAGTTATGCTCGTCTCATCTGTAGGTTAAGTAATGTTGACACAAATAAGTAGCTAGTATAATAGGCACTTAATTATTCCAATGTTCATATACATTTATAGTAGTAGCATATGAAGAGTATTAGAAGATAGAAGTCTTTATATGTATAAAGAACTTTTTAACAAACCTGTCGCTACTTTGTCGATTTTTAAATAGAAAATGTTAAAACTAGCGTCTGTGCTTGGTTCCTCATAGCATAGAGTTACGATGTTCTTTTATACGTCTACAGAAATACAGTAAAATTTCGTAGAATATTAATATTTTATTTAAAAAAAAATAGTGTATCCAAGTTTCATAATTTATAAATCTTGTCACAAATTTTGTACTTTCTTGTCCTAATAATATATAATATTTTTCAGAACTGCCGATATGGAATTTCGATGGTAGTTCAACTGGACAGGCCGATGGTCACAACTCCGACACATTCCTAATACCGCGGGCAATCTACAAGGACCCATTCCGTCGTGGCAACCACGTCCTTGTTATGTCCGACACATACAAGTACAACATGGAACCTACAGGTACCTTTATACTGTCATCATATACGTTTTTCACTATATGACAACCACGTCTGAATACCTCCTAAATATTTTATTTTGGAGAAAGAACTTTAAGTTTTTAAGATTTTAACGTTATTTTCGATTAATGTAAAAAATACTTTTGGTTACTCAGGAGTTTACTACCCTCGACACTTTAGCAGTTGATGAAAAACTTGTCAACTTATTAAGCGTCAGCTAAGATTTGAAGCTCACTGTACTTCGTAGCGATCCATTGCCTTTACTTTAATATTTTAGTATCTCAACGAAATTATAACTGCGATTGTTTTTTATACAGACAGCAACAACCGCGTTAAGTGCCAAGAGGCGTACGACAAATGTAAAGACGAAGAGCCATGGTTTGGCATCGAGCAGGAGTACATTCTTCTGGACTCGGATCTGCGCCCCTTCGGTTGGCCCCCGGGCGGCTTCCCCCCGCCGCAGGGTCCCTACTACTGTGGCGTTGGTGCTAACAAGGTGTTCGCTAGGGATCTTGTAGAGGCACATTACAGGTATAAATCCTTATCGATATTCTGTTGCTCACTTTGCTATAAGTAATCCAATTATTTAGAGTACATTTGATATGTCCCCTGATTTCTAGTCTTCCATTTATAAATAGAACATCCAGAAAGTTAAGTACAGAGTAACTTCCTCTGAATCAGTTGTTTTTATCGCCCATAGTATTTCAGCAGATAACATAAAGTTCGATTTTTGAAAGTTTAGTCGATAAATTTGGGAATTTAAAAAAGAAAAAAATTTACTGTTAGCAGGTTCAGGACCCCAATATTTTGAATAACACTATTGTTGCAGGTGTTGCCTATTCGCTGGCGTGCCAATCTCAGGCACCAACGCTGAGGTGATGCCATCGCAATGGGAGTTCCAAGTGGGACCTTCGATAGGCGTTAGTGCGGGAGACGACTTGTGGATGGCCCGGTATATCCTCCACCGATTGGCCGAAGAATACGGAGTCATCGTTTCCTTTGACCCCAAGCCTGTGCAAGACTGGAATGGCTCCGGCGCGCATACCAACTTCTCAACCAAGAAGATGAGGGATGACAATGGTATTATGTAAGTAACTATAATTTATGTTTTGAAAATCAGGAACCTCTCGTAAAGTTACGAGTAGATTTGTGCCAAAGTCGTATGCAACCCACTTGAGCTTAACAAATCGCCAAGTGGCAAAATAACGTAAATTAAAATTCAAAACGACTTGATCGTGTGACTCGGTCACCTACTTAGAACTGGTTTCAAATATTATGACCGTAAGATGTGTCTGTTCGGTCATATATAAACACGTGATAAAATTGCGTAACATTTGAATTAGCAAGATTTTTACACGGTAATATTGTTACAGTGAAATCGAGAAGGCGATAGACAAGCTTTCGAAGGTACATATGAAACACATAAAAGTATATGATCCCCGAGGAGGGAAAGACAATGAGAGAAGACTTACAGGACTTCATGAAACAGCCAGTATTAACGACTTTAGCGCAGGTAAATAAACCTACAAATTGTGGTGTCCACCAGAGCCATGGTTTGGTTTACTTTTGATTTAGAAATTAACCTGAAATTTTATTTAGTAATTTTGGTTACCCACATCGTCCAGTATCCATGTGGGTTTATTAATTTCGATGTTTAGAAGTTTTAAAAATTATTTTACGAAAAAATACCTCTTTCAACCTCAATAATTCGCCTCCCTATTCTGTATGGGAGCCCCCAACCACGACAAAATGAAAGCTAAGAAGTTGGTATTTATATTAGGCTCATCATATGGGTAAAAATGTTTGACAGTAAAGATATTTACAATTTTGTATTATCTTAATATATATAAATTACGTGTCATGTTGTTTGTCCGCGATGGACTCCTAACCTACTTAACCGATTTTGATCAAACTTCGTAACTATCTGTTATCTGATCTAACTTAAAAGACAGGATAGGTTTTATTTTAATTTATAACACAGCAACGCGTGACTGGGTCAGCTAGTTGTATATAAAATGTCAAATAAACAACAGTTTCCACAAATTGTTCCGAAAAGTTTAAATACATGTGTGAGCTGGTTGTAGTGTTCACTAGTCGATTTTATCTATTCTAAAGTGGTATCTTAAAAGCTTCATCAAAAAATTCCTTCCTAATTGTTCTTAGGGCACTGTTAACTTTAAACCTGTGAGAAAGAACCTGTGAGTGTATGTTTTGAAGAAAATCAGCATTGTAAGTCTTACCTTGAAAGTAAGTTCCTACCCTGTATTTCAATAAGGAAATCAAACTTATAACAGTGATCCTCCAGAGCAGGAAGAAGTTAATTAAGAAGTTTTTCGTGACCTTCTACGGAGAATCGCCACTTTTTATATATTGTATAAAGGACCTATTTTAATTACATTCAAAATGATAGGTAATTTGCTTCCTTATTTGAATGATATCTTATTTCATTTTTAACTGAACTGTCACTGTCCGTTAATTCCGCTTATATTTATTCAATTAAAATTTAGATAGGTACTTCTTTTGATAAACCGATTTTTAACTATATATAGGCAAGGAATTATTCACAGTAGTTCGTGCGTTTGGCAGAACAAAGCGCTGAGTTGTAGGCACGGCCACGTTTTCTAACTTTCGCAGCGCTGACATTTTCCGCCATTTTGCTAAGATAAGTTTGATACCTGCATTAATTGGTGCATTAATAATTGGAGAATATCGTCTATCTCGTCTTAAATATCGTCATTCACTAATTGCAATTTAAATAAAAATATATTTAATTGATGTAATGTTCTTCAGTGACCGCTAAGTTTGCGTCCTAACAGTAAATAGTCATTTAGCGCTAAGCGGCGCCTACTGCTGATTGGTCGCCATTTTGCTTTCGAACGTTTTTCCCGCCAAACGCACCCATTGCGTTTATGTATACGTAGGTACCTTCCCCGTGTTCTGTGGATAAGACGAACGCGGATATTACAATTTTTTATCATTACACTTATCGTCATGTGGTACCTAACAGGAGAAAAAACCACCTACATATTTTTGCGGTATCCAAGTATTTATTAAATCACTAAAGATAACATCCGCGTTGGATCTACGAACAATCCAATTAAAACGTTCATATAATAGGTATTTAGTAATTTTATTGTATCAAAGTTCATTAAACCTTTCTGGTTGACACATATAATCATTACTGTTCCTTTTACTGATAATAATGAATTCTTGATAATAATTGCTTTGTGTACAGTGCATTGATAATAATATTTCTTTGGATGCTCTCTTACTAAAATAATGTGGAAGTAATTTCTAACTTTTATTTTTATTCAGATAGTTTACTGTCGCGTTATTTAGATCTCATGATAATATTTTCTTAGCTGAACAAGAATGTTTTACGTTGGGTAGTAATGCGAATTCAGGATAAGTTTGATTTCGAAATAATTTACGGTAGTTTAAAAATTTTAAACAAAATTCATACAAATATATAGTACCTACAGTTTCAGTGTTATTATTATTGTGATCGATTTCTAATTTTTGAAGAGATATATGAACACAACGGTTTTGTAACCTGCCATAATGATTTAGGTGAATTCATTGGGTAGACCGAAGTTTCACTTTTCACGATCATACCTACATTCTATAGATTTTAGGGTATACCTTATC
This sequence comes from Calamotropha paludella, assembly GCA_927399485.1. NCBI lineage: Eukaryota > Metazoa > Arthropoda > Insecta > Lepidoptera > Crambidae > Calamotropha > Calamotropha paludella. Next base: position 45,339,495 of record OV656803.1, read on the forward strand.
CATATAGGGAAGTGTAGACTCAAAATTAAATTAAAGGTATTATACAATAATATTGTTTTAAGTACAACTAGCGGCCCGTACCGGCTTCCCACGGGTAGACAAAATTCTTTAATTTTTTCTTTATTAAATATTTTTCCGTTAGCGCCATCTAGCGTCCGGTAGAAGAACTACTTGCGGTTAACGCGTTGCTATGGTAACGTTATTGATACAAAGGAAGAAGAGCGGACAGACAAACACACAAATCACTGTGATCTTAGATTATAGATTTAACATACAAGTCGTAGTAAAAATATATGAACAGTTAGAATGGATTAAATCATTTTTATTAAGTTTTCTTATACCATTTTACAATACAATTTTTGGTTGTTTCCATGATTGTGCTAACCATAAAGCATAATAAATATACGATTGTGTAAAATGAGGTCTAAAAGAGTGACAGGTATTCTTTTAAACAAACTGTAGTTAATAGTGTTGCCTAGTTTTCTTTATGCCATTGTAGTCATATGTAGAGTGCAGAGTCGAGGGTACCTATGTGTCAAAACTTTAAAAAACCATAAATCTCTAGGCATTATTAGGCATATTTATAGGACATATATAAATTAAATTAAATTTGACATATTTTTTTAAAGATAGATTTGAAGATTACATGCGTCTTCTTTGCTATTTGCCTTATTTTGATAATTTGTAAAAGTTTATTGCAATAACAAATTGTTAAAGTAATTTTTTTGTTTTGGTACAGGAGTCGCTAACCGTGCGAGCAGCATCAGAATACCACGATCCGTGGCCGAGGAGAAGAAGGGATACTTGGAGGATCGGCGACCAGCCTCAAATTGCGATCCTTACGCTGTGATTGATGCTCTCATGCGCACCTGCATACTCAATGAATAACACACGAGCCTAGAACACATAGCCGCACCCACTGCACGTGTCAGCCGCAGAACACCAGAGACGCTTCATAATAACTCACGATGCACTCACAACACTGGTCACCATTACGGAGAGTTCACCGACCCCAATTTTTGTAGCTACCCTTAGATACTAAAACCGCAACGGACATACGTCTCTTTTTTTTAATTTATTACAAACAATAACATCATAACTTCCATACAAATTTTATGTAATAATAAGGTAACAAACTGACGATTCAAGTTAATGCTATGTTACAAATACGCGGTGCATATGTGTATTGTAAATTAATTGAATAGTTAAATCTTTAGAAACGGAGGTGATTTGAAATAACCTTATTATTTTCAAGCACGACGCACGGTATTTTAGTTGAATTTAAAATTAATTTATTAGATAAATATCGAGCATATATGTTTTAAAAATAATGTTTGTAAGAAAAGGTAATTATCACATTCACAAAATAGACATGCAAAATGACACGTGCAAAATGGTAGTGCGTTATAAAGGACCACATAAGATATTATAAACTATAATTATCATAGATGTAATTTTTACGAATATTATGTGATATTTAAAATTTAATGGTTAATTTGATGTTAAATAGTTTATTTGTATACAAAATAACCACATATCATTATTTCTAACACGTTCATTTAAATGCCTAAATAAATGATAGTTTAGTGAAATACTAAATAATACGCCCAAAGCAGTTGCTTTTTCGTTAAGTGATAAAACAGTGTTGGGTACCATTAGAGCAAAGATTAATCCTAAAATTATATCCCTACCTTTTTACAAATATTAAAAGTAATCTTCAAATAAATATGACTGATTTCCAGTATAAGAGGTGGAGTATTTTTTATTTAAGTGTGTTACTGCATATTATTGGTATAATTTTGAAATTATAGCACTTATCATGAGATGAACAATTATTAGCGACAGAGTACATGTAAGCACAAATTAGATTAGCCGAACAAAACATATATTTATATTAATATATCGCAAATGTTTTATTTTTTTTAGCATGCGTCTGAATAAGGAATTATGAAACGTTAAATTGTATGTGAATATGTTATACTTGTAAACTTGAGATGTTATAGTAAATAAACAATAATTTGTTGTAATCGTGGTTACATTTATTTCAATTTCCCAAATACCCAAAGTAATAAACACCTTAATAATTGATGAGCATCTCCTTTACTAATACTATTTTCTTATAATTGAATTAGCAATTAACTTATACAATGTGTCCCGTCACCAGTGTCGGAGCCTTTAATGGTGTGAAAATTGGCATTTTTTATCGACAAATTGCCCCTCAAATTTCGTTTTTCTGTTACGGCCGCCATTCTGTTTTCTTGGTAGCCAAGACCTGGGCTCTCATACTAATTCGACAACCACTACTCATGGAAATGTCCTATCAACATTAAAAAGGTGTCATTTGATAGCTAAACACGTACACAACAGTTACACAGCCATCACGTTTCAATTGTCATGGAATAAAAAATAGAAAAAAATAATTAAAGAAAAATAAATAGATTCTTTTTTATGTATTTTTGAGAAAAATCAAATTTGAGGGGCAATTTGTCGATAAAAATGCCATATTTCACACCATTAAAGGCTCCGACACTGGTGACGGGACACATTGTTTACTTACTTATGTATTCTATACCTATTATATTTAGTACCTATAGTACAAGCTTTGTCTCAATCCAGGGTCTAAATAATTGAAATGAAATGGCCGAATTATTATAAAAAAAATGTGATGATGAATGAAAAATGATATAATGGTCTTATCAGTAAAGGTGAGGGGATATGAAGCCTTCAAGGATTTTCAAGGATCGTCATGTTTCAATTGTCATGGAATAAAATATAGAAAAAAATAATTAAAGAGAAACAAATAGATTCCTTTTTGTGTATTTTTTAATTATTGGCTTGTTGAGGCAAATTACCCCTCAAAACCAATTTTGAGGGGTAATTTGTCGATAAAAAATGCCATATTTCACACCATTAAAGGCTCTGACACTGGTGACGGGATACATTGTATAGTTATAGCCATTACCTACACAGTGTGGATAAAGGAGTCTGTTACAAATTACCTTTGGGCCAGTCGATGCGTCGACCCAGACGGTAAAAAAACTAGTCCACGGTAACCGGTTAATGGGTCGACTCACTGGGACCATGAGTAATAATGAGGAAAATTAATGCATAGTTGAAATATTTATTAAACTTTATACATTAAAAATAAAAGTTTCTCTCAATACTGCTGTTTAAATCTCAACGTAATAATAAAATACTAACCTTTCTACTTTTACACAAAAGTAGACTTTATATTATATATTGTATATTATATATTATATATAAAGCAGAAATTTTGTTTTTTTAATATGCGTTTAACTGTCTTTGAATAATTATTTCATGTTTAATTAACATTGTGACTAAGTTTCTATAAAAATGTTTAGATTGAATATTGAATAAGGGAATCGAAAAAGAAAACCGTGTAGTCTTAACTTTTCGTTAAAGCTAGGGAGCTGGTAGCAGTAATTTTTTTAAGATATCATCGGTTGATAATATTAGAGTATTAAGTAATAAGTAATAAGGGTCGTTCTTCTTTTTACCGACAATGGTCTGTCCTTCGTCTTATTATAGCATCAACGAGATGAGTATTGATATTTACGGTTTTTTAATTCGGTTCGAATAAACGTCCATATTTTTCTTATCTATTAATATTATGTAATTTTTCATTTTCTCCAACCAACATGTTATTTCGTTAGTTTAACGTAGAATGCCGTGACAGAGTGGTAAACCGAAATGTGGTCTCCACAGAAAAAGGCCACTCTGTCACATATATTTTTTTTAAAACAACATTAAAAAATAATTATTTTTTGCCGCAAAGGAATCTTTAATTAGTCCTAATGACAACACAGATGCAATTTCTTTTAAATTCCACACAGAAACCACAATTATGGATAGTTCCAAAACCGAAAAAACAGGAAAACGTCGTTTCACTGTCGGTAAAAAAGAAGAACGACCCATAATCATTTTAAACAATTTCTGCCATTCATTAATTGCTACAATATCAAATATGAGCTCTCAAATAATGTTAATAAAAATAAGTGTCTTTAACGATATTATCGCTTCTAACTCAATAAATTGTATTTAACATACCAAAATATTAATGCTTGTAGCAGAAGTCTTTCTGGCTGTATTTTAGAGTACTTAATTATTATTTTTCTAATTATTATGATACTTATATAAAAAGATAAATTACTTCATCGGCAGGCAGATTAGAATAATTATTGAGATTGTGTTATGAGATAAAAAAATATACTTCTGCCACTATGATGTTGCATTAATAAATAAATAAATATTTCTTACATTCACACCAATTAGCCTAGCCCAAAGTAAGCACTGTAAGGCTTGTGTTATGGATACTAGGGTAACGGATAGACATACGTATTTGATACATAGATATGTAATATTCATAGAAATATATAAACACCCATGACTCCGGTGCAAATGTTCGTATTCATCATAAAAACATCTACTCCTTCCGGGATTTGAACCCAGGACCGTTGGTGCGAAAAGCAGGGTCACTACCGTTGCACCAAACGGTCGTCTAATCGTTTTAATAATAAAAAATGTTTAAAAACAAAAACAATATAACACGTTTCTACCTTTACGTCTGATATTTCTATTAGATAAGAAAAGCATAAAAAAGAAAAAGGCAGAAAAAATCGCTACTTTCTTTTCGAAGGCAGAAATATTTTGCTACATTAAAATACTTTAGCTGTCCTCAGGTATACAGACTCACATATTGTCAGTACAAATACACACTCGCTAATATTATTTGTGTATATTTTATTTGTTCGCATGGAAAATAAAGTTAGAAAGAATAGGTGGTTTAAAACCGGGAATGAAGGTCACAGAAATGCAGAAACAAAGTCAAACATGTACAAAAACGAAGATCATTAACTTGAAATTAATCTAAATATGAACAGTTACATATTTTGATACTAGGCATCATACACAACGCAATGAATTGGAGCGCCCTATATACGGCGCAGGCATACATGACAGTCATATTTGTTTTTATATAAGATCTAAAATCCGAGTTGTAGATGTCTGCCACATTTTTCTTATATTTACAAATACTTTACAAAACATAAAAATAATATTTGAAAAGACGATGGAATGATATAGCACTAATTTTCTTTTTTCAGTTTGATAATTATTTTCATAAAAACTCCCGCCATCCTGACTTCTGCTAGATAATTTCACTATCTATAAAATATATAAATATATGTATTTAATGGATATAATTGATGACAGGAACGATAATATAATTTAAGACAGTTTTTTTTACAATTTTGAAATTATATTTAGAAAAAAAGTTATTTGAACTCGCCACTTATTTTTTCGAGTTAACATAGGTCCAGACTTGATTATTGCCACCAACTCCCTAGCTATTGTAAAATATTATATGTATATGTATAGAAGTATTGTATTTAGGTTAATCTAATGTTTGTATTGTTTCGTGTTTCATTTGAACAGCTACAAAATTATGTGGTAATCGTAACACGGCACGGATTCCATGATTTATTTCTATATCATGGTCATTTTGTCTTTTTTATTACTGTTTATGTAAATATATTGCTTTGAAAAATGTATTTGTGGAAAATGAATAACTCTATGTCTGCTTTTTAACAAAATAAAATGTTTAAGGAAAATCTTTAGATGTGCAAAAAAACAGTACCTACAAATTTTGATTTTTAAGCATTTTTAAGAACCCGAATGTGTAAATTTATGTACACAGGAAAAAGTTCGTTTTGTACTTCTATTAGCCGAAGAGATTGTTAAAATCAATTAAAACTACAAACCCACCCTTAGTCGAATCATATGTTTTTAAGTACTTATAATTAGCTCTTGAAAACCTTATAGAATACAAATTTATACCGGAACGAATATTTTACTTAAATCATTCAAAATATTTCCCAAGTCGTTGTTAATTTTAATTTCACAACTGTTTTTAAAAGTATAGCATCAAATCTTAGAGTTGGTAGTGTTAATTAAAAAGGTGGATCCAATTTATAATTTATCTTACAGGTTTGTCGAAAACTTGTAAGAGTTCATCTGACTTAAGATACAAATCAGCGTAAACTCCAAAGCTGAATAATTCAAATGTTTGCATAGTGAGAGATTCTCACTTGACTTTTGATATATTGCTATTGTATAATTTATAATGAAAAGTTTTTGAAGCAGGCATATACAATGTGTCCCGTCACCACTGTCGGAGCCTTTAATGGTGTGAAATATGGCATTTTTTATTGACAAGGCTTTTCTCAAAAAGCCAATAATTAAAAAATACACAAAAAAGAGGCAGGATTAGTAGTTTCGGAGACAACAGAATTGCGCTGCCTTAATCAAATCAGCAGCACTATAGCTTGAAATGTATAGTTAGCGTAAACATAAAAAACTGCCTTTTCACAGGCAGGTAGTTGACGATAATTTGATCCATTAATAAATCCAGGAATGAGATACTGCTGCTCCATTGTTTAGGTTGTTTTTCTTGGACCTAAAAATTTCCTCGCTGTAACGAGGTGTAAAATTGTGAGTTTCGCACGGCAGCAAAGTTTTAAGCGTCTCGTACCTTTTAAACCCTCGGCACGCTCGTGCTTAAATCCTAGAATCCTTCGCTTATTCAGGTTACAATGGAGGTAACTCGTAGCCTATCACCTTTAAACAAATAAAGAGTTTTTATGTTAGCAACAACAGCCAACATTTACTTAGTTTAGGTAGCTAATTATGTATCTTACATCTATTTTAATACACTGATTAAAAACAAGCGGTTTGCTGTTTAGCACAGCAACTCTTCGCACATAAGGGTGTCGCAAAAGGCGAATAATAAATTATTATTTACCTTACCTACCTATAGCAGATATCAAAACGAGAAGCATAGTTTTTGGCAATATGGTTTTTTAACCCCTTGGCGTCCAACTATGTGTTAAATGCGATAATTTTTCCCCGATAGAGAGAGAAATCGAGAGGGGAAAATATCACTCAATCAAAAATAACCATTACCAAAGTCGTTATAAGGATTAAATCAGACTGCGCGCTATAGAGCATTATATAATGCCCGCGGATTTTAGGTATCGTTGTCGCGCGTGTTAGAATTAGGAATAATTCGGAGTGTATTAATTATGTTACTTAATATATAAATGATTATTTATTGATTTACTAAATTGATTTATTGATTGATTTAATTATGTACACTTTTTAGTACAATATTTTTATCATTGTCTTTGATCTAACGTGTTACCTGTCATAGCATAGACAACACGATCGGTCCACGTCACCTCCCCGCCAGGCAGTGGGAGTGACGCGGTGCCTTTATAATGCCTATAGTCAGACGGGATTATATTCAGCTGATTGTATTACGACAAATCGTTGTGTCAAAGATAAGTATATATTGGTAAAGTGTGAATATTAATTGCTGAATCATCATACAATATAAATTTAGAGCATTTGAATATTTAGTTTTCCATTTTGATGGCAAATACATGACCTAGATGAATAAACTGATTTTGGCCACTTAATTAATACCTTATTATCTACCCTCTTTTTGATATTTCATTTGATCAAAAGAAATATAATATTTCCTCTTTTCCGTTTGATAACACGCGCATGATATAATGCTATGGGGTTTTAAGGGGTTAATGCGTATCCAATCCGTCTGAGAAGCGCAGAGATTTTGGCGAAACCCCCACTTTTAGAGGAGTAAACACAACACTTCTGGATGTTTCAACGTTAAAAACTAACGGAAAATTTTAAACTTTACAAACCAATACAGAAGCTGTAAAACTAATTTACTCATACACTTAATTGGTCAAAGTAGGATCTTTATTCATAATTTTTCATAGTCTGACCCGGTCGACCAGGACGAGAATCTCTTGCATCAGATCAGTCTTTTATCATTTTGTGTTTTATGGATTATATGGAGCATATTATATGCTTTATTATTTATAATATTTTCAATAGGTTCATGTTTAATAAGTATGATTTTTGGTTGTAAAATTTATCAATACTAAGTATTTACTTAATATTTTACTAAGCTTAAAATACTCGTTATCAATTTCAGGAATTCAAATGATGAAATATTTTTTCTTCGTATATAAATTGATATGTATATAAAATTCTATCGCGCCTGGAAAGGTTTGACGTATTCTGAGTATATATGTATGAAATGAGACATTCACAAACATAAAATGTCAAGGTAGCTGAAAGAGCGAAGTTTGTGGGCACACAATGTGCTCTGGAACATGTGACTCTTATCTGAAAATAGCAGAACGTATCCGTTATGGCTACAATTCATGCTGGACTCACGGTTCACACCAAAACGGTTCTCTTATGAAATTATAAATTTCTATCATTAGTTTAGTACAAACAAACGCTGCTTCGATCAGAGAATGGGACGAAGCGCTTTGAATTAAGCCTGACCTAACGCCAAAAGGCTTTCAGGACAAATCGATTGGGAATACAAATACACATCCGATTTTTGAGCTTTCTGGAACACTTTTACGACATTTATCGAACTTTCATTCGATATTACTATTGTGAAGTGTTCTTGACTGCCCAATAATCTAATACTGATAACATATTATTTATTTTATCTACTCTGATACTATAATACAAAGATTCTAAAACTGAAAACAAAATGCTTATGACAAACATTACGTACAGGCCAAAAATAATAAAAAGAAAGTTTAATTACGATACAGGTCTTGTATGGACACCTGTAACATAATATAACTTTTTAATCATAACGATACACCTATACAACCTCCAGCTGGACCAAGGAGGTTGAACCTCTACTCGACGACGCAACACGCATGCGCAATCGATGTTTGCACCTTGGCGCCAACATTTGACAATTAAAAAATCTTTTCAATATTTAAACAAAGTTTGGTTTTGTATTATAGTATGAGAGTAGATAAAGTAGTGTATGACACTGTACATAACTTGGTCTTATAACACTCGTGTGATACTATAAAAAAACTCGCCTACGGCTCGTTTTTTTAAAACACACTCATGTTATAAGAACCCTTATTATGCAACAGTATCATAAACTACTATAACGATTATAGTAAGCCTCTAATAATATATTATATTTATAAGGGACAACAATTTAATTTATAAATAAGTGACTCTTTAAGAAAAAAAAACAAAACATTTATTACTTATCGCCACATTGATCAAATTATACATAATTATTTAGAGGACAAAAGATGTGTGAAAACTTTACTGATACGCAGATAGTCGAGTGTTGAACAAATGGATACAAGGTTTCGATTAACATTAAAATAACAAATCTGAAAAAAAAATCAACATTGTAACAAAATGGATGGACTTAGTTGCAGAGTAATTACATTCTGTCGTTAAAATGTTACATGCACATAGAAAAATTTGAAATGTACTGGACAGAAAATGGGAACCGCTACTTTAAGTAAACAGCAAAGAATAGTACTATTGCATTTGCTACATTAGAACTATTAGAGCCTCAAAACTAGGACACGCATATATCGGCCATCTTTTCGTATTCGGGACACTTTCTCAACGTTATCTGGATAGCAAGAATACTGTGGATAATTCTTAATCGATTATATTCATTCAACATTATAATTTTCATGACTGTTCACAAATATTATGGCATTTTTTTCAAATTGATATTTATTTCAGTTAATTCGTGTGATTATATGTCGAAAACTATTTTAAACTAAAGATATATTTGGGTAGGTTGATATGAAATTTATTTTTAAATTATTAAACCATTAAATAAATTGACGATGATGAATTGCCAGTTTGCAAAGTCATTTTAACAAATATAAATTATTTTAATATGTGCAAAGTAATGAATAGAATATGTCGTACATTCACCAAAATGAATCCATGTTATTCGCATTATCCAGATTGTAAGAGTATTTTTAATAGAATATTTTCGACGATTCCACACAGTAATACGATTTATGTTATACACAAAAACGTTAATTTTATTTATTAATATATCTGCTTAATATGTTATTTAAAGCACAAGACAATTAATTTATGATGACACATATCGCACCTTCGGTCAGTGGAACAAGGGCACATTTCCACTGAAGCTATTTAATTTTTTTTTGCTAGTATTAAACTGTGTGCCTTAAAGTAATTATTTTTCTCATTAAATAAGTATCACACTTTTTTAAAATACATTGTTTTTGCGTTTTGTGTTTTATAATTAAGATTTGTTAAGTGTCCTTGTTCCATCGGGGGTAAGATATATTAAATCTAAACAAACATTATTTCTATGAGAAATAAATTGCGTTTAATTAAAGTACACCCACATTTTAATCGAGACAACTTTCTATAACATCTGTAAAATTATTTTAATAAATCTTTAAGACGCGGATAACAGATATAGCCGATCATCATAAGACGGGCAATTAATGTGCTAACTTCTGCCGTTGAAACACATATTTCTATAATATTGAGATGGTAAGTATTCGTACTACACGTGCACACATTTTAATTTGAAAAACATTTTAAAATCACTATTTAATTCAAAATGTCGAATGAATGATAATTAAGACAATAATGTTCTTACACCAAACATTTTCTAATTAAATATTATAACTATGCCTATTATATAATGAATTGTAACATCGTAATTACTGTGAATCTGTTTTAAATTGTGATAATTGTTTTAATACGCAGAGACTAATATTTTTTTTATATCTTAATAGTTATATATAAAATATTAATTCTATTAGGACTATATACACTTTCCAAATGTACTAAATATTAATAAAATATGTAATTCAAAATTCCATAAAGCTACACTCAAAACAAATTATATAACACAATAATTTATAGAGTAAGTATACATAATCTAACAGTATAATATGTTTTACACGTACATATAATCAACTAACTTATTAATGAAAATAAATTTAAATATTGTGATACAGATCAAATTGTTATGAGTCTAAAGCAAAATATATTTCCTCACGAAGCCAACTTCCATAGTAATTTTATGTATATATTAATAACATCGATAATATTTTTTATTTCGCGCCAAACGAACGCTATTTTTAAACCATTAATTACATTATAACTACTGATTAATAATAACATATCAATGGGGGACATAATTTTCAGAAGTAAGCTCGACGAAGAGTGAAAACCACTTACTGAGTTGGGTATAGGAGAAAAAAAATAGAACCACATTTCAACCACATAATGCACTTACTGTACTAACACTTTAAAACACAAAAGGTCTCATTGTCCGGTTACACGTGGCAGCGTCGGCTCATCCGGGCCGTGTGCTCTAGTTGTAAGCGATGACATACGTAATGCCGGCAAATACCGCAATGTATAATAGCACCAGCCCATACACGAAGAGCCTGAAAATCTTTAGCTACTCACGCATTTGAGGATAAACATCCTCAAAGTACTCCATTAGTTAATTGTCCGGCGAAAGAGCGTTCGGATTGGGGCTCGAGGCGCTGGCGTGGTGGGAACGGAAGCGGACGCAATTGGCGATCACAGTATTAGCGAGATCCTTGATCATCTTGTATGGGGCCGGGTGAAACAACAAATCATTGAGCAGCTGTATGCCACCTTCCGCCTCCACCAGGCTGCAGTACTTTTCCGCTGTCGAATAAACATGTGGTTTAATTCAAAATTGAGCTTCTTACATCAAATCTTGGGGAATTGTGCGTTTGAATATAATTGGGATGATGACTGAATTTTAATTTTCACGTCTCGTCATAATATATTAAAATACCGTAGAAATTAAAATCGGCTTAGAAATACATTAGATACAAGCATTTTAAGTTGTTCATTTGGAAGCGATTAGACAGAGAGATCCGACATCAACAGTGACGTCACTGTTTAGTACGGCCATATAAACTCCATGTAAATTTCCGTTTTGCTAGAGAGAGATGGAGCAAAATATTCAATACCTTATATCTTGCTTGTTTTTTAAGTTATTCGAAAACCGTATTTTTCTGTCTGTTCATTATAGAAATGAGCTTCTATTAAAGCAAAAAAAATTTTTTTGTCATCTAGCCTATTATAACTATTATTTTTCTTGGAGCAGGATTATGATATAATTTTGGTTGGATTAGAAAGAAGATAAGCGTGAGGGTTGTTGATAGGATAGGATCGATCCGATATCGATTATTCTTGTAACAGAAATCAATATACCTCCAATAAGTCTTAAGTAGCCGAACACGGACGAAGATTTAGGCCATGCACAATCTTATACATTTAGTTTAACGTGCTTTGTTTACTATTTAATGTAAGGGGATTGTAAGGTATACTGTGGCAGGATGAGGCACATCTCAGATCGTACGACGTTAAGTTGCTAGCTTCAGATACGTGTGAATTGTTTTCAGATAATATTTTTTGGGGATCTAATAAAAAGTTTATCGTCCTATCGTGCCATGACATGTAACATGATAAACATCATGATCAATATGATCCTAAAGCTTATTCAGGTCTTATTCTCAGTAAGAACTAGGTTCACTTGTTTGAGCTATCGGTTGCGCCATATAGCTTGACAAAAAACATATAATGCCAACATAGAAATTTTATACTTCAAGTTGCTATTGCGCATTGGGTATTTTCATGTTGCAGTATAATATGCTGTTATAAAGCACTTAACTGTCTGTTCTAAATAATGTGAATGGCATTATTAAATTTGGTTTTTATATTGAATGCTGATTATTAAAATTAGAAAGAGATATATCTATTAATTATTAACTACAACTTCTTCGTAGTTCGGCACGCACGTTGAGCTAAAGTTTTCGTATGGATTTCGGGCGTTTAAAGATGAAATATTAGGGATGTGTCCTCATTAGGCGAACTGTAAGCGATTGAGTGTTTTCTTTTAATTCGCCCTATAGACATTTCAAATGGAATCGTCTCTATACAACGCGTAATGTACGCAGTTTACGTCGTTTCACTTACCGACACATTTAGTGAGCAGCTGTGTCGCAGCGATCGATGTTATCGGTAGGCGGCTTATACTTTGTCCAATGTAGGATGATACTTTTGACAGGTGTCACTTCCTTATTGCTATGTACTAAGGTTGCGTTTGTTGCCTTATGTTTGGCTTGACATTGCAATAGCAACTTTATACCCTCTATATAGGTGTCAACTGTCAAAAGTATCATTCTACATTGGACGAAGTATAGTTAACTCACTACGGCAACGTAAGTAACGCCAGCTGGAGTGAGACTACCGAAGCGCGTAGCTGTTTTTGCTTTATACCCTCACATAGATTTTAATCAATCTATATTATTTCAAACTATTCAGCTCATCAAAACAGCTATCAATTCGAGAATATCCATGGCGTCGAACACATCCCCTCCTCTCAGACTACTATATATATACTATATATACTATCGTACCTTTCATCCCAAGAGTTCTCAAACGCTTCGCGGTTAATACGCTATTGTTTATCGCTCACTCGACATTGAGTTATCGCGCGATGCGCCGCTCGGAGTCAGTGGACAGTCAACCGCTCACTGGGGATAAGGCCTTAATGAATAGCGTTACTCACGGTATACTGTCGTGAGATTGGCGAGCGCCCACACGGCCCAGTGTTGACACTGCGGTGTGTGGTGTGCGTGCAACAGGCTTAGTATAGGCTCGAACGAGCGGTAGTTGATGTTTCGCTCGGCGCGCAGGTCCCAACGCTCGACAGCGTCGGCAACGCGCGCCAGTACCGCATCACGAGCAGGCTCCTCCACGGTCCACGCTCCGGGCCCGTCCGAAGCCATGTGCGCTAACACCCCCGCCGCATTGTAGCTCACCTAAACAATCAGTCGAGGTCAATTATAGCATGAGGTCAGGGATTCAAAAACACCTTTATAAGGATACACTTTCATAAGGGTTACACATTGAATCAGTTACAGAATTATTCCTGTATCACTTATTTGGGTGTTTTGAACCTGTTTTGCGTCGAACACTTATAAAAGTGTAACAGTAATAATGTTTTCTGTTACCAATCTGTTAGAAACTGTTTTGCGTTTAACTGTCTATGTGTATACACAGTACACCAACATAGGCATTTCAAAGTACCCAAACAATTAGTGAGCTGTCGCATAGTTATGCCAATGTGAACCTTATTGACTGTAACAGATATTAACACTTATGAACCGGTATTTTCTAAAACAGATTTAAAGTGTTACAGTTTCTTTCTGTTTAACTTTTAAAACAGTGTTCAGAAGACTATTCGGATACCGCTAAAATCACTGCATGTGGTATCAGTATCATATATTTTAGATTTAGTACAGATTAAGGTAGGAGTTAGGACAACAACTCTTAATAAAAAATGTTACTATAACACTTTTTGTTTTATCTAATACCAGCTTTTAATAAAGTCTTCCGATTAATTATTACATTTTTATACCACGGGAACATTAATTTTCTTCTGGATAAAAGATACCCTATGTCCTTTTCTTGATCTCTAACAAAGTGTATGCAAATTACATGATGATCAGTAGAGTTTTTAATTAAACTCACTTTCTTGTTTATAATATTAGTAAAGATGTGTTTGTGATCGTTTAAAAAGAACTATAGGATAATATGACTACTTTTATGTTTATGAGGAACCATCAGGCACTCTATTAGTTCGTATTTGGTACTCAGCACCTATGCTGTCATCACGCGAATTGGGATGGCAATTTTTCAAATTTGGGCACTGACCCTCTGTTTTATCCACGTAGTATTTATTTACTCTACGTTTATTGTATGTAGGTAAAATAATTTATTTTTCAATTTTTATATTTCAATTTAGGAAAACTTAAGTGGTCTTAACATCGTTTGGAGTAGTAAAATCTACTGGTTGAAACAAAAGAAGGGTTACATGTTTAGTTTCTAGGCCAGGTTTGTTAAATAATTGTAAAGTATTCTTATCTTAAGTAGCTCTATTGTGTGGTATTACTCCAAATGACTTGAACCACTTGAATCTAGAATATGTTAGACACATTTATAAATTATAAGAACTGTGGATTACCTGAACACTTAATATTTTGAAACAAAATTAATTAAAAGAGATCTTCTAAAAACCATTACGAATAAAATACAAATTCATTCAATAGACAATCTTTCCGTAGGGTGCATTATATTTTGCGCGATCTTTTTGGCACATTTATGGCAGCCAAATGTAGCTATGTGTATGCGTATCGGTCATGTGTCCTGTCAGAAGGATGCGACACGGGGGGACTCGCGAGCAGCTAAGTCATCCCAAGTGATTACCGGAGCCCGCAGGAAGGTACCGAGACCGTCAGGGGAATGGAAAGGCGCGAAACGGGGAAACCCGTAAACGTCCAAGCCTCTTTCGGTGACTACCGGACCCAACCGCAAAGGACTGTAATATCAGAATCCTCTCAGACAGCAAGTCGGTTCTACAGGCACTGAATAGCTATCGAGCTACGTCTAGCCTGCACCATTAATGTCACCTAACCTGATTGCAGTAGGGGCATACAATGATGTAACGATCAAAGTCTATAGTGGGTCACGAGGTAACGAGGCAACTGACCAGTTGGCACGGAGGGCATCTAACACGGTGCCAATCGGCTCAGAACCCATCATCCCCATTCCGATCAGCTGGTTCAATAATATATTCCTTGAACACACATTAAAACTGCAACAGCAACGATGGAACTCTCCGGAGACGCGTGGACAAGCTAAACTCCTAGTGCCGCGGGTGGACGCTCGAGTCTTCAGACCCCTTCTACAGCTAATTAGACCAGAACTACGCCTGGCAACAGGCACCATTACTGGTCATGGCAATTTTAACAGACGTCTCTTTTATTTAGGTATCACCGACAGGCCTTAATGCAGAGGATGTATGGAAGTAGAAGAAACAGCCACCCATGTCATAATGGAATATAAAGGAGTGGGCCGCAATCGGGTGAAGTATCTCGGATGGCTGGGCAATCTCCGGGAGGTTTTCACCAAGGTGAAGGCGCTTATAGCGTTCCTAGCAGAGCTGGGATGGCTGCAATAAACTAGTAACATCCTCCAGAATCAAAATAGGCGCTTAAAGTTGTCGAGTTGCGGATAACATTCATAAAGAAGATGAAGAAGAATCTATGTGTATGCAGCAACTGAATTTGGACACTGACGTGTCAGCAACAATGTGGAATTCGAACACTTTACAATATATTTCTTTTGTCGCTCGAGTTTGGAAGCTTATTAAACTGTCCCGAACAATGTATTTTCCATAATGGTCGCTGGTAGATCTTTAATGCTGGCCTATTAGGCTCAGAACCATTATTTAAATTTATCATTTTCATGGCGGCCGAAAAGATCTCGGCAGTTTCAAACAAATAAGTTCATGGAACCCGGAAAACAAATAATAAAACATTCTCTATTGCCACTAAGTATTGTTGCGAAAGAGTGGGGAGTCATCTGTCCATTACTCAATAACTGTATGATTTTATTTATCCAGGTCTTATTAAGAAAGATAACTTTACTGTAATGTACAGCCGATCTGACCGACCGACAGCAAGGTCTCATATGTCATAATAAATACAAATTATTCCTACCTCGATACCATCGCTAGAGGAGTCGAGTAAATCGTAAAACACAGTGAGGAATAGTTTGTTCATGAGCTGTGGGCGAAGTTCTGCCACCTCAGCAACATTCCCTAGTAACCCCATCATATTCCGGAGCAGCTCTTCCTTGTCGGGAAAACTCTGAAAAAAATGTAATTTACTAGTGCAGTTATACGTTAAATTAGGTCAAGTTAAGAATAATAAGCATTAAAAATCCGTAAATAAAGAAACAAATTGTCAACTTTGAATAAAGATTCAATTACAAAACTGGTCTCAGAGCATACGCCAAAGCGTATGACCAGTGAACGTATTTTTAATTTGGAAGCACAGTGATGTGATAATGACTTCAGATTTACTTTTTGTTTTTCATATTCTCAAATGAGTTAACAAGCAATTATGGATTGTGGTATGTTTTAAAGCCTATAGAGTTACATTGTTTAATAAGACGTATCATATTTAGATCTAAGTAAAATCTGTAGTAGGATATCTACTTATTTACAGAGCACTCTCTACAAACGAGTATAACAACGATTAACTAATTACCTTAAGACAGGCCAAGAAATATTCCATCCCACGATTCTCGAGGAACCTTTGACAGTTTTGCGGTGTTTCATCAGTCACGTTCCACATAGTGGACCAAGCCACTTCCAGCACATCGTCACATAGGCGCCGCTCCAGACGGTCCGAAATAAGATTCAACATTTTCTGAAAAAAAGAAGTGAATATTGGTTAACTTTTAACTTTGTTTAAGTTACATTTTAATTATCTTTGAAAGATACTTATAAAAAAAACCATCATTCTATTTTCCAAAATTTTGTATGTGCAGTAATAATTTGGTACTGTTTTAAAACTAGAGAGATCAAAGAAGCTCAGCTTCTATGGCATCCAATAGTTCCGAATTCAACCAATAAACAGCAATCAAAAACAAGGCACATACACGAACAGCCTTTTAGAGAGGGTTTCATAAATTTATTTTATATGAGACCAAACTTTTGTTACTAGTTGTATCTCTTGAAACATAACAACTGTTTTCTTCAAGGTAAGGAAACTAAAAGCTATTATCACATATTCAAAAGGATTAATTATTATTAAGATCACGTATAGATGATAACATTCAACTCAAATTCAAAGTTTTATAATTAGTTTAAGAGGTTAATGTTAAAACAACTAATTATAACAAACAAAATAATTTTACGAATTTAAGTGATATACCTATATAATGCTCGCTGATGCTAAGACAAAGGGGATATATTTTTACTTTTTGTAATATCCCTCAATAATTCCTATTACTAGAGCTAAGCTTATTACTAGAGCTAGGAGTGAATATTATTATTTTTATGTTATTGTATATGTTAATTAATTTTTGGTATGAAATTGATGCATAATATAATTAATTTAATATAAGTATTTGACATAATTCTAGCATAAAAAATATATAGTTCAAAAAACTAAAAAACACGCTTTTTCGTATTCCTGACAGCAAACCCTTTCATTTGATACCCATAACATGGAAGTGCATTTCAAACAGCCAGTTCGCCATCTTGGGGAGGCCGCCATATTTGATTTGTAATGACGTTTCTTAGCTAGTCATGTATTGTCATCAGAACTCAGAGCGTGTGCAAAATTTCATCCTAATCAAAGACCGGAAAGTGGGTCACATTAAGATTCCAAGATTTTCTTACATAGTTACAAGTAAAGCTAATAAAAGTGTGTTAATAAAAATAGCAGTCTATTGTAATTAATTTGTTTTGAAATGTATCGCCGTGTAAGACCAGCTAGTGTATTGGAAGTGAACTTCTGTAACTAGCACGTGTACGAATAAATAAATAAAAAATAATATGCTATCAGTCCCACTTCGTGCCATAACATTTGATAACATAAACATTCGCTCAGAAAGATTATTGTTCTCTTTATTATCTCCGCCTATGGTCGACCACGTAAAATAATGTTTCTTTATTTTATTATCATTATTCGAGGAAGACGTACTATATATATGGGTCGTTCTTCTTTTTTATCAAAAGTGAAACGACTATTTTCTGCTTTTTGGTTTTTTAACTATCCATAAATGTGATTTCTGTGTGGAATTTAAAAGAAATTGCATCTGCGTTGTTATTAGGACTAATTAAAGTTTCCTTTGCGGCAAATATTAATTCTTTTTTAATGAAAAATTACATAATATTAATAGATAAGAAAAATGTGGACGTTTAATTGAACCGAATTAAAAACCGTAAATATCAATAGTCCAACGAGATGCCATAATAAGACGAAGGAAAGACCATTGTCGATAGAAAAGTAGAACGACCCATATACACAAATCCCCTTTCACAGTGTTTGGCAGCTTTGAATTCCAAAACTACTCAACCAATTTTGATGTTTACTTATCACTTTCCTGGATTTCTTCCCACTTAGGATATAGAATAGGTTTCATTTAAATCACAGCAACGCGTGACCTGATTAGCCAGTATTTATTAAAAGTATGAGGAGTAAACAATTTCAAAAACGGAATGCATTTATTTTTTCACAATTTTTTTTTATCGGTCAGCAGATATTTTCATCATATAGCCAGTTACTTATTCATGCAATCTTGGTCAGTATTTGTTTATTAGAACACTTACTAATTATATTCACGTACGTTTACGAAGGTCCAATCAGTTGTTTTTGAGTAGATGTAATAAAAAATATTTAAATATGTAAATAATGGCCAGAAATTATCCTCTAGCGCTCTTCGAGACTTCTAAAAGCACGATAAGTTTAAAGGATCGAACTTTAAATCACTATAGGCTCTTAAGCTTCGCACTGAAAAAAAAATGGGAAAAGCTTAGTTTTTTATTGTATTATACAGGGTGTAAATGAAAATAGAACACCTGCTTTAATGGGTTATCATGTATCGCAAATGTAACAGATTTGTTGTATCAGTTTTTCTATTAACTAATAAATAACAGAGTTTTGAAAATAAGAAATAAAAAAGAACGGAGCGCATCGCCTTAAATTTAACCGCGTGGGTCAACGCTGATTGACCGTGTTCATTGACCGCGTCACACGCGTAGGTATTTAATATTTTTATTTAACAAAGATGCCTAATTTTTTGAAAATAATTTAATAAATTCTCGCTCAGGTGAGTGAGAATGGACCGTGTGTACGAGTACCATCTTTAATCAGAGTTCCACAATGTACGGTCAATAGCACGTCACGGTGAATGAAAGCAGCTTGATATTAGCGCTTACGCCTACGAAATAAAGCCGGTGCAAAGTCCAAAGTGCTTCCTGCTCTTTGCATGATATGCTGTTGACTGTACTAAAAAAAAAATTAAAACCTACCTTTTTAATGTGCCGTTGTTATCACCTCCATTAGAGATCAATATGATTTCCACTTCAATCACCAGACAGCACTAAATACACTCACACTTTAAATTAAATGTTCAAAGTTCCTTTCCTGTACGGACACACACAGTCTTGCACGTGCATAGTCCATGCGGCGCTCGTAATCTTCCACCAATAATGCTTGCACCTTTGTAAACTTAAATGGATGTCGCGGCTGTTCATCCGTCTTTAGAATTTTGTGTACGGTGGCATTGTAGACTTCAAAAAGTCGACCGGCACTTCTTGTACTGTCCTCAGGATGTACATCAAAATGAGCGAGAATTGAATCCCTAACGTCCACGTCACCTATAGCACCGGAATCCACGTTGCGATTGGAAAAACTGCCACGATCTCTTAAACGCTGAACTACGTTCACAATATTCTACCATGGGAGGGCACATAGTTATTATTGCGGTGTCCGAAATAGTCCAGATACAAACGCAATGCTTCACCAGAGTTCCCAACGCTCATTCCATAAGCCAAAACCATATCCGTGTATTGGATATTACTGTACTGATAAAATTAGGCATAATTATCCGTAAATAAACACCACACTAATCACAAAATAGGTAGTACTTATCCAGAAAAGTACACACGAAAAAACTAGCACATACGACACAATAAGCAAATCACGTCCGCGAATTGTGGTTAGTTTCCGTCAGTGTTACCAACTCTTGAAAATATTTAGCCTAAATTAAATTCAAATAACCCCTAAATTTGCCCTAATTACTTGGAAATCCCCCTAAAAATAAATTGTATGATATAATTTTGTTAATTTTTCATTTATAAAAATAAATTACATTTATAACGTCAAATATTATTTCATTTTCTTATGGCGAATCAGATTTTATAAAGTCATACATGTTGACTTTGAATAAGCCTAATATTTTAGGAGATGGTTTGAATATTGTACAAGATCATTCATCCACCATTTCGATTGAAAATTCCAAGTACTGTACTTGGATTTTAAGTACACTAGATTTCACTAAGTCCGAGGTCGCTAGGTAAAAAATTAATTTGATTAGCTAGTTAAGGCTGTCCCAGGGCCTATACTTTAAATCTTTAATTTTCTCGATAAGTAAAATATTAAAAAATATGAAGGTTCACAAAAACCATAAAAATAACCCTAAACATATAACACCCCCAAAAATCCCATCTCACTTATTTACACCCTAAATTTAGGGGAAAAACTTCTAAGTTGGGAACCCTGGTTTCTGTACACACACTAGCGTGAAATTTTAAACAAACTTTACCTACCTAAAGGTGTGCACACATTGGAAAAATATTTAATAAAAGAAAATTAATAACGTTTACTACAAACATTAACAATAAATGACTTGTTCCATCAATGTTATAATAATGCAATATTGTTATTTGTAGAATGTAATACATGTTTTTATATTATTTTCTGAGAAAATAAATATCACAACAAAAATTAAAAGTATGACCCTTAGGTACCATCAACTTACAT
This sequence comes from Calamotropha paludella, assembly GCA_927399485.1. NCBI lineage: Eukaryota > Metazoa > Arthropoda > Insecta > Lepidoptera > Crambidae > Calamotropha > Calamotropha paludella. Next base: position 45,360,833 of record OV656803.1, read on the forward strand.
CTGTTCTGCTATACTCTCGTATAGCAGAACATATGTTAGTAGTGGTTAATTTCAACAAAAAATCCAGATATTTTCAGAAAAAGGATCTTGTTATCATAAGGGTCCGTTTGTTTTTACTTTTGATGTACGGAATTCTAATAAAAAGTAAAAACTCTTTAATTTCAGGCTCACTTCAACGCGAACTAATACCAGAAACGTAAAATAAATTGATTGAGTCGATTTATTAATAATAAGGACATACCTAGGCACCCAAGTAGCAAAATCAAAACTATGAATAGTAGTTACTAACAACGTCAAATGATATTATTTCTAATATCCGAATCCAAAAAAACACAAAATTACGTTAAAAACGCGCCAAGGTACCTATCTACTATCAACAAAATATTTTTCCGATAAAAAATAATGTATCCACAGCCTAATTTTACCGACCACTGCAAGCTCGCCTTTCGGCAAGATAAAAGGTACCTACGACAGCCTTACACGTGCCACTCATTTCGCGGGCTGAACTTAGGAATTAATTTCAAAAGTATGATGTTTTAATTGGGGTAGATTGTTTAAATGTTTTTGTTTGTTACGTTGCTACTGTTTTTGAATAAACGTTTAATGTATTGTAAAGATTTGTGATTTAGAGTATTTTCTGTTGTTATTAGAAACTTATCTAGGAAATCTACTTTTTAAAAACTATAAAGATGAAGATGTGTACATGCTGGTCGTTATGGTAAATTGAATACCATCACGTGTATGAACAAAACAGTCAATAAAATGGTCATAAGGATTTTAATGACATTTCAAAAGTATGTATTTAATAATATTCCAGTTAAGTTCGGCCCTGGATGGAGCTCGGCCCTGTGTAGAGTTGGGAAAAATTAATCGTAAAATGTGAATCAAATCACTAATTCAGACATTGGTATCAGAATCGACTTTTTGATTCGTATGAATATTAGAGCTGTAGCAAATCGTATGTATTCGGTACTGAGTAACGGGTGGGCCATTTAGTACCGAGTAACGAAACGTTACACACAAGTGCATTTCGTTACTCGCATTTTTCGTAGTATGGGTACCTACACTATTTCAGTTTACGCAAGTACCGTTGATGCGTGTATTTGTACGTTTGATGATCGTATATTTTACGCATGCGCGCGCTTATTCAGTGAATTTATAAACGTACGTAACAAAGAACGATGATTGTTTATTAAGTAAAGTATAATTTGGAAATTCGTCGTCCAAGTTTTTTACTGTTTATAAAATTGTATTGCGTATGTAGAAAAGGTTTGAGATTGTAACAGAAACAAGGTAAGGAAGTATTTTTTACAAATAAGAAATATGTATGGTTTTGTTTTTTATTATCGCGTATTTTCACGGTTTTTTGTTGTTATCTTAAAAGAGATGTGTCTAAATGAGTCTAATGATATTAAATTGTTTCTTCGATAACAAAAGCTGTTAATTATCAAAAGTCTGGTTCAAAATACAGAAAAGTGAAAAAAAATTACCTGACTCAGCTTGGTATGTAACGTATAAGTATGTTTTCTATAAATCACGAATGTTGCGACGCCGCGACGTCATACTGCACTCGTACGCAATACGATTCGATTCTTTGCTCTAACTTACACATAACATAGCATGTTATAAGGTAACTGAAGTAACGATACGATAGTAATAATTGTTATAGTAACGAATACATACGGGTACACTTTTTTTCGTTACTTTTACAGCTCTAATGAATATCATTGTTGTCAGATCGATTTCGATTTAAGATCAAAATGTGATTCTGACCTTAGTATCTTTCGGCCTGACTAAAATTATTAACTCTGCGGACTTGATAAAATTTGAAGGAGTCGATTAGAGAGTCAAGAAATCGAAACATTTCGATTGTCCACTATGCATTTACCCGTCACTAGTTCTTTTAAGTCAGCGATTGTGTGAGTGACACACACACTGAACATCTTGAGGTAGGTAAGCATAGGGTCAAGCTGAGGGGTCAAGCACCAGCTGATTTAAGGCGCAGTTTAATTCGGTTTGTCAATAACAAGGAATCGTTTTGGATATATTGATACTATAGGATTTTAATAATTTTATTTTAATTACTGCAACTTAATTATGAAACTTTGAACTGCAATAACTCCGAAACGGAGAGTGATTTCGCGAAAATTCTTTTTGTGTTTGAACACTGGAAGCCCATGGTTTTCACCATTTTAACAGGTGTTCTATTTTCATTGACTGGCGGTATTTTGCTGTTTTAGTCTGCTTTCCCTAACTCTTCACTGATTCGACTACCATGGATTACCATATTTGTTTATGGAGATATAATTTATATTACAGTTTTTTTCACTATAATTTCGACCGTTTGGTGCATCGGTAGCGATCCTGCCTTTCGCACCGACGGTCTTGGGTTCGAATCCCGGAAGGGGCAGCTTGTATGATGAATACGAGCATTTGTACCTGAGTCATGGATGTTTGTATATATTTCTATGAATATTATTTATGTATGATATATGTATGTCTATCCGTAACCCTAGTATCCATAACACAAGCCTTAAAGTGCTTACTTTGGGCTTGGTTAATTGGTGTGAATGTAGGAATATTTATTTATTTTTAATTCAAATTGTTATACATTAGCTGAATAAAATACCGCTTTTATGCAGTTCACAAAGAATGAATTTTTCACTTTGAATGAAAGTTCACAAGAAAAGAATGAGACAAATGGCTCTTTCCAATACTAATCTCTATTTCTATAGTAATTAAATAAAATCTTTGGATAGGTCTCTATTGAAGTTTAAAAAGATTTTACTGGTATGCGATTCGTTTTAAAAAAAATATGTAAATTAAAAAAAAATAATAATTCGATTTTATTTTTCTGTAATCTGTTAATTTGTACAACTTGAATAAACAAACTAGTTCAGCAATGAACACTATTATTTATTAATAAACCAAAAGTTAGGATTGGATGATTTAAGAGATTATACGGTTGCGAATGTACTTTCGTTGGTTGTGTTATAAAATTAAGGCGGATATAAGTTTGATGTGTGGAAAATGAGACTCTTCAGAACGGACGGCCGTAACCAAAACGGGTGTATACGCTTATGTACGCTTTCAGGATGTTTTATAGTAGGGACATTAGAAAATACAATCTACAGGCATGGGTTTTGAATTCGCTCAGATTCATCTACCAAATGAAAATGAAAAAAATATATATTTCTTCAAAAGTAGTAAATACATAGGCATAACAATGGACACAATACTTGTAAACATTTGCACGGACTGGAGCCTAAACTAGGAAAATTCCTGTATTTCAGGACTCCAGGTCTCACGCAATTCAGTAAGAGGACATTATTAGGGTACAGTACGGTACGATACGTGTGTTTACTGTGTGCTATGGATGTAGGTAATTTGGGGAAAGATAAAAAGAAAAATAATCACATAAAGAGTGTGTGTTCGTTGAGTGAATGTGTGTGTGTGTGTATGATTATTAAATAGTGGTGTCGACACTCAGGCTTGTACCCGCTTTCGATAAAGTGTACAAATAACAAACGCATTGATATTGTGGTTTTCTTAATTCGAAAGGCGATACGATAAATAACAACAGACACTGTAGAAAATTTACGTAAAAATTTATACATTATAATAATAATCTTTATTTATAGGAAAAGTATTACAAGCATAATGAAGTCGCTGACTCTGAACTAGGTTTAAAACCTGTATTTCGAAAATCAGTTCCCTTTTTCCTTAACCTATGTATAAAATAAACTAGGTCTGCAATGCAAGCTGCTGTTTGCAAATACTGAGCGAAGCACTACCTTACCTAACCTCACCACCTGACCTTACCTAACCTAACCTTTTAGGTCGCGCCATGGCTTTGATTGGCGCCATTCTCAACTCATTGGATGAGTTTTGGCGCCAAATTTCATGAATGTAGTCTAAGCGGTTTGGCTGTGATCAGCTTTTGAATTTTTCTTTCGGTGATTATTCCTCCATGGTAAAGTCTATATTTTTTTTACATAGCCTATGTCCGTCAGGTTATAATCACGTATTTTCATGCCTAAATTCGTTCGAATCGGTTGAACCGTTAATAAGCAGGAGGGAGACAAGCGAAATTTGTAAGTTGCCTAACAGAGAGCTTCGCTCAACAATATTTAACAAAAAGAAAACGTATTTTTTTTTAAAGTTGGAATAAAATGTATGCGTTGTGTGTATGTGTATGTCGTGAGTGTGTGTGTATTGTGTGTGCGTGTATGTGTGTGCGCATGCGTATGTGTCTATTTGAGGGGTTGTAGCAGTTCCTCCGTTTCTTTGTAGTCTAAACTAGATAACCAACTAGAAACTTTCATTTTGCATTCGCGTGAAGAACTAAATACAACGAACTAAATCCGTGATCTTAGTTATTTAACAGAAGCTTATTACAGACCATTAAGAATCTGAAATAATCCTAAGGGTTAGTGGTATTTGGTATATAAATATATTTAACAAGCGAATATTATTACAATTTTATACACTCAATAAAATTACATATGTATATGGCAACTCTATTGCCAAATAAAAGAGTACATATCAAAATTGTTCTCATAGTTAAGCGCCTACGCACAGCAAAGCATTCTTACAGCAATTTTACTATTCAAATATAAACTTTTTTATAATTTATACATGGTTTTCGTTTCGTAAAGCAACGCAACAAACTATGATAGAGAAATATTAGGCGTTCCATTTACTTTTATAACAGCAAAGCAACCTTCGCGAACACAGTTTTTAAGATAGTGACAAAAAAATATAACCTAATAAAATTTATCGTTGTTTCGAAAAACAGGCAGTTGTTAACACCCTTTTATATTTAAATACAGATTATGATGCAGTTATATCTGTGAGGGAAAAGGAGATGGGTCAATAAGGCGGGTTTTCGGCCCCTTTCATTTTTGATCTAAAAATTGCGAAATTTTTTTTTTATATACTGTATGGACTAACAAATCGATTCCACCCCAAACGGAACCACCCCCAACCCCCCTCCTCTCTACCCCCCCAAGAAGCAGAATAATCATATGACTTAATACATAAAAAAATATTTTTATTGCGGAGCTACTTAGAGTATAGATATTTTGGGGGTCCAAGTTTACTCGCGTCCGTGGGATTTAACCCTCGATGTCCCACACGTGGCCCCTGGGTGGTGCTAAAGGAGTAAACCCCTTTCAGGTGGTAGGCTTCGGCCGCGGCGTGTTACCACCCACCAGACAAAGACAGCACTGCCAAGCGGTCCCAACCGATCGTGTTCCAGTGCTGAAGTCTGGTGAAGCCATATTGGAGGACGGGTCAGTACAGTTGTGCTGGTTGCAATGGACGATTTATTGAGATGTATCAGGGCAATGCATCGGTTATTCAGATTCGGAGAGCAGCGGGATCCGAGGCACGGTTCTTCCGCTGGCCGACCGCAGATAGTTGGGGGCCCGAGTAGTGAGCTAGCCACTCACAAAAGGCTGCCCCGCCATCTCGCGAAAAATCCTGGGGGTGCGCCATCGTGCCGGTTGGCGCCCGGACGAGAGGACCCGATGGACACCCCTGGGGGGGCTCGGGCGTCCCCGCGGTCTCCGGTTTGGCTATCCTGAGGTGTGAAGCCCTGACTCTTCTCATTTGGTTCGCAATCAGCATCTCGTTCTACTTCCGTCCTTCGTTACGTTACCTTCCCTCACGACAAAATGAAAGTAAGCAACAGGAAAAAGGTTAAACAGCGGTCGCACGTCCTCTCCTTCCTAGTGCACGTCTCTAATATAAGAGGCTTGCACTCTAATCTCGACCCCGTCCATCACCATCTTGAGACTAGAAAACCGCACCTGTTCTTTCTCACGGAGACGCAAATAAAACGTCCAACTGACGCAGCGTACCTGGCTTACCCGGGTTATGTCCTTGAACATTGTTTTAGGGCTCATGCGGGTGTTTGCATGTATGCACGCGATGACATCTGTTATTTGCGTCTCCGTGATCTTGAAGACCCCACCCTTTCTATCATTTGGGTTCTGGTGGATACAGGTTTAGAGAAAATCATCTATGCTTGTGTCTACCGTTCGCATAGTGGAGACGCGGAGACTACCAGGCTTATCGACCAACTTATTGAGAAGGCAGACATGGCCCTACAGCGATACCCGTCCGCTCAACTGGTGGTTCTTGGTGATTTCAACGCACACCACGAGGACTGGCTGTTCCCTTTCGAGAAAACCGACCACGCTGGTCGAGAAGCGCGAAAGCTAGCCTTGACACTTGATCTCACCCAACTGGTCCAGGAAGCCACTAGAGTGCCAGACTCTGACGGACAAACAGCCAATTGCTTGGACCTTCTGCTGACGACAAATCCCGACAGTTACTCGGTGTCGGTTACACCACCCCTTGGCAGTTCTGACCATTGTGTGGTGGAATCTATGTCGGTGTATTCTCCGCCCGACCCAAGCCCAAAAGGCTCCCGGCGGATTTGGCGTTTTAAATCAACAGATTGGGATGAGATGCGTTGTTTTTTTGCATCTTATCCTTGGCGGCAGGTTTGCTTTTCTTCTAGCGACCCCTCAGTTTGCGCGGATGCTGTGACCAATGTGCTTCGTCAGGGTATGGAGTATTTTATTCCCTTCTCTGACATATCACTGGCCGGCAAAGCTCGCCCGTGGTATAATGCCAAATGTCGTGATGCGGTGGCATCAAAATACAAAGCATATTTGGCCTGGGTTGAAGCTCGATCCCGCAAAGCTAGTAATACCCGCGAAAAGAAGAAAGCCTTTAATAAAGCCGCCAAGTCCTGCAAAAAGGTTGTAAAGACAGCTCGCTTCGATCACATAGGCCGCATTGGGAAGAAGCTTGCCTCTTACCCCTCGGGTAGTAAAGCGTTTTGGTCCCTGGCTAAGTCGATCGAGGGCAACTTCTGCCGTACTTCAGTGCCTCCCTTGCTGAAACCTGACGGAACATTGGCACACACGGCCAAGGAAAAGGCCGATTTATTTGCCGAATTATTTGCCGAAAGTTCGCGTTTGGATCCTGGCAATGCTGTACCTTCCGGTTTGTCAAGTTGTGGGACTTTTATGTCTGAAATACGTATAAGACAAACCGAAGTCAGAAAGGCATTGCGGGAACTGGACGTGAATAAAGCCAGTGGTCCAGATGGTATACCAGCCAAAGTACTAAGGACTTGCGCTCCTGAGTTAGCTCCGGTATTGACACGCCTATATCGTTTATCTTTGGCTAAAGGACAAGTGCCAAAGTCCTGGAAGCTGGCCAACGTGCAACCTGTGCCTAAAAAGGGCAGTCGTGCTGATCCTATCAATTATAGGCCCATCTCGGTCACGTCCATTCTCTGCAAGATAATGGAACGTGTACTGAACCACAGGCTCCTGTCGTATCTAGAAGAAAATGACCTCCTTAGTGACCGGCAATATGGGTTTCGCAGGAACCGGTCTGCCGGAGATCTTCTAGCATACGCCACTTACAAATGGAGCGAAGCCATCGAGAGGCATGGTGAGGCGCTTGCCGTCTCTCTTGATATCTCGAAGGCTTTTGATAGGGTGTGGCATGAGGGCCTTATTAGCAAGCTTCCGTCGTATGGTCTTCCCACTGGTTTGTGTGTCTGGATATCGGACTTCCTGAGGGATCGGTCAATACGAGTCGTCATTGACGGTAGCTCGTCTGACCATTTGGCTATCAATGCCGGTGTCCCTCAGGGTTCCGTTCTCTCTGCAACTCTTTTTCTGCTGCATATAAATGACCTGCTTTTGCCCGGTATTTTGGGGTACGCAGATGACAGCACTGTTGTAGAGACCTATATGTCTGATGCACGAGCCAGTGCTGAACAGATCCAGCGTCATAGAGAGGCGATGGTTAGCCGCATGAACCTATCTCTGCAGGCTGTCTCTGAATGGGGCGATGCCAATCTAGTGGGGTTCAATCCGTCAAAGACCCAGGCGTGTCTTTTCTCCGCTAAAAGGAGTCCTTTCAACTTGACTCCTACTTTCCGAGGTGTATCCTTGCCGATCACTCAGCATCTTGAGCTTCTCGGTATGTCTTTGTCACCGACGCTCAATTTTGGCTCTTTCATTGAGAGCAAGGCTCAAGTGGCTTCAAAAAAACTTGGCATTCTGGCGAAGGTGAGAAAATACTTCACACCGGAACAGTTGCTCACCCTTTACCAAGCACAAGTTCGATCGTGTATGGAGTATTGTTCTCATCTTTGGGACGGTTCCGCCCGATACCAGCTCCAGACGCTTGAGTCCATCGAGAGGAGGGCCAAGAGGCTCATCGGCAATGAAGATCTTTTCTGTAAAAAGCTCAAAAGCCTTGAGCATAGGCGGAAAGTTGCAAGCCTATCAGTATTTTATAGGATACATTTCGGAGAGTGTGCAGCTGAATTGCACAAACTTGTTCCGCCATCCCCATTTTTTCATCGGACAACCAGACTAACAAATTGGCGACACCGTTATATGGTGGATACACCAAAGAGTCGCACTAAGCGTTTTGGTTTCAATTTTATGATGCGTACCGCTAAGGAGTGGAACTCTTTGCCTGAGTCTGTGTTTCCTGACAAATACAATTTGGGGGTCTTCAAGTCACGAGTAAATAGGTATCTTCTAGGCAGGCGCGTCACATCCTAGATCGCATCGACGCTTACCATCAGGCGAGATAGTGGTCAAGCGCATGCCTATTTTCTATAAAAAAAAATAAAAAAAAAATAGAGTTTTGAAAGGTTATTTTATTTTTGAGTTAATAAATATTTTTTTTATGTATTAAGTCATATATGCTTATTCCGCTTCTTTGGGAAGGGGGTTGGGGTTGGTTCCGTTTGGGGTGGAATCGATTTGTTTGTCCATATAGTAGATATATTTTTTTTTTTTTAGGTCAAAAAGTAAGGGACCGAAACCCCGCCTTATTATCCTTTGCACCCACCAAGTATATATTAATGTCATAATATTTTTAGATTAGTATTTTGACTGTCGTTTTCGTTTATGACAATATATATACATATATATAAAATGACAATTAACAAACACAAGCAAGCAAGGTAAGCGTAGCGTTTTTTGTGCAATTAAAGTAGAATAATTGTTATTTCTTATAGATTATTATTTATTGCCAGTAATCGACAAACAAAAAAGCAAAAAACTTTCAGTAAAGTAACAAAAAGATCAAATAGATCGCTTGAGAAAAGTTTGAGAAAATATTCGCATTTGCAAAAACAAAATAATCTTTTATATATGACACATTTAATTAAGAAATTCGCCTAAATAAATTCGCGTTAATCTGTTTATAAAGTAGACAGGCTGCAATCTATAATCTAAAAACACAAATTTGTTGTTTGTCTGTCCGCTCTTTTTCCATTGTATACGCGTTACCATAGCAACGCGTTACCGGGTCAGCTAGTTAATATATAAATAAATTAAAGAGCTCTTTTTAATAATATTTACACGTTAGAGTAGAACAACCAAAAAGAAACAAACACAAAAGGCGTGAGTTTAAAAAGGGAATAAATTTTTATATATAATAAAAACTGAATCAATTGGAGTGTATAGAAGCAGTTGTTTGTTGTGTTTAAAAATGTCTCATTCATAGATAAATAATCAAACACATACTTTTGAACAAGATAATATAAATCAATCAATCGAATGTTGCCACATGTAAATAATAAAAAAAAAAAATTTTTACAGAATTGCTGTCCAGAACCTTTATATAAGTGTAGAATGTGTCTATATAACGCAGCTTTAATACTATAGGGGCACAATTCGAAAAAGATGATTGTTGGAAAAACACCTTTAAAGATTTTTGAGCCCCTGTATTGTCACAAAATCGGTCATAAGTAAATTAAACTATTGAAAGCAAAATCATAAAACATCATAAGAGCATGTTAACTAAGCATGAAATATTTATCGCATATTAAATTTATCCTAGTACTAGTTTATTTTACTATTTTACTTATGACCGATTTTGTGACAATACAGGGGCTCAAAAATCTTTAAAGGTGTTTATCCAACAATCATCTTTTTCGAATTGTGCCCCTATAGTATTAAAGCTGCGATAAGTTATATGTCCGTTAGTTAATAGTACAACCAAGCAATACAATCATGTGCCATTTTCAGGGATGGGCGCTAGCTGTTCCATTACTCCTGACTAGTAAGGTTATTTATTGTCCCCGGCAAATAAGTTGAACATGATTTTGAAATCACGTGACATGCGCAGTAGTGAATAATGTACCTAAACTTGCTACTGCGCATGTCACGTGATTTCAAAATCATGTTCAACTTATTTGCCGGAGACTATACCTCCACTTTAGAGGGGCACGACCAAAAGGAACCTTTATTGCAAACCCTAAAATATTCACACATCATCAAACGTATACAATGAAATTTTCCCTTACTAATCTATAATCTAAGATCACAGTGGTTTGTGTGTTTGTCTGTCCGCTCTTTTTCCATTGTATCAATAACGATACCATAGCAACGCGTTAACCGCAAGTAGTTCGTCTACCGGACGCTAGATAGCGCTAACGGATAAATATTTAACAATAGAAAAAATTTGAAGAATTTTGCCCATCCGTGCGAAGCCGGGACGGGCCGCTAGTCTATAATCTAAGAACACAAATTTTTTGTTTGTCTGTTTATCTGTCCGCTCTTTTTCCATTGTATCAACGTTACCGGGTCAGCCAGTAGGCATTAAGATCACTATTTATTAGACGTGACAATATTTTCATGGATAGTAAACATTGACAATTTATATTTTACAATATCAAAATTTAAAGGTGAGTAGAAAATTTGTAAAGAAGTTGTTTCTTACCCCAATAGCTCCATAATCTCCAAGGAAACGTTTCTGTTTCCCATCAACTTGGCAAGCGAGCGAATTGAGGAGGTAGATGACGATACGCTGGACGAATCCCTCTTGGTTCACATCAGAGACGCCGTTTAATAAAATTTGTACTACACGTTCATACTCGAATAGCTGAAAATAGGAATTCAAAAACACCTTTATAATACACTTTTACAAGGGTTACACATTGAATCTGTTTCAGAATTATTCCTGTATCACTTATTTGGGTGTTTTGAAACTATTTTGCGTCGAACACTTATAAAAGTGTAACAGATATAATGTTTTCTGTTACCAATCTGTTAGAAACTGTTTTATTTTAACTATGTGTATACACAGTACACCAACATAGGCATTTCAAAGTACCCAAACAATTAGTGAGCTGTCGCATAGTTATGCCAATGTGAACCTTATTGACTGTAACAGATATTAACACTTATGAACCGGTATTTTCTAAAGTGTTACAGTTTCTTTCTGTTTAACTTTTAAAACAGAAATGAGAAACAGTGTTCAGAATACTTTATTCGGAGACCGCTAAAATGGTTGAAAACAGTATGAGATTTTACGATATTGCGACGTTTCATTCTAATCACGATTATATCATGAAGTTTTATAATTTATATAAGTAATATTTAATTCAATATATTTTCAAGTTTCAAAGCAGATAACGACGTGGCATTTTTTATAAGTGACGTCTATATTGCTCTAATTAATGTGAAACCCGTCTATAAAGACGATTTTTAATGCTAGCCTGATTAAAAAGTAACTATAGAAAACATACCACATCTGTAGGAATCTTGAATTGGCAAAGTGTGAGGCATCCGCTTCTCATCATGGTGTCGTCACCGACATGAGCTTCCATTCCATCCAGTAGAGCAGTAATAATGCGCCTCTTCAACTTGATGCCAATGCGGTCTTTTTCTTTTCCTTTTACAATGTAAAAGAGAGTGGCGCTGGAAAAATATATTTAACATATTAATAAAGAACAATGATAATCAATTAAACAAGAAGTAGACACGAGGTGCCTTTTTTAAGTTAGTACCGTTTTGAAATTAAAAAAAGACGTGCTAAGATATCTCAATAATTTTATTTTTACATGAAAGCCTGTACTCTACATTACTACATAATTTCCGTCAATATTGAGGCACTTGTCATAAGGTTGTACCGGTTTTTGAATGCCCTCCTAATAGAAGTTTGCCGCCTGACTTTTTAAAAACTGCATCACAAATGTTTTGACTTCGTCATCGCCTTGAAGACTCTGACCGCCAAGGTGTTTCTTCAAATGCAGGAACAGATGGTAGACACTGGGCGCCAGATCAGGGCTGTAAGGAGGATGATCTAGACTTTCCCATCGAAAAGATGTGATGAGATCTTTGGTCTGATTAGCCACATGTGAAAGGGCATTATCATGCAGCAAAACGATGCCCTTGCTCAACTTGCCACGTCTTTTGTTCTCGATTGAACGGTGCAGATTGTGCAATGTCTTACAATAAGCTGCTGCATTGATTGTCTCATTACGAGGCAGAAATTCCACAAGCAATACTCCTTCGGCGGCAGACTTCTATGAGGAGGGCATTCAAAAACTGGTACAACGTTATGACAAGTGCCTCAATATTGACGAAAATTATTTAGTTAAGTAGATAAAGGTACAGGTTTTCATTTAAAAATACAATTATTGAGATATCTTACCACGTCTTTTTTTAATTTCAAAACGGTACTTACTTATAAAACACGCCTCGTATAATTTAATTATTTTTATTAGTCTTAAACAGATACAAATCTTCGTGACTTCGACGTGATAAGACGAGTTATCCAGATACGAGTTGTAGGTATAGAACTTATGACCCGCGAAATACAAATGCACTTGTCCGTTTTTTATGCAAATACAAAGTATTAATTTGTCATTTCCGCAAGATATGAATGAAAAAATTAACTGAATGGACGATTGTTTAAGTTTTATTTTTGGATTGTACTGTAATAATGTTAACAAACTTGTTGATTTTGAGTTTAATCCATATTCCTTAATCTTTCGTTGTGATTTTATTACAAACCAGCGGCCGCCCGCGACTTCGGCCGCGTGGAACATTGCTTTATTTTTCTAAAATAAAAGATTTTTTCTAAAATAAAAGTAGCCTAAGTTACTCCTTATTACATCAGCTACCTGCCAAAAAAAGACCCGTCAAAATGCGTCCAGCCATTTCAGAGATTAGCCGAAACAAACAGACAAAAATTGAAAAAAAAATAATTATTTTGGTTCATGTACCTACCGTATATATATTCATATGCGTGTAGTAAAAAACGGTTATTTCAATATAACAAACAGACACTCCAATTTATATGTAAAGATACTTCGATACAACGTATTTTTGCCTTTACAGTAATTGCGATAACCACTTAAATAGTTATTCTATTTACCCACCTTCCTGATATCTGAATGTGTTTTTCGGAAACATGTTGATCCATAGCATCAAGGACCACAGAGAGAGCCCTTCCTACATATGCATTGTTCTCGTATCGGAACAAGTAGTAGAGATCATTGAGGACGCGTGACAACATAGCAGGTCTCTCCATATACGCCACCGCAGCAGTCAGAATTTGATCTTCGTTGGCATCACCCGAAATCTGTAACATAGCATAAATTTAATAACAATATTAACCGATTCGTTGCTACATACAATTACAGAAACGAAGGCTACGAGCTTGATTTACGTGAAAAATGAAGAAAGTTTTATTCTGGGTTGATTTCCCTAAAACTTGATTTGAAGGAGTTATCATCGATTTAAAAATGACACGGCTCCTGTGGTTAGCGCCACACGCAAAAGAAAGTGATGGCACGACAGGCGTGCCATCAGCAACGAATCGGTTAAGTTACACCCTACTAATATTATAAATGTAAATGTTTGTTTGTTATGCTTTCACGCAAAAACTACTGAACCGATCATCATGAAACTTCGCACATATATTCTTGGAGGTATTAGAAGTAACATAGGATACTTTTTATTAAAAAAAAATAATGGCTTAAATGCGGGCTAAGCCGCGGGTAAAAGCTAGTATTATATATTTATGTTTAAATAACTATTTTAACCTTCATCGCGAGAGGATTTTAAGAAGTAGTCTAAGTAGTAGTAGCTAGAAGTAGTCTTACATTTCAGGGAACGTTTTTAAGAACTGCACTATCAGTACATTTCCAGTTATGTACAGCACATGTGCTTAAATGTTTTCTCCCAGGAATTCCCAATTAGCACACGGACGACAGAGAAGTTATTATTCCCTTATCTGTGTAATAAGGCGGCCTTGATCCAAAAATATTTGTTAAATTCACAAACGGTACATGAACTTACCTACAGATGCAACAATCTACTGATTTGTGTTAAATTTATTTAAGACCGCATTTAAGCCATAAAAATATATTTTTTTTCAATAAAAAAAGATCTATGTTACTTCTAATACCTCCAAGAATATATGTACGAAGTTTCATGATGATCGGTTTAGTAGTTTTTGCGTGAAAGTATAACAAACATACTTACATTCACATTTATAATGTTAAGTAGGATATTATATTAGATGAGCTGTTGACTGTAATTATGAAAATAATATTAATAACTGGACGATCCTACAAACTAGATCTGTCCAAATTGGCCTTGAGTTCATGAAAAATATTAAAATGCTAAAAATATTTATCTATGGCCAAAATAAAATAATGCAATAGAGGTGGGATCTAATATTATTAAGAATGAAATAGACAAGAAATCGAACCACAGAAGCTTATTACTGGTGGATCACAGCTTAGCTGTACCTAAGATTATTTTCTCCAGCTGGCTTTAGCGCGGCACTCGCAGGTGGTAGTCATAGGCTTAACAAATATTCTCAGAATATTAAATTTGAAATAAATTTGATGCCTAGAATTTCGATCTCCATAATCTATGATCACACTGTATCAATTACGTTACCATAGCAACGCGTTAACCGCAAATAGTACGTCTACCGGACGCTACATGGCGCTAACGAAAAAATATTTAATAATGGAAAAAAAATTAAAGAATTTTGTCCACCCGTGCGAAGCCGGGACGGGGCGCTAGTCTATAATCTAAGATCACAGTGGTTTGTGTGTTTGTCTGTCCGCTTTTTTTCAATTGTATCAATAACGTTACCATAGCAACGCGTTAACCGCAAGTAGTTCGTATAACGGACGCTAGATGGCGCTAACGGAAAAATATTTAATAATAGAAAAAATTTAAAGAATTTTGTCCACCCGTGCGAAGCCGGGACGGGCCGCTAGTATTAACAAGTAACACATGTTGTTAGTATTAACTGACACCATTACACATTATTATTTTTCGTCCTTTGTAATAATTGTTAAGTCAGATGAGAGTTGTAGAAGCGAGAGATGTACCTACATGAGGTTCGAGGTAAGCTTAAAACTGTGATCTCTTCTTACTCATGTGGAAAAAAGGCGAGATTGTACTGTAATTTTAGTGCCATTAATAATAACCTTTGGTTTAATATGGCAACTTTATCCATATATATATATATATATATGGTAATTTATCTTATTTAGTTCTTACACTTCCGCGCACATTACACATCAGAATAAAACACTTTTTTACGGATTTTTGCGCATGTTTTATTTTATTTTAAATTTAATCCTGACGTTTCGACTCCTTTACAGGAGCCGTGATCACAGGATGACTAAGATGATGGTTGTCATGTATTTTCTACTACCTTCACAATATTTTAATCGGGCACGTTCCTAATTATTAATTTATCTTATTATTCATCTTATTATTTATCTTATGTCTAAATATTTCCGATATACTATGGATGAACCATTAAAAAATGCGAAATTTTGTATTGAGTCAGTCAAAATTATTTTATTTTTTATGGGACTCAAATAACAAATTTTACGTTTCAACACAAAAAAAGGGCGACTCCGTGCTATGAGAGTAAAACAGCGCTTGAGGATGGTGACATTAGGCTATATATTGTAATTATGCAAGTCTTGAGTGAATAGGATACATTAAATTCTCGTGTCTTTGATGTATTCATACCAAATTAGAGAGATTATTGCGTATTCTTGGGGTTTAATTTTCATTTCCTGTTATTGTAGTTTGTATTTCGTGTAATTGTCTTGTTATTCTTATTATTGTGAATGTAATGATATGATATTGTGACATGATTGATTTATTTACAAAATAAGTTTAATACTTATTCCGATAATAATGACATAAATTAAATGATGTGGCATGCCCATCCACGCGAATGTATCAACTTAGCAACTTTCCAATTTACCAACTTGTAAGTGATTAAGATCTTGATATGATTGTGCAATAACTAAATTAATATTTCTATATTAGCAATTTGTTGTAATTATTACTAAAATTAAAGATGGGTATCTAACTAAACTATGGAACAGTAGGTAGTTACAGTACCTACTTATATTATGAATAAGACTATAACTGACAAGACATGCCTACCTGCTGAGTAGCAGAGCATTGCATTCTATTGCTTCTTCTTCAGAAAAGTATTGTTTTGCAGGTATTCAAATTTTATTGAAAATGAAGCAGTTAAGCTTTTTTTAGAACTCAATTTGGTTTTATAAACAAAAACTCATTATAATATTTTTTTATAACAAACAGAATTAAAGTTAGTATTTGGCATCTTTATTCTGACTATTTCTCAAATAGACTTATTTGCCTATAGTCTACTTAGCTTACAGTTTATTGTGCATTCAGGCTACTCTCAAAGTGACTCATTCAAGGAATGCCCCCTCGTCAATTAAAGTACAATGAGTAATAAAAGTGTTAAAAATATTTATTAAATACTTTCTTCTAGATTACACATAACTTTTTTTTTACATATTTGTCAATTCACAAGTTGTTGATTTTGCATATTAATTGCTTCCATTTAATGATTCTAATGACTAATTATTTTGGTCATCACATGGTCATACTAATGATCGACTGTTGGATCATTAAATGCTGGAAGGTTCTAAACTTGTATGATTCTTAATTGTCAGTTCTGTACGTTTCGTATAGTGTTTTTCAACAAAAACAAGTTAACGTCAATAGAACTATTATGTATATGTACTAAGTGGGTAAAAAATAAAAAACAGGGTGCGAAAATATTTGATATTAGCTGACCCAGCCACACGTTGCTGTGGCACAGTAATTTTTTTTTCTATTTTTTCTATTTTTCTATTTTACATATAATATGTACACATCATTAACCAATATGACTAATGCTTGTAAATACTTTGTAAAATTAAATTCACTAGTTCTAAAATTTAAGTATAAATTGTTAAGGTAAGAGAGTTTCAAGTACAATCACTCCAATATTATTGAAAAAACAAAACAAAAACACACTCTTAAAATACCACAAGGACCATTACTTGTTAGCGTTTTGCAAAATATTAGTTAAATCAAGATTTTATCTGTTTATTTGTAAAATTATATATATACATAATTATATATATATATTGCATTGGTATATATCCAAGGATAAATATCATGAAGAAAGTTTTTTGACCCACATCCCTCCATTGCTACTAAGCTCTAATCACCTACTAAGTAATACGAGAGCTGATCCAAAAGTAATGATAATCAGTTATTTCCAGTGCACATAATAATCCAATATATATAGGTATATATTGCTATACTATCTACTAGTTCAGGCTACATAAATCATACAAATAGGCCATGATTTCCAGGAGCTACATTCATATGAATACAAGCTGTCGGAGAGAGAATATCAAAATGGAGAAAAAAGAAATTAAAGCAGCTAGAACTGCCATTCAAGATATAGGATTTGAATTGGTCGAATACCCTCCCTATTCGCCAGATCTAGCTCCCAGCGACTTCTATCTCTTTCCTCGGCTGATGATTATGGTGATGGCCGCTGTAGAGGTTTTTTTGGAGAGTCAAGAATAATATTTATTAAAAGGAAATTTTAGGTTTAGAAGAAAGATGGACTAAATGTACTAACTTGTTAGGAGACTATGCAGAACAATAAAATAAAAAATTAACTACATATATTCATGTTGTTTAATTTTAATTATCATTACTTTTGGATCACTCCTCATATATCAAAATGGAGATTAAATATCTGAATCCTCATCACATCAGCTTTACAAGTAACAATACCTACTGTTGTGTATGAATATAGTTATAAATTATACAATATATATATAATCCAGATGGTGATCTTATTTTCAAATAAGATTAATACATGTGGGTAGAAGAATAACATACACTTTTACTTGCATTACGTTTTTTGCTACATAGCTCAATAAATGAATTATAATATTTAGTGTTTTAATAGACATAAAACCTACTGATGGGCATAGGGCTACCATAAGAAAGTCCATATCTTTCGGTCCTGTTTCATATGGCTTCAAACAATCTTGCACAGATTGTTGGTTTACCTTGTGAAGTTCACCTTTTATTGTATATCGGTAAATACCAAGCATTGCTCTCTCCATTGCCTGCTGGGTGATCACTGGCAACACATTTTGGTCAAAGACTTGTTTTGAGACAGTGAGGTTGATTCAAAGTAAAATTTTTATTTTATTTTTTATATCTCCAATATTGACTGAAGTCAGAACAAGATACATATGTGATAACTTACACAATAGTAAATGCCTAATAATTATTAAGTTTTTCTCAAAATTATATATTCAAATGTAATTTGTTGTAATAAAGAGCCAAAAAGATAAAAATAAATTGGCTAGTAGTAATGGTACTCTAGGAACTATTATTGTCCTTTGATGCTTACTCTTAAAAGATTTTGACTGAAAGAAGTCCAGAGTAAGTATAAAAAATATAAAGCACACATCGCAATCTGAACATTAAATATATTTACAAGTACCAAGAACAGGGTTTCAAACCAGGGACCTAGAATTATGGGTTAACCGATTCGTTGCAGATTCGGCGTGCCATTACTTTCTTTTGAGTGTGGTGCTAGCCACTGGAGTTGTGTCATTTTAAATCGATGGTAACTCCTTTAAATTAATATTTAGGGAAATATACCCAGAATAAAACTATCTTATGTTTCATGTAAATCAATCAATTAGCCTTCTTTTATGGTAATTATATGTAGCAATGAATCAGTTAATAATAACAGTAAACCTTTCAATGCAGTGTAGAAAAGAAACATTATTATGCCAATTTAAGTTCAATTGTCAAATTTTCCACTACCTTTAAAAACAGTGTAAATTTTTTATTTTTTTCTGTTGTTTGCTAACACATTAAAATTAGTGGCCTTCAGTTGGGAATCATCTGGATGAAAACAATATAATGACATTATAGATACAAATACTCACCACTTTGGCGGGTATATCATGCCGTTTACAAGCGCCATGGTGTGTTCCATATAGTCCTAGGAATTCTAAAGGTCTGTCTACTCGACTGACCAAGCCGGGTATATCACACCGTACTTGAGGCTCAGACTTGTTCAAAGATATGGCTGCAGCACCAGATCCAGCCAGATTAGTTCCTGATATATCTAATGACTCCAACTTAGTCAGCCTTGTTATAATTTTTGACAACACTTCATTTGGGTTAATATATTTTCCAAGTCTTTCAGTTGACTGTGATATGTCAAGGTGCTGCAGAGATTTCAAGGTTATTATCCAATCAATTACATCTTTTGTCCAGGGTACACTGTATAAAATCAGGGATTTTAGATTTTTCAATTCATTTGCTGCCCAAATTGAGCCTGATAAAGAGCATTCTGACAAATCTAAGTGTGTAAGTTGAGTTAAGGGTTTTAGAAGCAACAGCGGATATATGGGAGATCCTTTGCAGTGAATAGTGAGTCTCCTTAAATTTGGAGCATTTATAATGTACCCTCTTTGCCTAAATACATTTTCATCTTGTGAAAATGTGTATGTTTCAGGTCCAAATTTCAGAGAGACTAGATTATGGCTGTTGACATTGATTATATCTAAAGAATTCGATCGAATAAATTTACATTGAACTAATTCCACTTCATATGGTTTATGTTCCATAAGACATTTCAGACCTTCATCTGTAATGCGCGAATTTCGTAATTTTACAGTATCCAATCTTGTTCGGCTCCGATCTCGGAATATGTTTGCAATATTATTATTGAATCTATTCACATTTTGATAGGATTGCAAGAACTTTTCACAAATCTCAGCTGGCAATATGATATCGTCTTTCAGTTTACGCCATCTAATGGTTGGGTCTAATTCCGTTATTGTATTCAAGTTCGCAACAATAAAATCCATACATATATCCAATAACGTATCAGGACTGCTGTCGTACAAAGAAAGAATTTCTTGATCGGACGACATTCTTTGCTTGTGAAAATATCTATCTACCTCATGAAGTTACATATAAAATAGAAAGGTTTTATTTTATTAATTTCCTTCAACACTTTTCTTTCAAATATGTCACTTGAAACAACTTCATTTTACCATTGTTTAATAAATAACACTTTTTCAAGCAGTAAAACTGCGGCAAAATTGATAAGGTGTATTATTTTGTTGAAAACGTTAGGATATTTCGCACAACGCAACAAGAACAAGAAAAAGTCAGTTTTTTTTCACAGACTACACAGAGAATAAGTTGTTTTTATGTTTCTGTGGACAATTTGTACGTTCGGAAACAGCTATTAGATTTTTTTTTTATAAGGGGTTTTGGCTTGGTTACAAAGACCTTTGAGCCATTTCTTCATATTATGTCCATTCTTGTTTAAAGAGTTGATATGTAAATGATATGAATAATAGATTATCAATGGATGATGAATGAAAAGTGAAATACCTTAACCTAGGTTTCAGTAAAGATGTGGGGTTTTACTGAAAATTTCTCGTAGACTTCTTGAGAGAGCGAAAAGACATCATCCATTGTTTTGTTTCACTTGCAAACACTCGTGCATATACAGAAATACTTAGTGGTTAATAATCCACCATTATTACACACTAATATCAACCACACCACAAATTTTAACAAGAAAAACAAAACCACCATAGTGACGCTTCCCGCTCCCGCCAAAAAGTCCAACAGCTATTAGAAATTTATTTAGACCACAGATGACTCTCAATAGGTATTTCCATGATGTGGAAATACCTGTATGTATACATATATGTATATAAAATATGGAACATGAAACTAATAGTAATTAGTTAATAAGTACTATTAGTTTCAAGTTCAATATTTTACATATACTTAAATTTTCTTCGCAGTAAAATTTGTGCTTTACAATATGGATGACCATTGTCATTATAGATTACAAGTACAATGAATTTACTGAAAAAATAACATTATTATGTTTCAAACTGTCCTTACGAAATATTTGCCAATGGGAAACATGTATTGCCAAAAAAATATATAACCAGAACAACAACATTTCGTATGTTACCTACATACGAAACTTTGACTTGAATAAGTGCAGCCCCTGAAAGAGTGAGATTTCGCAGCAGGCTTCTTTATGACCACGGACGTATATTATAAATCCGTGTTTATAACAAATTGTTTCATGCTTTTGCTTTTGAAGATGTCTGTCAAAATCACAAAAGGCGGCTGCGCTACAAACTACCAATGTCTACAGATCGCAGATTCCAGTCAATATCAAATACATTATGGTATCGATTAGCAATATATTTTTATAATTTATTTCTAATAAATTAAACCAAAAATGGTTACTCTAACAACATTTATATTTACTCTAAACAGACTGCCATCTGTTTCCAATGATCTTATTGCTTTTTATACATTAAGCTTCAAGATTGGTCACTTTCTTAGCACTATCAGTTATAACTTTTTCTTCTGTTTACATACATACATAAAATCATGCCTCTTCCCCGCAGGAGTAGGCAGAGATCACAGATTGCCACCTACCACGATCCTGACATACATCTCTCGCTTATTCAACTCTCATCAGCCTCTTCATACAAGCTTGTTTCATCGTGAATCCTATCTTGGCCTCCGGGCATGATTGGGATCAAGAGCGAACCCATTAAAAAGAATAAGCTCGTCGATTAAGGGTACTCTTGACTTGGCCTTTTTCAGGACAACCTATATTTGGAAACTTCTGACATATGGAGGAAACGAACTCAGAACTAATTACAGAGTCCGCTGCGGCCTCTGGACAACTAAATGTAGTTCGCAAGCGATAACATTGGGAGACAGACAATACGCTGGAATTAGTTGAACGGAAACGCTCATTAAAAGCAGTAGGTGCAAAGGTCAGTGACTTAAATAAATTATCGAGGCAAATTCAAGCGGGATGTAGGCGGGACCCCGCTTATTGTTGTGAGGAGACCAATGCTCACGCTAATAAGATAAGATAAGACTAAGACATGAGTCCCGAGAACTCTATCATAAAATTAGATCCATCACTAAATCACTAAATTCCAAGACATGTACCATTGAAAACAGTGATGGTATAGTGGTTACTGAACTAGATCAAATAGCTGATGTTTGGAGAAGCTATTGCCAGTCCTTGTTTCAGGATAATCAGTCGGAAAAATTTTCCCACACAAAGCCTGGTTTTACAGCCTAGAACCAAACATTCTCAAGTTTGAGGTTAAAGTTGCCATAATGCATCTTAGAAATGGAATGGCTACTGGACGAGATGCAATCCCCATCGAGACAATAAAAGCTTTAGACACTAAAGGCATCAATATCTTCCATAATATTTGCAACAAGATATGGCATTCAGAAACATTGCCAAGAGAACGGACTCATACGGTTTTCATTCCTCTACATAAAAAGGGTTCAACAAAGAAGTGTAATAACTATCGCCTTATTGCAGTTATATCTCACGCTAGCAAAATCTTATTATACATTCTAAATGAACGTCTGAAAACATTCCGGACCAAGGCGATAGCTCCAGAACAGGCTGGTTTTGTTAAGGGAAAGGGTACATGCGAGCAAATCCTTATTATCCGCCAGATCATAAAAAAGGCAAGAGAATTTAACAAACCAACTTATATCTGCTTTTCTGACTTTTCTAAGGCGTTTGATTATATGAAATCGCCAAAACTTTGGAGTGTTCTGCTAGACATAGGTGCACCATAACATCCAGTTCATCTTCTCAGACGTCTTTATGAAGATCGAACTGCATCTATACGAACGGATGATATCCTGTCAGACAATTTTCATCCCAGCGCAGGTGTTCGTCAGCGTTGCATAGTATCACCATTCTTGTTCAATGCTTATACGGAATTCATAATGCGCATAACCCTGGAAGATTGGACAGATGATGTATCGGTTTGGGGCTACAAATTATCAAATTTGCTTTACGCCTATGATAATATGACCTTGTTTGCAACCAGTCCCAGTCATATGGAGAAGTTACTTCTTAACATGAGCGAGTGAGCTTACAATTTGGATTGAAGATTAATCGCAATAAAACCAAGATGATAAGTTGCAATGCAACTATGAAGTCGTCTAATCCTATATATACCTTGGAGCTTTAATCTCGAACAATGGTGGATGCACTGAGGAAATAAAGCGACGAATGGCAATAGCCAGAACTGCAATAGACAAGCGGAAGAAAGTATGGAAGAATCGAAATGTTACGAAGATACGGTTAATACAAACGCTCGTTTTTCCCATATTTTTAAATGCTACAGAAACGTGGACAATGTGACAAATTGAGAGGAAGGTAGATGCTCTGGAGATGTGGTGCTGGAGACGGACGCTGGAAGTTTCATTGACCGAATTTCACATTAAACTCAGAATTAAACAACGTCTATCGGCGATTGTGCAAAGTCGTATTTAAAATTTTTTTGAACACATTTCTCGACGCGACAACAACTCCATCGAGCGCCTTGTCGTACAGGGCAAGGTAGAGGGCACCAGAGGGCGAGGGACTGACCAAGTGAAGTCTGCTGTGGATGGCTCCCTAAACCAATGCAACAGGATGTCCGCCTGCAGGGAGAAATGGTGAATGATTGTGAGGCGAGTAACACCTGTCTCGGCTGAAGACCACGACCTCTCTGGTAAGAGTGTCACGACGAAGAAAAATATCGGTTCCTGAGAGTTCGCCTTGGTCTGTCGTTACCGACTTACCCATGAACATTTCACTCATATATTTGTCTTGTTAATCTTCTTTCGTCCATCCTCTTTACATCTCCAAACCATCTAAGCATCCCTCTTTCTATCTTTGTCACTATATCTTCTTCCAGATCACACTACTCTTTTCTTATTTTATCCATCGAATTCACTCCAGCTATAGGTATTTCCACTGCATTAATCATAACTTCGTGCTGCCAAACCCAAGATTCACTTCCGTACATTAGAGTCTGTACCAATACGCCTCTATGCACAGCCGGGCCTTTTTTGACACTTCTGGCTATTAATAAAAAGGTGTAAAGCCTTATTCATTTCCTGCATTCACTCTTCTTTCAATATCACTTTCATATCTTCCATTCCTTGTAAACATTTACCAAAGGTCACAAACTCTTCAACTTGATCTACTTTTTCTCTTCTTATCGTAATTAAACATTCAGTCATACTTTCTTCTCTTTCAAAAATAATTATTTTCATCTTCATTCTTCTGTTTATAAATTAGATACCTACTCTAAAAACTATGAAAATGAACTTACCTAGTTGTAAATCTCATATTAAAGAAAATAAAACGCAATAAAGCTCAATAATCAGTATTAAAATAGTGTCAGTGTATGTTCTGTTCTATGATATTTCCATAATTATTCAGTTTAATATTTACGTACGTAGTTACGCTGCTCAGATCACATGTCGATTCACTGCACATTTTATCGTTTTAACTACAATCACTAGGCTGATTTGTGAGGTTACTGCAACCTTTATTTGGATTATAAATAAAATAAATAAATAAAAATCATTTAATTCAGGTGATTCAACCCATACACTAGCAAATTATTCAAAAAATATAATTAATAATAACAATACTACAATTATATTAAATCAAATTCACTATATATTAAACCTGAACAAGGTTTACCACACAATACCCACTCAGTAAACATAAGACGTGTCGTCCTATGAGCATCTGGACATGCCTTTTCCAACCCATAATGCGGAACCTAACCAAAATACGACCAAGTATTACCATACGACTCTGAAAATTTTCTCCAAGATAGTACTCTACCACCCCTACCGACCTCCCTTTGGCTCAAACCCTCTCCCAATAATAGATTTCACAAAATTTCACAAAACTTTTTTCGGTTTCAACCGATTTTTGCGTTTTTAAAACTTAATTCTGTAGAACTCGTTCCTTTATCAATCATACTTTACCCAAAATAAATTCCCAAAATTCACTTAAAAAACACCCATTTTCACCAAAACAGAAAAGCTTATATTTACCGAACTACGAAGAGATATCTTCAAGCTATTTGAACTTAAAGTTTTTATTAAACTTTAAACTTTCCAAATTTTCACTAAAATTTTAAAACTTTTAATCCATCATAACTACCTATGTCAAACTTCAATATTTTAAAAATAATCTTTCTTCATTTATTAGAGCTACTGAAAACTTCGAAATAGTTTTTGAATTAACCATCTTAAATAAATACTCTATTTTTCAAAAAAATCTGAAACTTTAACCTATAAAAATCTTTAAAAATACAAACACTTACTCAGACTTATTAAAATTACCTTTTCCCTCATTGTCATCACCAACAATGACGAAAATCAATACGCTATCTGGCGCGGCTCAAAATAAAAAGAACTCTCTACCCCAAACACCATCAACATCAAAACAACAAGAAAATGAATCATCAGAAACTAAAACAAAATATCAACATCCCAAAAATACAACAACAACTCCCAAATCATCCAAATTATCCCGCACCATATCACCATCAAACTCAATCACCTCTGTCAACACCATTGTTGACGAGTACATTGAAGATGATTATATAGAAGAACCACAAGATCAAGAACCAGAAATCCATCAAAAGAAACCTCCTGAAACGGTAATCAAAATTGTCACCAACTCTGTTTGCGAAATAATGAAATCACTAAAATTAGTCGAAGACGTATTAAACCATGAAATCATATCAAACATCAGAACTCTCGCCACCCAAATACTAAATACAACCAATGCATATGTTCCACCAGAAGAATGGCAACAATTTGAATTAGCAATAGATAACTTAAAAAAATCGTCAAAGAAGCAAAGCAGGAAGAAATCAACCCTAACAAAACCACTCAAATGAAAACTCAACAACCTACGCCTCAGTTACCAAAACCAAAACCAAACAACAAACAAAACAACAACCCAAACTTAAAACAATAGACCCCATAAAGAAAACAAACAAGCCTGCAATAATAATCACCGTACCCTCAGCACAAACTAAACAAGAAGCTATCACCAAATGGCAGCAAACATATACTTTTAAAAACGTCCCCTATGCTCCGCCCAGGCTATTGCAAACAACAAAATAAAGGTTGAATTTGAATCAAAACAACAATGCTCTGAAACATTACAAAATCTTAAAAATAATACCCACATAAAAGCAGAAATGGCTCGCTTATTACAGCCAATGTTTATACTAAAAGGTCTGCCCAAAGAAATACTTTTTAATGAATTAAAAGAATAAAACCCCTATAAAAACACCTCCATACAAACTGCACTTAACCAATCCGGCTCCGAATTAACCCCCTGTCTCGCCAAAAATAATAAAAACACAAATTTATACAACGCAATCTTCCACGCTACACCCGACGTATGGAGGAGCATACGTCGGGTGTAGCGTGGAAGCATTAACATCGACTATAGACATATTCACATAGCTGAACACGCCCCCCCCTTCTCTAGTGTTTCAAGTGCCAGAAGTTCGGCCACACTGGAAAACACTGTTCTAACACCGAATTTTAATGTAGTCACTGTGCCAGCAGTGACCATAACTACCAGAATTGCCGCGAAAAAACTAACATAGAAGCAGCCAGCGGCATACATTTCATAACAATAAAAGAAAATAAAGAAAACCAATTAGACACCAAACACTCCTCCACCTCCAACTTTTGCCCTATCAGTCTAAACTCGGAGATAGAATTGACTATGGCACAAAATCAAATAACTATTATAACCTGAACACAAAGATATTAACTACACACTTACAACCTAATTACCCCACTAAACAAGTACTCCCAAATTAACTTACATAACATTAAATAAATACAAATTAATTAGCCGAAAAACCAAACCTAAATAAAATAAGAAAAATAAACTTCACAAAAATATAAAACAAATAACAACAGCTATAATAAACAAAACGGAGGAGTTCGCTCATATACCAATAGCGAGGGGCTATACCGTAACCTTAACGGAAACTGAAAAAAAAAACCCATAATGCGGAACCTAACCTAACCGAACCTAACCAGCCTCTTTTTAAAACGCTTAGATCACACCTAAATAAAATAAATAAATTAAAAATATAAAGATAAGATTACACCTATTGTTCTCATCAATAAATTCCCGAAATTCACCTAAATTTGACCCTTTTTCACCCAAAATTCAAACCCTTATTTTTCAAAAATTATAATAGACAGGAATTTTCTCTTTAAATAGTGACAACCTACTCCCCGAGCTCTACCAAATATCTTTGCACCATAATCATACATCCAAAAACCATTTTTTCCATACAAACAAATCTTCAATTTTTTACGTCTTTTTTCAATATTGGGTAAAATCGCAACCTTCAACTTTTTTCGATTTTTTCTTTAGTAATTATGTTTAACTCGCCTAACCCTAATTAACGAAATTTATTTGAAGCAAATCGCAAAATAACCTGATTTACAGGAAATTTTCAAAAATCTCCAAACTTTCAAATTTTCAACATCGATTAAAAATCAATCCGACCACCTACAGCTTACTTCTTTGGCATAAAACATAGTTCTCAACAACACGGATCTGAACATCAAATAAAAAACCAGTTCGGTTTCAACTCCTTCTATTTTTAACGCCGTTTCAAATTTTTAAGTTTTCATATAATTTTTCTTTTCAACATAAAACATCATTTATTAACTTTTCAACTTGTATAATAAACAAAATAAAACACAAATAAATTAACCTAACTTGTATGTTTAATCTACACAAAAATACAAATAAAACAAACAGAAACAACATTTTATGTCAAAAAGATTTAGTTTTAAATTAGAATATCAGCCGTTTTCCTCCCCTACCATGAGGAAGATAAATACGCACTCCGGCGCGAAAATTAAAAAGAAATCCGAGTTTCCTAAACCCTCTTCCTCTAAAACTAAAACAATCAAACCTAAAACCCCGAAAACCAATACATCCGATAACTCTGACAATGAAAAAACCTGCTCCGGATCTTCTAGAGCCACTACTCCGATTTCATCTATAAAATCTGTCAATATAATTGCAGACGAATACCTCGAAGACGAGTATTTGCCTGACAACATTATCCTCACAGAAGAAGAGGATGACACCGAAGACTACTAACCCAGCATAAACAGACTCCGTATTAAACAGTATGCAGCCGAAATCCTGCAAATTGTCGAATCCCTCAAAAACTTCAACAACATTGAAATAAACACCAAAATTCGCAACCTAACAAATCAAATCCTCCAAATAATATTTGGCAATTAACAAACTGAAAAAAAAACCACTCCAGAATTAGCCACTCCACAAACACCTACCCATAATTGCAACATCGACTTAAAAAATCTCAAACAATACAGGAAGAGCTCCACAAAAACAAAACCAAAGCTCATACGCTATAGACACCAAAACTAACAATCAACCTGAACCTAAAAAATTAGAACCTATACTTAAAACATCAAAAGTCGCTATAATAGTAACTGTATCAGACGCAAACAATAGACAAGAAGCCACAAATAAGTGGCAAAAAAGCTACTCCTTTAAAGACGTGGCTTATGCACTTATAAAATTCCAGCTCGTATCTACATATAAAGTTAAAGTAGAATTTGAGAGCAAAGCCCAATGCACCGAAACAATAAAAAAATCAAAACCAATATTACTGCAGAGATGGCTCGTCTCCTATAGCCTAAGATGGGGTAAGGTACCCCTTTGAAAATAAAATATGACTTTATAATGATGAATATTTTATGTTTTTGATTAACTTTTAATATCTTGTTTGATTTTTATCTTTTTTAGGATGGTAAAAAATTATAAAAGGAAGACGGACAAGGGGTTGGAATGAATGGAAGTATCAGAAATGCGGTAAATATGGTCATTGAAGGGAAAATGAGGAATAAAGTAGCATCGAAAACATTTTCTGTCCCACAAACTACCCTGGAAAGGAAAATATAAACAACTCATGAAGCATTTCCTGCAACCCGGAAAATTTCACGCGTGACAGGGAAACGAGGAAAAACAGCTATCATAACTTCTTTTTCGTACAAAAAAGAATTGGAAGAATCAATCGAAAAAAAGAGATTGGTGGAAGACAGCAAAAAAAGAAGAAAATAAGATAAATTATTATAATAGAAAAATACTAGAAAAAATCGACTCGGCTTACAAGTGAATCTCAGGCGGGAACTTCACTTGTAAGCCGAGTCGATTTTTTCTAGTATTTTTCTATTATAATAATTTATCTTATAAGATCGCATTGAAAATGCATAAAAATATATAAAAATTATAAAAAAGAAGAAAATATATAAAAGAACAAAAAAAAATACAAGAAAACGGAATGGACTAAAAATAAAAAAAAACTCATTAATAAGAATAAAGAAAAGAATCACAATTCATCAGAATACGTTAAAGACGAAAATAATATCCCTTGTTTTTCTGCAACGGAAGATACATGGAATCAAATGAAGGCGAAACACGCGACCCATCGCGTGTTCCCACTGTTCCCGCTGAATTGGGCACAGTGTAGCTGTGTTGGAATCAAAATTAATATAATTCTCACCATACCCCATCTTGCCCTACCTTATGTCAAAATCGGGTATTGGATGTCTTTGACAATATTTTTTTCTTTTTCTGGCATAACTAAAGTGCCTTAAATTCCTGATTTCCAAAGATTAATAATGTAATAGTTATTCTAAATGAATAAACATTCAAAATTATTTAAATTGAGCGTTTTAATGTCCTTCAAACGTTAAGTTCCCCGTCATGCCCTCTTCCCCTACAAGCTGTTTGTAAGAAGTTTAAATTATATAAAAACAATCAATATTTTATGATGTCCCATAGAAAATTATCAATCCCTTTATCCATCAACAATGGGGACCAGTCATGTTTTATGTTATGAATGCAGTTTTATAGACATTGAGAAACTAAAACATAAAGTGCAAAAATTTTTGTTCTACGACCAAAACTCACAAAGTTATGAGCAAAATACCGAACGAGGTTCACAGAACGCGCGAACGCATGCGATGACGTCACAATGACCCAGCGCTTGCCGCCGAACCACTGCGCGCCCCGACCGCGCGGTTTTATTCTGTTTGCGATACTCGTCCAACAGGGAGCTTAACGTCACCAGTTTATACCCAATCGATTAATAAGTGATTTTATTTGTTTATTATTAGAAGGTTGTTATTATAATATAACAAATGAGTGGTCGAAATAAGGTAGATATTGGTTTTGAGCAAGCGCAAACCGATAATCTACCTAAAATTGATACCTTCATGGTATTTGATTGTCTTAATAATCATTTAAACTACGCAAGCGCTTAAATTCGTGATTGGAAACTTCAGAGGTAAGCAAATCTCATTATCAACCTAATCAGAACAGAAGGATAATAAATCGGTAGGTACACGTACTTGGACTAGCCTATAAAATACCCAAAAGGTTTAGGTTAGTCAGCCAGGGCAGTTGTTGTTGTTGTAACTACCTACGCCGTTATTTTCAACATTGTTATTTAGATGTGTATGTAGAAACTTGACTGTTTAAAGAAAAATATTATGTATACAATAAATAAAATTAGACTTAAATACTTCATTTGACAGGAATGTACCTACGTTCTTTGGACACGTAATTTTGAGCTTTGATTTAACGAAATCGCTATGTTAAGTCCTAGTATTGTTAGTAGGTAACGAATTGATTAATGATTAATTTCATTTCAATCTCATTGACTTGCGTATTGTTGTCGTCTAGTTTTGTAAGTGCAAATGAATTTAAGAAACAAAGTGATCGGTATACTTTATTCGTTTTTCATTTCGATTAATTTATCTCTTTTATTTTATCGTTGTTTCCATTAAGATGGGGTATTTAGTGAATTTATCCTTCACTGCTTCTTTGATATTAATCTGTACACCTTTGGTTTTCTGGCCAGTTTGATGATATTCTGGCAACTCATTTACATTTTCTGGTATAGAAAGTGGATCATTCTTTGAATCATCTTCAATCTCAAAATATTCTATATCTTGCCTTTTCTTAAACCCAGGTCTCTCAGCTATGTTTTTTGAGGTTTTTGGCAATCAAACTTATGAGGCAATACCCTTCTTCAATCTAAGCATTCCTCCCACAAGATTTTATACTTTTATACTTGTGGTCTTCCTAGTTCCTTGGGGTCGAGGCGTGATTATTGTACAAAATTATGTTGAAGAGGCAGACGGACACTCGAATGAAAAAAGTTTTATTTAAATACGTCTGTTTTCGCATGGAAAGCGTACAACAGACAGACAGTCGAGAAATTCAAAAACAATATTTTCGGTTTCTATTGCGTGTATGGAGCCCTTCTAAAGCGATTATTCAAAAAAATATTCAATGTACAGAATTCACTTTGTCTACAGTTTCATTACATGTATAGATAGATATATATTCCCCAAGGTGGGAATATTTCCCTATGTTCCCGGAATTATCCCATATGTTCCGAGGAACTTCGGGGATTATTCCCGGGAACGGCATATTTTATTGTAGTTAGACCTGAGTACACCCTGGTTTTTACCCGACTACAGAGGAAGGGTTATTAGAAACTTGACTTCTTACACTTTTTATCATTTATTTACTCATTGAAATATACATAGTACGACCCTTTATTTTTTTTAACATTCGTAGACAAGTTTTACTAAGTTACCTACCTACCTGTTTACCACACGAGTAATGATGATAAAAGTTGGTATATGATATATACTTATATCAAAATGATCCTCGCAACAAAATCTTGAAGCTTGGCACGAAAGCGGAATTTTGTCATCCCTCTTCATGACAGTACACCATTTTTTGCGTACTTTCAGGTCATTTGGCACATTGAAAAACAGTTTTTCAGGTGTACTAATTGAAGTATTAGTACATTTCGGTACTATACAGTACTTATAATGCGGCATATTTTCACTTAAAAATCGCAAAACCACAACACTACCCACGCAGATCGAGGGAATCTTAATAAATGAATGGCGGAGAGCGCGCTCGCGGGCGAAAAGGTAATCGTGACGTCACATAAGCTATTCGGCCGCCCCACGGTTGGCTTGTACAAAATGTGTAATATCTTCGCAACCAATGGACCGATTTCAATGATTTAAAAAGTATCGTACCTAAACGAGTTAAAGGAACAGCATTATATAGATAATATATGCATTGTCCGACTTGATACGGGGACCCATTATATATGTTACTTTGATTTTCATAAGCAACGTCGTCAAAAATGATAACGGAAGCAGGTAATGCCTCTTGCGGACTTAATATTTCACTTTTATGATCATATTTAAAATATGAAATATCGGGCACCATATCTAAAACTTTTGCTAGTGTTTAATCTATAATCTAAGATCACAGTGGTTTGTGTGTTTGTCTGTCCGCTCTTTTCCCCGCTCTTTTTCCATTGTATACGCGTTACCGGGTCAGCTAGTATATACAATTAAAATTCTCAATTTTATGGCTACACATAGATTTCACCACAGTTCATAGATTACACATATTTATTTTACTATACATATACTAGTTGACCCGGCCACGCGTTGCTGTGCCGACTGCAGCGTCATCTGCTGGACTGATTTGTGAATCTAAACCATTCTCAGATCCCCTTGAACATACACAAAAAAATTCATTCAAATCGGTCCAGCCGTTTAGGAGGAGTTCAGTGACATACACAATCACAGAAGAATTATATATATAAAGATATTCCTCCACCTCCTTTCGAACGATGGGCAAGCGAACTGCAACTCTATGAAAAAATATCGTTTTTAAAATTGGAATTGGCGCCAAGATGGAAAAAAGAGGCTTGGATGGCGGCTGCCGAAAATTAAGAATGCTGCGGAGAGAAGAATTTATAACTCCACTCTATTGCGGTGTGGGGTGAGTATAGAATATAAAATCATTTATATTTTTATCTATGTGTCCTAGACAT
Organism: Calamotropha paludella; assembly: GCA_927399485.1. Lineage (NCBI taxonomy): Eukaryota > Metazoa > Arthropoda > Insecta > Lepidoptera > Crambidae > Calamotropha > Calamotropha paludella. Next base: position 45,393,861 of record OV656803.1, read on the forward strand.
GTAAACAACAGTGCACGGCATTCAGCAACTAATCAAACCAGCGACCTAAACTTTTCGACAGGCGGGAACTTAAACCATAAGTTCAAAATCTAGGTTTTGTACCAAGGTAAGTTTCCCCATCAGCTAGATGTAAGTTTTTTGTACGGTACAAGGATTTTGGACGTAGACTCTTTATGCAGCAATAAACTTCTTTCTAAATTGGTTTTCCCACAGTTTGATGGACCACAAACGAAAAAGCGTATTGTATTTGATAGAAAGCTACCAACTACTACTAAACGTCGATTTAAATTAGTCGGCAATGCAGTAGGTTTATAGTCACTCTTGCTTTAAAGATTTCTTTTGTTTTATAAACTTTATTTCACTTTTGACGCATTTAATTGAAAGTATCGTATAGTCCTCGGCATATAAGTTGTCATGCGCAGTAGTGAATAATGTATACTGCGCATTTCACGTGATTCCAAGACCAGAAAAATAATTTTATGTCCGGATGCCCCTATGACCAAAAATTAGATAATTATCATTTGTGTAACTTAATCACATCAAAACGGTGAACGGTTTTAGTTATACTGACACAATGTACGATTGCAGCAATTTTCTCATATAGGCCTACATCTAAATATTCACGCGAACGAAGTCGCGGCTAACAGTTAGTCTTATATAGAATTAGGAGTAACTGTCAATATCATTTTTGGAGCGGAGCGAAGCGAGCGAAGCTCTCATGGATCAGCTTCAATAGCGAAATGTCTGTTACGCCATAACTTCCCGAGTTCTTAACCGATTTTAATATTTTTTGTGTGCAATCGAATCAACAGATTTAGGACCAGATTGTGACGGAGCCCGAATTTTGAAATTCGCAAAAATTCCCATCGACAATTTTTTTTTCTTTTTTAGGTATTACGCTCCGCTCCAATATATGGTGCTAGCGTAGCTTTATGCTTAGCGACTGCATCGCTTGGTTATAATCTGTAATAATATCTAATGCTTGTGAAATTGGTTAAAAATCTAATTATTATATCGTATCGTATTTAAATACATTTTATAACCAAGTCAAAATGTACTGTTACCAATTCTTTATAAATATTCTCATAGGTATATAAGATAATACCTACGTTGGTTCAGTTACTAGCTACGTAACCTCATGTCATTATCCATATTATAACAGAAATATCTAGGTAATTAGTTAAATTAATAAACTATTTGTACTTATATTTTACAAATAAGTATTTCTCATTATGTTTGTGACTGTAGGAGCCCTATTATTGGGGATAGGGTAAAACAGTATGTCCCTTTGCCCTTGTTATCTTGGAGATTGCGTAGCTTTCGGTCGCTCGTTGTCACCTCTGCGTGATGTTATCCGTTATATTGTGTGATATGAGTATTGTGATTGGGTAAACAAATATTATAAGAGCATTATATCGAAATTATCGACTCACTACGCTTTCCTTGCGGCCCCTCTGTTGAAGGATCAATAAAAGCTTATGATCCTTCCATGGTAAAAGCCAACCGCAAGGGAAGTTTAGTCAGTAAGAGTTAATTCAACATAGAAAGAGATAGGTAATACTTACATTTTTGTTCATCCATCTAATAGTCTGCGTATTGTTTCACATGTTCAATCGCTGGTTGAATGTATTTACCACTACGCTTTTTAGCTGCTAATGGGATTTTAGTTTGCTATGTAAGTTTTATAGGAGAGAAACTCTCCTCATTCATCCGAAATGAACATTGCAGCACATAGCAATAGTTCTCCTGTGAAGGAATGTCAGCTACAATTTTTTTTATGTTGTGATATTATCTTAGAGTGCTCTAAGTATTACGAGAAAGCACAGAATTGTTAAAGTTGAATGCTATTTCCCAAACAGCTACAAAGCATAAACGTCTTTAAGGATATAAAAACTAAGCTGTTACTTATTACAACGCCATTTTGTTTTAGACGATTTTAGGTCAATGACGCCATGCCATCTATATAAAAAAGATCCCATAAATTATGACAACGAATCATAGTCCAGAAATAATAATAATAATATTTCCCACAATCACAATTTAGCCCACCCCAATTAGCCTAGCCCAAAGTAAACACCTTGAGGCTTGTGTCATGGATACTAGGGTAACGGATAGACATACTTATACGATACATAGATAAATAATATTCAATGAAATATCCATGATACAAACAGGTACAAACGGTCGTATTCATCATACAAACATCTGCTTCTTTCGGGATTCGAACCCAGGACCGTCGGCGTCGGCGCTTAAGGTAGGATCGGTCGTCAAAGAAATATTAATAACGTATACATCCCATACATGCACTCAAAAGTCTTAGTCCTACTAAAAGTTGAAAAATTGACTTGAAAACATCAGCAATTTGATTTTCCAGTTAACAATTTAATTGTCTATTTCAGTTAATTTATTATGGAATATATCCCTTATTTCCCCTTCAAAAGAAAAAAAAGGATAAGCAATTATCTTTAAATATGAAAAATAATGCTTTTACTAAGTATTTTTGGAGCGGAGCGAGCGAAGCGAGCGAAGTTCCCATGGATCAGCTTCAAAAGCGCAATGTCTGTCACGCCATAACTTCCCGAGTTCTTAACCGATTTTAATATTTTTTTGTGTGGAATCGAATCAACAGGTTTAGTACCAGATTGTGACGGAGCCCGAATTTTGAAATTCTTTGAAAAAAAAAATATTTTTTTAGGTATTACGCTCCGTTCCAATATATGGCGCTAGCGTAGCTTTATGCTTAGCGACTGCATCGCCTAGTTATTATATTAAGAGTTTTTCACATTTATGATTTTAAAATTGTTTGTATTAGTTAATAATTTTTAGCTGAAAAGGGGGCCGTCATTGTTTTTGGCAGATTGAATTATGAAAATCCCATAGAAAATAGTGTTTTAAGTTTTTAATCATTCTATTAAAAACTATTTTATCAAAAGGTATACATTAAACACGATAAGTAAAAAAACGACGGGTTGTACTCCGGGAGTGCCGGCAGAAGTGAAAACTTGAATATTAACGTTGTGCATTTTTGATATTTTGAAATGGTTAAGGAATAATTTCGCACGAATTGCTTTAATGATCAGTATAAAAGCGCTATCATTTATGTGGTAAAATACAATATTCATTTATTGCGCTATCGTATACAAACATGTCAACAAACACACCAAGTCGTGTTCGTTGCATTTTTTTGTGCGCATGTACAGGATTTTGCACATGCGCAATGAATAAAATCAGTTGAACGCATGCGTTCTCATGACATTACCTGCCACTATAAAATTTCATAATGACAGTTTAAAAAAAATTAATAATGTAACTGTCACTATGAAGTTTAAAAATGACACGACTATACGCACATCGCGCAAGCGCCCTACGCCGTCTTACGAATTTTCGATCAGGTCACGTGCCCTGACGCGAGTTTAGAAATTTTTACCCATTTCAAAAAAAGTACACAGCGCCGCTAAAGAAGTTTTCACTTCAAAAAATATAAGGCAGTTTTTCAGAAAATGTTATTTATTCGAAACAACAACTATATTTTTTTGTTTAATCTTACATGAACTAAAGCTACTTATAATCAAAGTTCTGCTATAATGTTGATTGATGAACTAAATAAACTATGACTAATTAAATTTAAAGACAGTCCAGAAGTGAGTTGATGTGCCAACTTAAAATCTAAAACTCATAAGTCAGACTGAAATAAATATACTTTAGAAGTCAATAACTAAAAACACCGAGTAGTAGATATGAACTTTTGAAAGTTGTCGCAGTAGGTATCTCCTAGAAGTTAGATCATGACACTTTTGGATATAGTGCGCATTTTGGTTAGGTGTTACTACATTTACCTTTATTTTTAGTAAAAATATGTAACGAAACCTTAACACTACTCAAAACGCAGTCGTGACTATAATACATTGAATCAAGAATTTGTACATATCGATATGTAATTAATTATACTTATGTTCCCTTTTATTTTGGCTTATGTACCCATATATATCTATTAAAGTTATACATATTATAAGGTAATGAAACAAAATACTACGATCATCAGCTCAGCGGCGTAGCGTGGGTGTCGACCGCCCGGGCGAAGGACAATTTTGCCGCCCTCTTATTTAGGTATTTCAATTTAATGTATACTATACATTACATAGGTACATTTATTCTAGATAACTTTTCGGCAAGAGCAGCCATTATTTTGCATTATACAGTTTAGATTTTAAATAAAAAAAGTTTACCTTTATTTGCTCAAAAGTCAGTTTTAAAGCGTAACATAAATTTCGATACGTGGCAATGTGAATTGCACAACTGAATATCCATCAATAAATCTTTGAATTGTCAAAGACATTCTCGCTAATCATTAGTCATAAATAATTCAAGCACAAAATAAACTACGGGGAATCGCCGCAAGTCAGAATAGACGAAGTTGCCAGCAATCGCTACTATATCATTCAAAGAAAGGGGATTCCCTAAATTCGTCACAGAATAAGTAATGAAGAAGTTCATGCTCTTTTCAATCGGGCCGCTGTTGCGATACAAATATAAATTTGTTGAAATATTTTTATTATTTATTGTTAAATTTTGCCGCCCATAAAAAGCCCCCTACCGCCCCGAGCGGCACACCACTACGCTACGCCACTGCATCAGCTTAAAAAACAGGTAACATATTTCCAGATGCACCCCATTTGTTCTATAGCACATGACGTCATCTGACAAAATGTCTCTTCATTTTCTGTAGAACAATACATACCTACAGTCTCACCGGAGTTAATTTCTTAGTGACGACATGAGTGGTTCAAAATTGGCTTCTAATATTTTCCCAAATTGATCAGTTTCAAAATAAGAAATGGTTGCATATAAATCCTCACAAATTAATTAAGCATTGAGTTTATTTAAATAAATTAATAATTATTCGTCAAATCTAGAAATGATACTCAGATTGATAATTGTTAATGGAATCTTATTGTACTCGTTCCCTTGAATAATTTGAAAAAATAAGAAAAACTTCTTTCATTCTGTTCAATGACGTCATGTTCTCTAAAACACTGAGTATTCCTATGTTTTAGATTGTCTCTTCAGTATCAAACTTATTATTTTCAATCAAAAACTTAATACAATTCTTGAACAACTGATACCTTTTATATTTGAGTGTACTTTACTTGCTTGAGGGTCAAGTCAATTTTTAAGAAGGTTTCTAATGTATTGAAGCAAACAGATTTTTTACTAAATAGACTAACATCTGTATAATGGTTAAACGAGTAATCTGAAAGATTTCTACCGTCTAATATCTATTTTAATCGTTGTTGTGTGATCAAGAGCTAAATGTTTGGCTTCAAATTCAAGGGAAGCTGAGTGAGAAATTACTGCCGAAAGATGTCATCTAGTCCACGAACACATCCTTGTTTTTACATCGCTTTTATAGCGTACAAAACAGCGTAACCCAAGCTGACCATAATTATTGATTGTTATCGAAAAGTTTTAGACTTAAATTGGCACGTAATGAAGCCTAAGTCACTACAAGTAAATCAAACAGATATTAGGAATTATCACAAAGAACAAGTGTGTGAGAGGATTAAATTTTTATGCATTTTTTATTAGTCGTAAAGTTAATAGGCGATATAAATTATCCTACATATTCTATTAATTTAAAAATAGTATCTCGGTATAATTTTTACTTATTTAATGTTCTAGTTTTGCACTTTTGTTCAATTCACGAAAGTAAAATTTAAATTAATAATTTCATAATCAGAATTTTAGTAAGTGACTTCGGTAAACGACATGCTGAATTTTGTTTCATGATAACGTAGGTAAGAAACGTCGTCTACACATTCACTCAATTGACAGCAATATCAAGTCCTACACATTCGGCAACTAACATTTATTTATTAATCTATATCATAGCACATACACATTGGCCGACGTTCATAATTTACAGCGGATGCATTGTCCGTGTCACAAAGCGTTCCTATGTACATACATTGTGAATCTAATTGTAAAATAAACTGAGTTCGATCGATTGAAAAGAAACTCTGCCGTAGACAGAGCAATGTATTTTCTTTGGACGTGATTCTCAGTTCTGTGGTATCACGTGGGTACCCTACAGCGCCGCATGGTTGGAGAAGCTTCACTGTGAGGACGCGTCGAGGTCGCGCAAACGAAAGTGATCGGCGAGAGGGTGGGCGTGTTCTTCGACTCGTCGCTCGTCAGGCCACTTTACAACCACATTAGTGCTCGGAGGTAGGGTTACCGGGGGTTCAACTACCACAGGTAGTCCGCCTTCGCGCTCCGGCATTACGTGACCTATAAGGGCGCCAACACGCTGGTACATGATAGGTGGCGCTATGGGACTACGTTCTATTACGTCAGGTGATACCACATGACTTCCCTCCACATGGGACACCATGATGATAGGCACGGCCTCCTTTTGGGGTACGATGTCATTAAGAGCTCGGGTAAGCACCGGTGCTGCAGTCTGCGTAGCAACACATGTGGACACACCGCTCACGCGAGCGTTCAAGCTTTCCAACACCGTCATCAGCTCGAACAAGCGATCGTCACACAAAACTGGATTATCTGGAATAGAATATTTTCTATTGATGTTCAGGTTCATTTACCAGCAGTAGAAATAAGACATTACGATCACGAATACCTTTGCAAGTACAGAGAAAAGGGTGTAATAAAACAATAAGTGACTATTTATTTTGGCACTTTAAAGTTGGTACACCGTGATCGTAGCAATTTCTTATAGCTTGTATGGTCGTCTTAAAGTATCGCCTTACAAAAACGAATGAACAAACGAATTTTGTGGCTATCAACCATGTTGAAGGGTTTTAGGGTGAAGAGTATACACATTACATAGGATATTATGGCAGATGCAATAAAAAGCAGATTATATAATATTAAATAATACGGACATTTCAAATAAGAATAATATGATGAGCTATGGAAAAATCGCAAAGCACACATTACTATATCATAAACTTCGCAAAGCTTAGTCTGTACTAACATAGCAATTGTACGGTTGATGTTACTTCAATGCTTATCTTTATTACAATGGCATAACGTTAATCCAATTGTGAAACTGGAAAGTATGATGTGCTGTATAATATTATTTATCTTTCCAATTTAACACAAAAATCAGTAAAAAGCTCGTTGATTTATTTGTACGGGCGTCCGGGATTTTCATTAATTTATATGTAAGTTTTAGTATTCATTACATGTTAAAACGAAAAATATTAAAATAAGCAATGTTGGTATCAATTTTCTGTTAGTCTGTAGAGTAACTGATTACCAGGATATCAAATTATCTTAACAGTTTTTTTAAGCCGATTATCATAGTCGTATATGTTTTAAAAGAATGGGAAAGCTAGTCAAAATGCAAAAGATAGACACACATAATTACTTCATATCAAATATCTGAGATTTTCTCTCTATGGTCGGATAAAAAAAATGCAATAGATTCACCTTGAAGATAGATCTTCAGTGTACTTGGCACACCATTGATAGTACATCTGGACTTCGTCACTAAATCATAATTAATTGATTGAATCTGATTGTAAGAAAGATCGGCCATGCAGAGAGATGGCAGTCCATGAAAATCTTTATCCAGCGCCGTAATGTTATTATGATGGGCAAACAACTCTTCAAGAGAAGGTAAAAACGTCTGAAAAACAAACAAAAAAAATGTCCAAGATAAAAATGAATATAACTTTGTCTTATTACATATAAAAAATATTTCGCTTTAGCATAGTGGCAATGCACTTATCTAAAATTCCTCGCAAAGCATGCGCAATGCACAAGTTTATCGCGATCAAAAAACAGAAGACAAACCTTCGATGTTTCCTCCAGCGTGTGTATATAATTGTGGGATACATCTAATACTTTCAATTCTTCAAGACCAATGAGGTCATCTGGAGATATCTGTTGCAGTTGGTTGTGACTGAGGTTGAGTCTCAAGAGGCCGTGAAGTCCCATTAGGGCGCCTCCTAAATTCAGGAGGTAGTTGTGTTCCAAACGTAGTTCCAGAACGCGCGTTTCGGCATCCACTAGGTTCTGTACAAATTTGTGTTTTTATCAGTTGTATTACGCATATATCTTATTTTATTACATATATATAGTTTACTATACTATAACGGACCTTACTTATTACATTGCCTAATCGTTGCTTAGCTAAACTGTTTTGGCTTTATATACCGCGAACAGACTATCATTGGTCGTATTTGGAAGTTAATATAAAAGGCATTCATACATTTAACTTCTGGTTTATACTATGTACATATAAACAATCATTACTCGTTCTACAAGCTCCATTTACTGTCAACAGTAGGTAGAGAACTTCAAAACACTATCTTAGTCTTTAACACAGATTGAATAAAGTGTGTTAAGTTGAAAGTGTAGTTTAAATCAAATATTGACACTATCAAACACATTGTTATAGAAGCGTCTGCAGTTATTATGATGTAAACAATATCTTATTTACACATAGGTTAGACATCGTTTGTTTGTTGCTAGGGTCTAGCTCATTTTGTAATCAATCTCTGTCTATAAGTTATAATAAATTTGTTGAATTGTTCAAATCAACCAACCTGAGAGGTACATTTCAAACGATGTGTGTTTTTATTCGGCATTTCAGATGATGAATGTTTTTATTCGAGTTTTTATTAAGGAACTTCTGAATTTTGTTTATAGGTTACAGATTGTTATTTAAATTAGGAATTTAAAGAAATTGCTTGTAACCAATTAAAGTTTGCAATAAATAAATGTTAATTAATGATATTATTAAACACAAGAAATCATCTTATAAACCCCAATTTGCTTTCAAAATCTGTTCAAACAATTTATAGGGAACTGATTCTGAACAAATTTCATCAAATTTAAATGATGGGTGGCAAAAAGGCAAAGAAGTCGAAGATATATATGGTTCGATCAATTGCTCCTTCAATGCCTGCCAGTATATTAGTATAAGTAAGACTTCAGAAAATCCTGCATAAAAGGACGATTTCGAGTTTCTCATTGATAATATTCCTACATCTAATTTGTTTTTGTCAGTATTTTTCTACAGTGGTGACGATGATATGGGTCGTAAGTTCGTACCAAATAAACATTGCAAATGCGAGAGCATCGTGTCTATCAGAATAAGACACCTATATAATCAAATCTTTGACGGCTTCCAGCCGTGTCAACCTAGCAAACAAAATTTTCTATATTGGTTCGAGTCTATTTGTTCTAGTACCGTCGTCGTCTGATTTCCATAACAATAGTGCTATAACTACTTAACCCACAATAATGTATGTTATGTTCCTATATTTATTTTATTAAATATTTCATTTAAAAACAAAGTGTTTTTCAACTACCAAGGAGCAGGTAGACTGTGCGCTACCTTAGTGTTAGAGTACATTGTAACGTCTATAAAGCAAACCTCTACATAAAACGTAAATGCGTAAAGTGACAAGGATCTGCGGATGTGGGTACATAAATATTTATAGACAAGCAGTAATCTTAGAATAAAACACTTTTTTAGGATGACTAAGTTTAGGAGTTTAGTCATCCAGTGATCACGGCTCCTGTGCAGGAGTCGAAACGTCAGGATTAAATATAAAATAAAACATGTGCAAAAATCCGTAAAAAAGTGTTTTATTCTAATGTGTAATGTGCGCGGAAGTGTAAGAACTAAATAAGCAGTAATCTGCTTACTATTGTTAATAGTATATTATAATATATTATGATAAGTAAGCGCACCTCCATATTGCCTGTGATATGACTTATTTTGTTATGAGACAAGTCTATAACACACAACCGCTTCAAACCCTTGATTTCTTGCAATGAAAACTCTGTGAGGCAATTGTGAGTTAAATTCAAATATCGCAGTGCCTTTAAGCTTCTTAATGATCCGTTTAAAGATTTAAGTTGATTATAAGCTATATCCAAATCCGCCAACTTCTCAGCTTCAATGAATTCATCTGCAGCTAACTGTGGAAAAATAAAGAACATGGTATTATTTATTCATTCATAATGATAAAACGAAAATGTGTTTTCTTATTTTTTTTACTTACACTTTCGATTTTGTTAAACGAAACTCCTATCCGTAAAAGTTTTTTAGACTTCTGTAGAGCGCCGTCCAGAGATTTTATTTTATTACCGTAGAAATAAAGAGATTCCAATGAAGGCATTTGTCTCATGTCCTTTGGTAAACTTTGTAATTCATTGTGAGCGGCGTGTATAAGAGTGATTCTCTTTGCTTTCTGTAAACAATTTTAATCAACTTTATTAATAAAAATGGGGGATTTGCCATAATCTTTATTTTAATTATAAGATAATTTTATTCAAAACACCTAATCTTAATATATATAAATTACGTGTCGTGTTGTTTGTCCGCGATGGACTCCTAAACTACTTAACGGATTTAGATCAAACTTCGTAACTATCTGTTACTTATCTTACTTAAAAGATAGGATAGGTTTTATTTTAATTTATAACATAGCAACGCGTGGCTGGGTCAGATAGTATAATATAATTACTATAATAATTTTAATATTTTTAAGGCGAGATTTCCATTTCATGCTCGTTAAAAGTAAGTTATGAGTTTTTGGCGGTGTGATTATATTTTTGGTGATGATTAAAAGCATTATTTTTGTTTTGTTAGTGTTGAGCGTTAATTTTAGAATTTAACAAGATTTAGATCTGGAACTACAGATTTATAACTTCTACTCAAGGAATTATTATCTACAATACTGTTTTAAATCCAGATGTTTTCTTTCGATTAGATATACCTATATAATGAAAGTATCTTTTACTTATCCAAACAATAATTACCCTGATTTTTTTATAGGGTGAGTAAAAAATTTACATCTTCACGTCTCTACATCTCTAACTAAAAGATAAACTGACCGATAAAGTGGTCGGGTTATAATTGTTAGGAATACACTAATAGCGTCTTGTATACCTGAAACTAGCTTGGAAATCTTATTCAAACTGATTGATTACTGTTACTATTTTGATGAATGATAATTTAGTTATGTTAAATCATAAGAAAATACATTTTTTAATTTCTCTATAAGTTTTTTACGTGATTCGATTCGAATCAAATGTTGTATTAAGTTTTTGTTGTATTTATGCAGGAATGAAAATAGGTTTTACACATTATTAAATATTTAATTGAGCGAAAACTTAAAGGTAAAATGAGGTTTGTAAATCATTAATGTTCAGTTAAATGATGCAATTAAAGTATCATACACTGTAGATATTTTCTGTTTTTAGATTATAACTCACAATAGGCAGTTCGTTGTCAATGGTTTTCAAGTTATTTGCGTTAATGAATATCCATTCAAGGTCATCCAGGTCCCGCAGGGCTCCATTCAAGGACGTCAACTTATTGATCCCCAAGTGGATATGTTTCAATGCCTTCGGTACAGCATCTCTCTCTATCCTCGATATTTGATTATCGGCCACCAATAAATGCTCGAGTTCTTGTATGTCCTAAAAAATAAAAAAAATACTATTACTCTTATTAAAACTAATCATGTCATTAGGTATAGAAAAGACTTTAATTACAATTAACCCATTTAAACAAGAAAGTTATTACTAATTTAGCCATTAATTAGTATTTCTTCGGTAATTTTATACGTCACATTAAACTATTGTACCTATCATCTAACTTTGCGACTTTTGAAATATTTTAATAGACATAAAACTTTTAATAGGAAATTTTTGATTTGTAGATATACAGTGGAGCACCGTTAATCCGGCCCCTGTCTAATCCGGCGCCCCCAGTAATCCGACATGCCTATCACTGTTGAATGTAGGTATACACAAACATTATCTTGGCAAATCTTCACTAATGTATTCTATTATGTTCGACGGGTGTTGTTTTGAGTCTGATTGTTCAGTTTGAATTTGACTACATTTGATAGGGGAGCGGCCTAGCGTGCGTTCATTGTTTACCAGTATGATGTGTATGATCTGTAATTAGTCGGTTTACAAGGTAGTTACTCTGTTTCAAACAATTCTGCCCTATAGGGGATCTTAGGGAGTACCCTGTAATCCGACAAATTCGATAGTCCGACACTACGTTTGTCGGATTACCGGGGATCCACTGTATTGTATACAATATTTTATTCAGTTATTATCAACAATGCTGACGTGTAGGTCCATTTTAGTAGTCAGTCATCACACGGAGATAGATAATAAAATATAATTAGTAACGAATATTTTATTGATAACTTTCCCTTTGCCTTAATAATTAAAAAAAAATAGTTACAGAAGAGTTTTAATAAGACGGACGAAGCTCTTCCCGCCATATAATTGGTTTATATACTAATTGTCACGTGAAAAACATGGCTCTATTCCATTTGAATCTTTAAGGATTTAAGTGAACACAGCAATGGCTACACTAATGATTCACACCAACAAAGTAGCTACTTACTCTAAAATCATCTTCAGTGAGACTCGTTATTTTGTTCCTACACAGGTCCAAAGTCTTCACGTGAGGTAGATGCCGCAGGACATGCCGCGGCATCTCCGCCAAAGAATTGTCAGCCAGACTGAAGTAGTCCACAAGGTCCAACTTCGAAAACACGCTTTCTTTCAGATCGCTGAAAAGAATAGGAAAAAATAAATGACTTGGCAGGCTGTCATTTAAGTATAAACAAAATAGTGAAAGGAAAAAGTTTCATTTGTTTATTTGAAATAAACCGTCTGAACGTCTTTTGTTATTTTGTTAATAAAGACGAAATTTTGCGAAACACTTTCTGTTGTAAATGCAGCTGTTGAATTCCACTGAAATAATAACCTTTAATATGTATGGAAAGTGTAATAAAATAAAATAAAAAATATGCGATCGTTTATAAAGGATTATAATCTACGGAAAAAACGTCCAGTTAGTGAAAATTAACAAATCTTTATGAGTACATTATAAAAGCATGTATTTAATAGTGTATAATAAATAAATATTTCTTACACTCACACCAATTAGCCTAGCCCAAAGTAAGCACTACAAGGCTTGTATTATGGATACTAGGGTAACAGATACATATATTATACATACATATGAAATATTCATAGAAATATATATAAACACCCATGACTCAGTTACTAATGCTCGTATTCATCATACAAACAACTGTCCTTTCTGGGATTCGAACCCAGGACCGTCGGTGCGAAAGGCAGGATCGCTAGCGTTACACCAAACGATCGTCAATGTCGTATGTAGTGTGTGTAGTTTAAAAGTTAGTCAAATAGATCATAGGAAGTAACCACGTATAGCTTTGATAGTTTAATTAGAAACTTTTCCTTATTTAAACCCTTTGTTCGGTAAATTATGTAAGCAATAGATACTGAATTGGCAAATTTATGTCGTCAAATTATGAAATTTGGATAATCTAGTACTTAATGTTTTTATTACTTACACGTTTCTGGTATTTATTTTTTATTTATTAGGCTTACCAACATCTGTACACAATAATACTAGGTACAAAAAACATTATTTAACAAATTGGCTAAATGTTACAGATACCTATAGGTTAACTCAATATGCACATCTGAAATTTAATTTTTTGACAAACTTAAATACAGCAAACTTAAAAAGAAAAATAATTGAAAATAAATATAAAACAAATCAGTAATTTAGATAATCAATAACAGAAATTTAAATAAATTAAAACAGTTTTATAGTATTTGGTATATGAATCGTTATGAATGTCAACTAGATCACTGCAAGAGTTTAAACATTTTGCAAGCCTGCACACTGGAGAGTTTACACCTAATACTGTTCTTCGTAAGGGAGGGCATAAAGGTGTTATGGGACCGCGAGGCATTCTAGAAGGGACACAAAACTTAATAAACTAGCACTCTCCAATTTACCTCTCATTATTTTATATAGGTAAAGGAAATCTATGAGATCTCTGCGCAATGCTAGAGAATTGATTCCAAAAAATATGTTTTTATTAGGTTACTAAATATGTGAAAACTATAAAAAATGAATTGATTCTAAGATATACTTTTCTCTCAATTTTAAATCGGTAGAATATTTGATTACAAGCAGGCACATAAACAAGAAGAATTAAACAAATATACACGACATATTTCATCATGTTTCTTAATTACGCGAGTCCCGTTATAAAAGATAATCGCAAATAATGTGTTTTATTTTATTTTCTTCAATGACGAAGAAATGTCGTAAAAGTTGACTCTGTTCGCTTGAATCGTCTCCACCTCATTAAAAAACAACAAAAAACACATCAAAGTTTCTCAAACTTGAATTTTTGCAGGCACTTTTTTATAAGAAACTTTCTATAAAAAACAACGGGTTGCACTCCGGGAGTGCCGGCAGAAGTGAAAACATGAACATTAATGCATGTTAAGGAATAATTTCGCACGAATTTCTTTAATTATCAGTATAAAAGTACTATCATTTATGTGGTAAAATACAATATTCATTTATCGCACACAAACATGACAACAAACACACACGTACACTCGCGCAAGCGCCCTGCGCCGTCTTACGAATTTTCGATCAGGGCACGTGTCCTGACGCGAGTTTAAGATTTCTCACCCATTCCAAAAAATGCTCAACGCCGCTAAAGAAGTTTTCACTTCAAAAATTTATTTGTCGCTGTCATTTTAAGTAGATTATTCAAAAAGCTTCCGCCGTACTCTATTGCATTTATTTCAAACGGCGTCTAAATTACCTAATTGTTAAAATCCAATAATAATATAAGCAGAATTATTCGTTTAAGAATCCACTGAACTAATTAATGAAGATAATACACAAATAAATAAAAATAGTTAATATTAGTAGAACGATAACAGGTGTAATCAATAAACCATATCAGTTGACACCGACGAGTCAGGCAAAGGGTAAAAATAATTTCTTGAGACCAATATAAGCTTTTATCATAATACGATGTAAGAAAAGACCCTCCGTAACATATTATTTTTAGCTGCATACTTTACGTTTATTAGCTAGTAAAACGCTAGTAAAACGATCATCTTCATTATACGGGAACATAGATTTTCCTCATAGATGAAAATACCATAGAACCATAACCTACGCGACTCCAGTGCGGATTAGTGGCTTTTAAAGAATGTAGATGCAACGGGATTTCCGCAGCATGAAAAATCTCAAGGTAATAAATATTTGGCTCTCTAAATGACCGGCTTTGTCGAAAAATGCTTAACCAGGGGAATGAGCTGATCACTGGCATCGCGCTCCTAAGATTATTTATACAAGAAGTGATTACTTTCAAGATTTGATCTTCAGCTTTACATAATGCGACGACTTCTGCACAATTTTGATAATAAATACAGGCGGTCCTCGACTTACGTCGTTTCAAAATACGTCGAACAATGTTTTGACACTATTCCTCAAGCATACGTCAATTGTTTCGATTTCCGGCATAGGAGAATTCACTTGTCGCGAGGTCAATTTCCGTGGGCGCGAGCGGTTCGCGAAGGCGAGCGGGGATTACCCCGCACTTGCTGCTGATTTTGCTTAGTTAGTTCTGGGACCATAGACAATCAAGACGTAATATGTATTAAAATCAATAACACACAAATACCAAAAATAACTAGAAATTTCATAATTAGGTACATATCTAATTATTTTAAGTACTTACTTTTGATAATAAAGTGTGTATATCCTTTGATATAAATGCATTTTTTAAATGTTGAGTCTGTATGGATCCTAACCCTTAAGTTTTACATGTAAACATATGAAAAAATGTGTCTCGACTTACGTCGTTTCGATTTACGTCGCATATTTCGAGAACCTAACGTGCCGTAAGTACGAGGACTGCCTGTACTATGTTCCTTCTATTTCCGTGCGACACAACTCTAGAACAAGTTTCTGCCATTCAAGGCTGCTCGTCCATCACTTCCTTTAAGACCAAACTTAAAGATCACTTTCTTGCAGTTCTAAAGCAATAATTATCATAATCAGAACATAATCCACTTATTTACAACCTTAACCTTAGCTTTCTATTTTATTTATTTACTCATTACGTAATTTCGTTTATTTGTGTTTTTATGTAGTTTATAGTCGTGTAGTTACTATTTATCAAGTACTAGCTTTCCGCCCGCGGCTTCGCCCGCGTGGAATTCGGTTATATTGCGGTATAAAGCACAACTATAAGAAAACTTCTCATTCCCACGGAAAAATCTAAGAAGCGCGATGTAACGCTGGGTACAAAATTCATATAATTCATTCCACTTCTTACGTATCTTAAAAAAACACTTCGTTACCACGTTTTAAAAAACACCCAGCGCCATCTTTCGCATACCTCTAGAACTAAATAGCGTTAGCTATCATTCCACTTCTTATGTATTTTAAAAAACACATCGTTACCATGTTTTAAAAAACACCCAGCGCCATCTATCGCATACCTCAAGAACTAAATAACGTAACTAATACTTATACCAATTCGTAAATCGTTGACTTTAGTGATTTCAGGATAAGTAGATGTAAAAAAAACAATTTAGACGATAAAACAAATTGTAGGTCATCCCTCGGGAATTCCTCATTTTCGGGGATTAATTTTCGTATCATTTAGCTTCAAAATTTACATGTTTATATTCGTTTGCAATATCTTACGTTGTTTTAAACGACACACAGCGCCATCTACAATCCATCCATCAAGCAAACAATTTTTTTTGTTTTTCCTCGGGAATATCAATTTTTCCAGGATAAAAAGTACCCTATTATTTAATCCGGACTTTTATCTTTACGTCTGCAAAATTTCAAAGCAATCGGTTCAGTAGTTACGGCGTGAAAGCGGAACAAACAAACAAACAAACAAACTCACTTTCCGATTTATAATATTAGTAAGGATATTGTCATAATATAATTTTTATTGCAGAATTTTTATAGAAATTATAAGTGTTACCTGTAAACTCACCCACCATAGCTCTATAATATATTTTACTGTACTGTTTCACTACTTTCTAGGTGCAATAGAGAGTATAATATGTCTATCAAAGACGAGCTCCTTACGAAGGTTTTGGTAAATTTGACTAACTAACTAAATCTACTGTATTTTCTTTATTAAAGTTAATACTTTACATTATATTAATTGAAAAATATTATTACATTGACTTAAAATGACTTGATATTTTTATATTGCGAGCGCAGAGTAAAGCAGTAAAGAAACCCTTTTTAGCAATATGGGTTAACTCTGAAACATGATATATTTATTTTCGTTTTATTTTTTAATACTGTTTGTTCTACAGGCGTGACAACCGCCCAGTAGCTAGTATAATCCGTAAATTAAGTCTGAAAACCTAAGTTATGGCATAAGAACTTTCAAATATGTGTAAGGTAGCAGTCTTCCAGATTGATAGACCGTATTGAGAACAAGCAATTTGCTTCCATCGAGGGCCACTTGATGCAACTGTAGCGAACAGGCTTGTAAAATTATTAATTCGATTCATATAATTAATTTGTGATACATATACGAGGGTGGGTCAAAAAGTTCGCGGAATGGAGGGTAAAAAGTAAGAAATAAAACACAAAATTTATTTTTCCTTCTCAATGTATTCCCCCTTAACTCTAATACATTTATTAGACCTATCAATTAATTTATTAATACCTTCGAAATAATGATTTCTCTTTGTCGTCAAAATAGGCCGAAATGGCGCTCTTCACTTCTTCATCGCTGGAAACTTTCTTCCCTCGAAGCTTTTTTTTCATTTTTGGGAACAAATAATAATCACTTGGGGCTTAATCTGGGCTATAGGGAGGATGTTCCAAGATTTCGAAGCCCACTTTTTGAACAGCAGCCATGACTGCGCGAAACTCAATTTTCTCCATGTAGCAAATTTTCTTCCGGTTTGACTTGTTGATTGATGTGTAGCTCAGGTAATTATGACCTATTTTTTGAAACTTAGTATTTATACTCTTAATGAGTGTCACAACTAGTGCAGGTAGTAAAAAGTCACCTTTCCCCCCTCCATGCCCCTCATTCCGCGAACTTTTTGAACCGCCCTCGTATATTTATTAGGTGTAAAAGAATCAGGCAAAATTACTTTGCTTGGAAACTATTTCCTACAAATTGTTTGTAATTTTAATTTATGTTGCGTTGTGAACAGCAAAAATAACGTTACTAAAATGTGTGTAAATTCTTTATCATTTCAACGCAGGTTTGGAATTTAGTGAAAATACTTCTTTATAATTATTAGCAAAACTTTTGATTTTGTCGGAGACTATTTTATTAAACAACTCGGATAAATATGGTATAGTGGGTAGCATACGGATAAGTAGTTATCACACCGCTAGAAAACTATACGAAACTTTTCATTAATTACATAACATCAAAAAAAGATTAACAAAACGTATATTTGATAGAGAAATTGATATAATAAAGGTTCATTTTCCAGACTGATGTAAGCTTGTATTAAATAACTATTGCCATCATTTTCAAAAAAACTTTTTTCAAAATTCACGTTGCCCTGAAACTAATTTATTACCTTCCGTCACAGTTTGAAACTTATTGGAGTGGAGCGAGCAAAGCTCCCATGGATCAGCTTCGATGGTACAATGTCTGTTACGCCATAACTTCCCGAGTTCTTAACCGATTTTAATACTTTTTGTGTGGAATCGAATCAACAGGTTTAGGACCAGATTGTGACTGAGCCTGAATTTTGAAATTCGCATAAATGTTTGTATATTTGTTAAATTGTAAGGGGTAATCTCGGGATCCACACAACCGATTTTAAAAATTCTTTCGAAAGGCACATTATTGCTGAGTGTCATAGGCTATATTGAATGCTAGAAAAAATTTAAAGAATTTTGTCCACCCGTGCGAAGTCGGGACGGGCCGCTAGTGTTTTATATTTTCAAAGTCAGTTGTCATAATAAAGTTCAACTACACACTTTTGTAAATTTTGCACGTCTTATAAGCATTCTCAAATTAACAAAACACAAACAAATATATAAAAGAGATTTAATATATTTCATCATTCAGAGGATTGTTATATTAATTAACAGAATTATGTTTACAGATCTCTTCTTTTCTCTCCAAAGTCCTGGAAAACTTGATCCACCGCCAGCTTACATACAAATCAGCTCCTTAGTTAGTTAGTTTTACGGGGCATTTTCCGCACTTAGCCTCTTGATGAGGCCATTGTACGGGATTGAGTTTTCTTCTTTTACTCCAGCCATGCTAGTCTATCCCAGAAGGTGAGTAGCCTTTTCAGGTTACTACAAGCTACCGGTAGTGATTTTGGAGACTGCAGAAAGCGTGCCCCGTTGATCAGCCATGCTCCTGCACTCCAAGAGCACGTGATGTGGCGTTTCTTCCGCCTCCATGCAGCCTCTGCATAGAGGACTGTCTGTCGCACCTATGGTGAATAGATGTTTATCCAGAGGACAGTGTCCGGTTAAAGTACCTAGTACTTTACGGATTGTGTCCCTGTTTAGTCTGGTGAGGTTGCGGGCAGGCCTTTTCGAAGCCACCGGAATGGCATTCTTTGTTTGCATGCAACCTACACTATTGTTTCATTCTGTTTGGTGGTTCAGCTCCTTAATCCCTAATCTGGCTTTCGTGCAGGCCATGACACTTCTATTGCATTAATTAAGATTACGGATGACATACGCTACGAGTTAGATAGTTGACAGCTTGACATTACTAACATCACTAGATTTTAGTAAGACATTTGACTCTGTTGATTTTATAACCAACATTTATTGGTGTTTTATGTTCTCTTAGCATATCTCCAGCTGCAATTGATTAATTTTAAAGTTACTAGGGCGACGGCAGCTAAGCCACACTAGTAGAGTGGATAGTCATTTGTATATGAATGCCAGTATTACTCAGGGTGGCATCTTATCTCAACTATTTTTTCCCCTTTTTATAAATTCAATCAATTCCTTATTTCTATCATGTCTACGCGGATGTCTTACAAATATATACACAAGTGCCTTTAAGAGTTTATGGAGTTCCATAGTCAAGTACTGATATCAGAAACACTTAAACTCTTATATTTTTTCATGACAGAGTTGGTAGTTATTTCCTTTCCTCCAAGCCTTATTGACTGATATTGTATCCTTTTTTCTCTTTCATCATTTTTAATATCGACCATAAGCTATATCGAATAATATATTTACAGTTGTCCTTTTAATATGCTCACCCATATATTTTTTTCTTTATTCATTCTTTTCACCCGATGTTGACTGAAAGAGGTTGCCGTTTAGCAATAACGCATCCTGTTTTTATACTTCTCTTTGTTGTACTTTATTTCTTATTTTGTGTATGCAATAAAACGTAATTTATCCATTATATAAGTATTACCCACGATTTCCCATTTCCGTGGGGATACCAAAAATAAAAATGTACTACTTATCTTCATCTTAATGTTCGGTTCTATAAGTATTTAAAAAAATAATTATTTAAATCGAGCAATGTTTCAGGAGCTTACCTTTTACGTCCAAATTAAATCTATAATCTAAGATCACAAATTTGTTGTTTGTCTGTCCGCTCTTTTTCCCACTCATTTTCCATTGTACAAATAACTTTACTATAGCAACGTGCTAACCGCAAGTAGTTCGTCTACCGGACGCTAGATGGCGCTAACGGAAAAATATTTAGTAATAGAAAAAAATTAAAGAATATTGTCCACCCACGCGAAGCCGGGACGGACCGCTAATAACTTACGAAAATTACCTCTCAAACAGATGTGATAGAGGAAAGTGGACATTAGTAAAATTAATTTTCCATATAATGTGTAATGAGTGGATGCATTGGTGTGGTCAGCGGACAACAAATTTTTAGATCGGGACAATACTACTTTTTTTTTTTTTATTACGAAATACTAGTGTAAACAATGCTTGTGCTTATCTTGGCATCTTACGGTCACCGTAACCTCACCATAGCTTTTTAGCAAAATCACCTCAACCTCATACAGAACACAACGCACCCAATTGAGTTATTTGAATATGAAGCAAGATTTTCCTCAACCGAATCTTATCTGAGCAGAAAAATTTACTTAATCATGTTTGTCAAGTTGAATAAATGCTGTTGTTGTATCTGGGTTTGTTATAACGAATTTCATTATGAAAAACATAATTGGGAACGATTCCACGAAGTTCGAAACAGTTTCAAACAAAGTACGTTTACTGACAACACTCTTCGCCAACATCGCATCCATATGAACTTTGGCCCGACGTTCATTGGAGCAATTTGTCTCAGAGATAAAAACTAAACAAGAAAACTGTTTCAACCATTTATAACACAGTATTCGTGGCACGAGTTCAAATGTTAAGTGAAGAAATGAATTGAATTTTAAAGATAAAACTTGATAAGTAAACTTTACAACCGATAGAACACCCAAACAACTACACGTTGCACATGCTTATATTGTTTACACAAAAAATACAAGCTATAATCCTAGATATTATAGTCCAAAAATAAGTAAAGTAGCTGAAATGGTCCTCAACTTAAGTTACCGTTACAGTCACACGGTACCGCTGATTTTCAGGTGCAGCTAGTTAAATTAACACAAGAACACAGATATATTTAAAGGCCATCTGTCTATTACAAGACATCTAATAAAATCTAACAAATAAATCATAATATAAAAATATAGAAAAACTCGCCTGATATTTTAGGCGAGATCAAATTTTTCTAGTAAGATCTAAAATCTTAATCTAGCAGTCTCAAATTAGTAGTGCTATATAATATATATTATATAATAATAGAATGGAGAAATCCATGGTGTTATCCATATGTATGATCCATATGTGTAATTGGATTAAAATATCATATGTTATCGCAAAACGAACACTATAATTTGTAAAGAAGCCAAATATTCGTAACTGGGTCGTTCTTCTTTTTTACCGACAATGGTCTGTCCTTCGTCTTATTATGGCATCTCGTTGGAATATTGATATTTACGGTTTTTTAATTCGGTTCGAATAAACGTCCATATTTTTCTTATCTATTAATATTATGTAATTTTTCATTTTCTCCAACCAACATATTTTTCCATTTGTTTTTCGTAGAATGCCGTGACAGAGTGGTAAACCGAAATGTGGTCTCCACAGAAAAAGGCCACTCTGTCACATATTTTTTTTAAAAACCAACATTAAAAAAGAATTAATATTTGCCGCAAAGGAAACTTTAATTAGTCCTAATGACAACACAGATGCAATTTCTTTTAAATTCCACACAGAAACCTAAATTATGGATAGTTCAAAAACCAAAAAAACAGAAAAACGTCGTTTCATTGTCGGTAAAAAAGAAGAACGACCCAACTATTGTTAGAATTATCATGAGATACAAAAAGGAAAGTGAAGTACCTATAAAGAAATTATAAAGTTTTCCCGATAAGTTACATGGAAAAGATGCAGTCGATATTATGCGCAAGAGTGACGCCAGTTTAGTAAACACTAAAGTGAGAGGTCAACGATCCGAGGTTATCACTAAAAGGGCGGCGCCAAACGGTCGCTTGGTCGCGCCGCACCAGGCTCTACCTACAACCTCTGCCACAATGGTTTGGGGGTTCTGTGTTCATCCAATTCTCTTTTCTTTTTAGAGCTAAGCGATGATCCAACCAACCCTAGTTTTACACTCAAAATTAAGCAGTTTATTTAAGTAATATCGGTCAAAGGGGGTAAATATTTTAGCTACTAAATACTCCAAATAAGTGCCTACAGGTTCGTCACTTGTGGTGCCGACCGATTCATAATTGGTGTACTCACTTTAGGCCAAAGGGTAATTAAATTACAAAACGGGACCAGCAAATACAATTGACAGAAGAGCGTCACGCACGCAGCCGGCTGCTCGACTCTAGTATGGGCTGTACCGAAGCGATAGCACATTCTGGTAGATGTGTGCACTGTGCATGCAACTTTATAAATCTGCGTACACAAAATGCAGACGATAGATAGACATAGCATATTACAAATTATGACATTATTAAGGTTATCATATTCAAGATTATTTAAATAAGTGAATAGAGTACACACTCCGTGTACTATATATAAAAGGGAACCTTTTAAAATTAGTTAGACGAATAAAGGATACATTTTTTGAAAGTTTTTTTGTTCAACTTATGCTTAAAGAACGAAGATTTATATCAAGAACTCAAAAAGCAGTTTCTACTTTAACTCATATACATACAGTTCAATATCAGTAAAGGTTTCACATATTTAAGTTGTCAAATAACAAAATAATAACAATATAAAAACAAAAAGAATAGTCCAAAGTGACTTTGATTACATTTTGGTTACAAATTAAGAGCAAAGTTTAAAAGAAAAGGAATTATTTCATTCGCATGAATCACATTTATCGGCCCATGTCCGTGTCACCCGATATCGTCGGCCTGTTGGTGCATCTGTAGTCAGCCTGGTAATGTGCCTAGGTTTTGAATCCTAATGGAAGGGAATATGTATGTGACGAGCGTAAGCATTTGTCCCATAGTCATATTTCTTTATAAACTTAATTATTTATGAATTTCTGGAAAACCTGACGTTATTGATAGTATAATATAGTCTGGTGTGTTCCGTGTTCAAATACTTTCATGATGACCGCTTGAATGGTACAAAAGATAATCTTCTGAACCACACTCTATAGGAGAATAACAAAAAATTGGAACAAATTAAAACATTCGCCATGAATGAATACATATATAAGCAGAATTTTTCGTTGATTGGTCAAACGGTGACAAAATCACATCTATACTAACAACCATCATTATACTATAATACTAGCGGCCCGTCCCGTTTTCGCACGGGTGGACAAAATTCTTAATTTTTTTCTATTATGAAATATTTTTCCTTTAGCGCCATCTAACGTCCGGTAGACGAACTACTTGCGGTTAACGCGATGCTATGGTAACGCATATGGAAAAAAGAGCGGGAAAAGGAGCGGACAGACAAACACACAAACTGTGATCTTAGATTATAGATTCACCAAATTAATGACTTTACATGGCTTAATGTAATTAGCTATAAAATACTGAAATATCGATTAAACTTTTTTTATTATATTTAAGAGGTTTATCAATTAAATGTCTGTCTATATATCCCTAAAAAATTACATTAAAATTTTTGACAATTCTTGTTTCCAGAGATTTAAATAAAAATATACGAACTGTGACCAGGACAATACATACACCTAAACACAACAAAGAAATCAGCCAAATTCTCAAGTTCTGCTCCGTTATACATGTGGCAATTGATTTTTATTTATAACTAGCGAACCCAGCAAACATTGTCCGGCCTTTTGTAGCGAGTTACAACGAAGTTCATAACTTAAAAATAGTCTTCATTCTGAAATATCTAACACCGATTTTCATTGGGGTCGATTGAGCAGTATTGATATATTCATCAGCGCCATCTGGAAGCGAGATGCTACAAAGTTGTTTACTAAAAATCTCTATGATTAAAATCTTGCGACATAAAATTTCGCGGCGTTTCCGATTGAACGGAAAAGTATTTAATATTTTACTGTTACGTCAGCGAGTTCCAACAATTTCACTTATCTACGTTGAATCTAACATGAAATTTTCTATATTTTTTTACCGTCTTAACGTAAACATTTTCATAAATTCTAAAAAGACGCATACACTTATTTTTATCCAGGAGGCCGAGTATTGAACTTGGTGCTGATGATCTAGAATACTGTGATGAAGCTAGAATACTATTTTCGATAGGTACATCTAACTTTAAAAATGGGTACATCTCACTTTCAACCCATTTTTGAATCTCTGTTTTCAATTTTAAAATGCTGAAGTACGCCACTATTTACTTTTTACCGGGAGCATGTATACTGTTTATTATGTTTCTCAGTTCAAAAATGGTTTTTTTTCTATAAAACTTTCAACATATTATTCACCCTTTTAGAGTTAAAAATATTTAATTTAATAATTTAAGTGCTGACATATGCTGCAATGCCATGTGCCAGTGTCTTTTTAATTCTAAACTGAAGGATTTTTCATACAATATTTCAATCTATTTTTCACCCGTTTAGGAGTAAAATTTTCTTATATTACAATATATCCACATGTAGGTAAACTTATTACTAACAAAACTCTTGTGTATCGAATATAATGCTTCTTGCTTTAAAAAGGACAAACAAAGTGAAAAATCTTTCTCTCTTTGAGGGGCAGTATTTAGTAAACGGCGAAATGCACGCACGTGTATTATTTATGAAACTATAAATTATTTAGTTTCAGTGGTGTATGCTGTGCGGTGTCTACCAGTCAGATAGGCAATCACCTTGGACAAATCCTTTTATACTTTTAGAAGATATTATGTATTTTATAGCCTTTTGGAACATATAAGTCCCAAGAAAAAAAAACAAAAGCTAGAAATTATAGAACATAGTCATTTATCAAATAAAAGATATTTCGGTTTTTTGCTATACCGACAAAATCACAGCTACAGCGCTTAACTGTCGGTACGTTTTGGTTGTGATCAGGATTGTTGCGGCATTTTTAATTGACGCCAATAGCAACTACCCCGTTATTTTTATTACCACGTTTTTCTTATCTCACTTTTCTTATTTGTTTGTCTGTCCGGGCAAAATCTTGCAACTTAAATTTGAGGCACTTTCCGATAAGCTAGAAAGCTGAAACTTTCAGGATAGTTCAGAACCCGATGACAATGCACTCTAAAGCAACTTTCAACTTTCCAGATGCACTTTCAGGTCCACTTTCGGCAACTTTCACTTTTGTATGGGGCTTATCCGATTGTTGCGTAACACATGGTTACTTCGTTGAGTTAATAATTAAAAAGAATAAAATAATTATACTAGATTTAAAAAATCTAAAAATCCCACGTTTTTCAATGTCCTAAAAAGAATAAAATAACCCTGCGGGGCAAAGCGAGGGGCCACTCAAAACGTGGGGGCGCATCTTTACAATAATCGGCATCAATGCATGTCATTCATCTCTTTAAAATCTCCTCTTAGTAATATGCGCCCCCACGTTTTGAGTGGCCCCTCGCTTTGCCCCGCAGGGTTATTTTATTCTTTTTAGGACATTGAAAAACGTGGGATTTTTAGATTTTTTAAATCTAGTATAATTATTAAAAGGCCTTGAAGCAAAACGTTTTCGAGATCTAGACGGAAACGAACAACTATTTATGTAAATAGATTTTTTTCTGATTACTCAATACGAAGATGTCCTATATTAAATTGTAGAAAAATCGTTTTTAGTGGGATTTTTAATTTTATTTCTTCAGTTCAACGGAGATGTCAATCGCAATATAAATTTCGCTCAAGATAGAATGTTAGACTAAAATACTCAGAAATCTGCAGGGTTTAAAGCTTTTTAATAAAGTAATTTTTCAACATAATCAACTAAGTACTTTTAACATAAAATTTAAAAATGATAAGATTTTTCGGTATATAATTACGTATATTATTTAAATTAATGCTAATAATACCAAATTTTTCAATGATAATGGCCCCGAAAAATTATTTACACGAAATCCATTTCCTATTGCAGTAAAGGCTGTAGTTTATTTCATATAAAAAAATAATTTCATATTATGAAAATATTTATTTAAATTAAAAAAGTGGTATAAAAAAGATCAGTGGATGTGGCAACAATTGGTAGGTTAGGTGAGGTCGGAAGTATGGGCATACTTCCGACCTCACCGCGTAGCGTTACTAAAAATGGTTGCTGCTTGCTTTGTTACATACTTGCTACATGCTTGCCTGTTTGTTTATATACTCGTTTTATGCTGCACGCTTACTCGCATGCTGCAGGCCTGCTTGCAAATTGGAAAGAAGAACTAGTAATATAACCTCAATTTTAATCTATTATCTAAGATCACAGTGGTTTGTGTGTTTTTTGTCCGCTCTTTTTCCATTGTATACGCGTTACCATAGCAACGCGTTAACAGCAAGTAGGTCGTCTACCGGACGCTAGATGGCGCTAACGGAAAAATATTTAATAAGAGAAAAAAATTGAAGAATTTTGTCCACCTGTGCGAAGCCGGGACGGGCCGCTAGTACAATATAAAATTACGCGATGATATAGCGATGCTATAGCAATGCGTTTGAACGTAATAATGTCTGTAGTGTTATTAAACCTATTGATAATCTTATTATAGAAATAAAAGTTATGTAATTTTGTTTGTCTTCCCTGTTATATTAATCAGTATGTATATTTTATAGTTTATATTAATCTTAATATATATAAATCTCGTGTCACAATGTTTGTCCTCAATGGACTCCTAAACTACTTAACCGATTTTGATCAAACTTCGTAACTATCTGTTATTTGATAACTTAAAAGATAGGATAGATTTTATTTTAATTTATAACACAGCAACGCGTGGCCGGGGCAGCTAGTTTAATATATATAAATTACGTGTCACGTTGTTTGTCCGCGATGGACTCGTAAACTAATGAACCGATTTTGATCAAACTTCGTAACTATCTGTTGTTTGATCTAACTTAAAAGATAGGATAGGTTTTATTTTAATTTATAACACAGCAATGCGTGGCTGGGTCAGCTAATATATAAAAAATCCCTGTCATCAGTGTTTGACCGTGATTAACTCCGAAACTACTCAACCACTATGTTGATTTTTGTTTCATTTTGCTAGATTTGTTTCGACTTAGGAGATAAGATAGGTGTCATTTTATCTATCTTCTATACTTATAATAAATCTGTAGAGAGGTCAATTCTGTAAATGAAATATATTTTCAAAATAACTATCAGGGGGTGATTAGTGATCGATACTGATGCCAAAAATGCAATCAGTAAATTTTTTGTCCGTCTGTCTGTCTGTAATTTCCTTATAGAAACAAAAATTACTCGACGGATTTTAACGAAAGTTGGTACAATTATTCTTCATACTCCTGGGCAGGTTGTAGTATACTTTTCATAATACATAAAAATCTTAATATATAAAAATCCAGTGTCAAAATGTATGTTCCCAGTGAACTCTTCACCAACTCAACCGATATTGATGAAAGTTGGTATTTATGTGTAATTTGGTCCAACAGAAGAGATAGGATAGTTTTTTTTTATTCGTAACACAGCAACGCGTGGCCGGATCAGCTAGTTTATAATAAAAAAAATACAAACTATTATAACTGAGCCACAGTAACGCTTGGCCGGGTTAGTTAATTATGATATAAAAACATGTTGCTTAGTGTATTTTGAATTTTTTAGACAAAGATTTTCGTCTTTATTTATAACTTTATGTTGTCAAAATTGTGATTTGTATTGATGAAGTTATAGCTGATTGGATTTATCGTTACATTTATTATTCTACTGTATGTATGTCACTGAACTGCTCCTAAACGACTGAACCGATTTTAATGAATTTTTTGTATGCGTTTGGGTGGCGCCCTGAATGGTTTAGATTCACAAATCACCCCGGCAGATGGCGCTGCAATCGGCACAACAATGCGTGGCCGGCTAATCAGCTAACTTTATCTACCTTAAAACACTTAGGTTACCAAGAGTCGAATCAAGTGATACTAATAAATTAGTGCAGCCGTTTGATTATAAGTACTTATTATAAATATAGATTAACAGTATTTTTTTGTCTTTTCTTTTTTTGACCGCTATAAATATAACCCTACGTAGTCGGCTATTCGCTTTTGTTAACTCGAAGATTTAAAAAATCACGTTTACTTCACTCGCAAATATGTTGAAAACAGTTTAATATAATATTAAAAAAGTACAACGTCCATTGGCCTACAAATATTTTCTGGGTTTTCTAGGTCACTGCTATCTCTGTGTAGTGGAATTATTCGTGATCCGAGGCCACAGGATAACGTGAGGTGTCTAATTAAAAATAGAATTTAAACTAGGCGATGCAGTCGCTAAGCATAAAGCTACGCTAGCACCATATATTGGAGCGGAGTGTAATACCTAAAAAAAAATGTTATTTTCGTTCGATGGGATTTTTTGCGAATTTCAAATTCGTCACCATCTGGTCCTAAACCTGTTGATTCGATTCCACACAAAAAATATTAAAATCGGTTAAGAACTCGGGGAGTTATGGATTAACAGACATTGCGCCATTGAAGCTGATCCATAGGAGCTTCACTCCAAAAACAAATGAAAGTAGAGTGATGGCTTTTGAGTGATTGAAGTTTAAAATTTTAAATTACGGAATCTTCTTAAAGAATTTATTTGACTTATGAAGTTTTCTGCTGTGACCCGTAGTTAATGTCGAGACTATTGTTGATGAAATAAAACGAATAAAGATATAAATAAATCTGTAATAATCTATCTGGAGAAAAAGGCTTTGCTCCTTAAAGAACTAACTAATTAATCTACTTAATAAAACAATCTTAGATTAAAATGGACTTTTTGGCGGGAGCGGGAAGCGTCCACAAACAGACGACCACCATAGTGGTGGTCTTGTTTTTCTTGTTAAAATTTGTGTTGTGGTTGATATTAGTGTGTAATAATGGTGGGTTATTAACCACTAAGTATTTCTGTATATTCATGAGTGTTTGCAAGTGAAACAAAACAATGGATGGTGTCTTTTCGCTCTCTCAAGAGGTCCACGAGAAATTTTCAGTAAAACCCCACATCTTTACTGAAACCTAGGTTAAGGAATTTCACTTTTCATTCATCATCCATTGATAATCTATTATTCATATCATTTTTATATCAACTCTTTAAACAAGAATGGACATATGAAGAAATGGCTCAAAGGTCTTTGTAACCAAGCCAAAACCCCTTATAAAAAAAATTAGAATAAAATATTAATCTTCGGTTGTCTTTTAGTTGAAGTTAAAATTTCGAAAATCATTTTGCAGGTGAGTTATAAAACGCTTATAGAGAATATTTAATCATTACGTTAATTTTTTTAGGAATATTTAGTGAATACGTAAGGCACAATGAAAATTATCGTAAGCTTAATCTATAATCTAAGATCACAGTAGTTTGTGTGTTTGTCTGTCCTCTCTTTTTCCATTGTATCAATAACGATACCACAGCAACGCGTTAACCGCTAGTAGTTCGTCTACCGGACGCTAGATGGCGCTAACGGAAAATATTTAATAATAGAAAAATATTTAAAGAATTTTGTCCACCGGTGCGAAGCCGGGACGGGCCGCTAGTTAAAATGAAAAAGCCAATGTACAGTTAATTATTATTGAGGGGAAAACAACTATGCATTATTTTAATTATTTGGAACTATATCTAAGAAAATTCTATTATATTCTTGCCTATTTTTGTAATGTAAATTGATTGTTAAGCGATTAGAGTAAACAGAGAAATTTGTTAAGGTTGAATGACAAATTTTTAATATAGGGAAGTTTCTTTTTTTTGTTAAATAAATATTATTTTGAAGGAAGAAAAACAATGTTGCTTTATTTTTAAATAAATATTAACATAAGAAATATCTGAATAATTTTTTGCATAAACTACATCTAACAACAGCTGAGAACCATCGCGCAGAGAAAATTCGCGTCTATTTTAAAATTTCAGTATTATTACGATGGTTAGTCATAATTTTTCCCGTCTTACCGTAAGTTTGTCTCGCATAGGCTTTACTTAATCAGTCAACAATTATAACTTTCATTTACATGTATCTTGTTTATATTTTTATATGAATAACATAATAAAAGTAATATTATCTATACATACATATAAATAAAATTGAAATGTCTGTTTGTAATATTGAAATAACCGTTTTTTACTACATGCATATGAATACATATACGGTACATACGCCAAAATATTTTTTTTAGCATTTTTGTCTGTCTGTTTGTTCCGGGTAATCTCTGAAATGGCTGGACCGATTTTGACGAGACTTTTATTGGCAGGTAGCTGATGTAATAAGGAGTAACTTAGGCTACTTTTATTCATGAAAAAATCTTTTTTTTTAGCAAAATAAAATTACTGTGCCACAGCAACGCGTGGCTAGGTCATCTAGTTATGAATATTAATGAAGTCTATTACTGCCATCTAGCGGGTGTACTAAAGATATCGCTGCGATATTTTTGGTTGGATTTAACTTCTGTTGGGTCGTCTAGTTTTTAAATTATAATACCTATAAAGTAACTAGTTGATCCTGCCACACATCGCTGTGGCTCAGTTATTATAATTGCATAATAGTAGTTTATGATACTGTTGCATAATAAGGGTTCTTATAACATGAGTGTGTTTTAAAAAAACGAGCCGTAGGCGATTTTTTTTATAGCATCACACGAGTGTTATAAGACCAAGTTATGTACAGTGTCATACACTACTTTATCTACTCTCATACTATAATATGTAAAACAATATTGCAAATAAAACGCTGAATATAACAACAAATTTATTTAAATGTCAAATGTTGGCGCCAACGTGCAAACATCAATTGCGCATGCGTGTTGCGTCGGTCGTCGAGGACTCGTTCATTGAAACCTTTTTAAAGTAGAGGTTCAACCTCCTTGGTCCAGCAGGAGGTTGTATAGGTGTATCGTTATGATAAAAAAGTTATATTATGTTACAGGTGTCCATACAAGACCTGTATCGTAATGAAACTTTTTTTTTATTATTTTTGGCCTGTACGTAATGTTTGTCATAAGCATTTTGTTTTCAGTTTTAGAATCTTTGTATTATAGTATTAGAGTAGATAAAAAATATTGTTTTGGTTAGGAATTAATATGAAACCTATCCTATGTCCTAAGTAAACAATACTACAATATATATATATATATATATATATATATATATATATATGTGTGTGTGTGTGTGTGTGTGTGTGTGTGTGTGTGTGTGTTCCCCAATCGGCACCTAGTCTACTAAGGAATCATAAGTTCTTATGCCTTTGGTACAAATGCATGCTCGTATTCATCACACAAACATTTGTCGACCCAGGACTCGAACCCAGGGCCATCGGTGCGAAAGCCAGGATCATTGCCGTTGTACCAAACGGTAACGTAAAGTTATGATAGTAAAAGCGGAACAATAACTGCAGTGAATCGGAATGGATTACCGATCCTCATAGTATTAATAATTTTGTTGTTCCTAAATTAGTAATGTTAAAAAATCCATAATAATCGTATACGTTTAGTGGTCATACATTCTTTGATGAAAATTTATTCAACATTCAGTACAAAACGTAGCTTAAAATCTGTTACGTATAATATTAAAGAATACCGTTGAATGTTAATGTAGGTTATTCAACTATTGAACGTATGTCACCAATAAATAGCCTGCAAATAGTTATTTTTATTTTCCATATTAATTGATGCGATAAATGTTCTATTTTTGCATATATCTTCTATGTTAACCACTTACGCGCTTAAATAATCGGAGATACGAGTTGCACTTTGTCAAGCCTGACTATTGTTCTAAACCATTGAATATTGGACCATTATTAACTACAGGACTACAGCCTTGTATTATTTCTGCAAACAAATGTCCGAGATCAAATGAAATTGGCGACCGCCGTGGTGGAGTGGCACTTATACCGGATTTCATGGAAATGTTCAAAAGAAAACGAACTTTTCTACATTCGATGTTATGGTCATTGTCATTGTATCTACCTGTTTTCCACACACACACACACACACACATGGAGATCAGCTACTTAAATTGGCTTCAGAACAATGTACTTATGTTATATTGTCTTATATTAACGTTAAATAGATTCTTAAACAAATCAAACGAAGAATCTTTGCTTAATATATTATGTAATTTCTTTCTCCAACCGATTCTTATAAATAGAGATAAATAAAGTGGTAGAAGAACGATAACCTGAAATAGTTTAATCTGCATTTACATTTACAAATAACTTGTGAATTACTGATTTATAATCTGTTGTACTAATCGTTTTGGCAATGTTGGTAGAAATGGCATATTTATAAAATATGGCCTCATTATTGACAGTCTATTTTGATGACTTTTAATTCGATATACATACCAATTTTGTCGATATTATTGGACATGAAAAATACTGAATTAAATCTAACGAAAGTAAAAACAGTGCTATAACTAAAAAAAACTATGAAAAAAATTCAAATGAGTGGTCCAAAGACGCTAATGTTATCCAAGACAAACAATAGCCTCTGTAATTTGTTAGTTCACCATTAATGAGTAAATATAGTGAATGCGACACGACCAATGTGATATCATTCAATTTTATACTGCTTTAGAAGTGACCCGAGATAACCCGCGCAAACTATCGAGCTGTCGTCTCCTAGATGCCATCCCCACACGATCTGCGGAGTTCACTTACAACTGGTAGCGAGATTTAAAAATTGAACATTCCTACTTTCTTTCAATTTAATTATTATTATCGATGATGAAATCATCCAACGTCAAAGAATCAACTGTGCGTTGAATAATTTCAACGAAGTCTGTACGATATCCAGTTTAAAAGATATACGGTCACTCTTTATTTATATAGCTTCACAACAAAATGAATGTAATTAGGGTAGAGTCAACATAGTTGAAGAAATTGCACATTATTATTACATAAACTATTTTTGTAGTTGTAATTTAAAATCTCAGAAGATCAATTGAATGGTCAATAAGGGTCGAGTTCACGGGGGGCCAGGGGCAACCTAATTGTTGCATTAAGAGAGCTGAAATTATTAAATGATACAGATTTAATGTAGCACGAAATTTAACGAAGTGTGGAAACCAAAGCTGGACTTGCGCTCATAGGTTTCTCGTGTTTATACTTATGGGCTGCGATAAGCAGCAAACCAGTACACTCAATTTAACGGGAAATTTAGCAAGAATCGGACGTTTTGTCCCTCAAAAATGCTAACTAATGATACAACAGGCAATTCATTTTACAAGAAGGGCTCATGTCTTATAGTAAAATTTCACGCGTTGGTGTACTTGTATGAGACAAAGGCAACCCTGATCAGGCGGCTGCGCCGCCCACTGTTTTGATAATGGCTCGATCCTCATCGCTGTCCTCCCTCTTATCACAGACCTGTTGTTTTCTCACTCAACTTACACATTGTTTTGATGTATTTAGATCACAGTTTTTAAACGCGATTCCAATGGTTGAATAACACAAAAACAGCTAACTCGATATAAAAGGCGGATAGTTCCACGTTGCCGCACGTAATGAAGACCACAAAGAACGAAACATGGTAGCCTGTATCAATCCGACTTAAAATAGATCTCTGTCAACTTGCCTTAGGTTGTCGAAATTTAACTTCAGTCTTGTAATGGAAAGTCCTAGTTCACGGAAGCTATGGTCAGCGAAATCCGGTAGGCTCGAGTAGGAGATGTCAAGTCCGATCTTAGTCTCTGGACTGAATTTGTTGGTGAGGGCTTTGGCGATGTCTTCATAGGCGTTGATTCGTTGACAGACAACCAGGATGGCTCCAGTGCCTTTGTCCTCTCGGCGACAAGTGCATGGTGAGATCTCCCTTCGCATTGCACAGTGTAGGCTGGCGCCAGCGCCGAGCTGTCCAGCCAGCGCGCATAGGAGCGTGGCGGCGAGCGCATACGTGTGCGCGACCATCGTGTGTGCCGTTCGGGGCTGTCCGCGCTACTGGCGGCGCGGGCGCAGTGGCTGGACGTGCGCGGTGGACGCGCCCGGCCCACCCCGCGCACGTACGACACCCACCCGTCTGCACTCTGCACTTTCTGTTCTTACACTTCCCGGCCACGTGCATTTTAATAGGGATATAAGTTACTAATTAGAGACTGCATTTAATAATTTTATCAAACATAAAAAAATCATAGAAAAGTCGGTATGCTAGGCATAGAAAAACAACACCAAGTACATATGTAATGCATATAATTATATATGCTTTACATATGATAGAGGTACTTAAGATTTTGGACACTAATAAGTGTGCGGGTATTAAGAATTAAAATAAATCCATATTTAACAATGTTACATAAACTTATTAAATTTTCATGACATAAACATTATAATTATGATGAGATTGGTAAGTTGATACGAGCCTGTATCCAACTTGCAGACGGATGAATATAGGAGGAGTCGCTGTTTCATTCGTACGTGGTGTTTTCTAGCAACAGGATCTTAGATGCGCATCAAGCACCTTCTATGTCTTATCAGTAGGCCAAGTTCATTCAGATAAGGCTGAACTTATTATCTAAGGTATGTGTACTTTAGTTAATTTCACAATAACTGAAATAAAAAATTATAGCTTTCTTTGCAGGTTCATCATATTGTAATATGTTATTCAATGAACTACTAACCCGGGGCTTTCCGTGTTACTAAATTTAAAATGTTTGATTATTTTCTTCTATGTTGAAAGTTAATTATAGTTTAAATTGAGGTAACGAGTATGAACGTTTGATAACCAATAATCATGGTAATCCCATCTGGAGTGCCGACATCCTCGACATTATTACAGAAAACTGTGTTGAAAATTTTTTTCAGCAAGTAGAATTTGAATCCGTCCTAAAACTGTTACCGTTAAGCCACTGACTTACTTAGTACCGTCTTGCTCTCTCCTGGCATGTGCAAACCTAAGGCTTCCCTGGATTTTGTTTGCTCACTTTCTTACATCTATACATATAAATAAAATTGGAGTGACTGTTTTCAATATTGAAATAACCGGTTTTTACTACATGCATATGAATTATATATACGGTACATACACCAAAATATTTTTTTTTTATAATTTTTGTCTGTCTGTCTGTCTGTTTGTTCCGGCTAATCTCTGAAATGGCTGGACCGATTTTGACGAGACGTTTATTGGCAGGTAGCTGATGTAATAAGGAGTAACTTAGGCTACTTTTATTTAAGAAAAAATCTTTTATTTTAGAAAAATAACTAATAATAATTACTGTGCCACAGCAACGCGGGGCTGTCAGCTCGTTGAAGATATGATTTGCCTGAGTCAAAAGCTGTGTACGAAATAAGAGTCACGTTAATATATATATATATATATATATATATATATTTATTTATACCATACCATGCCACTTAAACTATTGTATTGCGACCATACCAAATGTAAAGTCTATATTATCCTCCTAATCCTAACTTGTCCTATTTGGTAAACAATCTTGGCACTCCTTTTTATTAAAAATGCAGCATTAAAAAACAACTGATAACTAGATTCAATAGGTTTCAGTCTATAATAACGATTTAGTGTAATAGATTATTGACTTTGTTATTATTTTATTTTTAATTGGGTGATTTTGTTAAAAAGTTTTGCCAAGATTGTTTACAAAATAGGACAAATTGGAATGAACATACTTCAGGTATGTAATTGCGAATGGGACGTCTTATTTCAGCTGCGATTGACTTTCGCCAAGTGACATGTGATTTTTCAGCCTCGCTACTTTAATTATTTATTTCTACAAAAAATATTATACATACAAAAATCTCGTAGATAAGTGCTTAAAAAATTAGAATAATATAGCAGTTTTTTATTTACCTGTACTTATACAAGTTTTTCAATCTTTCTTAGTGCCATCTGAAAAGAGAGCTTCAGAAACGCTATTTGGTAAAATTCAATGGGTTCATTAATGTTTCGGAGCTCAATGGGTGAAGAAATACTGAGATAAGAAGATTTTTGTGGTAAAAATTGCTTTAAGTATAAAAATCTACCGTTGATACCTTACATGTATTACTTTTTTCGGGTAGGCACTTCATAAATATTAATAAGAAAAACAATTATGAATATCACCATGTCAACAAACTGTCAAAATATATCCGTTTTTAATTGAACTCTATCAGTTAATATACCAGTGGGCAACGCAAAATAAACTAGGCGATGAAGTCGCTAAGCATAAAGCTACGCTAGCATCATATATTGGAGCGGAGCGTATAACCTAAAAAAAAGAAAAAAAAATTTTTTTCGATGGGAATTTCTCCGAATTTCAAAATTCGTGCTCCGATACAATCTGGTCCTAAACCTGTTGATGCGATTCCACACAAAAAATATTAAAATCGGTTAAGAACTCGGGCAGTTATGGCGTAACAGACATTGCGCCATTGAAGCTGATCCATGGGAGCTTCGCTCACTTCGTTCGCTCCGCTCCAATAAAAACTAGGCGATTCAGTCGCTAAGCATAAAGCTACGCTAGCACCATATATTGGAGCAGAGCGTAGTACCTAAAAAAACATTTTTTTTTGTTTCGATGGGAGCTTTTACGAATTTCAAAATTCGGGCTCAGTCACAATCTGGTCCTAAACCTGTTGATGCGATTCCACACAAAAAATATTAAAATCGGTTAGGAACTCGGGCAGTTATGGCGTAACAGACATTGCGCCATTGAAGCTGATCCATGGGAGCTTATAAAAATGGGAGCTCCAATAAAAATTAAGCCTAAGCTATGTAATTATTAGGTACTGTATATTTCACAATCAATATACGAAATAAGTTGACTCTCCCAAGACTACCTAATTTATAAAAAAGGCAACATCTGAAGACCACGACTCAAGTAGTCGCCTTATAGCAGAACACATTTCCAGTGAGTAGTAAACGAGTTATATTATTGGAAAAAGCAACAAATTTATGAAATGTCATATTAGAAATACTATTCTAACACAGGATTAAATTAGTCTTAACCACTCTTTCATGAAACTCTTTTATATAGAAGACACTGAGCTGGCCAATGTTCGGACCAAAGTACCGTCCATTAAAAGAAACTTAGAACTTTAGTAATGAAATTAGATTTTCTTATTATTCAAAGGCAACAAATGGTCCAAATACAAAATAATGATAAGTTACAAAATAAATTAAATAAAACAAAGTTCAGAATAAATTAAATAAAATTCAGAATAAAATAACATTATTAGCCCGTACATGTACTAAGTCACAGTGTTACACGTACTGCCAGTTAAAGCGGCGAAATTGTTATTACGGTTATTGATAAGATAAACTGACATATTTAAATATTGACAATAATAAACTAATTTCAAATTATGACTATGGGTAGACTAAATTTAAATTTCTCCTACATCATTGCTTGTAGGTAATGTACCCACAGGACTGATGATAACGTTGTCTCGCTGATTTGCTAAACTTATTCACTGAGCAAGGCACTAACCAGCCTTCCGATTAGCTGTCATCTCGATAAGTTTGTTTTGGGTCCTTGTATATTTGTTGTGCCACAGGACCCCGCGGGCCCATTGTTTCAACTCCAAACTATTCAAATACGGAATATGTACTTCACACTTACGCTTGCATACTTGTGTCGTTTGAGGTCTTCTGCAGAAGTTGCGGCAAAATAAGCCTCTAAACAATAGTAAATTGGCATTGTGATGTGAAGTTATTATTAGTGGTTACTTTTCTGTAGTTCTGTATGGTAAGATGACTTTAGAGGTTATGGAAAAGCATCTTACAATTCGGAGTAATAGAGGCATCTGAGATTTCTCATGTACATCTGATTAAAGTGTTTGTCGATGTTATACCATGACAATAAAAGAGGACATTCGTCGAAGTTATTTAAAATATCAAGGAGCGCAGAGAGAATGAGATGGCGAAAGAATGAACGCATAAAAAGCAAAAGGTTTAACGAGACTTGCTGATCCTACACGTTCTGTAATTTGTTAAAAGATATTGTTGATGTTTTAACCAAAGCACAATGAGAAACGATGTGTTTCTGAGTATCTATAAACGGCTCAAGGACCCAAAAAGTTCAATTTCAATTTTTAATATTAAAATTCGTAATTTTTTGGAAGATTTACATGGAAAAGTGAGGTTTACTTCCAAAATGTTAAGGTCGCAAGATCTATGTTTACACAAACACAAAAAAGGTTTGTATCGGTTGGTATTCTGTGACATCTCCATTTCATGTCCGTGGGACTCTGAAAGTTTTGATGAACAAAAAACCAACTGAAATAATTAAAATATTTCTATTAGATCTTAGCAAAAAAAATTTTTACCACCTTCTATACACATTTTTCCGGTCTGTCACAGATACCTCGACTTTAATCGAATGCTGTTAGCGCATCTTCCGGCGATGAAAAATATCCCTTTCGGTTTTTCTTAATTTTAGGAATTAATATGTCAAATGGTGCCAGATATGGTTTGTACGGAGGGTGACTGAAGACTTTGACTAAGCGGGCGTGTTGTCTTGGTGAAGCAGTATCCCGCGGAGTATTACCATTCAGCGTTGATGCTGTTTGTTATGAAATCGACACCACATACCCTGTCACAGTGATCAAAATTTTTCTTGCGATTCGCTATTGCTTCGATCGTTCGTTGAATGTTTTAACTCAACAGCCAACAACGTGAAGCAGCCAGCGTAATTAATGTAAGAATTAGGATATTAAAATATTCATTATTTTTCTTTTTTGGAAAATTTGGAACGTAAGAAATCATGCGTGCATGCAGCCAGCGTAATTAATGTAAAAATTAGGATATTAAAATATTCATTATTTTTCTGTTTTGGAAAATTTGGAACGTAAGAAATCATGCGTGCATGCAGCCAGCGTAATTAATGTAAGACTTAGGATATTAAAATATTCATTATTTTTCTTTTTTGGAAAATTTGGAACGTAAGAAATCATGCGTGCATGCAGCCAGCGTAATTAATGTAAGAATTAGGATATTAAAATATTCATTATTTTTCTGTTTTGGAAAATTTGGAACGTAAGAAATCATGCGTGCATGCAGCCAGCGTAATTAATGCAAGACTTAGGATATTAAAATATTCATTATTTTTCTTTTTTGGAAAATTTGGAACGTAAGAAATCATGCGTGCATGCAGCCAGCGTAATTAATGTAAGAATTAGGATATTAAAATATTCATTATTTTTCTGTTTTGGAAAATTTGGAACGTAAGAAATCATGCGTGCATGCAGCCAGCGTAATTAATGTAAGACTTAGGATATTAAAATATTCATTATTTTTCTTTTTTGGAAAATTTGGAACGTAAGAAATCATGCGTGCATGCAGCCAGCGTAATTAATGTAAGAATTAGGATATTAAAATATTCATTATTTTTCTTTTTTGGAAAATTTGGAACGTAAGGAATCATGTCAGAATGCTTCAAATAACTTGTCAATATCGCTAAATTAATAAAACCTCTTTCTTCTAATATTCATTGAAGTAAAGAAAAAAATCTAAAGTGTCCGTTTTTTTATTAATGAAGTTTGATGTGCAATATTTTTATAAGTAATAAAAACAAAGCCTGATTACAATAATATATATCAACTCTAATGAATGCATTCTATTGAAACATAATCATCATAAACAGGTAGCTTAATTATTGTACAGTCAACAAAACATCACGGGTACATTGGCCTACCTTATACATACTATAGTAATAAAGTTCATTTAGATACTGGAGGGAGACTCTGTACCAGGGTCATCTGCTTAGGTACCTCCGTCTTACCTATTTCTGACGCAAAGCAGCAGTGCTTGCATTGCTGTGTTCCGGTTTGAAGGGTAAGATATGGCAGTGAAATTACTGGGTACAGTGACTTAACATCTTATAGTAATATAAGTTATTTACGGGATTGCTACCATGTACCTTGTTTTTGAGTTTCCGATATTTCGGCACTGTTGCAAGTGCCATGATCACGGAGCGACTGAAGTAATACAGTAGGTACATGGTAGCAATCCCGTAAATAACTTATATTACTATAATGTTAGTGACCATGAAAGTTTAAAACTTAACATCTTGTGCCACAAGTTGGCAATATACACTGCGGTTCTTGTGGGGGTTGCAGTTTTGCTGCGAATCTCACAAGAGCCACATGTATTATAGGTGACTGTTACCACTTACCATCAGGTGGGTAGTTTGCTGGTATGCCAACTTTCTGCAATAAAAAAAAATTTAAGCGTGTGTAGTTGCATGTGCTATCGACTGTTTAAGGCTTTGTAAAAACGTAATAAATAAGAAAGCTTTTATATATTTTAGTAATGATAATTTTTAAAATGTATGCTTTAGGCACTTCAAATTAAAACTTACTTTAGTTTGAAGTACACCAACGCCATAACAAATTTCAGCGTCTCCAAATATTACAATTAGGATAATATAGCAAATTTTTACCTGTGGTCCCAATACCTAGATATGGTAAAATAATAGATGAAAAAGAAGATGTATGGGCCCGCACTACTTTACTTATTTTTTCAAAATTAACCAGTTTCTTGATTAAGACAAGATTTTCATGAACAGTATTATGCACACACAATATACACTCGTATTTTTGAAGGAAAATGACCCAATCAAATATTTTTTTAACATAGTCTATTTTTAGTAGATTTAATATATGATTGTCATTTATCGAGATTATTATCGGATTTATTTTCACAAAAGCTTAACAAAGTTCATTATTTCAAAAAGGGGCGAAATACTAAAAAAATGTTTTTGTGATGTATCAAACAAACCGTTGAACAAATAAAGTTGTACAATGTTGGTAGTTTACAATAACATTTTAATAATTTGTTTTTAACCATTTGTCAGTCCGCTACTGCGCGTCCCACCCCTCCCAACACACCCAATGCTGCGCGAATTGTGTAAAAAAATGTCGGACTCTCAGATAAAAATGTTATTTTCTCGCTAAATAATGGCCAAACAAAAAATACTACTGTAAACCGCACCGTAAATATTTAGATCTCTGTAACTCAAAAATTAATTCGTAATGTAAAAAAAAAAACAGCATCGGAAATTTAAATATGGTAGCAATTGCTACCAGGTACTGACGAGGGGTGTTGGCTATCAG
The DNA here is from genome assembly GCA_927399485.1 of Calamotropha paludella. NCBI lineage: Eukaryota > Metazoa > Arthropoda > Insecta > Lepidoptera > Crambidae > Calamotropha > Calamotropha paludella. The sequence continues at coordinate 45,435,376 of OV656803.1, forward strand.
TAGCAATTGCTACCGTGGACTGACAAGTTCTAACCACTTGTTATGCAACTGTGCGTATTGGAGTGACAGTGTGATGATTTTTTCGAAATTCTAAATGGCTCTAAAGGTTAAAAGTAAAGACAGTGGCGTAAATAGATTAATTGCCGCCCGGGGCAATTTACCAATTTTGCCGCCGCCCCTTGGAACGTTCTTCCGGTGGGTACTACGTGCCTTATCTTTTTACCGCAGACGTCGCCCGGGGCATTTGCAACCTCTGCCCCCCCTATTTACGCCACTGAGTAATAATTACTATAATTTTTATTCTAAATAACAAATAAATAATGGAAATAAAAAAAATAATAAAATAATATAACACATAACGTAAAATATAAGGTGCCAGTCAGACCCGACAGGCAGACCTGCAAAATAATTAATTTGCAACAGGTAAATCAAGAACAAACACAGGTAAACGTTTATCAGTGATACGAATGACTTACACTTATGACATCTATTTTAACAACAGATATATTTGTAACTAGCCTTATCTTATTTAAAATAATAATTACAAAAAAAAAACAGCGGATTGCACTCCGGGAGTGCTGGCAGAAGTGAAAACATGAACATTAACGTTGTGCATTTTTGATATTTTGTAATGGTTAGGGAATAATTTCGCACGAATTGCTTAAGTTATCAGTATAAAAGTATCTACTCTCATTTATATGGTTAAATACAATATTCATTTATAGCGCTATCGTACACAAACATGACAACAAACACACACGCACACTCGCGCAAGCGCCCTGCCCTCCGTCTTACGAATTTTCGATCAGGTCACGTGACCCGACGCGAGTTTACCTTTTTTACCTACCCAAAAAGTGCACAACGCCGCTAAAGAAGTTTTCACTTCAAAAAATGTGAAATCGAAAGGAACTCCTTTATTAAAATTTGTTATTTATAAACCCGTACATATGTATTTTATAGGAATATATATCTTTCAACATTATTAGATTTACCTGTGGTTAATCACGTTGGTTTTACAATAAGGAATTTAATTAATGTAATCGTTAAGTAATATCTATCGTGAAATTGTTTGTTTTATCCAAATAAACTTAAATAAATCCAGTTCGTTTGAACTATTTAAAACTTCTTGTGTAAAGTCATAATGATAATTTAAAAAAAATCCATTTGCTTATTTTAGTGCGGGTGGGCCTAAATAAGAGAGCAAGAGTTGTTCTTATAATTATGAACATGATAAAATGCAGCTAGTGTACCTGCAATAAAAACTGTTCGCAGTTCGTCTTTCATACTTTTTGTTACAAGGGTCAGTATATCAACACATTTTTTTACAAGAAACATATATTTGCGAATCGATGTAGGTACGGTCTGACATTCTAATTCTTCAATAAAAAAACGTGCGAGCCTTACAGTAGTCGCATAATGTCTAACATTTGATTAATGGAGAAGATTCCTAAACATCAGAATCAATTTCTTCTTTTTCAAATCGAAAGATCATAAAAAAGATCAAATTTAATAAGTAAAAGATTTTTTTTAAGCAGTGACAGAAATTAACCTGAAAATTTAAAAAAAGCTAAATACTGAAATATTTTATTCGTAAGATCATGAAAAAAGACTAATTTCATAAAAGATTTTGTTTAAGCAGTGACAGAAATTAACCTGAAAATTGAAAAAAGCTTAATACTGAAAATTTTATTCGTAAGATCATGAAAAAAAGACTAATTTCATAAAAGATTTTGTTTAAGCAGTGACAGAAATTAACCTGAAAATTGAAAAAAGCTTAATACTGAAATATTTTATTCGTAAGATCATGAAAAAAAGACTTATTTCATAAACGATTTTGTTTAAGCAGTGACAGAAATTAACCTGAAAATTGAAAAAAGCTTAATACTGAAATATTTTATTCGTAAGATCATGAAAAAAAGACTAATTTCATAAAAGATTTTGTTCAAGCAGTGACAGAAATTAACCTGAAAATTTAAAAAAACTTAATACTGAAATATTTTATTCGTAAGATCATGAAAAAAAGACTAATTTCATAAAAGATTTTGTTGTGACGTAAAAAGTGACAGAAATTAACCTGAAAATTTAAAAAAAGCTAAACTGAAATACTTTATTCGAATTATTATTTATTATTACTTACTTGAATTTTTTCCAATGATCTGCACTTTATTGAGACTTATTATCAACAGTCAATGTTTATTTATGTAGTTGAAGTATATAAATTGATTTATAAAACAGCAAACTTTATACACCGTATTTACACTTGCAACACTGTAACTTAAGTGCACAGCTGATGGCTGACAGTACCGACCTCTCGGAAATTGGTTGGTACTATCTGACGGTCAACTCTAAAACCGCGCTCTCATTCGTCAAATCGAATAGCGCGCGCTTTCGCGACTTCCTGTTATACACTTCCGTCCCATTTCACGAAATCACTCCAAAAAATTGCAGGAAAGCGAGTGGAAAGATGTTACACATCAAAAATATAGCTTACACTGAAACCAATCGTTATTTAACGATGAATGAAATTTTTTTTGTCAATGTCATCCGTCACATCACGTATCGGCTCCGTATACTAAATTGTTTTAAAAATATCTGGACGCCAAGTTTTTGAGTAGTTCGGTGATAGAGCAGTCGTTTTTGACCCGGGCATTCAGTGGAAACGTTGGCAGGCGGAAGAGGCGAATAATAATGCTAAAAATGCAATAGTAAGGGTATTGGGAGGACGAAATTGACAAGCAGGCTCAGACGCGGTTGCTGGGGTCGTCATCGCTTGTTTAAGAAAAAAAAGCGGTGGTGTTTGACCCAAGCATTCGGTGAAAGGGTTGGCCAGCAAAAAAACGGACAATAATGCTAAAAATGTAGTGATGGAAATATTAAGAAGACGGGATTGACAGGCGGGCTCAGACGCCGTTGCTAAGGCCGCCATCGGTTGCTACGTAACGACGCATGCGTCTTGTTCAAAACGAGCAGCCGTCATATTTTGACTTTGACTTTTTTATGTTTTTAGTGTACATTTTATTTTACTTTATTGTATTTTAAATTTGTTTTAAGTTATTCTTTTTGTGAATGTATTTAAATGTTGTGAATGCAGTCCGTGACCCAATCTTGTGATATCACGTCGAACGCAACCCATACATGTACACAGTGCAACAAGTCTTTCAAATCTTTAAAAGGCCTCAACATACACACTACAAAAACACACAGGAAATGTATTAGCCAAAACAGTCCACCTTTAGACATCCATCCCATTATTCCGAGTGCGCCTACTTATGTAGCTAACGATACTATACCAAAAATACTATACCCATAGTTAAAAGAATCCCTCGAGGAGCTCGAATAACCGTTGCTACACATTTGTCACAATTAATGCAGAAATGTTACATAAGCAATTGCACACTACATATATCAAAAACTGATGAACCGAATTTATCATTGACACAAAAGATTAAGAATAACTGTACTGTAAGCTCCTCGCCTTCTCCCGCACCTTTAATCAAACATGATGCCCCTCGTAACCGCAACAAACTCATTGAAAACAAAATTTGTGACGGAGATCTCAAAGGTGCCGCTCGCCTTTTGTTCTCCAACGACGTGCTATCACCAGATACCCCTTACACCCTTCAGGCCTTAAGGACAAAACATCCTCCAGCTCCAGTAAATCCATATTTACTCGACCCACCAACAGCAAGGCAAGCATGCTTTCAAATTCAAAACAAAGATGTTACAGTTGCCATTTTATCTTTTAAACCAGGTTCGGCTGCAGGTTTGGATGGAATCTCACCCCAACATTTGAAAGACTTAACATCGCATTCTGTGGGTGATGCATGCGAGCAACTTGTAAATTCTATCACTAAATTAATCAACTTTATGTATTCCGGTAATGTCAATCCAGAAATTGTTCCCATTCTTTTCGGCGCGAACCTCATTGCCCTCACCAAAAAGGACGGAGGGGTGAGACCAATTGCTGTTGGATCAACACTACGACGTCTGGCCTCCAAAATTGCTGTTCGATTTATTTTACCAAAATTAAATTCGGAATTTGAACCCGTACAGTTAGGCTTCGGTGTAAAAGGAGGGTGTGAGGCAGCCGTCCATGCCCTACGCTCTTTCCTAACTTACGGGCAGCCTGACGTGTTGCTCAAAATTGATGTCAAAAATGCTTTTAATTCGGTAAGTAGGGATACCCTGCTGGCGGAAATAAAACAACATATACCAGAAATATACAATTATCTTCTTCTCAGTTACGCTGACCCGACAAAATTGTTATATCGTTCTAATGAACTGTCCTCGGAAGTAGGTTGTCAACAGGGTGATCCCCTTGGGCCTGCAATTTTTAGTTTGGCTATAAATCCAATAATTAAAATTTAAATTCTAAATTCAACGTTTGGTATTTGGACGACGGAACCCTAGGAGGTGATGTGGATACTGTGTGTTCGGACCTTTTTTTAATCAAAAATAAATTTGAAGTCATTGGTTTGGAGCTTAACTTTAGCAAATGCGAACTTTTTATAAATAACGGCAACTTAAATTTAAATGACATAGAACAAAAATTTAATATTTTAGCACCAAATATTAAAATAGTTAACCGTAATTCCCTCTACCTTTTAGGTTCTCCAATTTTTGATGAATCTTTTTTTGAATATTTTAATAAATCAATTACTAAATTTCAAAATTCTGCTGACCGTCTCCTTGAAATTAGTCCACATTATGCACTTTGCATCTTAAAATTCTGTCTTTTCGTCCCAAAATCTACGTATGTGCTCCGTTGCTGCTCCTTTTGGAATCACCCAGATCTTTTGACACAAGTAGACGACTTAATCAAAATTAGCTGAGAATCGATTTTTAATATGCAGCTGAACGAGCAATCTTGGACCCAAGCATCCCTACCCATCCGTTATGGTGGTTTAGGGATTCGCAAAATTTCCAGTGTCGCTTTAACAGCCTTCCTATCTTCTGTCCATAGTTCAGCAAATCTGATAAGTAAAATTTTAAGGGCATCCCCTTCAAACTTTGAGATTGCTGGCTTGGAAGAAGCTAGAAACGCTTTCATAATTGCATGCCCAGGTCAAAATTTTCCAGTTTCTCCAAAGTCACAGAGGAGCTGGGACGACATAAAGTGCAAATTAACTTTTGACAATCTTTTGAGCTGTAGTACAGGTTCGACGCGTGCTAGGCTTTTGGCCGTGGGTGCGCATGAGGCCGGCTACTGGCTTCACGCGTACCCTTCGTCAAATACAGGAACATTTCTTGAGCCTGACACGCTTCGAATCGCTACCTGTCTACGGCTTGGGGTTCCGGTCTGCGCTCCTCATAAATGTCCCTGTGGCAGTGATGTCGACAAGCTAGAACATCACGGACTGTCATGCCAAAAAAGTGCAGGCCGCTTCTCGAGACATGCCGCACTTAACGATATCATACGCCGGTCCCTTGCCACCGTCAACGTGCCTAGTCTACTTGAGCCGACTGGTATTGCAAGAGACGATGGCAAGAGACCGGACGGTATGAGTTTGATTCCATGGTAGATGGGCCGGGTGCTGGTATGGGATGCAACCTGTTCTGACACGCTGGCCCCTTCCCATCTACATGGAACCAACAACAGAGCTGGTGCGGCTAGTGAAGCGGCTGAAAAAGCTAAAGCTTTTAAATACAGGGGTCTAGGCACCGAATATGATTTTGTCCCATTCGGTGTCGAGACCCTTGGTCCGTGGGGTCCTAGCGCTATAAGGCTTTTTAAAGAAATAGCAAAAAGGTTAGTCGACATCACAGGAGACCGAAGAGCTGGCAGCTACCTCGGACAAAGAATTAGCCTAGCTATTCAAAGGGAGAATGCTGCCAGTATCTTCGGAACCTTGCCAAAAGGGACTCCTTTTTACAATATATTTTAGTTGTTATATTATTTATATATGTATTTTAGTTTTAGGTTAATTTAAGATAAGTTATGTTTTAGTTTAGTTTTTAAGTTATTTTATTATCCTTTGGTTAATTAATTAATAATTCTAACTAAATTATATTTTTTGCACTTAAATAATACCACTATTAATGCAGTTCAAACTGTAAATATATAACGACTCCTTTTTTCTCTTAAAGTTTTATCAAGCTGAGCTTTGAGTGTAAATGTGAACAAAACCGAACAGAATGTTTTAAATTTAAACCTCTAATAATGTTTGCACATTTTGCACCAAACACTTTAATAATGTTTGCAAATTTCAAAACTCACATTCAGCCTCACGTTTAATTACGCAACTATTTATCGATATTGAGCTATTTCTTTTTGTAAAAGAACATTAACACGGCTATAAACAAAATAATAATATTCCCCCTACATGCTTGTGTAACGAATTTGACCACGTCCGTAGAGTATTCGTAGCAGCGTTATTATTGTAACATTGATTCGACCCTTTTTTAATCAATATGAAAAATAAATCACATGCAGAAATGTAACGATATTTCATAAAAAATAATTTAACTAAAGTCAATCTTAATTAAAAAATTCTTGTAGGTTCCTAAACGAATGAAAACCGGAAAAGCGTGCGTGATCGCACCGGTTGTTCAATAGTTATTAGTAGATTTTCCGGTGTTTTCTTTCCTTCAAAATCCCTAAAAGCATACATGCAACATTAAATAACATAGAGAATAAGTTGTTAATTTAATATATTCACAAAAATTATATATAACAAAACTTTATTAACGCTGGAATAAAAAATTAAGTTCGCAGTGAAAGACAGACTTAAAAGTTAAAAATATATTTTCTTATAAAATCATTATCTTATAATATTATTGTGATTATTTATCGATAAGAAGTTACCTATTGTTATTGATTAATTTTTGTGTGTTTATATATGCGGTCCAAATGGTCGGATTTGGTATTGCATTTTTATTCACAACTTATATCTACGCGTTCCTAATTAAAAGATCTTGACAGATTTAAAGGCAACGATGGGCAGGTACTACGAATGAATGTTCGTGGTGTTCAGATAATAGATAAAAAATACCGAAACATTACAATAAAAGCTCTGGTGACGACAAGGAATCACACGGCCTCACTTAATATCGCTGCACAAAGCGAGATCACCACTTCGCATCACAGAGGGCGCTAGTTTCATAAGAGCGAATTAACCTTTGACGTGTATTTACTGTTTTTAAAGTATATCGAAAAAATATGGGTGAATCCTATGATTTGATTTTAATGTACAATCACCAACAATTAAACGGAATCATATTTATAGTCTGTAACTATTTATTTCACTGAAATTGTATACGAAATTTCCATACCAATAATATCGTTTTCCGATGTATCAAAATTGTGGATAAATAATCAATTCGTTGTCACCAAAATGTAATAAGAGATAAGTTACATGTTTCACAATATACAAATAACCATACACATTTTCAAAATATGTATACGCAACATAGTTTCATTAAATTGTAAACAATCGTTAAGTGATTAATTTTTCAGGTTTTTAATAAAAACGTTTCATTTTTATATATCTGTACACAATACAGTATTATTGGAGCGGAGCGAGCGAAGCGAGCGAAGCTTCCACGCATCAGCTTCAATAGCGCAATGTCTGTTACGCCATAACTTCCCGAGTTCTTAACAGATTTTAATATTTTTTGTGTGGAATCGAATTAACAGGTTTAGGACCAGATTGTGAATCCGAATTTTGAAATTCGCAAAAATTCCCATCGAATCAAAATTTTTTTCTTCTTTTTTTTTAGGTATTACGCTCCGCTCTAATATATGGTGCCACCGTAACTTTATGCTAAGCGACTGCATCGCCTAGAAATATATAAACTCACATATTCGTGTTATCGTTTAAATAAGGTAACTTTTATCTAGCAGGGTGGTCATTTTGTGACGTTTAATACTTATAATAAAATCACGTTGTGTTGCTAATTTTTACAAGTAATAAATGTTTTATTCTGTTTCCGGTTGTAGTGTAGCACAATTAAACTAAAGCTATCCAGGGTTCCGTTGTCAATAATGACATAAGGAATTGACATAATTTTTATGTAAAGTTCATTACTTCTTTTTGCAATATACTGTGTTGATATGATTTCGGAAAATCAATGTATTTATTTCATTGATTGTGACTATACAACCCAAATATCTTCTATACATATAAATAAAATTTGAGTGCCTGTTTGTAATATTGATATAACCGTTTTTTATTACATGCATATAAATATTTATACGGTAGGTAAATAAACCAAAATAACATTTTATACAATTTTTGTCTGTCTGTCTGTCTGTCTGTTTGTTCCGGCTAATCTCTGAAATGGCTGGACGCATTGTGACGGGACTTTTTTTGGCAGGTAGCTGATGTAATAAGGAGTAACTTAGGCTACTTTTATTTTAGAAAAAATCTTTTATTTTAGAAAGATAAAGTAATGTTGCAATGTTCCACGCGGACGAAGTAGCGGGCGGCCGCTAGTATTAATTAAATTGCTTAAACTTAAAATTATAACGTGAAATAAAAAAGTGAAAACATGACATCCGATGTCATCTCTAAAGGTTCAAGTTCATTCCATGTAGATCTTAGTAATTGAAATTGAGAGTGCCAATACACTTTGTCGGTGCTACTTGGTCTATATGTGCCAGCTTTAGTTTACTTCACAGTCAATAAATAAGGGGCGGAAAGTATAGCAAAGCATTGTAGCTTCTGTAACTCAAGTCATATCACCAAACCAACCTATAAGATAGCTTAATTACAAAAAAATATATAAGAAATCAAATGTCTGAATTGGTTCCGATCACAATTTAATTTAACCCTTTTTACCTATTTAAGTACTTGATACCAAATAAAAGGTTTACGCATAAAGGTAGAAAAAATTGTAACTTAAAAATAAATGGAAAGAGATAACAAATATAATCAAACATCACGATGTCCAAAGGGCACAGCTATCAATTCAAACCAATACTTGTACACATTAAAATATGTTACGTAAAATACATAAATTTGTAATAGAACATAATAAAATGAATGATATCAATATAGCACAGACGAGCCGGCGACGCGCACCCGGATATTAAACTAGTTTTTTTGGAAATACTCGGAATGTCCAATTCACTAATGTGTAGAGAATCTTCCATAAAATGTTAAATTGAATAACGAATTAACATAGTTTTTAACCAATTAAATTGATAATCCAGTTTTTAAATACACCAGGGGAAATTAATAGTGCCTGTGTTATTCACATACCTTGGTCATCAATTGTTCTGAAGGTTTTTCTATATTCGCGCATGTGCGTTTTGTTTCTTGAGTGAATTCGGGTGGTTTCGAGTAGGTTTTTGAGGTTGTCTCGTGTTACTTATACCGTTACATCCAACAAAAGAATTAGCGCGTCACAATTTAAAAATATTAGGTTTTCTTTTTTAAATGTTAATAAACTAGGTCTGCAATACATGCTGCTGTTTGCAAATACTGAGCGAAGCAATTAGATTTTTGAAGGGTGTTTATTTCTCTATGGTATGTCCGATTTCAAAACTTTTTTTTGCACATTAGTCACGACCACGATGTGAGTTTTGGCGCCAAATTTCATCAGTGTAGTCTCAGTGATTTGGCTGTGATCAGCTTTTGAATTTTTCTTTCGGTGATTATTCCTCCATGGTAAAGTCTATATTTTTTTTAGATAGCCTATGTCCGTCAGGTTATAATTTTGTATGTTCATGCCAAAATTCGTTCGAATCGGTTGAACCGCTAAGTAGCAGGAGGGAGACAAGCGAAATTTGTGAGTTGCCTAAAAGAAAGCTTCGCTCAATAAAAAGAACACATTTTAAATCGTCACCAGACATATTGACATAAACTTTGTTTCGTAATTGCATAGTTTATAAAACAAATATTGATTTGTTTTTAAAAATAAATATAAATAAAATTATTATGCATATGGGAATACTATAGATTAATAATGATCAAAATATCATTCGTTTAACAACAAAAAATATAAATACGTAATTAATTATTTTGCTGCCATATTTCAATATGTATTTGCATAGATGAAGATAGATGCTTTTTATTAAATTATCATTTATAATGCGTTTACCTAGTTTCTTGGGATCCGTATCTCAAAAGGAAACATTAAACTTAATATCCAATACTTATATTAATTTTTAGTTCGGCAATCCCTAAAAGCAGTTGCAAAAACGAACTTCTAAATAAACTTGATCAAAAAATACATCTGTTTATGCCGTATATTTCCCCTTCTGTCTTCTTTACATTTAAAACCTTTTTGGGTACTGGTTGCACATTGGCAATCTTCCAGGATTTTGGTGCGGTTTCTGTTACGAGAGGGAAGCGATACAAGCGTGTTAGCATAGGAGACAACTCGGGCGCACAATACGTCAGTACTCCGGCTCGTCTGCCATCAGGACCACTGGCCTTATTTTTATACGTATAACATTTTAATTATTATTTTTGTTGATAGCAACCTTTCTCCTCATAAACCAGCCCCCATTTGCTCTCACTTGCTTACAATAATTATGAACACACAGGTCGGTATATCAATCTCTTTAGATAATAAATTCTCAAAAATAATCTCAATGGGATAGTTTGCACAAAACGCGTACCTAATACTCTTTGAGAGAATGAAGGTCATTAATCGTGAAAACAGAAGTAGGTGATAAATTAATGCTGTGTCAACGTCCATATGTGACAAGTTATCGTTAGAGGTTCCGGCGACAGCCTTAAGTTTAACAAAAATCTCAAAATCTTGAGCAATGTGACAAATTTCTCATACACGTTCATTATCATATTTACCTATCTACATCACATCAAAAAAGCCAATTAGTTTTACTCCGAATCCATATATATAATTCATATAATATCGTCAGATTAAACAACTTTTATATAAACCAAAAATGTCCATATTTACTATATAATGTGGGATAAAAAAACCTCAACCACGAAATTTACATTAACCAAACCGATATAAAAAGATTAAACCTTCACAATAATGAAATCTTTAAAAATCAAACATACTTAATTATATTAACATAACAATAATTAAATTACTATATAATTATTAATATCTAATTTTATTTCTGCATCCACAATGATCTTTTGATATTTACTTTACTTATTATAACTAACTTAACCTATTGAATGATTAAAAAAAAGCTAAGTAAACAATTACCTAACGAATTATCATGAGCTCACTCAACGAATTGAACTTATCATTCAGAGGGAAAAAATACATTATATTGTATTATATCACGTTAAATACAAGTGGATTCCCGTTTCCTGTTTGAAATCTGTATTTCTAATGATGTAATAATCACGTCATCGAGCATTCGAGGATCCTAAATTAAATCGCGAATCAAGTATCTCACGCACAAATGTAATATTCAAATTAATCAAATTATTAAATATTCAAGGAACTTACCACGAAAATAATTTGAAGGCACGTCTTAGACTTTTACAATATTACTACAATGGTACGCATGTCGTTTCTTTATAAATGTTTATATGGAATTGTTACGAATAAGATCATTAACTTTTGCATCATTTAGTACAACGATAGCGACCCTGCCTTCCGCACCAACGGTGCAGGATTCAAGTTCCGGAAGGCAAGCAATTATACCTAGTCTGGCCATAAGTTCTGTTAGAAATGAAAATGCAATTTTTTCATGAAGTAATGTAATGTTACTACGACCTTTATGTGCATACCTATTTATTAAAATCTCAGCAAAAAATGAAAAATATTCTATTCGAAATGGCCACCTTTGGGTTTTATAAAGGCCCTTGATCTGTCTGGCCACGAATCTATGGATTTACTCACATGTGTCCAGGGGGAATTTCACTACTGCTTGCACCAGAGATTTTTTAAGAGACTCGATGTTGCCGTGTCGCCATTTCCTTTAAAGTTGACTATAATTTGTAGTCTCAAGGGTTGACTTCCGGGTTAGATATAGCTCTTATAAAATCCGGAAGGTTGGTTTCAAGCCAGGCTTGGGTAGTACGTGCCATGTGAAAAGTCCTGCTGGAAAGTCAAAGGTACATTTTTAAAAAGTATTTTGCTAAGAGGTTTCACAACACGATCCAAGACTGTCTCTTGATACCCTTGGGCTGAAGTTTTCACTCCTATTTCACAAAAAATGTAGTTATGTGACGCCTTGATAGGACTCGCCCCACCAAACCATCAATGACGCAGGATGATGACCATGTTGTACCTTTCCGACCACTTGAGCAGCTTCTTTAGAACTGTGGAATTCACTTCACCTTTTTTTTATTTATTTATTAGTATGGTTATGGTATAATTGTCTAACCTAACCTAACCTAACCCAACATCGCTGGTCACAAATTAATTAATGTTATATTATGGGAGCTCATCATTGTCCTATATCTAATTTCGTTGGTCAGTTCAATACATTATATCATGCTTATTGTAGTGCTCTTCAATCGTGAAAATTTATTCATCGGTAAAGAGGATGTTCCTGTGCTTTTTGGCTGCATATCGTGACAGAAAGCATTTTTATCAATCCCCCCTCTTTAATGGTAAAGATTGATTTAGAGCATGTCCTGTATATTGACGATAAGCATTGAGCTTCAGGTCTTGTTTTATAATACGCGACAGAGTCCTAGCGGGAATCTTCATTTCTCGCGATAAGTTTTTTTGCTTCCTAATGGAGTTTAGACAAATTCTTGCTTTTACAGCATTAACAGCCTTTGTAGTATATATCAGCACGCAGACCACCGATCTTTTATGGTCTTTTACAGAGAAAGTGTTTTTGTATCTGTTGATAGTACGATATACGAATATACGGCTGATACCAAACTTTTGAAGTGTCTGGAGTATGACGGACGGTCATCCAAAGCGTCACGGCCGATCACTGCAACTTTTCTTGAAATCCCCATTTCATATTGTAATTTGATAATGAACACGAAAAAATATGTGAAATGGCGCGAAATCGAAATAAGTTTTTAAAATAATAAATTCCAAATTCAAAATAATTCAAAAGTTGAAAACACGAAAAGGTTTGATGTAACAGTATTTATGGCCAGGTCTTGGAGCTCGGTCTTAATTGGGATCTAGAGCGAATCCATTCAAAACTAGGCGATGCAGTCGCTAAGCATAAAGCTACGCTAGCACCATATATTGGAGCGGAGCGTAATGCCTAAAAAATTTTTTTTTTGTTTCAATGGGAATTTTTGCGAATTTCAAAATTCGGGCTCCGTCACAACCTGGTCATAAACCTGTTGATTCGATTCCACACAAAAAATATTAAAATCGGTTAAGAATGAAGAACGGGAAGTTATGGCGTAACAGACATTGCGCCATTGAAGCTGATCCATGGGAGCTTCGCTCCGCTCCAATAAAACTATTTATGTATCCTATATGTATTCGTGTAAATTAAAAATGATTATATCATTAGCTGCACGCACGCTTTGCTATGCTCTTTTGCTGATAGTTTTTAACTGAATATGCAAATAAACCTTATCTGGCATGCAAACAATAAATTAACAATGTTTCATCACAATCTGATCATGTTTTTGGAATGCATAGGGAACAAACATTTGATTGATTTTTGTTATTGTCTAATATTAGTCGACCTTCTCCGAGCGTCAGGAGGTTGTAAGTGCGACACGCCTCAATATAAGAATTGTTAGAGTTATGAAAGCTATAGTCTTTGGCATGAAAACGTTATACCAAAACGTAACATAAAACCGTTTTTCTCATAACCAACGCAATGCAACCAAAACTGAAAACCGCGCTGTCACGAACGGGTAAATGCGCCAAAAAAGAGATATGAGCAGTAATAAAACAAATAATTCTGTAAATAATATAAATGATCAGAAATATCATAAAAAAAAGATCAAAAAAATTATTGTAATTATGACGATTTTTAAATACGCCAGAAAAGTTTTTAAGTTCTCATTTACTCACATTACATTAAAAATTACTAGTTCATACGTTTAAGTTTTAACAAGCTAGTTCTGATATCGTCATAATCATAATTACGTAAAACTTAAACAAAAACTTGCGTTGCGTTAGCTAACAGCGTTTGCGTTTTCATTCGTTTTGCAGTAGCCAAACCATCTCGTCAACCGCGTTAGTGATAACCAAAACTGAAAACGTTTTTAAATAACGTTATGGAACCTTCAAAACCGTTACGTAACGGTTTTCAAAAAATACCCATAACGCCCATAACTAGACAGTCTCGACGCCTAAAAATTTTTTTTGGGTTAGTTCCAAAGCAGTCATATATAAGCAATTTTGAGTAATGTAATATTTTAAAAGCTCCGGTCGATAAATGGTCAACGTGGTTAGAGAACAGCATTTTTCCATAGAATCACAACCCTGAGTTATTAATGTAGGTTGATTTTAAAGTGACAGTTAAAATTATAGTAATATGCAAATATGCAGGATGCAGCTCATAAGCAAATCTAATTTATTTGTCAAACATGAGAATACATTAAATACAGGTGTCATAGTTTTTCAGTTTCCAGCCAAAAATATAATTTCGATTTTAATTAAATTGAAATATTAAAAACCTCAATATTAAATTGTTTTTGTTTGTCAATACAATTTCAAAAGCAATTAATAAAATACATAAAATGTCATTTCCTGCCTATCCTAATTTTATAAATGTCTTAGAATTAAACATTCTTAGATGTACTCTCCTGTCGCTGGTTTCTCGGGGTCGTTTTGACACTTGGATTTTTCATTTGGTTGGATGCCCAGGTACATCATAAGATGTGACTATCCAGTTCGAATCCTTTAAAATGTGACTATGTAATTCCGGTGGTAGTATGCTGAAACATCTTTACTTAGTTGGAAATTTTTGGCCGTTTTCAATAGATGATCTTGTGTTAACTTTTGACACCTTGGTGCAAATAAAATCCGCTTGCTAAAAAATTTACAGTTCCGTCAAATGTAATTGCGCAAGACGCAATGCCGGATTTACCTCAGACGGGGCCCCAAGCAACAACTGATTTTGAGGCCCTCGTTTTAATATAACCCCCCCCCCCCCTCTTCTTTTTAAATAACAAAAAACAGATCAATTTTGCAAAATCAATATATTATTTGAACCATCTCCATTACAACTTCTTTCTACTTTTTTCAGTCGCAAATTGATTAATAAAATCATCAAAGTCAAGTTCTCGAAGCTTGTCTTTTTCGATAAACAGTAGGCTTAAATCACTGACTTTTTCTTGGCCCATCGAAGATTTTTATTTTATTTCAAAAAATTTTAATATTTTTAATTATTTTTCATTTTCAAATAAGTTTTAATTTTTTTTTTAAATTTTGGGGCCCTTCTCCAAGCGGGGCCCCAAGCAATTGCTTCCTTTGCTTCCTGGTAAATCCGCCACTGGCAAGACGACACACGACCATACAAATAGACTTTAATTTTAGTTAACTCATTGGCCTTCATAAAATGGATGAATTAGACCACAAACAACAAACAAAAGTGAATAAACCAACATAATTGACAGAGATGATACCTTTAGAGGTCAAATGTTGACCTTACACGTAATTCTACGTAAAACAGAAATAGTTTGTTTTTGAGCCTTTACGGCCGTAGGTATAATATAATAAACTTCAACTATTAGACCTCGAATTTAATATTCACAATAATATACGTAAGCGAAAGACGTTATAAAGTGATGCGAAATCTAAAACTGCGGAAACTATTACGGTCATTGTTGAAGTACACACCAATTATGTGAACATGTGTTAAAATTAGTAAAGGAAGTAATTTTACATTTATAAAGCACAGGTTCTATATTTAAAATGTGGTGATAATTTTTAAGCTCCAACTGTACCAAAAAAAACATAACGTAATCTCATTTTTAACACTTTCACCTTAGAACTGTTGCCTATTAGACATTTATTTCTTGTCTTTTTTCATTAGGCTAGGCTTGGGTAGGCTCATTGCCCTGAAACTCTTTTGGGAATACCTCCGAGCCCTTTATAGCTCATGCTTGGAGAAAGGTGAATACCCTAGGCCCTGGAAGAGAGGGCGACTCTGTCTCTACAAGAAGGCGGGACGGCCCGCTGATTACTCTAGCGCCTTCCGTCCAATAATTTTGATGGACGAGCTCGGCAAGGCCCTGGAAAGGATTATGGCTGAGCCGATTATCCAGCATTAGGACACACACGGAAAGGCCGAATCTTTCGTGGTACCAATTTTGGTTTAGGAGACGGAGATCGACTCTGGATGCCATCCGGGCCCTAAAGGACCTGTCGGAGAGGGATTAATGGAGTAAGGGAAACAGAGTTATGGCTATTTCGCTTGACATCAGAAATACGTTCAACACTCTCATATAGTGTGATAAAGGAGGCTCTCTACCACCACAATATGCCTCCATATCTGGCGAGGGTTGTAGAGAACTTCTTCAGTGGGAGGGAAATTTGTCCACATCGCCCCATACAGGCGAATGATGAGCAGGGGAATGGTTTGTGGGGTTCCTCAGGGGTCGATCCTTGGGCCACTTCTGTGGAATCTAGGATTCGATTGGGTGCTGCGAGGGGATCAAATCCCACGTGCGGCCATTATATGCTACGCAGATGACACCCTGGTCACACTGAAATGATTTTGGATTTTTTTTCCCTAGGAAGAATTTTTGAAACATTTTTTTGCTGCATAGCAATCTGTTATTTACAAGGTTAAAATAAGAGTAAGGCAAAATGATTGGCCTCATATTATGACTTGCATGTAGTTAAGCGAGATCGGCGGCAAAAGGATTGGTTTCCAACCTGTTTAGGAGAAGGAAAGCCCCAAAATCGAACCCGGAACTGTTTCGTTAGGCACGAGTAAGCGTTAAACTGAAATTAGTGGCTCATACCTCTAAACATCCAAGTCAAGGTGAAGCCGTGTCAAGGACTAAATTTTATACAATAACACAGCGGTTGCTAAAAAATAAGTAATAAATTAATAATAAGCACATTTATAAACAAGCTTTTATTTAAATGCTCTAAAACATGAAAAGTTTAGATTTTTTTAATTATTTGTGTTATTAAAAAAAAAAAGATACCGTAATACGTATCTTTTCTTAATTTTTTTATGTCAATATCAAGTTACGTAATTTTGTAATCTTGTTTATCTAAATATAGATATTTACTTATCGCGACAAACCTTTATTTTATTGAAATAATGTAATGTAATAAATTGACGGGTTTCATTTAATTTAAAGTTTATGTTCTTCTTTTTAGGATTTAGACAAGAAGTTTAAATTCGATACACATGTGAGAAATTAATAAAAATGTGCTCCAGTGTTTAGGATAAGATGTACCCCAGGAATCAATATTAGGCCATTTACTCTTCTTGATCTATATTAATGACCTTCCTTACTATGATAAAATCAATGTGATACAGAGCTATTACATAGCAGATGACACTTTCTTAGTTTTTAAGGTCTCTAGAAGAAATGATTGTTCTGATTATGTGAATAGTGCTGTATCAATAGTGTCACTTTGGTTCACCTACTGGTGATACTATAATTTATCACTAAATTATACTAATGTAAGACAGGTGACCGACATTTAGACTTGAATAATAAAGTACTTAGTCAAATTGGTTGGAAAGACAAAATTTTTGGTTATTGGGTACATTAGATTTACGACTACAATGGGGCAATATTGAGGCCTTGTTCAGTACTGTAGCATACGCTGTTGAAAAAAAAAACTTTTAATTTTAACATTAATTTATTAGTTGTAGTTGGAGTATGGTACGCTCCCTTAAAACATAGGTGGTAGCGAGTACGGTAAACATAAGTGGGTTGATACTGCTACTTGCGGTTAACGCGTTGCTGTGGTAACGTTAATTGATACAATGGAAAAAGAGCGGACACACAAACACACAAACCATTGTGATCTTAGATTATAGATTATGTATGGTGGCGATGTATAGTATTGTAAATATCGTTATTTCTGTTTAAGCTGATGTATTACTTGCGCCTGTTTTTCTTGTTAGTTACAAAACTTTCTAAACGGGTGGTTGGTAAACATATGCAACGATTCAATGCCATTTATTTTTAGCATACCGCCATCTCCTTTTTTCTTTCGGGCATCATGACGTACTGCTGACTACCACCCCTTCTTGGTTGCTATTCCTTACTGTCGCACTAAGCGCTTCTCAACATCATTTATAATGCGTCTATATTTCTGAGTACTTATAACCCAGGCATGTTTTTAAAGCCAAGTTGAATTGACACATTCTGAGTTAATTCGTTCTATCGTGAACCCTGTTTTAGCCCCCGGGCTTGATGAGGATCAGGAGCGAATCTATTGAAAGAAATATACTCATTTTCATTTAAATTAACGGTAATATTAGGACTTCGGGTAAACAATGATTGTCATCCAAATTGAATTTGTTATTGAATTTCATGCAGTCGCTAAGCATAAAGCTACGCTAGCACCATATATTGGAGCGGAGCGCAATACCCAAAAAAAGACTTTTTTTTTGTTTCGATGGGAATTTTTATGAATTTCAAAATTCGAGCTCCGTCACAATCTGGTCCTAAACCTGTTAATTCGATTCCACACAAAAAATATTAAAATCGGTTAAGAACTCGGGAAGTTATGGCGTAACAGACATTGCGCCATTGAAGCTGATCCATGGGAGCTTCGCTTCGCTCCACTCCAAAAATCGAGTAATCAGTAAAATGGTTTCATTTTTTGAGTTTATAGCCTGATGTGTTGTTGATTGTACCTCCATCGACGATTCATTATTTAATAATGTTTTATTTTGTTACATTACAATAAGTTTTAATACACGTGTTAAATAATTAGCAACACCTGGCAACAAAATTTTATTGGTGTTTACGAAAAAGATATTTAGCGGTCGGCAATTATATCACCATTATAAATAATATTAATCGGGTGAACAACCTTGTTTTTATTGCTATCTGAATACCAACATGGTTTTTCGATATACAAGTGTATTTGGAATTAAAACAGCTACAGAAGTAGGTATATGTCTGAATACATATACAATGTGTCCCGTCACCAGTGTCAGAGCCTTTAATGGTGTGAAATATGGCATTTTTATCGAGAAATTGCCCTTCAGATTTTGTTTTTCTCTTACGGCTGCCATTTTGTTTTCTTGCTAACCAAGACCTGGGCTCTCATACTAATTCGACCACCACTACTCATGTAAACGTCCTATCAACATTTAAAAGGTGTCATTTGATAGCTAAACATGTAGACAACAGTTACACAGCCATAATGTTTAAATTGTCATGGAATAAAAAATAAAAAAATAACAAAATATTTTTTTGTGTTTATTTTGTTTATTGTTTTTTGAGAAAAACAAAATTTGAGGAGCAATTTCTTGATAAAAAAATGCCACATTTCACACCATTAAAGGCTCCGACACTGGTGACGGGACACATTGTATACTGAAAATGTTACAGGATATTCTATACAATATTTTGTAATTATGAGAACCGAGTATGGCCGCCGCTTACACTGTCCTAACCGAAAGTGCTACCAAGGTGTTGAATTCCCTATCGAATTTTTTTGTGAAACTTACTGAAAAATTATTCCCCTACATATTCCTCGAATCTAAGAAGCTTCCACCTCTAACAACGAAACGAATAAATAAAAAACTACTTACAACTTGTTAGTTTTCAGGGATTTTATCACAATCGATTAAAATAACAGCTAAGATAAATATTGGTTCCTAAATCAATCACACATATGTAATTTATTTCTGAAATTGTACAACCAGTGGTGGCTATGTATACGGAACTATAAAGCTAGCTATTGAGACATAAAAGCACGTTCTACTAACATATGCATAAGAATCTATCTACACAATCATGACTGGCACTAAGATATTACATAACGAAACTGGCTATCCTTTGTCTGCATTGTATTCAGGAACGACCGATTTGTGATCAGACACGAGCGAGACTAACCAAAAAAGTTCAGTCTAATAAACTGTTTTTTGTATGCGCACACTAAGAGCCCTTTCACATCAGATGGCTAAATCTTATAGCACACTAATTAACTCAAAAACTGGTCGTCATTCCACCCATGTTTGCTTGTCCCGGGACGAGCCGATGTGGTAACACTGCTAAGAGTGCGTTGCGATAGGGGTTTTTGCGCAAACAATACTGAATGGCTCGAGTTGAGTCGATGATGGTGAGTTTTCGACATAAATGTATTATATATCCTTTAATAGCATGGCAAATACGCAATCAATGTAATCTTTATACTACGCGGGCATGTATTGCCCTAATATTTTTGTTATTTGTTTGTTTTGCGACACCCCATGAGGCAGTTTCTATATTTGAGTTAGACATAATTACCGAAATATTCTACTTATGCTTTAATCATACGTTGCCTTGATATGCAATGCAGTAGGTAGTAAACTTATATAATTATATAAAACAGGCACAGTACAGAATACACAAATATGCACAACATAAACATATGTCTATACTAATATTATAAAGAAGTAAAGTTTGTGTGTTTGTATATTTGTTAAATTGTAAGGGGTTATCTCGGGATCTACTGAACCGATTTTATAAATTCTTTCACCAATAGAAAGGCACATTATTGCTGAGTGTCATAGGCTATATTGAATGCTAGAAAAAAATTAAAGAATTTTGTCCACCCGTGCGAAGCCGGGACGGGCCGCTAGTATTAAATAAAGTAATTGCTTCTTGAATGTTATTTGTATTTTCGATACCATTAATATTTTGTTTGTCGTAAATTTTATTGGATATATAATACCTAAAATAAATTCTTTGTTCGATTATTTTCTATTGATCTAAACTGAAGTGACAAATTGACAAACTCCGTTAAGAGGATAATGTTCTGCGTCTATACAGAGTCACTACAGACCCTTCAGGTCTACCCCAGTCCTCTCAACCCCTCTCTAGAGGGGCGGTCGCCTCAGACGAAGGCTTATGACCTTTCTCGGGTACAAGCCAACCTTTCCCAGGAAGCAAAGGAAGCAATTGCTTGTTTTTTCAAAATTTGAAAAATGTTTTAAAAGTTATTTGAAAATGTAAAAATAATTAAAAATATTTTTTTTTTAAATAAAATAAAAATGACATTGACATTTTCAATTCTTCGATGGGCCAAGAAAAAGTCAGTGATTTAAGCCTACTGTTTATCGAAAAAGACAAGCTTCGAGAACTTGACTTTGATGATATTATTAATCAATTTGCGACTGAAAAAAGTAGAAAGAAGTTGTAATGGAGATGGTTCAAATAATATATTGATTTTGCATAATTGATCTGTTTTTTGTTATTTAAAAAGAAGAAGGGGGGGGGGCTCTATTTATATTTAAACGAGGGCCTCAAAAATCAGTTGTTGCTTGGGGCCCCGTCTGAGGTAAATCCGGCATCGACCTCAGGTGGTGTTTAGTCAGTACGAGTCTGATATAACTCTCGGGCCGGCCCGAAGTATCCATGGAGGATTCACCACCTCCCTCCCCCAAGTTTTACATAAAAAAAGCCTCTATCTATCGCTCGCCATAGAAAAAATACGTTTCGTGTTGTAAATTTTAAGTGTATACCTATGAAAACAGAGTTTATTGATGGACACTCTTAAAAAGTTGTTGTATTTAAAGTAAAAGTTTGCAAAGTTATTTTATTTTAATAAACTGGAGGTATAAATAATAATAATAATACTAATAATAACAATAATAATAAGTATTTCCTACATTCACACCAATTAGCCTAGCCCAAAGTAAGGCTTGTGTTATGGATACTAGGGTATCGGATAGATATACATATGTGATAATACATGGGTATTGATATAAATATATATAAACATTCATGACTCAGTTACAAATGCTCGTATTCATCATACAAACATCTGGCAATTCCGGAATTCGAACCCAGGACCGCCGGTGCGAAACGCAGGCTCGCTACCGTAGTACCAAACGGTCGTCAAAAAAAAATTATTTATAATACTGATTCTCAAGAAGGTACATTTATTATTTACAAGGAGCATTGTGCAATTCATACCTCAAACTTTGAAAGTGACAAATTTCCTTACAGCAGTTACATTATAACATTGCCTTATAGGTAGTTTCATTCTTTACAACCGAGCGTTTTCATAATTCACTCATTTCAACACTGTAAGTCACTGTAAGTCACACACGACAGGAACTTTGAGGTATTTAGAATAAAAATTTTAAAATTGACGCCATTCTTTTTTATTTTTAAACCTCCTTAACATAGAAGACAGTAGAGACTCACTATATAACGCTGTTCAATTCCTAAAAGAAGCGTATTCTAGTAACGAGTTCGATTTGCAAGTTTACTTTAGTGGTTTGATCATGTAACGTGAAGCTAATATATACTTGGTCTGCAATATATGCTGCTGTTTGCAAATATTGAGCGAAGCAATTAGATTTTTGAAGGGTGATTACTCCTCGATGGTATGTCCGACTTCAAAACTTTTTTTGCACATTAGTCACAACCACTATGTGAGTTTTAGCGCCAAATTTCATCAATGTAGTATCAGCGGTTTGGCTGTGATCAGCTTTTGAATTTTTGTGTGATCAACGATGGCAAACGGTAAGGCGTAGAAAGGCAAATAAATATGGATTTATCGGTAAATCGGGTGTGGCTCGTAATATGGAATCTAGCTTTCGGGCTGCAGACCGTAAAATTCCAATGTTCATAACAAATGTACATATGTCGGCGTCTGAAAGTGACATAACAAAACATATATACATTAAAACGCAGGAAAAGGTCATTTTAGAGAAAATTAATATGAAAGTAGACAGAGGGCACAAGGCATTTAAATTCTTCATATCCGAAGCGAGTTTACCTAAATACATGGATGAAACATTTTGGCCGTCGGGTGTCATATTCCGAAGATTTGTGCATTATAAGCATAAAAATGTGGATAATGTAAATCACAATAACGATAACGGCTCAAACCAGACGAACGATGAATAACTATAAATTTGCTACCTACAATTGTAAAAATATTAAACGCTCTGTAGAGGAGGTCAGACGGCTGTGCCGTGAGTGTGAGGTTGTATGTCTACAGGAAACTTGGCTGATGCCACATGATATCCCATATGTTGGCACAATCGACAGCGGTTTTGGGTATACGGCGACTAGTGCCATGGACACGAGCTTGGGAATCCGACGGGGTCGACCCTATGGTGGGGTGGCACTATTGTGGCGGTACGATGCTTTTCAGCGTGTGTCAGTGGTGCAATGTAATAATGATCGTATTTGTGCTATTAAAGTGGAGATGTGTGACGGGCCGATGATCATATTTAGTGTTTATCTACCAACTAATTCGGATGACAATCTCATTGAATTCATAGACTGTCTAAGTGCAGTAAGCACTATTATTGATGAGCAGGAAATTGAATCTGTGTTTATCCTTGGTGATTTTAACGCGGACCCGGGTGAGTTGTTTTATAATGAACTTATAGGTATGTGCAAAGATCAACAATGGTCGTGTGTAGATGTTGAAATACTAGGGCGGGACTCGGGCACGTTTACTTTTACTAGTGACGTGCACGGTACGACTAGTTGGCTGGATCATTGTATAGCAACTCAGTCGGCAAGGCGGATGGTCACGAGTGTGAAGGTGAATCATGACGCCCGTTGGTCTGATCACGACCCTCTTGTAGTGGAATGCAATTTGAAATTACTAACCCCAAAGGTAACGCCTCAGAAGGTTGATTTAAATAAGAACGTAGTATGGGGAGTACGAAATAAAAATCAAATAGCATCCTACGCCAGGGAATGTCATCGGAGACTGCGGTTAATTGATTTTCCTACCGAATGTTTGCATTGTGCTGATCGTTTTTGTAATGACCGTGACCACAGGCGTATTCTGGATGGTCTGTATGAGACTATTGTAACTGCCCTAGGTGAGGCGGCCGTTGTGAGTCGAGGAGGCGTGCGGGTGAGGGGGGGTGGCCGGCGTGTGGTAGGGTGGAACAAACACGTCGGCGAGGCTCACCGAAAGGCTAGGGACCAATTCAGAGAGTGGGTAGTGTGTGGAAGACCTAAGTCTGGTTCGGCTTACCTGGAAATGTGTGAGACAAGAAAAGTGTTCAAATCTAGATTAAAATGGTGCCAAGACCATCAGGAACAATTGAAAATGAATTCTCTGGTGGAAAAACACTCTAATGGTAACTTTTGTGGGTTTTGGAAGGAAACCAATAAATTAAATATGCGACCTGGTCTTCCGGTGAGCGTCGATGACGTCAGTGATCCAAAGGGAATTGCCGATATGTTTAAGAGTCATTTCTTAGTGAGATCCCCGTTAGGGCCAACGTCGGGGGTGTTGGAGACTGAGAGTATCGGAAAAGCGGTAAGCACTACGTTTACGGCCAAGGATGTAGCCGAGGCCATTAAGCAAATATCTGGAGGCAAGTCACCGGGTCACGATGGACTCAGTGTCGAACATCTCCGACATGCGGGCACACATATATGTAGGGTGCTAGCCATGTTCTATTCGCTGTGCGTGGGTCATTCCTACTTACCCGGCGATTTCATGAAAACGGTGGTAGTACCTGTAGTGAAAAATAAAACTGGTAACCTGTCAGATAAAAGTAACTATAGGCCTATTTCACTCGCTACCATACTAGCAAAGGTGTTTGACTGTCTCCTTAATACACAGTTAAACCAGTATGTAACGCTACACGAAAATCAGTTCGGTTTTCGCCCTCGACTATCCACTGAGAGCGCAATTCTGTGTCTTAAGCATACAGTTAGATACTATACGGATCGCAAGACGCCCGTGTATGCCTGCTTCCTCGACTTATCCAAGGCCTTTGATCTGGTGTCATACGATGTTCTGTGGGGAAAATTAAGAGGTATAAACCTATCAAGTGAGCTGGTATACATGTTTCAGTATTGGTATACAAATCAATGCAATAATGTAAGATGGGCTGGAGTGATGTCAGATCCGTACAAGCTTGAATGTGGGGTGAGGCAGGGTGGATTGACGTCTCCTACTCTGTTCAATTTGTATATAAATGAGCTGATCGTCGCGCTCAGTAGTCAACATGTCGGCTGTCATATTGACGGAGTCTGTGTCAATAATCTGAGTTACGCAGACGACATGGTGCTGTTGAGCGCGTCAATCTGTGGTATAAGGCGATTGATAAAGACCTGTGAGGAGTACGCGTGTGGTCTTGGTCTAAAGTATAATGTTAAAAAGAGTCAATGTATGGTTTTTAGGGCCGGCACCAAATGTCCACAGAACATACCACCCGTTCGGCTTTATGGCGAGGTCTTAGATACTGTAGAACAGTTTAAGTACCTGGGACATGTTGTCACTGCCGACCTTAGAGATGATGCAGATATTGAGCGGGAGCGGAGGGTTCTGTCGATACGAGCGAACATGCTGGCTCGCAGATTCGCACGTTGCTCAGCCGAGGTAAAGATAACGCTCTTTAGAGCATACTGTACATCTCTTTACACGTGCAGCCTGTGGGCTGACTATAGTAAAAAGAGCTACAGCGCCCTCCGCATCATGTATAATAACGCGTTTAGAGTGCTGTTGGGGCTGCCCCGCTTCTGCAGCGCTTCTGGGATGTTTGCAGACGCACGCGTAGATTGTTTTCACACGACTATGCGCAAACGTTGCGCGTCCCTGGTGCGCAGGGTGCGGTCCAGCTCCAACGCCATTCTAAAAATGGTGGCAGACCGTCTGCTTTCGTGCCCCTTCCTTCGGCATTGCTGTGACAGACATGTCGCTGTTCCATTGCCGAAGAGAAGGTACTAGATAAATGTATATTTAACCTTTGTATTTTCATTATAATTATCATACCTACTAAAATAGTTATAAGTGAAAATTGTAATCTACTAACCTCTATGAGCCACTGTTGTTCGAAATAAAATTCTTATTATTATTATTATTATAATCATATATGTTCATGCCAAAATTCGTTCGAATTGGTTGAATCGTTAAGTAGCAGGAGGGAGATAAGCGAAATTTGTAAGTTGCCTAAAAGAGAGCTTCGCTCAATAAAACTAGGCGATGCAGTCGCTGAGAATAAAGCTTCGCTAGCACCATAGGAACGGATCGTAATAATAAAAAAAAAATTAAGTAAATTTTAAAATTCTATAAGAAAAAACGCTTTCTTTCAATGGGAAATCCCATAGAGTCAGTTTTATGTTCATTACTTATTTATTTTTGTGAATTTGAAAATTCGTCCGTCACAATCTGGTCCTAAATGTGTTGATTCGATGCCCATCAAACATTATTAAAATCGGTTAAGAACTCGATAAGTTATGGCGTAACAGACATTGCGCTATTGAAGCTGATCCATGGGAGCTTCGGTCGCTTCGCTCGCTCCGCTCCAATAAAAACATTATGACTGAGAAAACCTTTTAATTATTGACTTAGAAGACCTAGAATCCCGGACAAATCAGGGCTTTATTTGAATTATTTTATGACTCGGTCAGTTACTAAGTTTTATATAAACGATACAATATTTGAAGTTTTAGACTTGATTTCTGAATTTGATTTATTGAACAAACTTATTTATGCAAAGTTATGTGTATATAGTATATACACATAACTTTGCATAAATAAGTGTATATACTATATACCACAGTGACTTTTAGTCTATGTTCAGTTGCTTAGCAATAAGATGTTATGTCAAAAAAACCAAAAAAAAGTGAATACAGATTTTCATTATCAAGCAATATTTCATTGGAACTTGGAACTTCAATACACAGCAATGTGAAATATATAAAGCTGCAGAAATAGTGGTGTCGGCGACCCGGGTCCTTAGAATTGAATAAGATCATCTCAGATCAAACCTAGGTCATTCTAAACATAATTAAACGAATAGTAAAGGAGACACGTTAACGAATTTTAAGGTGTCTTCCTACACACAAATCACGCTTAAACTAGAAAGCTTAAATTCCACCTAAACTGGGCAATTTCACTAACTAATGTACAGTAACTGATTTGCAATGGGTACATCATCGAAGTCGGGATGGTCACTGGCTGGAATTCAGATGAAACTGTGTCCATGCCTCTAAAATCACTGATCCAATGATCGCGAGTCAGTAATGTTAACAATCTATTCATATTGACTCCAGCTGCAGGAACAACTTTATCTACACTAATATTATAAAGAGGAAAGATTTATATTTTTGTATGTTTGCAATGAATAAACTCAAAAATAAACTAAGCCGATTTCAAAAATTCTTTCACTATTAGAAAGCTACATTCACGCTGAGTAACATAGGCTATATTAAGAAAAAATTTAAAGAATATTGTCCAACCGTGCGAAGCCGGGACGGGCCGCTAGTAATTAATAAAATTTATGAATACAATAATATTCACTTTGTAAAAATTAAGGTTACGCTAAGTGTAACCTTAATTTTTGAAGTTGTCACAACGGTGTGTGAAGGTCAATTTGACACTAGTTTTTAAATATGGATAATATTTTTATGTGGTCGATTATTAATGGTATTAATCTGGTTGGTAAGTAAGTATTATAATATTTTGCATCCTATTACGTCTAGTAATTTTTACTAATTATTTATTCTACTACTTTTTGGAAAATTAAAATGCAGTTTCAGGAGTAGGTATAATAACTGATACTAAATAAATAATACTTGTTACACTTAATCTATAATCTAAGAACACAAATTTGTTGTTTGTGTGTTTGTCTGTCCGCTCTTTTCCATAATATCAATTAACGTTAACATAGCAACGCGTTACCGGGTCAGCTAGTCTATAATCTAAGATCACAGTGGTTTGTGTGTTTTTCCATTGTATCAATAACGATACCATAGCAACGCGTTAACCGCAAGTAGTTCGTCTACCGGACGATAGATGGCGCTAACGGAAAAATATTTAATAATAGAAAAAAATTAAAGAATTTTGTCCACCCGTGCGAAGCCGGGTCGGGCCGCTAGTTCTTATAAATAATCTCAGTAAGTGCTTTTAAATAAAGTTCAGTATGTTTTTCTTTATATAACTTAGTAAACTAGAATGATTTAAAATAAACTTACAAAGGTTTGATATAAAAAATATTTTGGAAAAATTTCTAATCACTAACCTAATGATCGAATATGAAAAAAACTTACTTAATTCCTTTTTTATGATAATCATTTTGATATCCTCAAAATATAATTTGTATATTAAAAGAAGTAAAAAAATAATAATTACAAGACTACGTAACAATACAGTTGTTTTGATTTTTATTAGAAGTGCAAGTACGGCTACTTACAAATCTGAGGGCCGTAAATTAAGTTAGGGTTGTGAAATACTATAAATATTAATTTCCATTGACGTTGTTATGAGAATACTTTAAACGTGTACAAATCTTACCATCACAGTCGGAAGACGTCCAGAGTTTTTCGTGAATGTTTTTATATAGTTTCACAACTTAAAGTTTCTGAATTAAACCGCCGACAGAGGTACAAATAGCCGGTTTTGACGAAACTATTATGGTAATCTATAAACCGTCACTATTTAAGCGTCAAATAGGACTTTTTGGCGGGAGCGGGAAGCGTCACTATGGTGGTCTTGTTTTTCTTGTTAAAATTTGTGTTGTGGTTGATATTAGTGTGTAATAATGGTGGGTTATTAACCACTAAGTATATCTGTATATGCACGAGTGTTTGCAAGTGAAACAAAACAATGGATGGTGTCTTTTCGCTCTCTCAAGAAGTCCACGAGAAATTTACCTAGGTTAAGGTATTTCACTTTTCATTCATCATCCATTGATAATCTATCATTCATATCATTCATAAATCAACTCTTTAAACAAGAATGGACATAATATGAAGAAATGGCTCAAAGGTCTTTGTAACCAAGCCAAAACCCCTTATATATAGCGTCAAATAATGAAAAATCTAAAAGTGATGCAGTGACAATTGAAATTTCTACATTTGATAACGCATTAATTCTAATGGCAACACTGCTCAGTAAGTTCAACCCTATGGAGCGGTGTGTGAGGAAATAATCTGGTTTTCGGAACGTTATGTAGTGTTACTCAATTTCATAATGGCAGGCCAGAACAAATAAGTATCGTAGAATGCACACAGAACCGTTAGTAGTAAGAAAAACATGACTCCGGGCTCGGTGGCATTCCTCAAGTGCATTAAATCTGAAACAACGTTCTCATTTATAACTTTCGTAACATATTGTGTACAATTTTTCTTTGTTGCTACGCGAGAGGCGTTTAATTATGTTTTGAGCTTTGGTTCCATAGTATAAGGTTTGCCTCGTAGTAGTAAATTTTAAGATGAGAGAGTTCTCACACACACATTAATTAAATTATATTAAGCTAATAAAATCTTCCCTAAATGTTTATTTTCTTACATATTTGCAATTGTGTGTTATTGGAGCGGAGCGAAGGGAAGCTCCCATGGATCAGCTTCAATGGCGCAATGTCTGTTACGCCACAACTTCCAGAGTGCTTAACCGATTTTAATATTTTTTATGGTGAATCAAATCAACAGGTTTAGGACCAGATGGTGACGGAAATCCCCCAAACCCAAATTTTGAAATTCGCAAAAAAAAAAGATTTTTTTTTAGGTATTACGTTCCGCTCCAATATATGGTGCTAGCGTAGCTTTATGCTTAGCGACTGCATCGCCTAGTTATTTAAGTACATTCATGTTTTACTATTGGACACGATATACATATATGTTGTCTATCAGTATAATATATTATGATAATACTTTGTGTGTTTGTTACCATATATAGTTGCCATAAGCCTCAGAATAACAGTTTTTATAATCAACTAGCGGCCCGTCCCGGCTTCGCACGGGTGGACAAAATTCTTTAAATTTTTTCTATTCTTAAATATTTTTCCGTTAGCGCCATCTAGCATCCGGTAGACGAACTACTTGCGGTTAACGCGTTGCTACGGTAACGTTATTGATACAATGGAAAAAGAGCGGGAAAAAGAGCGGACAGACAAACACACAAACCACTGTGATCTTAGATTATAAATTGATCTATGTTGGACTTAAAATGAAAAACAATTGGAGAAATTTGACAGTTAACTGTTGACTGTACCTATAGTGTCTTTTAATTAAAATACCTACATACTTATAGTGTATAAATGAAAGCATATTTTCAATATTTGGATGTAAATATTTAAACTTTGAAGGAGGCAAATGCGTAAAGCAGAAACAAGTTACATATTTTAAACAAGGTTTCTGATTACGGATTATTTACAAATGTTATATCATCAAATAGTTTTCAAATTAAGTATAGAACTTGATATTCATGTAGACCGATATATTTCTCCCGTATAGGAAAGATTTTGTAATATGTGTAATAACTACTAAAATTTTGAAAGGAAGTTAAATATATAGATGTATATCACAAAACTATGTTCCTACATATTATATTACAAGCTCTTGTTTGACTAAGTGAAGAGTATCGCGTAGAGCTATCGGATTTAATGATGTTTCGGAATATAAGAATCTCACTGCGGATTCGACTGTCAGATAACAAATGCATATAATAGGCTAGATGACGAAAATTTTTTTTCTGCTTTAATAGAAGCTCAGTTCTATAATAAACAGACAGAAAAAATCGGTTTTCGAATAACTTAAAAAACAAGCAACATATAAGTTATTGAATATTTTGCTCCATCTCTCTCTAGCAAAACGGAAATTTACATGGAGTTTATATGGCCGTACTAAAGAGTGACGTCACTGTTGATGTCGGATCTCTCTGTCTAATCGCTTCCAAATGAACAACTTAAAATGCTTGTATCTAATGTATTTCTAAGGCGATTTTTATTCTGATTTCACAGGATTATATCTTTTTCTATGGTATTTTAATATATTCTGACGAGACGTGAAAATTAAAATTCAGTCATCATCCCAATTATAGTCATTCGGTTGCATGCTAAACATTTTTTTATCAGTTCTAGTGAAGCGGTCTCGCACAAAATAATAACAATAATAGTATTTTTTATGGTTTTTTTATAAAATTTCGGCAAATTTTTTATCGTCCTATAAATATTGAAAATAATTTTTTGCATTAAAAATATACTTATTGAATTGAGAATTAAATATTAGACAATATTTTTTAATATTTTATTTTTACTGAAGCACTTGTTTAATGGAATTCAGAAATAATGAGGGTGCTTCAATACCCGTATCAGAGCCAATAATAAAATAGGTCGTTTTCTACCTTAACCAGGAGGATATTGAATCCGTGCCTCAGAGTGGCGTAACCATTGAAACCCGTATGTGAGCCACCAGAGTCATCAAATGTATTCTACAGATATCTATATCTTAATATATATAAATTACGTGTCACGTTGTTTGTCCGCGATGGACTCCTAAACTATTTAACCGATTTTGATCAAACTTCGTAACTATCTGCTTTTTGATAGGTTTTATTTTAATTTATAACACAGCAACGCGTGCCCAGGTCAGCTAGTAACATAAAGATATCATTCAAACTTCAGTTAAACTAGTTGATTCAAATTTTTGCACGTAACCGTCAAAAAGCTCAACGGACGCGCCAAGACCAAAGAAACCGTCATAAAAGCTTATAAACCGATCTAAGTAGAGTAATTATTATAAAATTAAAATTTAGTAGATGATTTTAAAATGTTTACTCGAGTTGATGAAAAAAACTCGAGTTGGTAAAGACTACAATAGAATTAGTTGAGTTCAGTAATGGTGTCGTAGGCACATTTATGAGAAGAGCGGTCGTGGTAGGCTCATTGACATAACCTTGTCGGGCAGACGACCCACGGCAGACGGACACCTCCTATATAAGAGGCTGTACGGCGGCCGCCGCGACACTTGCCGCTTCGCTGGTTTGGCCTGGGGGTACAACACAACCATGAACACAATACTGGTACGTAAGTGAGCTTTAACTACGTGCGCGCGGTCAAGTTCAACAGTGCAATGTGAAATTACATTTTTTTATACCATCGTCTTCTTTTCTGTGACAGACGTATTTTGGTTGATATCTTTTTGTGATTTGTACTGTTTGGTGTTAAATTATAACGTAATAAATTCATTTTATATTAATTGAATAAAACCGTAATATTTAAAAGACTTGAAGACTGTCAAGCAACTGCTTGTTTTTTATATCAATACCAGTATCGGTAATGTTTAGTTTCAAACTATTTCGAAATTTTAAATGACTGAGTTATTATTGTGACGATAGGTAGGTGATCAGTTTAATGTGTATCTTGTTGAAGCGATTAAACCAGTTGCGATGCTGTGCGAATGTTTTTAGACTACCTAGGTTATTTTATGATAAAATGCAATCTATAGATTATAAAACTCTTTCTAAAAGTAATTTTCAAGTTACTATTTTAATTGAATAAAACTAAAATTAATATTTAATACAATTTAAAACAATTTTAATTAAAGTTTTCTTTTTGTGTTAACTAATTAGTGTTAATTTTTCTTTCTATTATTTATTTTTAAGTTAATATCAAGTGATTTGTTAGTAGAACACCAAAAATAGATTTTTACACGTAATTGAGCTCAAATTATACGATTCCATATTTATATTGGAAACAAAATATACGCAAACAGACTCATAGGCGTTGCTCACGTAAAATCGATGCGTCCAAGTCGGTAAATCGCTAAAGCCTCTTTAAGTAGCAACTATACTTGTAGTGCCTAAGTGGTTACACTTGTGACTGCAATATAGTAACTTATTTTTGTCAATTTGGTAAAAAAAAATTACACCAAAGTGACTATTTTTAAAATAAATTTCATTTTAAAGCAAGTACATGATACATACATAGTTTCTATGTACTGAAATAAAGAAACCTGTGGCAAGAATATTGTCATTAAAAACGTGGTATGAGCTTTTTTTTTGTTGAAAAAAAATCTTAAATTTTGCATAAATTTTCTATAGTTTTTAAAGTTCAATCGTGTTTAGTTAGATATACAGCTAAAATAAAAATAAAGACGACTTTAAATTTAATTATGTTTTCCGAGATAGTATTTTATCGAATCGTAAAATAACTATTCATGAATAGAATAAAAATATTTTCAGCCATATGCTTAAATATTACTAAGTAGGTCTTATTTTGTATTGAAAAGTACAGGCCGTTTTGTTTATTATCTGTGGCTATCTTGAATGTGGTCACATTATTCCGGTTTTTAAAAAATAGGAATTGGTGATTGTATAAGACTCCTCATTGTATTGTTCTTATGTGGAACCAAAAAGTGTTAAACAAGTTAAAATCTGAGACTTTAACTTGAAAGATACATTATTTCTTATCAGCAAAGTTTTCTCTTTTTTTCTAAAATATGTGTGCCTTTGTATCATAAAAAATAGACTTTACTTTAACTCAAATCTGTTCAGTGTTTAATGTCCAGATTTTCAGCAATAGAAATAAAAAATGATCGCGTTGTATTAATATACATAAATTTTTATATAGTTATTCTAAAGCCACCGAATCATCACGTAGTTTCAAGACAGAGAACAATAGTTATTTGTTATACAAGGCTGCAAAGTTGAGATTTGGCGCGAGTTACCTCTATTGATTCTAGGATTCAACAACGAGTGTAGTGAGTGGTTCAAAGATAGAAAAGCGTAGCGAGGGTTTCAAAGGTACGAGGCGCTTAAAACTTTGCTGCCGAGCGAAACACAAAATTTTTTCACCTGACTACAGGGAGGAAAATTTTTAGAAGCGGAATAAGCAGCTTAAATAGAATAGTAAATTGGATTATTAAAATGTAAAAATTAAAAGTAAAATTGCTACAATTAGTAATGCAAAATATCTTTTTTTAATTGGTTTCTATTAAATGTGATTTGACTGAGAATACCATAATCACTTTGACAGTTCTTGTTCGGGTGGAGTCCGAAATCCAATCATATGTTCCCACCATATAGATCGTCGTATAATAAAATATTACATTCTAAATAATATATTTTTTTATGAATTTTATAATTAAATAAACTAAAATAATTTAACAAAACCAAAACGGAGTATTAAAGTATTAATTAAGATAAGAATAAAATGTAACTTATAAAGACTATAATGACGATTCGGAACGTACCATGTGTAACCCTCTTTGGATAGAAAGGTTCTAATTTTAAAACACTTTTCCACGCTAGCGGATAAAACGCAATTTTCCACGCAGAAATTGAATGACAAAACAAACTTGTCCGAGCATGTGAGGTGAAAAAGTATTTGTATTCTCTTTGCTCCAACCTGAAAAAGTTACAAACATAATAAAACTTTATAGTATAGCAGATTGGTTGAATATTTATAATCCGTATTTTTTACTTTTTACCTATGTACCTATAAACCGATTAAGCACCTATCGGTAGTACAGTTATTTTATTTAAATGTACAATGCGCGTAAATGAATCACCCTTTTAAATAATTACGATTGGTATTTTGATATAAAAAACGTGAAAATTACAGTAACCCTTAATACCCTAATAGCGCGTGTTTTAAAAGGAAGCACCATTCATCTTTCGTAGACTATTCGCAGCGTTTTCCAAATTATAGTAGTGTACAGCGATCTCAAGCCCGCCCACCAAGCATGTCGAGATATAACAAAACCCCCCAATTTTAAGAGGAGACTTCCATTGGTGAATTGTTCCACTAATACTGATACGTAATCTAAAATCCATGAGTAATAATCAATGTTTTGCATAAATATGAACGCTAAGCTGACGTTAATGGATATTTCGAAACAGTTGCTATTTCCTGAATAAAAATATATTAAAGAAACTGTTATCAGTAAAGTTTCTTAATTCATTGTATGAGCAAGAAGGAAATTGATGGGTGATAGATAGTAATTTTTTTTTGTGATAGTTTAATATAAAAGTAATGTATACAAATTTCTATAAGATATAAAATACGTGTGTAAAAAACAACTACGCCTCCGAGCCCTCAGGTGGGATACGAACCCACGACCTTTCGCTATCCGGGCGAGTGCGCTGAGCTACCGAGACACTGGCAAACGAATTTTAAAAACGTATTTCAACTTCTACTATGAGTTAGTATCGTTCCACCAATGTTGAACGCTAACTGCCTTCGACATCGAAAGTAATATTTTTACAAATATCAAACAATCGATTAAGTGGAACCAGCTATAATTATGTTTTTTTTTGCATTCACAATGCAATATTTCTATAAGATATAAAATACATGTGTAAAAAACAACTACGCCTCCTAGCCCTCAGGTGGGATCCTGCAAAAAATTAAATTTAAAAAAATACAAATTTGTTGAACCTTAATGAAACTCTAAATTTTTAAAATTTATTTTCCGATATCTACTAAATATATAAATATATGTGTCATATCTTTACAGCTTTATTTTTATCATAAAATCATACCATAAGCTTCCATGGTTACTGCAATAAGGACTATCAAAATAAACGATGAAAATAACCAATGAATATCGCACAGCATAATAATAGTAAGAAAAACAATAGCCTTTTATGTGTATTTCTTAAGCAACAATGAAAAGAGATAAATATTAATGGACAAGCTTTAACTATAGGTCAAATGTCAAGACTTAACATTAGCAGCCATAAAGAAAACTATAATTCGCTATTAACTGCACAAAATAATTATATAATAATTTTATTATTGTTTACAAAGAAAATCAAATGAATAAAATCGAACTAAAACAATACGAATTATAAAAAATGTTATACTCTCAAGGACTTTTATAATTTAATTAAAATTTATACAAAAAGGAAGTGAAACGGAAAAAACCGGCAATTAATTATTAAAATTATGTGACCATGACATATGTCGAAAGGGCGCTGCTGCCTTTTCTGAGAGTCAACTTATTGAACGGATAAATTGTTAACCTCTTCTGATCAATAGCACACCGGATTAAAATAAAAGATCTCATTTGTACTGTTCCAAATTATAGGTATATGTGGGTAGGCATTCTTGAGACTGAACTTTCATTTTAAAAGTAGAGAGATCACTACTTACTTTACGTATTTTTAATTTAAATTATTATAATAGAAAAATACTAGAAAAAATCGACTCGGGTCACAAGTGAATTTTTCTAGTATTTTTCTATTATAATAATTTATCTTATAAGATCGCATTGAAAATGCATAAAATATATAAAAATTATAAAACTATAAATATTTATAGTTATTATAAAATTATAAATATTTTTAATTTTTCAATAGAAGCTTGTTCTTATTTGTGTTTGTTATTTTTCCGACTTTTACAATATACGGGATAATAAAGGGCAAAAGAGTTCAATGCATTGTTCTTGACTTCGACTGGTTTACTTTTATTTTGCCCAACTTTTTAGTTAATTGAATTCCGATAGAATATTAATATAAAAACTCCCACCAGAAAATAAAACGTTATAACGAAACATTTTTCTTCGAAATTGAATTTGCTAATTTTACTTTTCAATAATTGTTAAAAACTAAAAACGAGTTAAAACAGTGTAGTGAGGATTCCCCCCAGAGCTAATTGGGCTGTTCCGCATTGTATCGGGAAGTAAACTTTATTGACAATATTTATAACGTATCATGACCATCGGTAAACTACTCGTACTCTGATCACTGAAGCCACACAGAAAGCTAAGAAAGCTTTTTAGTTCCTTTTTATAGAAAAGATCAGGACACGTTCTAAGATAACAGATAATTAATCTTCTATTGTTTTCTTCTTCTTCCTTCTTCTTTATTTGCAAAAATATGCTCTCTCTATTTCTTGAGGATATAATATTTATCACTACAAATTCAGCTCTATATATAAGTCTAGTTATGTATATTTATGTATTTATCTCTACTAGCTAACCGGCCACGCGTTGCTATGGTCACGTTAATTGCTGCTATAACCCGGCCACGTGTTGCTGGTATGGTAACTCCGACCCTTTAGAGGCACCCTATGGCACCCTGTGCTCCCTTTCCGGCTTGAGCGCCATATTGACTCTATGCTGGCTCGGGAACTCCCTCATGGGAGATGCCGTCCAGCTAGAAAACCACTATGGTGGCTCGCTACTCTCAGCTTGAGGTCCATTTAAGGATTTCGCCGTCCCAAAACCCGGTATGTTGTTAAGGTCATCTGCGACCAACATCAATTACACATAAAAAATAATGATATTTCAAGGTCATTGAAATTCATAATTCGGAAGACCGTCCGTTATAAGTGCTCAAGTCAATAGTTACATAGATAGTTAGATGTCATAATAGTTACATCACCACTAAGCCGTTTGCTACACGCTTCTCATGCGGTCAACAGAAATATAAACGATGA
This sequence comes from Calamotropha paludella, assembly GCA_927399485.1. Lineage (NCBI taxonomy): Eukaryota > Metazoa > Arthropoda > Insecta > Lepidoptera > Crambidae > Calamotropha > Calamotropha paludella. The sequence goes on from OV656803.1 coordinate 45,472,481, forward strand.
ACTTGACATTTAAATATTGTTTTTACTTTACATAGTATGAGATGCTAATTCTACCAAATAGCCACCTGATCAAGGGTTATGATTAGTTGTGTAGTCAATAATAGCTTTCAATGCCAACATTAATAATAAGAACATTAACAATCATTTGATGTTAACTTATTTCTCGTTTATTGGTTCCTGTTTTAATACATTTTAGTTGATATCTACCAAGCTTTTTCTTTTGTATCTATTACAGAGAATTATTTTTATAAAGACACCGAGATGATTTTTATACAAAAAAACAGACTAACATCTTAATATTTAAAATTTTTATTTTACTATATTATATCTCCACTATATAAAAGAAGAACTTTGTGTGTTTGTTACCATATATAGTTACCATAAGCCTAAGAATAACAGTTTTTATAATCAATTAACGTTACCACAACAACGCGTGGCCTAGTTAGCTAATATAGTTATAACTTATAATTGGCCATTGTGTCCTTACTTAGCTAAATAATATAATAAGTAAAATGTAGATACGATACAAATACTAAAAATAAAAAATTGTTTTGGAAACTAAAATCGATGTAGGTTTTATTTTTTACAGAAAATTTTACAAAATGATCAATATTTATTTCATTACGAAATGTAGGGTTTAAAAATTGTAATGGAGGCCCTCTGTTGAGTAATAGAATACCTGTCGTAGAGGAGCTAGCACGACATAACTTATCTACTTATTGAGTGTCTTAAGTTCCATTACAAATATATGATCACAAAACTTATACGCATTATCACCCATTCACATCGTTTCAAGTAACACGTTTTATTGAAAAAAAATGTAAGACTTAGCAACCTACAGAATGCTGATTATTTTATAAACGCGGAAGTATTTGTATCATTGAGAAAATATTTAATGTGTTTGAACATTAATGAAGTCATCGTACCTAACAATCCAAAGATACAAAATTAAATTTTATAAAAAAAATGTATTCTCCCGGATGTAATGTGTTTACTACCAAATCATATATACGTGTTATACACCAGTAGGCATAATATATATACTTAATAATTTAGATATATACAACTAAAATTTAGATTAAAAAACACGAGTACATTCTAATTAGAGCTTAATCGATAAAATAATCAATTTTTCATGATACCTGCAGAGTTTCAATAACTTAAAACATTTTGGAGAAAAGTAAATTTATATAAATTTCTAAATAGATAAATACACAGGAGATTTTGTTGAATTTTTTGCTTAGAAAAAAAGTGAAAAAATGTGGAGATAAAGATACTAGGTGATGCAGTCGCTAAGCATAAAGCTACGCTAGCACCATATATTGAAGCGGAACGTAATACCTAAAAAAGAAAAAAAAAATTTTTGCGAATTTCAAAATTCGGGCTTAGTCACCATCTGGTCTTAAACCTGTTGATTTGATTCACCATAAAAAATATTAAAATCGGTTAAGAACTCTGGAAGTTATGGCGTAACAGACATTGCGCCATTGAAGCTGATCCATGAGAGCTTCGCTTTGCTCCGCTCCAAAAATGTTTTTCGTAAATGTTTGTTGTAAAATAGTTTGAGTGAGGAGAAACAAAATAGGTTTAATATTGAGATACCATAATCGTAGTTTCTAATAAATCTAGTATCTACAAATCAAGACAAACGAATTTTGCTTACTAACTTTAATATTAATGTCATACTCGTTGAAAAGAAACGCTATATTGGCGGCCTTAATTATTTGTTTCTATAAGAAGTTTATCCTCCTTTTTACGAGCTTCATTTTCAGAATGGCAGAAACTAGAATATGAAAAGAAAAGGAACTTTAAAGTTATGTCAAATCAATTTTTCGATTGTAAGTACGGAGGTATATAGGCCGATATGGACAGTACACGTGGGATATAAATTACCTTCTGCTTCTCCTTATATAAGACTAGCGGCCCGTCCCGGCTTCGCACGGGTGGACAAAATTCTTTAATTTTTTTCTAGCATTCAATATAGCCTATGACACTCAGCAATAATGTGCCTTTCTATTGGTGAAAGAATTTTTAAAATCGGTTCAGTATATCCCGAGATTACCCCTTACAATTTAACAAATATACAAACACACAAACTTTACTTCTTTATTATATTAGTATAGAAGTAGAATTTAATTAGTTATAACATAATTAGAAGTATCTAAATAGGATAAGAACCTAATAAAATATTGAAAGGCATTTTTTTATATATCGATGCCTAACGGCCAAAAAGGAATAACCGCCACTTTACAAATTTCACAGGAGAGTGATTTAAAGTTTAAAATAAACGAAAAAAAATCATAAGAAAGGATGTATAGGTTCCGAAAGGCTGAAAATCTATATTTTTAGCTTATATCGCACTATCTATTGACTGGTGTTGTTATTTTTATGAAATTCAGGCTACCAATAGTAGTTAATGTCGGTTACCTGAAATGGTCTTAATTTTACAATCAGCAAAAATGTCGTAAATGTAATACGCAAATTATTAGCTTCCAGCAAAAATGATATAACCTCACCTCAAGTTTTATTTAAATAGAGGAAAATTAGCACAAGTTGTTTTTTGTAAGAAATAAATTATACTAGATTTAAAAAATCTAAAAATCCCACGTTTTTCAATGTCCTAAAAAGAATAAAATAACCCTGCGGGGCAAAGCGAGGGGCCACTCAAAACGTGGGGGCGCATATTACTAAGAGGAGATTTTAAAGAGATGAATGACATGCATTGATGCCGATTATTGTAAAGATGCGCCCCCACGTTTTGAGTGGCCCCTCGCTTTGCCCCGCAGGGTTATTTTATTCTTTTTAGGACATTGAAAAACGTGGGATTTTTAGATTATTTAAATCTAGTATAATTATTTTATTCTTTTTAATTATTAACTCAACGAAGTAACCATGTGTTACGCAACAATCGGATAAGCCCCATACAAAAGTGAAAGTTGCCGAAAGTGGACCTGAAAGTGCATCTGGAAAGTTGAAAGTTGCTTTAGAGTGCATTGTCATCGGGTTCTGAACTATCCTGAAAGTTTCAGCTTTCTAGCTTATCGGAAAGTGCCTCAAATTTAAGTTGCAAGATTTTGCCCGGACAGACAAACAAATAAGAAAAGTGAGATAAGAAAAACGTGGTAAAAAAATTGTGGAAATGTGGTATAACCAGCTATCGAATGAAAATTCACTGAATGGAAAATTGTATTAAGTATATTTTTTAAGAAATTACGATTATAAGACTATTATAATGTGTTTCGATGTACTTTTTATTTAAAAGTTTCAGGTTCACCCGAGAGGTCTAAATAATAAAACTATATAATTTTATTAATCAGCTCAGTCTATAGTTTACTAAAAATGGCACTTTCTAATTAACAATTTGTTACTACTTAAGGCTAATACCACATATTCGCCGAGATCAGAAAATAGACTTAAAACTATTACTACTTAGATACTAATAATAGTTACCTATATCAATGTTCGTTATCTTAGTTTAAAAAATATAACGTTAATAAAGTAACTAGTTTTCTTAAGACTAATGCACTGTTAATATCACGATTTGCTTGACTCATGTCTTTCACTTGTGCATAATAATTATAAGTAATAGTGCATTTAAACAAACACTTATTCTACTTCAACATTTTCGATATCAGAATCAGGGAGTGTATCTTGAACAGTGTTGGAACAGATGATGCTGTTGTATTCACTGTGAAAAAAATGGGGAATTACCTTATGTCGACACAGTTTAAGTAAATCATCGTGTTTGGCCTTAGATACAGGTATTAAAGATTTATAACATGCTGGTGGACTCATTCTAGTTTTTGGATTCACTTTGATAGTATATGATTCAGCATCGTCATTCATCGAGTTTTTTACATACTTAAATCAAATTATCTTTCTTCTTTCGAAATGTGACAACACGCATCTTACTTATTTTTCCTATTAGATTTCCTTTGAAGTATTTATCACTGATTGAATCCCATTTATTAAAGTTTAACTTCTTTAGACGCAATCTCAGTTCCATCACGCTTCGTATATGCTTGTCCAGATTGCTTCAATTTTTGTCTCTCTTTCTTATTATTCTTGCGTTTTTGTTTTGTTGCATTCTCTCCTACTACGTTAGGGTCTGTCGGATCTATTGATGATATTATATTCCCAGAATCTTTATCAGCCTTTTTATTTTTTTTGTTTAGGGTTTTTACCCGAATTATCCGAATCTGATGAATCTGAAGTAGGTATATACGTATCCGAATCAATGTCTTCTCCAAAATACTGTTTATTTAGTTATCTTTACGTTTTTTTTAGGATTCAATTTATCCTTTAGGTTCCGGCGCAAAACTGGTAGATGGTAAGTGATCTGCCGTCGCAGAAGATGTTGGGATTGCAGATAATGTCATTTCAATATCAGTGGTATTCAGTTCAGGCAACGATCCGGCTACTATTTGGTTGTCTAAGGCTTCAGTGTCTATAAACGATTGACATGCTGGCTCATCATTTTCAATTTCATCATGACCCAATGATTCTAAGTTTACCTTTAAATAAAAAAGCGTCATTAAAGCAACCCCGTCGAAAAGTGATTTAGTGGTCAGGGAAAAATTCACGGGTTCTAGTCCCGTCTGAGGATTCACTTTTCCTGCTTCATTCCGAATTAAATAGTTAGCATAGTACACTAGGCACTCTTTTCAAATAAATAATATAAAACTTTACACATCATTTAAACAAGAAATAAGTATCATTCTACTTCATTAAACATGAAATTTGACTTACCTAATAAACACAAAACGTGAAAATATATCGCGTCAAAATGGCTCGCATGCGCACGTGGCGCTTGCCCAGTTGCACGCCACAATACGCAAAGTAAAGATTGGAATAACGTTAAAATGTAGGTGTACCTTTTTATCTAACTGCCAAAATTGTTTAAATATCGGGAGGGTAAAAAAGGATAAGCGACAAAATATTATTAAGTACTTGCAGGGACAAAATGTGCTAACCGCTTTTTTATCATTCATTTTTAACCGGGAAAAAAACAGTAAGGACCAAACAGATTCTTAAAAATGTGACCAAATTACAATAAACGACTCATATGTTAAATTTTCTTCAATTTCTTACTCAGGAAATGACTTTCAAAAAGAGTGGAATGACTAGCCTAGAAATTTTCAGTATAAAGAAAAAACCATTTCTGTTTATAACACAGATGATCAACATATATAATCCTACCTTCATTTTACTACAAGCATTAAGATTTTATAGGAAAATTATGATGTTTCCTTATTTTTTGTGAGTAAACTATCTTTGAACGTCACCTCCTCAACTATGCAAGCATAAGCTCTTGAAAGTTGCGCTTACAACGTTCGTTGTTCTACGTGTTGTGGTCGGAAGCAGGCCAGTCGAAGTTCATTACACTCAAAGTTGACCCAAAGTCCGTTGCATCAGTTGCGTAATACCTCGCGGGGAACAAGACGACAGACTGATGCAGAGATATGCGCCACGTGGGCGACCGTACGACCTTGCCCTTAACTTTCTATTCTTTACCAAACACCTATGGAAAAGCAATTATTTGGTATCCCGCATCGAATAAGCGTGATTTATAGTTATTGTAAAATTTTGAGCGTTCAACTGATTTCTAAAAGTTAAATCAATCATAAAAATATTATTATAAGTAAAGCTTATTTAATTTTAAATAATAATAAACTAATATAAATATTATAAAGATCCACAATTAGTTAAGCAAAAAAATAGCGAACTAAAAGAAACTTTAAATAGAATAAGCTAAATCTCTTTAAAAATAAATAACTTAAACGGAACTTTCCAAAAACAGAGGCATGGGTTACATCGTGTTTAACCAAATACATTTCAATGTCCATTAGAGTAATGTCATTGATAGATAACGTACTCCGGACCCCGATTCAGACAAAACCAGTATCTATTCAATAACGAACGAAGGCCCTTAAATGACTTTTTTATGTTCGCTTAAATTTTGAAATGCAAAACAAATAACAAATTCTTTATTTTGCTTACAAATTACACACACACACACACACATTGTTATAATAAATACCCTAGTGAGTATAAAAACAATTGGCATATTTTGTACAATTATATCTTAGTTGCAATCTTGTAGCCAAAATTTACCCTCTGAATACAACTTTTTTAATAAGGTCACTATGTTGATATCATTATATTTAATAAATACTAATTCTTCAATTGTTTGAACTCTCTTTTGAACTGAGTGGATTAAAGATGCCAGGAAATACCCTGGCATATTATAAGCATATCTTTTAATTTCAATCTAGTAGTGATCGAAACGGGTTACGATAAAGTTACGTAATAGAGACGCAAATAATCGGTACGTAGAGGTTACGTTTAAATATTTTCATATTTTAACAGCTTTGGTCTGCAGTGGGACTTTAAATAAATTATTATTTCTTTCCGTGATAAATATTCGTTATTAAGTTTACACTGTAATATATTTTATCTTATTTGTATTTCTACGGACAGATCATGAAATGTAAAAGTTTGTCAATTCATTAAGATTGAACAACTTTAACTTTTTGGATATTTTTCTTCGTATAAAGACATTATTTTCAAGAAAATTTTGTGTACTTTGTACATTTATATACCATTGTAGTAAATATGTTTGGAAATTTAATTGTCTGTTATTTTTCTATAATCATAAGTGATGAGCTGTTGTAGTTCAAAATTCTTAAAGATTTAAAACCTATTTTTGTTTCTGTTTTGAAGAAGGTAGTTTGTATACATCATACTTAAGTTAATGTTTGTGGTATATTAATTAAGTTCTGAAACTGTTATTTGCATGGGGTATCTCAAAGAAACTATGGCATCATTTATAATATTGTGAAGCTCTCTTTCAAGATAACAATCAATTATCTCACATCTTAAAGATATATAAAATGAAATATCACCATTGTATGAAATGAAATTAAGACATTATAGACCCTCGCTCCTAACAAAATAACTACAGCATGACTCCTCACAGCATTACAGTCGTCCAGTTTTAATTTCTCTGGATAGCTTTTGATGATTGCAACATTTATTTTGTAGTTTCTATGATCAACGATCTCTCTGGTCACTTGCCGGAAATCCGAATATTAGTTTTCTTTATGAGGCATTAAACCCATTGTGTGGTTACGATGACATATATCTATACATATAATGAGCTTTTATCTTTTTACAGGTATTTGCATTTGCTGTTGGCGTCGTTTCGGCGGATGTTGGTCTCGGCTACAATTACAAAGTACCACATACTTCATACGGAGTACCATCTTACCAAGTCGGTAGCAACAGTGCCAGCAATTATAACACTGTCTACAATGGTGCTAGTGGATCAAACGCTTACGTTTACAAGGGACAATCCGGACATCAAGGGCTAAATGCTGGACAGAATTCTGCATATCAGGGTGGATACACGGGACAATCCGGACATCAAGGGTTAAATGCTGGACAGAATTCTGCGTATCAGGGAGGATACACGGGACAATCCGGACATCAAGGGCTAAATGCTGGACAGAATTCTGCGTATCAGGGAGGATACACGGGACTTACAAGTGGTATTGGTACTGGCACTGGCTATCAAACCTCTGGCAATGCCTACAAAACTACTAGCAATACTGGTTTTAGTAGTCAATATTACACATCTCCCAGTTCCGGGGTTTCCACTAATTACCAATCAGTAGGAAACGGCGGCCAAAATGGATACCAAACTTATAACCAATACCAAACTCAATCTCAAAACCAGTATCAATACCAGAATCAGCCCGCACAAGTTTTCAAACATTTCTATGTTCACGCTGCTCCAGAGGAACCTGAGCAAGTCAGGCCGCGTAATCCAATTGTTTTACCTGCACCACAAAAACATTACAAAATCATATTCATTAAGACTCCAGTACAAGTAGGAGCTCCAGCCCCGATTGTTCCAGTCCAACAACAAAACGAGGAAAAAACCATTGTTTATGTTCTCGTTAAGAAACCTGAAGAATACCAAGACATTGTTCTTCCGAAAGTAGAACAAAAGCCTCCATCAAAACCAGAAGTATACTTTATTAAATATAATAGCAAGTCCGATTCTCAAGCTGTGATTAACAACATTGTAAATGATTACAATAGCAAAGGTCAGTCTGCTACCTTTAGCAACGCTGGAGCCGATTTTTCATCAGGATCATACTCAGGTCAATCCACGGGGAGTTCAGGTTTAATTTCGGGAGTTGCTTCTACAGGATTTTCAGAACTATCAAATGCAGGATCTGGTCAAATCGCTTCTTCACAAACCGAGAATCAATTGTTAGCCAACCTTGGATCCACTTTCGGCCAAACAAGTATCGGAACTAGTGGGAACGAACAAACGAATGTCGGTTCGACTTTCAACGACGAGTCAGTGGGAGCATCGAGCTTGGCATCGGGACAGACAAGTGATAACAGCGCTTCCAACACTTTCACATCAGTGACATCTAATCAAAGTACAAACACTATTTCGACTAGTCAAGGAATACCCCACGAAACATATGGTGTCCCTAAATTCAAAGAAGAATAGACTGTTAAAGTTAGGCACTTAAAAACAATTTGATAAAGACTTTGGTACCTACATCTAAAATACAACATTTATATAACGATTATATGTAAATGGAAAACACCCTAAAAATAAAATAATTGAAAAATACAATGTTGTTTTATTGAAATAACAAAAAGGAATATTCATACATTCAAAAGAAGAAACAAAAATAAGCTTTCTGTATTCATTCTAACAATTTTTCCTTAAAAAAGAATCACCTTTAGGAATACCGGAAACGGTTTATTTTGATAGTTGTCTTTAATTGTGACATTTACTGGAGACATAAGATTAGTAGGTATTTTTATCGGAAAAATATGAATGAAAATATCCATGAAAATATGAATAACACTAAGACAATAAAATGTTTTTTTTAGTAACATTATATTATATTAGAAAGCAGTGATTATAATATTAGAAAGAGTTGAATACCAAAAAGTTTTAACTAATATTTATGTTAAGTACGCAATTAAAATTTAAATGAATAATATTTAGAAAGCTGACCTCCCATATATATATATATAACTAATGTTTACAAAATAATATAAAAGATCAACTTTTTGCTAAGTAAATAGCTTAGAAATATATTCATACCGTATCAAAAAACAATCGAAGTTGAGCAATTTTAAATTTCAGCTTAAAACTGTTTTCTCTTACATATGAACTATTTATTTTATCAAACAGGTAAAAAGCCCCTGGACACCTATCTGTACTGGTAAGGATAAACAGAAACTTGCGAATTCACTTATCCCTATCTATATCTATCTATCTATACTTATAATAAATCAGTAGAGAGGTCAATTCTGTACATGAAATATATTTTCAAAATAACTATCAGGGGGTGATTAGTGATCGATACTGATGCCAAAAATGCAATCAGTAAAATTTTTGTCTGTCTGTCTGTATGTTCCTTATAGAAACAAAAACTACTCGACGGATTTTAACGAAACTTGGTACAATTATTCTTCATACTCCTGGGCAGGTTATAGTATACTTTTCATCACGCTACAATCAATAGGAGCAGAGTAGTGAAGGGAAGTTTTGGGAAAACGGGAGAAGCTACTCCATTTTTTAAGCTTCCGTCGCGTGTGCAGCCTTTATGGTTAAAGTTACATAGAAAAAAATTTTGTCTGTCTGTATTTTCCTTATAGAAACAAAAACTACTCGACGGATTTTAACGAAACTTGGTACAATTATTCTTCATACTCGTGGCCAGGTTGTATTATACTTTTCATCACGCTAAAATCAATAGGAGCAGAGTAGTGAAGGGAAATTGAGGAAAACGGGAGAAGTTACTCCATTTTTAAGCTTCCGTCGCGTGTGCAGCCTTAATGGTTAAAGTTACATAGAAATCATGTATAACGGAAATATTCTACATAAAATTGTCTAAAAAATATCCCGCAACAGCATATGTCTATCTTTTATGGTTGACTCACAATAACACGTGTAACTCCTGACAGCTTAGCAGTTCGGAGCATTCTGATTATATTTGTTTACTCTTACATTTATACTACTGTCACTCATCCCTAATTTAAAAAAGTTAACATTATTACCTATTCAATAAAAAAAGAATCATAGAAATAGGTATAGAAATACCAAATTTATACATGAAATAAGCCATCGCGCCGTCGCACGTGAATACTGAATCATGCTATAAGGATTATTTTTGTGTAACGGTTGCCGCGCTCGACACGGGTCGCGGCGGTAGGGTATAAAAAGGCGGGAGGTCCGAGAGCGAGCTTCATCTTTTTAATATAAAAAAATCCAGTGTCACAATGTATGTTCCCAGTGAACTCTTCACCAACTCAACCGATATTGATGAAAGTTGTTATTTGTAATTTAATATGTATGTGTAATTTGGTCCATCTGAAGAGATAGGATAGTTTTTTTTTTAATTCATAACACAGCAACGCGTGGCCGGATCAGATAGTTTAAAATAAAAAAAATGCAATGAGATCTTACATTTAGAAGAAATTAGTTTAACTTTTGTACTTACCTTGAACTGACTCACCTTCTTCTTCTTCTTCTTGCGGTGCCTCTCCACCACTAGAGTTTGGGCGTCAGCTTCATATCTCTTCTTGTCCCTCGTCAGACGAATCAGTTCTTCTACGTTGGCGATTCCGGTCCATTGCCTAACGTTCGGAGCCAAGACATTTTCCTTCTTCCGACGCGTCTTTTCCCCTCAATCTTTCTCATCAATATAGTCTGGAGAAGATGGTAACGCTCATGTCTTAATACATGCCCCAGATAGGCTACTTTTCTTCTCTTGATAGTTTTCATGAGTTCTCGGGATTTCTTGACACGCCGAAGTACTTCTTCATTCCTGACTCTTTGGACCCAGCTTACTTGAAGCATGCGCCGGTAAAACCACACTTCTAAGGCCTCTAGTTTTTGGCGCATGTGCTTTTCAATCGTCCATGCTTCACAGCCATAGAATACTATGGGCGAGATGTAGCACTGAAGTATCTGACTGACTGAACTATTTAATATAAATAGACGTCTTTTTTTCTCAATAACTTGCTTTCTACTTCAGAAAGTCCGTCCATCATTCAATCACACAACCGCCAGCCCTTGCGATGTAGCTCTGCCGTTATGCGCTGTCACTTACAAGCATATCCCTTTTTATAGTCAACGTTAACACATGTTTTGTTATATTATCTAAACATTTAACTTTTTACAGTTATAATTTCATAAGATGTTATAATTTATCTATTTGGATTAAAGTAGCCGAATTACGGACTTGGACACACTCGTGATACATATATTTAATATAAATTATATTTAACTTAACACGATGGTTAGTGGAATACACGCATTGTTAATTATTCTTTAAATATATTTAACAGTATCCTCTTTATCGAGTGTTTGATATTTGTAAAAGTATTAGGTAGGTACATTATATGTTATAGGTATGTTGCAAATACGGCGCTTATATTCGGCTAAGAAATACTAGGAAAATTCAAAGAGTCTATGGAGATGACGGTAGCTTAATTGGAAGAGTTATTGCTCAGATAGCGAGAGGATGTGGATTCGTATATTTCTTTTAATGTTAAACATAATAGCCTTCATCTAGTATGGATACTTAATTTTGTGTATTATCAAAGAAACTAGACCAAAAACCTTAGTCCTTCGTTAAAAACTATTTTAGAATTATCTTTTTTAAGTACAAGGTGCATTTTAACTAAAAAGCGCGAAAGAGTCGATTTTACACTTATAATTTCTTATTTTTTTATAATATAAGACCTTTTATTTTTCATAACAGTCTTGTAAACAGCAAATGTGGCCACTGCGTTGTTTAAAATGAACTGATGACGACAGTAAGCTTCTACGCAGAAGGTACGTCAGCTGATCGTGTTATTTCGTATCAAAGCGAGCAGTTGCAATCAAAATTGGCACATTATTGGAATTTTAATAGCAATCCCATCCGCATAACTCTGCGACGTTATCTTGATTTATATTACTCTTCAGTGTGCGGGCCAGAGCAACATTGATAGTGTAATTTTGCTGGTAATGCGGCCGAGCGATGGTATTTCATTCATGATGTGCATTGTTTGTGAATGGCGAGTCTCTATTTCGGGGTAGTGGCGCGTGATAGCTTGATATCATCGTACATTAGGCGTTGATCGACTTAATGTTCACAGATGCACTCTCAGACTCATTGAAGACAATGTCAGAATGTAATCTTGAGGAATTTAAAGAGTTTTTTTTTAATGGTTAACATTCTTCCAGTTTCATAATTGAGTGTCTTTATTATTTACAACGCGTTATCCCAAAACTGAACTTACTGCCGTGTGTTACGACCAGTATTTTGACGTACCAGGACCAGACTTTCAGGGTCCACACAGACGTGGAAACTCATCATACCAAATACTTTTTATTAAAAATCCTATAGGCCATATTTCCGTTTATACACAGCTGCGGTAGCTCGGGGTTCTGGGAAGTATTTCAAAAGATATAAGGATTTTTTCAAATCATTGATTAATGACCATATATTGGACTTTTAGTATAGGATGGAAAAAATGCTAGAGATGGGATTTCATCAATCAAACATCTGATATTTTTAATCGATATTGTTTATTATTGATAGACAGAAAAGATTTATCTAATGATCAAATGAATGATTATCAAAATATGTTGAAAAATAACAACTTAGAAGTGTAGGATCTCAGACTCCCGGGTTTGAATCCTAGTTTGGTTAGGACATTGCAAAGACAGATGATGCCGTGCTTTAGAAGGCACGCAATGCTGTCGGTTCTGGTCACTATTTCTGGTTGGTTGTCGTTACATAAGCCGTGTCAGAGGCGTATTAGGCGGCTTCAAAACTGTGACTGTAGGGTTTGTAGGTTCGATTTTCGGCTTTACTTAAAATCCACTCGAGCAAGCAGGCAGGCCGCATCTTAATAGTTTGAACATAATAATAATAGTAAGAAATCTTTAAGGTACAAAATGTCAGATGAAAATAAAAAAAAAAATATTTAAAAAAAAAATCTTAATATTATCTACTTATTTAGTTCTTACACTTCCGCGCACATTACACATCAGAATAAAACACTTTTTACGGATTTTTGCGCATGTTTTATTTTATATTTAATCCTGACGTTTCGACTCCTTTACAGGAGCCGTGATCACAGGATGACTAAGATGATGGTTGTCATGTATTTTCTACTAGCTTCACAATATTTTAATCGGGCACGTTCCCAATTATTAAATTATTTTATATAAATCAAATTGTTTTATTTTTATTTTTACATATTATTTAGTTATTGACGTGATAACGTCTTATAAATTGGTTGCGGCTGGGAGTCACTTATGAAAAAGTGTAACGCTCGGTAACGTTACGATGAGTCACCGAACGAGAGAGAGGCCCGCCGAATGCCTTGCGTCTCTCTCCCACTCAACTATGATCGGTCTGCCGCGCGCATTGTGCAATTTAATTATATTCATATCAATAAATATTCTACCGAGAAAAAGACGTTGTCACGTAAAATCTTCGCCCGTAAAACCGACTTTACAGGCAAAAAAAAAAAAAAAAAAAAAAAAAAAAAAAAAAAAAAAAAAACCGACTTTTTAATTAATTCTCACTACGATTACATTGTATACTACTGAGTCTAGTACCAGTTCGGAAATTGAGAGGGCCTTCCGAGAAGAACTGGCGAAAGAAACTCGGGCAGGGGGACCGACCTCCACTTTATCTACTTAACAAAAATAAATGTCTTGATTTATAGCAAACAATTAACAAACATACTACCTAATCAATTTAATACTTATCTATCTTATTATATAATATGGCACCTGTCAATTTTTACTTTGGTATTAACCACAGATATCACACAATATTAGGAACTTTTATTCGAAAAATTAATTTATAGCTGTTATAGCTGGTTTTTTTTTTGATTACCTAATTACCTAAAAATAATTTGTAATAATTTCACTAGGAAATATGTAAAAAAATAAGTTGATCATGTTACAATCTGTATGGTTCAATATCCCAACAGCATTTTTTGACAGTCCTATAGTCCGTTTTTTTAGCATTAGAAAGAACAAAATTTGGGTACTTTATTGTACACATATAATGTAACAAGCAAAACGTAACATCGTGAAAAGTTTACACTAAAAATACCTTAAGAAGCAGAAGTTGCAAACTTGTGGAACGAAACGTTGGTCAGTTTGACACGACAAAATTAAAAAGTACATGCCGATGTTGTAATACGTACCATATAAGGTGATTTTTAAAATAGTCGCTTAACATGGCCGCCATTTGCAACAATAGCGGCAAATGTCAACGTCTGCATTTATCTGTTTTGACTATTTTCTTTGGTTTATTGTTAAGTTTCTATTGTTTTTGTTGAAGTTTTTTGTTAAAAGTTTTTGTTGTTATTTGTTATTTAATCTGTTCAACAATGGACGAGCCTGAAGCCGGTCAAAGTGGACTCCAGCACAAGGTTAGCCACCACTGCTTTTTTGTTTACATAATTTCTAATGCTAAAAAAAATGGATTATAGGTGAGAACGCTAGTGTAATGTTTATATTTAATTTTAAAAAATAAATTTTAACAAATTAACGTACTCAGCGATTTGGTTTAATATTTGAAATGAAGAAAATATGCTTATTACTAAAACAAACTTAAAACATAATTAATAATAAAAAAATGAAATTATTTAAGCGCCAGGTGGCGTGTCCACAACTAACATCTTATAAAACACGCACTTGCTATGTATTATGTTTAGGGTTCTATGTAAATAAGACAGTTAATAAATAATAAATATTGTCATAACTTCTTAATACTGACATTATTTCATTACTTTACTTATTTGAATACTAGCTTTCCGCCCGCGGCTTCACCCGCGTGGAATTCGGTTATATTGCGGTATAAAGCAATTGCGTAAGCTATCATCCACTTCTTACGTATTTTAAAAAACACATCGTGACCATGTTTTGTAAAACACTCAGCGCCATCTATCGCATACCTCAAGAACTAAATAGCGTTAGCTATCATTCCACTTCTAATGTATTTTAAAAAACAAATCGTTACCATGTTTTAAAAAACACCCAGCGCCATCTATCGCATACCTCAAGAACTAAATAGCGTTAGCTATCATTCCACTTCTAATGTATTTTAAAAAACACATCGTTACCATGTTTTAAAAAACACCCAGCGCCATCTATCGCATACCTCAAGAACTAAATAACGTAACTAATACTGATACCAATTAGTAATTCGTTGACTTTAGTGATTTCAGGATAAGTAGATGTAAAAAAACAATTTAGACGATAAAACAAATTGTACGTCATCCCTCGAGAATTACTCATTTTCGAGGATTCATTTTCATATCATTTAGCTTCAAAATTTACATGTTCATATTCGTTTGCAACATATAAGTAGATGTAAAAAAAACAGTTTAGACGATAAAACAAATTGTACGTCATCCCTCGGGAATTCCTCATTTTCGGGGATTCATTATCGTATCATATTCGTTTCGTTTCTTTATATTCGTTTGCAATATTTTACCTTGTTTTAAACGACTCCTCGGGAATATCAATTTTTCCAGGATAAAAAGTACCATATTATTTAATCCGGACTTTTATCTTTACGTCTGCAAAATTTCAAAGCAATCGGTTCAGTAGTTACGGCGTGAAAGCGGAACAAACAAACAAACAAACTCACTTTCCGATTTATAATATTAGTAAGGATATCAGATGTGCGGATCAAAGCTTTTCCAGGTAAGGTAGGTAATTCCTAAGTTTCGGTGGCAAAATTTCAACACGTTGTAACTGATCACTAAATCGCGCTGAAGTTATCATGTTGGTATACTACGCTAAGTTTAGTCTCATACTTGCACTTACAAAGAGCAGAGGTGTGACTGTGTGCAGCATTTTACCGATATAACGTGTGTAACTTCTTTGGTGGCGTTTAGTTCAACATTTCTTTAGTCGTGGTGGCATGAATTGTATGTTTGTCACTTATTTTTCATGTAGTAAGTATATAGCGTTGAATAGTATTTTGGATAATAGACTAATTTATTCTATTATTACATTCGCAAACTAACTTACTCGTACTTAATTTAAGCAGATTTTTTTTGTAAATTTTCAGTTTTGGTGGCAAAAATTACGCCACCGAAACTTAAATATACCAAAAAAATTATATAAAACTCTTTTTTTCAGTATTTTATTTAAAAACCTCCATCCATAGCACCATATGGGTACAGAAAAAGACAAGATTTCATGTAATTTTACAGTTTTGAATTGTAATGACTTGAAAGCTGAGCTTGAAAGTCTTATTAATTTTGCTTTGATTTTAGAATTATATTACAGTTCTACATACTTATTTTATACTAGAAAAAAACGTTAGATCTGATTGTATAGACAATTGGTTGGCGCAGTCACCCGGATAGCAAAAGGTTCTAGGTTCAAATCCTAGCAAAACTTTACACACTTCAGTTTTGGTGGCAACCGCAAACTTTAGATATTAGTATTTCGTTAATTACTGGTATTTTTTTTGGCAAAATCTGAAATAATACTATTGTTAGTCTAGGTATTAATATTGTTACATTATTTTACATGAAAAACTAAAAATAAAATGCGCCACCTAAACTTACAAAAAATCGCATATGTTGATATTCACCCATATGGTATTATTATAACAGTAATCATAATTTTACTGGCTCTTGTCGACGCACTACAACGGTTGGTCAGCAGTATGCCCTGCTTTGTACGAACGTGCACAACACGACTCTGTCAGTTCAATCATACTAAGCATACCTTCAGATTTAAGCATGTTGAGTTTTATATTGTTTTAAACTTTCATGGTCACTAACATTATAGTAATATAAGTGATTTGCGGGATTGCTACCATGTACCTTGTTATTGAGTTTCCGATATTTCGGCACTGTTGCAAGTGCCATGATCACGGAGCGACTGAAGTAATTGCGGGTAGGCTGTTATTGGTAGAAATATCGGTCTACCCTCCGACGAAGTCTCTTATTGCGTTCGTTACCCGTACCACTGTTCACATTCTCACTATTCACTTGGGATTGTTCTCGACACACAACACTTACAGTATCGGATCGCGACACGACACATTTTTGATTTTTTCGGTTTTTACACATACGAACCACTGGATTCCAGACATTCGACAATTTAAACCCGTCCTCACGATTGAAATTTTCATGTTTTGTTATTTCAATCGCTTCCCTGACCAATCTTGGTATGTAGTGGCGTTCTGTCGAAATAATCTGTGGGTTATGAAACTCAATCCAGTGGTTAGGACCAGAATCAATCGCGGAACATTTGATTATATTTGCCAATTTCGATATTTCTGCCAATAACAGCCTACCCGCAATTACTTCAGTCGCTCCGTGATCATGGCACTTGCAACAGTGCCGAAATATCGGAAACTCAATAACAAGGTACATGGTAGCAATCCCGCAAATCACTTATATTACTATAATGTTGAGTTTTTTCACGATCCTTTCATTTCTGCGGGCCTTCGAAAATCTATCGAATATTCGAAATCGAATATCGAATATAGGTTGTTATAACAAAAAAATTGAATAAGTAAACCTAATACGAATCACTATCGTATAGTAATTGACTTAGTACGGTATATCTCAGGGATTTTTTTGTCGGATTTAAATTTACGTTGGAAATAATTTACTTTAATTTATTTAAAAATCATTACCAACGAGCAAAAGATAACAATCTTTTACGGTCAAATCTATATGAAATATCGAAATATCTTAGTAAATGGATGTAATTATTTCATCTGTATTGGTATTTTTTTTGTTCTTTCTTATTAAAGTTCAGAGTGACTGATTCGAAATTTTGTAGAAAGTTTTTTCAGATTGGGGTTATTATTTTTATAAACATTATTACATCCGAGGGTCAAAGCAAGGGATACTTATCACCTAAGAGCAAAAATAAATAAGAAAAAGAAAACAGAAAGAAAGAGCGATAGAAATGAAAGAGATCTGTATTGGTATTACAGATAAAGAAATAATTTATTTGCGTATAAATAAGGTACACTGGAGGTCTTAATCTAATAATAGTAGTAGGGGCAGCTCATTCAGCTATCAAATACAAATACAAATATCTTTATTGCATGCCACAGTGAAATTAATCTAAATAGTACAGAGTTGGTAGAAATGCACATAAGTATACATGTGGCGTCCTGTAAGGACGTAGCAATGTAATATAACTTAACACTAAATTAATTTAAGGACACTATAATTATCAGATAGGTTAGTTGGGTTATTTGTATTTATTTTCAAAATATTCGCTTAGGCTGTAAAAACAACTGCATATTAGGAAATTCTTTAGTTCCTTAATAAATAAAGTTAAGTCATTTAAATTTTTTATGTAGTTCGGTAAGTGATTATATATTTTTATTACCATATAATGGGGGCTCGATGTTACTAAATGGAGTTTAGAAAAAGGTAATAATAACTTATTTTTATTGCGATCATTCCTTTTATTACTGAAACTGGTGCCAATAGGAACAAATTTTTGTGTTTTCTAACAAATTTACATGCTTCTAATATATATATAGAAGTTAGTGTGAGAATTTTGTGTTTAGTGAAATGAGGTCTGCATGACTCTGTTTATTCAATATTGGTAAGGATTCTGATGCATTTCTTTTGGAGAATAAAAATTTTATCTACGTCAGAGGAATTACCCCACAGCACCAGGCCGTAGGACTAATAGCATATCAGCAATAGCATGCAAAAATAATGATATTAATTAAAGTAATTAAACTTATGTATTGCAATTCAGATCAAGTTTCCAAAATTAAATCAATATCAAAATTACATTATGTCAGATTAAATTGTTATTATTTTAGAAAAATACTAGCTGCCCGTTCCGGCTTCGCACGGGTGGACAAAATTCTTTAATTTTTTTCTATTATTAAATATTTTTTGTTAGCGCCATCTAGCGTCCGGTATACAATGGAAAAAGAGCGGGAAAAAGAGCGGACAGACAAACAACAAATTTGTGATATCAGTTTATAGATTAATGTCAGGTGAATAATATAATAATAAATACATACACATAGATTGATTTATGGTTCCTTATAGTTTAAATATTCTGTGACATCACAAAATGATTTTACAATTAACCATCTTTACAATTCTATTTTAAACTCATTAAAAGACAATTCTTGAATTGGTTTAGGTATTTTGTTACACAAAATTATACACATCCAGTAACAGTTCTTTTTAAACCGCGTGTTCTTAGGAATTATGTCAGATACCAGTCTATCCTCATTCAGTAATGAGGTGTCACTTAAATATATCATTGGTTTTCTTAAAATAGTGTAAATATTGTGTAACAAATTTGACAACTTCAAAGATTTACACACAAGGAATCGGTAAAATGTTAGACAATTTGAAAATAGGTTTAAAAGGTTTATCCATTACTGCTCCATATACATTTTTTAGAGCAATAAATGCCTTATAAATGTCAGTGCTATATAGGGTTGCCAACCGTACTATAATATATAGTATTGTACTATATTTCAGGTCTCCGTACTATATACTGTTAAAGAAATATATAGTACGCAAAAATACTATATTTTTCAACACT
Source organism: Calamotropha paludella (assembly GCA_927399485.1). Lineage (NCBI taxonomy): Eukaryota > Metazoa > Arthropoda > Insecta > Lepidoptera > Crambidae > Calamotropha > Calamotropha paludella. The sequence goes on from OV656803.1 coordinate 45,492,105, forward strand.
AAAATATAAGAAAGTCATGAAATTCAAAATAATTTTTGGTAAGATATAAATTACGCAAGTGAAAAACAACTATGCCTCCGAGCCCTCAGGTGGCGCGGAGATTTAGATTTTTCCATAAAATATTATTTTTTTTATGAAGCGTACTATATTTTTTATACCCTAGTTTGAAAAATACTATATTTCATCTAAGAAATATTGGCAACCCTTGTGCTATAACACCATTGATATAGGTCCATATCGTAGTAAGGACTCGATATATGTAAAACTAGACGATGCAGTCGCTAAGCACAAAGCTACACTAGAACCATATATTGGAGCGGAGCGTAATACCTAAAAAAAATATATTTTGGTTCAATGGGAATTTTTGCGAATTTCAAAAGTCGGGCTCCGTTTACCATCTGGTCCTAAATCTGTTGATTCGATTCCGAAATTCGAAACAAAAAATATTCAAATCGGTTAAGAACTCGGGGAGTTATCGCGTAACAGACATTGCGCCATTGAAGCTGATCCATGGGATCCAATAAGCTGTAAAAGCCGTGCCCCTTGTAGCAATTTTAGTCACTTTGTGGAGCGCAAAAGAAAATCTGTTAATTTTATAGCAAATATTTTTTTTCATTTTGTTTGCAGTCTAGTTTCGAGTCAATTTCTACACCTAGGAATTTAATTAAAATACTCTTTGGAGCTCGTCCTTTACAATCTATATTTAGTTTGTGGTTGATGTTATTAAAATTTATGAGATATGTTTTGTCAACGTTTATAATCAAATTATTATTTTTAAGCCAATTTACTATTGCTATTATTGTTCTATTAATCAATCAATGTGTTTGTTTATAGTCATTTTTTTATCTGTGATACAATTACCGATACATCATCAGCAAATAAGATGCATGGATGTTTGGTTATGTTGGCAAGGTTTTTAATATAGATTTTAAAAAAAGAAGAGGGCCCAACACTCTCCCCTATGGATTGCCATATACACTTCTATGCAGCCGTTTCGGTGTAATTTAGTAAAGTTTCGGTGTAAATATATTTTTTTTATTAACACCATATTTATTTTTTGCTAAATTCGATTTTAAATCACATAAATTTTATACATATAATAGCTTCGTATTTTTACATGCTTTTATTTAGTTATGGTAGACAAATTAAATTTCACTTAGTACCCAATTTACAGCGCTTAATTTTGCATTTATATAAAAATCGGATGACAGTGTAACAATATTATCACATTGAGGAAGGAAGTTATATTAATACTAGCTTTTGCGATTCGCTCGCGTTAAATTCGGGGTAGCACTGTTCCCCTTTCCTGAACACAGAAGAGAACTCGGAACAGAATTTTACACGTTATTTATTTTATTTCAACACTGCCATCTGTTATTAATTTTTGAACTAAACAATTAAACCTATCGTGAACATAATATACGATAAACATATCAGCGCCATCTATCGGAATCCATGAGTTACACTTATTTATGTTTATAATGTTTATTTTCTCAAAAGCTGATTGATTTATGTTAAGATTTAATGTTTTTAATATTGTTTTATTTAATTCGTTTTAAATAAATTATTTTATTATTCGTTTGTATTAAAGAACCTGTTCCAATTTTGCGGAGTCTAACACACATTTCCATCCCCTATTTTAGGGGCTGGGGGAGGATTTCTAAAAAATGGCAGGTATTTTCGTTAATTACAAAGAGTCTGTGTGCCGATTTTAGCTTTCTGCCCTGAAAACTGCGAAAGGTCTCAAATAAAATTTCATCCCCTCTTTTAAGGGGTTGGGTGCAGATTTCAAAAAAAAAATAGTCAGCATACCAATTTTTAGCTTTCTACCTTGAAAATTGCGGAATGCTCCATACAAACTTTCACCCCCCATTTTTGTGAAGTGGGGGGTTAGAAAGGGGCAAAAAGTAGCCTATGTTACTCTCCATCCCTTCAGCTATCTCCACTTAAAAAATCACGTCAATTCGTCGCTCCGTTTTGCCATGAAAGAAAGACAAACAGACAGACACACTTTCCCATTTATATTAGGGCATAGGGACTCTTTAATAAAAACGACGCAACCCCATCGAATTTGGGGCTCCTTTGATACAGCAAGTAGGTACTCTACGGGTTTGGCAATCGAGTTGATCGACTGTTATTGTAAAATGAATACATATCTATACTAAAGATTGTAAATGAACAAAAAAAAAACAAGTTTTCTCATATATTCATGTCATATTTTAAAACTTAAAAAAAGATAAATGATTAAAAAAAATAACACAGTTAATGTAAGCTTGTTTTCAATATTAATTTTTAGCTCTTTTATATTTTATGAACTTAGCAATTAATTAATTCAAAATAGTTACCTTCAGTTTTATTAAATAACAACTGTAAGTGTTGATGAATTGATAAATGCCGATAGCAGAATAGGCGTATGTATATGGGGAATGGGCCCATTCGCCTATTCCAATACGTTTGGTTCACATGCCAGTAAAGCTGCAAGTTTGCAATCTCTAAATAATTTATCAATGAGGTACACATATTTATTAAAAAAATATAAAATATAGAAAATACAATAGAACTTATTATTAGTTTTTACGTAAATATTATAAAATGCAAAATTATTTAAATATAAATATTGACAATGGAATATTCTACAATGCCTAAGAAATATATAAAAAAAGTTTTCGGATTAGAATTGTCTTTATTTCGGTTAACGTACTTGCAATTGAAAAGAAAATTCCTTGTTACGATAATATTCTCCTTTGTACAGTCTGTAGCATAGAACTATGGCCGAATTCAGAAAGGCTATGGCACTGTATTTCAGTATTTACCCGATGCGTACCTGTATATAATTCTCTTATTAAAACTTTTATTTTATACAAAGTTTCTTTAAACAAGTTAAAATAAAGTTTAAGCAGATGCGTGAATCTAGTCTTTGGTTTTATTTACATTTATTTATTAAGAAACACAACTTTTTTTATATTCTTAATAATTACTCATAACAATTACATATCACATCGATTATTGAGCTACAAAGCGGGCTTGTATTAAGGATACGTAAATAAGATTTTTTTATAGTATATCTATACTAATATTATAAAGAAGTAAAGTTTGTGTGTTTGTATATTTGTTAAATTGTAAGGGGTAATCTCGGGATCTACTGAACCGATTTTAAAAATTCTTTCACCAATAGAAAGGCACATTATTTCTGAGTGTCATAGGCTATATTGAATGCTAGAAAAAAAATTAAGAATTTTGTCCACCCGTGCGAAGCCGGGACGGACCGCTAGTATTCTTATATACGTACTAAATACCATAACTCAAGAATGAACATACGTATTCTCCTGATTCGAAACAGCAACCCTTGCACCAACCGGTCATCAATATAAGTAAATTTAACAGGGAAACTAATAAAAAAAGCCAGTTGTAAGATATTAGTAAGATAAGTGGCAAGATCAGTTAACCCAATTTACATCTGTAAAATAATCACAACAGTTTTATGAAAAAAATATTGTAAGCAATTCGACAGGAACGTACAGATACCAATTCACTATGAGCAGTTTTATTACATATCGTACTACCTATTTTATAAAAAAAATATAAAAGCAAGATAAAGAAACAGTATAGTTGCAAAAACTATTTCAAATACATATACTCGTAGCTACTAAAATGAAAATGAAAAAGTGGTTATCTAACGGTTTATTGCTTTTTCTTAGAATAACTGTAAACTATGCAATATCTGTAAATTCAATAGTGCGTCTTAAATGCAATATATGTGCGCCTCAACCTGAAAAGTGTTGCATCGGAACGATAATAGTAACAAATTTTATATTAACCACGTCCTTCTGTGCGTTGTCTTGTCAATATATCAAAAACAAACACAAATATGTTAAAATTGTTGAGGTATTTGTAAATAACAATTTGAGAAACTCCAGACTAGGGAAATTCTTCATAGAACGCAATGGTGTAGGCATGGCTATTATACAAGAAACCGGAACAAGGAAACCAAAAGAATTAAAACTTAGTGCATTAGACTTAAAATCGGCTGTTGGTTTAAAAGCATTAATCCCTATATTAGACCCTTTTAGACCTCGGTTGCAAGTAACAATAGTAACTAAATGTCAAAATAGATTTCAAGGACTTTATGTTTGCGCTACGAAAAGACCAAAGCAAGGCAAAATTTGTCACCAAGAACAGGGCACACCACTGCTAGTACATGAGAGAGTAATAGGAATTATTTCACAAATTGAACCTCATAAATGTGGAGAGGTGCAAACAAATTTCTTGGCATTAGAACCTTATCATAACTGGATAAAGTCTGTAGTGAACAATTGCGAACGTAACAATAGTGTACCAAGCGAAAATATTCTTAGAAATATAAACAAACATATACAAATAGTAGCAGATCCAAAATCGTTTTACTTCAGAAGTGGCCAAGATGCTTTTAATGTAAATTCGAATTCAAAAGAAATCAATATGACACAGGATAACGAAACTGTGTCTAAGACAACTCACGATATAACTCCCCAGTCGGAGAGTAATTTTAATAGTGCAAATATGACATTGGCAGTTAAGTCAAGAAATAAATTAGTTTCACAAGAAAACGAATCTATTTTAAATAATATGACTAAGAAAATCACAACCATGTCGAGTACTACGAAACCTAAAACTTCATCAACAAAACGTGATCGAAGTACTGCAATCACAGCCAATTTGGATATTTTGACAGCGACAACCAATAAGCCAAATTCGTTAGAGCCACATGAATATTCTTCATTATCCTCGTATAATACTTTCACAGAAACACGTGTCAGCCAATTAACAACGAGCGTTATGGACTGGTTCAGAGATAAAGTAAAAAAGAAGCTTAAGAAAGGCTCTCCACCAATTTTAATACTCACTACATCAGTAACGGAATACTATTTCGAACCTTCAACCTTTGTAGATCTCACATAATTCATATAATTCCCTATCTGTGTATGTTTAACATGTCTCAATTGAGTTTTTATAACTTAGTTTCCCCATGATGTCTAATATTAAGTATTACATTAATGTTTACATTTACAGCTTGTAGATTAATAAAAGTAGAAAAACAGTTGATTCTGTAATATAAACAAAGGGGTTTTATTATTTTAACTAACGGCTTCGCACGGGTGGACAAAATTCTTTAATTTTTTCTATTATTAAATATTTTTCCGTTAACGCCATCTAGCGTCTGTTAGACGTATTACTTGCGGTTAACGCGTTGCTATAGTAACGTTATTGATACACTGGAAGAAGAGCGGACAGACAAACACGCAAACCACTATGAACTTAGATTATTGATTCATTTTTTCTGAAAGTATAGACATGTTACAATGTTACTAAATGGTTATAAAATTACTTACTCGGCTAAAGTTTTATTAGTCAGCTTACAAGTTGGTTAACAAGAGCACAAAGGAATTTGTACGATAATTATAAAGTTTTTGCAGTAAACATTAAAAAAAAAACAAAAGTAGGTAATTAATTAAGAAACTAACTGTAAATGCTTGTGTGACTTTTTAATTATACTTATTTAATTCAATAAAATAGTTGATAAATTAGCAGAACTTCATTTTCAGTTAAATCTTTTGGTTGCCACAAAATATTTACATTTCACACCAGACATAGTGTTTTGGCAGAATATTTTATTTCCTTAGCCCCAGCTATAAAAAAGTCGATATGTTATGATATGACAATAGCTCTAGACTGCTTACTTTTATGACACAACCAAAAAAAAACTTCTATCTCTAAACGAACGATAAAAAAACTTCCTTCAAAAAATAATATCTGTTTGAAATAACAAACACAATATAAATAAATACAAAAAAAATGTACTCCATCAGTACAACAAAAACAGTTTACTCTCTTAGTTTTGTTTACAGGTTAGAAAAATGAAATATTATCAATAAAAACAAGCGGCAGGTCCCGGCTTCGCACGGGTGGACAAAATTCTTTAATTTTTTTCTATTATTAAATATTTTTCCGTTAGCGCCATCTAGCATACGGTAGACGAACTACTTGGGGTTAACGCGTTCCTATGGTAACGTTATTGATACAATGGGGAAAAAGTGGGAAAAAGAGCGGACAGACAAACACACAAACCACTGTGATCTTAGATTATAGATTGTAGCGACAAGTTGCTACCATAAAATCTTTTTAAAATTGATACAATCTTACCAGTTATTGACAGTACTCAATTTTAAAAAAATATATGGAACCCCTTAATATTATTATTCCTCTTTTTAGCGTATAGCATTCCAACTCTGCGTTGGAATGCTAGACGCACTTTTACAGACAGTACAAATCTTTGAAATGCGTTTGTCGGCTCATCTTATCTTTATTTACGATTAATTTATTTTCCATTAATAAAAATAATATATTGGATTTTCGTTTTATATTTAAAACATTATTTTCCCTATTAAGCACCATTCACATATACCGACACGTAGCGTGTCCAGCCCGTACCAGCACAGACACAAAAAAAAATATTACATGTATTATCTGTATGAGTATTCACTTCTACAGACATTGAGCGGAACGTGTCCGCACAGACACGCGTCAGCAACGGCCAGTATTGTCGTTAAGAATGAAGCACCATTCACATATACCGACACGCAGCGTGTCCAGCACGTAACGTGGCAGACACGGCACAGACACTTGTTTTCACAACATACAGACAACTCACTCACAGTCGCCGACAGACAAACTAGTGAGTAAAATGGAAGCTTCCCTACTACAAGCATGTTTAAAAACTTTTCGGTTGAAGAATTAGCCGTGGTAGCAATTTTGCTTGAAGAAGAAGAAGAAGAAAAAGGAACGAAATCGGATCGTGTTCAAGTAGAGCAAAAGAGGAAGAGAAAATTTGCCGTGCATCCAATGAATGTAAAAAGAAAAGAAGAGGGAGAATTCTACACACTCTACAAAGGGCTACAAGACGATGAAGAAAGATTTTTCATCACTGATTAAATAAAAAAATAACAATGTTCATTGACGCCACAGTCACGCACCTGCACAGATAAAATAATTCATACCAAGCGTGCCAGTGCTACAGACACTGACAGACATTCACAGACACGAGACAGCACAGACAAATTTATTCTTTACGATAATACTGACCGTTGCTGGCGCGTGTCTGTGCGGACACGTTCCGCTCAATGTCTGTAGAAGTGAATACTCATACAGATAATACATGTAATTTTTTTTTTTGTGTCTGTGCTGGTACGGGCTGGACACGCTACGTGTCGGTATATGTGAATGGTGCTTAAATTTGTCTGTGCTGTCCCGTGTCTGTGAATGTCTGTCATTGTCTGTAGCACTGGCACACTTGGTATGAATTACTTTGTCTGTGCTGGTGCATGTTTGTGGCGTCAATGAATATTTTCACGGACGCCACAAATGCACGGCAAATCTTCTCTTCCTCTTTTGCTCTACTTGAACACGATCCGATCTCGTTCCTTCTTCTTCTTCTTCAAGCAAAATTGCTACCACGGCTAATTCTTCAAACGAAAAGTTTTTAAACATGCTTGTAGTAGGTAAGATTGCATTTTACTCACTAGTTTGTCTGTTGGCGTCTGTGAGTGAGTTGTCTGTATGGTGTGAAAACTAGTGTCTGTGCCGTGTCTGCCACGTTACGTGCTGGACACGCTACATGTCGGTATATGTGAATGGTGCTTTAAGTGCACCTCTTCAAACTGACTCTTGAAATTTCCAACTAAATAAATAATTCGATTCAAGGAGTAAATGGAAGAAAAAATTGTCAAACAAATGCATGTCAGTGGAACATGAAAGAAGAGAAAAAAATATATCTATCGTTATAAATGGAATAACTACTTGGAAATAAAGACGCGGGAATCAAGACAAAAATATTAAAATAAAGAGGACGTATTAAAAAAGAAATAGGGTTTGTAAAGGAAGTGCACATTTTTATGCACTTTGAAGAGTGGTAGGGGCTACCCCCCTCTTTTACTTCCTCCACTCTTCCAGGCCACTGCTCAATATTCTAATAACAATTTTTAAGTCGAAATATATATATAATACTAGTGGACCCGACAGACGTTGTCCTGCCTGTTATTTTTGCAGTATAGATAAATAACCTAGATACCGTCTGCAGCGCCATCTGCCGGGCTGATTTGTGAATCTAAACCATTCTCAGATCCCCTTGAACACACACAAAAAATTTCATTCAAATCGGTCCAGCCGTTTAGGAGGAGTTCAGTGACATACACACTCACAGAAGAATTATATATATAAAGACTAGTGGACCCGACAGACGTTGTCCTGCCTGTTATTTTTGCAGTATAGATAAATAACCTAGCTACCGTCTGCAGCGCCATCTGCCGGGCTGATTTGTGAATCTAAACCATTCTCAGATCCCCTTGAACACTCACAAAAAAAATCATTCAAATCGGTCCAGCCGTTTAGGAGGAGTTCAGTGACATACACACTCACAGAAGAATTATATATATAAAGATTATTATTAGCTCGGTAGATTTGGGTTGTTAAATCGATATCATCAAGTCATTTTAGGTATGGCAAAAAGTAACTGTATACTTTTTGACTAGAATTATTATTTGCTTTTCAGATTTTTATTCATATTAATAAGCTTTTTTCTTTACTTTTTCAATGTTTTTGTGATATTGAATCAATGCATATTCATCCCCATTTCCGGAGCATAAGTCTTCTCTATGAATGAAAACAGCTCAGGGTGAATTGGTCATATGTTATCCCATCACGCTGCGCTAGTTCCCGCACTGTAGACTGATAGAGAGAGATTAACAATGTAGATATAACCGTGTCCAAATGCTTTATTCTTCAGAACCACAGAGGTGCTCGATATAATAAATATTTATTTATTTATTGAATCACCAACATGAGATACAGACTTACAAACAACAGAAATAAAAGCTTATATCTAACTGTTCTTACAGTTATAGAAAAATTGTGTGATTGCTGAGGCTTACTCAGTAATTTCACACCGGAAGCATCAACCATTGCGCCACTGAGCTGGAATTAGCAGTGGTGTATTGGGTGGGGAACGCGGTGGGACGACGTTCCCTTACCTTTTTTATATTTTAAATTGGCGAATTTGAAAAACATTTCAAAAAATATGTTAACTAACAGAGTATTTATCTTTGTATAGTAAGAATAAGAAAAAATAAAAATTTGCATGGAAAAAAATAGTTTGCTGAAAATAGGACTTTTTTTGCTCCCACTATGCGTTCCCTTACTTCTTATCTTATACGTGGGAATTAGTAACCTACTACTATTAAAATTATAACAGTTAGCTGTATATTAAAGAACTTCCACTTACATCTTAGCTCTGCTACACATAACACCTATAAAATTTATATTTTCTTATAAGCTGATGAGCTGTTGTTCAAACTTATTAATACAGCGACCATAGTCCTGGTTTTAGTAAAAATGCTATAAGATGTTCCTGTTACATATAAGTATACAGTATTCGAAAACAACGTTTCCTGGTGACGATTTCTACTGTCCAAAAACATCATACGATTTACTAGCTAGACAGTAGCGAATCAAAGTAACTCATCATTTGAATTTGGAACTTTACAAGTTTTAAAGGTTGCCAGTTTACTTCTCGAAAATAAGTAAGTGCAAAAAAATTTGAACGTATGACACCTCTTATCAACATTAACCGCCTCCATTTGCTGACTACCATTAGTCGCAACTGGCAATCTCCCAAGAAATAAATGTATATCAAGTAACATAAATTTGCCTGGTAAATCTATAAAAATATCTTTTAGTAACATGCACAACGTGAGCAATGGACTTTAATATCATAAATATAACTGTTACAATTATTTGTTATTAATTTAATAAAAAAAATGAGTAAAGCAATAAACATGTTCGGCCGTAATTGCAGTCCTCGTTTTATAACCGGCTAAATAAATATCCTAGATGTTATTATTAGTAATTATGGAGACGATTCTATAATGACGTTGCCAGAACTAAAAGATGTCGCCCAAGCAGTAACTGAGAAGTTATTTCCTGAGAAGTCTAGCTTAAAGTAAATTGCACGAATGCTAGCGCTGTTCTGATCGATTTGTAGATGCAAGTGGTACATGAAATCTCTGTCAAAATTAACACCACCTATTTAGATAATACCTAAATTAATTTGTTAATATATAAATCTTTTTAACACCACGCCGCGCCGTTTAAAGTACTTAGGCAAGGTAATAAAATATATTTAGAATCACAAATCTCTCTATTGTAGGTGCGCAGGCCTTCCCTATGGACACCGCAGGGAGAGAGAGAGAGAGCAATATCTAACCCAGGCTATGTGTGAGCACTTAGCCTGCGTTATTGCAGATGCAGATGCATTCAGGACTCAGGACCAACGTCCTGACTACGGACAACAGTATGACAACCGACCACATATTGTCAAATTTCCTCAATTGTTAGTAGATTCTAAACGGTAGACCAAAAGTTGGAGAATTTTTGTACAGTTTGATGTTTTGTTGACTGTACCTTCCGCAACACGAAGGAACTTGAAATTAAATTGCGCAACAACACCATCAAGCTCCAAAATTAAGATTCTGATTAAAGATCCTATTACCTAAATTAATACCTACCTGCTAGTTACTTAGACAAATATAAACTTAGATAAATAATAATATGAACCTAACCGTGTTGTACGTTTAAGTGTGTTACACTTACACTACAACATTTATACACGATTTTGTGTACAACAACTGACCGTCACGAAACGAGATTGTCCACCAAGGCAAACTTTCAGGGACCTAACAGAAGATGTCCTGAAAAAAGGTGAGGTCAAAAAAAGTACCCTTAACCGACTAACTTGTATGTAAGGTCTGATGAAAGTTGAAGCAGCAAGAGATGTACGTCAGGAATTGGAAATTGGAAATCTGTGTTCTTTGCCTATCCCTGCGCTAAAAAGACGTGATTTTATGTATTTATGTACTATACATAAATTGATAATTTTACCAGTGGTTATGACGGGATAGCGCTAACTGAGCTCAAAAATACACTAAAAGTAGTTACGTAGGTATTGGTTTCATGGTAATACATACCGTCATTACAATACGTTTACAGACGTCATTATGGGATAATCAAAGAACATTTTTTTTTTTAATTCTGTCGGAATAAAAGAGTGAGATCTTTTCTAATTTTCACATTTACATGTGCTTATAAATTACTTAATCTGTATCTGTGATCAGTCACCACAGTGATTTTCTACTAGTTCTAAGTTTTGGCGGGTGCGGGAAACGTCACTTTGTTGGTATGCTTACCTTGTTAAAATTTGTGTTATGGTGAATATTATAGCGTCATTATGGTGGATTATTAACCATTCAGTGTTTGTGGACATACAAGAGTGCTGGCAAGTGTAACAAAGCAGCGGAAGTTGTCTTTTCCTGCTCTCTCAAGAAGTCCATTGGGAGGTTTCAGTAAAACCCCATACATTTACTGAAACCTAGGGGAAAAATATATTTTACTGCTCAGTCATCATCATCAAATTAAGAAAAGAAATTACTCAAGACCTGGCAATTAAACTTACTTGACACTGGCCAAATGTACAAATCGTGCAAGCTACAAATAAAGAAAAAGAGAAAAAAATGTGATGCCTGATCTGCGACTTAGTCTGTGACCTTAGTTGGCTAGCTCCGTAAATACAAAATTACTCTGTGCTCCAACCATTGCAAAAAAAAACTGTGTGTGAGTGCTTGGCGATTTTCATGTGCTATTTCGTCCCTATTTATATTGTGAACGATTAAAACGAAAAAATTCATACCATTCAATATTGAAAACTCTGTTGTTTGAAAAAAGCAATGCGATATACATGAAAACTGCATATAAATATAATACGTTTAAATTCACGTGTAAAATGTCATAAAATTTCCAATTCCCAGGTATGTAAATGAAATTCCTGTTCAACGTTTAAGTGTATACGTGGAACTTCCATACAAAAAGGTTAATAAACAAACGGTCATTTAATTGATTCGCAAACATGATAATTTTGGTGGAAACAAAATTTTTTGTCGGTTTTTTAATTCTCGGTCATATCTTGTTTTATTTTAACAATATAGAAGATTCCGAACATTTACACATAATCTTGCTTAAAATATTATTATGGCAAATATTTTACATAGCTGTTAGTCCAGGAAATACCTACATTTTTGGTAGTGTATTTTTAGCATATGAAAATTATCACTAATAAACACTCAAATATGTTACTTGAAATTTATTTTATACTTCTACTGGGTAATAATAACATTACTCATAATCTTTTACTTTCATTGATCTGGGGAGTAAAATTTAATAGCAGCTGCTTTACAGCTATTTTAGTTTTATATGTCTGTTTTATCTTTATATATATAATTCTTCTGTGAGTGTGTATGTCACTGAACTCCTCCTAAACGGCTGGACCGATTTGAATGAATTTTTTGTGTGTGTTCAAGGGGATCTGAGAATGGTTTAGATTCACAAATCAGTCTGGCAGATGGCACTGCAGTCGGCACAGCAACGCGTGGCCGGGACAGCTAGTATTTCCATAAAGTTTAAGCTAATAAAGCCCACTAAAATGTTTGACATAGGGCACACTTAAAAATGTTATATACCAACTTAGTGTAACTGTAGCAAACCAACCTTCTTAGCAAAAAGTCCTGGGTTTGAATCATAGTAGGGGAATATGTTTGTGTAATAATCTTAAGTATTTAATTTAGAGTAATGGTTGTTTATATACGTATTTATTTATTCTATACAACATTTAGTCACCATGGTACAAGCTCATCTTAGTTTTTGGCAAAATAATAGGAATTTATTTATTAATAAGGTATCGATATATATTTAAAAAGTTGTTATACTCTATGCATGTCCTTAGCACATAGAAAAAATGTGGAAGTAAGAAAATATAGTCCTCACAATGACAGAACCCGGTGCTGATTCTCGAGTTGATTACAATCATCATGACAGATTGCACACGGTTTATCCGAGCAGCAATCAAAAATGGAATCCTAAAATGGATACTTCAATATTTATAACAGAACACCAGCAAACAATTTCACAAAGAAACATTATAAGGGTAAGAAATCTTAAATTATTGTTGTTTCGTTTTGAAACTTTTGCATCTACTCATTGATGTGAAAGTTTTAAGAATACTTTATGTTCATTAAGTTTTTTATCTTTATTTGATCCCTCCATTTTACTAAATGCCTTCTAAAAATTATTTGCATAAGGAAGATTACATAAAATTCTGAAAATTAGTATGCTTTTGTTATCTCTTAATATAGATTGTTTCATGTTAGTTTAGCCATTAGTTAACTAAAGCCACATACCCAAATTATAAGTTCTTAATTAAAACTAGTCATACAATATATTTGCTCCTGTTTTAAATATATAAAGGGAGCAGAACTGTGTTAAGGACCTAAAAATATCTGTCGGTTGATACTACAATCTATATTTCTTTAAAACATTGTATTGTAATAAAACGGTTTTTAACCTTTGACAAATATAACAAATTTGTGTTTAAGGTCAAAAGTTGGGTTGTGTTGTGTGTATGACTGTATTTTTTATTAAAAACCAAGTAAAAAGCATTGTAAAGTTATAGTGGTTATTACTTGATTGGAAGTAAATATGAGAAACCAATTAAAAATTGTAAATAATTTATTAATGTTCATTGATATCAGTGAGTTATAGCAGTGAGTTCCTAGGGGTTACAGTAACTTCTTTAAGATTTGAATAATTGTCATAAACTATTCAGGTCTGTCAAACTACTTTCAACGCTAATTTTTGTTTCAGCGTTGGAATCGCTTATCACGACTGCAAAGGTCATTAGTTTATGCATTTTTAATTATTAGCGTCACTTTACTAGTATTATTTTATTCATCAAAATTTAATAATGATGAAAATAAGAATGAAATAAAAAAAGACATTCAGGTAAGTCTTTCTCATTTGTAACGTAACTCATTAGGATATCAAATATAGATTAATCTATTTATAAGATAAGACATTATCAATCAGATGTAGTTAAAAAAGTGATTATTATAACATTTTAATTATCTAATACAATAGAAGTGAATATAAATTACTCAAATATATATTTACGAGATAACGCTTTTAAACTGATAACAACATTGTATCACTCAGTGACAGTGAGCATCAGTAGCTTTTTAGAAGTCGCGATTTCCTCTTTGGTGTTAAATATCCATAATATGAGATAACTTATCTATAAGCAGATGTTTGGTTTAATCATTAATATATACTGAAACTATATTAGATTCGTCTTTATGAATGGGGCTTTTTTTCTGCTTAAAATGTATATTTATCCAAACAATATCTGTCTGTTATCTTTTTCACACAATTATGAGCATAGTTTTCAAACACAAAGCAGTTTTTTTAGCATAATTATTACTTGCAATTATTTTATTTGAAATTGCAGTAGTCTGGTTAGCCATAAGATTATTCAAATAGTGTTTATATAAAAGACATGACTTGCCATTGTTCACATAAGGACACATATTTAAAAAGAAAAACCATAAAAAAAAAATATACACAAAATTTTATTTTCTCATAAATGCTTCTAATTTCTTGTGGCATTCTAACAAAATTTCTCTTCTAACTATAATACAAGGTTATAATCTGCCGTCCTTACGATAAGTGCAATAAGTAGTTTCAGCTATTTCGAAATAATTGCGATTAAAGATTTAATTCATGTTGTTTTGTGTATCATCGTAACTATAATAGCTATAGACTTGAAACTTTTTCTATACGACTTTAAAATGAGGCGGAATTTTATGTAATATATTATATTTGTACACACATTTGTATGTAAATTGTACGTAACTCAAATTGCCTAAAAACTCGTCTTATTGCACTTATCGTAGTAATGTGGTACTATGACTTAGGTGTCGCATTAATTTTGCGAATTTGCAAAATAATGAAATTCAAGGTTATTTAAAATCTGCCCAATTCCAATGCTATTTAAAGTAACGGTATTTAAGATTTGAGGACTATTTAAAAAATATTTCTCAGTATATCATGGTTTGATTTTTTAAAATTAAATATGTTTACTACTTATAAATATGTTCTTGTAAGGATTTGTGTAGGTTTAGCTAAAACTATTGTTTAATTTTGTTTTGATTTATAAGTGATTTTAAATTATTGGCATTTACTGCTTTTAGGAACCTTTAAAAAATGTGTCTCTAGTCAATGAATCTGCAGCCGTAGCGGTCAAACCGTTCAAGACTGTTGTAGAGAATGAATTCAATGAGAGGCCCGCATTTACAGGTATGACTAGTTAGTAGGGCACAATTATTATCACTAGACCGTGAATTACTGTTTTGAACAAGTGGTTTTGCAGCTCTGCATGTAACTGTACAAACACAATTGTTGAAATGTGGAAAACAATGAAACAATTGTATTAGTACAGTTGAGTTCTATATACATTTTAAAGTGTGTTATTTTAAGTATCAGTACTTATTACTTAAACACTTTTATGTATTCAGGGCCAGGAAACGCAAGGCAATACGCTGTTGTGCAGAGCTTTAAACATGCTTGGAGGGGCTATAAAGAACATGCTTGGGGTCATGATAACCTGAAGCCTGTATCGGGCATGGCGTCTGACTGGTTCTCCCTCGGACTAACTATAGTTGATGGCTTAGATACTGCCTACATTATGGGGTTAAATGAAGGTTTGTAATAATTCCCAGATTTTAGTATTAAATAGAGATAGATAAAAAAAACATATTTTAATTTATAAATTGATTTCTTTTAGAATTTGAAGAAGGTAGACAATGGATCAGGGAGCATTTGGTATTCACTAAAAATAAGGATGTTAATTTCTTTGAGGTCACCATCAGAGTTCTTGGTGCGTTGCTCACTAATTACCATTTTACACAGGACGAAATGTTTCTTAATAAAGCGGTAAGTAATCATTATTTATGTAGGACAAATATTTTGTTGCATGCAACACCATGCACATTCTTATTTCTCTTGCTATTTTTTTTTGTATGTTGAGAATGTGGCAACTCAGATTATCGGCATTTCATCTATAACAACGAGTACATGACTCTTTGTACAAGCATATTAATGGTTGCAAAACTATTATACGGATATTTTGTATGGTATAAATATTCTATGATTAACCCTAGTTTCAAACAAGCCTGTAAAAACAAATAGTTAAAAAAAACAACGGGTTGCACTCCGAGAGTGCCGGCAGAAGTGAAAACATGAACAATAACGTTGTGCATTTTTGATATTTTGTAATGGTTAGGGAATAATTTCGCACGAATTGCTTCAGTTATCAGTATAAAAGTATCTACTCTCATTTATATGGTTAAATACAATATTAATTTATTGCGCTATCGTACACAAACATGACAACAAGCACACACGCACACTCGCGCAAGCGCCCTGCCCTCCGTCTTACGAATTTTCGATCAGGTCACGTGACCTGACGCGAGTTTAACGTTTTTTACCCATCCCAAAAAGTGCACAACGCCGCTAAAGAAGTTTTCACTTCAAAAATCTGTTTTGAATTAATTTTATAAATTTTCATTAAATCCGGCTTTGCTTTGCTGTCTAAAATTTGTTATGTCAACTTTGGGATAGAGTATATTTAATATAAAAACTTTAATAAAAATGAATCTTGTGTTTAATTTTTAAATAATCTTCTAAAGTTATAGGTATAACATTTCATATATTTCAACATACAGTTATATTATATTGCCATTATTCAGCATGGATACCCTAAATCAATGGCTTAAGCACTGCCAGTCACACCTATATATATGTGTAAACATTTTTAGTATATGCTAATAGTGCTTCACCCCAGTCTAGCACCTAAGGGCGTTTCTATATTCCATTTCTTATCATTTGTAAATAGGGTGCCATTTGGACTTACTAGTTTTTTAAATAATAGTATAAAATACAATTTTCAAACATTCACTAAAGTTCTACTAATATTTATTGCAGTAAAAGACTTCTTAGACAACAAAATGGGCAGCAGCATTTTCCAAATTTTGTTGTGTTACTCCAACTCGTCTGTGGCAGTCTTTTGGATGATGCTGAAACTGGCAGCAGAAAAACAGCAGCTTTTTGCAATGGTCTAATTTTCTAGAACTCTTTGGAGACATTTCAACATGTATAATTTAACATTCTAGTAGCTCTTCAAGCCCTCTTGAATACCTCCCTAACCCTCCCTTAAAGCCCTCTTGATTAAATAAATGGAATATATATTCAAGCTATAGATATTCAAGCCCTCTTGAATACCTCCCTAACCCTCCCTTAAAGCCCTCTTGATTAAATAAATGGAATATATATTCAAGCTATAGATATTCAAGCCCTCTTGAATACCTAATAGAATGTGAACTTAAACATGTTGAAATGTCTCCAAAACGTTCTAGAAAATTTGGTTGTTGCAAAAAGCTGCTGTTTTTCTGCTGCCACTTTCAGCCTTTCTTTTGGTCTTTTGGTTGAGAATATTGATAACATTTCCCTGTGAACTTTTTGCTATAACAATTGTCTAGATGTACTTTTTCACCTAAAGTGGTAAATAGAATCATTTGACACATTTATCGGTTGGCATTATTTTTTTATATTTATTTTTATTCTCTATCAGTCATTACACAAAATGAAAAATAGAACCAAATTCATTCTTAATGGGAATACTAGCGCTACTCCTGGGAATGATATCACCGCGTGTTGTTAAACTCTAATATTATTATTGATAGTTGTATCAGTGATAATAGTTTTCATAAGATTTTTTTACCGCATTACAGAAAGATCTAGGCGAGCGTCTTATGGCTGGATTCTCATCACCGTCTGGCATTCCTTATTCGGACGTTAATCTAGGCACTCGGACCGCGCATGCACCGGAGTGGTCCCATTATAGTACTACAGCTGAAGTCACTACAATACAACTTGAGTTCAGAGAGTTATCACGAGCATCTGACAATCCCGCCTTTGAGGTAAATGTGGGCATTTTACTATATGTAGTTGGTTTGAGAAATTAATACAAAATTGAAAAATTCGACTCGGCACGCAAGTTATTTTCAGGCGGAACTCGAATCTGTAAACTTTGGTTGTTCGGTCCACTGTTTTCCCAATTCAGCTACCGAGCCTTGTGAACACCTGTCGAAATTTTCTGGTAACTTTACGCTGTAGACCAGCGTTACTGCATCAATAAGAGGATCCCCGCATTCGAAAGATTCGTTTATACGAATAATTTGACAATCGTTTAAGATGAAACATCCATTTTATTTATTTTTTATAGAAAAATACAAGAAAAAATCGATTTGGTTTACAAGTTAATTCAAAATTTTATCACACAAGATAGTATTGAAAATGCAAAAATATAAAAATCGTACATTGATATTTTTGTTAAGGACGCAGCAGCAGCTGTCTCAGAGAAGATCCACCAGTTACCTAAGAAGCATGGTCTGGTACCAATATTTATCAACCCGAACACCGGCCATTTCTTACCACACGCAACAATCACTCTCGGTGCTCGGGGTGACAGCTACTACGAGTATCTCTTGAAACAATGGCTCCAAACTGGAAAAACTATCAACTAGTAAGTTGAATTTCATTGTTTTGACACTTCATTTAAGAAAATTTAAGTCAGAATCATATTGGATAACGAAGCGTACGGACGTCTTGTAGATTGGCAGCACAAGTTATGACTCATGGTACAGGCTGCATTCACAATAAGCAATAGAGATGAAAGAAGGAGCCTCAATTATGTTTTCTTCACTTAGAGTATACAAAAGCATTATAAAAAGATGTTTGAGTGGTCATCCTCACATACATGATCATGTCATGAACGGCTTTGTTTCTTAAATCTAATAATCCTTGTGTTTGGCAGAAAAAATCGCTTATAAGCAATTGTAAACAAAATGGCGATCGTAAGCGGTAAACGCTGTCAAATCGTAAATAGCTATTTTCCTCTAGGACGCAAACTTAGCGGTCACTGGGGAACATAACCTCAATTAAATATATTTTTATCAAATGCAGTGAAAATTTTTAAACTATTTAATAATATATTGAATAATTTAGTGAATGACAATATTTTAGTATACGAGATTACTACTATTATTTGAATGATTGCACAAAAGGACCGGTTAACTTAAGTTTGTAAACAAACTTATTTAAGCAAAATGGCGGATTGTGTCAGCGATACTGAAGTTAGCAAACGTGTCCTTGCCGAAAACTGATAATTTGTTACTCAGCGCTGGTAATCATTCGCAAGCGATTTTTCTGCCAAACACAAAGAATACTAAAAGTTGACATTATAGAAATGACACATGCACGCATGCGCACACACTAACACACACACACGCACACATACATACACACATTGATACGTCTTATGACTTCTTAGTTGTAGATACAAGATAGTGCTATGTGCTAATGCAATACGATATTAAAGGGAAGGATATGTCTCCTAAAATACAGGTTGACCTAACCTAGGGGGCAGAGTAATATTGTTTATGTTTAGCATCGTACTTTGAATTATATTCGTATGATAATTGTTTTTGTGCTATTGTTGGACAGTAAATTATTATTATTAGAAATCTATCTGCTTCACTCTTACAATAAAATGATCTTTAGTAGGGTTTTAGCTTTTATAATTGAGATAACATAGTATAGGCTGAGCGAGCTTTGAGCAATAAATTCACTAAACCTGTTTAATAATATCTACAGCTCAGGTGCAAATCGCTAACAAAGCAAATTAAACTCTTAATTTATCCAAATTTCTAGTAGTCAATACTCGAATAATGTTCACAATCAGAAAATTAGTATTTTATATATATAAGCTGCGCGCTATATGATCAAACTTTTTTCATTTATTTAAGCAAATGGTCTTAGTGAATAATTATATGTACTAAGAATCTGTGTTGTTAGAAATCTCTCTGTAAAAACTGCCAGTAAATCTATTAGTTTCTAAGATTATCTAATAGATACAGACAGATAAATTTCTTCAATTCAGACACCGTTTTTAATGTATAGATATTGAGATCGGTTCTCACTATTTTTATAAATATTTATTATTTTAAATTTGTATGTATTGAAAGTAATATATTAAAAATAATCATCTGAAAATACGGTCATATTATTATATTTAAAAATATATATTATGCAGATCGCCTCAGATTGAATCTGTGTTTGCTGCCTAATCGTTCCACACATTTCCATACTTTTAAAGCAAAGAATATTTTTATGCTAAAAATAATATTCTTTTATCGTTATCAAAAATTTCTGCAAAAATACAATATTGTATAGTAATATTAAAATTATTTTTCATATAATCGCATTAAATGGTTTTCAGATAATACAATAATAATATTATCTACGAAATAAAAGGTATACAGTTAAGTAAGAACGCGAAAGTGATGTTGGCTCTGCATTTTGCTGCTGCAAAATTAAAGCGCTTCCAAAATCAAATAATCTTTTTAAGCATCTGCGCGTTGTCTTGGTGTGAAATGACTCTTAGTGACTGTCATTAGAAGGAAAAATAGTGCGAAGAGTGTTGAATGAATAGTTCATTGCTAATATTTTACTAGAGCCGTGAATACTAGCTATCGCGAAAGTATACATTATATGACTCGTTAAACGTTATGCTCAATGATGCTATGCGAACATTGGGTCTACTTAATATAATTATTTAATTTCTGGTTATCGCCAATGCGACTATATTTATTTCATTCGTCTTATCTTTATTCGAAAAACCACCTGAATGTGTTCATTTATGTTTATTATGAAACGTGAGCAAAATTTTACAAGGTATATTTTTGTATATACTAGCGGCCCGTCCCGGCATCGCACGGGTGGACAAAATTCTTTAAATTTTTTCTATTATTAAATATTTTTTCGATAGCGCCATCTAGCGTCCGGTAGACGAACTGCTTGCGATTAACGCGTTGCTATGGTAACGTTAATTGATACAAAAGAAAAAGAGCGGACAGATAAACAACAAATTTGTGATCTTAGATTATAGATTACGACTACGACTGTTTGGAATGGTAGCGATCGTGCCTTTCGCAGCTACGGTCATGTGTCTTGAAAGAGCTGTTATTTGTGTGATATTATTATACCCGAGTTATGATTATAGTTAGATTCACTCTATAGTTATAAGTAAAATGTTTATTGATTGTCAGATTTGCGGCAACCTTGTCATGATGCTTTTGTATGTAACGTAAAAAATGCACTAGCGATATTGGGTGGCGTTATTCATTTATTCGGCGATTACACTACTATATTGCAGTGGCGGATGTATAATCTATAATCTAAGAACACAAATTTGTTGTTTGTGTGTTTGTCTGTCCGCTCCTTTTCCCACTCTTTTTCAATTGTATACGCGTTACAGGGTCAGCTAGTCTATAATCTAAGAACACAAATTTGTTGTTTGTGTGTTTGTCTGTCCGCTCATTTTCCCACTCTTTTTCCATTGTATACGCGTTACCATATCAACGCGTTACCGGGTCAGCTAGTCTATAATCTAAGAACACAAATTTGTTGTTTGTCTGTCCGCTCTTTTTCCATTGTATACGCGTTAGCATATCAACGCGTTACCGGGTCAGCTAGTCTATAATCTAAGAACACAAATTTGTTGTTTGCCTGTCCGCTCTTTTTCCATTGTATACGCGTTAGCATAACAACGCGTTACCGGGTCAGCTAGTTTGTAACTAACGGCTTACATTTCAATCCTTGGATAAAGTTTATCAATCAAATAATTACTCAATCGAAAGAAAACGTCATAACATGGGGCAAAGTGGACTAGTTTGAACTTGTCATTATATAATACGATATTTAACAAATAAGTTTTATCTGAGGTGTGAAAAATCAACCCTATTTGAATGAATATTGAGTCGTATTTTGATTCTATTATTTGTTTACAGTTTTCTTGACGATTATATGACGGCGATTGAAGGCGTCAGAGAGTTCTTAGCGAAGCGATCCTCACCAAATAAGTATTTGTTCATTGGTGAATTGTCTGCTGGTTCTGAGGTAGGTGCTGTAATTTGTGTGTATATTTAAATTTAAAAATTTCACTTTAAAGATCTAATTTGTTAATTGATAAAAGTTATGTCTCATTATCTATTCTTTAAATATTTAGTTGGGACAAAATACCTGTACGGTCCGTACTATCGAGGTCTCTTGCGCCTTACCACTTTGTAGAAATATTCGTTTAAACTGATCGCATCGGATACGCCCACACGACCCCTAATTGACTTCGTATTTTACTACGATTTATACTACGGCCAATCATAAACGAGTTTTAAAATCGCCATTGATGTAAGTACTGTCAACTGTCAATCTGCTCTCATTTGCTTGTTTGCGCACGCGCGCCATTGTTGAATGAATGGAGTGGGGCGTGGCCTGAAGCGATAGGCATCGTGCAGGGTGCTAACGACTTTCGACTTAGGACTGATAAGGCGCCAGAGGCCTCGATAGTACAGGTATTTTGTCCATATTGTGTACTGTTACATAGCTCACTAGATAGGACAAAGAATATATATAGTGCCCAAGTTGCAGTTGCAGAAATCCTTATTACTGATTATAACTCGATTGCTTTCAGTCTTTCAACCCTAAAATGGACCATCTGACCTGTTTCTTGCCCGGCACCTTGGCTTTAGGGCATGCCAACGGCTTGCCAGATTGGCACATGACTATGGCTGAAGAGTTGCTTTACACTTGTTATTTGACTTACGCTGCACATCCAAGCTTTTTGGCGCCAGAGATAACACATTTCAATCTGGTGAGTAGACTTTCATATATAAAAATGTACTATAAAATCTGTTCATTCTAACTTGTCCTGTTTGGTAAACAATCTTGGCACAACTTTTTAACGAAATCGCCCACTTAAAAATAAAATAATAATAAAGTTAATAATCTATTACAATAAATCGTTATTATAGACTGAAACCTATTGAATCTAGTTATCAGTTGATTTTTAATGCTGCATTTTTAATAAAAACGAGTGCCACAATTGTTTACCAAATAGGACAAGTTAGGATGAACAGACTGTACCTAGAATGTTAGATTCACAAATTTTATACCTATTTCATTTCACTAATTGTATTCATAATTTCATGTTTGTGACATGGAAACTTGTTAAGCAATAACAATCTTTATGTGAGATTGTTCTAAGGTGAATTAAGTGGTACACAAGCAATAACATATTGAGTATTAAGTACTCTATATGAGTTTATAAAGTCTTTAATCAAGACTAAAGCACTACGAATGCACGCACTTTAAAAAAACCGCGAAAAATATTAGAGGTTTTATATTAAAATGCAGTTTCGTACTGAGATATAAAAAAAACTACTCAAAGTATTTTTCCTCATTATCTGTACATTTCTGAAGACTTTACGAAAGAACTATGGGAGCTGTTGTCAGAGGACAGTTTGTCCTGGAAAGAATATATAATTACGTGCAAAAAAAATCCAAATTTCAGAAATATGCTCGCAAGTTGGGGCGAGGTCAGATGACCAATGGTTTCTAACTGTAGCTGCTGCAGCTCTGATAGTGTTAAAATCTGTCAGTGTTCTTTTAATGATATAATTATCATGCTCGCGGATTTTAGGTATCGTTGTCGCGCGCATGATATAATGCTCTCGGGTTTTAAAGGGTTAAGGAGGTAAACTAAAGCGGCTGCATAATATTGGAAGTATTTATTACATAGATTATTATGAAGAAGTGGGGGGCAATGTATTTTTACCACGTTTTTCTTATCTCACTTTTCTTATTTGTTTGTCTGTCCGGGCAAAATCTTGCAACTTAAATTTGAGGCACTTTCCGATAAGCTAGAAAGCTGAAACTTTCAGGATAGTTCAGAACCCGATGACAATGCACTCTAAAGCAACTTTCAACTTTCCAGATGCACTTTCAGGTCCACTTTCGGCAACTTTCACTTTTGTATGGGGCTTATCCGATTGTTGCGTAACACATGGTTACTTCGTTGAGTTAATAATTAAAAAGAATAAAATAATTATACTAGATTTAAAAAATCTAAAAATCCCACGTTTTTCAATGTCCTAAAAAGAATAAAATAACCCTGCGGGGCAAAGCGAGGGGCCACTCAAAACGTGGGGGCGCATCTTTACAATAATCGGCATCAATGCATGTCATTCATCTCTTTAAAATCTCCTCTTAGTAATATGCGCCCCCACGTTTTGAGTGGCCCCTCGCTTTGCCCCGCAGGGTTATTTTATTCTTTTTAGGACATTGAAAAACGTGGGATTTTTAGATTTTTTAAATCTAGTATAATTATAAAATGTTACCCATTTAACGTGGCGTAACATAACTGGATGGACGTAGCATAAAAATCATTATTAATCGGCATATAGCGGGTGTTGCAACGATTAATTAAAATTAATTAGATAAATAAATCCACTTTTTATCGATTTATTTGTATTTATTTCGATCATTTAAATACTGACACTATAATATTAATATTTTTATCTACTCTGATACTATAATACAAAGATTCTAAAACTGAAAACAAAATGCTTATGACAAACATTACGTACAGGCCAAAAATAATAAAAAAAAAAGTTTAATTACGATACAGGTCTTGTATGGACACCTGTATCATAATATAACTTTTTAATCATAACGATACACCTATACAACCTCCAGCTGGACCAAGGAGGTTGAACCTCTACTTTAAAAAGGTTTCAATGAACGAGTCCGCGACGACGCAACACCTCAGAGTAAACAGGACTGGAGTAGCCATTAGTCAATTTCTCGTACATATTTTTCTGCCATTTTTTGCGGGGGGTGAGGTTACTACTACATTCAATGCCAGCACACAGGAACAAAAACTCTTTGCGTGTTTACAAACGCACACATGCATAATACGACAAACATATTTAAAATACACGCACACGTGCCTAAAATAGTGTGTTAACGTTCTATTCAAACACACGAATGTCATTGTGTGAGAAGTGACATGACATAGCACGAGAATATCGATATCGATAAATCAGTTTCGTTTAATGAATGAATGTATTAACTTTGCGTTAGTATTCCTACATTATGGATTAAAAATTAAATTAAATTAATGATGATATTACACGCTACAACAGTCAGTTTCGAAGGCTACATCCATAAAATACAAATTGAAACTTAATAGTTTATTGCATTTAAGAGATATTTACAATAGGTGTTATTATATATATAGAATTTACTGTGGACCCTTTCGCTTATAACCATAATGGAAAAGAGGAACTCTGAAACATTATTTTTAACAAAGCGTATATAGTTATAATTCTCAGATTTTTACTTTGACCGATTGATTATTTGTATTTTTTTGCGATTTGCTTACATCACTTTTTGCAGGTATTTCCTTTTCAACTTATTCTTTAACCTAAAATTAATACATTTAAATGTAATAAACTAAAACTGTTAATATCTATTTGAAACATAACTAGTTATATAATAAACTAAGAGGATCATTCAAGCATAACGTTGGCACAGCATGGGCAACTAATCTTCTTCTATTGTTAGATAATTTTTGAAACTGAGACGGCTCAAAATGTATGGAAAATATAGTACTTGTTCTTGAAGATGCCCAAGATGCCCTATTACCTATTACAAGCATGAATCCATTTTTTTCGTATGCTGTATTCTTTAGGAAAACTGGATATGAAAAATTAGATGTTTCCGGGCATGTCAAAGCTTAAAGTATAAATACCAACAATTAGTATACCGCCTAGGGGCAGAGTATATTTGCCTGAACTACACATACCGATCATTTCTAATTTTAATACTGCAATACTATCTTCCAATAGCTTTCATTTATGTACAAATGACTTTTGGCACCACATACCTTACTCCTAGTATCTTGAAGTATTGCAGTTGGACAAGCCGGTTTTTAAAAAGAGCTATAAATGCTACAATATTAATAAAAAAACTTAACTTAAATGTTGACGATGACATTTAGCTATTACCATACTAAAATGTCATCAAAATCCGTCGAGTAGTTTTTGCGTGATGCGTGCTCAAACATACATACAGACAGACAAAATGTTCAAAAATTAGTGATTTCACTTCCTCTACTCTCATTACTAGCCATTTGGTTTAAGGTGGACTTGACCTGTTTTATTCTATATCTTTACAGTTTTATTCTCGTATGTATAATATCGCAGGTAAATAGTATAATTCCGCACTTTACATACGGCGTCATCAGTTCAAAATCACATATCTTATTCTTATTTGAAATCATCATTAATACCTGGTAATAATTACTGAAACAAACTGTAATTTATCTAAGCTGTTTTTTAGTATCGTTAAGAAAAAGCATTCATTCACTCATTCATTACTCACTCGTAAAATCACAATATCGATGAAGTTGACATCACTATTGTGCAAATTAATATTGTACAAATTAATAAGGGTTGCTGATTACAAAATAAAAACAATTTGTCCTGTGGCTCGAAAAAAAATTTTGGTTTCTCGGAAATGATCGGGTGTGCTGGTTAGGCGATGGTACCCTTTTAACCGTGCTTTTTTATGAAGTCAGGGACACTGTAGGTATATACAGCATTAGTACTCTTAATGTTTATGAGCGCCGCCCAGCATGAATAAAAGGGCAAATAGTTTGATTATTATTTTAATTAATTATTTTATTTATTATTTTATATTTCCATGTTGTGTAGCAAAGAATAGGCTTCAAGCAGCCGCAAAATTGTAGGTATGTACTTAATACTGAACTAAAAATAAACACGCAACGTACATTGTTAAAACGAAATTATAATTGGTAATTAATTAATACAAAATTACAGTTATTTATTACCAACAAACTATTTCTAATTTTTGTCTTAATTAATTGAAATGCGATAATGGTCAACCCTAGGTAGTCTCGTGGGGAGTGCAGCCATGACGTCATCAAACGAACTTTAAGCGCGAAATTTGAAATTGTAGTTTGCTAAAACATGAAATTATGAATTAAATAATAATCAAAACCTAAAAATTATGCTTACAAATGAAAGGTGACGCCATCTTTTTGCATACCAGATATTTTCGAATTTTTTTTACAGTAGAAAACAGCACAGGCAGGCATTTTCGTGGGAGCTCTGCACGGTAAGACGTTCTGATTATTGTGGTTTTAAAATGGCGGCTCAACTAGTTTTATATAACGCACAGGATTCCGACGCTTGTGCATTTGGCAGAGGGGTAATGTTAGGCAAAGGCTACTCCAGTCCTGTTTACTCTGAGCGCAACACGCATTCACAATCGATGTTTGCACCTTGGCGCCAACATTTGACATTTAAAAAATCTTTTCAATATTTAAACAAAGTTTGGTTTTGTTTGCAACATTGTTTTACGTAATATAGTATGAGAGTAGATAAAGTAGTGTATGACACTGTACATAACTTGGTCTTATAACACTCGTGTGATACTATAAAAAAACTCGCCTACGGCTCGTTTTTTTAAAACACACTCATGTTATAAGAACCCTTATTATGCAACAGTATCATAATAGTAGTTTATGATACTGTTGCATAATAAGGGTTCTTATAACATGAGTGTGTTTTAAAAAAACGAGCCGTAGGCGAGTTTTTTTATAGTATTTTGTAGTTTTTTTATAGTAGTGTATGACACTGTACATAACTTGGTCTTATAACACTCGTGTGATACTATAAAAAAACTCGCCTACGGCTCGTTTTTTTAAAACACACTCATGTTATAAGAACCCTTATTATGCAACAGTATCATAATAGTAGTTTATGATACTGTTGCATAATAAGGGTTCTTATAACATGAGTGTGTTTTAAAAAAACGAGCCGTAGGCGAGTTTTTTTATAGTATCACACGAGTGTTATAAGACCAAGTTATGTACAGTGTCATACACTATTTTATCTACTCTCATACTATATTACGTAAAACAATGTTGCAAACAAAACCAAACTTTGTTTAAATATTGAAAATATTTTTTAAATGTCAAATGTTGGCGCCAAGGTGCAAACATCGATTGTGAATGCGTGTTGCGTCGTCGCGGACTCGTTCATTGAAACCTTTTTAAAGTAGAGGTTCAACCTCCTTGGTCCAGCTGGAGGTTGTATAGGTGTATCGTTATGATTAAAAAGTTATATTATGATACAGGTGTCCATACAAGACCTGTATCGTAATTAAACTTTTTTTTTTATTATTTTTGGCCTGTACGTAATGTTTGTCATAAGCATTTTGTTTTCAGTTTTAGAATCTTTGTATTATAGTATCAGAGTAGATAAACTACTATTATTTACATTATTACATCGCATGCGCAATCGATGTTTGCACCTTGGCGCCAACATTTGACATTTAAAAAAATCTTTTCAATATTTAAACATAGTTTGGTTTTGTTTGCAATATTGTTTTACGTATTATATATAGTATGAGAGTAGATAAAGTAGTGTATGACACTGTACATAACTTGGTCTTATAACACTCGTGTGATACTATAAAAAACAGTATCATAAACTACTATATTGTCAGATTGGGATCTTCCAGTTTTATTAGTAAAAACTAATATATTATTATTTTAATTGCTATTTACTAGCGGCCCGTCCCGGCTTCGCACGGGTGGACAAATTTCTTTTAATTTTTTCTATTATTAAATATTTTCCGTTAGCGCCATCTATCGTCCGGTAGGCGAACTACTTGCGGTTAACGCGTTGCTATGGTAACGCATATACAATGGAAAAAGAGCGGGGAATAGAGCGGACAGACAAACAACAAATTTGTGATCTTAGATTATAGATTATTATTCTTTTTATATAAAATAGAATTATTATTTTTTATTAATTATTTTCAATATGATCAAATTTGTATTCTTTACCATAGCTGTAACATATAATGATAATTTACCTGCAGTCTTCTTTATATCTGAATGTTGTTTTAGGCTAGCACGACTGATGACATGTACACGAAAACGGCGGACGCTCACAGCCTACTGCGGCCCGAGTTCGTAGAGAGCCTTTGGTACATGTACCAGCTTACTGGCAACACCACCTTCCAGGAGTGGGGCTGGCAGATATATCAAGTAAATACTCTTTCTTTATTCTTGTTTTTATTAATAATTTATACAAATTTTGTAAAATCCCTAACCTATGAACCGTTAAGGAAAGTTTCCAGATTTTGCGTTGGCAGCTTTATTTTTCTTTCTTCATTCCTATTAATTCTTACTACAATCAATAAAGAAATGTAACAAAATTATTAAATCCCAAAATACGACTGTAAGAAATCATGGTTGTGTCCCGTTTAATACCTAGCTTCTAATTATACGTACAGGATTTAATCACAAAATTACTAATCAGAGTTGTGTAAAAAAAATCACTTACTTCCCTTAATTATTCGACGTGATATTGCAGATATTATCTACCTTATTAAGATCTAGTCCGGTAAGATTGGTTGTCTTGAGCTTCTTTATAAACTTTCTTTTAATGTGCCCCGTAGTTCGCGACGAATTGCACCTTTTCATTTGCCCTTTTGCAATACTGATTATAGGAACAATAATTTTATTCACCGAGCAATGAAAGAATTTAATGATTTGTCTAATAATTTTGATATGGATGTATTTAATACCAGTATCCGTGCGACGAGGACACTTATTAGCAGGCGCTTCTTCAAAAATGAATAATTCCGCTTTTATTGTAACATTGTTTTTAAATACATTGAAATTTTATAAAGGACATTGTCCAATTTTGGCCATTTGTGGACACGATGCTATGAAAAAAACACATATAGCAATATTTTTATTTTTATTTTAGATAATGTTATTTACCAAAAAGTTTGTGTAAATCAAAAATCAAACATTTTTCAAGTATTTAATTTGAATCTTGCCATATTTTGGTTCCAGTGTTGCTAACATAAAACATTAAAAATCGACCAATTCGTATCGATAGTAGTTGATGCCTCTGTTGTATTACTTGTATTACACAATGTTCAGTATTTTTCCGCAAGATTTTGGATTCAGTGTATGTTATTGATAGATTATACAAATATTTAAACGATTTGATGACTGAATTGGTATATTAACATTTTTTGGAATAACTTGTAAACGTGTAATCGAATAAGCGATTTTCAAAATGATCAATTTTTTTTCGACATGGCAATAAAAAACAAAAAATGACAATTAGGTCGTGTCAAAATGTGAGACGTCATTCGCTTTGTTTTCTGCATTTTAATGCATAGAAAAACATCTAAATATAATTTCTGATACAAAACTAGGCTTATATTTTGTCTTTTAATGATGTAAACTATTCAATCTATCACATATGATTAGCTAAATGTTCTGTCTATGATTGGCCAAGGTGTCTATAGAGAGTAGACAATCTCCTTTACTTGACTAATTTTACGTGTTCTTAATAAGTTCTTTTAATCTTTTATTAGCTTTTTAAGTATTATAGCATGTAGTTATATAACATTTTAAGAGTAAATAAAAAAATAAAAAAAATACATACATATTGTCTTCATTCGCCCATAAATGTTGCTTTATTTTCTCGTGTTGATATTAATGAAATAGTAGAATCCTAAGCTATAACTCGGTTACAATACCTGTGGACCTCGCTGAAATGTCAAGCCCCCTCCCCGTTCTCTTGTCACCTCCCCGCGCTTTTGTTTTGTGCACCGTACCTAAGCGCTGACGTGACGTCATCAGGTCCACAGATATTGTAACCGGGTTGTAGCTAGCTATTTTTCTGAAGGCAGGCAGGATGTTTCTTAATATTACTTAAAATACAAAACTAGCCTGTTCACTTATAAAAACTTGGCTAATTACAGATTTTTCTTATTTACAGAGTATAGAAAAGCACGCGAAGGTACAAAACGGTTACACGTCACTGGCCAATGTGAAATCCGAGAAGCCGTTGCAACGTGACATGATGGAGACCTTTTTTCTCTCGGAAACTCTCAAATATTTATACCTTTTGTTCAGTGACGACAGGTACGTCGTTGATTTAAACAAGTACGTCATCAATTCAGAAGCACATCCATTGCCTATACACAAGAATTAATTATTTGCCTAGTAAATATGACTGACAATTTAGTGAATTATTTAATTTATCTTTAATGAATTAACAATGGCGAAAGTAATCTTTATAATGAATAAATCTAAGAAATGCCAGTAACGTAAATATAAAAGTATTAAGCTTTTGTATATCGTGTTTAAGGGAACAGAAGTAAAATTGAATGAAATTAATAAAATTTATAATTGTCCTGACCTGTAATAGATGTTACTCAGTGTTTTAACGTAGAATCGTTCATGTATTAATGGCCAATGACGTCACCCAACAAAGTGGCGGTGATGGGCGACGAATGTAGTAAAGTGGCAGGTGTGCTTAGAATATATTGATAATAATATTGTAACGTAAACTGTAAGTATGAGGTCTGAATTCAGATATTATTATGACTGTAGTAAAATTATTGGACGCAATTAACAATGTAACTAAAATATAGTAGTAAATTACGAAAAGTAACTAATTAATGTAGTTTTTATAGCGAATGTTATTTATTCTTGTGAGATATCTATAGATATTTCTTTAATAATAAGAAAAGAAGGAAATCTTGACGATAACTATTTTAATCACAAAAGCCGGCTTCAAATTTTTCTCCGATAACGCTCTATTTGTATAATTGACTAATTGTATCATTGTGTCTACCTAGATATCGATAATTTGACAACTGACAACATTTCCTTATTCAAAAGCCAATGGCATCTATAATAAAGCTTATTAAAACATAAGAGAGAGTGTTATGGTTTCTATACATTTCTTGCATTTATATGATAAATTATTTTAATAGAAAAACACTAGAAAAAATCGACTCTTGTAAGATTAATCTATAATCTAAGATCACAAATTCGTTGTTTCTCTGTCTGCTCTTTTTGCATTGTATCAATAAAGTTATCATAGCAACGCGTTAACCGCAAGTAGTTCGTCTACCGGAAACTAGATGGCGCTAACGGAAAAGTATTTAATAATAGAAAAAAATTAAAGAATTTTGTCCACCCGTTCGAAGCCGGGACGGGGCGCTAGTTTAAAATATAATTAAATTAATAATAATTATTTGTAAATGAGTACACAGTGACAGGGTTGATAGACATTTTAAATTGGCCAGTTTTGGTTTATAAACAATAAAACATTTTTACAACACGCTCCCTTAAACTGACATTTGCCACATATTTATGTAATTGACTGTACTTCCAAAACACTAACAAAAAACATTCTAAAGTGAAGAACTCATTGACAAGTTGTCAAAGCAGTATTTGTCTTTTGGAAATGGCAGCGCCTTATTACAAATATCTGCCACCATTTCAGCTGTAGGCATATACATTATTTTGATTATAATTTAAGGCTAATTTTTGAGCAGAATGATTGTCATTGTAAAGTTCATTTTCTTTATTACAATCGTATAGAAAAACTGGCTGAAAAAAACTAATATTTCACTCAAAAATCTTCACTTAACTCAACATACTCTACTTCGGTAGACGACAAAGCAACGCAAGTTTAATTCTGACAAGACCATGTTATAATATTGGTGTTAATTTTGAAAATATATCCTGTAAATTGCTTACAATCTATATCGCAAGCCCGTATACCCTGTTATATGAAAGTTTTTATTTGTTGACATACTAGATTTGAAAATTAATTTAGTATTTACAGTTCTTCCCAAATAACGTAGTACACGTATTGCAGCGGCCTAGTGTTCCGTAGAGTAACAAGAATTAAACTGACTTAAATGTAAACTATAAACCAAATCAGGTGTACTCATTCGACAAAGATACATAAAGGAACCTTTTCGTTCTCTGTAATGAAAATATTACAGGGATTCTTAGAAGATAAAAGTTGTGTTTTTGAAGTTTTTAATTAAGTAAAAAGCGTCATTACAAGCTTACACACAGACATGCCAAATTTTCCTAAAATTTGAAAAATGTAACGCTTCTGACTTAATGATTTTTGTCATTAATTATTTAAACACCCAAAGCATTATCTAATCTACCTTAATCCTTTATCTTAAATGCTTTTGACAATGCATTTTTAATTAAAGTTGCCATATTTTTATTATTGTATAACAGAAAATCGTCTACATACAAAGATATATACTTTCTCCCGTCCGTTTCTCAAAAATGCATTGTTCTCACATTGCTTGTATTATAAAGATAGTAACACATCTTCCACTTCAGCTGCACATTCTGCAGCCTCGGACCACAAGTTTAAGTCACATTTCAAATCATATCCCAAGTAGCAAACAAATGTCTTAAAAAGGAATTGAAGATATCTTGAAGGCAAGTAGACGAATTCCAGCTGTTGTCTTGACTAAAACTAATATGTCCTTCAAGATATCTTCAAGATACACTCCAAGGGCTAGTTAAGTAAAAATGGGCACAGTATTTAAGGACATGTTAAGAAAGAGTTAATACTACTGTTAAGATAAACTTTAACCCTATTTAAGAAATGTGGTTTAGCAGAACTCTAAACATTGACTTTAAGATACCTTGTAGGTTGATTTCAGATCAAGAGATAGACTTAAAGATATCTACTATACCTAGTTAAAACTTTCACTATTGAATTGCAGATATTCGATTTAATCTTAGTGAAGTAAAATTAAAAACCTATTTTGCTTTATAGTGATTTAAGTTACATAATTTTATAAAATATGGCGAACTTTTAATTCATTACAATAACTGTTTTAAGGTTTAGGAAAATGGCGACTAAACAATTAATTTTTATGTCTAAAACGGCTTTCTTTTGTCGTTGAATGCATTGGAAATTTAAAACGCATGATTGTTTCTCGTGTAAAATCTATAGATAGTGCTATAAAACAGACGGGCTGTTGAAATACTAGAAAAAAAACAATAAAATTTTGCATAACAATATTGCAATATGTTTATTTTTTTGCATATATTGCAAAGTTCTTCATTTTCTATAAACATACTAATTATTCATGTACTTAGAATTACTATAACAAAATTAATAAAGTTCAATTTACTCTAGTTTTTGATGAAGTGTTGTCGGAAAATGTATAATAATTTTTTCACATAAAGTGCAAAATGGCGTTAAATCAAAAGCTTCCTAACGAAGTAAGACTTTAGACAATATTGATTTTGTAAGGCTATTTAAGACAAAGTAAAGACAAATTACATTTGAAGTAGTGCTAGTTAAGAGATATTATACTTAATTTATTCTTAAAACCGTATTGGCGAAGTACTATTTAATACATGTTGGTATTAAGTGATTCTATAGTTTGATTTAGTTAAAATCAGATTTCGTCTTAATATTTTCTTAACTTGATATTCTATAGTTCTTGTTTATTTTGTGGTGGGAACAGGTTTATGCAAGATAGTCGAGGAAATAAAATCAGCGGTAAGTACTTACGTGATATTAAATAACTATCCAATCCCCATTTATTTAGAGGACTAATAAACACAGCAACAATAATGAATAATGAATACATTAAATAACTTCTGTTCTGCTTCATTACAGGCACATTGTTCATCTCATAAATGTTACAGAGAATTGGCCAAAATTCTACTTTGAACTTTTATGTGGGTAAGCCGACGATATTTACATTTATACATAAATTGACATTTTTACCTAAATTTTCAAAACACTGCAGAATATTTTTATTTAAATCCGTTGTGTCAGTATTCCCCACTGCTACAGTATTCTATATCTACAGAATTTATTGTTTTCAGAAGTGTTCTAGCGTCTTTTGGCACAACACCTGGATCATGCTTGTCAATAACCTGTAATAAGGCATTGATTGCAGTATGTGGTATATTGTGATAAATGGACCAGTTTCTTAATTGGTCTCTAAAATAAAAATCATGATCAATTTTTGGTGCGTTATCGTCAGCTCGTGTTGATCGATCGATTAGTGTCGATTCATTAAGAGTTGGAATCACCTCAATTCAAATTTACCGTGGTATCATCTTCCTCGTATACATTAAGTCTAAGTCGTAATACATTAATACATTAAGTTTAGGTCTGACACGAAGGTGTCGCATTGCTCACGTTTGCAGCATTTATAAAGCACATTCGAGTTATTTTTGAAGTTATACTTCTTTAGGCGCGTTATGAAAAAATGTTGTGAGTGAAATTTCATCACTGCAGCACAAAAGTTACAGGGTGAAGTTAGCCACAAAAGCGATATAGAATAAACCAGCAGGATGAAGTTGGCCAC
The DNA here is from genome assembly GCA_927399485.1 of Calamotropha paludella. NCBI lineage: Eukaryota > Metazoa > Arthropoda > Insecta > Lepidoptera > Crambidae > Calamotropha > Calamotropha paludella. Next base: position 45,527,253 of record OV656803.1, read on the forward strand.
TAATTATGAATGTGGGTGTGTGTGATTTTAAATTATACATATATGGTAGTTAAAAGTAATTTATATAAAATTGTAATAACAATTTTATATTATATAATAACAATTTAACAATTTTATTTAAAAGTGGTTTTTATTTTATAAACTTTTTAAGTGCGTTTATTGATTTGAGGTTAACTGTCGGAATGTATTTTTTTTATTTGTTTGTACTATAAATAATTATTAGTTTTACATTTCTATTGGTTAAACCGTTTATTTTAATGGTTTTTGATATATTACTTGTTTCTGTATACAGATATATAGGAAATATGTTAATCTTTTGACGCTTCTTACTGATCACTATATAATTTTTAAATTTGTCTTTCTTTTCACATACAAAGAATACAAGCACACGGGGGGAAATTTTTAGTTATCTTTTTTTAGTAACGATAAAGAAGTATAACTTTTTACGTACGTACATAAGTAGACACAACGTTCGTATTTATATTTCTTTACACGTCGACGAAAGACACCAGATCTTTTTATTTTTCCAGATTCATCCATGTTTCGTTTGGTTATATTTGGAGAAAACGTCCCATTAAATGAATTTTTACTCTAATCTTACTAATTTTAGTAAAAAAGGAATGAAAATATACTTCAGATAATCAATATTTAGGACTTGGTATTAAAATCATCTTAAATTTATCTAGAAAATATATTTTTTCTTAATTAATTTTAAAAGATACTTTAATTATTCAATAGAGTTTTAAGTGAGCTTTCAAATAATCCGAGTAAAGTAAAAAAAATATTTTAAGTTTTAAGTGTAGGTATACTTAAAACAAACTAGTTTTAAGAATACTTAACTCGGTTTTTAGTATTCCTTACTCGCTTAAGTAGCGGTAGTTTAAAACTATTTAGTATTAAAGAAAGAAAAGACTTCAGGAAATCCTTTTTGATTTAGCAAAATCCAACTTTAGATAAAGTAAAGATATATAAGATTTAATCACTAGTCATAATTGCTACTTGGGATGGCATACATCTAACTTTATCAAGAATAGTGCGATTCCTACGTTCCGCTACCCCGTTTTGCTGTGGAGAATAAGGAAGTCAATTGGTGAAGGATACCTTTTTGTTTGAAAAAAATTGTAAATCCTTATTACAGTAATCCTTTGCATTATCAAAATGCATTTGACTTTTGAAGAACGCTAATTCTCTATTATAGCAATAAATTCTTTGACTTTTCGACTATGGTCGTCGATAAAAGTAAAAAAATATTTCTTACCTCTTATAGATTCGACTGATAGTGGTCGGTGAGTATCACATCTAAGTCGCTAGTTGCAAACTCCTTGGGAGTTGATATTAATTGGTCTCTTGAATGCTTACATTTAATACCAATCTCACATGTGTTACTTAAAGTATTATCTGTAAAATGTATAGTATCTACTTGTTCTCTTAAATTTTTAAGGCCGTGTTCGAATGACTTGTACGCTTTTGCCAAAGATTCAGTAGGTTTTGTGATATTAGCATTTATATGACAGGTGTCAAGTCGATAAGCATTATCAACTTCTGAACCAGCTACAATAACTTTGCAGTTATTTTACAGTTCATTGAATATCTTACAACCTTTAGAATCAAACACAGATACATATCCTTTCTAAACAAGATCACTTACAGATAATAAATTTACAGAGAGATTGGGTACAAATATTATATTAGAAATAGTATTTACATTACCCAGTGCCGGATTTACCATAGAAGCTGAAAAAGCTGAAGCTTAGGGCGGCAAAATTGGTACAGAAAAAAGTTAGTAATAGTGCAGTAAAAACAAAGCTTTGCTTTTCTTAGCTTAAAAATATACCCAAAAAGTTGTAAAAATAATCCTGAAACTAGATTATTCCTTAAAAAAAAGAATTAACGTTATTGTGAACAGTGAATCTTATTTTAGAGGTCAGTAGGGGCGGCAAAAATTTTATAGCTTTGGGGCGGCAAATGTGTAAATTCGGCACTGACATTACCAAGTCCTTTAATTTGCAATTTTTAACCATTTGCTACAGTTAACTCAATGACAGCAATATCTTTGTAGTTTTTTATCCATTCTTTACGACCAGTCATAAAGACCAAACAATAAAACCTTTTTACAACATAACTTGTAACGTGAGTTGATTTTTTCTAGTTGTTTTTCTATTAAAATAAGTTAGCATAAGAAGAGTTATTAAAAAATCTCGGCATATTAAAATGTTTCTTATTATTATATATGTATTAGGGTTCAATTCAACTGTCGTCACTGCAACTTTCCTCCAGGTTAGAGTAACTTCTTTAGCCTAAAAGCCTCCAAGGAGACCAGAATCTTTATAACTTTGATCAATTTCAATGTAAGCTCTATTCTTTCCGCAAAATGTTTGATTCAGAATATTATTAATCTGTGTTTATTATGATGATTAGGTGAGCACGTTTGATTTTTTTATACTAGCTGTACTTGGCATGCTCTTTTTGCTGATTATACATATTTACCTTCCCTCGCATGCTTACGACAACAAAATAGTTTTATCACAATCTGATCAATAGTTTCGGAAAGCATAAAGAACTAACATACAAATAATTAATTAATTCTATAGAAGAAAAGACATAATACATTTTGGCGTACTGTTAACATATTTTTTTTATTCTTTTTACTTCACACAAAAGTGATTCTTAGCAAATTGATATTAATTTAAATAAGTACAATCTATATTTGTTTATTTATATTTTTTTACAAATAAAACTTAAGTTTTTTGTAATAACTTATAAAATATATAAATATAGCTCTCTCTTGAACATTTTGTGATATCTTTATTTTCATCAGTTAAAAGATGGCGTTGTAAGGTATAATGTTGTCAATTAATTGGTTGTGTTCAAACGCTCAAATTTCATTTCGGAATACACAACAAATCTTCATAAATTCGTCAAATACAAGACTTCTTAGGTTATTAACTGTCACTTTAAAAAATATATTCACACAATATGTACTATCGAGGTCTCTCGTGCCTTTGTAGAAATATTGTTTGAACTGATCGTATCGGACATGCCCACACGACCCCTAATTGGCTTCGTATTTTACTACGATTTATACTACGGCCAATCATAAACAACTAGTTTTAAAATCGCCCTTGATATCAGTACTGTCAACTGTCAATCTGCTCTCACTTGCTTGTTTGCGCACGCGCGCCATTATTGAATGAATGGAGCGGGGCGTGGCCTGAAGCGATAGGCATCGTGCAGTGTGCTAGCGACTTTCGACTTAGGACTGATAAGGCGCCAGAGGCTTCGATAGTACAAGCACTGAGCATACTTAAACTTTTCATTATTTACACGGCGTTTTACGTACCATCAGTGGATAGTTAATGAACGAAAGACGACTTCATTCGGTGGGAAGTCACTGTAGCTAGTTTCAAAATGCAGAGTGGTTTATAAAAAAAATAATGGGCAAGAATTGCAACAGATATGTGCTATAAATGTTATGTTGAGGGTATTAAAACGGCACGCATCTTAATATTTAAAAAAAATCTGAATACGACTTATGACATTAGCAAGTGTGACGGGTTCTCTATCGAGTCTCGCAAAATAATTGTGACGTACTTTTACTTATTATAATCACAACTCATATTATTAACTTTTCATAAATTAATAAACTAAAAGTATGACGATCTATTTGTATATAAAATTATTATTAAATTTATCACCGCTTCTACATACTATATAAGTTGAGATAATGTAAACACTCAGTACTAAATAGAAGGAAAATGTAGAAAAATACAATGCAGTTAAGTTGACGGACTTAAAACGGGAGCAGGCATAAGCATTCACCCCTTAAAACCCGCGAGCATTATATCATGCGCGCGACAACGATACCTAAAATCCGCGAGCATTATATAATGCTCTATAGCGCGCAGTCTGATTTAATCCTTATTACGGCTTTGGTAATGGTTCTTTTTGATTGAATGAAATTTTTTCCCCGATAGAGAGAGAAATAACGCATTTAACACAAAGCTGGGCTTCAAGGGGTTCATCCGCATCATTTTATTTGGTAACATTATATGTAACCAACATGTTACATTAAATTAAATGACTATGCCTACGTGCCAAACATCTTTTGTAAGATTTCAATGTTAAAATTCTAAGCTACATGTATCTTCTGTTTTAAAAGGCAAAACGTTATCCAATTATGGTATCTATTACTTTTAATGACTGTTGTAAATTATTTAAGACCGATTTTTAACGTTAAGCCGAATAAATGTTTTTTGACCAAACTAAATCTAAACTACTGTTAGAATTCAGTGTGTCAAGTAAGACTCATAGTTCGATTAGCATAACTTTTATCTTCTGGATATATATATTAACGACAATGTTCATCATATACAATGTGTCCCGTCACCAGTGTCGGAGCCTTAAATGGTGTGAAATATGGCATTTTTTAACGACAAATTGCCCCTCAAATTTGATTTTTGCTCAAGGAGCCAATAATTTAAAAATACACAAAAATGAATCTATTTGTTTTTCTTTAATTATTTTTTTCTATTTTTTATTCCATGACAATTGAAACATGATGGCTGTGTAACTGTTGTCTACATGTTTAGCTATCAAATGACACCCTTTTAATGTTGATAGGACATTTACATGAGTAGTGGTGGTCGAATTAGTATGAGAGCCCAGGTCTTGGTTACCAAGAAAACAAAATGGCGGCCGTAAGAGAAAAACAAAATTTGAGGGGGCAATTTGTCGATAAAAATGCCATATTTTTCACACCATTAAAGGCACACATGGGCACTACAATATTGCACATTAATTATAAACTATTATCCATCAATTTGCAAACACATACAGTCAAAACCGATTATAACGATGTCGCTTTGAACGAGGTATCGGCTTTCCGGCTGAATCCCTTTATAAGATTTGTATATAAACATATCGACATCGGATAAAGTGACATATTGCTTGAAGAGACGAATTTATCGGCTATAAAATGGTTCCAGCAAAACAAAACATTACTTTCAACTGTATTCTATTTTATTAAGGATTATTTTGAATTGTATTAAAATAAGTCTAGTCTCTAGGTCTGTCAAGACCTCGGCTTCCCATTGGTAAAGTTGACCGTATAGCGACGGGATATTAGTTCGATTCCCACCTGACATCGCAAGACAAATTGATTTTTTCTAGAAACAATTCTAAAATAATATAATTAATATAAAAATCTTCAGTTAACTGCTTAAATAATAAAAAATATATAATTATAACAAATAAGTTCAAATAACATGTATTTATCTAAGTAGTAACTGCACCCGGTATGTTTTGCAATGCTCGGTTTTTGTTAGTCTTTTTTCCCTGGCATGCCTTCAACAACTTACAACGCATAAAGGACAAACATCATATTTTGCTCGCCAATTACCGGCGGGACCGCCAATTACCGGGACCGGGGTAGATTCGGATAATCGGACATAGACTGGTAATAAAGAAAAACGATCTGTCACACATAGAATAAACTTTATTAAGTTAAAAAAACAGAGTTCCACAATAACGCTAACTTGAACGTCTCGATCAGAGTAACATGTAGTGTCTTGCCTCTAGCTTTCGACCATAACAGTTGAAATATATCTGGATTCCAGCGAGTTCCAATGTGTTACAACGAAATAAAATAAAAATTACTTGGTTTTAATTTTTATATTACGCTTAGGACCGATTCGGATAATCGGCGTTCGGATAATCGGCGTTCTACTGTATGTTTGATCATATTGCATGTAACAACTATTGGATATGGCTACTGAGGTTAGAGGGGTCCCTTAAATGTCGTTTTATCCGATTTTGACTACATGTGTTTCTTAACTTTCTTATCTATTGATAATAATAACTATTATCGCATAAAATTGTTAATGTAACTAATAAACACTATAAAAACTGAAAAATAACTTGAAAAACAGGAAATTAAGTTACATATTCTTAGTTTAATTTTTTATGATACTTTTCTGCTTTTATTGAAAGTTTTTATTGGAACCTGTCAATATTTTTGACATAATTATACCAACTAAAATGTATATGAGACAATTGTCTTTTTTTTTGTATTGTTTTCTTATTTTAAAAAATTGGCGCTCAGTAAATACACTTTATTTATTTTATACTAGTGAAATCTGAGAGGCGATGCCCTACCTAAGTTCATGGTGTTGAGTGGCAACGAAGTTTATCACTTTATCCATCATGCATAAATACCTATTTTCACAGATGTTACGGCGATCAATTGAAAACTGTGTCATTGTTTTTTACGTTTCTATTTGGTGGCAAGACACAATTAAGTTAATTTCTTTTATCTCTCTCTGTCTGTTCTCAAATTGGCGTTTTAGAATCAACTGTATAGTAGTTTATATTAAACAACGCCATCAGCGGCAAATTACAGCAACTTCATTTAAGAACGTTGAATTTTTTATTAAAAACTTAAAGAAACTCCTTGGGCACCCACTCTTAATTGTACAATTTTGCTAAAATCCGAAAGCTCTTGTCCACTTTTTTCTTACCAAAAGCCTGTATATCGAATTCATGCTTCTTTCTTTAAAAATTACTGATTATTTACATGTAATATTTCTAGATCCATTTCCGAATTAGCTTGCCAGTTAAGTGAGTTTTAGATTAAAAAGAAAATTAAAATACGCATCGGAGAAATTATAAAACACTATATAGGTACGTGTCTGTACAAAAAAATTAAGTTGGTGTATTTCGTTTTTTCAGGCTGAACTCTTATAGCAAAATATTTTGTTCTGTACACCAAGCTTTGATATCATTATAAATGATTCTTTTTTCAATGAAGACTTATTTTGTACAATTTAAAAGTCATTTTACATATATAAAATAAATGAAAATATTCAACTTATTTCTGTTCATGTTTGCACCGAACAGATTCTATCTGCTCCAAACGATTTCATGAAAATTTAAAGACTGAATTGACACGGTAATTTCTTCGTCACATTTTGAATTCGTTGTATGTTACGATAACTTCCTTATTATTTGGACTGAGGATGTGCTATAAAATTCTAATATACTGTTTGGTATTTTTAACAAAAAAAAAAACTTTGAAGTGCACGTTATGTCAATTATATTATTATAATTTTTTGTAACAACATTATAGAACTTTTTATAATTTCATATACTGAAGTGAGGCATAATAATGTATAATAATTATTTGATATAATAATAAAAAAATCAAATCTAAATTTTATTGACTCAAATTTAGCTTTCACTAGCTACATTGAATTTAACTTTCACTAGCTACAATGCATAAGTATTAAATAGTATATTATAATATTAATTCATGTAAACTGTGTCAAAGTTAAGTGTTAAGTAAATATTATTCAACACTTAAAAGGTATAATTAGAAAATCTAAGTGACATTTTACAGGATACTGCTGTCAATAATAAACGTTTGGCATTTCAAGAATCTTTTCATTTTTATGCTTTTTAAAGTGGCATCTTTCTACAGAATTTAAAATATCGTCGCACGTTACTTGCTTAATTTTATGTTTAACTGTATTTTCGATTTATATAGAACTTTATTTTGATAGAAAACTTGGCTTCGCCTTAAACCACTAAGTTTCACATTCAGGCTATTTGTAATATTTTTAATGAATAATATAAATTTGTCAGTATTTTATCGCAATTTATAAAACAACTGTACGCCTCCTTTACAATATTTGGTGAGTAGTATTTTATTTTGGATTGTGTGATATCAGATTTGGAGGTAATAACACATACCTACGAATTATGTTGTTAATAACTTTGGGTATTTTGCATCCAAGGGGATAATTACTCGTTAAAGCTTTCGTAGGAGGTTTAAAATTCTTCGTCATTCGACAGTGTAAATTGAAAGTTATTAAAAAAGCCAAAGAGGGTTAGAAAAAAAATAACGCTAGTCTGATTTTGGTTACGCTGAAAAGATAGAAATATCGTAGACATGTCAATCGAAATTTTTTTAACCGGAATTTTGAATAATTTCCGAGGCATTATTTGTTACTGCATTACTTAATGCTAAAACAATAAATCTAATTAAAGTTTCCAACAGTACTTATTATTTATAAGTACATATAATACTTTATTAAAACTGATTATTTTTAAATATTTGAGGATTATATTTATTTTTAAATTGAAAAAATAAATTAAGTTTTGGGTAAATAGGATGAACGCAAAGCAAAATGTTAGTTGTTACAACTATGTGACTTGATAGTTGCCCTTATTGGGCACTTAAAGTCTGTTCATTCTAACTTGTCCTATTTTGTAAACAATCTTGGCACAACTTTTTAACAAAATCACCCATTTAAAAATAAAATAATAACAAAGTCGATAATCTATTACAATAAATCGTTATTATAGACTGAAACCTATTGAATCTAGTTATCAGTTGTTTTTTAATGCTGCATTTTCAATAAAAAGGAGTGCCAAGATTGTTTACCAAATAGGACAAGTTAGGATGAATAGACTGTACATTGAAGATAGAATCAGAATCTCATACTATGCTCCGAATGTTGACGACGGATTTCTATCTTTTGGTAAACCTTGTTTGTGTTTGGTTGACTATTGATTATATAAATTATATAAAAGAATAGCATGTATAAATTATATTAAAATTATTTGCTGACATGTTAATTAAATATTTCGAAAAAGATCACGTAATTTCATAAATATATTATAATAAGTAGTAATTGTACAAATCATAGATAAACAATATCGGTGCAATAATGTATAAATATGTCTATAGAAATCAATTTTGTATATTTTAGATAAACTTATTATAATTTTAGATTCATTTATTGACTGCATTTGTTTTTGTATTTAAAGTACTCACACAGTAGTTCATGATTCTTTTGAACCAGCACTACCACTCCTCTGTATTTTTAATGGTGTAAAAGGTACTCAGTTCAACTGGTAACTGGGATTCAAATGATTTTACTGGCAATCACTCCAACTCGTAACTGAAACTGAGATGGTTCTCATGGTAATTTTGGCATATAACTGCGGTGTGGGAGCTTTAAAAGTAGGCGCTGCTTCCAATTTTTGTTTTATATTTGTATGGATTTCATGGTATTTTATGATGTATCGCGTACATGATTAATTAAGTAGGAATTGGATATGATGAGATACCAAAAAAAGATGATATATTTTATTTAGTGACATTGGCGTGTGTTTATTTTATTTTTTTAATCACATAATTATTCCAGGATGACGATGCGTTGTAAATTGTTTTGTATTGTGGTTGTGGTTTTATTAATTTGATAATACAGTCGATTCAATAGATCACTTGACTTTCACGTTTACTAGTAAGCATTTGTTTTTTTGCTATGTTCAACTGTCAGTGATCTATTAAATTATCTGTGATATTAGTAATTTGTTCTATTAATGTCTTGGTAATCGCAATTTCTGTTCTATTGATTTTATAAGTTACCCAGAAACTAGTGTTTACAACAATTACATATTGATATGTTATGTATAAGTGGCTTAAAAAACTTAAAATTAAAAGCAGGTGTCATCACTAAAGTGTTTTGTGTTTTTAGAGGAAAATATGTAATAGTGACTTTTAGATTTTTCTTCAAAGAACGATTTCACGCTCATTTTTTATCTTAAGGGATCATTCTGAAAAAAATATATCTAGTCTATGATTTCTTCACTCTGTCTCAATCCAATTTTCGTAGGTAAACGAAATCACTAACCGTAAAATTAGAAAACAGATGGGAATGCTAGATTAGATTTTTCACAACAAACACACATTAACAACAACCAAATTTTATTAACATTATGAAATAAACAATGAATATTAAAGTTATTCTTACATTATCACAATAATTATGAGTAGTTTGCAGTAGTAACTTGGTAACTATAAACAATACCATCCTTCACTTTTGTGACAGTAAGAGTAACGGTCTTTAAAATATAATTCAGATCATATAAACGTTATTGGAGCGGAGCGAGCGAAGCTCCCATGGATCAGCTTCAATGGCGCAATGTCTGTTAAGCCATAACTTCCCGAGTTCTTAACCGATTTTAATATTTTTTGTGTGGAATCGACTCAACAGGTTAAGGACCAGATTGTGACGGAGAATGTTGAAATTCGCAAAAATTCCCATCGAAACAATTTTTTTTTCTTTTTTTAAGTATTACGCTCCGCTCCAATATATGGTGCTAGCGTAGCTTTATGCTTAGCGACTGCATCGCCTAGAATATTCTAGTTTCAAGCGGATAGAATCTCATTTATCGTTTTAATTTAATATCAGACTTTATTTCCTATAAACGAGTGCTCATGCTTAGTTCTCTATAAACGAGTGCTCATGCTTAGTTCTCTATAAACGAGTGCTCATGCTTAGTTCTGCTCATAGTTTATTGTTACTAATTAGTATTTTTTAAACTTACATACCTCAATGGAAAATTGGATTGCGATTGGCTTTAACTTAAACTGGTTGTATCAATTCACTGTAAAGTCTAATAGCCAGTGCCGTACCGACTAAATATTTCTCAGTTATCAAAAATACACTGAGTGCTGACATCTGGCGTGATTTTTATCATCCTTAAATAGATACAATGAGCTAAATGACTTGAAAATTATAGTGACAATGATGATTTATGAGATGAACACTTACTTTTTTATACAGGCCGTATTTTTATGAACCAGATGCACGATTATACGTTCTAACGTACAGACCTCCGAAATGGTTTTGAACGATGCATTAAATCCTCATTGGCGATCGGGTAAATAGACAACTTGCTACATCGTTAGAACTTTCCAGCTAATATTGTGAATATCAGCGATTTCTAAATACATAGGCACAGGATCTAATAATCTCACTCAATCTGACCGACCATCATTATTTGAATGAATGTGGTACAATGTAATGTAATGGCATACCTTTAAGAATATACAAAAGTCACATTGCTTGTATACATCTTTCACAAAATGCTATCGAAATGGACAAGTCCAGGAAATGAAGTTTATTATCAATACATAAGAAAGGGCAAATTTTAACTGAACTTTTATTGTTTTTTTCTGTTTATCATATATATACAATATTTCTTGAATATAAAAAAGTGTCATATATCACACTCTTCTTTTTAAAATATTAATATGGATGGATATAGGATTATTTACATTGAATACTGTAATAACGGCTTAAGTACTTACATATAAAAGTTGTTATCAGTACCGCATCTCTGATCTAGATAGTTCATTCACCGGTGTTAGACCCACACGTTCGTTTCTTACTAGGATATTCTATTACTGCTTAAATTAGTGGCAAGGGCTGTAGACCTGGAAAACTTAATTTGATTAAATAATAATTACTAATTTCGTAGCGAAAGGGCAAACAAAGAAAATATATATAAAAAAAAACTTTTTTTTTTTGCCTTAGTATATTATTTCCACAAAATTTGCGATACAGAGTATTTATAATCTTGTGAAAAACCAAGAAAATACTTTTTAAGTGTTCTTGTCTGTTTTATACACGCCTTACTTTACTAGCAACACTATTGTTTACCGTTTTGCTATGATATTAATAATTCTAGACGTTAGGCATACCGCTAACAATAACAGGAAAGTTCATTAGTTTCTCTTGGTTATTAAGTTGCTTGATGCCCTCCTAGGTGAGATGAAAATAATCATATACAGTTGTTTTCTGAAACCTCCTGGTCTTGAGCATAGTTCCTACATAGAATACACCTATTTATGAATTTAAAACAGTTTGTTAATATTAGAATTTATTTGTGCGGTTTCATTAAAAAACACCAGACAATTCTCTGGTTATATTAAATGTACAGTTGAGATTACATTCTGATCTATATGCATTTCTTGTTTTTTTTACACCTCCCCCATTCAGCAGCATAGGTAATATGTAACTGACGTAACGCAAAAACAAAAACCACTTTTTGAATTTACCCAAAAAGCTATAGGTAGTAAATAAAGTAATTATGCTAGTTCTCGCATTTTGACAGATATTTTGCAGTTTTAGTTACAGAATAATTAGGCTAAATATTATGGCGTATGCACTGGCGAGGAGCATAAAGCTTCACGTTCGCGAACGAACGAATAACTTAACTAATATTTAACCCTAGAGTAATCGCGCCATTCCGTGAAACGCGAGTGATCGCGTAAGGAGCATTTTGCCGCCCATTCTTAATACGTTTTTTTTAGAAAATATGAAATATATGATTTTATATTTATGTTTTAAGGATAAAATTAAACATGTACCTCTAATTTCTAAAACAGGGAGCTGAGGAACGGGGGCGCAGCTACTAGGACGCTTGACTATGACAAATGCATCGTGTACAAAATTATACGAATATTGTCCCGCTAGCGGCAAAATGCTCATAGCGCGAGCACTCTAGGGTTAACTGCGATTTACCGGCAATTTTTTTAATAAAAGAACTAAGGTATACAAACTTCAATCATAGATAGAAAGACACTATGCATTAGCATATAAAACTGTAGTAGCAAGAAAACTATATTAATACAGTATGTTTACGTTGAGTTTTTCTTTCCATTAATGAAGTAATTAACACGTTCAATGCCACCGACTCGCCTGGAGAGTTCACGTAAATTTTATTCTAGTGCCGACGACTCGCCTGGCGAGTTCAGTGTTTTTTAGCTAATATTTTTATAACACGGCAACGGCCACAAAAATAACATAACAAAGAATTTACCCTTACGTAGTGCCAGTGAACTCGTGCGGCGAGTCGGTACAATTTTTATTGCAGTACCGGCGAGTCCGCCGTATAATGTAGGCGGCACCCGAGAAAAATCATGATATTCATAGTGGTAATAAACGTGTTAGTAAATATTTTTCTACAAGGCGGTACCATTCTCGAGGTAAACTAGGTGATAAGAGACCTAATGTCTTAATAAGACAATAAATGCTAGTTAAGCAATAATACGGTATCATTAGGTAATCGGTCAATATTTCCCAGCTAATTTGTGTAAAACATAAACGTAATACTATGAGGTAGGTAATACTATTTCAGGAAGAAAACTGAAGAAAGATACCCTTGCAAGCCCGCTGATTACTCCAAACTGAATTTTCTCTGTCACCGTTTTAGGAGGGCGGGAGGCCTATATAACAACATAGAATTTTCGAGTGACGTGTCAAAAACGAGAAGTAATTTTTTACTTAAGATCAAGTCCATAAGGGGCAAATTCGCAGAGAATTGCCTATGTTTCGCCCAGATAAAGAGATTGACGCGCGAGTGTACGAAGAAGGATTTAGTCAGTACAAAACATGGATTTGCAAGAAGTGGTAGAGTTGTGATCAGGTTACCGGCGCTGATGAGACGAAAACGAAGAAACTAGAAAGTACTAAGAACATCAATTGTTTACGATATCCCGCGCAAGGATGTTAATTTCGAGAATACGCAACCAAGAGGTGACGACCGTTTGGTGTAACGGTAGCGATCCTGCCTTTCACACCGACGGTCCTGGGTTCGAATCCCGGTAGGGGCAGATGTTTGTATGATGAATACGAGCATTTGTACCTGAGTCATGGGTGTTTATATATATTTCTATGAATTTTATATATCTATGTATGATATATGTATGTCTATCCGTTACCCTAGTATCCATAACACAAGCCTTACAGTGCTTACTTTGGGCTAGGCTAATTGGTGTGAATGTAATAAATATTTATTTATTTATTTTATAAGAGGTCCCTAGTATCTCGACTCACGCGCAGCACCCGCGTTATACACGTGTCGAGACTAGCGAACCGCAAGCGATTTACGTGCCACACTTCACCGATTCGTTGCTGATGGCACGCCTGTCGTGTCATCACTTTTTTTTCGTGTGGCGTTAGCCACCGAAACCGTGTCATTTTTAAATCGATGATAACTCCATCAAATCAAGTTTTAGGGAAATCAACCCAGAATAAACTATCTTAATTTTTCACGTAAATCAAGCTCGTAGCCTTCGTTTCTGTAATTGTATGTAGCAACGAATGGGTTAAGCCAATGAACCGAGTACCTCGCTAACGCGCGAAACGATTCACAGCGAATAATTCTCTTCTGGACAAGGTCTAATATCCGGGAAATCGATCGCGTTTCACTCGAAAACTACTAAGTTGTTTGGTGCTATTAATTACGGTGTGCCAGTACACCATTCCAGATATGTGTGCTGCGACTAGAGCTGGAGAACTAATCCTCAAATGGTCATTAATAAGGAATTAATTAAGTGCAAAATCGCTTGAGACAGTAAAGACTCGTGTCTACGATGTGGTGGTTCTTCTACGCTAATGCCAATAAGGCCGGTTTAAATCCTAATTCAGATGCTACCTCAGCATCACACAATCTCCACCAAGTTGGACAAATGTAAGTTCATCTCAGTGATGACATGGCTATTAGATAGTTTGACATTACATTTGGCTGTTAACTTTTCATAGAACCTTTTATAAGTTACTATTCAATATTATTATTACACCATTTTTAAAATTTGTAATTTCTGAAATAAATTTTACCGCACCAAGATATTATAGATTTTTTTCCGTTGAAGTAACTGCATCACCAGAATAAAACAACAAATAGAAATACTTCTCTTTAATACAGTACAAAAGTGTACCAATTTCTAAAAATATAATCTACACACTATATTTTTACGAAAATACAAGTCCCTGGACGGAGACCGGTCACATCAAGTAAACTATAATCAAACTTATGTATAATATAACTAAAACTACAATGTTAATCAGGAAGATGGCAAAGGCCCTCGCATACGACAGCCATTTTATGGATCTTAACAGATTAAAAAAAAAAACCATGTTTGCGACAGATCAGTAATCGTTTTGTCTGACGTATGCGAGCTTTTTATTACAAAAGGCCCAAATGCAATTCAAAGAAACAAAAGTTAGATCGCAAAGAGCACCTTTTATATCATTTGATTTCATAAGTCTCATTATACCTAGTGCTTGTGATAAATTCTTATTTTATAAGTCTTGATAATGCATTGTCATAATGAGCAGTAATCTAGAGTACTGTGGAATGTGTAAAGACTAAGACTATATTGATAACATTAAATATTTCATTTAGTTACAATTTAATTTGTTGGCAACGGATCAACTTTTATATGCGTATGACTTTTGGTAATACATAAATCTGATTCGAGATCTGCTGAGTTATAAAAACTTAGCTCTCATAAACAATTATACATTAAAAAACCACAAGATCAAACACTGTTTTAGGAATTGCAATCGCACAATAACTTTTAACGTTTTTCATAAATCCTCTCATTTTTAACGTTATTAATTTTTTTTTTAACAAAATATTTTTGAATATATTCACCCAAACCTGCTCCACTAACAATTGGAGGCAATGAAGCGGGAGTCTCAGCATGGCAGATGCTAGCGGACGCTGCTTAGGTTATAGCGTATACCTTGTCTTTGAGCATTCGGGAGAATGCTAGATTTATCTCTTAGCTGATCATTAATGCTCGTACATCATGCTACAAAAACAAGGACGGCCGACAAACCTTTGCTACCATGTCGGCGCAGAGTGGCATCCCAAAACTAAACACAGACTTTATCAACATGATTGATCGCGATATGGTGACAAACGCGATTTTGACAGAGGAAGAAAACTATGTGAAAGCAGAAAGCTTCAAATTAGATGGACACTATGGATCAGAAGAGACAGCAGAAATGCGTCTGTTGAATTTCATACATTGTATAATATTCCACTATCAAGAGTAAGTTAATTTCTCGATACTGAAAGCGAGAATACCGAGATGTACTGAGACTGAGCAATAAATCAAATTTAACAGTGTTTCAGGTGTTATAAAGCTCATGAATTCATAGTTTTTTTGCTTGTGATGTGTGCTCATATATGAGTGATATAAAAACGTGTCTTTTGTTTTCCTTGCCTTGCCATTGTTTGCTATGGTGAAGGTTTGAACAAAAAAGTATCGAATGGACTATCCCTGGTCACCAACTATTGCCTGCAGAATAGCTAAAATTGGCTGGCACCATTATCAGAAATGGCAGTTTGATAGCTCCATATGTAAACATGTTTTGTAAATTGCAAAAGATAAATTAATAATAGAAAAAAATATAATAATATTATAATATTATATAATAAATTGCTTAAGTTAGGATACTATTATTTATTAATATAATTTTTATAATTATTAGGGTAGGTATTTTAATTAGTAGTTCTGTATGTTGCAGATGTTGTGTTGGGAATCCCAGTGGTAAAAAAAAAAAAAAAAACAATACTGCATTAAAGGGATTGCAATTCCTAAAATACAATAGATTTATATTTATGTAAAAAAATATATATAATGCATTACAAAATTTACAGGTAATATTTTTAATTTCCAATTGCGTATATTCATTGGACCACGTTATTATGTTTGTTTATTGCTTTGGTAGTTCTTATTACAAGAACCAGTTGAGGGAATGCATATCATTATTATCACACTAAAATATAATACTATATTGGTGATTTAATTTATAAACTAATATAAACCTATGTTTGAGAACATAATAATTGACAATATTTAATTTTTAATAACCTCCCCGATTTGATTGATTTATTTGAAATATATAAAAACAAAGTAAAACCTGTTTTTGTTTTATTGTGATTTGAATTCTGATATATAATTATTGGAGCTTGCGCATACATATTATTTAACAACTATTCTAAAGAAGTTTGAACATATAATATTTTATCAATCAATAATCTCCATTAATTTGCAATAGAAACAAAAAATAGCTGCCTATTTGCTGAGGTACATTGGTAAATAATTTAAATATAATGATGCGCCAACATGAGTGTGATCTTATCCTAATGGCTTTTTATATTTAGGAATTTTATATGGCAATCTACATAAGGACACAATCACAGCATTGTAAGGTATAATAAAGACATTTTATACCACAATCTTCTTCTTCATTAGTGGAAGCAGAGGATCTTGCTTTGTGAGATGGAGGTGGTCGTAGATATACACTATCTACTTTGTCACCTTGCTTTTCGTTGTCCCATTTTTTTTCTGGAGGGTTGGCAAAATTATCGTTGTTTTCCAAATAATCTTTGTCAATCTTGTTATTTTCATTAGTATCACCGGCAGCTTCCTGAAAATGTAAATAATAGCTTTTAGTATTTTTTCATGACAATACAGGTCACTAACTCTTGGTTCAGTAGGCCTAAAGGGGTGTGAAGCCTACAACATTAACAATATCCTACTACTATTATAAAGGCGAAAGTTTGTAAGTATGGATGTATGGATGTTTGTTACTCTTTCACGTAAAAACTACTGAATGGATTTGAATGAAACTTTACCACAATATAGCTTATACATCAGAATAACACATAGGCTACAATTTATAAACAAATATAACACATAGGCTACAATTTATAAACATATTGTTCGAAATACTAATCCTGCGCAGACGAAGTCGCGGGCACCAGCTAGTAATTTAGATATAATAATCTAGAAGCAGCTAGCACTTAAATGTTTAAATAATACAAATTATAATAATTACATAGAAGTTTGTATGAGTGTGCACTTGTATAAGTATTTCTTTAGTAGGTATGCAGTTATTTTGAATGTAAATAAATACTTGGAAAATAAATAAATCTATTTAGTTAAATTAGAAGAGCAATCATCTCAGCTTATGGAAAGGCTGTGGGTTTGCATCTAATAAATTACCTTGCTCTCTTCAGTATCATGTCTTATAAATTCTTGTTTCTCTTCTAGGTTTGCAGGGCCTGAACCGTCGGGTGGCATATCAATACTTGCTGCAGTAATACCCGTGTTCACAGCCACGGATGTCAGTTTTGCTTGTTCCGAAACTAACTTTGTTTCTTCTTCTTTTTTCGTTTGTGACTGATAATCGGGAGAATCACCAGACATACTGAAATTAAAATTGAAACAAGATTTTACTGCACAGTTTGATAAGATATCCGGGCGAGTGAGCTACCAAGACAGTTTCAGTATTGATTTTTCATTGAGCCTAAAAATAGAATTATTAATAGTTCTCAATAGAAACATCTATGTTCACATAAGTATTTGGAACAAAGTTCCAAAACTTAAGCTATTGCAGGATCTACTGAAATTAGATTAAAAAAGAATTACAACATAGTCTTAGTGTTTCTATTTTATTGCCTATTTTTAGAGAATATTTTATATGGAAAAAATAATGATGATTCTATTTCTACTCTTCTTTATACTAAATTTCTTTAAATGGTGTATTTATCCAATTCAGGAACTGTAGAATTTTAGATTTTTTTTTTACTGTTAGAAAATAATAGGATTATGAAATTAATTAAGTATATAAAATTGGTACGTATATTCTTAAAAAAATTGTGAACATCGTTGATCCAGTCACATTGCTTAGATATATTTTGTGAGGCAGCCGCACAGCCCCATTAATAGCCATGCACTTACGTATATTACTTTTTCCATAACAATTCAAGGTTAATCAATTGAAACGAGAATGATGTGCGTAAGATATATATGTAAGTAAAGAAAACAAGATTGCAGCACAAAACGCTGCATTTTTACGATCATATTTCACAGTTTACGTCCCGTAAACAATGGGCAGTAAATGTATCTCATTTAGATCACTTAGTCAATGAAATTAACCTCACTGGAGCCGAGGAATCTATTTGTTCTCCAGACAAACGTCGCCAGGTGCTGATGATTGTCTCAAAATTATTGTTTTCTTGCATGTTGAAGTTAGATATTTATAAACTTCTGTGACCAAAAAGTTTTGCTTTGCCTTGTAACTTGAAACGACAATAACAACTTATGCTATCATGTATAACTTTATACTTGCAGTGGATTACGCTACGTTAAATTTTATATAACTAAAACTAGTATAACAATTAAAATTGAAAAAAATCATTCCAAAACTACAAACAAGCGTTGAGAAGTGATGTCACCTACCTCTCTCCGTTGTTTACCTTCAAGAAACTAATTTTAATAACACAGACTATATAAAATAGTATCAACACATGCACACACATGATATCTAGCACCTACCTCGACGTGCCTATTTTGTATGTTCTTTATGAAGAGCGCAGACTATCGAAACAAATTACCGAGTTCTTATTATGTAAGTCCAAAGACATTCCGAAGCCAATGTCAATAACAGACTTTAATAATAGGACTCCTATCTCTATCGCAGTTATTTACGCAAAGAAATAAAGACTTTTTGGCGAGAGCGGGAACCTTCACTTTGGTGGTATTTTTTCTTGTTAAAATTAATGTTGTTTTTTTATATTAGTATAATATTTGTAGATCATTAACCAATAAGTGTTTGTGAACATGCAAAAGAGCTGGCAAGTGAAACAAAGGCAGCGGAAGTTGTTCTTTCCTACTCTTTCCAGTTCTTCACGGGGAGGTTTCAGTAAAACCCCATACTATTTCACTGTTCATTTATTTATCTTCAAGAATCGGCTCTCCTCATAATTCATAATTATCTAATTAAGAAAAAGAATTACTTAAGAACTGGCAGTATCTGTCCCAAAAAGAATATAAACTACTACTGGACTTTTTGGCGGGAGCTCGACTATTGACAACATAATTATTGTCTTGTCCAGCATTCGACCACATAGATCTGATTTATATTTACTAAATATTTTTTTCCGTGACGTAAATTGTATCGAAAACTGTCAGTGTCACAGTTCACAATTTTGACGCTTGAGGCGCTGCTAGTTAGAATCATTGCACGCCAATAATCCCAAAAAGAAAGGTGCTTGCCACAATAGTTAACTGTAATTAGTGCAATATAGTGTTGTCACTGAGGTCTTTGATGTATTATTAAGGTCCATGAGTGCAGCATCTGTGTAACCAATCCACTGGAGTTAATCTGCGGCAAAAACTATTTGATCTACTGGTGGGGTTTATTGGCAGGAGCGGGAAGAGTCACTTAAGTTGTTTTAGTTTATTTGTTAAAATTTGTTATGTGGCGGATATTAGTGTGTAATAAAACATTAACATCTACAACACTATTAATAAAACAGCAGAAGGTGTCTTTTCAAACTCTCTCAAGTAGTCCTCGGCGCGGCTTTAGTAATGTTTCACATTATTACTGAAACATAGGGAAAGAGGTTATTTCATTATTCATCTATTGATGTCTATGATTCATAAAGTAGCTCTCATCGTCAGGTTCGGTCAACAGGTCAAGGCAGCTGTTTTTGCATCCTCCTGAATAACGAGGTCTTGTAGTCAAAGGTTCTCGAGGTCATATGAAAAGGAACTCGAGTGTGGGTGATGGAGTGGTTCTCATACCTCCGTCAGTTGTGTTTTGGGCCAACATAACACTGATTCCTAACTCAGAGCCGGTCTTAAGGTTGAAGTGTATAGCCATAGTGTGGATTTCGGATTGAAACCCATCTTTTACCAACCAGTCTTTTTCATTGCTAAAAGGGTTACAGGCCTTCTTTATTTATTATCGATATGCAGTCGCCCAATTCGTCGAAGATGACTCTCAGGTAGTTCACTTTTGTTGATACGGAGGGTTTGGTTCTGATTACTTTGATATTTGTAGCTTTGGTAGCTTTGTTTTGTTTTTAAAAGGGATAAGTTCTGTCTATTTCGAATTTACTGACATTTGATGTTGATTTCCCCATTCTTCAACAATCTGAAGAGCTGAACGCATTACTTTATAATGTACGTTTTATGCATTCCACTTATCAGTACTCTTAGGTCGCCTTAGTAGTGTATCATTTGCCTTCTTTAGGTGGCTATCTACAACTTTGTTTCATTGGAGTGGTGATAGAACTTCCTGTTGAAGGCACCCTCTGATTACTTTTTCTCTTGTAGTAAGTCACTATTCGAAAAACCCTTTTGTTATTCAGCTCGGTAATATTGTACCCGTGTTATAGAAACTAAAAACACTGGACCGAGTTTTTACGGACAAGTGCACAAGCAAATTATGTTTTATTACCGGCGCATGAACAGTCAATTCAAATCCAATTGCGGACATTAATATTCCGTGTACTTATAGTTCACAAACGCTATGTATAATTTACTTATTTAATATATTATATATATACATACTAGCTATCCCGACCATGCGTTGCTGTGTTTTAAATTAAAATAAAATCTATTCTATGTCCAAAGTCGGAACAAATTAATCATAATTAAAAAACGATCATATTGGGTAAGTAGTTTCGAAGTTTATCGCGGTGAAACACTGCGACAGGGATTTTTTATATATACATATAAACATTGGGTCGCACAGCTTATGTTTGTGCACGACGGAGTAAACAAGATAGAGAAATTATTAAAAGATATTACAAACACTGTATCTTTTTCTTTGAAGATTTTATGGCCTTGGAGCAATTTCTTGACATCAATTAGTTTATGTATTATGTTTATGTAATAGATCCGTACGAGAACAAAAACCGCTGACATAGCTCAAAGAATTGCGAAGCTGAAATGGCAATGGGCAGGACACATAGCAAGGAGAACCGATGGCCGTTGGGGCAGGAAGGTTCTCGAATGGCGACCGCGTGCCGGACGACGCTCAGTGGGTAGGCCCGCTACGAGGTGGACCGACGATCTGGTTAAGGTTGCGGGGAAACGCTGGATGCGGGCAGCACAGGACCGATCGTTGTGGAGATCCTTGGGGGAGGCCTATGTCCAGCAGTGGGCGTCGTACGGCTAATATGATGATGAATTAGTTTATGAATCATAGACATCAATAGATGAATAATGAAATAACCTCTTTCTCTATGTTTCAGTAATAATGTGAAACATTACTAAAGCCGCGCCGAGGACTACTTGAGAGAGTTTGAAAAAACACCTTCTGCTGTTTTATTAATAGTGTTGTAGATGTTAATGTTTTATTACACACTAATATCCGCCACATAACAAATTTTAACAAATAAACTAAAACAACTTAAGTGACTCTTCCCGCTCCTGCCAATAAACCCCACCAGTAGATCAAATAGTTTTTGCCGCAGATTAACTCCAGTGGATTGGTTACACAGATGCTGCACTCATGGACCTTAATAATACATCAAAGACCTCAGTGACAACACTATATTGCACTAATTACAGTTAACTATTGTGGCAAGCACCTTTCTTTTTGGGATTATTGGCGTGCAATGATTCTAACTAGCAGCGCCTCAAGCGTCAAAATTGTGAACTGTGACACTGACAGTTTTCGATACAATTTACGTCACGGAAAAAAATATTTAGTAAATATAAATCAGATCTATGTGGTTGAATGCTGGACAAGACAATAATTATGTTGTCAATAGTCGATGTAATTAAAGCGTCTGCAGGATACACAAAACCAATGCTGGAGATGAATTATTAGCGAGTGAAATGGTGATTCCTGAAAGAAAAAAAGAAAAATTAATAACATAATTCATATACAAGCATTGGTACTGCGCACGTCGGAAAATAGTTTGAAGCTTAAAATTAATGAACAAAAAAAATGGCTCATGGCTGGTGAAATCGGCTTGCCTATTCTTAAAGCAGTCTGCCATTTCTTCTTCATAATTTTGTCTTTTGGAAACAAATGACAAATTATTCTCGAATCTTCGTAAGTACTACATTGAGGGACGCAACAACATTTCGTATTTCTGCGTTTATTAGCAACTGGTTTCTGTATATAATCGTGATCCATTTAAACTTAACCTCAACTTTAAAGCAGTGTCGTTCTTAGACAACTAATTTCGCCGCCAGAGGCGCGCGGATAATCTTTGCATCGTCAATAGCTGCTTCAACCGCAGCGACTGAATCGACTGTTTCAGATTCTGCGGAATCATAATTTCTTGATTTTTTGTGAAAAGGATAACTATTTTCACACAAGTTTGATTTTGTGTCCTTTCTAGCCCTTTTTGTAAAAGTCCATTTATGCAACATCTAGCCCTTTTTATTCGTAGTTTGCTCAGAGTAAGTAGTTTGCTATATTTATCTTTCTCTATGCAATTACCCCTAATACCTCAGAACAATCTAGTTATTGTTCTGAGCCTAATACTAAAAGTTAGGTGGCAACACTGTATACATAAATACTCTATGGTTGTCAGTTAGATTAAGTTACACTAGAGATGGGCGTTATGGGTATTTTTTGAAAAACGTTACGTAAAGGTTTTGAAGTTTCCATAACGTTTTTAAAAACCGTTTCAGATTTGGCTATCACTACCACGGGTGACGAGATGGTTTGGCAAACGCAAACGCTGTTAGCTAACGTAACGCAAGTTTTAGTTTTAGTTTTACGTAATATTGTTAATGACAATGATATGCCTTCATGCTTTTACTAGGCTCAGGACAAGTTTGTTAAAACTTAAATGTACGAACTAGTAATTTTTAATGTAATGTCAATAAATGAAAACTTTGAAACTTTTCTGGTGCATTTAAAAATCGTCATATTTACAATAATTTTTGGCCCTTTTTTATAATATTTCTGATCATTTAAATTATTTACAAAAATATTTGTTTTATTATTGCTTGTATCGCTCGCTTTTAGGCTCATTTATCCGTTCGTGGTAGCGCGGTTTTCAGTTTTAGTTATGAGAAAAACGGTTTTATGTTTTGCGGTAACGTTACGTTTTGGTATGAAACTCAAACGGTTTTTAATTACGTTTTGCTATAACGTTCTCATGCCTAAGTTACACATCTGACCAGTGATGTCATATCTACCAACTTTTTGGTAGATCTACCAATTTTCATAGACATTATTATACTATTCTGTGGCCTATTCCCGGTTGGTTTGTTGCGGAATCAATGATGAATCTTTGCTCCTGTTTTGTTGTTAAAATTAAATAGCTACGTATTAACAGTGCTGATTGATGGATTCTGATAGCAGCGAAAGCGATGCACAGAGTTCTAGGTTAGGAACTCCGCCACGAAAAGCTAGAAAAAGGCACTATGACCAAAAATATCCGAAATTATGGAAGAATGACAAGGAATTTGCAGGTTGGCTTCAAGAAAGTACCAAGGGTGACGGATATTTCTATTGCAAATTATGTAGGTGTGATCTTAAGTGTGCTGGTGGAAGATTTAAAGTTTTTCAATAAAAATATGTATAATTTCCAAAAATAAACATTTTAAGAACAGTTTATGCATTTTTAATCTTGAAAAATCTTCTAAATTGAGGTGGTAGATCTACCAATTTTGCATTTTAAATTCTATCAACTTCTACCAACATTTGGCACATAATCTATTAATTTTCTAAAATTCGGGTTGGCAACACTGCATCTGACGCAAAAAGACGTTATTTAAAATTAAAACGAATTGAATTTCTGCGACGTCATTGAAACAAAAAGTCCACGTTTTTGTAATAAAGTAACAAGTTTATTGTGAAAATGAACACAGTTAGATGTGCTTGTGAGGACAAGGAAAATCGTCCGCCTAACTCAGTTAAAGCGGTTTGCATTTGCAATATCAAGAAACAAAAAATGCCAGGTGATAGCTTTAAAATACCAGCCGTGCCGACTGTTAAACCACTACATTGTAACACGAACGTAAATGTTAACGATAACAAGGAACAGTCTTCATCTGGTAAAGTGGAACTCGGCAAGAGTTACAACGAGTTGTCGTGGATGCTCTCCGATTTCGATTTAGGCCCACGAATTGGTAAAGGAAAATTCGGACAAGTATTCTTAGCCCGTGTAAAGAAGTCGCAAGGCGTGGTCGCGTTAAAGGTACTTTCTAAAAGTCAGATCTTAGATTCAGCTATCGAATATCAAGTAAGGCGTGAGGTCGAAATACATTGTCGTTTACGCCACCCCAACATTCTGCGTATGTACGGATTCTTCCAGGACGAGGAGAGAATTTATTTAATTCTGGAATGCGCCCGGCGTGGTGCGCTTTACAATCTGCTAAGGAAACGCGGGCGTTTCGACGAAAAGACAGCAGCTATCTATGTAAGAGACACAACTAAGGCTTTAATTTATTGCCATTCTGAAAACATAATTCACCGTGATATAAAACCTGAGAATTTATTAATTGGCCATAACTGGGAATTGAAAATTGCTGACTTTGGAAGTTCTGTCAATTCTCCTTCAACTCGGAGAAGGACTCTGTGTGGAACACCAGATTACTTGTCACCCGAAATGATTAAAGGTATACCGCACAATTATGCTATTGATATTTGGAGTCTAGGTGTATTATGCTATGAACTACTTGTTGGTATAGCACCGTTTAATTGTAAGGACACTAATCAGACTTATAACAAGATATGCTTTGTAATTATAAATTACCCAGAGTATGTATCGGAAAAAGCCAAAGACTTGATGGGAAAACTACTAGTAACAGATCCTGAACAGAGGCTGCTATTGGAAAATGTTTTGAAACATCCCTGGATTGTAGAGAATGCACCGGAGGGAGCAGTACCCCCACCTTACAATTCAGAGCCAAAATAAAAGAAATATTTTGTGATTTTAATATATTTTAGTATTAGCCAATGTAGAGTAAAATTGTTTTATTATTAGAAAATCTAAATGTGCTGAATGAGACTGAATATAAATAATTAATTTCCTCTTAAATTTCAAATAATGGATTGCTTTGATAATATAATTTTTTTTTTGTAGTTATGATGTAAAAATTAAGTGAATTATTTTTGTAGTTGTGATGTAATAATAAAGTGCAAGCGACACACGCGCGTACGCACGGCCTACAGCGGTAGAGGGGCATTGCTCGCTTGACCGTTGGCCGGTGCGGACGTGCGTGTGCTGCCTGGTGAAACTACTGACTGCTTTCATTTGATGGATACCCTGAATAGCAATAGAGGACACCACACGTGGCCACGAGCCTTCAAGTATGTGGTATATAGAAAAATATGTCTTAAAAATCAAATTAAAGGAGTGAGAAAACGAACCCATCTGCAAAAAAGGCTGTCTTATAGTATTGACACAAAAAATGCTAAAAAGTCACCTTGATTCACTTAAAAATCCACTTGATTCTAAGAACAGTTGAAAAATCATCGACTTTAGCAATGTCAATATCAAGTTGTATAACGGAAGTATAAATTGCATTACTAAAGAACTTGTGTAATTATTGATGACTATTTTAATTTAAGAAAAGAAAAAATAATAAAACATTTTGTTTGGTACAAAGAAAATCTTTATAACCTTGTAATAAGCACTCGATTAAATAATGTATGTGTTGAGATTATTATTACCTTCATGGTTATTTCTGCCATGTTTATCTAGTAATGAATGTCTTGTTTTTGCTTTTAATAATTCTGGCTTGTGCTGCCGCTGTTTTATTAATAGTGTTGTAGATGTTAATGTTTTATTACACACTAATATCTGCCACATAACAAATT
Source organism: Calamotropha paludella (assembly GCA_927399485.1). Classification (NCBI taxonomy): domain Eukaryota; kingdom Metazoa; phylum Arthropoda; class Insecta; order Lepidoptera; family Crambidae; genus Calamotropha; species Calamotropha paludella. The sequence continues at coordinate 45,553,490 of OV656803.1, forward strand.
TTAACAAATAAACTAAAACAACTTAAATGACTTCCCGCTCCTGCCAAGAAACCCCACCAGTTTTCTTCATAATTTTGTCTTTTGGTAACAAATGACAAATTATTCTCGAATGTTCGTAAGTATTGCATTGAGGGACGCAACAACATTTCGTATTTCTTCTTTTATTAGCAATTGGTTTCTGTATCTAATCGTGATCCATCTTAACTTAACCTCAACTTTGTCGTTCTTAGACAACTTCTAAATTTCGCCGCTAGAGGCGCGCGGATAATCTTTGCATCGCCAATAATATGGTCAAATGGGGTTATAGAAAATCTTTTATTTTTCTTATTTACATTTTATTTAAATTTAAAATAATTATGTTGTATGATATTGTCTTGTAATGCTTAAAATAAAGTTCCCACAATAGCACTCCCGTAACATCTCAAGCGCCCTAGTTTGATTTCTGTTGCTGCCCTACGCGTCCATCCACTCACGAAATGAGAATTATGTATTCTGCGCAATGCGCCCCGTTTCTGTTCGTGTTTAAAGTATGTGTACCTGTTGTAGAGCAAACTGTCACTGTTGATGCCCTAACTAAAAAAGAGCGTAAACAATATCCAATTTAAACTAAGAGTTTACATTAAAAATATCAAAATCATTTTTTAAGGAAGTTGTTACGCGTTATATATCACATATATAATATGAAATTTATTAATGCTGGACTGAGATATTGGAATTACATGATTAGTATAAAACGCTTTGGAATGTTTGGCTGCCTACTAAGTACAAATTAAGTGATCCATTTTTTAGTTTTTCATTCGCTAAAGTTTAATATCCCTACTAATATTATAAATGTGAATGTAAGTTTGTTTGTTATGCTTTCACGCAAAAACTACTAAACCGATCATCATGAAACTTCGTACATATATTCTTGGAGGTATTAGAAGTAACATAGGAAACTTTTTATTGAAAAAAAAATGCGGGCGAAGCTGCGGCTAAAAGCTAGTGTTATATAATTAAACACAATATTTTCTTTTGACTTAGTGGTGAACGATAGAGTAGAATAGCATCACTCTGTAACATTCAGGGGTCGTAAAAGACTGACAAACGATATTGATTTTTTTCGATTTGATTGCGTTCGCTCTAGATCCCAATCAAACCCGGGGGCCAAGACAGGATTCACGACGGTACGAGCTAACCCAGAAGGTGCCTATTCACTCTACCTTTAAACGGTCGGGTTATAAATACTCGGAAATACAGACGCAGGGAGCGAGTTCCACTCATTTGCTGTGCGCATTATAAAAGATGTTGAGAAGCGCTGGGTGCGACAGGTAGGAATAGCAACCAAGAAAGGGTGGTAGCCCGCATTGCGTCTGGATGTCCGATGGCGGAAGATGGCAAAAGGGAGGTGGCGATATGAGCATATGAGCACGGTAAGCTAAGGTGTGAAGCTTGTTCTCCACCACTTCGCTGTCATTGATGAGCCTCTCAGCTCTGCGCTGAATCGTGTCGCAAGTTGATATTTTCCTGAGCCGTCCCAGAGGTGGCTGTAATATTCGATGCAAGATCGGACTTGAGCTTTATAAAGAAATAAAAGCTGTCCCAGCATGAAATATCGCTTGACCTTATTTGGGACGCCCAGCTTTTTAGCTGCAGTTTGAGCCTTGGACTCGATGTTGCCACCGAAGTTAAGGTCTGAAGACAACTCCATGCCAAAAAGCTCGCCTCACACGTAATCGCCTCACAGCAGGAAAACATCAAAATAAGCACGTGAAGAGCTTGATAAACCCCCATATAGCAATCTTTGGGAGAGGCTTAATTGTGAGAGCAATGAAGTGATAGCGAATGATTGCTATGTTCTCTTACATAGGAATGTTAAAGAAGATAACCAAGCCGGTACTATCTATAAACTTTGACGTGAATTATAACGATTTAAACGTAAACTAGCTAAATCGCATAAAAATTGAATGTACCTATGATATTGACCAAAATGTTCCGCCAAATAATCACGATTTTTGCTCAATTTATCGTAGGATTTATCATGAAGGATTTTACTATGCAGGCATCAAGTGGCACTAATATTTGAGAAATCTCTTTACGAGTTATTTAAAAAATCAAGATGGGTCCCGCCATTTCGACTTACTTAACAATAAAACTTAAACTTAACAATAAATATAATAATATGTATTGTTAAGTTTAAGTTTAATATTATTAGCCTTGACTGTATCAGATTATAGTACAGAGTTTCTGGTATAAAAAGGTGCAAATAGATACTTACAAATTATACATTGAAGGTGATCTGTTGTAGTTTTCATAATTGTGAGCATTATGCACGGCGTCCTTTTTCTTATTACGTCTCCTTAATGGTAGCCATATCAAACCAAATTTCATGGTGGCTGGTTTCTTCTCCTTCAGATTCATAAATGAAGGGTAAGTTTTGTTGGGATCATGTATATTGGAGCTTCTACTAGGTGATGCCAATAGTTTCGCACTTTTATCGTCGTACTTAGGACTAATATAATTTTTCCCACTTGGCATCAAGACATTGGTTGCTTTTCCAGCAGTTCCAAACATACCGTCGTTTTTTACAGACGAGTTAAATGCGTTGTATTTGCCACTAGAACCCAAATGGTTAGTGTTTGGTCCATTTGGTTGTATTATATTGGGACTCTTGTTATTTGATGACATTGCATAATTTTTATTTGTTGTAGATGCAGTATTTGAGTAGCTGCTTGGAGAATTTTTGTTTGTTCCACTTGAGAGTAAAACATTAGCAGCAATTCCAGTTGATGACAGCATACCAACTTTTTTTCCAGCAGAATTTGAAGAAGTTCCACTAGAGCCTAAAACACTGGTAGGTTTTGCACCTGATATTAAATTAGTACCAAGCGTTGACTTGCTTTCATTTTTTACAGGTCCAAGGTTATTTGATTTTTGTCCAGCCGAGCCTGTAACACTGGTGTTTTTCGAAATTGCTAACGAACTACTTTCGATTTTACTGCCAAGCGTCGGTTTGCTCTCATACTTCACAGGAGTTCCCAAGGAATTTGAAGTTTTTCCCGCCGATCCTAAAACTATATTATTCTTCACACTTTCGGAATTACCCCCAAAAAATGACTTGCTGTCTTTTTTGGTCGAAGATCCGAGTACGTTTGAATATTTTTCGGTAGACCCTAAAATACTACTATTTTTAGAACTCGATAACGAATAGCTATCTGGTTTCGCACTGGATATCGACGCACTATAAGTTTTTACGGGGGATGCGAGGGCATTTGAATATTTAGCACTAGGTTCTTGTACATTAATTGCTTTTGGACTTGAGCTGGATTTAGCGTTTGATTCTGGAAAGTTGCTAGTAGCTTTAGTGCTCTTTGCGCTGGCTCCAAAGTAGTTGTCTTTGTTACTGGCTCCAAAGTAGCTGTCTTTGTTACTGACTCCAAAGTGGCTGCTTTTGGTACTAGCTCCGAAGAAACTGGCAGTTCTATCGCTGCCCGATAGTTTTCCAGGAGTAAAAATGTTGCTCGCTTTACTGCTGCTTCCAAAACTGCTGCTTTTTCCGATTTGTGAAGATGGTTTCCCAATTAGGCCGGTTCCCACTTTTCCCGTGGAACCGGCAACTGTTTTTTTATTAGTAGGCGCCAGGATGATGAATCTGAAACATCAAATGAGTCACTTAGAAAGAAATTCATTTGGCATCAAATTGAGTAATTGTTTGATTTTAAAAATATTCTATCAATAAAATTAGTGGCATTATAGTATATTGTTAAGAATATACTTTAGTATTTGATCGAGTACTAAAAATATATTAATTCAAATGTGAGTTGTAAATAATAATATTAAAATAACTTTATTCAAATGCAATTAAAAATAAGCAGAGATGTGCAAAATGGGTTGAAAATGTATTAAAATGCCAAATGCAAATACTTTTTGTATTTTGTTATTTCAAATACAAAATAGTTTTTCATTTTGTATTTAAAATACTAAATGCAAAATACTCATTTACAAAATGCTTTATTAAAATATAATCCTTTTAGTTTTAAACTATTTTTATTTTGTTAAAAATGTTATTTATTTCAGCCAGCCAACAGGCTGGTAAATTTACTTTGACAACTTACTTAAATTAAATTTACTTAACTGATTTTAATAAAATAATTTGCTCAAATACACTGTCGCTCATCTTTCTCCTGTGTGGTCTCATAATCATGCCACATGAAAAACGCCTTTCTATGGGCGCAGAGCTAGGCAAGCAGGTATTATATTCCAAGAATAACATCTTTACTGTAAGGTATTTCTTTAATGATTGCAGGCTAATATCATTTTCCTTCAAATATTGCAATGATTCCAGGTCAATAGTGGTGTTTGCATTTGCACTGTCAATTGCTAGTGAGGAATCCAAATCCTCATAGAACATGTAGTAGGATTCATTTTTTTTTCTTTCTTGTGTGAATTGAGGTGTATTATTTACATCTTTATGATCATTTTTAAGTTTTCTCACTTCTGCAAGGAACAATTCCATTATATGTTCTCTATTTCATTTCATTTCATCACATTAATTATTTGATGTTAATAAAACTAAGTAGAAAGTATTTTGCATTTTGCAAATAGAAAATATGTCCTAAAAGGTGTTTCAAATAAAATATAAAATGCTTTTCTAAAAAAAGTTTTTAAATACAAAATGGGAATAGGTATTTTATATTTTGTATTTTTCATTTCAAATACTGTTCTTTTTAAAATGTCACATCTCTGAAAATAAGTAGTATTAATCATCTAACATTTTTACCTACAACCTCTTTCATTCATTCATTTCATTCAGTCTTTTAACTGACAAAAATAATGGGCGCTAGAAACTCGTTAGCTTTAACAGAAGCAACGACATTTACAATATTATACTTAGTCACAATAAAAAAATTTGAATACACAAAAAGAACAAGACATTCTGTTATCACAATTATAGTAGTGTCATGGTTACATTAAATCGTTATTTACAACAAAGTCAATAAGTATCAGATATAAGTAAGTATCCTTAAACATTGCAATAATATACAGGGAATAAACGACAAATTTAAGGCATCTACACACGAGAGCAATAAATTCGTCTAAAAGATACCTAAAAATTGCGGATAAAGAATGCTAGCTTAGTGAGATAAATTTTGTTTTCCAGACAATTAATTGAAAGTACGTAATAAAATGTATTTATCATTTTGAGTGAAATTCTTGAAAAAAAAAACAAAAAGAATAAATAACGAATTTTATCTTAACATAAAACGAACAATATCACATTTTGTACAATTTAACAATTTTCCCAAATAGTAGGTATCTTGTGTTACTTCCGCGTGCTATCATTAGTAAGTTGTACACCAAATTTCTTATAGAAAAATAAGGAATAATTGCCAATTCCTCTGCAAGAGCAGTTATTCTCGAAAAGGTTGAAGGTCTAAATGCAAGCGACACACTGACTGTGATCGGAATTCATAATTCCGTTTACAAAAGTACTTTTTAGCCACTTTAATGGCATAACTTTACAATAACCAAAAAACTTTTATTAATTTCTTCTAAGGAGTATTTAACCGCCTATTTAGTTCACTATTAGTTTCCGAGATTTTTAGATATCTTTTTATGATCTGGGTCTATTGCTCTGGAGTGAATTCACCTTTTACTCTCACTTTACATTTTATCTCGACTTTGTGAGTTGAACTAGGTAGAGAAATAAGTAATATAAAACAACAGGATTAAAAAAAAACCAACATTAAACGACCGCGAATCGGATTGATAAATGAGCTATATCATTAATATTTTTATAGATAAGCGTCTATCAGATACAGTTAAGCCAGTTGTTGTCGCAAATTGTCAAAGAGTAGCGGTTGATAAGTTTTGTATATCGCAGCTTTAATACTATAGGGGCACAATCCGAAAAAGATGATTGTTAGAAAAACACCTTTAGAGATTTTTGAGCCCCTGTATTGTCACAATATCGGTCATAAGTAAATTAGTAAAATAAACTAGTACTAGGATAAATTTAATATGCGATAAATATTTCATGCTTAGTGAACAAGCATTTTGCTTTCAATAGTTTAATTTACTTATGACCGATTTTGTGACAATACAGGGGCTCAAAAATCTTTAAAGGTGTTTTTCCAACAATCATTTTTTCGAATTGTGCCCCTATAGTATTAAAGCTGATATTATACAATGTTCGCCAAAAATTTTGAAACGAAAACAGTTTCGAGGAAAAGTAACCCAATAGATACCAATGCACGCAAGAGTAGGTATTAGTCATTGAACCACTAAGGTCGTATACCCACTGTTTTTTTACATTACTTGTGATGAATTTTAATGACATCACTTCTAGATATGGTAATAAGTATTTATGCGCCCAAAGACATTCTAGTTCAATACCGAATACACTAACTAGAAGAATATCTTTGAGCGTGAAAAGTTTAAGGAAATAAAAAAATTAACTGAAAATTGCCTATAAAAGGTAGCAAGATGACCTACAGTTAACGAGTTGTTTGAGCATCTCATGCATTTATTGACGCACGAAATATTAAAATTAAGTAACTTATGCTCATGACTGCCCGTAGGTTGTTTTCTGATAATTCAATAGGAACCTATCATTCATTTTTCGGGGATGAAAAGTATCATACGAGTTAATCAATGTACGGTAAAATATTATGCAAATCCGTTTTTGCGTGTATGAATAGTAATAATAGAAACTTTTATATTACATTAATCCAATTATCAGACTGGGTAAGTTATTTTTAGGTAAACTTTACAAGAGAACGGAAAAAGTGACTGTTAAAAATTGGTGTTTTTGTAAATCATTCATAACAATTTATTTATTTGTAACTAGCTGACCCAGCCACGCGTTGCTGTGGCACAGTAATTTTATTTTCCTAAAATAAAAGATTTTTCTAAAATAAAAGTAGCCTACGTTACTCCTTATTACATCAGCTACCTGCCAATAAAAGTCTCATCAAAATCGGTCCAGCCATTTCAGAGATTAGCCGGAACAAACAGACAGACAGACAAAAATTGTAAAAAATGTTATTTTGGTGTATGTACCGTATATATATTCATATGCATGTAGTAAAAAACGGTTATTTCAATATTACAAACAGACACTCCAATTTTATTTAACTGTAAAGATAAATGAGAGCTATTTCTGCTAAACGATAGGTTTCGAATTTCTGCACTAGATGGCGTCATAAGTCCGATTTGGTCATTTCCAAGATTCGCTTTCTGATAATTGAGCTGACAATTTGTAATATTGGTAGAAATAGTATTTACACTTTCGCGACTACTGATTTAATTTAAAATCTTTCCACCGGATAGCTTAACGCCTTAATTGCTGGTTTTATTATTAATACTCACTTCTTTAGAAGCGGTGTGATAGCATATCTAATAAACATTTCGGTAACCGATGTAAAAGTGTTTCATTTATATCAAACTTATGTAAAGTACTTCAATACAAATCAGATATATAGCGTAGTAGATAAATATCTTTATCAGCTACCGTGTTGTATGTTGCATGTGCTGATAAGATAATCCAAATATCGCTAAAAACTTTATGTCCGTAGTATAGCAGTTCTTTCATGAATAAACTGTTAGCTGATTTGAGCCATTAAATAGCCAGGATACATAATTATGTATTTAGTAGAAATATGTAAAACGGAAAGTATGAATAGCATTTCTGTAATTACAAAAGTCTAGTGATTTAAATTCTCTGATTGACTGTATTTTCAAGATTGAGAAAAAAAGTGGAACCGCTTGTAGGTACGTTCGGTCAAGTTATGTTGGAGTAAAACACTAAAATTCAATTAGGATTATCTATCCCTAATTATTGATTATTTGATGTTTCTGTAATTAGTCAGAGCTGCGCTACATCAATTAGTAACCTGATTTTATAATTATCCCAATTTAAAATAAGAAACGTTAATACTAAATTGGTTTGTTGATAGGAAGCTTTCCAAATTTTCTTGTGTTCTATTTCTCGTGGTTCCATTATATGATATTTGACTTCTCCCTGTAGTGGGACTACCAATGCACTACTTTTTAGGTTAATAAAATGATAATGGATCGTTCTTCTTTTTTACCGACAGTGAAACGACGTTTTTCAGTTTTTTTGGTTTTTGAACTATCCATAATTGTGGTTTCTGTGTAAATTTTATAAGAAATTGCATCTGTGTTGTCATTAGGACTAATTAAAGTTTCCTTTGCGGTAAATATAAATTCCTTTTAAAGTTGGTTTTAAAAAAAAATGTGACAGAGTGGCCTTTTTCTGTGGAGACCATATTTCGGTTTACCACTCTGTCACGACATTCTACGGAAATCAAACGAAAAAATATGTTGGTTGGAGAAAATGAAAAATTACATAATATTAATAGATAAGAAAAATATGGACGTTTATTCGAACCGAATTAATAAACCGTAAATATCAATACTCCAACGAGATGCCATAATAAGAGGAAGGACAGACCATTGTCGGTAAAAAAGTAGAACGACGCTAGTACAGTTAATAACTGTCAGTTATTAATCAATTCATGACAATAATGCCAAATTTTTGGGAGTTGTTTACCTGATTGTAAAGTCAAAGTAGTTTTTATATATCATATCAATTTGTGGATCTACGAGTAATTACTTTCTACGAAGAACCGGCCAGATATCAGAAGATAGACGACCATGAGATCATGGGATCATGAAATGACCTCGTGGACCAATGGACGAGACGAAATAATGAGTCCATAAGAAAACAGAGAATTTAATCTAGTAGTAAGCAACACTATCGTTCAAAAATTACATTTTCTCCACTATACATATTAAATCGAAACAATCAACACCGGTTCTATATTGTTTTATGATAAAGAGTATGTGAAAATACAAAAAAATAAATATCTAAGTTGCCGTTGATATGAGAAGTCGTGGACGGCCTGTTTGTGTCCGACCATACTGAGATTGAAACAATTCTATACAAGCGTCTTTAATTTTCTTTGTGTTCTCGTCTCAAATTACATGTTTACTTATGATAACTATAATTCGGTGATTCTGCATTAATTCTTATGTATTCTATTTGTTGAGTGTGGGCCACATACCTTGCTTATAATACATAACTATGGAAAACTCGAGTTTAGAATATGCGAATTCTATTCAGCACTATTAAAAACTCTTAAAAAAATAGAACGAAATCCTATTGTCATTACTCATTACGAACATATTTCCAAATGATATTTTTGCAAAATGCCTGAAATTCGACATATCTTGAGCATAATTACACGTAAACATATGCTACTGACTGAATATGAAATGAGATCTTAGGAAGTTTAACCCATATCTTTGTCATATCCATTTGTCGTTTTTCGTTTTCACAGGACGCACAGAATTTATCTCGGAATTGGATTGTGTTAAGGATTATCATTCACACCTTATTCTCATGTATCTGATGTTATCAAATAATTTTTTTATAAATAGTTGTGTTCAAAGTTGTATTTGTGCCCATTAGAGCGAGATGTTCCACCTATTTGGTTGGTGTTTTTTCCTCCATTTTTTTCCCTATATCCATTTGCTCCATGGGATACGCACAACGAAGATAATGCTAGAGTAAATTACAAAGAGAATATGTAACAGTGATAATGATTTCATCTCCTTATCAGCCATAAATATTCAAATGTTAAAAGAGCTTCTGAGAAAAGAATATCCATTTGCACTTTTTGGGAAGATTTTTTGAAAGGTTTTTATTTGCATAAAATATGCTGTTGCCCAGATTATATTGACCTGATGAAAATATTTAGCTTAACAATTTCTTTTGAATATTCCGGAAAAGTGCAGCTGATCAACCGAAGGTGTGTTATGTTTGGTTTTCTAAAGGAAATCTAAAAACCCGTCTTATTACTTATCTTTTGACGACCGTTTGGTGCAGCGGTAGCGATCCTGCCTTTCGCACCGATGGTCCTGGGTTCGAATCCCGGTAGGGACCGATATTTGTATGATGAATACGAGCATTTGTACCTGAGTCATGGGTGTTTATATATATATTTCTATAAAATATTACATATCTATGTATCATATATGTATGTCTAGCCGTTACCCTAGTATCCATAACACAAGTTCTACTGTGCTTACTTTGGGCTAGGCTAATTGGTGTGAATATAGGAAATATTTATTATTATTACCGTAAATATTCATTATTGAATACGACAGTAACAAATTGAAAGAAATATTGCCAGTCATTTAAATATTCAGTAATGTTGTAATTCAAACATTTTGGAAAAACTTCATTTATGTATAATGTAATAGAATTTGCCACTTCGTGTAATACAGTGTTGAGTGTTATAGATTAATCTATAATCTAAGAACACAAATTTGTTGTTTGTGTATTTGTCTGTCCGCTCTTTTCCCCGCTCTTTTTCCATTGTATACGCGTTACAATAGGAACGCGTTACCGGTCCAGCTAGTAATAATAATAATAATATTTCTTACATTCACACCAATTATCCTAGCCCAAAGAAAGCACTATAAGGCTTGCATTATGAATACTAGGGTAGACATACATATACTCGTATCATACATAAATAAATAATATGGATATAAATATCCATGACTCAGGCACTAATGTTCGTATTCATCATACAAACATCTGCTTCAAATACCAAGGTATTATTAATGCGTAGATATATAATCTAAGATCACAGTTGTGTTTGTCTGTCCGCTTCTTTTCCCGCTCTTTTTCCATTGTATCATAACGTTACCATAGCAACGCGTTAACCGCAAGTAGTTCGTCTACCGGACGCTAGATGGCGCTAACGGAAAAATATTTAATAATAGAAAAAATTTAAAGAATTTTGTCCACCCGTGCGAAGCCGGGACGGGCCGCTAGTTATATTTATTTATTTATCAAAAAGCATTCCCCATTACATAAAAACACTGAAGTAACTATTATAATAAGTTCTAAAGGTGCGACATGTCAACTCGTAAACGGATCATTCGCCTCAACTCGGCCCGTTTAGTATTCCTTGTACAAAACACTCTGCTGCGAGGTTTATTAGATAAACCGCATCGAAACGCCATCGCTATGCCTAGTAACAAACAAGCTAGTAATAGACGAGGGGGTAACGATCCGTTGATGCGTGTGCAATAACCTTAAGTCTCAGCAATAAAAATCTTATATGATACTCTTATGATTCTAATATCAAAAGACATCAATAAAATCTTGAGATAATTTTAGATAAGACAGTTATTTTTGCAATTGTCCGCTCTATGTTTCGACAATTTTTAAGTGACCTATCTATTTCGCTACACCTACTTTTATTCCTATATTGAAGAGTTATTAAACGTAGCGCAATGACAATTCAGAACGGCGCTCAACTATTTGATTTAATGGCGCTGTTTTGTGAAGCAGCCAGCGGTTATGTAAAACAGCAAAATTCGGCAATCCATCTGTGTTACGTACTTTAAAGATGTACTTTTCAAATGGTAAAAGATTTTTCAAGTAGATTCAGTTGTGCCGGAGATTCACATGTAAATTTTCTACATGTAAATAAATTTACAAAATTCGCTCTCTGCTCTCTCTGTTAACCTTTATCTTACTTATTACAGACAGATAATTTATACGAAGAAGTTTCCGATATCATGGGTTAGGTCAGATAGCTTTTGCAATCACAACATATTATACATTAAGTGAAAACAAATTCGCATTGTCTTATTACAAAGTTATAAGGAGTTTTAAACTCTACAAATCCTTGTATAATATAGTTATTTAACGTAGAAGAGATAAATTTGACCGCACGTTGGCGGCAGCGACCCACCGATGGCCGTAGGTCGAGTCTCGAAAGAAGCAGATGTTTGCGTGATAAAAATTCGTGATAAAAAGTCATGGGAATTTGTATATATTTCTTTGAATGGTACACGTGTATGTATAACGTATCTAGCCATTGCTGGTTATCATAAACGGTTCCTACAGTGCTTGCTTTGGGTCAGGGTAATTCGCGTGAATGTAAACAAATATTATTATTATATTATAAACTGGGTTATGTTATCCAATCGCAAAGTAAAAAAGCGTGTATATTGCCGAATATTCTCCGACTTCAAGGACAGTGTAACGTTTTTTACACAATAGTTTTACAATCTACAGTGAGAGGAAATGTTTGTGTGTATTTAATCAAAAAAACTTCTCATCGTTCGTCTAAAATTCGTTCATATTCAGATCATAGACTTTATATAATTGTGTTAAAATAAAACGCCTTTTCTTAGTGATCCATTTCATAACTAGAGAACGACGAAAAAATGGTCAAACGATGCGTTGTTTAAGAACGTTTAACTCAAAAAAGTCCACAAATTGATAAAATATGATGAAGTTATATATAAGCCTATTTTAAGCTTTCTTGTGGGATTTAAGTACATAGGAAATCTTAAACTGTTATCAATATAAACTTGCTTATCGTCAAAGAGATTGTATGCAGATAAAAATTGCCCGTTTTGTTTGGACAAGTAGTTAAAATTTTGCGATTTCGTTTTGGTGGCGAGGAAAGTGAGAAATATGGCGTCGTCGTATACAATTAGTATACGAGGCATGTTTTTTAAGTAAGTACCGTTTTGAAATTAAAAAAGAACGTGCTATGATATCTCAATAATTTTTACATGAAAGCCTGTACCTTTATCTACTTTACTACATAATTTTCGTCAATATTGAGGCACTTGTCATAACGTTGTACCAGTTTTTGAATGCCCTCCTCAAAGAAGTCTGCCGCCGAAGGAGTATTGCTTGTGGAATTTCTGCCTCGTAATGAGACAATCAATGCAGCAGCTTATTGTAAGACATTGCACAATCTGCGCCGTTCAATCGAGAACAAAAGACGTGGCAAGTTGAGCAAGGGCATCGTTTTGCTGCATGAAAATGCCCTTCCACATGTGACTAATCAGACCAAAGATCTCATTACATCTTTTCGATGGGAAAGTCTAGATCATCCTCCGTACAGCCCTGATCTGGCGCCCAGTGTCTACCATCTGTTCCTGCACTTGAAGAAACACCTTGGCGGTCAGAGTCTTCAAGACGATGACGAAGTCAGAACATTTGTGATGCAGTTTTTTTTAAAGTCAGGCGGCAAACTTCTATGAGGAGGGCATTCAAAAACCGGTACAACGTTATGAAAAGTGCCTCAATATTGACGGAAATTATGTAGTTAAGTAGATTAAGGTACAGGCTTTCATGCAAAAATAAAATTATTGAGATATCATAACACGTTTTTTTTTAATTTCAAAACGGTACTTACTTAAAAAACATGCCTCGTATTTCGGCACAAAATAGGCAGCCGCGAGGAGCAATCGCGTGGTCTCAGTGATTTGACAATAATGTAATTTTGTTTAACAAATATTCAATGATAAATATTAAATAAAATTGACATTATTATTACTAAAGTACCTATACAAAACATAAAAATCGTTGTAAAAGATAAAAAGTTATCTGAACTGAACTAGTAATATTATAAGGTCCCCGCACTTGTTTCCTATCTACTTGCGCAATAAATTAAACTGATTTGATTGATTTAATTGACTTTTGTGTTGAAAACAATATATGGGCGAAGTTCACAAAGATATCAAAAGTTCAAATAAGCTTGTTAGCAATATCTATGCAACTGCATTTCACAGCGCCATCTGTTGACACGTTTACGAATTGTTCATGGTTTATAAACATCCGATTATCGCCTTCTGATGTCTATTTGCGAGAATCTATAAATAATAGTGAATTTTTATTGATCAGTTAAGTTATAACTGTTTTTGAAGTTAATAAATAAATTGATTGATGTTACTCTATTCATCCATTCATCCATTAGAGGCCAGAAGAACTTTTAGATTAGATGTTCAAAAACAATGTACCGTAAATGTTAAGATTTCTGACTTTTCATAACTCATTTGGCCATTGTTGAATACGAATTCGAATGTGCGTATTCGTTTCCGCAAAGCCATATTAATGTACAAGACAGTATGTGCTCTGCTGGCGAACCTGCAGCAGAACATATCACCAAGGCCTGCTTGAAAATTAAAAAAAAAAATCCAATTGCGTAAGGCCTCGTAGAGAAAGAGTTAACCGTGGGAGCGCGTCTGTTTTATGTTCTGATTGGATTGTCATAGGACCGTTGTATTAGTTAACACAAAGAGTGCGTTGAGCGAAAATATTTACATTACGGTAATTATTCTAAGTAGTAAAATTACCGTTAATATTGTCAGAAAGAGTTCATATATTAAAAATCGAAATGTTAAAAGTTGATATATTAAAAGAGATCCATACCGTATGTCTATAAACTCGCAATTGGCGATGTAAGTGCTGAAGGAATTATCTTATAAAGCTGGATAATACAACTAGCACCCACGCCGTATGATCTATGAGCGAAATAATGTAAGTTAAAGGCAACCCACTTACAGATAAAAAAAGAGTGCCTATTACAATTACTTGCTTTCTTCGACACTAACCTCCTTAGCTGGGAGTGCGATTTCTCACAGGAAAGACACCAATTGGTCTAGTCCAAAGTAAGCACTATAAGGCTTGTGTTATGGAAACTAGGGTAACGGATAGACATACATGTATCATACATAAATAACTAAAATTAATAGAAATATATTTAAATAGCCATGACTCAGGTACACATGCTCGTATTCATCACACAAACGTCTGCCCTTTCCGGGATTCCAACCCAGGATTGTTAGTTTTCGTTTTGCACCAATAACAGATAAAGATATATGATTATTTTTCAATATGAGCAGTTTTATGCGTTCAATGTTGGCCTATACACAAGATAGAATCGCGTCGATCAAAATGTATGTGATTTATACACACGCGCAGAAATATTCGTATCGTGGAAACAGCGTGAGCTCAACAACACTTGGTTGATAATTAGCAAATTACCGAGTGCTGAACGATAAATTACTGTTTACTTCAATTTATTTACGTAATTTGTTACTTATAGCATTGATTTATGTAGGTAGGAGAAAAATACATGGGTGTTAGCGTATAAAAACCATGAAACAATATGTCTAATAAAAATAATGAATAGGAGACGGATTTTCATGCATATGTTTGAATTGACAATTTAAACGTTACTTCTTGAAAAAAGCGTGAAAATTAACAATTTCATATAAATCTTAATGTTATACTAGCTGACCTGATAACGCGTTGCTATGGTAACGCGTATACAATGGAAAAAGAGCGGGAAAAGAAGCGGGAAAAAGAGCGGACAGACAAACACACAAAGAACAAATTTGTGTTCTTAGTTTATAGACTAGCTGACCCGGTAACGCGTTGCTATGGTAACGTTATTGATACAATGGAAAAAGAGCGGACAGACAAACACACGAACAACAAATTTGTGTTCTTAGATTAGGTATACATATGTATCCCCATTTTTCGGATTTGACCTGCGAAATCTCTCAGTCGCATCTAAAGATATTTTTAAAATGACTTCACCTTGTATATACTTATTGCTAATAGTTAATATAACTTCCAATATTATTACAAACCTCATGACATCAGAGGGAATATTAGTCGTGCAACTTCATTTAAACCTAGCAATAAATAATATATTTTATAACATTCATGAGACATTTACAGACACGCTCGAGAGGGACTTGAATATTTCATTACTAGCTTTTTTCCTTTTTTAAGATCGACTACAACTCACCTTATAAGAAAGAGAGTGCGACACACCATATTTTTAAATAATTTTACACAACAGATAGCTTTGTTAAAACCTTTTGACATGAGTGAAAGATTGGTGTGTGGTTTAAAGAATAAGAGTGTTATTTATCATTTTCAATTTATTCTATTTAAATAATAAAATAGTAATATACATATATTGATATTTGACTTCAATTTAATACATTTTATTGTTCTTCGAACTTTGATATTATTAACAATTATTGAAGTTCTTAAGGCGGAATATATTGGTCCTTTGTCTCTGTCAGAAATGTAAAAGAGTTATTTATCAGAATAAGTCCGAATTTTTATTTTCGTGGAAATGACTTTTTTCTGCCTCAGACAAGAGAAATAAAAAACGATTTAACCTTATGATATGTGAATCAAAAAATCCTTATCCTTACTAATATTATAAATGGGAAAGTGAGTTTGTTTGTTTGTTCCGCTTTCACGCCGTAACTACTGAACCGATTGCTTTGAAATTTTGCAGACGTAAAGATAAAAGTCCGGATTAAATAATAGGGTGCTTTTTATCCTGGAAAAAATTGATATTCCCGAAGTAAAACAAAAATATTGTTTGCTTGATGGATGGATTGTAGATGGCGCTGTGTGTCGTTTAAAACAACGTAAAATATTGCAAATGAATATAAACATGTAAATTTAGAAGCTAAATGATACGATAATGAATCCCCGAAAATGAGGAATTCCCGAGGGATGACGTACAATTTGTTTTATCGTCTAAACTGTTTTTTTTTACATCTACTTATATGTTGCAAACGAATATGAACATTTAAATTTTGAAGCTAAATGATACGAAAATGAATCCTTGAAAATGAGGAATTCTCGAGGGATGACGTACAATTTGTTTTATCGTCTAAATTGTTTTTTTTACATCTACTTATCCTGAAATCACTAAAGTCAACGCATTAGTAATTGGTATAAGTATTAGTTACGTTATTTAGTGCTTGAGGTATGCGATAGATGGCGCTGGGTGTTTTTTTAAAACATGATAACGATGTGTTTTTTAAAATACATAAGAAGTGGAATGATAGCTTACGCTATTTAGTTCTTCAGGTATGCGATAGACAGCGCTGGGTGTTTTTTAAAACATGGTAACGATGTGTTTTTTAAAATACGTAAGAAGTGGAATGATAGCTTACGCTATTTAGTTCTAGAGGTATGCGAAAGATGGCGCTGGGTGTTTTTTAAAACGTGGTAACGAAGTGTTTTTTTAAGATACGTAAGAAGTGGAATGAAGTATATGATTTTTTTATCCAGCGTTACATCGCGCTTCTTAGATTTATCCGTGGGAATGAGAAGTTTTCTTATAGTTGTGCTTATTACCGCAATATAACCGAATTCCACGCGGGCGAAGCCGCGGGCGAAAAGCTAGTATATTTTATAATATAGAAATTAAATTTTTAACAAGAAAATATGCGTAACTTGGTTTTGTTTCGAGGTATTAAAACGGAAGGTTGAAAATAAGAATTTTTTTCGAAAGATAGATACGCGGCAATAAACATTCATAACTAAAATCTATAGGCGAAACCAAAGAAGGTTTCTGTTACTAAAAGTATTCCATTTACTTTAATTGTATAGCATCAGCCTGTGCAGTATTACAGCATCCCTTAATCGGTTATACTTTTTTCAATGTAGGATGATACTTTTGACAGGTGTTACTTTCTTATTGCTACGTACTAAGGTTGCATTTGTTTCCTTATGTTTGGCTTGACATTGCAATAGCAACTTTATACCCTCTATATAGGTGTCAACTGTCAAAAGTATCATCCTACATTGGACAAAGTATAGAAGTAGACAATTCTTTTTAAGAAATGCAAAAAAAATACAAAAATAGTTCACACATCAAAAAATACATTCGCAAAATTATCAATTCGCTCATTAGCAAGCAACACACATGGAAATGTAATTTTCGCACAGAGCTACATTGAATGTAATCATGATCTTTTTCAATATTTAGTGGTACAGTCAGCCTTGAAATTATATTTACACTTTAGTGCAACAGCAAAATATGCAAGATGCACTCTGCCAGCTGCAAATGTACAATGGGAAATAAATGCAAAACCAGTTGATACCAAAACAGTAATACGACTTGACCCATCACCAATAACTCTACAAGTGCTTCTCCCTCGCACGAAGCATCATCAGAAATGATTAGAACGTGCCATATCCAGCACAGAATAGATCTATGGGGTGCCGAGTGTGTGGTGCACTTTGCATATATTGCGGAAGTAAGCTTGACATTTAGTTTTCTTATGGATATAGACTTCAAGCAATGCCAGTTGCTATCAAATACTTTAGAAAATACCAGTAAAACGCACTCTCTATATTACTAAGGTTGCAACGCAAGATAGTTTTTACAACAATTTGTTTTCTCACGCAATATTTGTAAGTCTATTTTTAAACAAAATATTGTATTAAAAAAGATCGGAAGGGTTTATCGTTCTGCTAGACAAGTGATAAGCCTTACGATATCACTTACAGCTGATTCTCGGGTAGCGCTGTTGAACACGAAAGAAAGCTTTCTTTGGTAAGTCTACACTAATATTATGAAGAGAAATGATTTTTATTTTTGTATGTTTACAATGAATAAACTCAAAAACTACTGCGCCGATTTCAAAAATTCTTTCACCATTGGAAAGCTGCATTCACGCTCAGTAACATAGGCTATGTTTAATGCTAGAAAAAATTTAAAGAATTTTGTCCACCCGTACGAAGCCGGGACGGACCGCTAGTATTAAATAAAAACATCATTTGTTATTTCTTTTTAACATAATTTCAATTTAAGATTTATTTGATATATTTATTATTAAATTGTAAATTGTAAAAAAAAAAATCTCAATTGATTGGACAGTGAAATTGATAAAGATATTAAATCGATATTGATATCAGTTGACGGTTGAAAAGTTCCCTCTTTTCCTAAAGAGGTGTCCACTTTATTTATTAATTGTAAAAGCACTTAAAAATCTTAAAAAATCATTACAGACAAGGCTTAGATACTTACTGTTTTTAATTTAATTTTTTGCATTCACAATGCAATATTTTCTATAAGATATAAAATACGTGTGTAAAAAACAACTACGCCTCCGAGCCCTCAGGTAGGATTCGAACCCACGACCTTCCGCAATCCGGGCGAGTGCTCTGACCGCTGAGCTACCGAGACGCTGGCAAACGTGTCGAATTTTACAAACGTATTTCAACTTCTACTATGAGCTAGTATCATTCCACCAATGTTGAACGCTAACTGCTTTCAACATCGAAAGTAATATTTTTACAAATATTAAACACTACAATAGATACCTACTTACTGTCAATATTATTTCTTTATTATATTTTTATATATAGAAATTCGCATAAGAGATGGGCAAAACACTTAAAAAAATAATTTAATTAGTCGCAATGGTTCTATCATATGTAAATATATTAATGTGCATATGTTTGTTGTGTGTGTGTAATTATTCTTAAATATGGGAAAAAATATTTAAAAAACACGAGCGAGCCTTACAATAGTCGCAAATGATGTGTAACATTTGATTAATGGAGATGATTCCTAAACATTAGAATCAATTTCTTCTTTTTTAAATCGTAAGATCATAAAAAAGATCAAGTTTAATAATATAATTTTTTTAAGCAGTGACAGAAATTAACCTAAAATGCTAAATACTGAAATACGTTATTCGAATAATTATTTATTATTACTTACTTGAATTTTTTCCAATGATCTGCACTTTATTGAGACTTATTATCAACAGTCAATGTTTATTTATGTAGTTGAAGTATATAAATTGATTTATATAACAGCAAATTTTATACACCGTATTTACACTTACAACACTGTAACTTAAGTGCACAGCTGATGGCTGACAGTACCGACCTCTCGGAAAATTGGTTGGTACTATCTGACGGTCAACTCTAAAACCGCGCGCTCATTCGTTAAATAGAATTTCACGAAATCACTCCCACAAATTGCAGGAAAGCGAGAGGAAAGATGTTACACATAAAAGAAATGGGAACTTTGTCATCTTTGTAAATAAATAGAACATAAAATGTATAGTCGCCAAATCAGATAACATTTCCTTTTCGTTTAAAATGACACCTTTATAAAAAATGTCTTATTCCAGAGAAATAAAGAACAAATCCAGTCCATAAAAGGATACAGCAAAATTTTTTTTTTTAACTAGAGAATACATGAAAATTTTAAAAATCTATAAAGAAATTTTTTTTTAATAACAATCGGTACGTAGATGAGCTAGGTATTTGATTAATTACCAGTAATCAGTTCAGTTCAATTAAGAGATTATTTTCCTGGTACTGAAATGTATGTTGTATTGACTCTGGTAATAACATGTTACATTATTAAGATGATGCATGTTAACTTCAACCTTCAGTATTTAATCTGACGCATTTACTTGTTCACATTGTACGAAGATACGTACCGATATAATAGCGTAATTGTATATCACTGTTTACTGTAACGTAGATTTTTTTCTGGCATGATTTTTTCAGATAGCTACAAAACACGAATCAATCATCAGTTATCTCAATATACAAACGTACTTATATGCCAGCACAGACAGAAGTATTATTTATCACATCTAAAGTGATTTTTAGCATGAAAATTCATTAGATACTCTACACTAACCGACCTTTTCAATCGTTTGATATATCTGAAATGAGACATTTAAAGGGGTTTCAAGATTTTTGTATGGAGGTTGGCCCTGACGTCGGCCGCCATTTTGATATTTTTTCAAATATATTTAGATGGAGGACACTTATACAAACAAAAAATGTTATATAACATGATATCCTAAAGCGTCACGTTTCGGAGTTATTCACCAAAATTAAAGTATAGGTAATAAAACAAATCATTTTAATGAAACACATTTATATCTGATTCCTATACTGAATTGTATTAAAAAGGTTATTAATGAACAAAATCAATTATTAGTAATAAAATATTTGTTTTCTTTCTTTGTCTGATTCAGATTACAAATAAAAACTTAAAAACATGAAATAACTACAACATAAATAAATAAATTCGTTATAACAACTGTTATATCTATCTTTGAATAACTCAGAAACGTGACACTCTATGATGTAATGTTATATAACATTTTATGCTTGTATAAGTGTCCCCTATCCAAATATATGACATTTATTGTGCACCGCGATTTTGAAAAAAAAAAATTAAAATGGCGGCTGATGTTAGGGCCAAAACTTTCAAACTCCTTTGATTATGGAAAATTTCGAAATTGTTAAATTGTCATTTAATAATCATTATTGGACTATAATTATAATTCTTCTTTTTTAAAGCAATCGGTAAATTAAGGCAGTTTCAATACAAAATTGCTTATATAGGTCTAAGTAATTCATTATTACTATTTTAATTGAAAGCAAAATTGAAAATTTAATCATTTGTGAAAACCATTATTCTGTGGAATGTGCTAGACATTTGAATAGAGTTTCGTTCAGTAAGTACACCATCCGCAGATAAGTAAAATAGGGCTTTTGATATACCATAGTCTTGCAGAATCTTTTGGAGGATACCATCGTCGGTCTTCAATTTATTAAGATTTTTGTTACATAACATAATGTGATGTAGCATTAGTTCACGATTCCAGTAGTAAGGTAGTCTATTTTCGCTTCAGTTGTGAATTTTAACATCTACACTAATATTATGAAGAGGAAAGATTTGTATTTTTGTATGTTTGTAATGAATAAACTCAAAAACTACTGAGCCGATTTCAAAAATTCTTTCACCATTGGAAAGCTACATTTACGCTGAGTAACATAGGCTATATTTAATGCAAGAAAAATATAAAGAATTTTGTCCACCCGTGCGAAGCCGGGACAGGACGCTAGTTTATATATATAAAGATTCCCTGTCACAGTGTTCACCGCAATGAACTCCGAAGCTACTGAACCAATTTTAGTGATATTTTTTTATTTAGTTGGATTAGTTCCGACTTAGGACATAGGATAGGATACATATTATCTACTAGCTGACCCAGCCACGCGTTGCTGTGGCAGTAATATTATTTTTCTAAAATAAAAGTAGCCTAAGTTACTCCTTATTACATCAGCTACCTGTCAATAAAAATCCCGTCAAAATCGGTTCAGCCATTTCAAAGATTAGCCGGAACAAACAGACAGACAAAAATTGTAAAACATGTTATTTTGGTGTATGTATCGTATATATATTCTTATGCATGTAGTAAAAAACGCTTATTTCAATATTACAAACAGACACTCCACTTATTTCTTTATTTCTTCTTTCACATAGAATTATCAGTTACGATTTATAACTTAATCTAAAAATAATTGTAAATTAGTCTATTCGAGAGACTGGCGTTCATACTAGGAGAACCTGTATGACAGATACACATCTTCACATCCGAACCGACGATTTCCAATTAACATTTTTGAAAATAAAAGAGAAGCAATATAAGATCGAGCTTAACTTAGTGTGTGTGTGAATATGAGTATGTGTGTTTAATGTGATTTTACGAAGGAACGGTTAACAAATCTTAAATTACATTATAGTTCAGTGATTTAAGCCAAGAGATTGTAATCTTTTTGCAATCATATTTACTTCTTGGATAGATGTTAGAGGCTAGTCATAGCTAATGCGAAAACGCCAATTATTTTTAAAATATTATGGATGTTGCACAAAGAAGTAGTAGATATTACTGACAGTGTATGTAAATGAAATTTTTTTTTGAGATATCCATTTAAGATATAATTTTGAACTTGTTTAAATACATTTGGGTTTAATAAGAATATGTTTAAATTAAAATTTAATTTAAAATTTAGTGTTTTTAACACGCTTTTATTAGCTTCATTGTAAGAAAATCTTGGAATCTTAATTTGACCCACTTTCCGGTCTTTGATTCGGATGAAATTTTGCACACGCTCTGAGTTCTGATGACAATACATGACTAGCTAAGAAACGTCATTACAAATCAAATATGGCGGCCTCCCCAAGATGGGGAACTGGCTGTTTGAAATGCACTTCCATGATATGGGTATCAAATGAAAGGGTTTGCTGTCAGGAATACGAAAAAATAGTCATTTTCCACTTTTTAGTTTCTTTCATCATTAAAGCGTGTTTTTTAGTTTTTTTAACTATATTTTTATTATGGAGATAAACAATTACAAAAGACAATTTTCATTGTTTTATGGATAAAATTACTAGTTGCCTGATATTGCATTTTTTTTTGTATTTGTAAAACAAAATTATTGTCATTTTATTTTCTCTAACTTCATAACAAAATGGACGGAGGTGTATTTTATCAAAATAAAATGTAGAGTTTTATAGAATGAATCCATGTTATATAAATTCTAACCAATTATTAAATACATATTTGTATATTAAATCAGTGCAATATCAAAGACACATAATTTTTTTGTAAACATTTTATTTATTTTTTATTTATTTCTCAATACTGAACTTTTTTTAAAATAAAGACTAAAAAATGTATTTTTTTTTAAATACGTGAACGGTAGCTTCCTTTTTCGAATAACGTTAAAGACTAATTAGAAATAGTATCACATGATTTTTATGTAAATTGACGCATAAAACAACTTGTGTTTTGACCATTGATACTGATACCAATATAGGTACTTCATCTACCAGTAGATATTGAATTTTATATATGTTAAACTTTGAGCTGAAAATTCAATAGCAAATTTGGAGCACTTTATAGTTTGATGTGCTGTTCTGTCTGTATAAAAATACACTAAAGGATTTTAAAAAATGACTGTGGAAAGTGTGAAATATGTATTGTCATATTTCTAATAGACTAGCTGACCCGGTAACGCGTTGCTATGGTAACGCGTATACAATGGAAAAAGAGCGGGGGAAAAGAGCGGATAGATAAACACAAACAACAAATTAGTGTTCTTAGATTATAGAATAGCGGGGCCCGTCCCGGCTTCGCACGGGTGGACAAAATTCTTTAATTTTTTTCTATAATAAATATTTTTCCGTTAGCGCCATCTCACGTCCGGTATACTAACTACTTGCGCTAACGCGTTGCCATGGTAACGCATATACAATGGAAAAAGAGCGGGAAAAAGAGCGGACAGACAAACACACAAACCACTGTGATCTTAGATTATAGACTAGCGGCCCGTCGCGGCTTTGCACGGGTGGACAAAATTGTTTAATTTTTTTCTATTATCAAATATTTTTCCGTTGGCACTATCTAGCGTCCGGTAGACGAACTATTTGCAGTTAACGCGTTGCTATGGTACCGTTATTGATACAATGGAAAAAGAGCGGGAAAAGGAGCGGACAGACAAACACACAAACCACTGTGGTCTTAGATTATAGATTAGCCATGGGTGAAAAAGTATATATAGCAGAGCACTATAAACATTGATTGCTCAATTTAGTGAAATTGTGTAATGAATCATAGATAATTTCCAAGCAATCAAATAATTATGTGCAAATCACGACCCCGCTGTGTCTCGTTATGTTGAAACTTACATTTTGTGTTAGTACTACTGCATCAGTGAACAGAGGATTGAGTGTACGTTTTCAAATATGTAAACGTTAATGTGATATTGAAAACCGAACCTAATTTCGTTGTGTTAAGATCTAACATAGAAATATTCAAGCGTTATAGAAGGTTTGCATCGAGCTTCTGTACAGTAAAGCTATTATAGAAATATCGTAGTAAGAAATCGTCTCACGGCAAGAGCTTGTATTTTCCTTGCGTGATTGGTAACTATCTTTTTTGATGAACATACATAAACCCTAGTATTAATTAAAACAGTAATATTACCATGTTTTTTTTATTATTTTTGCGGTTCTGATATTACGACGCAGTTGCATAGCAGTGCAAATGATTATTTTAGAGTGTAATATTTAACTGCCTAACCAACTTATACTTAACCAGTCCAATCTCCACATAACTAGGTCTGCAATGCTGCTGCTGTTCGCAAATACTGAGCGAAGAACTACCTTACCTAACCTCACCTAAATTTCATTAATGTAGTCTCAGCGGTTTGGCTGTGATCAGCTTTTGAATTTTTCTTTCGGTGATTATTCCTCCATGGTATGTCCGATTTCAAAACTTTTTTTTCCTGGTCATGGTGGTCATGACATTAGTCATGACCACGATGTGAGTTTTGGCGCCAAATTTCATCAATGAAGTATCAGCGGTTTGGCTGTGATCAGCTTTTGAATTTTTCTTTCGGTGATTATTCCTCCATGGTAAAGTCTATATTTTTTTTACATAGCCTATGTCCGTCAGGTTATAATCATTTATGTTAATGCCAAAATTCGTTCGAATCGGTTGAACCATTGAGTAGCAGGAGGGAGACAAGCGAAATTTGTGAGTTGCTTAAAAGAGAGCTTCGCTCAATTACCGTAGATTAAGGAGGCCGAGTGGGCCGTGCCCACCCCAATATGGTCTAGTGCCTACCCCAGTATCTAAATATGAAATTTTATGATTGACGCCAAAATACTGCATCATCATCGGCCATGGCACGGCAGTGGCTAGGCCTCCTATGAAAAATAAACCTAGATATGCTAATTATAATTATTGTCTATAAAATCTAAATATTAAACACGTTACAACAAGTCACTTTGTTAATAATGGCCTAAAAGTGTTTCGTTTAAAATTTTTATAGTGTTTAATTTACACTAATATTATAAAGAGGGAAGATTTGTATTTTTGTATGTTTGTAATGAATAAAATTAAAAACTACTAAGCCGCTTTCAAAAATTCTTTCACCATTGGAAAGCTACGTTCACGCTGAGTGACATAGGCTATATTTAATGCTAGAAAAAATTAAAAGAAATTTGTCCACCCGTGCGAAGCCGGGACGAGCCGCTAGTTTATTATAAAGCAATATTTACGTATCAAAAAATATATAAACGGACGTATGGTAAAGAGGCTGGTACGAGAAATGTAGAGCTAGTCATAGTTCAGTCGAAAACTCCAAGTACTTTTAAAATATTATGTTTTCACAAAGAAGCAGCAGATATCGTATATATACTCGCAGTGTAAAGAAACAGTGCCAAACTTCTGAAAAATCGACTTTTAACTCTCCAAGTACATACGACTTTTACAAACTGGCTGTTATATACCTGTTTTGTAATTTGAAAGTTCAATCTGATTAGACTTAATTGACCCATATCAGTAAGGCATAACTGAGAACTGATGATACCTACGTTTCAACAGTGATTTCAATGAAAATTCACTTAAATAATAATAACTTAAAACTGTTTGCTTAAAGGCAATAACATAACGGTTTGGTCTATTAAAAGTTCTATGTTTATGACTTACAATTCAAATGCGTATCCATTATCAATCTTTGAAAAGTATGACATGTCCATGATGTCCATCTTTTTTAATTATTTAAATATTTTATTCTTTCTTTTAATTAGTTTAAATTATTAAATACTAGCGGCCCGTCCCGCTGACAAAATTCTTTAAATTTTTTCCAGCATTAAATATAGCCTATTTTACTCAGCGTGAATGTAGCTTTCCAATGGTGAAATAAAATTTTAAATCTGCTTAGTAGTTTTTGAGTTTATTCATTGCAAACATACAAAAATACAAATTTTTCCTCTTTATAATATTAGTGTAGACTAATGACAAAAGCTATCTAGGTATTATTAAATACTAATGACAAAAGCTATCTATTATTAAATACTAACGACAAAAGCTATCTATTATTAAATATTTATGACAAAAGCTATCTAAACACACGAAAAAGGGATTATTTGCTAGCAGTTTTAATTTTTACAAGAGTCCTATTCTTTTCTTTCATTCTGTATTAAGTTATTTACTTGGAACCGTACTGTTTGACCATGCGTGTAAAACCAAGTGAAATAGCAACATACTTACGGTTATAAAGGACAGGGATACAACAGTTACCTTGGCGTTACACAGTCGCGCAACAGCATGGAAAGTAAAGGGTCTTAGTTATTGTATGTTTCCATGAAACTTATCTGAATGTTTTAGCTGTTTTTTGGTATGCGCTATAAAGTTATTAATGTTAACATACCTAACTACATAGATTTCCGCCATGATTGTCCACGTGGATTTCATCATCTATACATATAAATAAAACTGGCGTGTCTGTTTCTAATATTGAAACAACCGTTTTTTACTGCATGCATATGAATATATATACGGTACATACACCAAAAAAACATTTTTTACAATTTTTGTCTGTCTGTCTGTCTGTTTGTTCCGGCTAATCTCTGAAATGGCTGGACCGATTTTGACGGGACTTTTATCGGCAGGTAGCTGATGTAATATGGAGTAACTAAGGCTACTTTTATTTTAGAAAAAATATTTTATTTTAGAAAAATAAAGTAATGTTGCAATGTCCAAGTACTGTCCAGTACCACGCGAGGCTCACGCGCAAATTATAATAACTGAGCCACGGCAACGTGTGGCCGTGTCAGCTAGTTTGCTATAAATTCTTAACACTGTGATGTAGTAAATTTTGTCATTCAGTATCCGGCATGTTTTGGAGAAAATTAAACCGCTGGATCTTGCTAGAAGCGTGAAATATACAAAGGCTTCCTTAAATAACGTAAGCGAGCGCAATATTTAACACGACGCCCTTCGCTAGACAACACTATACAATAATTGCTTAATCATGTATGCCTGTCTGTAGCAGATTCACTGATTTCTCTCAAACTTTGTAGATTGGTTGGTAGGTACCCACATACATACTTTTAAGGATGAACGCTGAAGAAGTGCATAGATTAATTGAAATAGTGAGAATAATCGGTCATTATTTAATATATCGTACAAGGCAGGATTGCTACTTTTGCACCGAACGGTCGTCTAATGTTATTATAAATATGTTTATTGAGCGAAGCTCTGAAAGTGTTAAGCTCTCTTTGAGTCAACTCACAAATTTCGCTTGTCTCCCTCCTGCTTCTTAACTGTTCAACCGATTGGAACGAATTTTGGCATGAACATACATGATTATAACCTGACGGACATAGGCTATGTAAAATAACATAAAAAAAATATACGGTCGGATTGAGAACACTCCTTTTTTTGAAGTCGGTTAAAAAAATATAGACTTTACCATGGAGGAATAATCACCGAAAGAAAAATTCAAAAGCTGATCACAGACAAAGCCCTGAGGCTACATTGATAAAATTATGATAATTTTTTTTTTTTTACTGGAGGGAGACTGTACCAGGGTCGTCTGCTTAGGTACCTCCGTCTTACCTATTTCTGCCGCAAAGCAGCAGTGCTTGCATTGCTGTGTTCCGGTTTGAAGGGTAAGATATGGCAGTGAAATTACTGGGTACAGTGACTTTACATCTTGTGTCACAAGTTGGCAACGTACACTGTGGTTCTTGTGGGGGTTGCAGTTTTGCTGCGAATCTCATAAGAGTACTAAGAAACATAATGTAACTATTCATTTATTTTATAATTTCTAAAGTTTATCAATTTTACTACATTTTAAAATGTACTCAAACGAAAAGTGACCTCAATTCAAAATATAAGATAAATTTTAAGGACCGTTTGATACGAGTAACTTAGGTGGCATCTCTTATCCGTTATAATTTAGGTCACCCTAAAAATCGGTTCTGGATGTAAAAAAGCTCTTCATACTTCACAAAGGAAATAGTCTATATTTTTCTTATTATATTGATGACTAACTGAGTATGACATTGTGTTATAATAGCTCTTATAAATTAGTAAGTATTTGCTATTGCCCATAGCTGAATAGCTGAAATTAGAATATGACTAGCGGCCCGTCCCGGCTTCGCACGGGTGGACAAAATTCTTTAAATTTTTTCTATTCTTAAATATTTTTCCGTTAGCGCCATCTAGCGTCGGGTAGACGAACTACTTGCGTTTAACGCGTTGCTATGGTAACGTTAATTGATACAATGGAAAAAGAGCGGACAGACAAACACACAAACTACTGTGATCTTAGATTATTGAGCGAAGCTCTCTTTTAGGCAACTCACAAATTTCGCTCGTCTCCCTCCTGCTACTTAACGGTTCAACCGATTCGAACGAATTTTGGCATGGACATACATGATTATAACCTTAGGGACATAGGCTATGTAAAAAATATAGACTTTACCATAGGGGAATAATCACCGAAAGAAAAATTTAAAAGCTGATCACAGCCAAACCGCTGATGCTACATTGATAAAATTTGGCGCCAAAACTCACATCGTGGTCATGACTGATGTGCAAAAAAAGTTTTGAAATCAAACATACATTGTTACATTGACAACATACATTGTTTGTGGTCTTTATTCTACCCATTTAAAATAAAATAAATTCTTTATTATACGATTACTAGAAATAATGAATGGCGAATGACTCTAATTTTATTTACTAGAGAGTCTCTATGAAACTTGACACGTAAGGTGACTTACGTAGCGACAGATTGCGTGAGTGTCGTTAAGAACATGTGTTTATAAATTGGATCTAATTACATTTTCAACGTGATTTCATTAAAAGGAGTTGGTTTGGTTTTTTATCATCTAACATTATTATTTGTGTTTAACAAGATTTTATATGTAAGGAAATTATAACGAGATAAATGTTACAATATATCAGGCAGAAACATTCAAAAAATATTTGATAATTATAAAGTGTAGTTGTGCCAGTATTAAATTCAAAAGTACCGCGTTATTTATTTGTATGTTTAGCCTAGCCTCACCTCCTTTAACTATATTTCCCTTTCGCTCTTACCGTGTCTCACATATGGAAGAGCCAGACGACTGCGCCATCTATTGGCGGCAAATCATACCGTAATGTGGCCAACATGCGGACAAAAAAGAATAAAGAAAAAAGTCGACTGATGGCCGCTCTCGCGCGTGCACCGAGTTCCGCAATATTAAATTGAACTGGTATCAGAACTCCTACAACAAACTATAGTTTTATGTGGCTGTGTCTTCGTGTGCGTAACAATAAGGAGCAGCAAAGCACAGGGACGTCCCCGGCAGCCTCCAGTATCTTAGACCACATGGCGGTCAAGTTATCGTGCCCCCTTCATCTTCCTCTCACATTTGTTGTCGGCATTAATTTTCTCATACCGCAATACAATCCACTAATTGTGAATCGTCCGCACAACCAAAGTGGTTTCCTCTTTATTAATTACTAGCGGCCCGTCCCGACTTCGCACGGGTGGACAAAATTTTTTAAATTTTTTCTAGCATTCAATATAGCCTATGACACTCAGCAATAATGTGCCTTTCTATTGGTGAAAGAATTTTTAAAATCGGTTCAGTAGATCCCGAGATTACCCCTTACAATTTAACAAATATACAAACACACAAACTTTACTTCTTTATAATATTAGTATAGATTATTTAATACTTGTGAATTCTCGATATTGGAGAACAATGAAGAGATGGCGTTGGTATTCAGCTTTAGTCAAAGATTTTCTACGATCGTACACTTGGAAAAATTCAACGGATCTATCACGGTCTCGGAATTGGAAGAGCACTTGTTTAAATAATGAGCTGTGGGTTTTATGTCCTTGCCGAGGCCGATATTTTTTTTTAATATTAAGTAGGATAAATTATGGCAAGAATTCGTGACTCTACTATTTGTTTCATCGTGGTTTTTATTACACTATGTACTTCTTAATTGGCAGAAGAAACTTCTTCTTTCTGCAATTTCTTTGAAACGATTTGTGTTTCCATTTGCATCGGGCGGTTGTAAATCTGGTAGATTTCTTCTTAGTGTCTATTCTATTCATACGTTTCAGGCCCCAAAAAGTATTGACATGATAAGAATAAGTATTTGAAAAACTACACGCTAACTCTTAGTTAACCCATCCAGCAGGAATTTGAGACTCAATTTTTTCTTTATTAAAAAAGTAGAGCTACTGAAGTTCTTTCCAGTTCCTAGTTACTCGAAATAAGGGACAGGAAACTTTAACAAGGGTAAAAGCGGATCCCAAAGGGCTTTTCTGAAATGATGTCCAAATAGGCATCCGGTATGTAATAAGGAGAATAAATTTCTTTGACAAATCCTTGTTTTTTCTTTGTTGTTAGAAGTAATAGATGATATTTATATGCACAAAATAAAAATTCTTGCTTACGATAAACAATAGAATGCTTTATATTACTTAAAGTTAAAATAAACGCGTGAATTACTAATGTGCACGTGTAATTAATAAAATGTAGATGAAATTCGGCACAATTAAAATGTTATTAAGGTTTGATATTGAATTATCTTCTTTAAAAATCATTAAAGATTATTTTTGTATGATTACGTAATAGTTCTGTTGTCGATACCATCGCACCACAAGGAACTTAGGTAAAATTATTATGAGTTGACATTTAGAAAGCGACAAATTTATTTATAATGAATAAAGATTAATTCTTAAACTTAAATTTAAGTAAAACTAATATCTAATTAGCTATTTTTAATCATTATATTTTTTTAATTTAAAACAATTCTCACTTGATTTGGTTTTATTATACCTTTTTATTGTAAAAAGTTCCCTTGTTTGCATTTTTTTAAAATTATCGTCTTTAAATCTTAATCTAATCTCTATCGAGATATCAGTATCGTAATGTAATGTCCACCGACACAGCGGCAAATCTGACAGAAGGATATCAATTCCCTAATCAATTTAGAATAACATGGATAGGATGCATCCATGTCTCTTAAGAAATGATCTCTTTTCGGTACTATACATAACATAGATTTTTAACTGTGTAGTTAGACAACAAGCAGACCCCTCTTTCCCACTGGGCACATGCCCAGAGCCCCGTATCGAAGTTCCCAGCCAGATCACTAAACAAATACATTTATTACTCAAAAACCTATTTAATTAGAGTAAATCCAACCTCAATTAGGGACTATATTATCGACTTGCATGTGCGAAGCTACTCTACTCTCGCCCAAAAAAAAGGCTATCGAATTTCAGCATGTTAGATAATTTTAAATATGTGAAAATAGCCCCTATTTAAATTAACGATTAGGTATTCATCTATTGACTGTCAATAAAAAAAATCTGATACCTTATTTGTCTATTTTCATTGTCTATTCTAGTTATAAATAAGTGTTCTGTCAAAGTCCTAAGGGTCCCATTATTCTTATATGCCCAGGGCCTCTAATAGGTTAAAGACGACCCCGATAACAAGTTAATTCCCAACATATCAAATCAAGATATTCCTATGACATACCTACAATCGTAGTGTGCATGCATTAATGCGTGGATATCACATTTTCCGGCTGGATGCCTAACTTGTTCTAACTTTGCAGCTGGTTAGAGAAAAATATTGCGACATATTATTGAATGGAATTTATCTGAGCGAAGCTGATGAAACTGGTCATCATAACATTGGTAAGGTGAACAACAAAATCGAGCAAATAAATTGCCTGTTTCTTATTATTTTTGCAATGTTGTCGCGTGTAGGTAATTTTTTATTCTTCATATAGGTATTATTTATTTACACTATAGTTTAACGTATTACGACGAAGAAAACGTATTACTATAAAACTGTTTTAAATTATCTAAATTCCTGTTATTGATTATCTTAATTACTGATTTGTGTTATATTTAATTTCAATTATTTTTCTGTTTAAGTTTACTGTATTTAAATTTTTAAGTATGTCAAAATAAAATAAAATTTCATTTGTGCATGTTGAGTTAACCTATAAGTATCTGTAACATTTAGCCAATTTGTTAAGTTTTTTTTTTGTACCTAGTATTATTGTATACAGGTGTTGGTTAGCCTAATAAATAAATAAATAAATAAATAATAAACTGGTGTATCTGTAACTAGCGGTCTCCCTGTCTGCTCAGCTTTTTTATTTATATTAATATTTGTTACATTCACAACAATCATCCTATTCCAAAGTGAGCACTGAA
This sequence comes from Calamotropha paludella, assembly GCA_927399485.1. Taxonomy (NCBI): domain Eukaryota; kingdom Metazoa; phylum Arthropoda; class Insecta; order Lepidoptera; family Crambidae; genus Calamotropha; species Calamotropha paludella. The sequence goes on from OV656803.1 coordinate 45,586,008, forward strand.
GGTTTCTGTTATGTATGCTAGTGTAACGGATAGATATACATATAATATGAAAAAAAATACGTTAAGAGGATCTGTGGTAACCCTGTGCCCAGCAGTGGGCATCGTAAGGTTTATAATAAGGTGGAAATTTCATAAATAAGTAATATTCATAAAAATATATACACACCCATGACTCAGGTAAAAGCTGCTCTTACATCACACAAACCTGAACCTGAGTCGATGGCATAGTGTAGGTATAATTATTTTTATAACACACAAAAACAATAAGGTTTCGTCAACTGTATAGCAGAGAGAGAAGGTAAATAATAAAATATTGGTGGCCACTACTTTCCGTCATACGATTTAATAAAAACAATAGAATTACCGTTACCGCCGGCGGCGACGGCTGTAGATTGCTCTACGTTTACTTATGAAGTAGTTAGGTTGGTATTATACCTAATATGATCAACATGCTTATAAACATTATCGCAAGTTATGCGTAACAAACACTAGGTCAATCTTAAGGGCATCCTGTTTTGAGCTTATTCATCTTAATAAAGATATAATAAAATTTAAAATAAAATGTTACTTACTTTTAACGATCCTTGATAAGAAGTAAACCGACTGTTTTTAATAATATCCATTCAATAGGGACACATTAGATTGCCAATTAGTATCGAATAAGCGCGGTACACGGAGCACTACACGTATGCGTCTGCGTTGATATTCTGACGGGTGAAAACTGCGCTACGTTCATGCGAACGTGTATTGCCATGGCACATACAAGTTTACGCACTGTTAACCAATACAACATAACGGCTCTTTCTATTCAATTGTAGTTTATTGATATCTGGATAGATTACTTACGCGTCGACAATCGTATTAACAGTTTTTTTATTCAAACGGTTTAGTGAAATTTCGCCTTGCGCTGGTGATAGTTCATATAGGGTACCAATACTCTATTTCCACGATTTAAGATTACGATTTTTGTAGGTTATGTATGTTTGATAAATCCCAATTGTGTTATGACAATACTTTGTGTGTGTGTGTTTGTTACCATATTGTCTCTTGCCCTAAACTTGCCCTTACGTACTCCCGCAAAAACAATACGATAGCGTATTTCTACGCACCACAGCGCCATCTAGTTTACATAAAAAAATTAATGAATGTGACAAATCTTTACAAAAAAGGGTTTAATACAGTTTTGATTTGACAATGATTCATGTGGTCGCAATTTGATTCTCAATCTTGTCAATAATTGTTTTAGCTCTATCAGAGTTACAAAAAAGAAGATTTGGGTAATTTGATAATGTACTGGCAACATTGGCAATTTCATACGTAACCAAACAAGAACATGCTTGGAAGTCTGTAATCAACTTTCGCGGCTTGATCGTCGTGACGTCATCTAAATAAAATCAAACGAAGACGTGAATTCTTAGTTCAATTCTTGATTTCCAACAGAAGTGTGAATCAGCCTTATTTTTATATTTTGTTTACCAGAGAAAAGCTATACCTATGCAATACATTAAATATGTATGTAGGCACTTACTTAGTCAACGTTTCACTATTATAAACATTTCCCATTAGTTCCGAGGGTAAAAATATTATACCCACAATATTGATCAAATTAGTATCAGAATATCTAATGAATAGTGCGTACACCTAGTCGGTTAAATTAAGTTCAACAAACTTAAGTGGTTCACTTAGTTTGGAGTTTCTTTTCTTTATACAAGTGCATAATTAGTCATGCATTTAGATACAATAGCTGCCTTTGTATCGAGAAAAGATAGGTTTTTTTTAAAATCGGGTCGTGTGACTGTTGAGATAATTATAATAAATATTATTCCTGTCGTGACTAAATATAAGCTATGACTCGTCAGCTGATGCAATCAATGTAAGATGAACAGGTTGTTAACTAATGAATAACTAGTAGAAATCTGGTATCTTTTTAGTACCATTCATAAGTCCTGTATCATTACTGGAGGTAATTTTCATACGCCTTCAGGGGCCACAAAATGAGCGGCAGTGTTTTCTGAATTAGGGTTTTATGTATATGTATTTTTACTTTATGTATTTTTTTATGGATTTTTACTCATATTTCCAACCTGCCTCCCAAGCGTGGACATTATGCTAGAATTATTAGCTTTTCCATAGGCTTCCAACCAGTGGTGTCTTATGGCTGAGATAATGATCATGTAATAGTTTTATACTTATCTACAATCATATTACTTTTCCTGGCAATTGATTGACACAAAGAACACAAATTTGTTGTTTGTGTGTTTGTCTGTCCGCTCTTTTCCCCGCTCTTTTTCCATTGTATCAATTAACGTTACCATAGCAACGCATTACCATAGCAACGCGTTACCGGGTCAGCTAGTCTATAATCTAAGAACACAAATTTGTTGTTTGTGTGTTTGTCTGTCCGCTCTTTTCCCCGCGTATATGCGTTACCATAGCAACGCGTTACCGGGTCAGCTAGTTACGATTTAATATCGTAATTCACTCAATGGACTTAATAAACTTAAGTCCGTTGTTACGAAGTCACGTATACTTAAACATAAATGGATAAAATAAAAGAAGCATTTTTAAACAAAGAGTGAAGACTACGCATATCTTAATGAAAACAATACGAAACTCATGACATTTTCTAAATATTATTTATACTAATATTATAAAGCTGCAGAGTTTGTTTGTTTGAACGCGCTAATCTCTGGAACTACTGGCCCGTTTTGAATAATTCTTTCAGTGTTGGGTAGTCCATTTATCGAGGAAGGCTTTAGACTCTAAAACATCACGCTTCAACCAAAAGGAGCGAAGCAACAGTGAAAAATCATAATAACAGAAATTGACGCGGACGAAGTCGCGAGCAACAGCTAGTCAAAAATAACAGTAGCGATTTTGAAGCCTGATTAACTGTTCTATCCGAATCGTGTTAAGGACACGTTTGTGTGATAAAAACACGGATTTATTCCCAAGTTATGGTTCTGGTAAATAAGTATATAACAACTTCTTTTGTATTCTATTTATTATAGAAAACCCTCAGATTACTAAATGATTCAAAATGTATTACTATTATTTATTATGTATCGATATTTGCGTACATTTTGCTTCGTCTGGAAAAACGTGATTTGAACAAACAATTGGGGCTCGACCCTGCACGGACAGAAACACCGTTCTTCCGTGATTGTGACGTAATAAAACGTGACAAAATATAATAACTCCAACAATTGAAAGATTTTTGTTTTTAATGTCTTAGAAAGACTATAAGCGTCGAAACTTGACAAATATTATCTATAAATACTATTATAATGGATTTTAACCGCGTTGTATTATATTATTTGCGGTAACTTTTGAGAATTTAGAATCATTATACATAGTTTTGTGAACTGGAGCCAAGTCCACGAGAAAACAACAATTGGTGTGAGTAAATCGCCATCTTCATACAGAGATAAGTAGGTAATAAAAAGTTGAATTTCTTGCGGCTTCTTCTCGGTACAGGGGCTCCCTACGTAGGGCTTACGAAGCCATGACATGTTGACGATCAATACACGCATGTAAATGATAGTCGTTAGTAGTTTAATTATTATATTCTAGATACTCCAAAACGCGAAGCTCTGAAAGAGTGAAGCTCTCTTTAAGGCAACTCACAAATTTCGCTTGTCTCCCTCCTGCTACTTAACGGTTCAACCGATTCGAACGATTTTTGGCATGAACATACATGATTATAACCTGGCAGACATAGGCTATGTAAAAAAAATATAGACTTTTACCATGGAGGAATAATCACCGAAAGAAAAATTCAAAATCTGATCACAGCCAAACCGCTGAGACTACATTGATGAAATTTGGCGCCAAAACTCACATCGTGGTCGTGACTAATGTGCAAAAAAGTTTTGAAATAGGACATACCATCGAGGAATAATCACCCTTCAAAAATCTAATTCAAAACCATTGAAAAAAAGTTCACGTGCAAGCAGAATTTTTCAATTTCAAATGTGAAATGTCCGGCGAAGCCCTTTTCGGTTGAGTAAGCTCAGGTGGTGAGGTTAGTAAGGTAGTGCTTCGCTCAGTATTTGCAATAGTAGCGCTGTGGTTAATATATGATTAATACTAAGCACTTAATCAACTGTAAAATGAGTTTCCTGTGATTTCTATTAAATATGATTCCTTATATTTTATTACCTTTTATTGCTACTTTTTCAAACGCAACCATGCCAAGTAGAATATTCATCCTCCTGCGTGGCCGATCCGGGCCGGTTGCACTTAAAAACTGTAAATACATTTATGGAAATTAAATTACCGTGTATATTTTTGAGGGGGAATAAACAATGTATTTGTTTTTTTCTTTCACGTGAAGTAACGGGATCGTTGCGATTATAATTTTTTATATGGCAAAATTTCTGACGAAATCACTTGCATTCTGAATTGGTATTATTTCTATCTTAACCAACGATAGCGAAGGCGATCTCTGTCTTTATTTAATTTCAATTTTTGTGAAATCATATTAGAACTCATCATCACAGTCGATAAATGTTCCCTGATGGACGGAAGGTTTCACCGAAAACGGGATTTTACCATTATCTCCACGTATGGCAAGCGGCTTGGAGATTGCAATAAAAGATCTTAATTTAGATAACACTTCACCTATTTTATGGTCTGCGGGCGGTGTATAGGTAATATAAGGTGATACAAGATCACCTCTTGTATCATTACTGATAACACCATTTAATGTGAAGTGTTGGTACTATTCTAATCTCCATCGAACCATTTATTTTAATCTCTTTTTGTAGTTGAACTATATCATAAAGTCCACAGGAGTCAATAAAATAATTAGGAGGACCTTTTTCATTGCTAAAAATAGAGCGTTATGTCGTCATCATACCAATTTCAATTGTGAACAAGCATTGCGTGAACACATCTCTGTAGATTGTGGATTCGACACATTTGCAAGTGTTATATATCGCGATGGAAATAATAAAGTTCTGTATTAGGTAACTTGCCTTAACTTACTAAAATTTCTTTATATCTATTTTTATGACATGATAGAAAAAAATATACTCAACGTAACAGAGTTTTAATACTTTTCATGTTGCTGGAATTGGTGTTACACCTATTGAACTGAGGCCTCAGTGCGAGTTTACGCTTCGTTACTCGAAAATATTACTATGGATATTTATATGAAATCTGTAACGCGCTCGGCAGCGAGTGTCGAATGCGTAAACTCGCACTAAGGCCTCTGTGCACAAAACGATAACTATTTTTACAAATGCATTTAATTCTATTTCTTTTAGTTAGGATTTTGTTAGGATGTTATTTTGCTTCCTTACAATATACCAAGTGAATAAGGTAGTGCGTATGGCCTGTGAGATTAAGTCTCTTAACAAAAGCCGATCATCGAACGAGGAACTATAGATTTTGAGTCATTTAGGTGTATACGCCCAACTTCATCTATATCTATTATGGATACAGTTATAGAAGTTTTTCTCCTGTTTGCTCGAACTGAAAAATTATAATTTAATAATTTCAAAATAATAATTTAAATATTTTTTCCGATTCAAAAGCTTCCTTTAAAAAAACAATTTTGGACTGTTGTAGGATTAATTTTTAGTTTTAAGTTTAATTCTCTTAAGTTTTTATTCTGTTATTAATAATGTCCAAACTTCAAATATCTAATTTTGAATAATTAATTTTTTAAACGTCTTCTATGTATAATAATGTTGTGCTTACCTTTAAGTTAAATGCATATATGATACATTTTTGCTAAGTGCGGAAATTTTAATGTTACTTATCTTTATGTATTTAGTTGGTAAGCCCTATTCAATATAATAAAATAAAATAAATTAAATCTATAAAAATAAGTATTAATTTATCTTTAGATCGGTCACCAATTAAATAAAAAAATATTTAACTTTTATCACTTAACATGTGTGAGTCTTCCCTTAAAATTAATTTCATCAGTATATATGTAAAATCTTTTATGTATTATGTTTTAAGTGTTTTAAATAAAAATTAAGTTAATAAACCCTATTTCAAAATAGTACATGCTTAACCTAGCAAAGGTGGAGTCTTGTCCCACCACAGTATTTACGCCCGTGAAAGCAATACAAAATATTGGCTACAAAAATTATTTGTGTTTTTCCTATTTGCATCCGTTTTTCAAAGGAGGATAATCCAATTAAATGCTACGTTATTATCTCAAAGACTGTTCAAGTTATATTCGAATAAGCATAAAAATAACGCATTTACCTCAATTTACGGTCCTTAAGAGGATCCTTAAGAAGGTCCCTCTTCTATCGCACACGTTTGCGTTCGTGTCTTTTATCCTTTTGTTGTGTTCCTGTCTTTTATATAAGAAGTTATGTCGATGATTTTCAGTTCTACTAACAAAGTAAAGAGATGGTCACAGTTACTAAAATGTAACTTAATATTAAAAGTATAATCTCCTTATTAAACTTCCTGATATATAGGGTATTTGATAGATTTTCGTAAGGTACTTCAAAATGTTCTAAAGTCGCTAGAGATATGCTTGAAAAATCTTTCTCTTATATTTAGAGCCATTTTAATAACAAAAACATAGTTTTAATAATTACATTTTGTATTTCCCGCTGAAACGCTAGGTCACGTGACAAATCAAGGGCGTGACGTCACGATGTAATAGTCTTTATGTAAACAATACGTGAGAGATTAGTTTTTCGTTCATGATTCTTTATAAAATGGCTTTAAAGTCCTATAGAATATGTGCTGTTCCTTTGTGTGAAAATACGAGTATCAAAACCCTTCTAAATTATTTATCCACGTGCCACAATCGCAAAATCTTCGTGTAAAGTGGCTGCAGTTAACACGACGTGATCCGACAAGTGTATCACCCAAATCTTCAATTTATTTTTGCGATGATCATTTGGATGTAAGTAGTATTACATCTAAAAATATTGATAATTTACGTTTGATAAAACTGTAGCTACTTAAACTAGTAAAATTTTGAGGTTAAAGCAAAGACAAGACATTATTTATTACATCGTGACGTCACGTACTCTGATTGGTCGTTGAGACGTTTCGTCTAAATGATGCACAGATTCAAAAACTCTAATTTTTATTTAGGAAAATAAAATATTTAATATTTTTTATTTGTAATTTAAGTCAAATATTATTAATTAGGACCTTAAATTCTATAGTGTTCAATTCAATACTTATTTATTTGTTAACTATGTCAAATACCCTATTGTTTCTACAGGGAATTGACAAGCAGATTTGTTTTCTAGGAGTTTTTAAAAGGGTCCTTCTTGATTTAAATTTAGAAGATACTCAATAAAATATATTTCTATATTGAATACTTATAGTAACTTACAGGTTGTTATGATAAAACCCATCCTCCACTTTGCTTTCACCCATGGCTACGGCCAATAATAGAAAAAACTATCTTAATATAATCTACTTATTGATTCTTATTAGAAGGGAATATAACGTACTGACTGATTCTGGTCAGTATCCACTTAATACAATACAGTAGGAACAGTAGGTAGGTACACTTCTGCGTTTAGGCCTGATTGCGGATAATGTACGGTTTGGAGCCATAAAACTGGACAAGAAATGTCTTCTCATAACAACGTAAACCCAGCTTTATGAATGCCATTTTGCAACTAAGTAAATTTTGTAAACTTGAATTATCGTAGGTTTATGGACGAAGGCGATAGTGAAACGCGGCCGTGAGTTTTTATCGTAAATACCTACATTACAGGGCCGTTTCTACCCTGTATGTTTCTACCTGTGTATTTCTAAATTTAACTTATCTTTATATATAACTTGTGAAGCTATGCTTGTGAAGTGAATGGTACCTAGTCCGACCATAAGTTCTGTTACAAATGAAAATGCATTTTTTGTATTAAGTAATGTAAAACTTATTACAAAAATTTATGTTTATTAAAGTCTCAGTAAAACATAAAAAAATATTCTATTCGAAATGTCCACCTTTGGCTTTTATATAGGCCTTTAATCTCACGAATTTATGGATTTACGTACTGTTCACATGGGACATTACGCCCCTGCTTGCTCCAGAGATTTTTTAAGAGACTCGATGTCGCTGTGTCGTTTTGAGCAAGAAATGTCCTCAAAAATTGACCATAATTTCTAGTCTAAAGGGTTGAGGTCTGGGCTAGATGAGCGCCAATCTTCAGTCTTATAGAGTCTGCAACGTTTGCAGGTGCAGAGTCCTGCTGGAAAGTCCACGGTACATTTTTAAAAAGTGTATTGCTGAGAGGTTTCATAACGCGATCCATGACTGTTTCTTGATACACTTTGGCTAAAGTTTTTAGGCCTTAATAAGACATGCCCAACCAAACCATCACTGACGCAAGATGATGACCATGTTGTACCTTTCCGACCACTTGAGCAGCTTCTTCAGAACTGTGATACACTTTATCATTTTGCTTATTGTAGTGCTCATCAATCATGATTTTTTTTTCATCGGTAAAGAGGATATTTCTGTGCCTTTGATATGAACACGTGTTCTCGAGCATTCACGGCACTGATGCCGCACTGTTGTCGCGTCGCACGCTTTGTATGAAAACAAACGACCGTCCTTGCGCAATATGACAAACGCACCGATTCGGTACCGCAGCGGTTCAACACAAACTGTCTAAGCGCTAGTTCAGACACGGCGGGAACCGCGCAATTTCCATGCGATTCTGCGGTCTTATTTGTATGATTTATTAAGTAGCACTAGTTCAGACACGGCGGGAACCGCGCGATTTCAGAATCGCATGGAAATCACGCGCGTCTTATTTGTATGAGTTATTAAGTAATCGTTCAGATATAACCGCGCGGTTACCGCAACCCAACCGCCAGAAAATAGAAACGCGTTGCATTGAAAGCGCCCTATCAATTAACGTTTTTGCGTTTTGCATGATATTGGAATTATAGTCTCTTTATTACAATAGGTACAAGATTAATTAATACTGAGATAGCATTAAAGATATCTGTAATACAAGACCAATTAATTCATTCTACAACAACATATCTTTTTATAATTCAATTACCGAAAAAGGAAACTTTTACTTTCCTTATTAAATATATACTCTAAGAACACAAATTTGTTGTTTGTGTGTTTGTCTATCCACTCTTTTAACGTTACCATAGCAACGCGTTACCGGGTCAGCTAGTCTATAATCTAATAACACAAATTTGTTGTGTGTGTGTTTGTCTGTCCGCTTTTTTGCCCGCTCTTTTAACGTTACCATAGCAACGCGTTACCGGGTCAGCTAGTAATAACTAATTCAATAACCGTAAATATTTATTGTCAAAGTACAGGAAAAACGTGATGATAAACGCGAACTATAATAAACGCGTTCGTGTTTATTGACCGATACGTGCATTATATTTGCGTCTATTCATGGCAGGTATAATGTGGCTAATTTGTTTGTATTGTCCAAATTAAATTATATGTGTATGCCATGTACAGTTAACTAACATAGGATTTAGATCTCAAAATGGGCTGCAGCGTTTTCCGTATTATGCTGTATTACAGCGATCGCCATCCTGTTTGTCAGTTATTATAATAACTAAAAAGCTACCAATGATGTAAAATAAACATATATAACTTACTGAAGAATGTTATGAGATAAAAAGTAAGAATAAGAGACAGGTAAAATGTAAAGATATAAAAAACTAAGAAACGAATGAAGAGTCCTTTTATTTATCCCTACGTACTAAACAGAATAAAATAAAACATCCACAATAACCGAAAGAAAGAGATGAATGAGAGAAAGAAAAAGTATATGCCGAATGGAAGTACGAAAAGAATACCAACTTGTGAAAACTGGAGTGAATGACTTATAAACAAAAATAATTAAAAATATATTGTAAACAATCCCAAGGTCCTGGTCCACATGTCCGGGAAGCAGAGAATTAAAATATAACATTTTTTTTATTCTGATGAATTTTGGTATAAATGTTCGAAACAAATTCAAGGACATAGATTTTCGCGACAAGAAACACACATCCCCAGCCCGTCTAGCATACGCAACACGACAAAATTTTGTCTACCCATTTTCTCGTGTTTTATTATTATATATCATTTGTCGTCAGTCGTTTCTAACATGGCTGCGCTTAGAAGTCGATTTCTTATGTCAAACGTGTTTTTTTACTTAGCCGCGGATTTTTGTCTTCAAACTCTAACATGGCAATTGTGTTTTGTCGACATTTTAATCGATATTGTCGACATATTTCTCATCCTTGTGTCAGTACGTAGAGAAGATTTGTGTGCCTGGAAGATTTAAGTAAGTGCGATGTAACTTAATTTCAGGCGGAATGGGATGATGACTGAATTTTAATTTTCACGTCTCGTCATAATATATTAAAATACCGTAGAAAAAGATACAATCCTGTGAAATCAGAATTAAAATCGGCTTAGAAATACATTAGGTACAAGTATTTTAAGTTGTTCATTTGGAAGCGATTAGACAGAGAGATCCGACATCAAGAGTGACGTCACTGTTTAGTACGGCCATATAAACTCCATGTAAATTTCCGTTTTGCTAGAGAGAGATGGAGCAAAATATTCAATACCTTATATTTTGCTTGTTTTTTAAGTTATTCGAAAACCGATTTTTTCTGTCTGTTTATTATAGAAATGAGCTTCTATTAAAGCAAAAAAAAAATATTTTGTCATCTAGCCTATTACTTACTAGTTTTTCATAAAACTTAATAATATCAATTCGGATGTTATTATTATAAAAATAAACGATTTATTAAAAAAAAAATACAAAATAACTCTAAACGAATTGATGTAACATTGCTGATGTTATGAACTAGGTTAATTGACGAGACCAATTTTGACAGGATCCCCGGATGAAGGAAGGTGAAAGTAACAAAGGATCCTTTTTGCTTTTTAAAATATGACAAATAAAATTTAGGGGTTTTCAAGATATGGTTGATATACCAAAGAGTCGCACTAAGCGTTTTAGTTCCAATTTTGTGATACGTCCCGTTAAGGAGTGGAACTCTTTGCGTCTGTGTTTCCCGACAAATACAATTTAGGGGTCTTCAAGTCACGAGTAAATAGGTATCTTTAGGCAAGTACATCACATCCTAGATCGTATTGTCGCTTACCATCAGGCAAGATAGTGTTCAAGCGCCTGCCTATTTAGTATATAAAATAAAATATAGTTCAAAAAACTAAAAAACACGCTTTAATGATGAAAGAAACTAAAAAGTGGAAAAGTTGGATTTAAGTCACGTGACTATTTTTTTCGTATTCCCTTTCATTTGATACCCATATCATGGCATTTCAAACAGCCAGTTCGCCATCTTGGGGAGGCCGCCATATTTGATTTGTAATGACGTTTCTTAGCTAGTGTTGTATTGTCATCAGAACTCAGAGCGTGTGCAAAATTTCATCCTAATCAAAGACCGGAAAGTGGATCAAATTAAGATTCCAAGATTTTCTTACATAGTTACAAGTGAAGCTAATAAAAGCGTGTTAAAACGTACTTGATAAAAACAAGTCACATCGCATAAAATATTACTCACTTTAAGTGTTAAGCAAAAAAACACGAAAATGATCTAAATTACTCTTAACTTCTTAATAGGAGCCAAATAAGGCAGGGTTCTTCATGCTATATGTATATGTTTTCTTTCATAGTATAAGATCCATATAATTCACTATAGTTATACCTTGACATCAAGTTAAATCATATTATAATCCTTCTAAATCTTTTATGACAATATTTTGTCTCAAAATAAAAATCACTTAATTATAATTCAGGATATAACTTAGTGCTTTTAACTTACAACAATTCTAACTTTTGAGTGAGACAAATCAAATTAGTGTAAATAAAGTGAGACAAAAATAATTAATATCAAATTAATAATCAAATGTATGTACATACGACAGATTTAAGAAGACAATGATCTTTTGTTATTTGACAAAGTGTAGCTCCAAACTTTAAAGAGTAAAATTTTATGTGCGATCGATTGTACCCACTCATCGGTGTTTTTAATTAATTTTTGTATAGATAATTATAAGTCGACTTTCGGTAGGGATTAGGTTAATTCTTAAGATATCACTATTCGGGCTCTTTGTACACAGGTTATATGATAAAAAAATTCAAAGTAGGTCTCGATAATTTCCGACCAATTTATTTGTTGGCTAAAGATTATATGATATTAATTAAGATAGACAAAACGTTTTACAGCTGGAAATAATGGTATCATATGTTAATTAATGGCTGCGGAGATCAGACAGATGTAAAAATGAAATGAAAAAAGAAATACTTTGTAAGAATAAGTAAGTACTTATTTATAATCTAAGATCACAGTGGTTTATGTGTTTGTCTGTCCGCTCTTTTTTCGTTGTATCAATAAGGTTATCATAGCAACGCGTTAACCGCAAGTAGTTCGTCTACCGGACGCTAGATGGCGCTAACAGAAAAATATTTAATAATAGAAAAAAATTAAAGAATTTTGTCCACCCGTGCTTAGCCGGGTCGGGACGCTAGTATATAATATTTTTCAAACATTTACGTTTAGATTACAAAGATGGCCTGACAACAATGACTCGCTTGTTAGCCCGTTCCTTATGCAATTGCGAATGTTAAGCAACTTTTGGAAAGGCCGACTATCGGCTGGGTAACCAAAAATGATTATCATCATTTATTCTGGTTATATCTTTTGATAGTGCATGTTATGTGGCGCTGTGCAAGCCAAACGTGGATCATATACTTACGTTAGCTGTATGTGTGTCTTATGCTCTCCCAATTGAGCTACTAAGCCTTGTGAACACTCGTCTAAGCTCAATTGGAGAGTATTGGACGGGACTTTCAATGGTTGCGGGTTCAATTCCCGCTTGTGAATTCACTCGTGAGCCGAGTCGATGTTTTCTATTATTTTTTTATTTTAATAGTTTATCTTGAAAAATGCATAAAATATATAAAAAGTCTTTAGTCATCTACAAAGAACTCAAAATTTCAAATTACTTAGATTTTTACTTGAAAGAAAAAATATGATTACCTAAAATAAATGTAAAAAATTCTCCCCGTTTGGTAACACTACCTCATAGTACTTGGAAAAATGGATATTTAGTTTCCATTTTGTTTTATTTTGATATGAATATGATTTAATTAATTATTTTTTGAATTTCAATAATTTACTTATACAAAAGATCATTCAAACCATTAATGTCTCTAATAAAATATGTATAATTATAGATGTTAGCAGTCCAAACTCATTTGTAAAAACGTTTCTTTGAAATTTTCATTTTCTTCATAGACATTGCCAGAAATAATTTTAAATGAATGCGTTTGTTTTCGTGCTTTTTTTAGTCGCACATCCAATGATTCTTTTTTAAAAGTCGTGTTCACACAGTGAAATTAAACTTGACGCCTTTTGGTGTACGGCAGACAAGAATAACATCAACCGCTCACACTTTAAGAGGATCTTATGCGATTAATTATACTGAAGGTTATAACTATACACCAACAGAAGACAACAAAATGCGTGACAGTGTTTTCAAAATTATAGTTTATTACTACGATCTTTTATAGTATGTAGGGTAAAGGCACCAGTGGTCAGCCTAATAACGACTTTTTGAAGTTTGAATAGTTGCCATTTCTACAGCATTTGTCGGATAATGAAATCTACAACATGATTGGATTTATTGTTTATTATAGTTTTAATCAAAATATATTTCAAAAACAATAATTTTCCTTATAAAATATATAATTACGTTTAAACAAAAAATGGCACTTTGTCATGTCTCTAAAAACCAGTAAACAGCCTCAATGAACCCAGTGCTCAGCCCTTGTAAGTATGAAATAGTTGTAATATGTATATTTATAGTCAGTGATTATAAATATACATTTTATTACTATTTCAGGTAAAACTTAAGTATTGCTTAAAGATTCTCATACAAATAACCACATTCGTCCCTAAAAATTCTATTTAGATAAAATCGTGGCTGAGTACTGGATCTTCAACACCCAGTGATCAGCCGCATGAAAAAATAATTTAAAATGTGGCTGATCACTGGGTTTTTCGACCATTAGGAAATGTTTGTCGTACTAAATTTGGAAGTTTATATTTATCGGTTCTAATGGTCGTCTTTTAATTTCAAAAATAATCGAAAAACTCAGTTATCAGCCCCGGGGCTGTCCATTGGATCTTTTGTAAAAAAGTGGTATCCGATGGTCAGCCCCCTTAATTTATACGTTAAAAAGCGATATTTTTATTAAAATTTAATATAATGTGATACATGAACTAATTTATAAAGCTACCATGTAGAAAACACAATCACATTTCATAATAAAATAGGTACTTTCTAACCTGTTAAGAGAACACTACGTGTAATAAAAAATATGGCGGACTTGACACTATTGCTCTTGTCGTTGGGCAGCACCGATATGAACGAGTTTATTTCTACCCCCTGATCCCCTGCCGCTCCTGTCGCGTGACACATTAACCAATGAGGAATCAGAGCGTCTATTTAAGTGCAAGGGATTTGTTTATTTTGATTATAGCGATATTTATGGCCAATAAACGATGTAAAAGGCTGAGCACTGGTGCCTGGCTGGCCACTGGTGCCGTTACCCTACAAAGTGACGCAAAAAGAACGCATGGATTTTGAAATGTTATAAGTTTGTTTATTATAATTATACAACATTTCTTTTAATACCAAAACAATCAGCAATCAACCCAATTTAATAATTGGTCATTATGAATTCCAAAGCCCCTCATTAATTTTTAAAAATAACATCTGAGATGTGGTGTCCTTCTGCATTCATGTCGTGCGACTTCTTCTTGTGGGGTCACCTGAAATTCAAAGTTTACTGTCGAAAACCTCGTTCTGCTGCAATACGTGAAGAAATTGCTGCTGTACCACAGGACACATTGACAAAGAGAACTTTGAAGAGAGACTTAATGTGTATGAATGCAGAAGGACGCCACCTCTCAGATGTTATTTTTAAAAATTAATGAGGGGCTTTGTAATTCACAATGACCAATTCTTAAATTGGGTTTATTGCTGATTATGTTGTATGATTATAATAAACAAAGTTATAACATTTCAAAATCCAGGCGTTCTTTTTACGCCACCTTATATAAAACAACGAAAATAAACGCAGTTTACAATGTCGTTTATCCGGTAAACAGTGTTTCGATTCAAAACTACACGAAATTGTAAGACCTGAATATGTATACACTATCAGTAAAATCAGTCACAGTCGGATAAAGAAGCCATTCTTCATTATTACTATCAGTCTTGTT
The DNA here is from genome assembly GCA_927399485.1 of Calamotropha paludella. Lineage (NCBI taxonomy): Eukaryota > Metazoa > Arthropoda > Insecta > Lepidoptera > Crambidae > Calamotropha > Calamotropha paludella. Next base: position 45,601,239 of record OV656803.1, read on the forward strand.
ATCGCCATGTGAAATTCTGGCAGATGGTTTTATTACTTAAAACTTGACTTTCCAAGACGTACGAGGTTATCGATTTGAATGTTTTTTTTATTTTTATATACATAACCTCCTCTAGCTGTTCGGTTTTACTCATATAATATACTTACGATTCGAAAGATGAAATGTGAATCTTGTATCTGACGCTATCCTTGTTTTGATACAGTTTCTATTACATTTGTCATCAATCAATCAAATTGTTTATTTGCTAAAACATGTGGGATAACAAAGGTCTTAAACATAAAATGTACCGTAACATGTATACCATATGCAAATGGTGTGCAAATATTAAAATAATTAATTAAAAAATGTTCAAAATATTTTAAATAATACAAAGTTAAAAAAAGCAAAAAGTCAAAAATAATGAATGAACTCTAAAATTTCAAATTTGATCATAAAAAAAGTAAATACATAAACATTAAATAAGTCAATACAATAAAATTTTATTAAATTAAAAAAAAAATCTAAAATTTATCGCTAAGAAATGAATTCACAGCATAGTAACACCTTTCAAGTAAGAAATTGAGAACTAAAGTCTTAAATTTGTGCAAAGTAGCCGACTTAAAGTTATCTGGTAACTTGTTGTATACTCGAATACACATACAGTAACAATTATGACTGTGTAATTTGAGTCCTTCTAGCACCTACGTACAATTTATGCGCATAACGACCCTGTTCTTTTTAAGACATCATAATTCTTTTCGAAGTTTTTCGTTAACGGTAAAATATTTTAGATTGAAATAGCCCTTAAGCACTTTTTTGAACTCTAAATGCTTTTAGATGATTTGAGATTAGAGATGTCATCTTGTAAACACGGTTAATGTCAATAAATAATCCCGTTAAAATGGTTATATTTAAATGTGCAATAGGTGCGGAAGTGAAAAAGTTAATGTAAAGGCGGAAATATAATTTTAATATATTTTATAGTCACCGAGAGTTTCGTTTTTTTTTATTGTCCCTGAATACTCATGTCCAAGTTAGCATAAAGCATGCAAACTGGCTGGTTCAAACTGTTTCACGCCGAACCAATTTTAATAGTTCTTAATCAAAACACTATTTTGTAAATATTATGTTTTTCGCAGCTGCGCTCATGTACGATTGGAATCATAATATCTATCTACTTATTCATGAAATGTCGTACAACCATATCACAACCGAAATGAAACAAAACTCCACATTAAAACACACCATTGTACTCTAGATTATCTGAATTGGTCAAGAAACACTTATTAATTTGTATCGATTTTTGTATAGATAACTTAATAATGTTCGTAATATTACCGTTTTTCGAATATACGTATATGAAATTATAAAAAGTAAATATCAATCGAAGATATAAAACTTCAATAAGCATGTTTATTGTACAAAAATGTGATAGACTTTTTTTATAGAAAAAGTTGTTGTAAATTATCACCTCAGCCGTTGTTCAAACCCCTACCCAAGAATGTATGCTGTAAAGCATCTGTCACTGCTAACTATACATAAATTTTATTTATACTATGACTAATCATAAATAATCGTTTTATGTATCTTGCTCTACATCTATGTCAACGGTTTTTGGATTTCAACAGAAAACGTGGATAAAATACGACAATCATTAGCTTTGCTGTAGCAAAGCAAACTTATAGAATAAATACTGATCCTAGAATTAAACCGACTTTTCTTATTCAATCATAAATGATTTTTTTTTAAATCTCTGTCCATCTATTAAAAATTGGGTCCCGTGAATTTTAATAATTAAACAATACAACTTAATTTAAAGTTAAAGTTATCAAATTCGTAACTAAACTAGGCGATGCAGTCGCTAAGCATAAAGCTACGCTAGCACCATATATTGGAGCGGAGCGTAATACCTAAAAAAAGAAAAACATTATTTTTTGTTTCGATGATAATTATGCGAATTTCAAAATTCGGATCCGTTATAGTCTGCTCCTAAACCTGTTGATTCGATTCCACACAAAAAATATTAAAATCGGTTAAGATGTCGGGAAGTTATGGCTTAACAGACATTGCGCCATTGAAGCTGATCCATGGGAGCTTCGCTCGCTCCGCTTCAAAAAGGTTAATCGTATTACTCAAGTATTTTGCCAAAAAACTTAAATTAGAAAAAGAAGATGATTAACAGGATTATGAAATGAAAACGTACTTGAACTAGTACATTGTTGAATTAAGTACTATAGTTAGCACTGAAATAAAATTTAACTAAATACTTTATTAAACCAACGTTACTTTGACTCGAAGGTTAAAAGCGTAAATGTTTGTTCTCCGTGATTTACCAATTACTGAGTTATACGCCGCCAGCTATATGCCAGCGTTCAATGTTATCTGACCTATTTTTCTTATTTATTTTTTCTTAATCAAAGAATAAAAAGGTTTATAAACTAGTTTTATATAAGGTATTGTTATCAAACTGCACAATTTATACAATATTTTTTAACTTCAAACCATAAAGTTTCTTTTGTTCATTGCCTTTGGTGTTCGTACTTTGTTGTGCTTCCTAAAAATAGTTCTTATTACCTTCCAGCGTCTCTATTTTCGAGTACTTATAACCCGTCTGTTTGTAAGGACGTCAATCAAACCACGGGATCGAGTATAGACTGGTTTTATTAATCATGCCTTCCTACCCACATAATCACAATTATACAAATACCTTACAATCCCCTTTTTATAAAATAAATAAAAAAAATATATAATCACACAATACTTTACATAACTATGAATATGCCATAAACAAAATAAGACTAAAAATTATCTTACAATGTTCCTAACTATAAAAATGTTCCATCACACTATACTTATCGACATAAGTTTAGGGAGAAAACAATACATTATCAAAAAAAAAATACAAAAATTTTGCCCATTGAGTTAATATTGATTCCAAATACCTATTTAAAACTAATTTCCTATAGAGATATATTATTTTTATTGGATATACATATTATTTTGTTTTTAATTCTATTAAATTGATTCAATTACATTATTAATTTCTTTATATATAATTTCTGTACACTATATATCATACCATAGGCCTGGGATTTCATAGGTACATACAAAAAAAATAAGTTAAAAGTTAAATTATAAAATGCATTCTGTTTCTTTGTACCTATACTTTGTATGATTACAAGTAAATAACTTTATAAAAGATACATTTCATTCAAGAATAAATTTTCAATCACCTTTAATATTATATAATAGTCTTATCAAATTAAATTCATTTAATAACATTCACATAAAAAAAAAATAATGAAAAAAAATAGTATAAAATAAAACTAACTTACGTCGCAGAGGAGAAACCCCACCGATCAGGAGGTTGAACTGTCCTGCCGAAACGAGTACGATAATAAGTATTAGAACTAACAGTATCATCAGCTGTTTGCTGAGCTGACCCACTGGAGCCGATTGCAGAATTGGAAATGACATCGTCGTAATGTTGGTACATTGATGTCTCGACCGGGTCATTATCTATCAATAAATGTTTTCTATTCCGTCTTAACGTATTACCTGTTCTATTCACAAAAAAGAAATAGGATCTGGGACCTTTTATCCCTACAACTTTACCAGGCTCCCAAACATCATTTATCCGGATCCTTACTTTCTGTCCTTTGCATAGTGGTTTTAATTCCCTTGACCCCCTGTCATAATAATACTTCTGCTGTTGTTGCCGAAGATTCAATTTATAACAAGTATTTTGTTTAATGCTAGGTGACAACAATGAAGGACTGCATGGGAGTATACTACGTAACTTTCTATTATATAATAATTCTGCCGGGGAACCTATATCATTGGTAATCGGAGTGTTTAAATATTCTAACATTGCTAAATTAAAATCTGTATTATCATAGGCTGTTTTGCTTCATAATATTTTTTATAATTTGCACTGCTCTTTCTACCTGACCGTTAGATTGAGGATATCTTGGTGATGACGTAACATGCTGGAATTTCCACTGTTGGGAAAATTCATAAAAACTGTTAGAGGAAAATTCTGGACCGTTATCGGATACTATTTGTTCTGGTATCCCCAGCCTACTAAAGATAAGCTTAAGTTTTTTAATTACATTTTGTGATGTTAGTGATTTTAATTGTGCTATTTCGATATATTTACTAAAGTAATCTATTATTATCAAATAAGAGTTTTGACCAAAGTGAAATATGTCTACACCCACCTTACACCAGGGTTTGTTTGGTATCTCGTGTGATATTAACGACTCCTTTGTATTTTGTTTTTTATATGTTAAACATGCTTGACAATTTGATAAGTAATCGACTAACTGTGACGTCATATTTGGCCAAAACATTATCTCGCCGGCCCTTAACTTGCATTTTTTTATACCGAAATGTCCTATATGAATTTTGCTTAACATCTCCTTACGCATACATTTTGGAATAACTACTTTATTCCCTTTCCAAATTATACCAAAATTAACTGTTAATTCATCTCTGCTATTCCAATAACACTTTATTTCATTACTAACTTTACATTTTTCTATTGGCCAGCCCCGACTTATTGTTTTCATTAACTCCTGTCGTTCGGCATCCTGTTTAGTACATTTTTGTATTTCGATAAAATGAGTATCAGTTAGTGGATTTATTGCAGTGAGCGAGCTTGCGCGTCTAGGTGGTCGCGGAGCTGTGTCGACACACACCCGCCGGGAGCTACTGCACGCGACAGGGTGTCAGCAATGTACATGTATTTTCCGGGCTTGTATACCAGATTAAAAGAATAAGGTTGCAATCGCATTAACATTCGTTGCAAACGTGCGTGTGCACTGGCCAGAGGTTTGTTAATAATATTTACTAATGGCTTATGATCGGTTTCTATCGTTATGTCTGAACGCCCATATATATAAGTATAGAACCTTTCACACGCAAATACACACGCAAATAACTCTTTTTCTATTTGTGCGTAGGACTGTTCGGTCTTTGTAAGTGATTTCGATGCATAACATACGGGTAAATTATTCTGCAATAGACATGCGCCCAATCCGTTTTTACTGGCGTCTACAGATATAACTACGGGTTTACTTAAATCATAATACTGTAATACTGGCGGACTTATTAAAAACTGTTTGATGCTATTAAAACATTGTTCATGTCGCTCGTCCCACTGCCACTCAATATCTTTTTTAAGCAACTTGCGTAGTATATATGTTCTATCCGATAAATTTGGTATAAAAGAACTTACATACGTTACTAATCCTAAAAACCTCTCCACGTCCTTGACGCATTGTGGCCTTGGTATGTTTTTTATAGCAAGCAAATGTGAATCGTCTAGATAAATACCATTTTTTGTTATTTTATGGCCTAGATATTTTATTTCGGTTAATCCTATCTTACATTTTTCCCTGTTAAGTTTTATATTAATTTCTCGACATCTCTTTAATACTTTTCGTAACCTTTCGTCATGCAATTTTCTAGTGGGGGCATGGACCAATAAATCATAAACAAAGAGAAGTACACCCTCTATATCATCAAAATGTTCATATAAACGTTTGTGAAAAATTTCAGAAGCCGATGATATGCCGTACGGCATTCTTAAAAATTTAAATCTACCAAAAACAGTGTTAAACGTACATAAATCAGTTGACTGTAATTTTACCTGCCAGAATCCTTGTTTTGCGTCTAAAGAGCTAAAATACTTTGCACCTGAAAGATTAGCTGTTATTTCCTCAAATGATGGTAACTTAAAATGCTCTCGTTTTATAGCTTTGTTGAGATCCTTTGGATCTAGGCAAATACGCAGATCCCCATTAGGTTTTTTCACAACTAACATACTATTTACCCAATCGGTTGGACCCTCAACCTTAGCAATTATACCATCACGCTGCATTTCTAACAATTTGTTTTTCACCTGATCTCTCAAAGCTATTGGTAGTTTTCTAGGGGCGTGAATAACGGGCTGTGCATCGTCTCGTAACTGTATTTTATACTCTCCTGGAAGACAGCCCATACCTACGAAAACATCCGAGAATTCTTCTAAAATCTTTTCACTACTGCTACTTGTATTAATGGACATAATTCTTTTTATTAATTGCAACTCTTCACATGATTGTTTTCCTAATACGGGTGGCGATGATACATCAACAACAATAAATTTAAGAAAATATGTTTTATTTTTTATATATTATTTTTAAATAACATTTTCCTATTACCGGAATACTACTACCAGAATAACCCCGCAATTTCATCGTTGTGTTTGTTAGGTCTTTTTCCAATAAAGCTATTTTATTTAAAATACTTTTTGGCAAAACATTTACATCAGCTCCAGTGTCCAACTAAAAATTTATTTTCCTATTATTTATGCTCAACTCGACTAACCAATCATTATTTTTACTATTAATGTGATATATTAACTTATCGGTGGAATCCTCCTCCACTGCATATACTCGATTTGCCCTACACATCCTCGCAAAATGATTCATACGATTGCACTTTCTGCATGTCTGCCCGTAAGCCGCACATTCATATCTATTATGCACTTTGCCACAGTTTCGACATGTATTTTTCGGGACACGTTGCTCTGGATCACGACGATGGTCAAATGTATTCACGCGACCCTGCGAAGGGGCGCGCTGACCGAAAGAACTCGTAGTGGCATGAGTCACGCGCATCCCGCGTGAGCCGCTCGCTCGCTGCCGATGTTGAGGCGGAGCGGGTGAACCGCGCCAAGACTGCGACGTAGACACTCGACCGCTTGAAAAACGACGGTTGACTAGGTGTAGACAGCTTTCGTTTGAATCTTGTCTTACTTCGTGTACATTATCATTATTTTCAGTCTTTATATTCAAAGCGTGCAGACGCGACATCTCGGCTATATTGCAGATTTCTAACGCTTTTGATAATTTAATATCAGGTTCCCTTAATAACCTCTCCGACAAGGTAACATCTTTTATGCCGCATATCAACCTACTACATATGAGGTCATCCTTTAATTCCCGGAAATCACATCTAGCATCAATTTTATTTAGCTCGAATGCATATTGTTCCACGGATTCAATGTCTCGCTGATCTCTTTTAAAAAACTTTTGTCGTTCGACCGCCAAATTCTTTTTTTGTATAAAAAAAATATCAAATCTCTCTATTAATTGCTTCACACTTGTAAAATTTCCTTGAAACTGGTCGTGAACCTCACGACATTTATCTCCAATGACGTGTAATAAAATATTCACCTGTACTTTAGGGTCCTTTTTCGATAGTTCACATGCTTCATAATATATATTAAATGCTTTCTTCCACTTTTCCCACTCATTGCACAAATTTCCCGACGTAATATTGGATAAATTATTATCAAAGTTAAACGGTCGTGGCGGCTGAAGAATCGACTCCATCTTGAGTTTAAATTATTACCGGCTGCGCCATGTAAGGACGTCAATCAAACCACGGGATCGAGTATAGACTGGTTTTATTAATCATGCCTTCCTACCCACATAATCACAATTATACAAATACCTTACATGTTTTTAAAGACATGGTGAATAGGAATCTTCTGGGTTAACTCGTTCGTCTGTATTTCCGAGAACTTCTAACCCGTCCATTTTCAAAGCCAGAGTGAATAGGCACCTACTGGGTTAGCTCGTGGATCTTGTCTTGGCCCCGGGCTTGATTGGGAATATTGGGATTAAGAGATAACCCATTCTAAATTTAAAACAAAGTAGAATAGTTGTGTGCATCTCAAAAGATGACTGTACAGTACAACCTGTAATTGAAAACTGTAGTATAGTAACTTTATTATGCAGTTTTATATTCCGACAGAGACGATTACAAATCTTAATAAAATAAATAATAAATATGAGTATTTAAAATGCGTGTGGAAATAATGACTGTTTATACATGCTATATGTATTCGTAGGCCATACTTCTGGAGAACATGTAGCGAGAAGAACCTGCAAAACAATTTTACATGTAACTTTTTGTTATTATTTATTTATTTTATTGCTAGATTTTTATATCTAAACATCTCTCAAGTCAGGTATTTTTGTAATATCATAGAACCTTTCAGTTTTGAGTAAATTTCTTCATTTACATCAAAAACACGTTTATTGCAGCCATTAATCTAGACTCTAGAATTCTAGATTGGAGGAAAATACCTGTGAAGAAACACATTTACATGATCACAAAACTCGGGTCTTTTCATCTTATAACAAAAAGATAATAAAGTTAATGATTGTCACTTTTTACATGGCTCCTATTTAATTCTCTTAAAAATTCCCGCCAGCGACCTGACCTTATTTGTGATAAATAGATTCATAATTTAATGAATAGATCAAAAAATATTTGATTTCCGAAGAGTTATTAACAATGTTGTTAACTTTCTCCTAAGGCAGAACTTGACTTTGTTACAAAACGTAATGAAATCAGAAGTATAAAGAAATAATAGACAATTAATAGGTCGGAGATAGAAAACTATCAAGAACTCATTTTTTTGTTTATTATAGATAGTTAGAAATTCAAAGTTCAGTTGAGTCACGCATATATTATCGTTTGATGAAAATAGAAATTGATTATTTCTTTGTGGTTATTGTCTACATTAATAAACACATAATATTACGGAGACTGTATACCTCTGATTTATCCATCAGATGTATTTTAAAAGTCCGTACAGAATATTTTATGAGTTATTCTAAGCATGTCTGGCGCTATTCAAAGAACTTATCAGCATTCAAGGATAAGTTCTGTCTCAACATTTAGAAAAGTATCTTTTATTCCATTATTAATAATAGCAAATAACACAGTAATATAATAACTAGTATAAAATATAAACAGGACAAGTGTGAATTGTGTACAAAGGGCTCTGTCCATCCAAGTTCCTTCGTAAATATCGTATCGGAGATTAATGAGTGTTTTTGACGCTTTGACTCGATTTGAAATAGACTGACACTGGCAGCAGCTTATAAGTAAGCACAACCTGGACATCACTTTTTGGCGAGAGCGGGAAGGTTGGTGGTTTTGTTTCTCTTGTTTAAATTTGTGTTATTATGGATATTATTGCGTAATAATGGTGGATTATTAACCACCAAGTGTTTGTGAACATACAAGACTGTTGGCAAGTGTAACAAAGCAGCGGCAGTTGTCTTTTCCTGCTCTCACAAGAAGTCCACAGGGAGGTTTCAGTAAAACCCCACACATTAACTGAAACCTAGGAAATACTATATTTTACTGTTCATTCATCATCATTAAATTAAGAAATTACTCAATAACTGCAAATTATACTTACTTGACACTGGCTAAATGCACAAATCGTGCAAGTCACAAATAAGGAAAAAAATCTATGACATGGTTCTCTAAATCGGTAATTCTATTTTACACAATTCGTGTGTTTGGCAGAAAAAAGCGCTTGAGAGCGCTTGTAATCAAAATAGCGATAATAAGCAAAATGGCGAATTGTGTCAGCGCAACTAAAGTTAGCAAACGTGTCCTGGCCGAAACCTGTATAGTTAGTTTTTCAGCGCTGGCAAGCGCTCTCAAGCGCTTTTTTCTGCCATATACACGGAATAAGTGCCTTTTAGATTTTGATATACTTGTGAATGTTAAAATAATACCGCATAAACAATCGATTTTTTTAATATTTTACTTATTCGGCCTATATTTTTGTTATTTAAAAATCTGTTACTAGAAAAAACACGACTTATAATGTGGTCAATGTTATGAGTAAATGATAGTTTCGAGTCCATTATTAAAGTCTTATTAATATGAAGTTCATAAATACTAGCTGACCCGGTAACGCGTTGCTATGGTAATGCGTATACAATGAAAAAAAGAGCGGACAGACAAACACAGAAACAACAAATTTGTGTTCTTAGATTATAGATTTGACACAAACGGACAAATAATGTTGGATAGGTAGATTTTAGTTACGGAGCCCTAAAAATAAATATATAAATTAAAAGTAAGCTAGCATTGGACATTGTATAGGGCATAGTATTCTGTTATTTACTTTGTGAATAATATTATCGTACGACTGAGCTTGTTGTGTTTAACTTATGGAAGAGAAGTAATTAATCTGTTTTATATTTATTTCATTTCTTTATAAATATGTCAAAAAAATAGGCAATATTTCATTAAGACAGCCATTTTAAACTGAAGTTTAATGCATTTCTGAGCCGTAGCTCGATTAAAAATAATTAATTTAATCTTTCCATTGCTCTCTTTTTATCACGTTAACAAAATACGAGAGTCTGTCATATTATTATAGATGATAAAACTATAGTATGATATCTTCAAGGTTTTAAACTTGTTTTGATTTACGTAGTTGATAAGCTGGCTTGCTTCTCAATACCTATTAGTATTAATTACGAATGTCTTTATATAATTTATAGAATTGACTATACTAGGCGATGCAGTCGCTAAGCATAAAGCTACGCTAGCACCATATATTGGAGCGGAACGTAATACCTAAAAAAGAAAAAAATTTTTTTTTGCGAATTTCTAAATTCGGGCTCCGTCACCATCTGGTCCTAAACCTGTTGATTTGTTTCACCGTAAAAATTTTTAAAATCGGTTGAGAACTCTGGAAGTTATGGCGTAACAGACATTGCGCCATTGAAGCTGATCCATGGGAGCTTCGCTTCGCTCAGCTCCAATAAGGAGGTGTGACTAACTGACACATTTGGCACGAGTGTCTTTGACACGAATTTCCATCACGTGCTATGGTCCAAAACAATTTCTTCTGTAGTTGGAAGATAACGCAGTTTTGATTTCATAGCCTCATTCCAAGGAAATTACTTATAGGTAGCAAACATATCTAAACTTGCATTAATTCCTCAAAATAAATATCTGAAGAGCTTGTTTAAGTGAAAATAAACGTGACTTGGGTAGCAACGAAACTTACATGTTATGAATTAAAGAACTACAAAAGATATTTATGAATAAATTACATTTCTAGGATTCAAAAATCGCAAAAGAGTTATTCTTTATCTGTTAGCTAAGCCAGTCGATAAGTTTATCACAAATATCAAGGATTATTATCTGATTCTTTATTTTAAGTGACATTCAATAAGAGGTCAATATCAAATGAGAAAAATTAGCCGTGATTAGTTTTTTTCAATTTATAAGGTGAATTCGGAACGATTTATCATTTCGAAATATAATTATTGCAGGTATCAAGCCTTTTTATTTCATATTTTCGTTAAAATAAAAGTAAACGTATACTTGGACAGAATATTTTTCCCAAAAATGGTGATGTAGAAGAAGAAATGGCAAAACGAACAAATACAATTATAATAGGAAAATTTGCCTGCTTGATTACTTTTGTCCACTAAATGTTATATACCTGCTCTTCCTTTAGAGCTGTTATAAAGACCAAAAACTCCTTTTTTAACTTTGCCTTGAATATGTGCAGGAAATCGGCGGTGCATTAGCTCGCGAGTTTGGCTTTGAATTACAGTGGAGCAGCCCTCGTCAGATGGGTACCTAATCAAAAAAATATTAATTCAACCTTCTCCGTGATTCGGAAAGTATGTTTAAACTAAATCCGCGGTTATTAGCACATACCAATCCGTACATGGCCCAAATATTAAAACTTACGTTAAAAAGAAAGGAGAAATAAAAGAAATACAAATCAGTTACAACACAATTACTATATTTAGTAAAATATTTAAAGTAAGAACACAAAAAATATCATTATCAGTCGATTATTATCTTAATTATTGGAATAATTAATTTGAATCTTAACACATTACGATTTAGGACTATAATTAATGCTATCAAATAATCAGAAGCTTTTAACAGAGACCGATCGTGTCCTAATGTAATAACATACTGTTCTTAAGTACATGTGTTGAAAACTTTTTAAATGTTTATTAATATTTCTGATAATTGACATGAGACATTGAAATATTCAATTCAATACAAAGAAACACGACATTATGAATATGAACTGAGTGAGTGAATAAAAACGCTCCTCTCAAGAAGAAGACAAATGGGAAATTAATTTTTCAATTACGAATTTCATTTCAGAATCAGACTTTTACTCATTTTTATATATAAAATACGTAAATTTTTTAAGTACTGACCAATTGACATAGTAAAATATCACAAACATATGCCCATCAGTTTGATGCTTTAAGGGCGAATGTATGAATAGTTTCTTTAGGAAATTTAAAGTTAAAAAATGCTACTTGTTTCTCAAACAATAATTATTGTTACGGATATGGATAAGGATTCCCAATGTATACGCACATTACATGGGGAATACGTACTAACTGCACACTTCAAGTCAATATTTCATGTCGAAAATAGTTTTTTAGTTATCAAAATGTCTCGAAGATTATTTTCAAGGTAATTTAATAACTATACTATTAAAAATAGAACTGGAAATTGAATGTATTTAAAAATAAATAATACGTCTTGCCGCAGTTCATTTAAAAATATTGACTTAGGTTATTAGTGTTTATTTTATTTAAATATATTGATGTTGTTGAAAGAAAATATGGCACTCAGACCTTTTTCTACTTATCTTAAGAACTTATCTTATTCTCACATAGTTGTTTTTTATATCTATAAAAAAATGTCGAAAAATACAAACAAAAATTAAAAAAAGAATTGCTTAATATACGTTAAGTTACAAATATAAGAAGACATGAAAGTATAATATTTTTTAACTTAATATAATATCTTTGTGACACATAAGAGATACTGGATGAAAATATCTAAGCACTTAATTAAAGTCGTAAATTCAATTAGGAGTAATTTTATTTTATCCATCAGCAAATTTGTTCAAACTATTTGTAGTCTCGTTATATATTGTCAACCGTTTTTATTTGGTTTGTGCCCCAATTCAAATACAGTTATAACTTCAAATATTTTTAAGAGGCTCCGGTCTTATAGCTTGAAATATCTAAGGTGACCAAATTGACCAAGCCACGCGTTGCTGTGTTATAAATTAAAATGAAATCTATCCTATGTTCTAAGATGTAACCAATCCAGCATAATGAAATAAAAATCATTGAAAACTGTTGAATAGTTTCAGAGTCCATCGTGGTCAAACACTGTGACAGCGAATTTTTATCTTAATATCTATAAATTACGTGTCACGTTGTTTGTCCGCGATGGACTCCTAAACTACTTATCAGATTTTGATCAAACTTCGTAACTATCTGTTATTTGAGCTAACTTAAAAGATAGGTTTTATTGAGCGAAGCTCTCTTTTAGGCAACTCACAAATTTCGCTTGTCTCCCTCCTGCTACTTAACGGTTCAACCGATTCGAACGAATTTTGGTATGAACATACATGATTATAAAACTGACGGACATAGGCTATGTAAAAAAAATATAAGTTTTACCATGGAGGAATAATCACCGAAAGAAAAATCCAAAAGCTGATCACAGCCAAACCGCTAATACTACATTGATGAAATTTGGCACCAAAACTCACATCGTGATCGTGACTAATGTGCAAGAATAAGTTTTGAAATCGGACATACCATGGAGGAATAATTACCGAAAGAAAAATATAAAAACTGATCACAGCCAAACCGCTCACAAACGAAGGTAAGGTAGTGCTTCGCTCAGTATTTGTAAACAGCAGCTTGCATTGCAGACTTAGTTTTAATTTATAACACAGCAACGCGTGGCTGGGTCAGCTAGTATTACTATAAATTACATGTTGAAGGTATGTTTAGACACGTTGAAAAGATCCAAGTATTTTACGTCGATTAATAACATCTGTTTCATTAATTTATCGAAACAAAGGTATCACTCGTGAAAAACAGTGTGTTTTATTAAACGTAAATTATATAGGTATAATCTTAAAAAATACGTATTTCACCATTCTTGACATTTTAAACCAACTTGGTGTCTTCTTACCTAATAAAACATTAACCACCATTCCACTTTCAGTCTTTTTGAAATTACAATCCTAATTTGTTCATGATTGTTCAAAGGAATGCCTTTCTAATTAATATAAATTAACCGAGGATTTCAGCACCTGAAACTTTAAACATACTTTTTTTTTGTTCTTGCCACAAACGTATTGTTGCCATATTCTTTTAGATGCAAAATTATTTTTTCCAGTGTCATGTTTCATTATGATTTTTTATTAATTCACATATTTTATTCATTCATGTTTCGTTATATGGGATATGCCTTATAATTTTTAGAATAATTTTATATAATATAAACGTATGACGTATTCTATTCGTGATGCGATTGTCTTATAAGTAAATTTGTTTTTTTTTTAATTCTGACATCAGATTAAAGAGGTTTGATGCGCAATTGCTTAGGATACACTTCACTTTTTTGTCAATTCTAATTGTCTTATTGTGATTCTAAATTTAAAAAGTAAATTGAGTGGGTGACTTTGAATCTGTTTAAATCAATCAATCAGCCAATTCAAATTTAGTTCAAAAAGAAAAAAATTCAACAGCATATCTACTCTTGTCAAATTAATGTAACAATTATCCGAATTCAACACTAACGATTGATGAAAATTGAGAAAAAAAATCAATACTATAATAAGTGACGTACGAGGGCGGGTCAAAAAGTTCGCGGAATGAGGGGCATGGAGGGGGGAAAGGTGACTTTTTACTACCTGCACTAGTTGTGACACTCATTAAGAGTATAAATACTAAGTTTCAATTCATAATTACCTGAGCTTCACATCAATCCGAAAGAAAATTTGCAACATGGAGAAAATTGAGTTTTGAAACTGAGCAAGTTGCGATGGCTGCTGTTCAAAGAGTGGGGTTCGAAATCTTGGAACATCCTCCCTATAGCCCAGATTTAGCCCCAAGTGATTATTATTTGTTCCCAAAAATGAAAAAAGAGCTCCGACGGAAGATATTTTCCAGCGATGAAGAAGTGAAGAGCGCAATTTCGGCCTATTTTGACGACAAAGAGAAATATATTTTTTTTCGAAGGTATTAATAAATTAATTGATAGGTCTAATAAATGTATTAGAGTTAAGGGGGAATATATTGAGAAAGAAAAATGATTTTGTTTTAAAATGCTTATCTCATATTATTATTGTGGTACGAAAAGTAGAGTATTTTCTTAGGTGATAAAGCTGTCTTAGTCTTGGGTGAACTTAAATCCCTCGCTACACTCAGGACCCTCCATTCCGCGAACTTTTTGACCCACCCTCGTATGTACTACATACCGCACGTTATGCATAGATGTGGTGTTACAGTTTTTCTTTATTTTATGATAAAGTTGTATGTTTTTGTAGGAATCTTACAAACTCATCAAACCTATTTTACTAACAGTATAAGACTCTAAGGTTAATTTCGGTTGGATAAGCCCAAACCAAGTACATTTAACTACCGTCTTTGTTCATAATAAGTAAATTGTAAACTCTTAAATTAAAAATACCTCTACTTTTGGCGCTTTAAAGCTTTCAAAAGCTGCTTGCCTGTAAAAGTTTCTATTCACAAGGAAAGCCTGGCAATCCGATGTACCTTTTAATTTTCCTTTCTTCCTTCATTCTTCGGCTTAGATCAACATTTGAGGTACACATTTATTTTAGAGTTACCAGAATGTTAATCATAAGTTATTCAAACTTAAGATTTTAGTTTAAGCACCTATATTACATTACCTGAATTAAACCAATCTGTTATTTTATTTGTTTTATATTTGTTTTATAATAGATGAAATTTTTGTGTATTATTATATTGTTAATACAGATAGTTACGTGTTTAGCATCACGAGTAAGAAAACAAAATTAACTCATATGAACTTGGATACAAAATAATAACAATATTAATATATTGCCTAAGACAAAAGTCATTGCATTCCATTGGCATTATACTTTGTCCAATGTAGGATGATACTTTTGACAGGTGTCACTTCCTTATTGCTACGTACTAAGGTTGCATTTGTTTCCTTATGTTTGGCTTGACATTGCAATAGCAACTTTATACCCTCTATATAGGTGTCAATTTTAATTGTTGACTAACCGTTTATGGTTTCTTCTTAAACATTTAACAAATTAAGAAAAGTAATAGTTAGTTTTTTAAATTAGAAAATTCTACAATTAAGCACCTGATAATTTTCGTATGAACAAAACATACATTAACAAACAGGAAAGATAGGAGAAAAAATTTGTTACATTTCAAAAATGGGTTAAACTATGTTTACCCAGCTCTACTGACAAGGAATTAGCAAAATCATAAACCAAGACGAATTGATGTTAATTTTAAACAATTACCTTTTCTCTTTGCTAAACGTAAAAAAATCGTGTGACGTTCCTTGTGTTTGGCAGAAAAAAGCGCTTGCGAGCGCTTGTAAGAAAAATGGCGATCGCTGAGCGATAATAAGCAAAGTGGCGGTTTGTGCCAGCGCAACTGAAGTTAGCAAACGTGTCCTGGCCGAAAACTGTATAGTTTGTTTTTCAGCGCTGGTAAGCGCTCGCAAGCGCTTTTTTCTGCCAAACACAAGGAATGGCCGTTGTTTTTTAAAGATAGAAAGCATAAATTAATCAATCATCGCATTATTCATCGTGGCAGTTCCGATGTAACTAACAATGGAGATCTCATGACCAGCAGTAAACATATCTATGGGATGAAAAGTTCAGTCCAAAAAGCAAATTACAAGTCCCATAACATAACTCTTAAACACTAAGTATTTACTATTTTAAAGTCTAGTTCTATACTTTATATGATTTCGTCGTCTTACTGGAAGGTATTTAAACTAGCTACATATTCTGATGAAACATTTATAATTAAAATGAACTACATAAGGTTACATGGTTACAGTTTGCGAAATATTTCCATTACAAATATTTGGTCGCTGTATGTAATAACATCTTAAATCTATTTTAAAATTATACTACATTTTCAAGTAGTTTTAGCTAATTTATACTAAAAATGCATTCTTGATATTGTTTTCCAATTTACTAAAAATAAGTTTATAGAATGTTGAAGAGATTGCATAAAAAATCAATAGTCAAACCAGAGTTATTAAGTTATTAATCAATGTGTCATACGAATAGTGTGGACATGAATATTCAAAGGTTGTATTTGCATTCATGCGTTGCAGTCAAGAAAAATATTTTATTTCGCATGGTTTGAAGTAGCGTCGAACTCTCGTATTCATGTTTTATATTCCAATTTCATATTAAGCTTTTGAGATTTCTGATACAATCTCTAAGATATCCTTACTTCAATAACTTTTATAAATAAAAGAGTTAATGTGTTTTTACAGTTTTAAGCAAACTAAAAATAATATTTTTCTGAAAATACTAATCGTATTGTTTGTCAGTAGGCACCATAAAACTGTGAAATACGTTTTATGGTAACTCGTTCCGTTTTGTTCCGTTACTTAGGAATCGTTTTCATTGGTCTGAGAAACAATGAACTCTACAACCAATTAAATAATACGATTACTGTTGTAGTCTAAAGCAATTGAGTTGATAGTTCAATTAAAAGGCAAATAAAGAGTACCAGATATGAATCGTTAATAGAAACAAACATTTAAGTAATGTACTTAATCTTACCTATAAAATCTCACACAGCAATAATACTTTTAATATAAAGTGAGACCTCAAAATACTCAACTACTTATTTCAAAAATTTCACTAAATACATGAATCAAATGCACACTGCTCAAAACTTTCAGACTTACAAGCAACCATCGCTCACGTATTTGTTTGCGTTTTTAGGGTTCCGTTCCTCGAAAGGAAAAAACGGAACCCTTATAGGATCACTTTGTTGTCCGTCCGTCCGTCTGTCAAGACCCTTTGGATGTATCAAGCTGAAATTTATATCAAATACTCAGATCTACTGTCCCTTGGAGCTGTCAAAAACTCAAACTTCGAAGCCAACGCAATCAAAAGATACAGCCATTTATGCCGCAAAATTCCGCAAAATTTCGACACTCGCAAGGGAATCAAAACCTACAGGATACTTCCCGTGGACTCAGAATCTTGAAATTTGGTACGAAGCAACGAGCGTTTTCCATTTAGAAAAAAAAGTCGACACTGTGTTGCACTGTGTCAACTTTTTGTTTATGTGTGTGTGTGTGCCAATAGGTTTTTGCTATAGTATGGTCGACACAGTGCAACACAGTGTCGACTTTTTTTTCTAAATGGAAAACGCACATCGTCTTATAGCACAGATAAAGGAAAAATTGCGAAAACCGTAAATTTTTAGTCACGTCATATAATAAAACTATTTTACGGAACCCTCGGTGCGCGAGACCGACTCGCACTTGGTCGTTTTTTTTTAAATATAAATATGTCATAGTTGTTGTTATGATTTCAAAAGAAGAAATCGGTCGCCTAAACGATCTTTTTCCTATAACTCAAAAAGGTTAAGACAAGACACGCTTCAAAAGGCAAACATCAGTTTTATAAATAACAATTGGTTGATGTCACTTTTGAGGTAAATTATCGCAAAAGTAATATACTTATTTTCTTCTGTCCTTGAAATTATGAGATAGCTATGCCGGTCACGAGATTGTCATTCTTACAAACTCAATACTATTCTTGTCACACACGAGTCGATTCTCGCTAATTTGTGTCACCGACTACTGCTATACAAGCTTAAGTGTAAGCTATCAATCCTATTCATAGAAACATTCCTAAAAACGACACTCTTATTCTTTTTACTTTTAGTATTATTACTTTGATTGTTTAAAATGTTGACAAAATAGCCTTGGATTTTAGATTATTATAAAATATATAATTAAATTATAATTGTGACTAATACGATGACGTAACAAAATTCGTAATTTTCATATTTAACTAGCGGCCCGTCCCGGCATCGCACGGCTGGACAAAATTCTTTAAATTTTTTCTATTATCAAATATTTTTTCCGTCAGCGCCATCTAACGTCCGGTAGACGAACTACTTGCGGGTAACGCGTTGCTATGGTAACGTTATTGATATAATAGAAAAAGAGCGGACAGACAAACACACAAACCACTGTGATCTTTGATTATAGATTTTGACGTAATATAGGATGAAAATAACCATGTAGTTTTCATGGCAATACTGTTGACAATTTCAACATATAGATTTTATTTTTATGTCAAATTTAATTATTATTTATGTTAATTTATTTTCATGTTTTGTTATTTTTACTTTATTAAATAAATTTGGAAGGTGTTTAGGACATCGTGGTATATTAAGAAAAGTAGTATAAATTTTGTTAATCTGTGTAAAATAGGTTCGTAAATATCTGAAAATCGAAGCGTGCGTTAGTACGGCAGTATTGATAATGTTGCCTCGCAATGTTTAATACCGCAAGGTCGCTCTGTGGGCAATTATTCTCGCGCTGTCGATAAATTGTTATGTTCGGACAATTTTATACAAAATGTGCACTTTGTTTAGGTAAACACTCTTAGGTAGATTGAATAAATACAATCTCACATTAAATTACCAATGCTAGAGTTTGTATTTAAGATTGCCTGTAAATTACCAATCACTTCGTCATTAAGTACCACAATTATTATGATGCATATGTCGCACCTTTAATACTATAGGGGCACAATTCGAAAAAGATGATTGTTGGAAAAACACCTTTAAAGACTTTTGAGCCCTTGTATTGTCACAATCGGTCATAAGTAAATTAAACTATTGAAAGCAAAATCATAAAACATCATAAGAGCATGTTCACTAAGCATGAAATATTTATCGCATATTAAATTTATCCTAGTACTAGTTTATTTTACTAATTTACTTATGATCGATTTTGTGACAATACAGGGGCTTAAAAATCTTTAAAGGTATTTTTCCAACAATCATCTTTTTCGAATTGTGCCCCTATAGTATTAAAGGTGCGATGTATTCTTATATAATGCTTACGTATATCATACTAGCGGCCCGTCCCGGCTTTGCACGGGTGGACAAAATTCTTTATTTTTTTCTATTATTAATTATTTTTCCGTTAGCGCCATCTAGCGTCCGGTAGTAGAACTACTTGCGGTTAACGCGTTGCTATGGTAACGTTATTCATACAATGGAAAAAGACCGGGAAAAAGAGCGGACAGACAAACACACAAACAACAAATTTGTGTTCTTAGATTAAAGATTTAGTACGTATATCCTAAGGCTATTAGGTAAATTGAACTTGTGAAATATTCGTAGTTTAAAAGGCAGAAACATTAAATAACACCTTCTTTAATACTTCTACCGGCAATATGGAAATGGATGTAACTACTAGCGGCCCGTCCCGGCTTCGCACGGGTGGACAAAATACTTAATTTTTTTTCTATTATTAAATATTTTTCCGTTAGCGCCATCCAGCGTCCGGTAGACGAACTACTTGCGATTAACCCGTTGCTATGGTAACGCATATACAATGGAAAAAGAGTGGACAGACAAACAACAAATTTGTGATCTTAGATTATAGATTTGAGCAGCGTGCGGTTTTGAGTCATTATAGTGGAGTATGCTTATTAGCTATAGTCTTTTTTCTGGTGAATCGTAATGGTATAAAGCGCCTTTTCTTCTTGGCGCCCAACTGGAGTAGAAAGCTTCTTATTTCGGCCCAAGTCGCGGCGTCTGTGCCGTCTTCTACGCCGGAGATGAAACCGCTTTCGGGACGGGAAAGAGCTGGTGCGTTCGTGGGAAGCAAGGAGAACCATCGGTCTATCTTCGCACTGGATGATAACTGTTTGAGAATAATTCCATTAAAATTGATAAACTCTACAGCAAAATATTACTAACCAGTAAAAAGTAACGTTTACTTAAAATAAATACAACATCAAATTAATTTTTATTCCAAAGTAATTGCATGAGTAATTTATTTTGATAGTTATAGCACTTAGTCAAGTACTAGGTGGAGTACCACTGTACCGCTTTTTAATTAGATAATAATTGTTTATATATAATTGGATACGATCTTGAGTATTACCTTATCGCAACTAACTTGTAACTATTAATTAGAAACTTTATTGAGCGAAGCTCTCTTTTATTGAGCGGAGCTCTCTTTTAGGCAACTTACAAATTTCGCTCGTCTCCCTCCTGCTACTTAACGGTTCAAC
Source organism: Calamotropha paludella (assembly GCA_927399485.1). NCBI lineage: Eukaryota > Metazoa > Arthropoda > Insecta > Lepidoptera > Crambidae > Calamotropha > Calamotropha paludella. Next base: position 45,622,192 of record OV656803.1, read on the forward strand.
CGATTCGAACGAATTTTGGCATGAACATACATAATTATAACCTGACGGACATAGGCTATGTAAAAAATATATAGACTTTACCATGGAGGAATAATCACCGAAAGAAAAATTCAAAAGCTGATCACAGCCAAATCGCTGAGACTACACTGATGAAATTTGGCGCCAAAACTCACATCATGGTCGTGACTAATGTGCAAAAAAAGTTTCGAAATCGGACTTACCATGGAGGAATAATCACCGAAAGAAAAATTAAAAAGCTGATCACAGTCAAATCGCTGAGACAACACTGATGAAATTTGGCGCCAAAACTCACATCGTGGTCGTGACTAATGTGCAAAAAAAAGTTTTGAAATCGGACATACCATAAAGGAATAATTACCCTTCAAAAATCTAATTGCTTCGCTCAGTATTTGCAAACAGTAGCATGTATTGCAGACCTAGTATATAGAAGAGTGCTGAGGCTAAGTAAGAGAGATATTGAGTCTACATGATACGAATACGTTAACTAACGCTGCCTCCTAAGTTTTTTTTTAGGCAAATGTGTAAACTGTCAGTAAATTGTATGCGAAAATAAAATATACTTTAAAACTGACAGCGTTTTGTTTACATATTATTGACAGTTTAAATATATTGATAGTTTTATAATCTATTTAAAGGTCGAATTCTGGTAGGGGTGGTGGTATTAGGGGCCTTTGTCGCAGGAAAATTGAAAGTAATTGAAAATTGTAACCAGACTACGGAACGACTTAATTGTCACGATCTTATTGTTATAATTCTGCTAGTAGCTGACCCGGTAACGCGTCGCTATGGTAACGTCAAAAGAGCCGGAAAAAGAGCGGACAGACAAACACACAAACAACAAATTTGTGTTCTTAGAGTTTATACTAGCGCCCCGTCCCGGCTTCGTACGGGTGGACAAAATACTTTAATTTTTTCTATTATTAAATATTTTTCCGTTAGCGCCATCTAGCGTCCGGTAGACGAACTACTTGCGGTTAACGTGTTGCTTTGGTAACGTTATTGATACAATGGAATCTATGCCCTATTTGTGTTATTATTAATTTTAATCCTTATCGAAGCAAAATTAGATGAGTGCATACTTTACAAATGTCTTAGAAGGACCCAAATTCACCAAAATTATTATGTTATATTACTAGGTTCGATTACCACCCGGAAGTTATCCAACACTAATCGATTTCGCCATGAACTATTAACAGTATTATTGTAAAGGCATAATTAAGATTGTGGCCATTAAAGACAGTTAAAGATAACTCGTATTAGGTTATTACTGCCTGTCCCAAGTTATTACTAGAAGATATTGCTTAATTTACATACAGTGTTCCAAAATAATGGACAAGTAGAAGTCTAGAGGTAGAGCATCACTCGGTCTACCCGAATCATCCTCACGCATGTTCATCGATTTTTAGTAGCTATCGAATAATTTATTAAATAAGATTTAAAATATGCCAAAACAACCACATCTACGAATTCTCAGATGCTTTCAGAATGATTTATTCAAAAACTTTTTAAAACTTTCAAATTTTATCAGATATTTTCCCTTTTAAATTTTACTAGCTAACCCGGCCACGCGTTGCTGGTATAATCCGGCGACGCGTTGCTGGTATAACCCGGCCACGCGTTGATGATATAACCCGGCCACGCGTTGCTATGGTAACGTTAATTTATTATAAAAACTGTTATTCTTAGGCTTATGGTAACTATATATTGCAACAAACCCACAAAGTCCTTTTTTATATAATAGAGATAAATTTATCTATATGGATCATAAATAAATCATAATTAAATTTCGACTGAAAGGATTATAAGTCGAAAACTGCTTGAATATTCCTCATATCTGAAATATTCAAACTGTGAGAAAAGGAAAATACTTTTATTGTATTGCAAATGAATCTCGAAATTGCTTTCGCAAGTTTGCCATGTCCGTTTACATAGACAAGATCTTTTCTGTGAACGGTTAGTTCTCCACCATTCTTTCTTGAAATACGCTAGAATTGGAAAACAAACATAGAATCCTAATTTTGTAATCGTTTTTCATCACCAACAAAAAAGGCATGGTTAGAAAAAAATACTGTCACTAATATCATTCCCGCTCTTCAGGTAGTAGTCTGGTAACTTGGGTTCAAAAAATCGAAAAGAGTCGAAGAGCGGACAAAGTTGCGGAGAATGATGCCTATGAAGAGGATGAAGCCATATTATACGCTCCAGGCATAGACGATTGACGTAAGTATAAGTTTACTTATGCAAATTTGTTGTTGAACTTTAAACGCGTTTTTGTCAAAAGATTGTTTTTCTGGTCGGCCCGGGTCCTAACTTTTTTTCTACTGAACCGATTGCTTTCAAATTTTAACAGGCTGTTCTACACACTTATAGTTCTAGTCGGTACTAACGAGAGTTTTATTCACCCCTAACTTTTAATTTTACAACCCTTTCTTTGCTAAAATAAAAGGACTTTTTTTTTTCAAAGTCCGCCATTTTGTTGTTTACCCTTGAAATTTAACTTCAGTAGTTCTGACCAGAATGAAATGTCTATAGATTAAGAATAATCAAGAATATTTGATTTCAGATAACATTAAGAGTCAAAATCACCCGGGCCACCCACGTGCATTTTTTTTGAGGTTCCAACTTCGAGTGACAATAATAATAGTAATAAACTATTAAATTTTTTCAAATATTTTTTTTATATTTTCATTATGTAAATAAAAAACACTAAATATTCAAGATAATTCATTTTTATTTTCCTATAAAAAACCACCCTCCAAAGAAGTCATGAAAATAGGCATAAGTTACTTCAACAGGATCGTTACGGCGTCTGGCCTGGTTATCCAGCTGTACACAGTTTCGTACCCCACCTGAGAAGACTTTGTAACACATTTTTTCTATAACCAAAATATGACAAATGTTCAAATTTTGATATTTTTTTGGATCAGTACATGGTAACTTTGGCCAAACACGATAAGTATTCTTCTCTATAACGTTGCTTGATCCACTTTTAATCAACGTGGAAATCGACGCCAGCGTTTTTAAATAAATAAAACTATACAATCTATTGAACTATTTAACTATAATCAATAAATAATTACGTTTTTTCTCAAATTAGCTTTACTAGCTAGCCCTACTCATCTCGATCCGTTTCGTTTGCGAGTTAAAGGCAATGAATCCGAAAATGAATGCTACTTTAATGAAATAAAATGTGTTTCGTAGACAATTAAATATTTAAATGAAATTAATAGAATTACTGTTTAGATACTCAAGATTTTTTTTGAATAACCTATCTTATCTTAAACATTAAAATAGAAAACAATATATTTTTCCACAAAAACAATTTCCTCATGCTACCATTATTGCGGTTATTCGGTTTGGCATACTGTAAACCCAGTTTTGTATACAATGTTGGTGATTATTCTACCATTCCTATAGGAGAGTAATTTTGAGCTCTCAATGCGGTAGAAAGATTTTTGTAATAGTTCAAGCTCGTTCCATGCTAATTCACGTTCACTTTTGAGAGTAGTGATTCACCACCAGACCAGTACAAGGTTAGACATTGTCATGCATAAAGAAGGCGTTTTCACCTAAATTAGATAAATCTTCGTTTAGGATTTCTTCCACGTACCAGGCCACTCGGAGTATTTTACAAATAAAGTTTTTAATAGGCCCTGGTCAATTACAATTATTGAAAATATATATAATTAAAAGTACAATCGTAATTTAGAATTACGAATGTCTCTACAATTTTTTGAATACCATAGAAAAAAAGATCAGCGTCAGAAACATTTTCGTGCGATAATTTTTTATAATTTAGAAAGTGATCTTAAACCGGCCATGTCTTTAAGTTGACTTCAAGTGCGGTTGTCTAACTTTGGGATATGACGAAAGATATGGTCGATCTTTGACGGCTGTTACCGAAGTCCGTACACGTGCTAGCAATGCAAGATTTGACAATTGAAGAATTCAGGTTTTATCGACACTCGATAATCCTCGGTATCTGGTGTCGATTTCATTGTAAAAGCAACGTAGCATCAACGCCAAATGATATACTACGAAATACCTGCCAGAAGTCTTCTCTACGATGCACGACAAGAGAGCAAACACCGGGTTCCGCGGATTATTGCTTCACCACACGTGGTAACACCAAATGGGTCAAAGTCTGGAGTCACCCTCCCTACGGTCTGTTTTAAATTACCTGTTATAGTGTTTTACCGCGATGAACTCCGAAACTACTGAATTTGTTCGGACTTAGGACACAAAATAGGTTTCATTTTAATTTATGACTCAGCAACGCGTGGCCGGGTCAACTAGTAGATAGAATATAAATTTTGATCGTGTGGGAACATAACTCTTTATGTATCTAAACCAACACTCTAATTTAAGTAGTTCCAAGTATATCTTAGCCTCGAAATGCAATGCCTACGCTCCAGTTGTGCTATACCTGGCCCTGCTTGTCCATGGTTTGCATAAGTGGGAGTAGGTTATTAATCGTGCTTTAACCACAATTTATTTCACTTAGCTAGCATTTTTAGTCACCGAGATTTTCAGGTAACTTTTTATAACAAGGATTCATTGCTCTCGGGTGTTTCATCCCTTAAATAACAAGTAAATTACGTGATATACATTTTTGTATACATAGTATATCAAATATTTATCTTTATCTTTTTTATCATGACCGAACGTTGTCGAACAACATTCTTTTAAGTTGCCTTAGGCAGTTTGCCCTCAATTTGCGCAAAAAGGGTAAAGGAGCTTTTGTAATAAGAGACCGCGAGGCAACACAAAGATTATTGACTAGACAATGTTGCGTACAACGGTTTTTTATAAGAAAATATCCTATATTCCCACAAGTATTGTTTTTTTGAACAGGTAATTTTCATAAACCAAAACTTGTTTTTAAAAACTATTAACAATCATATCTTATACTGCTCAAACTATCTTAATATGTCCAAGGAGATATTTTAAGTCAGTTAACATAGAAATAAAAAAACCTATACATTTTTTTATCTTGTATTTAACTTTGTTTTCATGTGTAAAGTAAAGAAATATGAACAATCGTTCCTCAATTTAAGTTTGCCGTCCATTATCCTTAATTTTATTATATTTCTTTTATGTTTATAAAATATCTAACAAATTGATTGAACGGCATTTAAAATGCTCGTTTAACATAAATATATACAATTATATAATATACAATATATAATATACAATTGAGGTAAGATATTGACTCGTAAAATCTATACACAACAAATTGTCTAATGGTATTTTCTGTTAAACGAGTCAAGTTGAATTCATATAATTATATATTTGCTTCGGTGTTTACTTCTTTACGGAACAGTGTCTAGTTGTTTTCGATGTATTGACGTCATTATAAAGAATGGCAAAATAATAAAAAAAGCTGTATTCAATTACCATTTCCATTGCTGCATCAGAAGATATAAATAAAGAAATATTGTCAATAATGTCCACATTTATTGAAATATAATAATGTATAGAAGACAATATTAATAATATTTATTCATTTTTTTAACTTTACTATACATTTCCTTTATGGTAGACTAGCTGACCCAGCCACGCGTTGCTGTGGCAGTAATATTATTTTTCTAAAATAAAAGATTTTTTCTTAAATAAAAGTAGCCTAAATTACTTTTTATTACATCAGCTACCTGCCAATAAAAGTCCCGTCGAAATCGGTCCAGCCATTTCAGAGATTAGCCGGAACAAACAGACAGACAAAAATTGTAAAACATGTTATTTTGGTGTATGTACCTTATATATATTCATATGCATGTAGTAAAAAACGGTTATTTCAATATTACAAACAGACACTCCAATTTTATTTATATGTATAGATAATATATTTCGTTTAATATGTGAGCGATTCACTTCGAATGACATGTGTCGTTTGCAGTTTACAATTTGTCTTTTTCGATTATTATTGAATGATGATTATTGTAAAAAAATGCTGAATCATAGAAAAATAAGGAAATGTATTTTTTATTGTATCATGAGTTGTACCTACTTCCACTCTTGATGTCAAACGGGGTTGACAATTGTGAGCCATAAATGGGAAAAAACTCCACTAGCCACTTCCGATAAGTCATTATTCTATCCTAATCAGTACATAATATTATGATAATACTTTGTGTTTGTTACCATATATAGTTACCATAGTTACCATAAGCCTAAGAATAACAGTTTTTATAATCAATTAACGTTACCATAGCAACGCGTAGCCGGGTCAGCTAGTTATATTATGACAATACTTTGTATGTGTTTGTTACCATATTGTCAGTTTATTCGATGCGTTGCTATGGTAACGATTTCACTAATTCTTTCACGTCAAAATAAGAGCGTGAAAAGTTAAATAAGAAATTTGAAGATGTCAGTCCAACCCGCCCGTATCGATGGGCGGGTGACGGCTAGTTATCTATACATATAAATAAAATTGGAGTGTCTGTTTGTAATATTGAAACAACCGTTTTTTATTACATGCATATGAATATATATAAGGTACCTGCGGGTAATAAGAGCCGTTGTTTATCAAGGGCCACTATTACAATAGTGTACTTCTAACGGTTTGATTTTATTTTAATTACGCACACGTGTAAAGGACCACTAGGAAGGCTAATATACGCCAGCGCAGGCGCGCACGATCACCCATCTTGTCAGTAGCCGCGTCGCCGTTCAGAGATTTGGTCTGCGTCAGTCAATAGTAATTTTTTCTCTTAATTGCAACGAAATTGGGCGTAACATATACTGTTGTTTATAAAACTTGGTGTTACAAAGTAAACTTTACAGTTTAATTGATGTAAAAGCAAGGTGAGTTCGAAAGATTTTATTGATTCAGTGTATTTTATCTCGGATCAAGTAAAATGAGTATCAATGCTTAATAAGGGCCAGGTGAATGGCGGGTAAAGGGGCCGGCCCTTATTAAACTTATGAATATGTACTTTCAATAATCAAAGTTCATTTTATTTTCAACTTTTATAAGGGTTGTAGTTGAATTTAAGCCACAACGCCCAAGCAACCAAAGAGTCTCTACAAGTGGAATTAAGAAGATAGAGCAGAAGAAGAAGGTGAACAATATAAAAACAAAAGAAAAACACAACACTGTAGACGCCAAAGAGAAATGGTACTGCTACGCGTGTAATGAAGAGCGTTTTGCAGACATGAGAAATTGCCCTTCGTGCAAAAGATGGTATGCTTGGGCTTAACGAAAGAAGATTTTGAATGACCAATGTGCAATTAGAGGATTAAACATATAATGAAATTGATGATAAAAAGACAATATAAGCCGATAGTTTATTGTGATATTTAAGAAATTTGTTCCTACTTGAAGATTGATTAACATTTAAATTTACATTTTATTTAATGTAGCTTATTTACTAGAAGAACATTGTTATTTATGTGGTTTTTATTAAACTTTACTAATTTGTCGATTACAGCATTAAGAAAAAGACACTCAAAGTATTAAGTGAAACTATTTTCAATTTTTCATAAGTTTAATAAGGTCCACAGAATTTGTTGAACTTTTTTTTGTGTCTTTATTATTTTTTTATGTCAAAGGTTTATTTAAAGGAAAGTATACTTTGTTGAGAGATAAACTAATTCTATTAATTTGTTGTCGGGAAATATCCTATTTCACAGTTTGTTTGTTTCTTTAGTTTATTAAGGTCCATTACTATTTTTCTCGTTGATTTATGTGTATACAATGATGTGATTTCATGGCAAATGATAGTATAAGCTATAGGGAGCTAATAAATATTGTGTCCACTTTGGTTATCCCATTAAGTATTGACTCAAGATCATGGTCTCTATTAAACTGCGTATGTTTAATAAGGGCCATAGAAGAGGTTTTAAAAATGTTTATTTTGAAGCGAAATTTGACAAGCTTAGACAAAAAAATACACTAAGTTATGTTGCTAAAATAATAAATGTTCTCCTGATTATTCATGTTTTATGGTTATCAATTATTTTACATTAATATTTAATTTTGAAGTTAGGTGGCCCTTGTTTACCGCAAGTACCTTACGATACATACACCAAAATAACATTTTTTACAATTTTTGTCTGTCTGTCTGTTTGTTTGTTCCGGCTAATCTCTGAAATGGCTGGTCCGATTTTGACGGGACTTTTATTGGCAGGTAGCTGATGTAATAAGGAGTAACTTGGGCTACTTTTATTTTAGAAAAATTGCTGTGCCACAGCAACGCGTGGCTGGGTCATCTAGTATATAATAATGATTTATCGGAAGTGTAGCTCGTATCCAATATGCCGGCTGTAGAATGTTTCAAACAATGCTAATGATTGTACTTTGCATATATCCTTGTGCAACGAGTAGGCATAAAATATGAACAAACACACAATCATTTTTGGAGCGGAGAGAGGACCCATGGATTAGCTTTAATGGCGCAATGTCTGTTAGCCATAACTTCCCGAGTTCTTAACCGATTTTAATATTGTTTGTGTGGAATCGAATCAACAGGTTTAAGACCAGATTGTGACGGAGCTCGAATTTTGAAATTCGCAAAAATTCTCATCGAAACAAAAATACTTTTTTTCTTTTTTTAGGTATTACTCTCCGCTCCAATATATGGTGCTAGCGTAGCTTTATGCTTAGCGACTGCATCCCCTTATTTTAGTATTCACAATGCATTTATTGGACATTCACAGCCACGCCGCCGTCGAGTATTACGTCAGCAGACAATGTACCGAAAACTCTGTTAATTATGTGACATAGTTATAATTGAGTACATATCTATAGTTATGATTACGCATTGGAATTTCATTAACCCAGTGCCGGATTAAGGTCGCCTGGGGCCCCTAGGCACTTTATGTTTTGGGGCCCCCTTATACAATGTGTCCCGTCACCAGTGTCGGAGCCTTTAATGGTGTGAAATATAGCATTTTATATCGACAAATTGCCCCTTAAATTTTGTGGAATACTCATTTCTTGAATAAATACAAAATCAGAAAATATTTTTTAAATAAAAATTTAATATTTACCTTTTTTTTATATTTTTACATTTTGGGGCCCCTTCTACACCGGGGCCCCTAGGCACGTGCCTAGTGTGCCTAGGGGGTAATCCGCCACTGCATTAACCTCTAGTTGCATATATTAGGAGCGTTCGAAGCACCATGATAGAGCGCGAAAACGGTGTTATTCTTATTAAAGTCTTTATTGCGATACCTCAGACTTTTATTATACTAAAGCTTAAGGCGCATAAGTTTATAGTACGCCTACGATTTAGATACGTTCGTATGTATGGGCTCTTAGAATACTGCCGGAGATCAATGTCTTTAACTATACTGGATATGTTGGTTGATAGAAAGCAGTAAATATGACAGTAAACTTTTATGCATGGGCATATAAAAAGGATTTAGTGTGTGAGAAATATTATTTAAGCGTATCTTTTCTCCAGATCGCTGTAATATATATTTATGTATAAGTACTTATACCAGTATAAAAATGGTTAAATAAAGGTTATATTAATACCATTTATATAATTATTAACTACTAGCTTTCCGCCCGCGGCTTCGCCCGCGTGGAATTCGGTTATATTGCGGTATAAAGCAAAACTATAAGAAAACTTCTCATTCCCACGGAAATATCTAAGAAGCGCGATGTAACGCTGGATACAAAATTCATATAATTCATTCCACTTCTTACGTATCTTAAAAAAACACTTCGTTACCACGTTTTAAAAAACACCCAGCGCTATCTTTCGCATACCTCTAGAACTAAATAGCGTAAGCTATCATTCCAATTTTTACGTATTTTAAAAAACACATCGTTACCATGTTTTAAAAAACACCCAGCGCCATCTATCCCATACCTCAAGAACTAAATAGCGTAACTAATACTTATACCAAATAGTAATTTGACTTTAGTGATTTCAGGATAAGTAGATGTAAAAAAAACAATTTAGACGATAAAACAAATTGTACGTCATCCCTCGAGAATTCCTCATTTTCGAGGATTCATTTTCGATCATTTAGCTTCAAAATTTACATGTTCATATTCGTTTGCAAAATATAAGTAGATGTAAAAAAAACAGTTTAGACGATAAAACAAATTGTACGTCATCCCTCGGGAATTCCTCATTTTCGGGGATTCATTATCGTATCATTTAGCTTCTAAATTTACATGTTTATATTCGTTTGCAATATTTTAAGTTGTTTTAAACGACACACAGCGCCATCTACAATCCATTCATCAAGCAAACAATATTTTTGTTTTTCCTCGGGAATATCAATTTTTCCAGGATAAAAAGTACCCTATTATTTAATCCGGACTTTTATCTTTACGTCTGGAAAATTTCAAAGCAATCGGTTCAGTAGTTACGGCGTGAAAGCGGAACAAACAAACAAACAAACAAACAAACAAACTCACTTTCCGATTTATAATATTAGTAAGGATAATAGCGTCTAACATAAAGAAATAAAGATTTCACTGGAGATGAATATTTTAAAGAATGACATATTTTTTGGTCTTGCTCGGGAAAATACGTTAATAATTGTGCGAGATTGGGGTCAGACAACACGTTTCAACTATCATGCAAATATGCAGGAGTTAATAATGTATGCAATTCGTACTGAAATTGCGTGCCAATTATATGAAAATAAATTAGATGCCTACTTTTTTATACTAGGAAAAAATTGACACCAATATCAAAGTAAATAGGGATATGGAACTCTTAGGATACTGCATTGATAAACTATATAATTTTCTGACTAATATTACATATAATTCTAATTATACATTTATAGAATTATCAGATATATAATAAAATATATACGATAATGCTGAAATATCTTTTTACTTTCTTATAGTTAGTGTGAGCGAATTAATCTTTACTCATTTAAAAAGACAATGAAATGACATTGGTCAGATGATTATTTCTGAATAGATTCTATTTTTTCCAAATAATAATAATAATAAATATTTCTAACATTCACACCAATTAGCCTAGCCCAAAGTAATCACTGTAAGGCTTGAGTTATGGATACTAGTGTAACGGATATTTATAGAAATATATTTAAACAACCATGACTCAGGTACAAATGCTCGAATTCATCATAAAAACATCTGCCTCTTCCGGGATTAGAACCCAGGACAGTCGGTGCGAAAGGCAGGATCGCTAGCGTTGAGAATAAGAATAAGAGTTACTCGAAAATTTGTTAGTTTATTTTATTTTCTGTGTAACTGAAGTAATTATATAAAGAAATATCTAAGATGGTGTCTAGGAGTGCCCATCAATTCATCAGAACTAAAAGATGTCGCCAAATCTAAAAATTACGATTTAATTTTCATCTAAACTTTGGTAAAGGAATTGTGTCATACATTTGCCCCGTAGCTGTTGTAAAAAGTTGAGCAAGTGCGATTCCCAATCTAGGGTGCTTTCAAATAGCACCCACTATCTCGGTAATCGGTCAATTTATTCAACTCTGTTATCAGTGTACTAATTCATGCATTTTAAAATAAAATGTCCACTTTGTTTTTTAATTAAACGCATCTATACATATAAATAAAATTGGAGTGTCTGTTTGTAACATTGAAATAACCGTTTTTTACTACATGCGTATGAATATATATACGATATATGCACCAAAATAAAAATTTTTACAATTTTTGTCTGTCTGTCTGTTTGTTCCGGCTAATCTCAAAAATGACTGGACCGATTTTGACAGGATTTTTATTGTCAGGTAGCTGATGTAATAAGGAGTAACTTGGTTACTTTTATTTGAGAAGAAAAAAATATTTTAGAAAAATAAAATTATTGTGCCACAGCAACGCGTGGCTGGGTCAGCTAGTATTTAATAAAATACTATTTATGTTTTTAATTTAATTTTTTGCATTCACAATGCAATATTTCTATAAGATACGTGTGTGAAGAAAAACAACTACGCCTCCGAGCCCACAGGTAGGATTCGAACCGACCTTTCGCAATCCGGGCGAGTGGTCTAACCGCTGAGCTACCGAGACGCTGGCAAACGTGTCGAATTTTACAAACGTATTTCAACTTCTACTATGAGCTAGTTTATTATATACTATTTAATTAAGGTACATTGTTTTTTTGTTACAATTTTTTTAAACTATATAAAAACTGCATAATTATAAACTCCCACGCGTTAAATACACGGATAATTAAAATTGTGGTATCGTCCGTAAAAAAGCCGATATCATTTCATAAATGAAAAACACATTTAGTGAATTAATAGCTTCGTCTTTTGGTTTGGCTTCCGCCTGAGGTGAAGCTTTTCACCTTTTGTAGGGTAATTGAATAACGGACCGAAATTACGATATACTTGGTGCGATAAGCTTTTTCAAATTCAGACCTTCGGGCAGGCATCTGAAATGCGTTTATTGAAAGTCAAGAGCTCCGCAATAGAGTCGTAAGTAAAGGAGGATGACCATTTTTGCCACAGTTAAGTCCAACAAAACCATATTTCCATAAATTTCCATAAATTGAAAATCTATTTTTGAGAATAATCTGAATTAATATAAAGGTAAGGATTTTCAATAATATAACATGGTTGTTAAAATAATGATAAATACTTAATGTGGAGAGCGTTTCATACATACAATACAAATAATATAACAGAATACCAAAAACACATATCACAAATATAAAATAAAATGAGGCTTTTTATCACCCGGCCACACGTTACTGTGCCGACTACAGCGCCATCTGCCGGGTTGATTTGTGAATCTAAACCACCCAGGGCGCCACCCGAAGCATACAAAAAATATCATTCAAATCGGTCCAGCCGCTTAGGAGCTTCAGTGACGTACACACGTACAGTAGAATTATTTATATAAAGATAAGAATAATAACGTCTAAATGCGCGCTAGACCATTATTGGACATGACCATTTTTAGATGGGGCAAGGGTTCATAATAAAATGGTCATTCCTTGTACCGAAAGGAAGCTAAACCAAACACGGTGAGGGGTTTTTATAATTATGGTTCCATAACTTTATTCCGTAAATTAAATACAAAAACGTATCAAGACATATACGTTAAAGTATATGTTAGTAAGTACACAGTATTGCCATTACGAATAAAAAGAAACATCACCAGTTAATGTTTCATCTTCATATGACAAGAACGTAAACGCATTCATACATTTTAAATTATCATTATACTTGTAATGACCTTTCTTCATTAATGTATTTATATGATACTAGCGGCCCGTCCCGGCTTCGCACGGGTGGACAAAATTCTTTAAATTTCTTCTATTATTAAATTGTTTCCGTTAGCGCCATCTAGCGTCCGGTAGACGAACTACTTGCGGTTGGAAGTTGGTATACAATGGAAGAAGAGCGGGAAAAAGAGCGGACAGGCAAACAACAAATTTGTGATCTTAGATTATAGATTTAATTATTTTTTAATTCTTAATTTTCCTATATTCGGGAATAGTGTTTATACAGCAAGAACGCACCTGTCGCCCGTAGCCCGGTAAACCGGCGGCACGAAACACATCCTGTATTTCGAACTGCCAAAATATTTGGAAAAGGTCATATTATTATATAAGACTGTTTCAACCACTGAAGCCCCCAGGCGCTATAGTTCCCAATAGAGAGGACCGTTTAAAATACTGGATTGATGGAAGTCATCCGATTCCTTAACGATTGGCAAAAGGTGGTCGTATTTTTTATGTAAATATGATTATTAGAACCAATTATTTGTAAAAAATATTATGAATCGATAAATTTTGATAAAATTACCTGTTGTAATAAAATATATACTCTAAAAACACAAATTTGTTGTTTGTATTTCTGCCTGTCAGCTCTTTTTCCATTGTGTCAACTCGCTGAGCCGGTAACGCGTTGCTATGGCAACGCGTATTCAATGGAAAAAGAGCGGGAAAAGAGCGGACAGATAAACAAACAACAAATTTGTGTTCGTAGAGTATATATTAACGTTACCATAGCAACGCGTTACCATAGCAACGCGTTACCGGGTCAGCTTGTTCTAATAATAATAATAATTATTATATTATACAACAACAAAGTGAGCCGAAGTTCTTAAACTTCCGCTCACTTACATTACCCTTTGAAAAAAAACAGCTTTTCTACAAATTTTGCGCATAATTCATTCGTAATTCTGTAAAAAAGTTATTTCATTCAAACATATAATTTGTGGTGAACCCAAGTTAACCAATTCGATGCGGATGGCACGTGGCGTGCCATTATTTTCTTGCTGCGTGTGGTGCTAGCTACTGGAGCCGTGTCATTTTTAAATCGATGATAACTCCTTCAAATTAAGTTTTAGGGAAATCTACCCAGAATAAAACTATCTTCATATTTCACGTAAATCAAGCTCGTAACCTTCGTTTCTGGTAACTGTATGTAGCACGAATCGGTTAAGTAGTTAAAATAATTGTGTTAAAGAATTCATAAATGACAACGGTACTAAAACACCTGAATCTGAGTCAATATCAATGTTATAATAACTGATGACCCAGGTTCGATTTCCGATTGGGGCAGGTATTTGTGTGTATGTGCATATCTATTTGTCTCGGTCTCAGTCGATGTTTCTTTTTTTGTATGTATAGTAAAAAAAAGAACCATATATATATATATATATATACACAAAAATATGTATATATATGTATATACATGGTTATAGTTAGCTATGTTGATCCAATTAGATATCGTAAAAGTAAATGTGTTTGTATGAAGTGTTTATTATTACACTCAAAATTTTTGCTTATTGTTAGGTCCTATATTAAGATTTCGACAGATTTGTTCGGATTGCTTTTAATCTATAATAGAAACCTGTTATTGGCCTTACAATATAATAATCTTGTAATATGTAATTTAATATTTGCGACGCTGTTGGTTTCTTAAATAAATAAATAAATATCGAAAAGTTCATTTCTATATTGCCCCGACAGGGAATCGAACCCAGGAACTCGGAGTGGCGTTACCTTGACAACCGATATGCGAGCTACTTCACCATGGAGGTTGTATAAAACTATTTAAAGTTACCCTTGACGAAATCGATCAATGATTTCTTCAGCTTCAATGGCGCAATGTCTGTTACGCCATAACTTCCAGAGTTCTTAACCGATTTTAATATATTTTTGTGTGGAATCGAATCAACAGGTTTAGGACCAGATGGTGACGGAGCCCGAACTTTGAAATATTCAAAATTTCCCATCGAAAAAAAAATTTTTTTTTGATGTATTACGCTCCGCTCCAATATATGGTGCTAGCTTAGCTTTATGCTTAGCGACAGCATCGCCTAGTAATATTTAATGTTATTTCATAACGCGTTTAAAAAAAACGAGTTAATATCAAGGAAGACTTAGAAAAGACGCAGTCGGTTTAAGTTAGGGTTGTAGTTAAACAGTTGTCCAGAAAATAGTTATTATGGCACGTTTTGTTACGCCTCATATGCAAAAATGGCACTTAATCTATACATATAAATAAAATTGGAGTGTCTGTTTGCAGTATTGTAATAACCGTTTTTTATAACATGCATATGAATATACATATATACGGTAATACGTACGGTAACGGTAAATAAACCAAAATATATTTTTTTACAATTTTTATCTGTCTGTCTGTCTGTTTGTTCCGGCTAATCTCTGAAATGGCTAGACGCATTTTGACGGGATTTTTTTGGCAGGTAGCTGATGTAATAAGGAGAACCTTAGGCTAATTTTATTAAAAAAAAGTCTTAAATTTCAGAAAAATAAAATAAAGTTGCAATGTTCCACGCGGACGAAGTCGCGGGCGGCCGCTACTATATTATAAAAGGCGCATCATTTTATCCCAATTAGTAAAAATGAGTTTCAAATGCGTAGATAGAAAGTAATTTTTCAATATCATTGTTGAAATCTATATTAAAAGACCGAATTCAGTGTTTCTGTTATGTTCTCGGATTGATAGTTCAATTTAGACGTTTCGTGTGGGACCGCTGCGGTACCGAATCGGTGAGTTTGTCGTATTGCGCACGCACGGTCGTTTGTTTTCATACAAAGCGCCCGGTGCGAAATGAACATCTGCTGTCGATCGTTCGCGGTACCGACGCCGAACTGATATCTTTTGTCGTCCCGGCTTCGCACGGGTGGACAAAATTCTTTAAATTTTTTCTATTATTAAATATTTTTCCGTTAGCGCCATCAAGCGTCTCGTAGACGAACTACTTGCGGTTAACGCGTTGCTATGGTAACGTTATTGATACAATGAAAAAGAGCCGGAAAAAGAGCGGACAGACAAACACACAAACCACTGTAATCTTAGATTATAGATTTATAAATGTCATTAACTTTTTTAAAAACATATCTTTTATGAAGAAATTTTTGTTTATTTCTGAAAAAGGTAACGCTTTAAATATTTACTTTTATTACTTGATTACCTTCAAGCATATTTTCCGTCGGAGACAATTAAGCAAAAATGCTTGAAGTGATATTTGAGGGATTTTAAAATTGTAAAATAAACAAATATTGGATGAATTCTAGTGACAACCCTTATATGACCAGGCTCACCCGAAGACTTAAGGAATAGAAGTAGCTTACCCTAATCTATGAGTCATATTACATTTCAACGATAGCCACTGTTCTATATTGTGCTTCGAAATTTTAGTACTTGTTGCCTACGTAAATACTTAGGTTTCATTTAGATTAATTATGTAAACTTAGGTATGTTGTCATCTTCCTCTTTATATATTTAATAATTTGTCTGTTTGTGTGTAGCTCGCTGAACTCCTTCTAAAGGGCTCAACAGATTTTAATTGTTCGTGAGTGTTAGATAATATAGATTCACGATTGGATCTGAGGGCGATTGAACTGGGCCTCCTAATGTAATATAATAAGTCGCAATCTCCTAAAGGTAATAGCGAAAATTGAGATGTATGCAGGTACTATGTACATAAAGTTATATCTCATATATATATTATTACTGGGCGATGCAGTCGCTAAGCATAAAGCTTCGCTAGACAATATATTGGAGCGAAGCGTAAAACTAAAAAAAAAATTCAATAATGTCGAGCAAATAATTTTAAAATTCCATAAGAAGGAAAACTTTCAAAAAGCGCGCGCTTTTTTACAATGGGAAATCCCATAGAGCCAGTAGAGTTATTGTTCATAACTTTTTTATTTTTGTGAATTTACACACATCAATTATTAAAATCGGTTGAGAACTCGGGAAGTTATGGCGTAACAGACATTGTGTCATTGAAACTGATCGATGGGAGCTACGCTCGCTTCGCTCGCTCCGCTCCAATAAGCATTCATACTAGAGGCCAATTCTAATAGCAGTGCAACTGTTGCATCATTGAGATTTATCCGCCTTTTGTTTTCACTAATACATAGTACATTTGATTGTAAATGCATTCTTTTACAATTTAAAATGTCTCTTTGATCTAACAACTGTAAACGGTCCATCATTATAAATGATGAATATAAAAGTAGCCCACAGGCGTTCTAAATCAGTTCAGTAGTGCTTTTGATGCGGAAGAACCCTGCAAATGTATTGACGATGTTCTAAAACTTAAATAGTGGGGAATAATCATATATTTCCTGTCTTTGGATCTAAAGTAAATAAAATAGGTGACTCATTTTTGTTTTCTAAGTAAATAATACAACAACAACCATTGCTTTTCTATATTTTATTCACGTTTTTCTGCTATGTCCATATAATGTGTCTGCGTCTATGGTTAAATACCACAATGAAACATTTAAACGGTCGAAACCGAAATCGACTCACAGCTACACAGAAATTTTCTATTACATCCAGATTAACTATTCGTAAAACACTATTGCTATGGATAAACAGACACCGGTTTGCTGCACGAATCTCTAAACCTGGGGCAGTGTCATGAGTCTGTAAAGCAGTATAGAAAACAATTGTGTAACTGACACGTTATCTTAAGCTCGTATTTTCGCAGCTCATGTTGTAGCCCCTAATACTGAACAATTAAAAGCTATAATAAAGTTGAATTATTTTCAAATATTTGCTTATTTAAGTGTTTAAGGAAAATAAGATTCAAAGGATATTTTTGTATAAGTATGATCGCCTAACAAACATTAATCAATGCATTATTAAATCGTAAGAAATTGTGTGAGCATTATAACAAATTCGTCTTTAATGAAATCCCAAGGATAATTCGCTAAATAAAAAAACAACACACCAAAATGTTTGAAACAAAATCTAGTAATATTTCAAGTAGTGTAAAGTAATTTGATCTTTACTGATTTTGTACAATCTTTACTACTTCAAACACTGAAATTGTTACTGTGATAAAGTCATTTTACTATGTAAAACAGAAATAAATTGACATTACTCTAAACCCTATTGACATAGAAATAGTGTATACGAGTAATAATTCTTAATAAGATTACGGTCAAGAATGTTATCTGACTTTTTCAGCTTTTTCCAACATTTGGGGTTATTTGTGTAAGTTTCACGCAATATTGATATCAACTCCATTGGTCCATTTGTAAAAATAAAATTCAATTGTTGGCACTGTTTCCATTACAACAATCACTTAATACTCTTTATCTACTCTGATACTATAATACAAAGATTCTAAAACTGAAAACAAAATGCTTATGACAAACATTACGTACAGGCCAAAAATAATAAAAAAAAAAGTTTAATTACGATACAGGTCTTGTATGGGCACCTGTAACATAATATAACTTTTTAATCATAATGATACACCTATACAACCTCCAGTTGGACCAAGGAGGTTGAACCTCTACTTTAAAAAGGTTTCAATGAACGAGTCCGCGACGACGCAACACGCATGCGCAATCGATGTTTGCACCTTGGCGCCAACATTTGACATTTAAATAAATTTGTTGTTATATTCAGCGTTTTATTTGCAATATTGTTTTACGTATTATAGTATGAGAGTAGATAAACTAGTGTATGACACTGTACATAACTTGGTCTTATAACACTCGTGTGATACTATAAAAAAACGAGCCGTAGGCGAGAGAAAACACACTCATGTTATAAGAACCCTTATTATGCAACAGTATCATAAACTACTATACTTTTTGAATTGAAAAGTATTTGTGATCAAATTCGTTAAATATATCGTAAACAAAAAATAGTCAGGCTTAGAGCTTAAACAGCAATATAAAATTTTGCATTATACAAGGATAAAAAGTAGCATAAATTCCACTTTAGACTTGTAAATGTATCTTAGCAAAGAGATAAAATGTAATTGTAAATGTTCTAATTTATCATTTCGCTTCACAGGAGAGAAATACTCAATCGCTTCGTGAAGTAATAACACGCAATACAATTCAGTCAAAACTTTAAAAAAATATTTTAATTAGATAAAATTAATATTAAACAAAACTGGCATAATTTACTAATTTATTTTTCTGTAAAACAATATGGGGTTTTGCGCGATTAAACGGCAACAATGCTGTGTTTATTTGTTTGATGCCTTTCAAATATTAAAAATAAATAAAAACCCGTTTAATTTTATTATACTAACATGATTTATAAACTCACCTATAATACATCTGATTATTTAAATATGATACAACTATAATCAACAGATAATTGACTAGTAAGCTTCAATTCGCCTATATATATAACGAAAACATCAAATACAAACAGTCAATAACGTGAATAGACAATAAATACAGCTATAAACCATCATCATCGCAGAGGAAAGTAGTTTGAAGAAGCTACTTGAATTCATAATGCGGTATGATTAGTTTTTTATGGTTCATACGAAGCAATAATATTACTTGGCTCTGTTTTAACATCATCAAAGCTATACCGCTCGTAAAATTGTATTCATTTCCATTGATATGAAGAGATATGCCATGGTAAACACGTTTAGGTACAATTGTGTAATTTGTCACACTAATGCGGCCCACATACTTGATATGTAAACGTATTGAATTAAATTTCCTATCCTAATATAGTGTACATCGTCTATTTAAATGACGTTTGTAAATTTAAATTTGGCACCTTCGTTAAAAGTCTCAAACCTTATTAGCAAAATGTTACCCCCCACACAAATAACAATTTAATTTCTTACAGATTCAGATGACGTTCTTACATAGAAATATACAATGTGTCCCGTCACCAGTGTCGGAGCCTTTAATGGTGTGAAATATGGCTTGTTTTATCGACAAATTTGCCCCTCAAATTTGGTTTTTCTCAAAAAGCCAATAATTAAAAAATACACAAAAAAGAATGTATTTGTTTTTCTTAAATTATTTTTTTCTATTTTTTATTCCATGACAATTGAAACATGATGGCTGTGTAACTGTTGTCTACATGTTTAGCTATCAAATGACACCTTTTTAATGTTGATAGGACATTTAAATGAGTAGTGGTGGTCGAATTAGCATGAGAGCCCAAGTCTTGGTTACCAAGAAAACAAAATGGCGGCCGTAAGAGAAAAACAAAATTTGAGGGGCAATTTGTCGATAAAAAATGCCATATTTCACAGAATTAAAGGCTCCGACACTGGTATCGGGACACATTGTATAATAGGTATACATTATTTAGAACGACGGAAACAAGTTAATAAGGGATATACATATTCTTCAATTATAATCTATTTGGTGGTGTGTCTTGTCCACTGAGATCGTAGAGCGGTCATCATTTCGCTACGGTTTGGCACCTTCTCGCTGGTAGTGCGAGTGATTGGGGCAGCTGGGGCAAACCTCTCAGGTACTTTGAGCGTCATTCCAGAATACCCTTGGGCTTCGTTTGGCATATCAACTACATCAGAAGTACTTCCGGATGGACTAATTGGTACAATAAGTCTGACGCGGCCATCTTCTCCTGTGGCAGTCAGGGTCCCATTGTGTGATAATGGCATTATGAATGGAAGCCCTTCATCTGAACTGAATGCGTCTGGCGTAGAATCTTTGGACGTGGTAGCTTGACTATTGCTGCATAAAGAATTTTCCGAATGACCTAAGCTCATTGCTTGCGCAATAGCACCTAATTCATCAGTCGAGCTGCTTTTCTCTTTGTATACTTTGTGGTTCAGTAGACTCGCGATGTCTGTGTGACTATAATGATTTGTCAGAGGCGGTATATTTGGAAAAGCGTTGCAGTTCTGAAAGAATTGTTGGTTGTTCGTCTTCGGTTCTGGTACAGGAGGAAATCCACCCATGTCTTGGAATTTTGAGATCAAGTAATTTTGTATTTGTTCGTTACTCATTCCTCCAAACGATGGGGCGAAACTGGGGCTTTGCGGTAACGTAGGCGTAGTGCAGAATGGTGAGAATGTATTATTATTATTTTCATAACTTTTTATTTTGGTGTTCTGTGTTATCAAATTAATGAGCTGGTCTGTATTCATTTGCTGAAGATTTCCATTCACGATTGGTTGAATATTAGCACTGATTGCTTCTGTGCTCCCATTATCTGTCCTCGCCTAAATGCAGCAATGCAATAAAATATAAACATTGGTTTAATTAAAATAAATAATTTTCGGACACCTTACACTAATTTCATAGTTACTAAATGAGCGGACCTTATACTACGTAAACCACAACTCAGGAATAAATGTTTATTGTTTATGAGACAAACATATGCTTATGCTATGCTTCTAAATAAATAGATAATTGGTGTAAGATTTAATAAATTAAATATATTTAGAAACATTTTTTTACAATTTGAGTAGATGAATGGAAATATGTTTTTAAAAAAATAATTTGTAACAATGATATTAGAAAACAAAATATTTTAGGCAACAAAAAGGTTGAACAGGAATTTTTATTCTTAAAATAGTGAAATGCTTAGCACAAACTATGCTTTTAATATTTCAACAAACGTCAATCATGTCAGCCGTAACTCTATTAACTATGTAACAAAACATGTTGAATTATTTTGAATAAAAATAGTATACAAATCACTAATTTTATTATAAACATGCATTGATATGTTTATGATGTGTAAGTATGTGTTTGGAAAGACTACAAAGAATATTTTATGTCAAAACAAAACATGCTGTTACCATTGTACTCCTTAAAAATTTACACACAGAGACCTTAGTGCGAGTTTACGCATTCGACACTCGTTATCGAGAGCGTAACAGATTCCTATGAAGATTGGTAGTTCCTGATGGTTACCGCTAGGGGCGCCCATCAAAAATCCATAGTAATATTTTACGCTGACTCCATCGAGTCTCGACGCGTAAACTCGCACTAGGGTCTCTGTTCACACTTTTATATTGACAATTTCAAACTAACTAACGCTAACTTATGGAAAAAGATCATACAATCATGCGTCTTACGTGGGTGAAATTATGACCGACAATTATTTGAACATTTTTTCACTTAATGCAAAAAGGAATATAATTCAATAACTATTAATAACATGCAAAATTTTACTGAGCATTTGTAATAAAAATAAAACCATATTTAATCATGGTGTATATGCGATTAAACTAAATGGTCCTCATGGCGATTTTGCATAATTACTAATAGATAAGATATGAATTCATTCGAATTTGAAAAAGGAATTGTTTATAAAAAGTACACAGCACAGTTAAACATTGATGCAGTAGGCAAACAGACGCAACACAATAAATGCAAGCATTTATGGCAATGATTTACTTTGATGATGATACTGCTTCAGGCCAAATGCTATTGTTTTACCGCGAGTTGACTGTAATTCTATAAATAAAGCAACGTTCTTAGGGGGTATCCATCAGATGTTGTATGACCAAACATTTAGTATCAGCTATAGTCCGGTCAAATCAGACCAAAAAAAAAGAGTAAAGCTACCTAAATTCCCACCAAGCCGTCAGTAAGATTGTTTAAAATATAATTAAAAATTAAATTTGGAAACGTGCATATTATGACGACTACAACTTTTTGAATCGTTAACTCAAAAACGGTGGCTCGTAGGAAAAAAGAATTGATACATTTTTTGTTGATAATTTTATGATCTATATTTTTTGTCTGAAGTATTTTTATGATAAAACTTACCGTTGTACTGAAAATCGCGAAAAACTCATTTTCGACCTTTGACCTTGAATATTTTTTTTTCCTTACTGGGGAAAGATGGGAAGTTCCCATCTTACTGATTTTCAGCTTGGTGGGAATTTAGGTAGCTTCGAATGTCTAAATTGACTGGACTACTATCTCAGTTCATTGTTATTACAGTTTCCTTCGCTCGCAGAAGTCACGATCTAACTTTTCGGTGAAAAACGGCGGTAATTGAATTGCGGCCAGTCGGCATACCGTTTTCTCTCTTTCCATATAAAGCAATTTTTACGCTTCTTTTCTTTTTGTATGTAGGCGAGATAATAATAAGATTGTAAAATTAAAATAAGAGTACGTAAATTTTGTTTAAAGAGCAGGATGCCGAAGTGTTTTAATTATCACTCGAATTAATAACTTTTATGTAAGATTCTTTATGATTTTCGCTGGTTTTTCGTTAATTTCTTGTGTTTATATCATATTTAAATTTCACTCAATTGTGGTGATTTTTATTGTTATTGTTAAAAGGAGCGGGAAAAAGAGCGGACAGACAAACACAAAAACACACAAACCACTGTGATCTTAGATTATAGATTTACACGTGGCTCTGTTAAACTCACTGATTTCTTAACTGTGAAAATAAGTTTTTCGAATATATTTTTGTAATCATTACGCAATGTAATTAAATTAGCTCGTGCTTTTCTATACATGACTATTATCGCAAAAGCCAAAATGGATTTATTACACGCAAGAGGTTTGGTATCAAAAGCGGCCAATTAGAAAATTTGTCTTTATAAAACTAAATAGGCAGATAACTTTATAACAATAAATACAAATATTTCGTAATTTTAAAATCAGTCCAATGCACTTTTAAACTATGATAAAGCGTCACAAAATTCTACTTTAAAATCAAAACTGGTAAAATCTTTCATTGGTTACTTACAAAATGACAAATCTACGGCAACCAATCAGATGTTAGGTTTTAGTATGGGAAGTCAGCCATTTTAATTTTTACGTCAGTTGTGTAAGTAACGGTGATTCGGTGTTCTTAAAGTATTAATGATAAAGCATAAATAGATGAAAATACAGAAAATGTAGTGGAAACTTCTTTAGATTTATCCAGGATTCGGATACAACAAAAATCATCATGAAGGTGCGCCCAGAAAAAAGTTTTTTCGGGATGTAAACTTTGTTGCCGATATTATTCAACCATTTATAAGTCTCGTATTAAGTAAGGAGAAATGACTTCATTCACTCTGACATTGTTAGGTTTAAAGGCCGCATCAGAAATGGTTTCATGGGTTTAGTTAACGATCGCGAGGTAACATTATTGCCTGGAAGAGATTGTTATGTAGAAATAAGGGCGTCTTTTATGTGCTTTCTCTGCATAATTTAGCTCTGTGATGCGTTTTTGTCTTAATAAGCAGTAATGTGTCTTTTATTTTTGTTATTAACTAGCGTCCCGTCCCGGCTTCGCACGGGTGGACAAAATTATTTTATTTTTTTCTATTATTTAATATATTTCCGTTAGCGCCATCTAGCGTCCGGTAGACGAACTACTTGCGGTTAACGCGTTGCTATGGTAACGTTATTGATACAATGGAAAAAAAGCGGGAAAAAGAGCGGACAGATAAACACACAAACAACTGTGATCTTAGATTATAGATTATAATACCATTCTTCGAATTACTTGTACTGTCCATAGCATTTAGTACATAGACTCATTGAACTACAAAATGAACAGAAAGAGATTTGTGAAATGCTGGAATAAGCATTTCGATTAATTGATTGACTTTTTTAATTTTTATAAAAAAGTTTCTTATAATTACACACTTAAAATTTGTTTAAGTAGTACTGCCATTAAAATTTCACTTAAATGTTGACGTAACCTGGCCATTACAACTACCTCTATCAAAATCGACCAAATCCCAGTTGTGCTTTTCGAAATCAATCAAATCCAAGAAAATTATTATCAAAAGCAGTCATATCCATGCTTTTGTATCAATAACAGTCAAATCTAAATTTTAATTAAGGATTTTCAAATATATTTGTATAAGACTAAGCTTTTAATTAATAAAATATATTTAAAAAACTAATACAAATCACGCGCGCTTAAAATTATACATATGAAACGTTGTCATCTACGGAATTTGGTTTTCAGAGGCTACTGTCCTATTAGTAAAACTGGAGTTGGCCGCTTTTGATACCAAACCTCTCACATATTGATATGCCAGATATACGTAGATGTCAGGCAGTATAAAAGTAGCTGAAGAAAGAAAAGTATCTGAATGTTTTTTTTTAAACGGCTTACTAGTGCCATAATTTGACCCCTCGCATTACATTACATTAAGTCCTCATTGAATGTGCTAATTCTACTAAAAAAAGTACTAAAAATTCTCCAATCAGTTCAGAATCGAGTGGCAAATTCTCCCTATAGTCTTTAGCAGGGAAGACCAGTGCCCCTGCAGTGAAAATACTAATAAGATGATGATTACAAGGTTTATCAAGCACTGTACATGTGTGTAAAATGTTAGAACACGTGGAGGACTTTTTATGAGTACTCCGGCTGTTTGATTACCACAGCATTTAGAGCGTCTGCCTTTGGTGCACGGCGCATTAATATTTATAAGATAATAATAAAAAATAATAAGTTTTATTTGCAATTCGAAATTAATACTATGAATATGGGCCTATTTAATAACTAGCGTGGGGGATTTATTACTTTAATAGCAGCGCAAACCTTGCTAGTTCCAAACCTTGCTAGTTCCACGTTTTGCCATTGGTCCTTTTTGGCAAATTCGCGGTTTTCAAGCGTCACGCAGCACATCACAACATGCATATTTCCTAACTCTGTAAGACAG
Organism: Calamotropha paludella; assembly: GCA_927399485.1. Classification (NCBI taxonomy): domain Eukaryota; kingdom Metazoa; phylum Arthropoda; class Insecta; order Lepidoptera; family Crambidae; genus Calamotropha; species Calamotropha paludella. Next base: position 45,647,993 of record OV656803.1, read on the forward strand.
ACATGACCACTTTTTTGTTTTTATTTTTATTTTATTATCCTGCACTGACCCTGCTAATAAGGATGGGTATTCATTTTATGCAGGCTTGTAATTTTATGTTTATTTTATGTTCATCTTTTATAGTGTGTTGTGTAAGACTTCGGTGTGTTATTCGTTCTTTTAATTTATCTCATTATTTGTTTAATCTTTGTATATTCGTTCTGTATGTATTTTCCGTCTTCCGCGCACCAAACCAAACAGGCCCCGTCAGAATACCAGCGTTGCTGCGACATGCATTCGTGTCGTAACAACACAAGCTGAGGCGGGGACCTGATTGACCTGTTATACTTCTATACCTGAACTTTTATTTGTAAAATCTATTTTGCGTTGGTCAATAAATGTTTCTCTCTCTAATACGGTAACATAGACATATCCATATTAAAAAATATCAAATCCAAAAATTAAAGCTCTTGGCTTAGTTTAGAATGCGAGTAGTCGCATGAGAGGCATGTTTTGTGGTTTTAGAGGGTAGAACATCAAACGGCTGTGGGTGCACGGGGCAGTTTTTATAGCTAAGCTAACATCGGCGGAAAAATTTATATTTAGATATAAAAATCAAATCAAGATTAGCATCATTGGTTCATATGGAGCATTATGTGCCAAAATGTAATGAGATGTTATATACGAGAGCGGGTCAAAAAGTTCGCGGAATGAAGGGCATGGAGGGGGGAAATGTGACTTTTTACTACCTGCACTAATTGTGACACTCATTAAGAGTATAAATACTAAGTTTCAAAAAAAAAATAGGTCCTAATTACCTGAGCTACACATCAATCAACAAGTCAATCCGGAAGAAAAACTGCAACATGGAGAAAATTGAGTTTCGCGCAGTCATGGCTGCTGTTCAAAGAGTGGGCTTCGAAATCTTGGAACATCTTCCCTATAGCACAGATTTAGCCTCAAGTGATTATTATTTGTTCCTAAAAATGAAAAAAGAGCTTCGAGGGAAGACATTTTCCAGCGATGAAAAAGTGAAGAGCGCAATTTCGGCCTATTTTGAGGACAAAGAGAAATCATTTTTTTTCGAAGGTATTAATAAATTAATTGATAGGTCTAATAAATGTATTAGAGTTAAGGGGGAATACATTGAGAAGGAAAAATAAATTTTGTGTTTTATTTCTTACTTTTTACCCTCTATTCAGCGAACTTTTGGACCCACCCTCGTATTTTTTATTAAAAACTTATTTAGTAGAAAAGTAAAATTGAAAAATACTATTTTATCTTTTTAATATTAGGTTTATTGAAATAATTAATTAAACGTAATTTTTCTTATAATTAATTTATGTAAGTGAGAGGACATATTTCACATGCTTTAATTATGTAAAACAGGCAAAATAAACACGAAATACCATTCATTAAATAATAACAAGCAATCACTTTGGAATAAACATAAATGAGCAGACAAAAGAAAACGCCAAAATTATTATTTAAAATTATTCTATTCATTGATGAGGACACTACAAACATTCTGCAATAAGTAACATCAATGAGCTAGTGTTGAGCCAAATTGTGCAAAGATTTAAAAAGTAAAGTGTAATTACAGTTCATTACATTGTCATAGTAGACATTCAAAATAAAAAAGTGTATAATTGTCGAACACTTTAGAAATTGCGTACGCAGATATAAATTTTGAAGTTAAGAAATACGTTCGTCTTATACACTCTCTCATTGAGTAAGATGTTCTGTAAACGATCAATCTGTATGGCAACATACCTATAATATATTTATAAATATATTATCTAAATATGCATTATTCAATAACAAATTATACTTTTTTTGTTTTTATTAAGTATATAGCTTCATAATAGTAAAAAAGCAGAACAATTGTAACATATGTAATTTGGAGAAAATGAAAATTTATTGATTTGATTGAATGTCATTCATTTATTTGTCAATCAAGATTTGTCTCATTAAATTAAACTCCAGTGAAAGAAAGTGAGCTTTTAATATTTCTCTAGTATTTGTGAAATCACTCATACAAAATAAGATTTGCATAAGGAATTTCCTAAGTAAAAACAGCATTAATTCGTAGTTGTTAATAAAGGTAAACCGTGCCAACGAATGCAAAAAATCACAATTCAATTGTTTCCTTAAGTACTGTAATCAGAAGCTAAGTTATTGCGTCGGCACCCTAAGCTGCTAAAGCATTGTAATTTACGCCAAGAAAATATTGAATGAATGTACACTTTTCTGGAAACCAAATAAAACAGAAATACAGTGAGAAGTACATGACAAGTAAACGTAGACACTTTTGATCATAATGTCATATTTTTTTTTATTATGATTTTGTTATTATGATGACAAACAGAGTGATCGTAAACAGGACATATTTCTAAAGCGGAACAAAATGTTAGGCAATTGGATAATACTGACCTGTGGCAAGAGTGTGAGTTGTTGAGCATTGATTGGTTTAGCTGTTCCCTTCTCTCTTTCCTGCAAATGAGCCACCAATGCTGCTATGTGCTCTAAAAGTTCTTTATTGTGAACTAACAATTGGTGTGTACGGGCCTGAAACGAAACGATAGTTATACAGAACAAACAAGGTATGGTGTTGAGTTTTACACGAGCGTGGTGGTATAAAGGTCGTTCCCAGTAACATAGTAATAACAGTCAAGTCTGGTCTTGCATATAAGATTTTTGCTTTTAGACCATGCATCAAGGATTAAAATCATAAAGTTGATTTTAAAGATATCTATGAGAATCGTATATACAATGTGTCCCGTCACCAGTGTCGGAGCCTTTAATGGTGTTAAATATTGCATTTGTTATCGACGAATTTCTCCTCAAATTGGGTTTTTCTCAAAAGCCAATAATTAAAAAATACACAAAAAAGAATCTTTTTGTTTTTTTTTTAATTATTTTTTTCTATTTTTTATTCCATGACAATTGAAACATGATGGCTGTGTGATTGTTGTCTACATGTTTAGCTATCAAATGACACCTTTTTAATGTTGATAGGACATTTACATGAGTAGTGGTGGTCGAATTAGTATGAGAGCCCAGGTCTCGGTTACCAAGAAAACAAAATGGCGGCCGTGAGAAAAACAAAATTTGAGGGGCAATTTGTCGATAAAAAATGCCATATTTCACACCATTAAAGGCTCCGACACTGGTGAAGGGACACATTGTATATTGAAATTTTATACATAAACCTTATTACTACGACAGAAATTGAGATTGCGATAGTTATCAGTCATCGTAAATGTTTGTCAATCACTACATCGTATAAAATTAAGTCGCTTTCTCTGTCCCTATACATTACGTATGCTTGAATCTTTAAAACTACGCAACGAATTTTGATGCAGTTTTTTATAGATAGAGTAATTCAAGAGGAAGGTTTATATATATAATACATGCATAATATAGTAGAGCATTGCATCCGAGCGAAGCCGGGGCGGGTCACTAGTGTTTTATAAAACTGTGATCTATGAAACCAAAATATCAATCTTAATTCCTACTTTATGGTGATTACAAAATTAAAAATGTTTAAATCAAGTTTGATATAAATGAACAGCGAATATCCAAGAATAAGTAACAAAATTTGACCAAGACATAAATTTCAATACTTATACAAGTAAACGTTCAATCCTTTTAACAATAGGATTAAGTGAAGCCCTCTTCATTTAAAATTATATTACAATGTAAATTCATTACGGATGAATTGGCCTTAGGGACCGGAAGCGTTTTCTTCGAATTTGAATACATTAGATCATTATAAGGGCTTTCCTCCATATTTTAGCGAAATTTAATGTATTTGAACGTAAAATTATATTTTGTTGATGGGTTTACAAATTAAACAGACAAAACCACTAATTGATTGCAACTTTGCACAAAGCATATTTACTACACCACTCGTGATTTATATTATAATAAGTAAAAATAAACTTCCACATCTCGTCTTCCACGAGGAGTTTCCTTCAAACTACACATGCCAAGAGGCAAATAATGCCATCTCTTACGTATTGGATTTAAGTCGTTATACTGGCAAACACGAGAACTCAGCTATTTGTGTGTCGTAATGGCTGCATAACAGATGTATCGAGGAGTTGAAGTAAAACGTATTCCAAACTTATTAAAATGACAATTATGCCGCAGCAGTTTGTAACCAGTGTCCTGATGTGTAGCTCGAATACGGGCAGGCATGAGTAACGAAAAATGATCACTCTCTGAAGTGTTATTGGATTAGATTTAAAATGTCACAGCATTTTTGCTTTGCACAGCAGTTCTTGCTCAATCTGCTAATTTGTCGCTGGTATGTACGGGTTGATATTTTTATCTATAATCTGGACTCCACAAAAGACCACTAAATGCAAAATGCCGACGGCAATCCATTCCATTTCATCCAATTACAATACCCTATCTCGGTCTAGGCAACCAATAGTAGTTATTAAAAGAAACATTTTTTTCTGTCCACTGACGGTTTTCAGGCTTTATAATAAAATTGCCTGTATATCATATTCGGTATAATTAATATAGTTGGGTTGACAAACACTCTGTATAACTATACATTTACAACAAGCTAATAGTTCTGTTGCTTTCTCGCTGCTTGGAATGCTATGGCCGTTATTGCAACAGCTTAAATGTGCTATGAGCTAGCGTTGAATGAAATCAATTGTCTATCGAATAGAACTAGATTTTTTTACCTTATTACTTACCTTTTCTGTCCTTTCAATGAACAAGTTATGGACAGTATATTTTTGTTTTTTTAGCTATTATAAAACACAGATTTAGGTAAGCTCCTTTACCCAAATAGATACATGTATATGTATGTAAAATAAACTAAGAACATACATTACGTACCGACTGTTTTAAAATATAATTCAAAATTACATTAAAGGTGTGTTTGCAAAAGGTACCTACACTCCTTTTTAGGGGCAGTTCTTTAAAAAGTTAATAATTCATGGCTGTAGGCAATTCGTAAGAATTGTGAATTTCAACTTTCAATCAAGAACAAGCAACAAGAACAAAGTTATAAAATTTTCTTTTCATATTTCGGGAACCTTTAACCAAAAGTTAAATTATACCCGTTAGTAACGTAATGAATAGCAAAATAGCATCGATACTTTTAATGCCGTACTGGATATCGATATTATCTATAGTATTTCACTATCAATAGCGCGACTGATATCGGGTGTGAGCAATACATCATTCGATTGTCGATTTTTTAAACTATGAGCTTAACATGGAGGTATTTTATTTAGAAACTACTTATCATAAATGCATACAAGGATAGAGGATCAGATTCGAACCTGAGCTTCACAGCGCGCCGCTTGTTCCGCCGCGAGTTGGTCTCTGAGAAGCAAAAGCTGCGCTACCGCAGCCCGCGTCTGCTGCACCTGTTGCTCCAGCCGTTCTCGCAGCAGCTGCAGCTGGTGTTGAGCGCTCAACGGAGTGGTGTCATCAGGTGTATCCCCGTTTGTTTTAAGATCAACCTTGATCACGCACTCAGGTAAATCAGGCAGGTTGATACTCGGAGCTGGAGTTGTACGCTGATAACAATGATAACCATCATTTTAACTTTGGACACTTGGTAATTTTTTCGAGAGTAACTTGTTATTTTAATATACTTTGAGCCAAATTTCTAATATGACCGTTCAAAACTTTTATAAATTTTGCTTTATTGAGCAATTTTTCAGACGGATTGGCAAACAAATTAGAAATGATTACACATTGGCAGTTCGATGAAACGTAAAGTAATTGTAGAATATAAAGCGTAAAATATATATTATTCTAACTTTGCGATACTGTGACTCTGATTTGTAAAGATTCACCAACTTTATTAACAATATATTTTAAGACACAGTTCAACATTCAGCAAATCGATTACCACATAAATTGTCATTAAATAACTAATAATAATATCAATTTTGTTACAATTCAAATCAATTCAAGATAATATATACCACATGATAGTAAACCAAAGGGAAATCTTAAATTTATTTCAAGGTGGGAACAGCAAGGCGTCTTAGTGGTTTCTACACTCGCACTCTCAGTAAAATGGCATCGATGTTTTCGTTGACGGTTTATTTTGATTCATCATTTATGGTGGATAATTAAGGCTAAACTGGATCGTACGAATATTCCTAAATATCTTTTTTTCTTTAATTACTTCTTATAAACTATTTTACCCAGAAGTGAAAGCTTATCGTGGATTAATCAGGCATAACCTCAGGTCACACGTTTGGAATTATAGTTTTTATATGTTTCCATGCCTACATTTTAGAAACTGTTTCAGTAAATGAGATCGGTAGGTCTTATAACTCGTTTACAATATCTGTGGACCTCGCTGGAATGTCAAGCCCCCTCCCCGTTCTCTTGTCACCTCCCCGCGCTTTTGTTTTGTGCACCGTACCTTAGCGCTGGCGTGACGTCATCAGGTCCACAGATATTGTAACCGGGTTGTATATGATGTATCTACTAAGCTAATAGTTTTAAAAAATCAAAGCGTAATTTTGTATTTACGAAGGAGGTGTTAGTTTATTTTTTGTTTTCCACACAGTTAAATAAAGTTTTTTCATAAAATCAAAGACGAGAACGGCTATTTTATTTCAAAAATCTGTAAAGTAAACATAGCTCTTGTGTATTTAATTCACCTAATATTATACATTCATTGTAAACATACAATAAGTAACCTATACTTTTCCACTATTATAAATAACTAATCTATAATCTAAGAATATATACTCTAAGCACACAAATTTGTTGTTTGTGTGTTTGTCTGTCCGTCCTTTTTTCCGCTCTTTTAACGTTACCATAGCAACGCGCTACCGGGTCAGCTAGTCTATTCAATTATCTTATTGTCTTGGGATATTAGAATCCATCAGTTTTTTTTAATTTGTTTAATGGTCAAAATAGTTATAAAACAAATACGTATTTGTCTTAATGCAAAATTTTACAGACCATTAGCTCACTATAAGGAAAATAATAAAAACCAAGGAAGTATAATTTGTCTGTGAAAGAGTTCATCATAAAATTGCGAAGGCTGCTCACTTTTCCTCAAAGAAAACAGGGAAACATCAAGGGCGTGTATAGAAACAAACGAAGAATGTGCAGACGAACTTTACTTAGTTGATAAACTCGTATTTATTAGGGCAAGTACCAAAAGCTTTTGCCTATCCCGTGTACGGTATAGCACTCATGGACTTTGCAACTAATCCTTGTAGGATTAGTGGACTAAAGTAATTTATTACAGCGGAATTGAGCCACTATTTGGTTCTATATCCAACACAAACAACTGATTTGAATTTTCATATTGAATAATTCATTCTCAATGCAAAATAATTTAATATAGAAAACAATGTGTTGTATAAATTCTCTTAGAATAGTCCTTATTTTTTAATATTCCGAAACAGCATAGTATACCTAGAAGATAAAGAGATATAAAATAGGAAGATAGATAAGAATGGAATGAAGGAATTATTCAATAACATTTTTGAAGTGAAAACTTCTTTAGCGGCGTTTTGCACTTTTTGGGATGGGTTAAAAACGTTAAACTCGCGTCAGGTCACGTGACCTGAAAATTCGTAAGACGGAGGGCAGGGCGCTTGCACGAGTGTGCGTGTGTGCTTGATGTCATGTTTGTGTACGATAGCGCAATAAATGAATATTGTATTTAACCATATAAATGAGAGTAGATACTTTTATACTGATAACTGAAGCGATTCGTGCGAAATTATTCCCTAACCATTACAAAATATCAAAAATGCACAACGTTAATGTTCATGTTTTCACTTCTGCCGGCACTCTCGGTTTTTTTTAAAAACTGTTAGTAAAAACTTACAATCTTTGCTTTTAGATATTGACTCAATCTACAAAAAAACATATCTTTAAACATATTTAGGTAATCATTTAAGTTTTGAACGTCACGTTAAAAATTATGTGAATTAGTATTGAAACATATTAATTATGACATGTTCGTGGATATGCCTTAAACGTATACAAGCGAAACATAAACAGCAGAGGGTGACTCTGTTATGTTCTTTTCTCTTTCAGTTTTCTCTGAAAAAGTCTGCGAAGGTTTAACTAAGTCTTTAATCGAAAATTAGGGAAACTAGTGATGCTATTTCAAGCCGTCTCAACTATTATCGAAATATACTATGAAAATTTGTTTTTTTTGTAAAAAGATTTTCTTAAAATCCTGAACATGTGTGTATGAGTCATTGTGAGTAAAGTTATATGTTACCTTTCTAATCATAACACAAAATAATAGGTTCAAGAATTTGAGTTAAGACTGTCACATACTGTATAACATGTCACCAAAGGAGCAGCTAACATAATGATGTACCAAAGATATTGCAATAAATTTTCAATAAAAAATCATTGATCAAGTTTCCAATTGTTTTAAACTGACTGGTATTTTAGCAATGATTTTAAAATTAGTTTGGACCATTGCAAAAATCTGTCTTAAATTGCCATTTTCCAGTCCTGGGAATTTAAGAGTCATCCAATTTCTTAGATTTATCTATGACATAGGTTTCCAAAATAACCAATTCGCCCGTACGTTATATAATAAATAAGAAAATTAAGTATGAGAGACAGTAAACGAATGAAAATATACAACAGAAAAAAGTGTAACGAAAAAAATAATAACAATGTACTAGGGCGAATTCTGATCCATGTGTTTACGTGTAAACTACATTAATGAAAAGGGTAACAAAAGGATTTATGGACAACACGAACTTTTTATTAAATTCCTTGTGGATTGGTAGTCTAGAGTTTTAAGTAACGTTAAAATTTGGCATTATTAAATTTTTACACGATATTCTTGTGCTTTCTGCTTTTATCTTTATTCACATCGAAATAATAATTACAAAGAAGATTGCTCTCTGAGAATAGTGGTGTATAAACGTTTATTGTGATCAGGAAAAAGTTCCAAGTGATATGTAGATCATTAGTGAGATATTGAATCGCTGCTTCTTTGATTTTTGTTTTAAAATATTTTTGATCTTGTTATAATTTAGACAGTTATTTATGTTATAAATAATTGAATTAGCTTTCATGTCGAATTTGTAATACTTTCTATGTTGTAGATATGTTTTTAACGTGTAATATTGATCCAATTTTTTTTTTATAAACTTTTAAGCTCTTTAAAATATCAATATTTGTGTTTCGTGAATAAATAAGAACTTTTTTATGAAAATGCTAAATGAACAATAGATTATTGTAACAGTTTAAGAAGTTATCTTCTTTTTATGTAGATCTGAATGCCTTTATATCATTTAAATGCTAATTTAAATCAATGAGACGAAAGATACTTCCCTCACGACGTACGCTGTGTTGTCTCTTCTATTACAAAGTTACACAGCATTAAATAAGTTGCTGAGAACCCAAGATATGTGGTTAAGTAAACACGAACGTAAATAAATCTTGGAAACCGGAAACACTTAAAACCATAAATTGAATTTGTTCAGAAGTAAAATGAGAATCGGATTTTTGTACCTACCTAAGTAGGATAACAAAGTTTATATATTTTTTGCATTCAGGTATGTACGTGTTTACCATTAAGTAATAAAATATGTAAATAGAAAAAAAAAACTTGGTGAATATTCACAATAAAAGCACTTGGGATGTCGCCAACTTCTGCAAACTTAAAATTTACGTCTTATATGGGGGAAAAGATCAAAGTCTTACACCGACTTTTTTCCGATATCAGTGTGGATGTTGAAACTGCTCTTTGGGAACTTCTTTCCAATGTATACATTAACGAAGTGGTTTCGTGACTTGACTAAAGATTAATTTTCTTCGCCAGTTAGCCACAAAACACTGCAACACTAATGCTTTAACCATTCGAATGTATGCAGTAAGTTCCGATTGAACAAACTAACCTTTAATAAGTTGTGCAATTCAATGGCATTTTCCTCAATCAACCGTACAGCTATTCTGTGTCTTTCATAGTATCCGAAGAACTCTCTTTCAAGCAATTTATTCATTTATATTTTCGAATTTACTGATATCAATGGTATAATTGAGATTCATAAGATAAAAAGTTTTTATACTATGTAAATTACTTCACTGCTTTAAAACTATCTTAAACGTTCAGGCACAAAACTACTGCAGTCTATTCTGTGTTATTTATGTAGTAAAGACTTGGCCCCTCTCCTTCCTTCATTCCTGAAAGAGACTTCCAAGTATAGAGAGTTATCTCAAAGATTTTTTGAATGATAAGGCAGCGTGGACCTAAAAGAAATAAATTGCTCGTTCTTTAGTGCCCGCAAGGGCCTATGAAATAAAGTAATTTTGATATTTTATTTTCAATCAAGATTTTTGTTTCCAACTGCCATCGGATTAAGGATCAAAAGGAAATGCTCTTTGCATTTGCATCCTTACAAATTTAATGTAGACTTATACTTAGGTACTAACTCACCACATTAAACTGTTCTAACGTCTGGATATCGCACCTGTATGAATTATAAGCGCTTTACCAGGTAGAGCACTCTCTACTAGTACGAGACGGTGAATCCGAGGTTGAGCCTTTGGGCTCCGTACAATCTTGGGCGTAGATGGTTTATCTATAGGCAAATGAGAAAAAAAAACGATGTTTTTCATTAACAATTGCCTTCAAAATCATTTTCCGACGCGTATAACTACAATATTGGTGTCTCTATGCGAGAAAAATGTTAATATAATTGTTATATTTTCTAGCTTAAATATTTTTATAATATCGGCTTACAAAAAATGGTGTTACTTCTGTTCCCAACAACACTAAAAAGATTTTATTTTTAAAAAGGTCTCACAAAATTCTGCCGTAATATAGCTGTAATACCTTTAGCTTTCAGTGCGTTATATTATGTTCGCCAAACTTAATTCCCGTGGTAACTCCCTGGAGTGGTTCACGTATAGTTACTAAACCGCTGCGGTGTGTGCTGCGGTTCTAAACTAGATGTCGTTACGCGAGATCTTTGCATAATGCATTGTTTGAAAATTCAAGTCTGCTTGGCTAGTTTATTAGCTACTTTGACTTGGAACAAATAATAATAATAATATAATAATAATAATATTCTTTATTGTCTTAATTGTGGTTTTAAATTGATGTTAACAAATTAAATAGGTTCCTCACAAATAACCTATTGTTAGGTATAAAATATCATTAAACAGTGCACTTTAGGTCATAAAAATTATTTTCATTTAGCCAAATATATAATTTAGTTTTAAATGCTGTATCTGAAGGAAGCTCTCTAATGTGGTTAGGTAAATTATTATAATTTTTTATAGACATCATCAAGCAGCTCTTCTCATATTTGGCTGATGTAGGAATATACGCACATACAAGTCTGTTTGGATTTCTTTTCAGCCTTGAATTTACATCAGACGCTTTTTTAAAATATGCTTGATTCTGTCTTACAAAATTTGACACTTCTAAGATATAAAGTGATGGTAACGGCAGCAAACCAAGACTTTTAAAATAAGGCTTACATGAAACGTCAGGTGCAATACCGCAAATGGCTCAAATGCACTTTTTTTGTGCTACAAATATTCTATTTTTATCGGTACTGTTACCCCATAATACTAATCCATAGCGAATAATAGATTCAACGTAGGCCCGATAAGTCATGATAGCAGTGTCAATGTTTGTAACTTTCCTTAGTTACCTTAAAGCGTAGACAAATCTATTAATTCTATTACATAATTCATCTACATGCTCTTTCCAATTTAATTCTTGGTCAATATTTACACCTAGAAACTTAATATGTGTTACTTCTTTTAATTTGTTTTTTTTTTTAATTATGTAATTGTAGCCATTTTATAATTTTGTCAATATTATCGTTTATGTCAGTTTCATGATCACGTTTTAATTTGTATTTTTTATCTGTCGTCACAATCAATCACAAAACTAATCATTATACTTAATACCTTTACAAAAAGGAGTTTGTTTCTATGATACAATTTGAAAAGTTACCACCGTTTATTATAGAAGACTAAAATGTCCATATCGGTTCACAATGTATATTGTTAGGAATTTGAACAGCAATATTTGTTTACCTCTTAAAGATAGCCCGAAACATTGTTCGCGTTTTTTTTTATAGACTTCCCATTAAAACTAGTTCAAACAATCTACCCCGAGTTTTAAAACTCGTGTAGGTGATCATGATTAAATTCACACACAGCCAATGAAACAATAACGTTTTTATAATTGTGTACCATAATACATTTTTAATTGAAATATTAAACTAAAAAATACCAAACTTATTTATTAGAAAAACCCAATTAATTTAGCTCAGCAAGAGCTAAATGCGTAGTAACTTTCAATTAGAAAATTCAATATAAATTTACCAGTCTGAACGATTTTCATTGACATTTTTAATTAAAGTGTTTAGCGATACCAGTTCCCCTGATTATTTTTTTATTATATTTAGTAAATAATAGTTCAGACAAATAATGATTTTCAGGGCTATTAATAAATGTTTACTTTGTAATACTTTTGTAATAAAACAGCCAAGACACCTCACAGAACAATGTTTTTGTTTAGTTAATGGGCTGTTAATCTAAGGACCTCGGAGTTTTATCTTAAAAGGTAATTTAGTGTCTTTTTAGAAGTTAAGTGTTTATTTATTTTTAGATACAGTAGCGACCTAGTATAATTTTCATAATAATTTGTACATTAAGTTTTTTTTATTAAATAATATATTCTCAATTTCAGCATATTTTATTATCAGAAGCAGCGGTAATAGCCATACAAGCACAGATTATATTAATAAATATAATCTGAGCTAAATTTGAATGGCTATTTAAACACTACGAGGGTGTACATCAGTTAGAATGACTGTTTTAGTTGAACTAGTTTTTGTCAAAGACCTGGGAAATAATGCTCAGATTAGTGCTCAATCTAAGCTCAGCTCAATATTTATGTAATAATTTAATTACAAGTATTTAATAGTACATCGACTGAACGAAGTATGCGTTTATTGTAGTACCCACTACTTTTTAATGCTAATAATACTTACTGCTAAAGAAGTTCTTTATTTTTCGCATGTGTATTCTTGTAGCTGTCAAATTATAATATCTGGCATTATCGTTACTTTTAAGAAATGTCTTTTAATTTTATACAAGTTAAAAATCCATAGCAAGACAAAAAAAAATATAAAAAACGTAAAATCAGTCATGATTCCCAAAAATAATTGGTGGAGAATGGCTTTTGTTTTAACATATTAAAACAGTATTGTGTTTTGTTTGGATATGTTTTTTATCAGCCTGCATACATATGTAAGTAAAGAGAAATTATCTACAATAATATAATAATATAAAACTTACACTGTAGGAGCGCAAATTTTCACTATGGATGAGAACACCGTCGGGACAAGGCGCGGTATCCCACCACCCGGGCTGGTACTAATGACTCTTAACAGAATACATTAGTGGACCCAACGAGCTCCTTTAGCGCCACTTATAATGCGATAAATTAGTCACTTGAATTGTCAAACGAATAAAATTCTAGATTCTCTTAAAATGAAAAAATCTATACATATAAATAAAATTGCAGTGTCTGTTTGTAATATTGACATAACCGTTTTTTACTACATGCATATGAATATTTATACGGTGCATACACCAAAATAACATTTTTTACAATTTTTGTCTGTCTGTTTGTTCCGGCTAATCTCTGAAATGGCTGGACCAATTTTGACATGACTTTTATTGGCAGGTAGCTGATGTACTTAGGAGTAACTTAGGCTACTTTTATTTTAGAAAAATTCTTTTATTTTAGAAAAATTCTTTTATTTTAGAAAAATAATGTTGCGTATCACGCAGGTTCAGAACGCGCGAGCTATTGCTGATTGTTAATAAAAATATATTGCAAATTATAATCACTGAGCCACGGCAACGTGTGGCTGGGCCAGCTAGTGTTAAATATAAAACAAATGTATATTCGAAAGCGAGTCACTGTCTACATGGAAATTGTTTGTTTCTCAAAGATATTTAACAGAATACAAAAGAAGCAAATAATTTATCTGCATTTTCCATTACTATATTCACCCAAGATCTTGGTAACATTGACTTTGTACCGTTTCATAATAACAAATCTATTTCCGTCTGCTAAACGATAAGCACGCGAAACTAGTATCTGTTGAAGTTCCAAGTAATATTTGCCGATGATATTATTATAGATGTGATTTATTGCACCTATTCCTTGATACAACGTAGGAGTGATATTATTTCAGTCAATACTAGTTGAGTTATCCATGCTATTTCATACGAATGGAATGGTAAGTGACTAAATATTTTTGTTACATTAATTTAACACCTTTTTACAATGTGAAATTATGTCCTTTTTATGGTTCAATTTCATGGTTAGAAGCAAACTGTATTTATTTTTGTGTTTAAAAGTTGTTTGCGTTTTTTTTTATTATTCTAATACTCTTGCATTAATCTATAATCTAAGATCACAGTGGTTTGTGTGTTTGTCTGTCCGCTCTTTTTACATTGTATCAATAACGTTACCATAGCAATGCGTTAACCGGAAGTAGTTCGTCTACCGGAAGCCAGGTGGCGCTAACGGAAAAATATTTAATAATAGAAAAAAATATAAGAATTTTGTCCATTCGTGCGAAGCCGGGACGGGCCGCTAGTTGTGTTTTAAGAATTTTAATCTTATAACAAGACACTATTGATTGGCAAAGGGATTTCACAAACAACACATATATTAGAAGAGTTTAAAGTGAAATCTAAGGGCCCTTTTCCTGTCATGCGTTTTTTCGTCCGCACGCGGATCTGGTCCGCATGCGGGTGATAGCACGCTACTGGCCACACGCAGGACAAAGATTTACCGTTTCGCTGCAGTCTCGTGCGTGTCGCCAGTGAGTACACTCGTGTCCAAAAATGAACGTTAAAAAGTGATTACCGCTTATATCATTTAAAAAAAACAAATATAAAAAACAATTCAGAGTAGATCCATATCTTGAAACCAGACAATTTACTGGTATGTTTAATGTAAATTATCAATATATATATATATACATATATATATATATATATATATATATATATATATATAGGCAAATTTCTAGCCAAGCAGCTGCTCCTGCATAGCGATTTTTATACAAAGCATTTTGCTTATCCCACAATGCAGGACGAAAGTGCACTTCAACTATCACTCTCTCCATATCAATTTTCATTTTTGTTGGCGTCTATAACCATGCGTGCGTTCCGCGTCACAGTAAAAACAACACTGAGAGTAGAAGAACGCCGCCCGCGTCCGAGTAGAACGCACGCGGGCTGTGCGCCCGCAGCCGATCCGCGTACCGCTCGCGGGCTGCCCGCATGATAGTAAAAACATGTATGAAATGATAGATTGCGGGCGGCACGCATGCGGACCAGATCCGCGTACGGATGGAAAAACGCATGACAGGAAAAGGGCCTTAAGGGTCATCTTTCTTTCTTTGTATTGTATAAATATAACAATAGGTTAAACTACTATTTGTACTATTGTAATAATCGAAATTACATATTATGTTTTTTTTCATTTAGGTTTCGTGATTATGCTGTTTGTCGTTATAATATTGCAGATATGCAATATCGACTGAATAGTCGATCACACTTTAAAAGTGAATTCGGATATTACTACTTATTCGATAAAACAAATATAAAAAAATCCGCTTTAAAAAACATAGTGAGGATCGATGATCTATCTAATTAAATATGTGATCAAAGTTAATGTTTTTACATCATGAATTATTGTATAGAATATTTTTTTATGCATTGAATAATTTTTGGTAGTGCAATTACTATTTAATAATATTATTAAAAACTAGCTGACCCAGCCACGCGTTGCTGTGGCACAATAATTTTAAAGAATTTTCTAAAATAAAGTAGCCTAAGTTACTCCTTAGTACATCAGTAACCTGCCAATAAAAGTCTCGTCAAAATCGGTCCAGCCATTTCAGAGATTAGCCGGAACAAACAGACAGACAGAGAGACAAAAATTGCAAAAAAAGTTATTTTAGTGTATGTACCGTACATATGCATGTAGTAAAAAACGGTTATTTCAATATTACAAACAGACACTCCAATTTTATTTATATGTATAGATATCAGGTACAGATATGGGCCAACTTTAATTCGGTGATATTGTCGTATTATATATTTTTATGAAGGAACTATACATTTGCTTTTCTCAGTCATTCGTAAAAAAACTAGTTCCAATTATATTATGTACTATAAATATCGTAATAACTGAGGTACATAATAACCGTAAATTTCCTATAGTATTATTAAACTCTATTGTTACAAAACATGGCGTATAAAACCTGTAAAGTTATTATAGTGTTTGCCATATTTTAATAACAACAAAGTCATGACTGGTCACTATGTTAGATGCACAATGTGTCACCAGTGTCGGAGCCTTTAATGGTGTGATATATGGCATTTTTTATCGACAAATTGCCCCTCAAATTTGGTTTTTCTCAAAAAGCTTAAAATTAAAAAATACTCAAAAGATAATCTATTTATTTTTCTTTAATTACTTTTTTTCTATTTTATATTACATGACAATTGAAACATGATGGCTGTGTAACTGTTGTCTACATGTTTAGATATCAAATGACACATTTTTAATGTTGATAGGACCTTTACATGAGTAGTGGTGGTCGAATTAGTATGAGAGCCCAGGTCTTGGTTACCTAGGAAACAAAATGGCGGCCGTAAGAGAAAAACAAAATTTGAGGGGTAATTTGTCGGTAAAAATGCCATATTTCACACCATTAAAGGCTCCGACACTGGTGACGGGACACATTGTAAAGGTTGTTCTTTATAAAATCTGAAACAATAGCTAAATTATACTTAAGCGGCAACCTTTATATCGAGTTTTTACAGCCCAGTTAAATCAGTCGCAGGCTGAGTTGAGTGAGCTCAATTTAAAAAATGCTGACTGAATCAGTTCTGGTCAAAACGCGGGGATAAAAAGGTACCCAATTACCATTTACCATATGCTTTAGCGCATCAAATGGTTCAGTTTAGTCTTTTCAGTAATGTTTTAATAATTTCATCTCCTTTCATGAAATATGGTTATTGGATGGAAACTGATAGAGTTTTAATAGAGGTCACTTAAAATCATCGTACGTCAATCAGCTCAAACATTGATTTGACATTTGCTAATTTTACGCCTTCTCATGTTATTCGTAAGAAATATTGCCACAACGAGGATGCTAGAAGATGCCAAGAATTAAAAAATATAAATAAAGTAGAGAGACAAAGTAAGCAAAATAATTATGAAGCTATAATATATAACATCTAACGTCCCTTTAAGAACACAAAATGGAAAACAGCGTTTTGTACAGCGATTTCCAATCAGCCTGCCAAGTGAAGAATGAAGATTGTGGCACAATTCCTCCATTTCAAGAGTCCAACTGAGATGATAATCATGATGAATTATAAGTTTACTTGAAAATAGAACGTGAAAGTTTAAGTGTTTATACTTGTACAATAGGATTATAAAACAACTTCCATAATAAGTTTTCACGTGCTATTTAAGTTACGTACTTACTGAATGACTTACAAGTCATAGTACGCAAGCAACACTGTTTTTTTCTTTAAAATACCCATTAAACCAGCAAATAAGAAAGAAAGAAAGAGTTTATTGACCCATTATACATTAATAAAAGTAAAAATATAAAAATAAAAACAAATTAATAATAATAATAAAAAAAAACATGGGGGCCAATCAGGACCCTGCCTCAGCATAATGCCATTGCTCTGTGACATGTCACAGTGATACGGCGCTGATATTCTGGCAAGGCCTGTGAGAGGTACTACATTATAATTAAAATTACAATTTTACACAAACAAAGAAATAGGACTCAGTTAAAAAGAACAAAAAAAAACAGAGTTAAAAAAATGAAATAAAATATATATATGTACATAACAACTATCTGACAAACATTTATATCCATAGAGTAATATTCGTCCGTGCCTAGTCTGTGACACAAACAGACATTACTCTATGGATCCATGGACAATTTTGACACTGACTTTACACGTGTACAATACCAAGCCAACTCGACAATGTCCCGTCATGAATTGCCACGTCTACAATTATAAAAGAAAATGTTTGGGGATTCATCAAAAAGTACACACAAACCCTTACATTCATTTCACAGTGAAGTTTCATTATATGTATCCGTCTTGTCCATACGCCTAAGGAATGAATGGAGGAATAAGAATTACAAACCCCACAAAAGTTAGCATTTAAATTGTGATCCGCAAGAAAACTAAAATGTTGATTTACAACATAGCCAACAGACTAATCCGGTGGAATGGGTAGCTGAAATAGCAGAGGGCGTGGTCTTGTTAGCCGTAGAACATACAATCGTTGAGGTAATCGAGTTCTAGAATGGATACTGCGTATTGGCTTGTAAGACACTGTGGAGCGACCATCTTGGCAGGGTGGCTGGCGAGAGTTGGACAAGGGTAGCCGTGGATCATGCTCGGCGCACTCATGCACTTAAAAAGGTCTATGTTCAGCAGTGGGTGACGATAAGCTGATGATGTAGTGACGATGATGAAGAGATAATCTCAGATTCAGATTCTCAGACTAAAGAATCATCCAATATATAAAAAAAATCTTTTATAAAGATTACATCTCATAAAGCCGCAATGAGGCGGACCCAAATCAGTATTGCCTTAAACGGTAAAATATAGGTTATGAAATGGATATCATAAATCGATTACGATAACAAAGAGGGCACCATATTGTGATCTATAAAATGAGAGGGTCCTTTCACATCTTTTGGTTATCCATTGAAGGAGTGAAAAACGAATATTAACCTATTACAAAGATTATGTTTTATAGATATAATTAAAATTACAATTTTTAATAAGAAATTGCTATTATATTGTTTGAGGTTTATTTTATTCAAAAAATAGGTCAATAAGAATTCAGATTCTAAAATTCAGAAATTAGTTGGTATAAATCAGAATTCACTTGTGATCAGAGTCGAGTTTTTCTAGTATTTTTCTATTATAATAATTTATCTAATAAGATCGCATTGAAAAATGCATATATATATATGTCGCCGCGAACACACTTCGAGGCAATTATTTGATTGAATTAATGTGATAGTTTACGATTGTCTAAATTAATTTAAAAATCCTGCTCATTCTTAAAAACAAAAAGAAATGATGCACATGCTTCTTCGAATAACTATTTAATAAAGATTAATCGTTTTGATTAAGTAAACATCATGGTGCTTCCATGATGTTTCAAAGTAAAACACTTATTTCTTAAGATTGTTTAGATTAATCTCTTAATAAAGAAACGTGCTTTGTTAAATAAGAAAATTAATTAAGAAATTGTTATCAAAAACTAAATTGTGACTTTACGGATAATTTTTATTAAGAGGATAGTTTTATTTAACAAAAACCACTATGGTGTTTTGACAAGTAAGTCACTTATTTCTATTTATTGCTTATTTGGCTTTTGTTTATTAGCAAACTAGCATTGTAAATCATGAAACTAATTAAGAAATTGCACGATAAAGATTAATACCGAGTTTTCTCAAAGTTGTTATTTTAAGAAAGTAAACTGGGGCATTTGCAGCGCCACCTATGCTCGCTAATGTGTAAACTAAGGCGTTTGCAGCGCCACTTTTGCCCTCTAACCTGATAATTGTGTTGGCGGGAAAGATGGCGATGCATAATGCTAGATGTACGAATTTTTGAGTCATTCTTATTGGGAATTTCGAGCGGTTAACACATGTAAGTAAGACCTTTGTGATTTGGAATAAAATTAGTACAGTCTAGTCAGACTAGCTATTATTTCTCTCTGAAAATTTGTTTTACTGTGTTTCTTATAACTGAATATTATGAAATAAACAGTGCTTGGTACTTTTTAATAGTGTTTTGATATTCTATAGCTCCCTTGCTTATTATAACGATTTTGCAACAACTTTGTGATGTTGGATAAACTTAGCTTAGGCTATTTAGACTGGCTTTTATTTCTCTTTGAATTTTGTGATTCTTGAAACTCATCATTATGAAATAAATAGTGCTTGGACCTTTTAAATTGTGTTTTTGGTATTCTATAGATGCCCCTTACTTATTATCACTATTCAACCAATAGAATAAATAACTTTAGATCCATTTGGATGTGCTTTTCGAACTGAATAGAAGTAATGAATAATGCTGCAATAAGATAACGCTTAGTTTGGGCGGTTGCTAGGTTAGCTTTGTAACTGTAGTGGTAGAACCGGTGGTATAGTGATATGCCAGCGGTTCTGCTTATTTTAAAAAAGTGGGGTTCCCCCATTTCTTCGACATATAAAAATTATAAAACTAAATGGCTTTTTCATCGTAATCGATTGCCCAAACATTTGTAAAAATGTTTCTTTCGAATACTAGAGGATGTTCCTCTCATTGATGAAACAACGCTGGCCTACAGCGTTAAATCAGAAAGGTATTAGAAAATTTCGACGAGTGTTCACAAGGCTCGGTAGCTCAATTGTGAGAGCATTGGACCGGATTTCCAAAGGTTTCTTATTAAAAATGTTATTTATGTTAAATAGCAACTAATGTTCGATAGGACAACGTCGGCCAGGTCCGCTAGAAACAAATTTATGTTTTTGTTCGTATTATATGCGTTGCCGTATTGTCCATCCGATTGCGACATACTTTGCCAACTTGTTGCTTGGGCGAAGGATTTAAGCATAATCGAAAAAGATTAAGTATGGCAAGGAATAAAAATAGCCAACAAAAAAAACTTGCCAAAATATGCCGAGGATAGCTAAAATACTAAACTTCACAAAACAATGAAAACGATATAATTACAATTTCATTTTAACGATTTACCTAATTTAACAGTGGAATTTATTTTTTAAAGCTAAACTATTTTTATAGCTCTAGCATAGCTTCTTTCACTGTCACCTTATTTTAACTAGGTCTGCAATACATCCTGCTGTTTGCAAATACTGAGCGAAGCAATTAGATTTTTGAAGGGTGATTATTCCTCTATGGTATGTCCGATTTCAAAACTTTTTTTGCTCATTAGTCACGACCACGATGTGAGTTTTGGCGCCAAATTTCATCAATGTGGTATCAGCGGTTTGGCTGTGATCAGCTTTTGAATTTTTCTTTCGGTGATTATTCCTCCATGGTAAAGTTCATATTTTTTTTACATAGCCTATGTTCGTCAGGTTATAATCATGTATGATCATGCCAAAATTCGTTCGAATCGGTTGAAGCAAGAGGGAGACAAGCGAAATTTGTGAGTTGTCTAAAAGAGAGCTTCGCTCAATAAAACAATTATTGCTCAAAGTTTAACTGCAAAAACCGTTTATTAGTTATTACAGACTTCCTGTCCGTTTGATAATCTCAGAAAAAACAAAATACAAAAGATGCTTTTCTATTTTGTTTACAGGCTACACACGATATCTACTGCTTTATTATTATCTATACATATAAATAAAATTGGAGTGTCTGTTTGTAATATTGAAATAATCGTTTTTTACTACATCCATATGGATATAATAGGGGTTAAAGTATGAAATTGCCGTTTTATTGCAATAGGTTCTTTGAATTGACATAGAATCTTCATGGTTTGAGGTTTTCGAATGAAACTTTTTTTAAATGGTTTCTATGATGTTCTTTTTTTAAAAAATGTAAAACATTTGAATATCGACTTTCAATTGTTTTTGTTATTCAATTTAGACAAGAAAGATGGATACTGCGAAAATTCGAGTTATTTTTGAATACGAGTTCCGACGCGGAACTAACGCGGCAGAAACAGCCCGCAATATCAATGCTGCGTTTGGAGAGGGGTCTACTAATGAACGCACCGTGCGATTTTGGTTTAAACGCTTTCGTGATGGAAATTTCGACTTAAAGAACGAGCCACGAGGAAGACCGCCCACACAGGTAAATAACGATGAATTAAGAGAGATAGTGGAAGCCGATCCTAGTCAAAGTACCCAGGAATTAGCGGCATGGTTTAACGTTACCTTACCCACAATATTGACTCACTTGCGTCAAATCAATAAAATAAAAAAATACGAAAAATGGGTGCCTCATGATTTGACTGATCTGCAGAAAGAAACGCGTGTTGAAACTTGTGTTGCCTTGTTGAACCGGTACAGAAATGAAGGAATATTGGATCGAATTGTAACATGTGATGAAAAGTGGATTCTTTATGATAACCGGAAAAGAAAAATGCAATGGCTGACCCCAGGTCAAATGCCACAACAGTGTCCTAAAGCAAAACTTACCAATAAAAAGGTAATGGTAACTGTTTGGTGGTCTCAGCATGGTGTTATTCACTATAGTTTTCTCCGATCTGGTCAAGCAATAACGGCAGATGTCTATTGTGCCGAACTCCGAACCATGTTGACAAAACTAGCAGTAAAACAGCCCCGACTCATGAATCGATCTTCACCATTATTGCTCCACGACAACGCGAGACCTCACACAGCACGAGAAACCATTTTGACCCTTCAGGAACTGCAGTTAGAAACCATTCGTCATCCTCCGTATTCACCAGACCTTGCTCCAACGGACTACCATTTTTTTCGTGATTTGGACAATTATCTACGTGACAAGAAGTTTTCTTCCCAGGAGGCAGTACAAAATGCTTTCACACAGTTTGTGCAGTCTAGATCGTCGGAATTCTATCGCAAAGGCATTAATGACCTTCCCATTAGATGGCAGCAATGTATAGATAATAATGGCAACTATTTTGATTAAATAAATTTGTTAAAAATTTAAAAAATAAACAATATAGATTTTCAGTACAAATCGGCAATTTCATACTTTAACCCCTAATATATACGGAACATACACCAAAATAACATTTTATACAATTTTTGTCTGTCTGTCTGTCTGTTTGTTCCGGCTAATCTCTGAAATGGCTGGACCGATTTTGACGGAACTTTTATTGACAGGTAGCTGATGTAACAAGGAGTAACTTAGGCTACTTTCGTTTTAGAAAAATAATGTTGCAATATTCCACGCGGATGAAGTCGCGGGCGGCCGCTAGTAGATAATATTTGACTTTACGTGATTGTGATATTGTACGAATAACAGAGTGGCTTTTCTTTATTGATAATGAGATTGTTGGACTATAAGTTGTGAATTAGTTGCAAAATGATTACATTTCCATTTGACGGATATGTATTTGACTGGACTTCAGCATTAGTCTTCATAATAATGGAATTTAAAAAATTGCAAAATAATCTTTTCAAAGATAGAAAATTTATAATGTTGTACAATCGATGTTGAAGACCGTTGGTATAATTTTTCAAAATGGTTATTAGAAAACAATTGCTTTTTACATTCCTTTCATCGAAAGCCACGGAAAAGCGGATTTACCCTAGGGTCATGAGAGCCTAGCCCGGGTGATAGGTTACGAGGGTGGTACCGTAAACCCGCTCTTGCAACAAGAGAAACAATTATTTTAAAGCGACGCAACTTTTTTATTCAAATGAATCTTGTAAGATCTGATAGTACGAAGGAAGTAAAATACAGGTCTGTGATTCGCTACGAACTACTAAATTCAACCGGCAGATTGTCGGTAGAGGGAAATAAACGTAAACTTCAATTACAAACAATTTTAAAATTATTTTTAACATGTGTTATGTTAATTATTACTTCAAACTTTTTTCTCATATTCCATCTTGAAAAAAGTAAAAAAAAAAGTGTTTTTTTGGTATATACACACTAAAGGGGTGTATATACCAAAAATAAAGAGCTTTTTTCGCTTTTTTTTAAACTTTGTTTATTAACTATTAATTTAACTAAAAAGTTACTTAGTAATAAAACACAAATTATTAGAAAAAAAGTTATTATATATATATATTTCTCTAGGTTCATCAATTCAAGATAATTGACTTTTTATAATTTTTATATATTTTATGTATTTTTCAATGATAACTTATAAGATAAATTATTTTAATAGAAAAATACTAGAAAAGGTCGACTCGGGCCACAAGTAAATTTTCAGGCGGGAATCGAACCCGCAACTTTTGGAAATCCGGTTCAATGGATCCGGCTCAATTGGGAGAGCACAAAACTGTGTGTGTGAACTTTGTTGTGTATGTGAATTGTGTTGTGTGTGTGAACTGGGTGTGGTTACTATTGCCTCAAGGAGAGCCTTAATTAATTAAGCCCTAATAATATAATTGGTAGAAAAAATATCCAGAAACTTTATAAAACCTTATCTTTTTAAATTACGTAAATTACCATTTACATTGTTTTCAATTAACCTTTTTCAGCAGAAACCAAAGTCTTTAAAGTTATGTAATTAAGAAAAAGCAAATCATAAATAATTTGTTTATGGTTCATTAAAACTTACCGACCTTTGTGCTCGAATGTATTGTATGGTTTTCATGATAATACCATACGAGGTCCAGGTTCGATACCCGATGAAAACCGTTTTCTCTATATTGGTTCGTTGAGTCTGATACCCATAACGCAAGTGCTTTTAGCTTTTAACACAGATTCTGAAAATGTAAGTGATATTTTCTAAAATATTTCGCTAAGTTCTCTCTACATTTTTGCAAACATCACGACATATGAACTCTCGCGTGTAGCAAACATTCACATACTCGGATACATTTGAGGATATTCAGCTATATTTTCTAGCTTCTAAAATGCTACACGTGCAATCAAAGAATCTCGCTGAATCAACTCAAAGTAAGGTCTTAAAATGGAACCTTTATCCTTATTTATATTTATTCGTATGCAATTTTTTCTTTAAATAACTGTTGAACTGTTTAATTTAAAGTTATGCATCTGTTAGAGATATGTGAATGACTTAATTTAATATCAAATCTGTCTCAAAAATCCTACTGTGTTATTCCATTATACACATGTCTCTACGTAAGCCTTACAAAGAATAAGTAAATATTGTATTTTTGCATTTCTTTTTTGTAGTTAAGTTCTAATAAAGGTTGTTAAAGCGAGAACCTATAATTTAATTTATGTTAAATTAAATCGTTTTAATTTTAATTAAAGCAATGTCTGAATGTTAAGTTTAATACACACACACACACGCAAACGCACACACACACACACACACACACGAACACGAATACACAAACACACGTGCACACACATACACACACTTCTTTTTCTAACTTTCTATTCTTGAAAATTTAATTTAAAACAATATATGTACTATTGTAAAAATGAAAAATTTAAGTATCAAATGGTCTCCCATTGTTGGATTGATGGACGCTGTGTTTCATATTACAGGCATTTGCCTATTTTGGAATACAGGGGAATCAAGCACAAATTGTATCACGTTTCCGTAGCTAAATCATTATTATTATTATACATATTAATATTAAGAAAATGAGAATTTCATTAAGTAATAGTTGTGTTAGTAATAGTAATGATTTAGTACCAACTTGTGCTTATGAATGGGAGGCAGATTAGAATGACCCAACCCTCCACAAAAAGGTTTCGTAAATGGTGACTAATAACAGTGGAGGTAAACGCTCCTCCGCCACAAGACCACGACCCAGGCAGCAGCGTTGGGGTATTACGGTCTTTAAATGTGAACTCAAAACTGCCGCAAAGTTTGAAGATTATGGAAATACATATAATCCCATTTTTAGGAGGCTTCGTCCAACAGTGAAAGTTATCCAGCTCATCCAGATATAACAGATTTGTTCATATATTCGATTTTTATATAAACATCTTCCATTGTACATAAAATATATCCTTCTCATTAGGATCGCTTATCGTCGATCGTTTATCATTACTTATAATCTTAATCACAGCAAAAGACAAACAGCATTCAGTCATTACCAAATGAATTCCGCCGTCCTTTCGATAAGTGCAATAAGTCGAGTTTTTGGGCAAATTGACTTACGTACAAATTACGTACAAATTTTTATGTACAAATATAATTTAGTACATAAAAATCCCGCTTCATTTTACTGTCGTATAGTAAAAGTTTCAAGTCAATAGCTATTTTAGTTACTATTATACACAAAAAAACAAAAGTTAAATCTTTAATCTATTATATATATTGACGACCGTTTGGTGCAATGGTAGCGATCCTACCTTTCGCACCGACGGTCCGGGTTCGAATCCCGGTAGGGGCAGATGTTTGTATGATGAATACGAGCATTTGTACCTGAGTCATGGATAGTTATATATATTTATATGAATATTACATATCTATGTATTATATATGTATGTTTATCCGTTACCCTAGCATCCATAACACAAGCCTTACAGTGCTTACTTTGGGCTAGGCTAATTGGTGTGAATGTAAAAAAATATTTATTTATTTATTTATTATTTATTAAAAAAAAATATATTTATTTATTTATTATATTTATTAATAATAATAAATATTAATTATATAATTATTTTTAAAGTAGCTGAAACTACTTATTGCACTTATCGTAAGGACGGCAGAATGTGAAATCTCATACTGAATTACTCTGTAAAAGACTGAGTACCTCTGCATATTCCTTGTATAAGCTTTCCAAGATAGCAAACACCAAAATGGTTGTAGTGGCCTATCATGTACACATAGACGCCATATTAAGATATGGGATAATATTATGGGGAAATTCTGCTACATAAAACTGTGGTATTTAAAGCGCAAAAAAGATACATAAGCAGAGCCGGTTTTCGCACTACCAACGCCCCGGGCGAGATTTCTACGGCACCTCCTAATTGCAATTTAAACCTATACTATACGAAAAAGGCAAATGATGTAATAAAATATCAATTTATTAGAAACAAACCATTTATAAAAGGACAATCTTATAAGATTGTGATTACACACTAAATAAAAAAGCTTAGTGACGTTGGGAACCAAGAATGAGCAGTGTTAAAGTAGTTAGTTGTCAAATTAGCGCCATATATGACGCTTTGATTACTTTGGCTAATGAAACACAGAAAACTGACGTTCAAATTTGTCAGGAGGCTACTACTCTAGCCGAACAGTTAAAAGATTGCAACTTTATAGCGCCCCTTTAAGTCCGGCGCCCTGGGCGGTCGCCCTACCGCACCCTACCCTAACGCCGCTACTGTCTATAAGGGCTACAAAGGGTTTGAAGCCTACAGATAGTTGCAATCCAGTCTTTAGACTACTAAATATTTTGACGCTGCCATGCTTATATATATATGAGGTTGCGGTATTTGTGAAGCAGAATCACCACAGTTTTTCTACATTTGCAGAGCGGAATTCACATGGCATAGACGGGGACGTGGAAATAAATAGGGCACACTTACACAAAAAACTGCGCTCTTTAGCAATAGTTTCTTTGGTATGGCAACTCTAATATTTAATAAAATCCCCATTACTATAAGGATGTTACCAATTAAGCTATTTAAAAAGCGCTTAATGTTACACAACGGTAGACTTCCTTAGCGACACTTCCTTAAATGAAATGGACATGACTTCGTAATTATTGATTTACATGATAATATAATAGCATAATTTAATTAATTAATTATCCAAAACTACTAATGACAACTTAAATAATAATTAAAAAATCTGACATTAACATATTTTGACATTATATACCTGACGACGATGACGACCGTTTGGTGCAACGGTAGCGATCCTGCCTTTCGCACCGACGGTCCTGGGTTCAAATCCCGGAAGGGGCAGATGTTTGTGTGATGAATACGAGCATTTGTACCTGAGTCATGGGTGTTTATATATAAACTCGGCGTCAAAAAAATCGCACCTTATAAAAATCTTATTCAAAAATTCCTAAACCTTATATAGAGGATAGTGTTAGGTATCATTAGAAAGGTAACAAAAAGGAGCATCAAACAACAATTAAGTGCAATCTTTTTTTTAATTAAAATTATACAAAAAGCATAAAAATTTGAAAAATAATAAAAAATCTTAATTAAGTCCTAATTAATAATCGATAATTTACAAAAAAAATGTACAAAAAGTGTCTTAAAATTAACTCAAAATCTAGTGTTACCCCCCCTTGCCCTGATGACGGCTTCCATACGGTCCCTCATAGACCTCACCAACTTCAGGAGCTCTTCTTGAGGGATAAGACCCCATTCTTCAATCACCGCGGTTTGGAGTTCCTCTAGAGTCGAAGGAGCCGGATCCCGAGATCGAACCTTACGTTTAAGATGGTCCCAGAGGTGCTCTATCGGATTCAGATCAGGACTTCTCGCTGGCCACTGCATCACAGGAATTTGGGACCTCCGCAGGAAGTCGTTCACGATGGCTGCAGTGTGTGCGCGAGCGTTGTCGTGCATTAATGTGAACCCCTCGCCAAAAGATTCGGCAAAAGGGACCACATGCACATCCAGGATCTCTGTGATATAGCGGCGCGCAGTCAGCGACCCTTGTCCGCGAGCACCTCCGGTCCGGGAGACGCAGACCAGGTCGGTTTTGCCGGCAGCCGACATACCGCCCCAGAACATGCAGGATCCGCCTCCATATTCCACCGTCTCCTGGATGCAGGCTTGAGCGAAACGTTCACCCTGCCTCCGGTATACTCTTCTTCGTCGGTCGTTGCAGAAAAGACACACTCGTGTCTCGTCTGAGAAGAGAACAGCTCCCCACTGCTCAATGGTCCAATCGACGTGGTCGCGAGCAAACTGCAAGCGGGCTCGTCGGTGCGCTGCAGTCAATTTTGGACCTGTAGCAGCTCTGCGGGCTGCTATGTTCTTCTCCTTCAGTCTTCTTCTAACCGTGGATACACTCACGGTGCGTCTGCGAACTGCCTGGAGCTCCTGTTGCAGCTGAACAGCGTTTGAGAAGCGATTTCTCAAAGAGTACGACACAACGAACCGGTCGTCTCTTTCCGAAGTGCAGCGACGTCTACCGGACCCATGTCGCCGGATATAGCCACCGGTCTCTAAAAAGCGCTGGTAGACTCTACGAACCGAAAAACGGCTCAGATTCAGTTGCCGGGCGACATCACACTGCCGCACCCCTGCTTGCAGTAGTGCAACCACTTGAGCGGCCTCATCAGCTGTAGTGTCCATTTTCCAGATGTTCTTTCTTCAGTAAAATCAGTGCGTGTGTCCCCTTCAACGGTTTAATAGCGAATGACCCACATTGAACCCGTGTTGACCTCTTTATACCCACAAAGTTAGCGCAACTCGCGACTCTCCCGAGCAGCAAAATTTCCTTAGAATTTTTGTGACCCTTTATTTGTTGCTTTAGGTTTTATTTGATAATGAAAAATAATGTTTTTTTATTAAGTTAATTAAGTAACCTTTTAAATAAAATTATAATTAATACGACTGCATGTGCATATCCAGAGTTAATGCCATTTGAACGTGATTTTCTTAGAGGTGCGATTTTTTTGACGCCGAGTGTATTTCTATGAATATTACATATCTATGTATCATATATGTATGTATATCCGTTACCCTAGTATCCATAACACAAGCCTTACAGTGCTTACTTTGGGCTAGGCTAATTGGTGTGAATGTAAGAAATATTTATTTATTTATTTATTTATATTTATATATCTGCTTCTTCTGTTTTTTTTGTTGTTTTTTATTTTTTATTATTATTTGTAATACTGATTTTTTATTTAACAAAATTTTAGCATGTCATTAATGTAAGCCTTGTAAAAGGTGGAAATGTAGTGAGACATTTTATACCTCACAACAATCTTTGTATAACAATTAACCTACATTTCACAATAAAAACATTTGATTTGATTTGATTCATTCAAAGCCATAAAATTGCAATTAACCAAAAACACAATTCTAAAGGCTCACTTAACAGAAATTACTGGAATGTGAACGTTTCAAATCTTACGTCATCGCTGAGTTTGTCGTAATTTAGGTTAGATAACAACCGCTGTTACATTTTACTGAATAACGTAAAAAGTGTCATTTGACTACTCACTGATGTTTGTTTTACAACGGACAAAGTAAATACAGGGTGTCCGTTTGAAAAAAGGACAGTACAGGTAACGTTACCATTGAAGTTGCAGGGATTGAAGAAAAAATAAGCTTCTATAATACTTTTAATATTTATCGAATAAGAAATTTATTATTTTGCGTATAGAGCAATAAGAAAAAATATTTTCCCAATTTATTAATTGTAAAACTATTATGGCTTGCTATCCTGTTTCGTATTCAAGAGATAGAAATAGTCAAAAGATTAAATGATATTAACTAAGTCCTAAAGATTTTTGCAAATTTCGCAAATATTTCTACAGTTTTTATCTCTACAGTAAAGGGCTAATTTCTGTCAATTTTATTGCTACAACCTCAGTTCAATTCACATAAAAAAGTTTGCATGCATGCTACCAGTTTTTTGTATACACAAACTGTATATCAAAAGTTCAAAATTTTCAACTCCTAGAAAGGTTATCTTGCATTTGGAGAAATAGGCTTATACAACGGTTAAGATAAAACTACCCACACCATCCCATTATACAAAATCCACCCTGTATATTTACGCTACAATGTTTAGATTTTATTACGATAGCGTCAGGCAATCACATAAAGGTTTACAATTTATTCCTTTAACTTAAAACCACAAAAGTATTATTGAGATAATACTTTTTAATATGCGAGTAAAGAGTGAGTTTGAGTACTGTTATAGATGTATTTATGAGTATTATGATTTATCCATACTATTTAATCACATATATGCCAAAGCATAAGAAAAGGTTACAGTAACACATCGGTTGGGAATTCTGGTAATGAACAAATGCAAATCTCACCGATGTATGACGGACTTACAAGGACAAGGGGTCAACTAAGATTATATAATACGCCTCGTTCTTATTATTTATATAAGGACCATGCAACATTCTCACGATTTTATAAACTGTGTAATAATTAATTATAAATTTGATTCTTTACTTGCCAACACTTCAAATAATTTATATGTTTTTTTATTTTTAATTAACCACTTGTCAGTTCGCTACCGCGCGCCCCACCCCTCTCAACAGTCCCAATGCTGCGCGAATTTATAAAAAAAAAATATCGGACTCTTAGACAAAAATGCCATTTTTTGGCTAAATAACAAAGCTAGGGCCAATCAAAAAATACTACCGCAAAGCTGATTAAATAAAGAATCCACCACAGAGAAAATTAATTGTAATATCAAAAATAGCAGGCCACGAGGCCATTTGAATATAGTAGCAATTGCTACCAGGGGCTGACAAGTGATTAAGGCATTTTAAGGCACACAACAAAGTTACAGAGTAGGGTTAGGATTTTACAAATAACTTTAAGCTTGATGACGACCGTTTGGTGCAACGGTAGCGATCCTGCCTTTCGCGCCGATGGTCCTGGGTTCAAATTCCGGAAGGGGCAGATGTTTGTGTGATAAATACGAGCATTTGTACCTGAATCGTGGCTATTTATTGGAGCGGAGCGAGCGAAGCTTCCATGAAACAGCTTCAATGGCGCAATGTCTGTTACGCCATAACTTCCAGAGTTCTCAACCGATTTTAATATTTTTTGTGTGGAATCGAATCAACAGGTTTAGGACCAGATTGTGACGGGGGCCGAATTTTGATATACGCAAAAATTCCCATTGAAAAAAAATATTATCTTCTTTTATTTAGGTATTACGCTCCGCTCCAATATATGGTGCTAGCTTAAGCATAAACTTAACGACTGCATCGCCTAGTATATGAATGTCTATCCGTTACCCTAGTATCCATTACACAAGTCTTTATAGTGCTTACTTTGGGCTAGGCTAATTGGCGTGATTGTAAGAAATATAATTATTATTATTATAATCTTATACCAATTCAATTGAAACAAAGTTGTTCTTTTTATTTAGGATGGGTTAGATCTTGATCCCAATCAAGCCCGGGGGCCAAGACAGAATCCACTAAGTTGTTTTGTCCTTTGACACAAAAATAACAACAATCAAAATGAGCTTTTTTACAATTTTCCTTGCGAAAGTTTTAATGGATATTTAAAGTTTTATTAAGATCATACATGATTAAAATTGTATTTAATCCTGACACGCCAGGTGTTAATTTAATGAGTAAATGTTATAGTGTAAGTGTAAGGTTAAGTGTAAATCTTACATTAACTCTCCTCCCTCTTTTGTAAGAATATACTTATTTGGACGACAAGTTTATCTGACTGTTAGTGATATTGTTAGCATACCGTTTAGCCTTCGGCCGTGGGGTCATTCTTTAATTTCACGAAAAAAGACTTATATAGTGCTTATAAGAGCCAATATTTTTCATATTTTCAATTATACCGTATCCTTTATTCAGTAAATATTATTCAAGCACTTCTTTATTTGATTTTCAATCAAATAAAGAAGTGAAGTTGAAGTGATTCAGAATTATCTATTATAACGCTAAAAGCGAGAGAGATATTTCAAAATTGCATTGCCTCCGACGCAGTTCAGTAATGAATAAAAAATAAGGTCAGTTAACCACAAAGCATAATGCTATTGATATTTTAAAATAGAAAATCCATTTATATATTGCTAAATTTAGTTTATGAAGGTATGTTTTTGGAAATAAAAAGTTTTACCAAATGTGAGAAAAATGAGAAATTAAAAATAATTAAATGGATCAGTGGATATATAATTGAGCTGGAAAATAATTGAATGGGTGGTAAAAATTATTGAACGAGCGGTTACGTGTGGGTAGTAATAATTGGAATTTGTCGGTAAGAAATCTCATTTTAAACAATTCTATACCCTAACCTAACCAACCCTGTGATTGGTCGCTTCGGCAACTTCTCTTCTCAATGAATTTGAGTTCGGGTGTCACCGCTCGCTATGATCTGCCGAACTATTTATCGAACCGCTCATTCCATTATTTTAACCGCTCATTCAGTTATTGGACTGCTCAATTATTTTTTATAAAATAACCGAGTAATTGATTTTTTATGTCCATGTTTTACTGTCGCAATAATTAATCAATCGCCATTAAATTAAATAACTGCTCAATATGTTTTCCAACTGATCATAATAATATCTCGAATATTTAAACAACAGCTCAAAAAATTAGTTGCCATTTTTTTATATACATTTCTGTCATTAAAATATAGCCTTTTCAAATTTTAGAACAGTTGTCATGTCATAGTCATTAAAGAGAACTGTTGCGAAATGTTTTAACGCCGCTATACGTAGTTATTACAAAATAACATTTGAATATAATTACTGCCATTGTAACATATGAAATTTCGTTAAATACTCTCATCAACATCATCTGTTGAATATTTCGATCTGTAGCCGTATGAAATTTAACTTTTACGTTTATTGCTTTAAATAGCGGCCCGTCCCGGCTTCGCACGGGTGGACAAAATTATTTTTTTTTCTATTATTAAATGTTTTTCCGTTAACGCCATCTAGCGTCCGGTAGACGAACTACTTGCGGTTAACGCGTTGCTATGGTAACGCGTATACAATGGCAAAAGGCGTCTCTTTCTAACAGCTAAACTTGAATCGCTATAAGACGTGATGGTAGGGCCTCAGGTCTCACAAAAAAACTGAGTCGGATTTATTTTGTATAAAAAATTTCATTCTATAATTCAAAACTTAATGAATATATTCAAAACTTCAATTCATTGGTTGATTGATAGAATTTATATGTTTTAATAAGCGAAGGGAACATAATGTATTTAAGCTCTGGTTGGGGAATGATAAGAAAAATAACTTGATACTATTTTGAGAATAGTTTATCGTATTGGATAAGGGCAAATTATATTACGCTTCTTTTGGTACAAAAGTAAGCGTGTCGCCATATAATAAAAACTAATTAAATAAAATTGCTTAGTAAAATATTTTTGCCCAGGTTGGGGCCATATAGAAAAAATACTAAGCAAAAACAATATAAAATAAAAATTCTTATTCTTCTACATTATTTAGATATATCCATTGGGTTAAAGAGAAATTAAATATGTTACAAAATCTATAATCTAAGATCACAGTGGTTTGTGTGTTTGTCTGTCCGCTCTTTTTTACAGTTTTATTCAGAAACTCAACAGCTTTTTTTACATATGTATCTTATTTTACTTATGATATTTTAACTCTTAAGCCAATTACAGAGTTTCATAACATTTTATGAGGCTAAAACATAAATAGGAAGTAGCAACAAAACTAAAATATTCCAGCTATGATTGGAATTAATGCTTATGGTAATTCAATTTTCAATTCATTTTTTTTTACATTGTATCTATTAACTTTACCATAGCAACGCGTTAACATAGCATCGCGTTACCAGGTCGGCTAGACATAACAAACAATTTTGTTGTTCAACAAAACTGTGTCATAAACTTTTGCATGGATTAATTAATAGTTTCAACGGACATTTTTCGCTTCCCTAAAAACTGTTTTAAAGCCAGTATTGCGCAATGCAAGCTTTGTTGTTTTTCCCATGCTAGTATTGGGTTATATATTTCTTTTTTATTAAGAAAGGTAATGGCAAACATAAAGGAAAAAGCAAACAATTACTAAAAATCCGTCTACTTAGTGTCAGAATTTTGCATTTGCAAAAAATGATTAAAACTATATATTTTTTTTAAAACTTAGAGTTTATACTTTATTACTAGCTGACCCGGTAACGCGTTGCTATGGTAACGTTAATTGATACAATGAAAAAGAGCGGGAAAAAGAGCGGACAGACAAACACACAAACAACAAATTTGTGTTCTTAGATTATAGATTCACACTAATAAGGCATTATGATACGACAATTGGAGTTTACTCCTTAAGAATTGATTTTCATATAAGGTACTCGGTATGAAAAACATATGAAGATCGATGCAACGAATGACAGTGTTGCATTTTTGCGCAATCATTCGCAACTTTCACTTTTATTTTGAAGTTTTGTTTTATTATTACCTTTGCCCGTTCAAATTCGTTCTTAAGGAGTAAACTCCCGTCGTGCGTTGGAGCTGACACACGATCGTTTTTTTCTAAAACCTTACTCCTTAAATTGATAATGATTAGTGGTGCCGGATATCCGTATCCGTATCCGCGGATATCCGAGGCAGAAGAAAGATCTGTATCCGTGTCCGTATCCGTTACTTTTTGCCGGATCTTTTACGGATCTATTTACCTTATTAATTTCAATTTTTTAGATAAAATTCTTTAAGGCAAAGGGTAAGGCGCACTAGCGACGCCTATTGCCGAGATTCTGGCGGTCCACAATTATTTAAAATAGATCCGGTTTACACACTACTAAACTTCTTTGTAGACATATTTTAAACTCATGTACCAATACCAAACACAAGCGTTATCTATGCTGCCCAGTGTCATATTAAACTAAAACAAAACAAAAGAAAGACCCGCCGCGCAATGCAAGTCGCAACATAGACATAAACATAGACAACTCTAGATCACGCGCACCGTCACCGATTGAGCAAGAAAGTTAAGATCCGTATCCGTAACTGCGGATCTTGACACCAAATATCCGTATTTAGATCCGTATCCGCGGATCTACATTTTTGACAATCCGGCACACATCACTAATCCTGATGAATTTTTTTCGAGGGGAAATGCATAACGCATGCCGCACCGTTGGATGGACGGTGGGGTTGTGTGGGACTTGCCCGTAAGTAAGATTGACGGGAATACCCACTTAAACCCCCGCTGTACTATACTCCATCGAGTGGCGCCTTTTTGGGAATCACCACTTTGATGAATATACCTGTCATTTTTTATCAAATAATAGAGAATAGGTAAAAAATCCAAAAAATTAACAGCAAGGGTAGCAAAAAATGTTTGATACTTAGGCAACTTATTTTGAGCACTAATTTCACGTTATCGACAAATAAATTGTTACCGCAAAAGGTTACCTATTTAGTGGTCCAATCCATGTGGTTTGATTCGATAAAATGAACGATTAATTGGATCAAATTCAGACTTAAATCTAACCAACTTCGACATGATGTTAATAGAAAATAGGTCGCTATTTTCAAAGCAATATTAGGCTTTTGAACTAAAAATGTGTGAATATTATAAATGGATTACTACCTATAAAATACATAAAAATTGAGCGTCTTTTTCTCATTTCAAAGCAAGTTTTAATACATGCATTTGAATTATACGGATCATACAAGATTTTTTGTTATGGACTTTCACTGGCTGATTGATAGGCGTAATTTCGGATGCAAAGCAAAAAAAATTAAAAAACAAACTGGGCACAGATCGTTTACAACGCAAAATAAATACTGACACTCGGTTTACAATCAATCTTATTTGAAGGGTCGCTCAGTAAGTTCTAGAGGTGACACTCCATAGTATTTGACAACGACTTAAAATGTAAAAATATTTTTTTTCTATATTCTGCAAACATAAACATAATACCATACCATAATCATAATATATCAGTGTCTACTTCCCGTCTAAACTTTAGCACAATTCATTATGTTTAAGAGAAGACTAATGGTATTGAAACTAAACCGAACTACTGCTACTGAAATAGTATTACTATTAGTCCAGTGTTTAATCAAGCGAAATATTGCCGCCGAAAAGTTTAATTACTTTGGTTCACAGGACATTAATAGTTCGATCGAATGGATCAACAACTAAAATATTCACATACTCAATCACGCGTCGATTCCGTTAATGCGTACCAATTTATTTATGCTCTTGGGAAATAAACTAGTGTTGTTCTACAATAGAATATCGATAGCACAATGTACTAAGAATAGCGTTCGATACTGTGTTAATAAGAACATAACAATTAAAATACTAGGCGATGCAGTCGCTAAGCATAGAGCTACGCTAGCACCATATATTGGAGTGGAGCGTAATACCTAAAAAAATATTTTCTTTGTAGTTGCGATGGGAATTTTTGCGAATTTCAAAATTCGGGCTCCGTCACAATCTGGTCCTAAGCCTGTTGATTCGATTGCACGCAAAAAATATTACAATCGGTTAAGAATTCAGGAAGTTATGGCGTAACAGACATTGCGTCATTGAAACTGATCCATGGGAGCTTCGCTCGCTGCGCTCGCTCCGCTCCAATAAATTTTTAGAAAGGCATGTCCACAAATACAGTTTTTTTATAATAATAAACTTGCTGACCATGATATAAGCGAAATTTGAACTAGAGGTAAGATTGTTAAAATTATGAATTATCATTATCACTAATTAGTTCATTAAATTTGCTATAAAATCTCTAACGGTTATTTTGTTAATTTCCAAAGCAAAGGGTGGACCAGATAATGCAATAAAGTCTCATAAGGAAATCCGTGACGACATGTGCGCTGTATTATCTTACAATCACGGAAAGTCACACTTGTAAATTGTAATACTCACGCTTATAGTCGGATAGAAGGGTTTACAAGGGTGATGAATATAGACACGCCACCACATAAGGGTGCGTAACCGTAGTGAGAACGAACGCACACAAACACTGTAGGCTTTGCGATTCTAAATTGACAACTAAGAACTATAAGCCCCAATAAAATAATTCTACATACTAGCGAGGTTATCTCAGCTAGGGCTAAAGTTGTATGAAGTAGTTACCATAATCTGTGCAGAATAGAAAAAATATTTAAATAATCTCCCAATATGTCACGAAATGGTTTAACCTCTCATCCTCTCATGATGCTTCATGTTGATTTCGATAATAAACGAGATGTTTAACATACTGGCTTTTTTCCTGACTGCGATGTACATGAAAAATCTTATTATAAGCTATGGAATACTTATATAATGTAGCAGCCCGTCCCGGCTTCACACGGGTGGATGAAATTCTTTAAATTCTTCTCTATTATTAAATATTTTTCCGTTAGCGCCATCTAGCGTCCGGTAGACGAACTACTTGTGGTTAAGGCGTTCCTATGGTAACATGGAAAAAGAGCGGGAAAAAGAGCGGACAGACAAACCACTGTGATCTTAGATTATAGATTAAGGCAATGATCAAATTCAGAACAACAGGGTGAGCTTTATCGTTTAGATATTAGCAATAAAATAACAACAAAATGGACCTGAACACGTGTCTTTATATGTATACACGTATGTAAACCTTTATAAAATAATTCCTACCTACATTTTTATAAAACAATTGTGAGAGGGCTAACGACATTTTAATAGTTATTCACTTATAAACCACTTCAACTGGATTAAGAGGGCTGTGAATATTAATTTTCATATATAATCCAGACTTTTACACTCCTTTACGGAGCCGTATTTACAAGATGACTGAGGAAATGCGCGTATCGAGTGTGCCACTATTTGAACACTTATTAAAAACTTCCGTTAATGTATAATTTTGTAATTTTATTTATTTATTTTATACTACGTTACTGAAATCTACTGGTTCTATCACCAGTGCTGAAAACTGGGGGTCTCTTCCGATAAGAACCGACGAGCGAAAATTAGACAGAGCTACCGACCTCCGCCTTATTATTCTTCATCCATTCAGTTATAGTTAGTTAGTATTTAGTTTACGGGGCATTTTCCGCACTTAGCCTCTTGATTGGGCCATTGTACTCCAGCCATCCCAGCCCATCCCAGAAGGCGAGTAGCCTTTTCAGGTTGTAACGAGGCGCCATAGCTATATTGGCGACTCGTTGCTTTCATTGCGCTCTTCTCTGGCCATTTTTCATATTTTCTTTTCTCTTCGTTTCCTATTTTAAATTTACTGTCTGTCTCTGTTTCCTATTTTAAATTTACTGTCTGTCTCTGTTTATTTGTTTTGTTCGAAGTTTATTCTTACCAGAGTCAGCGCGTAGAGCGGTTGACTCACCGAAAATAAATTATTTAAATATATTTATAGTGCTGAGCAGTTATAATAAGCTCACAAGTATATAATAAGCTCATAAGCATAATTCACAAGTTTTCCTGTATATATATTCTGTACCACCAGTTTCTGTTTACAAGTCTACAAGTTTCTTTAAGGCACTATTGTAAGTAGCCCTACCTTTTATAATATGTTTTTAGTGATAAATGTGAAATTGTTTTTGTATTCAGTGTAATTTACCTTTTTTTATATAATTGTTTCAGTTATGCCTTAATTTCATAAATACAAAACTTAAGTGACTTTGAGTGCTTTTATTTCTCCGGCTGCACCCCGTCACACTGGCGCCCAACGTGTATAGAACACCACCATCCAGTCAACCAGTACCGGCGAACCGAACTACTATATTTTGAAGATCGTTGTATGTTGTGTGTGATTTTTTGTTATCTTTTTTCAAATTCTAAAAGGCTTAGTCGCCTCCCACTATTTTATCGGCCATATTATTAACTTAATCATCTCATCTCATCTCATCCCAATCCTCATTTTATTTAATTTATAGTAGTTGACAATACAACTACATCTCTACACAAAACACTTACAAGACACTTTACCCAACATTTACTACATTTTACAGACAAGAAACTATACGCGGTTTCGAAAGAAACCGACACAAAATTGTTGCTGATTCTGAGCGTCAATGAATCACTCAGATCAGTGCAATTAACACTTACGGGCAGTGCTGAGAGGGAGTACTTCCAGTGTATCCCACATACAAGTTTAGATTTGGCTGGGCACTTTCCTGGGGCAATCCGTGTCGACTATCCAGAGGTTCCTACCAGTCTAAGCTTGAACACAATACCTACCTAGCACTAGTATTATTAAATTTATTTCAAATCATAACTGTTTTTAAGTAGTTTTTAAATAGCTAGAAAAACACCTCGTTTTGAAACACAATCATTTATTTTTAATAACACTATGAATCCATCACTTATAAATAAACCTGAGCTTGCTTATGAACTTAGTCTCCGCTCAATTGAATTTCCATCTGTCGCAACCGCTGAGGAATTACGAATATTGTTAAATCCAATAATAGACTCAGATTGTTCAGTTCTTTCCAGTCCTTACTCCATTGAACGTGATCTTGATAAAATCAAAAACATTCTGCTTATGGTTTCTTCATGATTAATTTATCAATACGTTTAAATAGATTAGAGATTACTACATAACATAAATGACTTTTGCAATACTTCAAACAAATTTTTCATCCATGACAGCCTGTCAATCAAATTTTAAACCTCTTCTGTCCAACAATAACATAACTACGAACTCCTGGCACAAAATTTACTCAAAACTCTTTAGACCTAAAAAAAATCTTTTATTACTTACTTTTTCTTTATTACTTTATTATAACTTTTATTTACGTTTATACTATATATTACTTTTATTACGTTATTACTTTTTCTCCCAATTAGAATTCTCTATCGTTATTACTTTTCCAAAAGTAATTATTTTTTTTATATATTACTTTTATATATACTACTATTTACAACTCATTCATTCCCTCATTCTATTACAACACATAATAATTACTATACATTAACTGTCTTCATAGAAGACATATTTAATTGTCTGCATAGACGACATCTTCAATTTTGGTCTTCATAGAAGACATACTTAATTATACAGTCTTAGTCTTCATAGAGGGCATTAATTTTTCAGTCTTCATAGAAGGCATATTTAATTTCTCAACCGAGAATAGAACCTCTAAGTCTATTGGAATAGCCTCATCTTGAGGAAAATTTTTCTTCCAGCGGGTTGTGACTGGTTAAATAAGCCTACACTAATTTTTATTTTTCATCCAGCGGGTTGTGACTGGCTAAATAAGCCTACACTAATTTTTATTTTTCATCCAGCGGGTTGTGACTGGTTAAACAAGCCTACACTAATTTTTATTTTTCATCCAGCGGGTTGTGACTGGTTAAGCAAGCCTACACTGTTTTATTTTTTTTCACCCAGCGGGTTGTGACTGGTTAAATAAGCCTTCACTGATTTAGGGAGCCAGTTGAGTATTCAATAAATTTTGGATACTCTACCGCGTGGAGTCTGGTTGTCTTATTAAATCAACCATGACCGTTGACTGAAGTATGTTCTGGAAGTATGAAAGTGATGCATGTAAGGAAAGTGATGCATGTAAGGATGCTGGTCTCCTTATTTTCTCATTTCACAATTCTCATCTCATCCATTTTTATTAAAGATATGTTTTTTTTTATATAAAATGGTCATATTTTTACATAGTTTTATGAAAAAATCCTTTTTATACTCAGGATTTTTTCTTCCAGGGGGGAGCGGGTATTGTAACGAGGCGCCATAGCTATATTGGCGACTCGTTGCTTTCATTGCGCTCTTCTCTGGCCATTTTTCATATTTTCTTTTCTCTTCGTTTCCTATTTTAAATTTACTGTCTGTCTCTGTTTCCTATTTTAAATTTACTGTCTGTCTCTGTTTATTTGTTTTGTTCGAAGTTTATTCTTACCAGAGTCAGCGCGTAGAGCGGTTGACTCACCGAAAATAAATTATTTAAATATATTTATAGTGCTGAGCAGTTATAATAAGCTCACAAGTATATAATAAGCTCATAAGCATAATTCACAAGTTTTCCTGTATATATATTCTGTACCACCAGTTTCTGTTTACAAGTCTACAAGTTTCTTTAAGGCACTATTGTAAGTAGCCCTACCTTTTATAATATGTTTTTAGTGATAAATGTGAAATTGTTTTTGTATTCAGTGTAATTTACCTTTTTTTATATAATTGTTTCAGTTATGCCTTAATTTCATAAATACAAAACTTAAGTGACTTTGAGTGCTTTTATTTCTCCGGCTGCACCCCGTCACAAGGTCACTACATGCTTCCGGTAGTGATTTTGGAGACTGGAGAATTTGTGCCCGTTGATCCTGCACTCCAAAAGTACGTTATGTGGCGTTTCTTCTGCCTTCATGCAGCCTATGGAGAGGGCTGTCTGTCTCACCTATAGTAAATAGATGTTTATTCAGAGGACAGTGTCAGGTTATCATTCTTTTGGTGGTTTTCTTCTGCTTTTTACGCAGCCATGTTCTGATTCGTGCCAGGGATATAGGCAGTAATGGTTCCGGTACACCGTCATATTTGAACCCCTTTTGGCCAGTTCGTCAGCCACGTGTTACCAAGTGAGTGGCTATGTCCTTTGATCCATTGCAGAGTTACATTGTTTGTATGCAATGGACTGGAGTGTGTAATGACATTCCAGTACTAGGTCAGAGGTTATGGTGTGGACCCATTCTGTTATATAAGTTACCCATATTAAACATAAGTATCTTTAAAAATCATAGATGCTGTTTATATTGTAATTGTTTTATGAAAAAATTTATGATAATTTTGGAAATTCAAAAATAATAACAGCCAAATATTTGGAGATATTCAGAAAAGATTTTTACATAATTAACCTAGGAATTGTTTTGAATGCACACACTACGGCAAACTGAGTCATTTGATCAAGTTTTTCCATCAACAGACATATCCTGTACAGGTTATAGAACAATCTTAATGTTAACGAGCATTTGACAAGGTTTTAATGTGATTATTATATAATAAATTTTAGGCAACAGGAAAAAAAAATATTCAAGGTCTTTCCTGCTAAAATGAACCTCTTTCTTTTGTATTTTCAATGCCGAATAAATTGTTAGCTACTGGTGATACAGATAGAAAATAATGGATTATTTGCATCTCGTGATCACGGCTGAAAAAGATTCGAGTCATCAAGATTAAATTA
This sequence comes from Calamotropha paludella, assembly GCA_927399485.1. Taxonomy (NCBI): domain Eukaryota; kingdom Metazoa; phylum Arthropoda; class Insecta; order Lepidoptera; family Crambidae; genus Calamotropha; species Calamotropha paludella. The sequence continues at coordinate 45,690,401 of OV656803.1, forward strand.
AGAAATGAATTAAAACGTGTTTTCTGTGAAAATTGCATAAGTTCTAAATGACGCGTCCTTTTAACTGAGCTCAATGTCGTTGATGTGCACAGATGACCCAGTTTTTACTTAGGTATGTTATACACTTATACCAAATCCACACTATAACATTTATATAGATAAAAAAATTAACGTTTTTGGTTAAAAGAGGGCCACCTAGCGTCTGTATTTTCGAGTACTTATAACCCGTCCGTTTTCAAAGCCAGGGTAATGGGCACCTTCTGTGTTAGCTCGTTCTCGTAAATTCTGTCTTGGCCCCAAGGCTTGATTGGGATCAGGGGCTAACCAATTCAAAAAGAATTCTTTCTTTTAGTTATCATGTTAACATATTTAAAAATCAAGCAATTTTATCACTTGCAGAATTCTGAAACTAACAGATTTTCGTCATTTCTTACTAAATATTTATTAACTTCTAATATAAATAGACCAAACGCGATTAACACTGTTTGTTTCAGACATTTTTAATTCAAAACCAAGTCAAATAGATATATATTACAAATATCTATTTATTTTACCCGGCAGCAGTTTCTGTATTAAAGGAAATCAAAATAAACCGGGAGTGGAATAATGGGCAGTGTTAAGTGCACGATTTACAGACTAGTGGCCAGCGACACGGAGCGGTTTCCTTATTCCCATTTTCTTGGCAATAAAAATGAAAACAAGACAGTCATGTCAACTCATGACTAATCAGACTATTGTTGGTCACAGAGTTTGCCTTAGAAAAGTGGGCATTTTAACAGTTGAAGCTACTGTCAAAAGTGTATACTTACCAATGGTGACTTCTTTCCGTCTTTCCTGGGTGGCGGAGGCAGGAAGTCAAGGTGAGTAGGTCTAGGCGGCTCATGGGTTTGCACAACACTTTCCTCGACAGCCTTAGATGTCGACGCTGCGCCGGATACCGATACGCCGCAATCTGAAGCCGCTTCTGTTGGTCACTCATACAGATTATTTTCAATTATACCCTATTATTTATATAGCATAGTGAAACATTTGTCTAAATTTTCATTATGTAATAACTAGGAATTGATATTGTCAAACTTTTCTATCAAATATGACATTACAGCGAAATATATTGATTAAACACCTTTTTAATTGAAATAACAAATGTATAAATAAATAGTAGGTATCCTTGCGACTATAAAAAAAATCATCGTTTTATGTTATATCGAGTTTAGTGGCAGTTAAATCAAGAAATAAAATGTTTTATTTTAGGAAGGAGTGGTATCCACCTGACTAAACTTTAGAATTCAAGAATTTATATACTATAGCGTACTTACTAAAAGTGTTGTACCATACGAAATGTACTTCAATAATAGAATAATACTAGATTTAAAAATCTAAAAATCTCACGTTTTTCAGGGACCAAAAAAGAATAAAATAACCCGGCGGGGCCAAGCGAGGGGCCACTCAAAACGTAGGGGCGCATGTTACTTATGGATATGTAATGAGATGTATGATATATGATAATTATACATAGATGTTGAGAGTATTTGTAAAGATGCGCCCCCACGTTTTGTGTGGCCCTCGCTTGGCCCCGCCGGGTTATTTTATCCTTTTTTGGTCCCTGAAAAACGTGGGAATTTTAGATTTTTAAATCTAGTATTATTATTTTATTTTTTTTAATTATTAACTCAACGAAGTAACCATGTGTTACGCAACAATCGGATAACCCCATACAAAAGTGAAAGTTGCCGAAAGTTGACCTGAAAGTGGCCGTAGAAAGTTAAAAGTTGTTTTAGGATGCATTGTCATCGGGTTCTGACTTGCTCCAAAAATTTCAGCTCGCTAGGTGGCCGGGAAGTGCCTCAAAATTGAGTTGCAAGAATCCAACTGCACAGACAGACAGACAGACAAACAAGAAAGCGACCTGAGATAAAACGTGGAAAAAAAATAAGTGTATAACTGTTAGTATTATGAATGAATATTAAATCTCGAAACCATACTGCGTTTTGAGATTTTCATTGACAAGGTAATGATCTATGTCAATTGAAACAGACATCGGAAGACATAACGATGGAACATAAAATTCATCATAACTTATTTATGTACCTACGCGAATGAACTTCACAGAAAATTTATGAGGTTAAACATAATATACGTGGTGAAAACGTCCAATAGAAGGAAAGAGGAATCACACGTAAAATTATTTAAAGATCTTTTAATGATTTAAGAAAAAAACTAGTATTCGATAAATAAGTAAAAAAATATTAATGATTATTGTATTGAAAATAAACCTTTTTTTTACTAAACAATTCAGACAGAAGGGCTATTTCCACGCACCTTTCTGAGAAAGGTAATGTAATTCTGTTTAATGCACAGTTTAAATTTAATTAATCGTGATATAATATCTTTCATTAAGTTAATAATTCATAAAAGAAACTTCTATAGGTGTCCCAATAAAATAAAAAAATGGAAATATCTAAGAGTAAACAGACAAATAGCGTGATCTCAATTCTGTTTGATATTAATGGAAGACACAATGTCACAAGTAAATAAATAATACTATATATATAGATACTAGCTAGATCAAATAACAGATAGTTACGAAGTTTGATCAAAATTGGTTGGTTAAGTAGTGTAGGAGTCCATCGCGGACAAACAACGTAATCCTTACTAATATTATAAATCGGAAAGTGAGTTTGTTTGTTTGTTTGTTTGTTTGTTCCGCTTTCTCGCCGTAAATACTGAACCGATTGCTTTCAAATTTTGCAGACGTAAAGATAAAAGTCCGGATTAAATAATAGGGTACTTTTTATCCTGGAAAAAATTGATATTCTTGAGGAAAAACAAAAATATTGTTTGCTTGATGGATGGATTGTAGATGGCGCTGTGTGTCGTTTAAAACAAGGTAAAATATTGCAAACGAATATAAACATGTAAATTTAGAAGCTAAATGATAAGATAATGAATCCCCGAAAATGAGGAATTCCCGAGGGATGACGTACAATTTGTTTTATCGTCTAAATTGATTTTTTTACATCTACTTATCCTGAAATCACTAAAGTCAACGAATTACTAATTCGTATTAGTTACGTTATTTAGTTCTTGAGGTATGCGATAGATGGCGCTGGGCGTTTTTTAAAATATGGTAACGATGTGTTTTTTTAAATACATAAGGTGGAAGTGGTGTTGCCGGGTTTCCAGTGCCCAAAATCTGCATGTTTTTGCTCCACAAGGGAAAACATATAACATAGTGTACCATTCAGTTTTGGTTTAACAACTAATTGTATCCAGCGTTACATCGCGCTTCTTAGATTTTTCCGTGGGAATGAGAAGTTTTCTTATAGTTGTGCTTTATACCGCAATATAACCAAATTCTACGCGGGCGAAGCCGCGGGCGGAAAGCTAGTTTATATATATTAAGACAGATATGTAGCATTATATTTCTTCATAATAAAAATGAATTTTAACACTCTCATTTAGGAAGTGTTATCAATTCGGATTTAAACAATTAATAGGTGGATTTAGGCAATGCATACCGAGTACAAATCTAACCTCTGGGGAAAAGGATCTCAGACAGATGCTTACCAAACCGCCAGACTTTTCTAAAATAACTGAATTGAATATTGCAAGCGACTTGGCATGAGTCTTGATACTGCGATTCTGATGTCATACATGTGTCTAGTAAGAAGTAACTAGTAAAATTGTCTCACCAATAAAATTATTGAGTTACGTTTCATTATATAAATCGTTCTAGGTGTAAATATGAAGGTTGTGCTGACTGACCAATTTTAGGTGGTCATTTCAAAAGTCACGAAACTTTCTACAGTTAATCCTCCATACCCACTTAAAATGAAAAGCCACTTCTGGCAGCCCTGTGTGGCCGGGATAGACTACCCTAAAATTTGAAGGAGGTTAAGAAATAAGGTTTATTTTCGTTAAAGTATCAGTCATACAATTTTAGGAAATTACTTTCGACAGTATTTTGTCTTCATGGAATCAAAGTAATAAATTATGACGTTGCCCGTAAAAAAACTTGTATCATATGGGAAGCGTTGCGTCGGATGTCATAAAATGATACATAAAATCTAATTATACATCGCCCATGACTGAGAAAAAAAGAATATATAACGCTGACATTGTGGTAAGTAACTCAAAAATAAACCTTATTATCCTATCGTTCATGAGACGCCAAAAATAATAATAGTCCCAAATGAAAAACTATTTTTTTAAGTATTATTATAACTAACTAACCCGGCCACGAGTTGCTATGGTAACGTTAATTAATTATAAAAACTGTTATTCTTAGGCTTATGGTAACTATGGTAACTACATATGGTAACAAACCCACAAAGTCCTTCTTTTATATAGTAGAGATTACAAGTGAGTTTTGTGACCATGAGTCTTCGATAACGTATAGTGTTATTAAGCTAGCTCAGCGTGTATACTTAGCTAGCTAAGAGGTCTATTGTGACTCGCTTATCTGGAAGCCCAAAAATTTCTGAATCTTATTTGTTTTTAAATATATTGACCATAAATATAAAATTGGCACAAAAGCCCTTCAGGCTACAACTATAGAAACTCGTCTCGGTGCATTTTCTAACTAGTAACAAAATGTTAGCCGACAGCTGTCTGTTTCAAAACGAATTAACACTTACTAAAAGGAAGCGATCGTGAAGTGCAAGGCAACTTGTGACCGCTGCAGCGCTGATTGCTTTACTTAAATGGGTTGGATATCTGGTGAAAACTCCATTACAAAATCAAAGCAGAAACAACCTGCCAGAAGCTTTTACTGCAATGAGCATCAAACGATCTTACACCGGATTCCGTGAGTTACTACAATAAAGTTCTCTCGCACTGAGCGCTCGAAACGACGGACTTACTGGACACAAGACCGGTCAGAGTCTAGGGCCACGCACCTTACAGTTCAGATCTGGCACTGTGTAACTAATTATTATTGCCTATAATAAATAAAAAAATAACTGAAAGGGATACAGGTCAAATGGTTGAAGAGTTTCGAAAATTGGTACAGACGCATGAAACTTGGAATAAAGGCTAGTAGAGAATATTTGGAAAGATTTAATAAAAGTATTTTATCCCAATATCCCAGTTATAAAAATGTTTATAATTCCAAGGTAAGAAAGGTTCTGGATAGATTAGGTAGGGATCCTGAAAAAAAATTAAATCAATCAATCAAATAAATCCTATAAGATATTTTTTGCTATTATTGAAGTACGAAATCTCTTCTTCCAATTTAAAAAAGTCTTATCAATAATGTTTTCTAAACATTGATTAATACAATTAAAACAAAGGTGGTGTGTAAGAAATAAAACAAACTAATTATGTTCAATGTCAGTGTTATTTCTGAGGGTGTATACTTTGAGAATAATTGGCCGGTCATATTTGATAGAGATTTCTGAGCAAAACATTTAAAATTAGATGAGGTTCATACCAAAACACAATGATGGATCATAATTAAAATAAGTACGGCGTTCAGCGCAAATACGATAAATTAATCAAGCACTTGCAAAATCGCTCTCGCAATTCATTTCGCTGAGCGAGTAATAAATGAAGCAGTATGAATTCGCTTAGCACAATATCCTCAAACAATTCTCACAGTGAATAGACATGAAACAATCTGTCGCTAGCAGTTATGAGATAGGTAGGAAGATCAACAAGACGCTCACTCATAATTATTAGAATTTTAGAACAGTGTTTATTGATTTCCGCTAAAGATTCATTAAGAAGTCAATCAGTGAACCGGGATAAGTGTTACGCGTGGATGGTATGATGACACCTGTGACTTTCATAATATATGAGCAAAAATATAATTTAGGCTCTGTCATATCATTTACTTTACGTCGCTATGAGTCATGAATATTATACGCAGTCTTGGTAAATGGTGTGCTCGTTAAACTTTATTTGAATTCTTTTCCACTTCAGAATTTTGTTACGTATCAACTGTAATTAATTAAATCGAAGCGGTAGAGAAAGATGATTTGTACTATGACATGGAAGAGGCCCTAAACAAGCCTCGCTGTATGGACTCGTCGTAATTGGATTGTCCACTCACTGCACTACTTGCATTAGCAACGCATGTGCTTTCTCTATATTAGACTAAATAAATAAGAACGTTAATTTCCCGACGTTCTAAGTATTTCTAAGCCGAAATAGAATTATACTAAAACCTTTTGATAAAGTGGTAATACATCCACCTAGTTACCGGACTAATTAAATAGAATTATACGATGTTACCACATTTTACTCACGTATTACTTTAATTTTACGGATTTATACGACTGTGCCTTCAAATCAACCGTTAATCTTGTATAACAGATATTTGGCAGTTATAATAAGGTTGATGAATTGTTTTTAATCAATCCGCGAAAGTTATAGCATTAATGATGTAACTTTTAATGTTTCTTATTGAAACTTACATAACTTTTAACAGAAATTCGAATTTTAAAACGATCGAAGAAAAGTTTCGAATTTTTCTTGAGAATTCAATGAAATCATCGTGGTTAGACGCCATACCAATAAGAGTTTTAGTGAAATGTGTGAATTTGTCAAATCAAGACATTAAGTAAAAAGAAATGAAGCCCATTCTTTTCTTTTTTTATAGTACAGAAGGTAGCGCTTGACCACTATCTTGGGTGATGGTAAGTGACAATGCGATTTAGGATGTGACGCGCTAGAAGATGACTTGAACTTGATTTGACTTGAAGACCCCTAAATTGTATTTGTCTGGAAACACAGATTCAGGCAACGAGTCTTTAGCGGTATGGATCACAACATTGAAACCAAAACGCTTAGTGCGACTCTTTGGTATATCAAGTAAATAACGGTGGCGCCCATTTGTAATTCCGGTTGCCCGATGACATGCCAAAGAAGCTCAAGATGGTCTGTAATCGGCACGGATACAACTTGAAAAGTAGGAGTCAAGTCGAAAGGACTCCTTTTAGCGGAGAAATACATGAATTTCTCCTCTAAAAGGAGTCTTTGATGGATTGAACCTTATAAATTGGCATCGCGTCATTCGGAGACTGCCTGCAGAAAACGGTTAATGCGGTTAACCATTGCCTACTCATGACGCTGAATCTGTTCAACACTGGTTCGTGCATTTGAATTCTTCCTTACAGATTTCGATACTGTACCAGATTCTTTTTGAAAGCTAATACAAAGGTAATAAACATATTGAAGCGCTATTTACTTTACAAAACTGGTTCTCATGAGGTCTATTATCTTAGTATAAACTGTACCAAAATATAAAAGGTTATTCATTCATGACTGTGATACGTTTATCCTAAAGTGAAGCCTTCATACTTTTACAAATATAATTTCTAACTTCCCGAACCGTTAGCGTTATGAATATATAACATATAGTTTACTACACAATACAGGATTTACTTTTTCTATTCTAAGGTTTATTCAGTAAGAAAAATATTTAATATTGGATGAATAAATAAAATGTTTGTAATCTGTGCTCAAACAATTTGAAGAAACATAGTTTATATGTGAATCTTTTTTCTGTTGCCAACCTTTGGAAGGTGGTATGTCACTAGCGAGGCCACTGGGTGCTTGTTCGTCAACGGCAGAAGAGGTGGATGGTGCTGGTTGATCAGGAGGGTTCGATTGCTGGATCTTGTGGCACACCTCAAAGGCCTGGCCCACAGTACGCACGATGCGCATAGCTTGACTCTGCGAACAATGAAAACTCCATATAATTTTAGTTTTACCACGCACCATAAAATTTTATATAGCAACTAGCCACGGGTGGACAAAATTCTTGATTTTTTTTCTATTTTATTTTTTCCGTTAGCGCCATCTAGCGTCCGGTAGACGAACTACTTGCGGTTAACGCGTTGCTATGGTAAATTATGCGGCAGATGTTTGTATGATGAATACGAACATTTGTGCCTGAGTCATGGATATTTATATCCATATTATTTATTTATGTATAGTACGAGTATATGTATGTCTACCCTAGTATCCATAACGCAAGCCTTATAATTGGTGTGAATGTAAGAAATATTATTATTATTATTACTAGCTGACCCGGTAACGCGTTGCTATGGTAACTCGTATACAATGGAAAAAGAGTGGGAAAAACAGCGGACAGAAAAACAACAAGTTTGTGATCTTAGATTATAGATTTTGTTTAATTTTAAGAAGTAGATACCTAATTTTGTATATGGGTACCTAATCTATAAAGCTAAAAAGTTTGCACGTGAATATGAAAATTTAAAAACATATTTTCTCGTTTCATGGTCCAATTATCGAGGATGTTTATAGCTTAACGCTTAGGAGCAAAAAAGACGTATAAATTGAGAATATTCTTAACCGCGTTATGAGTAACATTAAAGGGAAATTATTATTATTTTGAAATCAATATTCAGTATGGATTTTGTTTTAAGTTTATCACCGCAGTAAAGTCAGTCCATTTGGTTCGGTACCGGTTTTTCGTTCAGATTCCCCCATTACAAGACTCAGCAAGCTGTTAAATGAATTTAGTGCCGCGGCCGATATCGGTCCATCGAACAGGCATCGTTTATATGAAATCAATAAAGATTGATAGTAATTTATAATTGGTTGTACTACATCAATATTTTTTATACTTAGTAACTAGAAAACAAGACGAGCTTCGAAATTAATTAATTTTGAAGCTCATGTTATTTTCATTGTATGATGTTATTTAAGTGATTTACGCACTTAGTTTTTTAAGTTTAGGGTATGTTTTATAGTTAGTAAATTGGTGTAAATAAATAAATATATTGTAAAGAAAGAATTTTTATACGATAACTCAGCGTCCTATTTCTGAAGCACTATTGTACGCTCTACATCCATTCCTTTCACAGCATCTAATGGAGATTCCATTACTGAGTGTGATGCCCATCACTTGTTTTATTTCCTCCTGATGGCTAGACAGTGGTGTATTAGAAATAATGCCCTTGGAACTTGGAGTAATGTGGAGTAATCTTTCTGAGCTACCGACACTGTAGTAATACCCAACTTTATTTACAAAATTATTTTTTATTTGACCTTACCTTCTACTACGGATTTCGACATAGATTCGTAGCAGATTTTACTATAAAGTAAAGTAGTAAGCTATATAATAATCTCATTCAACGACAGTTCATTAATTTACAGAATTTTGTTGTTAAAGTGATAAACTGATAAGATGATAAATGAAATTATATTTTCCCACGTTTTTCTCAGGTCGCTTTCTTGTTTGTCTGTCTGTCTGTTTGTGCAGTTGGATTCTTGCAACTCAATTTTGAGGCACTTCCCGGCCACCTAGCGAGCTGAAATTTTTGGAGCAAGTCAGAACCCGATGACAATGCATCCTAAAACAACTTTTAACTTTTCATATGAAAAAAGTCATAGCGACTAATGATTTGCTGCGATTAATTAATAAATTAAAAAGAATAAAATAATAATAACGCAAGAAAATTAAAAAGAATAAAATAATTATACTAGATTTAAAAACCTAAAAATCCCACGTTTATCAGTAACCAAAAAAGAATAAAATAACCCGGCGGGGCCAAGCGAGGGGCCACTCAAAACGTGGGGGCGCATCTTTACAAATACTCTCAACATCTATGCGTAACGTACATCTCATTACATCCATAAGTAATATGCGCCCCCACTTTTGATGCGCCCCTCGCTTGGCCCCGCCGGGTTATTTTATTCTTTTTTGGTTACTGAAAAACGTGGGATTTTTAGATATTTAAATCTAGTATTTTTATACCTAAATATAGTTTTCCGACTATAAGTTTTGGAAATATGTATAAAAAGACTGTTCACTGTACTTTGCTCTGTATAGAGTTTGTCTGCGGTGACTTTAGAAAATTAGTGGATACATTATTTAAATAAATTTTTGACAGTTTTACAGGAAATTGATATTAAAAAGTAAAACGTGTGTATCAGCTTAGGTAATAAACTATCTGTGTGACAAATTTCATTTAAATCCATTTAGACGTTTTTGCATGATTGTATTCGAAACATTTAAACATAATTACGTTTTTCATTTATGATAATGTATTAGTAGGATGTTTTATGTTTATAGATGAATTATAGAGAATAGACACTATTATATCCTTACATGTATCTAAGTTTGTTTTATATACAAACTTATAACTATTTATATGCAATAAGTAAATAAACTAGGCGATGCAGTCTCTAAGCATAAAGCTGCGCTAGCACCATATATTGGAGCGTAGAGTAACACTAAAAAATTGTTACTACAACTAACGATAATGATAAGTAAATTTTATATTGTCAAAAAGCGCGCGTTTTTTGTTTCAACGAGAAATCCCATAGAGCCAATGTTTTTTGGCCATAACTTTTTTATTTTCATGAATTTCAAAATTTGGGTCACAATCTGGTCCTAGAGGTGTTGATTTGATTCCACACAAAAATATTAAAATCGGTTAAGAACTCTGGAAGTTATGGCGTAACAGACATTGCGCCATTGAAGCTGATCCATGGGAGAAATAAATACAGAAAAAAGAGAAAACCGGAAGGTATATCTATAAATAGATGCCTATGAAAAGAAAATTAAGTAGGTATTCTATCATTTATTCTTCTGAAAATATTGATGACCTAACGAATTGAGCACTTAGGAATTTATTCAAAGTGGCAGTTAAAATGTCTACAAAAAAAAGAATGGTGTAGCCGTCGAGATAAATTGGTATTGCGGTAGTATTTCAATGAAACTCTTTTAATAAATTTTATCAAGTGAAAACGCGCATCACTCATCGCGAGATAAATTGCCCACTGAATTATTTGTGAGATTTTATCTTCAAACGTATAAATACAGCTACTTTTACTAAAACCGTAATGCTCTGTTTATGAGCGCAATCAGAACTCTTCTAATGCAAAAACCTCAACCTGTGTGTTTCACACATTTAGTAGAACAATAATGGTATTTTAAGGTATTCTCATTTCTTAACTTTCAATGCCTGAAAATCATCGTATTTGTCCCGTACCAATTCGACACTCAATAGTAGTTTTTATTGGTAATATTAAGAAGTAAACAAATACTGAAGTGAGACCTAAATTGTTTTGGTTTATTCGTTATAATATGTTAATAAATAGTTTTAGATTATTATTAAGTTAATTGATCGTATATCGATCGATCGACTGCATATGCAGCCGGAACTAACGACTTAACCATTACAAAGCAGTTAGAATTATGAGATAGTAAATAGATCATTCTTCAAAAGCACTACCAGCTCCGACAGTGAACTCCTAATATAATGATCAGCTCTCAACATCACTCATTAGCATAGAGATTTTTTTTGTTAAGAACTCTAATGATAAATCTTGACACGTATAGCAGAATTGATTTCTATTTATCAATTAGAAGAGATCTCTCAATTATCCGCTCCACGTCTCGCCTACTTCTCATTGCGTCCTCTGTAAGTGTACGTATCAATACAGTTTATTTTCGGTTTGGTTAGATTTTCTATAGAATTTATACGTTTTTATTGTGTACACCCAATTTAGCTCGTCATAAACATGATTAATCTGTCTCCAAGATGAAAAAGAAAGGTGATAGTTTGAGGGAAAATACGTAACACGATAATGAATCCTCAGTTAAAGAATTTCTTTATTTTGATTTGAAAACTACTACAGTAAAGTGGATAAAGCTTTAGTTGTCATCCTACTACGACCTATTAAGTTCCGGGTTTTATATAATACCAGGCGATGCAGTCGCTTAGCATAAAGCTTCGCTAGCACCATAAATTGAATCGTAAAAATTTAAGAAAAAAAAATGTATACTATTATGTAAATTTTAAAAATCCATAATAATGAAAACTTTTAGAAAGCGCGCGATTTTTGTTTCTATGGGAAATTCCATAGACCCAATTGTTTTTGTTAATAACTTTTTTTGTGAATTTCAAAATTCGGGCTTCGTCACAATCTGGTCTTAAATGTGTTGATTCGATTCCACACAAAAATTATTTTTTTTTTTTTTTTTTTTTTTTTTATTGCAAAAGTTGGCAAACAAGCAAACTGCCCACCTGATGGTAAGTGGTAACAGTCACCTATAATACATGTGGTTCTTGTGAGATGCGCAGCAAAACTGCAACCCCACAAGAACCACTGTGTACGTTGCCAACTTGTGACACAAGATGTAAAGTCACTGTACCCAGTAATTTCACTGCCATATCTTACCCTTCAAACCGGAACACAGCAATGCAAGCACTGCTGCTTTGCGGCAGAAATAAAATACCGATTATTAAAATCGGTTAAGAACTCGGGAAGTTATGGCGTATCAGACATGGCGTCATTGAAGCTGATCCATGGGAGCTACGTTCCAATTAAAAAAAATATTATCATTTCTTTTTTCAATATTTAGTTAAAATTTGTGTTTTGTCAATAGTAAAAGTATATAAGGAGAAAAAACAGTGTAGTTAAAAAATCCACTAATTATAAATTAATAAATCAATTTGATTTATGAGGAGTATTCTAGCTAAATGTTTTTTTCAATATCAATCAATTTCAAACAACTAAATTTCGTTTGTATCCGAAATGTGGTCTTGATTCCAAACTTAATATACAGATTGAAGTTACCGAGCGTATATATACAGACAATGGAGTGTAAGAACAATATCGGTTATTCCATATGCAATGAACGTATAATAACCCTAAAAATATTCAATATATGTGAATATTTCAATAATTTTTTTGAAGGAAACTCAGGTATCAATGCCCATTATTTAATTGCCCGTTTGATCCAATTGGACGTTAGATTTACGTTCCACTCATTAATCTTAAATGCACTTACTTTAAAGTAAGTAAAGTTGACTTTTTTGTAAACTTTAAATACACATTTTTATCATTCTCAACATTTTGATACTGGCTTTTATAATTTTAAACTTGTTTTTATCAATTTTGTAAATATCATCTTTGTGATAAGCTGTCTTTTAATTGGAGTTACAGTAACTCCGAGTCGATGTTTTGGGGAGAAAAACCTAATACGGATTGTGGGAGATAAAACCTTGGTAAAACAAATGTCAATTTAACCTCCCTTCGAAGCAAGAAGTTGAGTCTCAAATGCAATGACAGTTTTAGCAAAAATCGCTGAATCTCTACATATGAAAGCGCGTATGCCGTCGACTTCCAATGACATAAAATGATATCGTAATCGTAACGCTTCAGCTTTAGAGAACCGTTTGATATTCTCGCGTAGAAAAATTTTCTTTTTGTTATGTTCTTTTAATTCTAATTTTTATATTTCTAATACTATATTTCTAACATTTAAAGCTGTTTAATTAAAGCGTTTTTTCTTTTAATTTTATTAAACTTCCAATCAATTTTCAAACCAATCATTCAATCTCGGATATGTATTAAAATGATGTGTAGGCCATTTTCCTCCCAATAATATGTAGTAAAGTTGGTCGGAGAAATAAGTTTGACAATGATTGATGAACGAAAATTCACAACACGTAGGTATGATCGAAATAACAAAATGATATTACCGACCCATTTCTTTTACGACATGACAAGTTTCCATTGGCCAGCGATATTGATTGAGTCAACAAAAAAATATTGTTTCGCTTAAGGAATTGAATGTTATCTTATTTCAAACGAATGAAGAGCGACGCCTTTAAATATAAACTATATCAAAAACTCAAATAAAATAAAAGAAATAAACATAATAACGCACAATAGATAGGACTATAGTGCAAATCTATAATCTAAGAACACAAATTTATTGTTTGTGTGTTTGTCTGTCCGCTCTTTTTCCATTGTAAACGCGTTACCATAGCAACGCGTTACCGGGTCAGCTAGTATATACTCTAAGAAGACCAATTTGTTGTTTGTGTGTTTGTCTGTCCGCTCTTTTTTCCCACTCTTTTTCCATGGTATGCGCGTTACCATAGCAATGTGTTACCGGGTCAGCTAGTCTACAATCTAAGAACACAATTTTGTTGTTTGTGTGTTTGTCTATCCGCTCTTTTTCCCGCTTTTTACATTGTATACGCGTTACCACAGCAACGCGTTACTGGGTCAACTAGTTATAATAAATAAAAACAAAAGATAAAAATGTATAAAACTCAAGTAAATAATTTAATTGTTTGTGAGGGTTATAAATTAGCTAAATAATGAATCTTGTGAAAGTAGAGAAATTAATATAAATTAGAGTGAATACAGTACAGTTGAAGCCGCATTGTCGAGTGGCGCTAAAGACGCCTGTCTAATTCTTTCAGGTAAATAGGTTTAAAATCTGTTTTAATGTTAATTTTGATAACTTTACGTTGTCACAACAAGATTATTTTATATTTTTTATTGTAAACTGAAGCTCTCGGTGCACTGTAATTTTTTTGTTGGCCATTCATAAACCTTCTTTTGTTGACGAGTTTCTATGCAATTAATCCATGGACTAAATTTCGAGTTTTTGGGATAGTATTATCGATTTTTATATTTACAGATAGATAACTTTTAGTACTTTCATAATTAACAATTATTAACTTTTATTATGGTCACATGGGGAACCATGTGGAAGTAAAAAAGAAGTGGAAAATATGCTACAATAGACATTTTTCAGTTTTATTCCGAATTTTTAAAGCCTCACGGTTAAACTTTCAGGTAAAGCTTAGAATTTGCATAATTAAAGATATCCTGTAAAAGTATTTTATAATGGCTGCTTCATTACACATTAAAGACTATGTAAATGCAAGTGGTTGACATGCAAATGTAAGCATTAATGTTTAAATCAGAATTAAATTATAAAATATGTGTGTACAAGAACTCTCAGTTTAAATGATTCTTCAAGGAATGTGCCTTAATTGTTGAAGAAAACAATCAAATTGGACAAAGAAAAGAATATTCTTTTGTCTTCACAATGGGGTCAAGTGGAATTCCAGAGGTAGAGCATCACTAGGGCTTCCCGAATCAATAGGAGTATTCCGCAGTTTTCTGTAGTATGCGAGTTATATATTTTCATATTTTTGACATCCTTGTTTTAAAAGGATTCATTTTCTAAATTCGGTGATATTATAAGTAAGGGTATGTTTGATACAAGAACGCCACAATCACGACTGATTAAAATTCAAAATTGAAAAAGTTTTAGAGATTAAAAAAAGTGACCGAAATATATCTTTTAAAACAATACTCGTAATCACGCAAATCAGTCATGTATTTCCTTGAAGTCTGTCTTTGGCAATGATTACAGCTATGTGCTAACATGAATAAACTAGGTGATGCAGTCGCTAAGCATAAAGCTACGCTAGCACCATATATTGGAGCGGAAAGTAATACCTAAAAAAGAAAAAAAAATTTTTTTGCGAATTTCAAAATTCGGGCTCCGTCTTCATCTGGTTCTAAACCTATTGATTTGATTCACCATAAAAATATTAAAATCGGTTAAGAACTCTGGAAGTTATGGCGTAACAGACATTGCGCCATTGAAGCTGATCCATGGGAGCTTCGCTTCGCTCCGCTCTTATAAAAGCACTCATTTGCCACTTTTGAATAGTGGATAATTATGTACAATTATGATCAATAAAAAGACCTGCATGTTTGTAATAAGATTTAATATTAATAAACAACACGGCATGTGAAAATGCAATTCTAAAAAAATATTCTCTCAGAATACATTTATCATGATTTACGTATGGCATACAAAATCCCAGTCATAAATACATGTCGCAAGTTTAAAAAGAAAGAGGTTTAAAAAGTTTTCGT
The DNA here is from genome assembly GCA_927399485.1 of Calamotropha paludella. Classification (NCBI taxonomy): domain Eukaryota; kingdom Metazoa; phylum Arthropoda; class Insecta; order Lepidoptera; family Crambidae; genus Calamotropha; species Calamotropha paludella. Next base: position 45,706,076 of record OV656803.1, read on the forward strand.
GATCTCATGATTGATAAGATGCCGTCATCCGCACGCTCACATTTCCGCGCTGCGTTTGATAAAAGTTGGTCAGTTTAAGACAATGACCTTTATACTGTCGTAATTTTGGCTACCTCACCTCGGGAGCTACGTCAGCGTTCTATTTCGATAGTCGCCATCAACGAGTGAGGTAAAAGAAATGCGGTTGGCTTAAAAGCTTTCCAACGTGCGGCTCTGAGCGGCCGTAAACCGTACACGCGGCTACATGCACCTCACTGACGTTTTCATTATACAGGTAATATGTTTTAAAACTTAAAATAACCATGATTACGTGTAGTATGTGTAGCGACACGTCTCTACTCAAATCATCTGGTTTCTCATTATTACGATTTAAGATGTTTTACTTAAAATATTATTTGCAGGAAAATAGTATTAAATCAAGATTTTTTTTAATGTTGCAGAAATAAATAAGGAATAAATTTAAGCGTATAACGGCGAACGAAAATGCGTTGCATATACGTTACTTTTAGCATCAGGGATTCGTGATTGCGATGCTAAAATATGTAATACGGTTACCGCGATTGAGAGCAGATAATGATGTTTAAAGATGATAACTAATTCAAAACTTTTTAGATCGACTTTTAGTTCGATCGTTTCTTTGTAACCATAGTCTAATAGTGACAATGTTGGTGTTACCAACAGTTGAGTACCAATACATCGCCATAGAACGGATTTCGAATAGAAGTCTACGAGATCAACCATTTTTCTATCGCATAAAGGGTTCTGATTATTTGCGCTCGATCTCGGCTTTGGTAACACATATAATTAACGGTTATTAAAGTTTGTAGTGAATGAATTACCTAGTTGATAGAATGTTGATAAAAGCAGCATAACTGCTTTGTCCCATAACAATAGCAGAAATAGTAAAACTGTTAAGTTTATGACATTTTTTTACTGTCATGTTGAATGGCTGTATGTTTTAAAAATATTACTTAAAAGTTGCATATGAAGTAACTATATTCTTATACGTTGTATTAACTAATGTAAATATCCATTATTATATTTCAAATGGATCTGTTTATTTGCATATTAATCGCATATTAGTAGAAATGTTTTAAATTTCAATTATATTAATAAACTTAAAGAAAGAACAAAAATGCTGAAAAAAATTACACAGGTCAACAAAATTTTTTCCCAGAGACGTGAGTATACTTTTCCGAAGGATTTTGGTGTGCTGAATCCAAATCCGGTAACAGAATTGCTCTATCACGTCAGGTTTTTGAGATATTCTAACCTAAAAGTGCAAAAAACGCCGTTAACGCCCAATTTTGAGGTTATGTGATCCTTCAGTTTTTAGTATACCTATAAAACTACAGGGGTCATCTGAAAGTACAAGTCTTGAACTTTCAAATGGCTGGTTGAGTTTGTTTACAAATTCTTTTTTTTTTGCTGAGATATCGTATTTTGAAGTTCATTTTTCTTAATTTTGCTTCATGCTACCTATACTGTCATCAGTTTAGTTCAGATCAGTTTCAGATCTCATAAACCTGACGTGATAGAGCAATTCTGCGACCGGATTTGGATTCCGCACACTAAAATCCTTCGGGAAAATATACTCAGGTGTCTGGGTAAGAAACTTTGTCAAATTTTGTTGGCTTGTGTTATTTTGATACATAAGCAAGATGTAATTAATTATTTCAGTATATCTGAACTGTAGCTGACATTGTAAAATATTTGCTATTTCAAAAGACAAAAGGTTCATTTTTAGGTTCAGATTTAAAGGCAAAATTGAAGGACTCTTTGATATCCAACAAATTGGATAATATAAGGGATATTTTTATTAAGCCTAATTAGTGTCATTTAGGTAAATTATGATTATATAAACCCAATTTTATGAGACATTAGGATAAGTTATATTAAATCTTGACCGGGTTCGTGTATTATAATTTTTTCTTAACTTGCAAGCTCTCAGATTGAGACAACTGGGTGACTATGTATGCATGATTATGTTTCAGCGGAAAATATTGAAAAACAGACAACGAACGAGGTCGCACTTCAGTCGGCTGGCTATTCAACAAGCTGATTCGGCACGGACAAAAACCGCCCGGTTGACAAGGGACCTTACAATGCAACAACGGCTGCCCGCGCCGTCGTATTCTAGTCTTTGTATTATTTCTATTGACTTCCGTGGCATTCGTAGATAAATATTCTCGATTTCTTTCCACATTTCGTGTTCATTTTTTTTAATTATTAAACTGATATTCTCCTTTTTTCTAAAAATGGCTACCTTATACCTTTAAAATTTATATTTTTTGAATATAAAGGTTAGTTTTATCGTTTACTTTTTTATCGTCGGCACGGGTGTATTGCTATATTGATTCAAGGGTGTATTGGTGTGACTGCAGATAAATAAATTTAACCACAGTCACAGTCACTTGTGAATTTGATATGTTAGAACAAAATTCAGTTTCGATGATGTTCCCTCGTTTTTCTCTACTTCTCTTGGTGTCTGTTTGTCTGTCTGTAATGTACAAATCTTGAAACTCAATTTTCACCCATTTTCCGACTAGCTAGAGCTCTGAAACTTTAAACATAGCTCAGAACTCGATGACAATATATGATTATATACTTTCCGACGTGATTCAATCACAATTTCAGAGAATATTTTAAAAAAATAATTTTAATTGGAAAAAATTAGTACCAAAAAAATTAACAGATGGCGCTAAAATCGAGGCAACAAATGTTGCATGATGACATACTAACTGCTACTTGACATTTTAGATCGAGCAATTGGAAATCATATACACAAAACTAAGAAGAAAATAATTTACATTTAAAAAATAATTAAAATACCCTCGTTTTTCAGGCTAACTAAAAAGAAAAAAATAATTCTCTGCCATGTGTCCAATACGAAAAACGGGGGGCGCATAAAAGATTACATTTGGTATTTATAGTACTACACATGGCAGAGAATTATTTTTTTCTTGTTAGTTGGCCTGTAAAACGAGGGTTTTAAAAAAAAATAAATGTAAATTTTAATATATGTATATAGGCACCCGTGTTAAACCTTTCGGCTGCTTAACATGAGTTTAATTTTAGAAAATCGACAGGACTTTAGGCATAAAGATTTTACATTTGCCAATTTTATTTAAATGAACTGACAGAGAGGGCTCCCACGTCACTAACAATGTCTTAAAATCCTATAAGTTCAGCGTAGTTTGCTTGAGAGCTTTCATCTGGATAAGATGCGGTTTACAAAGTAATGAAATGAAGTCAATATCGTTTTAGAAGACGGGCACTAGGGCTGGTTCTCGCAATTTTGAATTTCGAATAACTCACATCAATAAGTATGATTTGGCACCAACTATTGTATTTTTTAATCACGAACTAAGCGAAGCCTGTCCTATGAATGCTTAATCTATAATCTAAGATCAAAGTGGTTTGTGTGTTTGTCTGTCCGCTCTTTTCCCCGCTCTTTTTCCATTGTATCAATTAACGTTACCATAGCAACGCGTTAGCCGCAAGTAATTCGTCTACCGGACGCTAGATGGCGCTAACGGAAAAATATTTAATAATAGAAAAAAATTAAAGAATTTTGTCCACCCGTGCGAAGCCGGAACGTGCCGCTAGTTTTGAATAAATTACTTATTTGTATCATGTTTATTTTTTTAGGTATATATCAACCAAGACTCGAGCATAAATGCTTATGGTCGTCACAAATACGTATGCCTCTACCAGGACTCGAACCCCGGTTAGCGGAAAAGACATGATGAGCCTTCGTTTAAAACATAGGCATAAAATTATGTTTCTAAATTATAGAGGTCTACAAAAATAATTGTTTACTTCTTCAAATTGCAATTTTCTCAGAAATCAGTAGAAGTTTGTTATGCCTTTCACAAATTATTAAAACAAAAAGTACACCTTACTTTTTTCCGTAACTAAGTTCCTAAAAAAATATTTTTTTTCATATTTATTTATTTATTTTATTTAAACTTTGTTGCACACAGAAAAATATGTATAAATGGCGGACTTAATGGCATTTTTTTTATTTTGTTTTTACTATTTTAATTGTATTTTTCTTTCTTAAGTTGTTACTCCTTTGAATTATATACATTTTGTTGTTGTGTGTTTGAGTCTCAAATAAATGTATTTCTTTCTTTCTTTCTGTCTTTCTTTCTTTCCATTAGGAATTCTCTACCAGTCAACCGGAGAGTTAGAAGCTGATTGGAGGTCCATTGAAAGGGTTAATAGAAAATGAGAGCTATATACTATCTAAACATTATATGTATATATATGTAATATGTAAATATTTACATACATATAATGCTATATTTAATTAAAATTAAGAATTTTAGTCTATAATATTATAAACTAGCTGACCCAGCCACGCGTTGCTGTGGCACAGTAATTTTAAAGATTTTTTAAAAATAAAAATAGCCTAAGTTACTCCTTATTACATCAGCTACCTGCCAATAAAAGTCCCGTCAAAATCGGTCCAGCCATTTCAGAGATTAGCCGGAACAAACACACAGACAGACAGACAAAAATTGTAAAAAATGTTATTTTGGTGTATGTATCGTATATACACTCGAGAGCAATGAATCCGGGTCACTTAAAGAATCCTAAAAATCTCGGAAACTAAAAATGCTAGGTTAATGCAATAAATTGTATTTAATAGACAATGTAATACTCCTTAAATGAAGGTATTAAAACTTCTTAGTTATTGTAAAGTTATATCATAAAAAAATCAAATTTGAAAAAGGGCCACTTTCGAAGATGGAACTACGAAATTACAGCATTTGGTTTTGCTTTTGTTTGTAATCTGTCATTTATGTGGGTACATAAACCATGTTGATAGTGCTCTATATTCATTATTCAAGCTGAAATTATGTCGCTTACGCCTGAAGAATGCACCAGAATACTTACAATGCTGGAAACCGGCTGGAGTCAGCGCGATACAGCCAGGACTGTCGGTGTGTCGCTGTCAACAGTACAAAGAGTTCTCCGACGTTACGAAGAAACTGGTTCTAACCTACGCAGACCAGGAACGGGCAGAACCAGGTGTACCACAGCACGAGAAGACCGATACTTGGTGAACACCATGCTTCTAAATCGCTTTCTCACAGGAACTGAACTCACCAATCAGTTTCGACGCCTCGGAGGAAGTAACCCAAGTGCATGGACAGTAAGACGTCGGCTTGCTGAATCTAACTTAAAACCCCTTAGACCTGCAAACGGCCCTAAACTGGAGCGTGGGCATCGTATTTCAAGACTAAGATATGCCCAGAGCCACGTAAATTGGAGTATTGAAGATTGGTCAAAAGTTATGTTCTCCGACGAATCAAAATTTATGCTCTACAAGCACGATGGAAGACACAGAGTGTATCGAAGACCAGGGGAAAGATTCAAGCAAGTATGCATCGAAGAAAAAGTAGCCTACGGTGGTGGGTCTGTACTTGTGTGGGCCGGAATTTCTTCTGAAAGTCGCACAGAGCTGGTGATCATAGAAAACGGCTCTTTAATAGCGTAAGATATGTGGAAGAAATCCTCAATGATCACGTTGGTCCATTTATGGTCAATTTAGGTGAGGATGCTATATTTATGCATGACAATGCCCGACCTCATACAGGTAGGATTGTGAATGACTACCTTCAAGAGATGAACATTACTCGTATGGAGTGGCCATCGCGCAGCCCGGATATCAACCCGATCGAGCATGCTTGGGACGAGCTAGGCAGATGCGTAAAACAACGAAACCCTCCCCCAATCACGCTTCGTGAGCTCAAAATTGCTCTCACAGAGGAATGGGAGAATATTCCCCAAAATCGTATAAGGAACTTGGTGTACAGCATGCCAAACCGCGTAAACGCAGTAATGGAAGCACGAGGAGGCAATACGAAGTATTAAAATTCAAGAAAATCGTAATAAAGTTCAAACATTTCATGTTTCCTATTTTTGTTTTAAGGGGAGATCAGCAGTTTTTTTCTTTATGTAATTTTGTGTTAATAAAATGTATGGTGACTCATATTTTTTTTACTTTCATTTAAGGAGTATCATATTGTCTATTAAATACAATTTATTGCATTAATCTATCATTTTTAGTTTCCGAGATTTTTAACATTCTTTAAGTGACCCGGATTCATTGCTCTCGAGTGTATATTCATATGCATGTAGTAAAAAACGGTTGTTTCAATATTAAAAACAGACACTCCAATTTTATTTATATGTATAGATTGACCCAATCGCCATATGAACTGGCAGGATGTAACATAATAGAATCTCTCATTTGGTACACTGTTGATCAAGAGCAGTTTATTGTACGCAAAGACTTCCGTCGTATGTATTCTCTTAGAGACACAATAGCTAACTTACAAACACTGTAGGTCTTATGAACAATGAAATAAATAATATAAACTACTGTTATATACCTACTTATAGATCCTTTTAATCGTTATAACCTTCATATAGTAACTGGCTTTCGGATGATAAGATTTTTACGTCCGCTAACTGAGATCATGCCATCCTAATGGTATTCTAGGAGGTGAGTCTTTTAAGTCAAGGAGTCTTATAAGCGAAGCGATGGCTGCATCATGCGTCATGCTCGTGAACGGGTGCTGCCTTGGGATATGGGTCTGCTTTAACCTTCAGTATTATTGACTAATACTAAACATACATCTTGTTGCTTTCTTAAATTTGTCGTTTATTCCCTGTATGTTATTGCAATGTTCAAGGATACTTACTATAAGTAAGGACAGATACTTGTTGACTTTGTTGTAATCAACGAAATAATGATATCGTAACATTATTAGTATTGTCATAACAAAATAATTTTGTTTTTTTTTGTGGATTGTGTATGGTGACGACGTATTATATTGTAAATGTCGTTAATTCTGTTAAAGCTGACGAGCTTCTTGCGCCCATTCTTCTTGGCAGTTAAAAACGTCCTGAATGGGTGGTAGGTAAGAATGTTGGACGATTCAAAACAACTTATTTTTAAGTGCATTTGAATAAAGTTATTTTTCATTTTCATTCATTCATTTTCATTTTTCAATCCCTATATTTTCACTCGGTCGTTGAAGCTGCAGTGGCCTAATTATCAAAACAAACCAAATGCTCATCTCTCTGTTTCATATTGAGAGCAAAATATGATTATACTGTCATAGAGCGCACGAATCCTATACGTGCAGTCTTGTCACGCTATCTCTGTTTGTAGAGAAGCGCGTTGCGTGTTGTGTGGGGAACATTAATATATACAAAATCTTCCCTTGTTATTAAAACTTACTTGTAGTTCGTTCGCAATAACTTAAAAACCTTGGCAAGTGTTTATATGCATGCCAGAGAAGGTTTACAGATTGTCATCAAAAGAAGAACGTCACAAAGCATGTCGGGCACAAATCTATAATTTAAGATCACAGTGGTTTGTGTGTTTGTCTATCTGCTCTTTTTCCTGCTCTTTTTCCATTTTATCAATAACGTTACTATAGCAACGCGTTAACCGCAAGTAGTTCGTCTACCGGACGCTAGATGGCGCTAACGGAAAAATGTTAAATAATAGAAAAAAATCAAGAATTTGTCCACCAGAGCGAAGCCGGGACGGGCCGCTAGTATATAATCTAAAAACACAAATTTATTGTTTGTGTGTTTGTCTGTCTGCTCTTTAAACGTTACCATAGCAACGCGTTACCGGGTCAGCTAGTGTTAATCAAATTCGCAAAAATCAATAACAAACAGGTTTGCTAATATTTTTGAAACAATCTATAAAATCTGGTGATTACCACAGTTGAGGACATCTCTTGTAGTTATTATTAAATGCACTATCAGTCCCTCATTGCTTTTCTTGACACCTATTTATCTTTGGTCATACTAATTCGCGAGGATTTTTTCTTATCTTTGATAATGATTGTAAAATTAAATGTACTATACACTGTACAATCAGGCTTCAATACTATTTACACATATTAAGTGGTTATATGAAAGAAATCTAGTTTCTTTGTGTATATACTGAATCAGAAATTGTTTTATGTTGTTATCTTAAAGACGCACAATATTTCCTTTTTTTTCAAGAGACGATTCTGATAAAATTTGTTCACCCAGAAATTTATATAAAAAAAAAAATTGTTGATAATATAAATTAGTTTTTTTTATTATGCGAGGTACTTAGGTTTTTCGATAAATATAATTAATATGCAAATTAAACAGTAAATGTAATTTGATTCTTAACGAAACTAAAATTATAATTATTATGAGATTCATGTACTTTTTCGAAACTCGATGTTTACATAGTATAAAAGAGGAATTATTTTATATTTAGAAGGATGAATGTACGAAAGAAGACGTCGGATCAAAATAAATGTTTCCAAATTAAATGCATATAAAGACCAGCGAGTGAAAAAATGTGTGTACGACGACGGATACGCGTACATTATCGTGTGCTTTATTTCACTCCATTATCACTTTTGTATTTAGTCTAACGAGTAAACAAACCCGGAAAATTAATGAGTGTTTCAGTTATAATATTTATTACCCGATCGTCCAAAATATCCCACAATACCAAAACCCGTCGACTAAAGTTGTCCAAATAATAAATGGTGTTGAAGACGGAAATATTGATATTGACGTCATACGCGAAATGATACGCCAAAATGTCACTGAAGCGATCGATTTAGAAAAACGCCACTTCCGCGAACGTTCTTACTGGACAAAGCGCCAACGCCACATCAACAAGATACGGTTGAAGTCGGGGTATAGTTGGCAGAGTATTTAGATCTCATTGAATTAGACAGTTAAGTGGATATGTAGCAGATCGTAGGCGCTGAAGCACTCGCTATTGCTGCCATTAATCATTACAAATTGGACGGAATGTTTTTGATGTCGACATTTTCACACATGCACCAAAAACAGATATTCTTACCGGGTAAATCACACATGGAGAATGGGACCAACACTAATAACATGTAAATCTTATAAATATGGAGTTTTAGTGAAGGCGATAAAACGGAAACCCTTTATTTTATAATTTATAGATCTATTTTATATTTCATGAACTTGAACGATATAATTGCCGGTCTTAAATGTCATAGCTTCGCACAAGGTCCTCAGAATTTTATTGCTCTCATCCTGCTCTGCTTTATTTGGAGTATTTATTTTAGCACTTATACCGCAGTTGACTTAAAATACCAAAAACACAAAATAGGTACTATTATAGAGGGTTTTCCAGAAACATTATACTTAAATCCTTACCTCTAAATCTGAATCGAGGCCTTCTAAGGAAGAATTCATTTCCGACCTTAATAATACAAGATTGGGCTTTCGCGATAAGCTATTGATGCCCATCAGCTTATTAGAGCGTCCAAGTGTAGCACTGCCACTTCCAATGATTTCGGGTTCGCGGAATGATAACTTTTTTCGTGGTCTTTCGCTTCCGTCATGCACATGAATTTCTTGAGCACTCAGTCTTTCGGTAACCGGTAACACTAGACGGGATTGAACACAAACATCATCTGAAGACTCAAAACGTCTCTGCCATAAAGGGGACGTTTCTTTCGGGATGTTTTCATCCGCAAAATTTTCGGGCTCTTTATCAAGCCGCTTCACTGCACCTACCGACAGTGGCCTCGGTCTGGCTCCAACTGCGTAATCACGACATATTCCATCATCAATACGACTTCTGTGTTTAGATTTTCTAATATCACTAAATTCTGGTTCGGAACGACTTATCTTTAATCTGTCATGTTTTTTTCTGTCTTTTGAGTCTTCCTTTGTTAGTTTGGCGCGCTGTTGTTGTTCATTTTTCGGCTTTAAAGCTCCGCTGATTGAAAACAATGTACTTCTGGCCTTTAGTAGAACTTCTGTGGGTAAGTTTTTTAATAAATTTTCGTTGCGTCTTAGTTTGCCATCCTTGTGAGAAGACATTTTGGTAAGCGAACGATTTTACATATGAGCTGTTATCTGACGTGTATCGCGATAGCAAAGTATGCATGTGCCGAGCGCGCGCTTACGCACGGCTTCCCACGAAACAACTGAAGTGGATGCGGCATGGTACTAGCGTGCGTCGCGCGTCGCGGCGTCGCCTCAAACACTACAAATAACCACGCGTGCTCAAATCACAGAAAATTTCAAAGGATTACTGATCACAACATAGAGAGCCGCGTAACAGGAAGTCATGCCGGATGGAACTCATGAATTCAAGCAATAAAGTAAGAGAGAGATATATGACTTGGGGAACAAAAGTGAATTCTCAAGTTGTCTGTATATTGTCCCAAATTAGCAAAACTAATTCACCTGCCATTGGTATAAAAAATCAGCGTAAATGAATTGATTAGTGTCTGACACTTTTGTATTTAGTTGGAACTTATTTGTACCTATATTATAAATGTTTTTGTCATGTTAGATCTATCCAAAGATCAAATCAATGGCACATTTCTTTTAAAAATTCTCCGGCTTTAGCTTATAATTAGTTAACATTAACTTCCGAATATGTTATGTTCAATTACTTGATACAAATATGATGGGTAATATGAAGATTGCCAAAGATTTTGTAAACGACTATTGGCTGATAATTCTTTAGTCTTAATATCAATATTATCTTATAACATTTGGCTATACGCACAAGGTAAGTTACTACCAATCGCCGAGTATATAAAGAAACTTTCATCGTAATCCATGCTCCATAAAATGTTTCCCAATCAATTGGCATAATTAAAAAGCTACTGTAAGCGGCTCAATGCAAACAATTCCGTTACTTCTTGAATATTTATAGCTTTTGGGAACGAGTGATCGGTGACTGTAATTGATTATAAAAGTCGAATGCTTGCGAATAGAAGATTTATATCGCCGCTAACATTTCGCCCGCGACTTCACCCGTTAAGATTTTAAAAACAAAGTTGGAGTTTGAAATAAAATGTAAATACACAGTGTTAACTGTGTTTGTACTATTAATGTGTCAGTATTTTGTATATTAGAGAGTCATGCACTATTTTGACAATAACGAAAACAAATGTATCTTGATAATATGACGTAAACTCGCAGAATTCCACAAGTATAGTTGATTTGGGAAAATAAACTCATCTCCAAAGGTCTAATCATGTACAAAGGCAACGATTATTTAACATAATCAGCATAATATTTATTACAGGTCGTATCATACTGCTACTGGCATTTTATTAATTTTAACACGATTTTTTTACTTTTAGTTGAAGTATGGCATGCTCTCTCAAAACAATCTTTTTGGTGTTGGCGTATGGTGCGAGTTGTTACGTTCCCTAGATATGGTTGAACGACGGCTGCATCATGCGTCTTGCTCGTGAACGGGTGCTACTTTTTGAGATGGGTGTACTTTAAATTACCAATATTATCGGCAATTACTAAACATACATCTTTACGCTGATTTTATTAATTTGTATTTCATTTTCAGTATGCAAGAGCATTGTTTAAGTATATTTATTTAAAATGCTTGTTGACTTTGTTGTAATCAGCGATGTAATGAAACTAAAACTGTCGGTACTATTATTGTGATAATAGAGTAATACTAGGCTTTATGGGCTTTGTACCCTTTGCCTGCCCTTAAGATAAAACTTAACAAAAAAGTAATTATCATTTACGATACTATATAAATTAAAGACAAAGTGATCATAGAGTAATACTACTTGCGGTTAACGCGTTGCTATGGTAACGCATATACAATGGAAAAAGAGCGGGAAAAAGAGCGGACAGACAAACAACAAATTTGTGATCTTAGATTATAGATTGTGGATTATATATAGTGCCAATTTATGATTATTGTTAATGTTGAAGGTTCTGTTAAAGATGGTGAGCCTCTTACGACCATTCTTCTTATAGTTTATAAGATGCCCTGGACGCGTGGAAGATAAACATTTTGGGCGATTTAAAACAATTAATTTTAGGTGCATTTGAACAAAGTTATTTTAATTTCCATTTTAAAAAACTTCTCAATCCTAATTTTTGTCAAAAATAAGTTATACGACTATAATATGCTAAAATTAACTTGAAATATCTAAGAAATATTATTCTCTGTAAGTTTATTAAGTTAAATTAAATTTCCAATTAGCGCATCCATAGAGTAAATTCTCATAAAATAAATTTAAATGAAAAATAAAGTTATGTCCAAAGGTTATTAATAGTCTATACTATATTATTATATAGTCCTAGAAGTATCTGTATCGATGGAGTTAACAATTAATATTACAGCCAATAGGTATTCGTCAATTTTAAGTCTTATATGTTACGGGTAGTAGGAGTATGTGATGCTTTCTTTTAACATCCCTTAGGAGATAGCGTATGGTGACTGGCTCATTTGTTATGCTCGTAAACAAGTGTTGCCCTGAGTATGGGACTGCTATAAAGTACTAGTTTTTCGAAAATTGTCTTTAGTCAAAGATAACCTCGATAAGTTATTTTAATGGATTTTGTCTAAGATATTTGTTGTAAAAACCTTATTATTAATTTTACTGGGATAATCTTTGTTGTTTGTCCGCAATGGACTCCTAAACTTCTTAACCGATTTTGATCAAACTTCGTAACTATCAGTTATTTGATCTAACTTAAAAGATAGGAAAGGTTTTATTTTAATTTATAACACAGCAACGCGTGGCCGGATCAGCTACTAGACTTATATAATTAAGACGTAAGACAAAAGAAATATAGGAAAATTTATTGAACTTAAATATAAAAATTTCATTTATGTTGTCTCACATACCTAGTTTTTAAAAATGTTATATACATTAGAATAAAAGACTTTTTTTACGGATTTGCGCATATTTTATTTTATACTAGTGGCCCGTCCCGGCTTCCCACGGGTGGACAAAATTCTTTAAATTTTTTCTAGCATTCAATATAGCCTATGACACTCAGCAATAATGTGCCTTTCTATTGGTGAAAGAATTTTTAAAATCGGTCCAGTAGATCCCGAGATTACCCCTTACAATTTAACAAATATACAAACACACAAACTTTACTTCTTTATAATATTAGTATAAATATATTTTATTTTATATTTAATCCTGACGGTTCGACTCCTTGATCACAGGATGACTAAGATAATAGTTGTCATGTATTTTCTACTACCTTCACAATATTTTAATGGGGGACGTTCCTAAGGCGGTTCACACACTAGAACTGCGTCCCGCCGCGGTGCGCGTAGCGACAGAAAAACGCGCCCCCGCGCGGAGGCGCAGATCTGCCTAACTTAGCGGTTAATCTGCTTCCCCGCGCAGATTTTCAATACAAGTTGAACCTACTTCTTCACGCCCCGCGCGTTCCCGCGTCGGCAGTGTGTTGTCATAGGCGTGTTTTCTATATTAATTGAGATACTTGCATACAACAATAAAATCTGCGGCCACGCGCTACGCGACGGGGCGCGGTGCAGTGTGTTAACCGCCTAATTGTTAAAATTATTTTATATAAATCAAATTGTTTTATTTTTACCATTTTACATTATATATACCTGTATATATATGTTATATACATTTAAAACATTATTTTTTGCTTTTGATTTTATAATTCTCAAACAAATGAAGTTTTTGCCCTGAAATTAGATTTTAATAATTTTTATGCATGTACGAAATGTTACTTATTATTTGTATACTCTCTCTCTCAGCACATGTTTCTCAATTAATTTTGTATAATAAAGCTGTGGTAAATGTTGCAGGTATTGAAATAAGTTTTAGTTTCTAAGAGAATTGTAAACAACTTTTTTATTTCATAACTGTTTTTTTAACTTAAATAAATAAAAAAAAACTGTTTTATGTTATTCATGTATGGTAGAAAACGATGCAAAAATATTGTAAATATCGTTCCTTCTATTCTTCTAGTCAGTTAAAACATGTTAAAAATGTTAGGCAAGCAAAGAACCTCGACTTAAATAAAGTTATTTTCATTTATTAAAAAAAAATCTTTACACTATTTTGAAAAAAATATCTGACAGTATAATACTCGTAATCATTTTTTTTCAAGTAATTTCGCAATGAAAGTTATTCCGTATGAACCATTTATGTAAAAGAGGGTAATCGTTGGAAATAATAGAACTTTAAAAGTGTTATGTTACACAACTGCAAGACAATAATATGATCACATCCAGTTGTCACCAAGTGAAATCTAACTTATTACATTTTATGTCATGACAAATGTCAACAGCATCTGCGCTCTGACAGAGGGAAGAGCAATAACAGTTACAGATTTATCTGCAATAATTTGACAATTCAGTTTAATATCTGTCATTATAATAAACGCATTTGGTTCGCGTTTAACTGTAAGTAGATTCATTAAAATTATTAGGTATTGAATGTAACGGGTTATAAGCTGTTACACGAAAGCCGCCTCCAAAAACGAGGAATTTTGCCTTCTTGGTTGGTTACAGACAGCAATAAAAGAATATAATGCGAAAAGAGCTGCCTATTTTCCATAGGCTCAAGGTCGCTCAGCGGGCAATGGAGAGAGCTATGCTTGGTGTTTCCCTACGCGATCGAATCAGAAATGAGGAGATCCGTAGGAGAACAAAAACCGCCGACATAGCTCAAAGAATTGCGAAGCTGAAATGGCAAGGAGAACTGATGGCCGTTGGGGCGGAAAGGTTCTCGAATGGCGACCGCGTGCCGGACGACGCTCAGTGGGTAGGCCCGCTACGAGGTGGACCGACGATCTGGTTAAGGTCGCGGGAAAACGCTGGATGCGGGCAGCACAGGACCGATCGTTGTGGAGATCCTTGGGGGAGGCCTATGTCCAGCAGTGGGCGTCGTACGGCTGATAGGATGATGATGATGATGATGATTTTCCATCATAAGTCGCCTTTTACAACAATCTATACAGCGTATAGATGTGTAGTTTAAAAGATATATCGGAGTGGTAGACCGAAAAGAACCGTTGGCCATCCTTATTCTCGTAGTGTGTTTAACACGTCTATAATACCTTACAATATTTCTTAACTCTATGTCTTATTGGGTATCTCATTTTAAATTTGTTATCATTACCGGTACCTTTTTAAATAAAAGCGCTACTGCATTCACTGTAGTAATTCGAACTTTAAAATGTTTTTTATTGTATTTAAAATCAATTTTTTTTTTCAATGTAGAAATGTCTAGGTTAGATGCATTTTGAAGTTTAAAAAATATTGCTGATTTTTTACCACGTTTTTCTTATCTCACTTTTCTTATTTGTTTGTCTGTCCGGGCAAAATCTTGCAACTTAAATTTGAGGCACTTTCCGATAAGCTAGAAAGCTGAAACTTTCAGGATAGTTCAGAACCCGATGACAATGCACTCTAAAGCAACTTTCAACTTTCCAGATGCACTTTCAGGTCCACTTTCGGCAACTTTCACTTTTGTATGGGGCTTATCCGATTGTTGCGTAACACATGGTTACTTCGTTGAGTTAATAATTAAAAAGAATAAAATAATTATACTAGATTTAAAAAACCTAAAAATCCCACGTTTTTCAATGTCCTAAAAAGAATAAAATAACCCTGCGGGGCAAAGCGAGGGGCCACTCAAAACGTGGGGGCGCATCTTTACAATAATCGGCATCAATGCATGTCATTCATCTCTTTAAAATCTCCTCTTAGTAATATGTGCCCCCACGTTTTGAGTGGCCCCTCGCATTGCCCCGCAGGGTTATTTTATTCTTTTTAGGACATTGAAAAACGTGGGATTTTTAGATTTTTTAAATCTAGTATAATTATTTTACTTGTGTAAATGTAAAAAAACCATCTCATGATATCTGCTAGCTTTAGCTCTACACGATTTCATTTCAAAATGAGATAAATGCATTGTATAATTATAAACTTGTATTTAATTACAGATAAAGTAGCAAATATTTATTTCATATGAAACTCAAAATTTATCATGTCATTTTATCATTTCACATCATATCATTTTATCATGTAAAGGTACAATTTATATGTAATTTCTAAACTCAATTTATTTTATGATTACTATTTAACTTAAAGAAAAGGTATTTAATTAAAGCTAATTAGAAAACTTTGTCCGAAACAATAATTAAAAACCGGCCAAGTGCGAGTCGGACTCGCGCACGAAGGGTTTCGTACAAACTAGTTAAGTAAATTAAAAAAAAAAAACTACTTACTAGATCTCATTCAAACCAATTTTCGGTGGAAGTTTGTATGGTAATGTACACCATATAATTTTTTTAGTTCTATCATGCTCTTATTTTAGAAGTTACAGGGGGACACACATTTTACCATTTTGGAAGTGTCTCTCGCGCAAACTATTCAGTTTAGAAAAAAAATATATAAGAAATCTTAAAAAAATTTTTGAATACCTATCCATAGATACCCCACACGTATGGGTTTGATGAAAGAAAAATTTTGAATTTCAGTTCTAAGTATTGGGAACTCCCAAAATGTATAGTTTTTTTTCTTCTATTTTTGTGTGAAAATCTTAATGCGGTTCACAGAATACATTTACTTACCAAGTTTCAACAGTTTCGGAAAAAAGTGGCTGTGACATACGGACGGACAGACAGACCGGTTTTTTGCCATTTGGCTACGGAACCCTAATAGGCGTGCGTCTTAGAACCGGATAACTATAACGCAAAATTAATAATTAATATCAACTTTCATTACTTATCAAAAGTGCCGTTTAATATTCAACGATTAATATGAGAAAGCCAACAAGGTTTTTAATTAAATTAAATAAATACCGATGACGTTAAAGCTCGTTGGATACCATAAACTTTGTGAAAGTTTTATGAAATCTTTGTTTCCATGACTCTTTCCGTTACGTAGCCTTAACTCTGTGAATTTTGTTTTGTTAAATGGCGAAAGTTTCGAGCCTTCAAGTCTTTATTGCTCACAATTACCCAACAAAAATATCAAGGAAAAATTCATTTTCCTTTACAAGTATTTGGTAGAACCTACAGCTTTCCCTTTACATTTTTAAATAGAGAATTTTTATTAAATAATCGGTTATATAACCTCTTAACAAAGCCCAAAAACCGAGACACTTTCAATCTTTCTAATGTAAAAAAAACTCCATTCTTAGGACTCGTTGGCACTTTATAATAGTAGTTTATGATACTGTTGCATAATAAGGGTTCTTATAACATGAGTGTAGTATCACACGAGTGTTACAAGACCAAGTTATGTACAGTGTCATACACTACTTTATCAACTCTCATACTAAACCAAACTTTGTTTAAATATTGAAAAGATTTTTTAAATGTCAAATGTTGGCGCCAAGGTGCAAACATCGATTGCGCATGCGTGTTGCATCGTCGCGGACTCGTTCATTGAAACCTTTTTAAAGTAGAGGTTCAACCTCCTTGGTCCAGCTGAAGGTTGTATAGGTGTATCGTTATGATAAAAAAGTTATATTATGTTACAGGTGTCCATACAAGACCTGTATCATAATGAAACTTTTTTTTTATTATTTTTGACCTGTATGTAATGTTTGTCATAAGCATTTTGTTTTCAGTTTTAGAATCTTTGTATTATAGTATCAGAGTAGATAGAGGTCAATTATTAAACGCTTACGTTTATTATTCTTAGAATATGACGTATTTATTTTAAGCCATAATATTTATGCACTATCTACGTGATGCTAATAAAATATAGATCAAAGAAAACTAACGAGTCCAATATATTAGACGAACACACGGATATTCTACGTCTTTGAGAATCTAGCAATATTTTTGTGTCCTTTCGAAATATACGCCGATGTGAAACGTAACACTTCACAATCAACGAAATTTTATTTATAGTGTCATAATTTTAATCCGACCTTGCTTTTTTGTTGTTATTTAGTTCGAAATAATATTCATTTCTCTGAACAGTAAACAGTTATAATTTCTTGACGGAAAACTTCAGTTTTATTTTTAAATTATATTATTAAAATAATAAAAGTTTAAGAGAGCGCTAGTCAAAGGTGAACTGCTCACCGCTAATAGCGTTTATGAGACAAGTCATTCGGCCCCGGAAATTATATTTAAATGAAGCCAATTTCCTAAGGTTCTTCAGTAAAAGGCTTTCTGCTCTTCGGAGTTTAATGCTTTGCATTCTACCATGCTAGTTGGATGGAGTAAAATTATTTATTAACTTTCTTCAGGATAATAAATTGCATTTTTTTTTTAATAAACTCTTCAAGTAGCACAACGAGCCGGCGTGGCAAATTCAGACAGAGGAGGGTTTCAATTTACGGTTCAAAAATAGTTTGAAGTATGTGATGGTAAAAACGGGGATAAAACTTTACAAGTGCGAGACAATAAAGAAATATCATCGCTGTGTTTAACGCGTTTTACCTATGATTGCGAACAGTAAGCGAGCACCGGCCTCTCATCGGATGGTTGATGAAAAAATTACTTATTTTTTGGAGATCATTTTAATCTGATGATTCCGTCTGTATCTGCATATCTGATACTTTGAAATTATGACAAAATAACACTTACAATTCTCAAAACAACCACGTTTACATTTATTGTATAATTTTCCACCCTACCTTGAAATATATTATATGTTTGTGACGATAATATAAAATAATAATAAATAAATCCTATTGTATAATGCTAAGATGGTATATTGACATAGCAATGGAAATATATGTTGAAATGTTTTATACGAACCAAAAATACGCTCAATAGATGCGTTAGAAAATATATTTTCGGAGCTTTCATCATACTCTGTTCTACACAATGTTTATTTCATACAAACTACAAATTGATTGTAACATTTACATAACCATGGAAAGTCAAATCGGATATTATTGGCTAACTGCCATCACTCATCAGTTTATTTATTAACTAATACTTGATGTCGCTGTATCGAAATGAATCGCGCTAACGTTTCGGTTCTACGACTACACATATAGCTAACCGTTCTTAGCCTTCTTGAATGTTATTCTAAGGCTTTTACTGACAATATAGTAACAAACACACAAACTATTGTCATAATATAATTGTGATAAGTTTGACTTACTTTATTGGATATAGGAAGCTATTTAAAATAATCAACCTAGTAATATCCTCATTGAGATATTGGCTTAATATTTTGGTAAAAATGTAATTATGAGACACTACGAGGGCCCAGAGTGGGTGATAACGACAGGTTATTCAGTTTACGTGCTTTTTGAAGCTTGGAAAAGCTCGAGATTATAGATTTTATGTCACCCATACAAAGACCCAGTCGTGTGGTGTCCAGCAGAGCCATTTAGTATCCGGGAGAGTATAAATAATAAAAAAGTAAAATATTTCTTACACTCACACCAATCAGCCTAGCCCAAAGTAACCACTGTAAGGCTTGTGTTATGGATACTAGGGTAACGGATAGACGTACATATATACTACCAACATATGTTATATTCTCAGTCATATATATTAACACTCATGACTCAGGTACAAATGCTCGTATTCACGATACAAACATCTGTCCCTTCTAGGATTTGAAGCCAGGACCGCCGGTGCGAATGGTAGGATCACTACCGTTGCACCAAACGGTTGTCAAACAGTACAGTAACAGTAACACTAAACTAGCATCAATCCTTCACGCTAAAGGGTATCATGAAAGATGACTAAGGATATCGAAAGCAATCACCATACAACTCCCGTATAAAAAACGAAAGACATTTTTGGGCCGGCAATAAATAAAAATTATTTTCGAACCCTGGAAAAAATGAAAATAAAAATAACTTTAAGAATGGGCGCAACAAACTCTTCAGCTTAAACAGAAGTAACGTCGTTTACAATATAATACGTCGTCACCATACATAATCCACAAAATAAAAATAAAAGAAACAAAATTATTTTTTCATGGCAATACTAAAAGTGTTATGATATCATTACTTCGTTGATTACAACAAAGTCAACAAGTATCTCTACTTACTTAAAGTAAGTATCCCTGAACATTGCAATAACATACAGGGAATAAACGGCAAATTTAAGAAAGCATCAAGATGTATGTTTTGTGTTAGTCAATAATACTGAAGGTAAGCAGACCCATTTCCCAAGGCAACACCCGTTCACGAGCATGACGCATGATGCAGCCATCATTTCGCTCAACCATATCTTAGGGAATGCAACGATCCGCACCACATGCCACCACCCAAGAAATGTATTAAGAGAGCATGTCATACTCTAACTACAAGTAATAAATTAGTTTTAAGTTGTTAGGAAGGGCAATACGTTTATGCGATGACCAAAACACATTAGTTTCAGAGTTATTTATACAATCGTTCGTGTCCAGCAGAGTTAAATAGCAGCATACCTTACACTAGCCGTGTGGTATTGGATAGAGTAGGAAAACATCAACCCTTCGCACGTAATCATCATATTCCTCTTGTAGATCGAAAAGTGAAAAGTTCGGGATTGCTTCAGTCTAGCAGTGGACGTTTTTTGGTCATGATGAAACCTTACACATTTGAATATTTTTATATGATTTACTAAAGTGGTCGTCAAGTAGGAGTACATATACAACTTTTTTTTTAATAACGGTCAAATAAGTGGTGAAAAGATCTTACATACATAAAGTATTAGTACTATTTACTGGAGGGAGACTCTGTACCAGAGTCGTCTGCTTAGGTACCTCCGTCTTACCTATTTCTGCCGCAAAGCAGCAGTGCTTGCATTGCTGTGTTCCAGTTTGAAGGGTAAGATATGGCAGTGAAATTACTGGGTACAGTGACTTTACATCTTATGTCACAAGTTGGCAACGTACACTGTGGTTCTTGTGGGGGTTGCAGTTTTGCTGCGAATCTCACAAGAGCCACATGTATTATAGGTGACTGTTACCACTTACCATCAGGTGGGCAGTTTGCTTGTTTGCCAACTTTGTGCAATAAAAAAAAAAAAAAAAAAACTATCGAATTCAATCGCCCCATATCATTTCATTTCCTAGATTCATGGAGTTTCGTAAATTCAAATAGAATTATTCATCAAACTGTACTGCAGCCATTAGGCGGCGGCAGGCACTTATGTTACTTTAATATAATACTAGCGGCCCGTCCCGGCTTCGCACGGGTGGAGAAAATTCCTATGTTACTCAGCGTGAATGTAGCTTTCCAATGGTGAAAGGATTTTTGAAATCGGCTTAGTAGTTTTTGAGTTTATTCATTGCAAACATACAAAAATACAAATCTTTCCTCTTTATGATATTAGTGTAGATATGGTATAAATCTGCTCTACACTTATAAATAACAATGTGTAACTTATAAATACACTACTTACATTTTAGTAATCTAGTCTTCTTGTAATAACGGATTGAAATAATGCATTATCATACTAAAGAAAGTTTTTATTACAGTCTTATTAAACAAGTGATGAATCTGTAGCTATATTAATTTGTAAACCTGTTATATATTTATATATATATATTTTTTTTATATATTTTATGCATTTTCAATGCGATCTTATAAGATAAATTATTATAATAGAAAAATACTAGAAAAAAATCGACTCGGGTCACAAGTGAATCTCAGGCGGGAATCGAACCCGCAACCTTTGGAAATCCGGTCCAATGCTCTCCCAATTGAGCTACCGAGCCTTGCGAACACTCTTCGAAATTTTCTAGTACCTTCCTGATTTTACGCTGTAGGCCAGCGTTGTTTCATCAATGAGAGGAACATCCTCTCGTATTCGAAAGAAACATTTTTACAAATGTTTGGTCAATCGATTAAGATGAAACAGCCATGTTAGATTTATATATATTTTTTTTTATATATTTTATGCATTTTCAATGCGATCTTATAAGATAAATTATTATAATTGTGTTATATATTTTAGCTATTATTTTTTAAATTTAAATTTAAACCTATAATAAACATAATCATAATAAAATCAGATCGGATTTTTTCATATGTACCGCACAAATACTAAAGCGGATTCTAGTTATTTAATTTCCGGTGTTTTTATAAATCTAATAAAATAGATGTCTATGAATTTCACCGTTTCCATCGCCTTGGAACAATACTATTGGCGCAACTTATTTGAATACGCTTCGATATTATTTCATCACTACTATGATATAATCCCATGACGTGGTCCAAACATTTAATATTGAAGTTATACTTATTTAGGCGCGTTCTGAAAAAATGATGAGAGTGAAATTTTAACACAAAACCGTAACACAAAAGTAACAGTTTGAAGTTGCCCGCAAAAGCAACATGGAATAAAATTGCAGGATGAAGTTGGCCGCTAATTGGCTCAAGGTAGTTACTCAAATGTTTATGAATATGTGTGTGTGTGTGTTTGTGATTTTAAATTATATATGGTGATTAAGAATAATTTATATAATATTATAATAACAACTTTATATTATAGGTAAACTTTTTAAGTGTGTTTATTGATTTGAGGTTGACTGTCGGTATGTATTCTTTATATTTGTTTATAATATAAATTATCTATTTAATTTAATGATGCGAAAGAAGTATAACTTTTCACGCGCGTACATAAGTACACGCTCCCATAATTTTTTATTATTTAATTATATCATTCAACAATAAACCTAACCGAAAGTTAGCATGCAAATCCTGCGTAACGGATAGAAGAGATACTTAAATCATTTTTATTCATAGATTTTTCTATACTTAAATGTACTAGTTGACTCGACCACGCGTTGCTGTGTTATAAATTAAAATAAAACTACCCATGTCCTAAGTCCAAACAAATCTAGCAAAATAAAAAAAGAAATATCCAAATCAGTTGAGCAGTTTCGGAGTTCATCGTGGTCAAAGATTGTGACAGGATTTTTTTATAAATCCTTACTAATATTATAAATCGGAAAGTGAGTTTGTTTGTTTGTTTGTTCCGATTTCACGCCGTAACTACTGAACCGATTGCTTTGAAATTTTGCAGACGTAAAGATATAAGTTTGGATTAAATAATAGGGTACTTTTTATCCTGGAAAAAATTGATGTTCCCGAGGAAAAACAATATTGTTTGCTTGATGGATGGATTGTTGATGGCGCTGTGTGTCGTTTAAAACAAGGTAAAATATTGCAAACGAATATGAACATGTAAATTTTGAAGCTAAATGATACGAAAATGAATCCTCGAAAATGAGGAATTCTCGAGGGATGACGTACAATTTGTTTTATCGTCTAAATTGTTTTTTTACACCTACTTATCCTGAAATCACTAAAGTCAACGAACTACTAATTGGTATAAGTATTAGTTACGTTATTTAGTTCTTGAGGTATGCGATAGATGGCGCTGGGTGTTTTTTAAAAGATGGTAACGATGTGTTTTTTAAATTACATAAGAAGTGGAATGATAGCTTACGCTATTTAGTTCTTGAGGTATGCGATAGATGGCGCTGGGTGTTTTTTAAAACATGGTAACGATGTGTTTTTTGAAATACGTAAGAAGTGGAATGATAGCTTACGCTAGTGCTTTATACCGCAATATAACCGAACCTACCGTGTACCGGTAGACGAACTACTTGCGGTTAACGCGTTGCTATGGTAACGTTATTGATACAATGTTAAAAGAGCGGGAAAAAGAGCGGACAGACAAACACACGAACCATTATGATCAATAAAAGGCGAGTTATAGAAGACTGTAAATATTTGTCATACGATATAACTTCAAGTTATAAAAAAGCGTAAAAAGTTATTTGTATATTTCCATCTGTATATATTAAAATCGCTTGCCTTGCGTAGTCTCGCAAAAAGTTAAAAAGCTAGTCGATAGATGCGGATAAGCCAGTAAAAAAAAAGTTTATATTTGGCCAGCGAAAATAAAAGCATGTCTCATGTCGCGTTACATATTAGTAACTATATTTTTCCTAGATGTAGTCTCAACAATCAATGGTAATAATAAAAAGGACACCTCTATTTCTCACTTGGACAGGCCAGTTAATGAAATACGGGTATATTTTGAATTCGAATAAGTCAGCAGAAATAATAGACATTTAAATCATCGGTTGGTGGTGAGAGATCATAAAGGCGGTTATATACGAAGTCGAGTGACACGGCAGCTGCGTTTTACGGCTGGGCCTCTGTTTACGAGTCCCTACTGTCTTCATAAACGGCACACTGCCGTCACGGTCCACTCATCGTGCACTCGTTGAGTGGTTGCAATGAACAATGTAACTGCCTTAATGTTAATAGAATCACAAAAATATTCTCTGGGCTCATGAATAAATACTTGCTTATTTCTGACCTAGTATTATGAATATACATAAGTTTTACTGATTAACTTAAAATAAATAGGCTGTCCGATTATTTAATTGAATAAATTCATTTATTTTCTTTTCAATTAGGTTTAAACTAGCTGACCCGGTAACGCGTTGCTGTGGTAACGTTATTGATACAATGGAAAAAGAGTGGGAAAAAGAGCGGACAGAACACTCAAACAACAAATTTGTGTTCTTAGATTATAGACTAGCTGACCCGGTAACGCGTTGCTGTGGTAACGTTATTGATACAATGGAAAAAGAGCGGACAGACAAACACGCAACAACAAATTTGTGTTCTTAGATTATAGACTAGCTGACCCGGTAACCCGTTGCTATGGTAACGTTAATTGATACAATGGAAAAAGAGCGGACAGACAAACACACAAACAACAAATTAGTGTTTTTAGAATATATATTCGGTATAGTTGCGACTAAATGTCTATTACAAGCGATATAAATTTGAAAACTCTAAACCATACGTCATAACATAAACACAACTCATTTTGATGAAATATTTAATTTCATGGGGCCTTATTTTGAATTCGTCGTCTCGCATCGAACACTTGCTTTGTCCCGGAGTCGAACGATTCAAAAATAGCGACATTGATTTCATGCAACTTGCTAATCGACCGATTTAAAAAAACCTCTTAACATAGTTCACTTTGTGTCTATTCTATGAAATAAATACTTTGTAAAGATACTCAAAACTTAAAGCGCGATAATTTTTATTGTGTTTTATGATTTTTTAAGTGTATAAAATTCAATGTGTAGATTATAATGTGCCCCTAGAATTATAGGACAACAGTATAACATACTTATGTCGACATATCGGGTTTTTAATAACTTTGCAAAACAATGATTCTAATTTTATTTTTGAGAAAAATAATGTTTATGGTTTTCAGTTATTATAAATCTAGTATATTGTTTATATATATATAAATTACGTGTCACGTTGTTTGTCCGCGATGTACTCCTAAACTACTTAACCGATTTTAATCAAATTTGTACACCGTGTGCAGTTTGATCCAACTTGAAAGATAGGATAGATATCATTTTAATTTATAACACAGCAACGCGTGGCCGGGTCAGCTAGTTGTTTATAAAGAAGTTCCGTTGGTGAGGTGTTTTAAGGTGAAAAAAAAAAAATAGTACGCTGGATAGGTTGCGCACAAAAACGTGACGCTGTCATTCGATCACTAAATTGTTCTCTTCATTTTTTTTTTCATGCCGGGCGCCTTGTACAATAACCATTTCTTAAAGATTACCCGACAACAATATTAAAATTTAATAAAGTTAGCAAAATTTAGATAAGTAGCCCTAAGAAAGAAAACGAATATCTAACTATGTACATCTTATTTAAAAGCTTTTTGTGTAGTCTGCGAAGTTATTGAGCGCAAAGTTAATTGAAAAATAAAAGATAAATGAAAGACAAACACAGCTTTTCTCAACGCTTCAAGAGGACAAGTAAATTATGATTCCACTGGCTTCTCCCTGACGGGGGCTTTTTTGATGTGCTCACTGGAGTTATAAAAAAAATTGACATGGAAATTATTCTGTAACAAAATTATACAATAAACTTACACAGCGCACACATAAAAGGAAGTGTGAGCAAGGGTGGAACCAGCTTTGGCGCCAGCTTTGGGTCGAATAGTCGTGGTCAAGTCACAAGAAGTAATAATTAAATTTTGATAATAATTGATACAGGTAAAAAGTAGGTATTTTATTAATGTTGTAAATACTTTATCTACCTATCTAAATTTTTAAGAACACTATTCCTTATATTGGAATTTTAAAGCTTTTTAACTTAGTACTTTATTAACTTTAATAGTTGATTGCAGTAAGTTTAGTCGTTCCGATTGAGGTTAGGTAGGTCTTGCTAGAAATAAGTCGAAACTTCAGACTAAGTATACCAAATTACCAATGGACTCGCAATGTATTAACTATGGCACAAATAAATTTGCGTCCAGTCTGCCATCATCAGCATTACAAAGCACCGTGTATACGCGCTAAAATATCAGTCAGTGAGCATTATTTGTGAATACATTTTACAGTTCTATGTTTTTCATTGAATTTTTTAATGAATTGTATACAAAACATAATAAGTGTGGAATCTTGGATGCGGTGTCCCTAGTTTTTGCCGCTATCTTAGAGCACCAACACAAATTTTTCGCAGTATTTCATGTCCTTTGCTATCCATAGTCTAAGGTCGAAATACAGCGCACGCCAGTGTCACACGAAGATGAAAGGTGGGGCGGTAAAATTAAAATTTATAATTCGTTCGTTCCCGAATAATGCATTCGCCATCATACAAAGTATTATATTAAATTAATTAAATATTAAAGGTACTTACATTAAATATATTTCGTGACAAAAAATATATAAAAACTAGTGGTCTACCTAGGTCTTGGACCTAGCCCAGGGGGGTCATGACCCCCATGACCCTGCCCCTGGATCCGCCGTTAAGAGTAAGCAAGTGTTTATAGGTTTTCAATTATCACCCTTGTTAAAGGGGTCTTCCTAACTGTGATGGAAATTGATTGCAGTGGTTGCATTAATAAATTGCTGAGGCACCACTCTGTTCGATGAAAATGTTTTCGACTGACTAAACAAACCGCATATTTCCACAGTAACGGTAATAGCGAAGAGCTATCGTAATTTATTTTTCATCAACGTAATTTGGAAAGTATATAAACGAATAATATTTAGGAAACCAATGCAATATTTCTATAACATTTAAAATATGTATTTTACGTATTTGACTTATTTTTTATATTATAGAAATATTGCATTGTGAATGTAAAAATTTAAAATAAACGGAAGCCAAAATCTCAAATAACACCGCGACACAATGCGCGGGCAATTATGAAGTTTTTGAAGTGATAACTTCTTATGGGAGCATTAACCGCTTCGTTACGTAACGCGTTACGGCTCTAGTCTGGCTTCCCTTCTTCTCACGCATACAGCAGCGGTAGGCAGGCTCCTCCTCTCTCATTCTAACCCGCAGCGCTAGCTGTATTACGGACAGACGCATTCCCCTCTCTCCACTCAGTGTTTAGTGTTTAATAAATAAACTTTCCTGACATTATCATATTGATATACATAAAATTTAAGTGATAACCTATGCTTTTCTCAAGTGAAACAATCACAATATTAAATGGTTCAACTTAGATTAGTTTAAGTTATCACTTCTGTCGTGACGCACACGCTTTTTTTCTGACTATACTTATTTCATATCTTTAATTTATTTACATTCTTACCTTTCGGTTGCTTTTGAAGACATTGCACTTAAAAACGTTTGTGGCGCCATCTCGAGCAATATAAGAGAAAATCTTGAGATCGGAGCTGTCATGAGAAACGTAGAAGATGCGGTAGATGGGATGGTGCATTATTTCAATGCAGTCACTGTTGGCACTGTTGCGACTGCCGCGGCTGAACAGCTTAGAGCTGGAGCTTCTCTGTAAAAAGGAGAACGTAATTTATTTCAGGTTTGACAAATACATATGTGTGTTTCAACAACAATCTGTCTATATATTACTAGTCTGGCCATAAAAACTGTTCTTTTTTCAACTTTTTTATTATTTTAAATTTGGAACGCGTTTGTTATTTTAGAAACTTCATTCAATTTAGGGCTATTTTACATATATTTTCGTATTCATTATCAAATTACAATGTGGAATGAGGTGTTAAAGAAAATAGGATTACAGTGATCGCCTTGCACAAAGAGGGTACCGAGCCGTCGGTCACATTCCAGACACTTCAAAAGGTTAGTATCAGCCGTATGTTCGTATATCAGTTACAACGGATACAACAGCACTTCCTTCGTTGAAGACCATAAAAGATCGGGGCGGCCGAGTGCTGTTAGAACTACAAAGGCTGTTAATGATTTTAAAGCCAGAATTCATTGAAACCCCATTAGGAAGCAAAAAATCTTAAAGCGAGAAATGAAGATTCCCGCTAGGCCTCTGTCGCGTATTATAAACCAAGACCTAGAGCTCGTTGCTTATCGTCGATATACAGGACATGCCTTAAATCAATCTTTACAGTTAAAGAGAGTGGAACGATCAAAATGCCTTCTGTCACGACACGCAGATGAAAGGCACAGAAATATCCTCTTTATCGAGGAAAAAGATTTCACGATAGAAGAGCAGTACAATAAGCTAAATGATGAAGTGTATGATCACAGTTCTAAAAAAGCTGCTCACGTGGTCGGAATGGTTAAAGGTGGTCATCATCCTGCGTCAGTGATTGTTTAGTGGGGCGTGTCTTATCAAAACGTCACAAAGTCACGTTTTTGTGAGTGAAAATTTCAGCCAAAGTGTATCAAGAGACAGCCTTGGATCGTGTTGGGAAACCTCTCAGCAATGCACTTTGTAAAAATGTACGGTGGACTTTTCAGCTGGACTCTGCACCTGGTGACATGGCATGAACTACCCAAGCCTAACTTGAAACCAACGTTCCGTACTTTATAAAACCTGAAGATTGGCCTTCATCTAGCCTAGACCTCAACCCTTTACACTACAAATTATGGTCAGTTTTAGAGAGGGGACATGGCCTGCTCTAAAGGAAATGGTGACATCTCATCTCATCACTTTAAAAAATCTTTGGAGCGAGCAGTGGCGAAATTTACCTTTACACTACAAATTATGGTCAGTTTTAGAGAGGGGACATAGCCTGCTCTAAACGAAATGGTGACATCACATCACTTCAAAAAATCTTTGGAGCGAGCAGTGGCGAAATTTACCATGGAAACAGTGCGTAAATCCATAGATTCGTGGCCAGACAGATTAAATTCCTGTCTAAAAGCCAAACGAGGCCATGTCGAATAGAATATGTTTATATTTTAGCTGATCCTTTAATAAATATGTACATATAACTAAGGAATTTTCAAGAAACAAATATATATAATATAATTATCATAATAGTATAATTACTATTTCAAGCAAGCAGTAGATTTTCTTGTGTGGAAGTACCGTACCTTACTCAAGGGGAACAATATGAGTTTACCTGAACCCTGCCTTGATGTAAATGGGCTAGTATTTCTTATATCTTTTAGTTTTATGTATATTTTTTAAAATTTATGACTACCGATTGCAAATAACAGACCGAGACTAAGACTATCGATTATACTATCAAGAATATCTATACTCACAAGATAAAGGATAATGAGAGAGAGAGAGAGAGAGAGAAACATTTATTGACCAACACAAAATAGAATAAATTTTACAAATAGAAGTTACAGTGTAAAAGCACAAGGTCAATCAGGTCCCCGCCTCAGCTTGTGTTGTTACGTCACGAATGCGTGTCATAATGTACTACATAAATGGTTTTACTTTACTACTTTTTTTTAAATTATCAACGCCCCTGTTCTTCATTCGTATAAAACTCTAGCACGGTTACATCGATATCATCGATGATAATAATCTAATATGAAAAAAAGACCGAAATTATCGATAGACATTATTTCGGCTATAGTTATAGATAGCTATAGCCGAAATAATATATGATGGTGTACAATATTGTATATTAATTAACTATACAACAATATTGTATATAATTTAACTAAAGTAAAATTTTCGATAGTTTAAATCTCTCAAACTGTAGCTCAATCCTGAATGAAGTGGCTTTTTAAAAAGTTCCGAATCGCTTTGATCGCTGTTCAAATTTAGATCTACGCTTAATATATGCACAAGCGAGCGAAGACTACGCCGTCGCGTAGGTTGCAGACTCGCCTAGTTCAGTAGGCATAATCCTCGATAAAGGATCAGGATCTGTTTCACACACTCGCCTGTGCAACACCGCGTGCGACTGCTATCTCTTTCTCTATCACTTACTCACATATGCGCGCGTTTCTCTCTAACAATTAATTATTTGAGGTCTTTTTAGTTAAATTTGTAAACAAAGAAACGTATTACGTTATAACCCTTAGTCTTAGCAATCTGACTTACCGGAATAAGAATATTAATAATTAAGTATGCACGTCCTTTTACTATTTCTGTACTCAGCACTCTGGTTGACTGGTAGATAATTTGTGCTGTTTTGAGCAATAAAATATAAATAGTTCGATAAAACTCACTAAAATTGAATTAACGTAAATTAATAGCTCGCTCCCTTTAAAATGTGATAGAATGAGAGTAGACTTCGATTTTTTGATTTAAACTTTATCAATTCGCATAAATGGCGGACTCCCTTTGCACAAGATCTACCAATCACCCAGAGGATTAGGTAACAATAAATAATATACAGGGTGGACCTGAACACCCGTAAAATTAAAAAAAAATACAATTGGTACAAAAGGAAGTAGATGTTTATTTCTGAAGTAAGTTTACAAAAAGGGATATTATTATTTGAGTATGATAATATCCTAATGAGATCCTCCATTGGTTTGGCCCAAACCGTCACTTTTGGCGAGTGTAATTTGGTTTGTGTCGCTCCAGTATCTACAGTTCTGCCGATTGACATGACCATTGGTGCAAATGTGCTTCATCCGAGAAAATGATGTTATTGAATCTGGTGAACTTCTCGAGCATCTTATTAGCAAACTGAAACCTTTAAAAATTGTCATCAGGTCTTACATCATGTACGATTTGGATCTCGTACGGGTGTAGTTGTAAATCTTTATGAAGTATGCGACATAGAGTGGTTCTGGACAAGTTAAGCACACTAGATCGCTTACGAGTGGAAAGCTCAGGTTTTCTCGATGTACTAGGCCTTCAAGATCTTGGCTTATCACATGTTGAATGCGTTGCTTCAAACCACCCAGCACTTAATCATTCGACTCGTTGAAGCATAATTTAAACGCTTTATACACTCGAGAGCAATGAATCCGGGTCACTTAAAGAATCCTAAAAATCTCGGAAACTAAAAATGCTAGGTTAATGCAATAAATTGTATTTAATAGACAATGTAATACTCCTTAAATGAAGGTATTAAAACTTCTTAGTTATTGTAAAGTTATATCATAAAAAAATCAAATTTGAAAAAGGGCCACTTTCGAAGATGGAACTACGAAATTACAGCATTTGGTTTTGCTTTTGTTTGTAATCTGTCATTTATGTGGGTACATAAACCATGTTGATAGTGCTCTATATTCATTATTCAAGCTGAAATTATGTCGCTTACGCCTGAAGAATGCACCAGAATACTTACAATGCTGGAAACCGGCCGGAGTCAGCGCGATACAGCCAGGACTGTCGGTGTGTCGCTGTCAACAGTACAAAGAGTTCTCCGACGTTACGAAGAAACTGGTTCTAACCTACGCAGACCACGAACGGGCAGAACCAGGTGTACCACAGCACGAGAAGACCGATACTTGGTGAACACCATGCTTCGAAATCGCTTTCTCACAGGAACTGAACTCACCAATCAGTTTCGACGCCTCGGAGGAAGTAACCCAAGTGCATGGACAGTAAGACGTCGGCTTGCTGAATCTAACTTAAAACCCCTTAGACCTGCAAACGGCCCTAAACTGGAGCGTGGGCATCGTATTTCAAGACTAAGATATGCCCAGAGCCACGTAAATTGGAGTATTGAAGATTGGTCAAAAGTTATGTTCTCCGACGAATCAAAATTTATGCTCTACAAGCACGATGGAAGACACAGAGTGTATCGAAGACCAGGGGAAAGATTCAAGCAAGTATGCATCGAAGAAAAAGTAGCCTACGGTGGTGGGTCTGTACTTGTGTGGGCCGGAATTTCTTCTGAAAGTCGCACAGAGCTGGTGATCATAGAAAACGGCTCTTTAACTAGCGTAAGATATGTGGAAGAAATCCTCAATGATCACGTTGGTCCATTTATGGTCAATTTAGGTGAGGATGCTATATTTATGCATGACAATGCCCGACCTCATACAGGTAGGATTGTGAATGACTACCTTCAAGAGATGAACATTACTCGTATGGAGTGACCAGCGCGCAGCCCGGATATCAACCCGATCGAGCATGCTTGGGACGAGCTAGGCAGATGCGTAAAACAACGAAACCCTCCCCCAATCACGCTTCGTGAGCTCAAAATTGCTCTCACAGAGGAATGGGAGAATATTCCCCAAAATCGTATAAGGAACTTGGTGTACAGCATGCCAAACCGCGTAAACGCAGTAATGGAAGCACGAGGAGGCAATACGAAGTATTAAAATTCAAGAAAATCGTAATAAAGTTCAAACATTTCATGTTTCCTATTTTTGTTTTAAGGAGAGATCAGCAGTTTTTTTCTTTATGTAATTTTGTGTTAATAAAATGTATGGTGACTCATATTTTTTTTAACTTTCATTTAAGGAGTATTACATTGTCTATTAAATACAATTTATTGCATTAACCTATCATTTTTAGTTTCCGAGTTTTTTAACATTCTTTAAGTGACCCGGATTCATTGCTCTCGAGTGTATTAAAGTGTTGACAATATTTTCGTCGCACAATAACGACATAACCTTGATTACGATAGTATTCGCGCACGCAAAACACACGTTGTGCACCGGTGAACGACGCCATTGCACTGAATGCCCCCGAGTCTCTCTGGTAAGTGGTGCCCCTCCGCGCCCCGCTCCGCCGTCCCTTTATAGATTTATGTCTCTTACAGTGTACCAGAATTTTGGTCCACTCTGTATATGGAATTGGAAAGAAAAATACAGTCGTTATTACATAGAACTTTTCCTGTAGTTCAATGACAATTTATTTCAATAAGATACCTACACGATATCCGATATTCTGCTTCAAGCGGATTATAATAATATTGTTATTAAAATTGCGTTACACGTGGATATTGACAATGACACAACATCGTAATACAACTCTTCAAATGTTTTCTAATTGACAGATTTGTTACGAAACGATTCCGTACAGACGAGGTCAAGGGCAATTGTATCTGATAATAAAATAAGTTAGCTATATAAATAAAAACACCAAAGAACTATAATAAAATATTCCAATCGTACTCTTGTTATCAAGATATATTAATAAAGTTATAATGTTAAAATTTGATAAACCAAATAGCCATATGAGTTAATGTATTTTCCAATATCAATCAATTCCAAACAAGTGGATTTCGTTTGATGAAATACTGTTAAATGTGGGTTTCAAATTAGTAACTGGAATTGAAAAATCTCTCGTTTTCCAAGAATAATTCTCAACGTGGTTAACGAATGCAATAGTATGTAAGGAAAAATCGATAAATACCAAATTTTTAACCATGAAGAAAAAGTTTGCAATCATAATTTAAACAAACATAGGAAATTTTTTAAATCTTACTTTGTGATATTATCATAATTTAAGTGGCAAATAATTGTGTAGGATGCAATAAAATCTGTATCAATACTGAATAACCCATAGATATCGGACACCAAATTCCATCAAAAGTGTCGAGTGCTCGCACCCGGCTGGTCAAATATTGAAATTCGGTTGGTATGAAGGTATAACAAGGCTTACCATTTGCCATGAGCGAATATCATGAAAATCCCTCAATTCGAGTAGAATTTTAGGTAGCTTGTCACATCGAAATACTGGGCTTGAAAATAAAGTAGATATTTGAATGCAATTTCTATATTCTGGATGTTTTAACTAAGATGAATTGAATTAAATAATTTATAACAATATACAATACAATAATCCTTACACTTTGTGTAGACCAAATCATTATCATCAACTTATGATGAACAGGGGCTCGTTGAGGCAGAATAGGAGAAATTGATTATAAGTTATCACCCTGGCTTTATCGGATAGGTGCTATATGCTGTATTATTGATATAGTATGTCCAAAAATGTGTAAAGGGTGATAATCGAAAAGTGTCGTTTTATTAACATTTAATGATTTTCATAGAAAGACTAGCTGACCCGGTAACGCTACCATAGCAACTCGTTACCATAGCAACCTATGGTAACGCGTTGCTATGGTAACGCGTATACAATGAAAAAACAGCGGGGAAAAGAGCGGACAGACAAACACACAAAAACAAGTTTGTGTTTTAGAGTAGATATTAAACTTATCTTGAGCAACAAGGGGCTGTATTTTCAGATGTTTGGAGTTGGAAGTTCATCTATCTATTAATACTTTCTTCTAATATTTTCTTTCTTATAAAAAGCGTTCTCTACGAAAGAAAGTACCGTAAAGATCATCACAGCACCAAAAGTAAAGAGATTGTTCTTATACCACAATAAACTATTTTAATAAAATAACCTAACCTAACCAACTTCTAGAAATTAAGATTAAATCCTACTTATACCGAGTAGGATGTGTCGTACCAGTTTTCAGTTTTTATGAATTATCTCTTTTCCGTCTAAAGTTACAAAAGTACAGAATTACAAGTAGGTGAGTAGGTATGTCCTTTATCATAACCATAAAGTTTAATTTACATAATTTAAAGTTAAATTATTATTATTATAGAAAAAAACCTAGAAAAAGTCGACTCGGGTCATAAGTGAATTCTCGGCGGGAAAAATGCATAAAATATATAAAAATTATAAAACTAATTAAAAGTTTTTTTTTAGTTTTTACATATTCAGACTTTTAATTTTAATTTTTTTATAATCAGGGTTTTTTTTACTTTTTTTTTGTTTCGTAATGACAGTAGGCCCTATAAAAACAGTTAATTGTAAAAGTTTTTTTTCTAATACGTTTACAAGAAAAGTTTTCTCAAATATTTTATAATGTTTAGCCCCATGGCATAGCTGTTGACGTTCAAATAAGCATTGCAAATAGTCATATATTCTACTCTACACGTGTTTCGTGTTTCGCCCCCACACGGAGCATCATCAGGAGATGTTAGACCGTGCAATGCCCGACCGGAGCGATCTCACTTCGCTGAACATTTATTAGATACCGGACACCGATTATCCGATGGGCATTCCTTGTTTTACATACTTGTAGGTAGTAAAGGTTTACGACTAAACGTGTTGGAGCATTTAGAGATTATTAATTATAACGTTGATGGAGCCATACTTAACGAACAGATTAATGTTTCTTTCTCCCCACTTCTACGTGTTTATACTAGTTATAATATATTTAGCATTTTTTTTCTCTAACCATATTTTTCACTTTGGCAACATTCCTCTTTTGTTGTTGAGTCACTTGAAGTGACGTCGTAGAGAGCGGAGTGGGAAGAATAAATACGACGGTGGAGGGCGCGGCCACTCACATAGTGCTCGTTATAGCACGGTCTAACAGCTCCTGATGATGCTCTGTGTGGTGATGAAACACTTGTAGAGTAGTTGGTGAAGGTGCCGGTGTCTGCGGTTTCTGCATTTATTAGCGGGCGGGCGGGCGGTGCACACTGCTTGAGTTTTGGGGAAGTAAGCGACAGCTATATTTTTATTTTACTAATGTTTTGAAGTGTTTCTTAGCCGAATACAGGCGTCAGATCGTCGTGTTAGCCAATTTCTCTCAGGAGTCAGGCGGGACTGGAACCAGTAATCGCTCTTTCAATTAAGCTACTGAGCATCGACAGTACCGTTAGATTTTTTCTTATGTTTCTTTACCGAAAACTAGCGCCATTTCTTTATCATTACACCTTTCCATCTATTGTGATGCCCGGTCTAATCAAGATGTAACAGTCATTATCAAAATCACTTATATCCGAATTAATACAACTGCATTATTGCGTTAGTAATTAAATTTAATAGTAATTAATAATTTAATTCATCATATGTCTTGTCTTCACTGTAATTGCACGAGTTTTTCATATGAAAACAGCATTTTTATAGCTATTTCCAATGGCTTCGGGTGCCTTCTAAGAGCTCGCGAATACTTTTGCTCACGTATCCCATTACCAACTACTGCGAAAGTTGATTACATATATACATCTACAATCGCAAGCCAAACCGGCAAATCATTTGAGCTGCCATTCACTGTCATTAATGTTTGTAACAAGTAATAATCAAATATAGAATCACTCAATTGCAACTAATTTCTTCCTTCAGTTGTAACTAAGTTGAGCTTTATTTCTTTCTATCCAACAATAAATTCAAAAGGTAAAAAAGAACACAAAAACGACTCCCTAAGCTTCTGTATTTTTGAACAATTTAACGTAAATATATCAGTATCGTTTTGTCATTAGCGTCAATGGCGGCTGTTATATCTGACGGGGTTTAGGACATAAATCTACTTCCGCAACGGCTTTTAATTCATAAATATCGAATTTCGAGCGATAAAACGTCGCTTCCGCTCTGGAAATTTTGAGAAAATTCATGCCTGTATTACTTATTACGTACATAAATATGTAAATTTGTTTAAAATATCCTAAATTTATTCGATCACGAAACCTATAAGATGTATCCTACGTCAAAAACAGGAAACAGAGTAATGATACCTACCAAAATTCAAGTTAAGACTGGATATAGAAATATTTAATATAATTTGATAATATAATTGGTGTAAATGTAAAAAAACGTGTATATATAGTGCACTTGAATCCATGTAATGTTGGGTGATGGCTGAAAATCAGTGTTTTGGTGAGAGGTAAATGCGTGTGTCGTAGCAAATAAACTTTTTGACCAATCAATTTATCACGTTATACATATATTATACTAGCGGCCTGTCCCGGCTTCGCACAAGTGGACAAAATTCTTTAATTTTTTCTATTTTTTAAATATTTTTCCGTTAGCGCCATCTAGCGTCCGGTAGACCAACTACTTGCGGTTAACGCGTTGCTATGGTAACGTTAATGATACAATGGAAAAAGAGCCGACAGACAAACAGATAAATCACTGTGATCTTAGATTATAGATTAATGAGAACATTTGATATGAGCTAGGCTTGCTTGCTGAATAATCTTCTTTAATTTATAATGAAGGTCTGTGCAGAGAGGACGTATTAAGCTGATGACATTGAAAGTAATTGATGAAATTAATTAATTCAAATGAAAAGTTCCATACTGCTTGCAAATTATTGAACTTCAAAGGAGAATGACGAATTGACAAATGCGTATTTAATTAAAAAATACTTAATGTTTTATAAGATTAATTCGACTTTGTGTAATTTAAAACTCATAATTAGATAGTTAATTTCCTGGTTTAAGAGTTCTTATAGAAGGTAGGAATAAATAATAATAATCTTTTGCTGAAACAAAGAAAACATGCCAGGATATTTTGCATAAAAAAGCAGTTTCTGGTGTAACATTGTGTAGCATCAGTGTATTGTAAAACGCAGTATTGATTGTATATCACTGACAACGACGATCTGCGTTGCCTATGGATTTGCCATAGCGTAAATTCTCAATTAAACTAATTTTTGATTTTAAGATTCTGCCTGACTGTATCATAAAGGATACCTTTCTTTTCGGGCCAAAAATGTACCTTGGTACAAGTTATTTGAAAATATTCATAATAATGTACAAACGCTTATTTCATATACATGTTATACCCATAAATTAAATTTTTATATAGTTAATAAAACACAATAAATTATACACTAAATGACAACTACGTAGAACGAAACGCTAATGTGGCACTTGTGTGTGACAGCCGGTTAGATTTTAACAAGTTTTTCGCGGCTTTGGAACACGGTATTTTAGTAAAGTCCGTAGACTGATAAAATAACTAAACGCTTAGAATGATATTCAATAGCAAGAAATATCTATTTTCGCTCTTGATCCTACTATATATATTAAAAACAGAAGAATTCATAAAGCAGTGTTGCTGATAAACTTGTATACATTTTATGTTTAAGACTGAATATCGAAAAATGTTTCTATAACTTTAAGCTACAAAACGCTTCAAACTCAAAACAATTGTGTTTGCCAGCTAAAAAAAAACATTCGTTGCAAGTAATGTATATTTTTTGAATGATTTTATTTAGTGGTACAAATGTATTTAAAAATAAATAAATATTTTTTTCGGAATATGCAATTTTTATTGCTATTTTTTGGTATCTTTGAATCTTAGGTACATATTTAGCCTTACTTATATGGAAGAAAGAAAGGCTCCTTTAAAGAATTTTATCAGACATAAATAGATTATTTTTTATTATTATATCACCTCCATAAACCGGGTTCAATGATGAAATCAGTTTAACAAACCCAACGCAATCAAGCAATAGCATTCAAACTATACCTAACTATCACATTTACATTGAGCTGTTTAGAGTTAAGGTATATACTATTAAGCTTTATTACAGCATTTAAATCCTTACATCTACTTCATGAAACGCTGAGCCTTTGTGGTTTGAAGATACATAAGCTCCTGCCTCTCACCATAGGTAGGCGACGGCGATACCATAAAATCAAAAATCAAAAATCAAAAATCAAAAATAAAAAATCAAAAATCAAAAATCAAAAATCAAAAATCAAAAATCAAAAATCAAAAATCAAAAATCAAAATCAAAATAACTTTATTTCATAGGCCCTTGCGGGCACTTAAAATCGACAATTTTACAGAATCAAAAAAATTTTCTTCTATAATAAAGATAGCCCGTGCGCTAGCGGCAAGTACATCCGCGGAGTTGATGCCGCGCATTTAATCGCCACGAGCGACCCGATTCCGAACGTAGGGGCTAACATGAGAAGAATCGGGCAAGAAACTCATGTGCCGAAACTCTTATAAAATCGCCAAATGTCCTACAAATTGTGTATATTACAAAACGATTCAGGGAACGAGCAATTCATTTCTTTTAGGTCCACGCTGCCTTATCATTCAAAAAATCTTTAACACTATAATAAGCCTTTTTGCATAACTGAGTTTTAATTAAAAATTTAAATTTATTCATTTACAAGTCATGCATGTTGCATGGCAGCGTGTTGTACATTCGTATACAGTGACCTGCAAAGGAGTTGCTTATTTTATGGAGCCTATACCTGGGCATTGCTAGCTTGTCTTTATTTCTTAAATTGTAATTATGATAGTAATATGAATGCACGTCGAATTGTATAGCTTCCACACATTACCAGAAACTACTACCTATTTTCATATTTTATTTAACCATTTCTATTTTGACCTTTTCAGTATAATACGGTTATTTATTATAATTACGGTAAATATTTTTAATCATACATTGTATTATGACAATACTTTGTGTGTTTGTTACCATACCAGCAACGCGTGGCCGGGTTAGCTAGTATAAAATAATCACACACTTAATAAGAACTGACACCTCCTGATTTGTGATAATATTATATAAAAAATGTTTTAAAATTGTTTCAGTGCCTTCAAAACCAAACGGTGCAGAGCTCAAGTTTTAGAAGATATACTCCTTCTGTATCGTGTGATGATTATAAGCATTTGTTGTACCTGACTGATGTGTATTTATAAAAACATATGAATATATTTTTGTATCATATATCAATTACCCTAGTATCGACAATACAAGCCTTACAGTGATTACATTGGACTAGGCTTATTGGTGTAAAAAATGCTGAAGATTGGTAAAGATATTGAAGTTCGTTTTGGCAGAGAGCCCATGAATTCACAGAAACGGTTTGCTGGGGCAACACCTCATGAAAATTGTGTTATATACATATTTTGATATCTCAGTCTGTGTTTCCCGACAAATACAAGTTCGGGCTCTTCAAGTCACGAGTGAATCTTCGAGGCAAGCGCGTCACGTCCTAGATCGCTTCGACGCTTACGCATTGAATTAGTGGTCAAGTGTATGAATATTTTCTATAAAAAAAAAAATCTTCCGTTATCCCATAATTTATAATTCTTAAAAAAAAAGAATTAAAATACAAAGGTTGAATTTCAATTATTAATATCATAATTTTCGAAGTATATGTTATAATTTTTCTCATTATTATGATTAGAATTAAGAAACATACATGCAAACAATATGAGTATGAAATTTTGATTCATATCATATACAATTTTTATAATTAAAAAGAATTTATAAGATTCACCTCAAGTAAGTAGAAATACTACTTCCCACAGCAAGTAATAGTGTCTGTGGTTTTATTGAAGCCTGCGGTCACCTAACGATTTATCAAGTAAAACGTGTGAATTGCTAGGAACATTTGTAAAGTAAAAATACAGCTTATATCTACCAAGACCTGAATAGGGTCAAAATCTTTTAACCTATTCAAAATGTAAAGCCATGAATAAATAATGCAGTGCTTCGTCTCCACTAAATTTGAATAATACTAATAATAATACTTCAGTAACTGTAATGATTAATCTATAATCTAAGATCACAGTGGTTTCTGTGTTTGTCTGTCCGCTCTTTTTCCCGCTCTTTTTTCATTGTATCAATAACGTTACCATAGCAACGCGTTAACCGCAAGTAGTTCGTCTACCGGACGCTAGATGGCGCTAACGGAATAATATTTAATAATAGGAAAAAATTAAAGAATTTGTCCACCCGTGCGAAGCCGGGACGAGCCGCTAGGTCATTAATTAATTGAATAGTCACACTATTCTAATGTTTATTACAGCTACGCTAACACTATTTTTTTCTTTTTTTAGTTAACAAATAAAATAAATTGCTTTGCAAAAAAAATCTTGTTGTGAAAGCAACAATTTCAGTGTTGATGTCTTTAGTCGTGATGTGTTTCGCCTTATCGCTCGTCGAACGCAAACGACCCAATGCTGTGAATGATTTCTGGCATCATCACCCGTCGCCATCGGCAGTTGTTGTTGATGTGTCGACATCGGTTGTCAACAACACGCTGAGTAATTGCTGCACGAATAACAGCTTTTTCGACTGGCGTTTAAGTCGAAATAAACATGAAAAAGAAAAAAATCGTGCTATTGTGTAAAAAGAAATAAAAAAAGTCATTTAGAGTAAATGAAATAATATTAAACTGTCAAATTAAAAAGAATAGGTAATTTTATCATTGTCCATTCTGAACAAGAACATTTATGAAAAGTATTAGATTGTAATGGTAAATATATGTATAGGTACTTTAACAGCATCAGCACCGAAAGACGCCGAAAGACTGCAGGATGTAAGTCTCTACAAAAGTTACCATAATCTCCACTCTTGGCAGACCACGACGACGTGAAGACGTTCCAGAGATGTACGGTGATTTTGCGGCAGCCTAAGTGTTTAGTGGGTTTAGTACCGTCCGCCTCTTCCAGGCATCACACGATACGAATCTATAATCTAAGATCACAGTGGTTTGTGTGTTTGTCTGCCGGCTCTTTTTCCTTTGTATCAATAACGTTACCATAGCAACGCTTTAACCGCAAGTAGTTCGTCTACCGGACGCTAGATGGCACTAACGGAAAAATATTTAATAATAGAAAAAAATTAAAGAATTTTGTCCACCCGTGCGAAGCCGGGACGAGCCGCTAGGTCATTAATTAATTGAATATTCATGCTATTGTAATGTTTGTTACAGCTACGCTAACACTATTTTTTTCTTTTTTTCTAACTATTAAACTATTCAGTTTAGAAAAAAAAATGATATTTAAAAACCTCAATATAATTTTTCAAGGCCTATCCATAGATACACGGATGGGTTTGATGTTAAAAGTGAGTTCAGTTCTAAGTATGGGGAACCCCCAAAATTTATTGTTGTTTTTCTATTTTTGCGTTAAAATTTTAATTCGATTCACAGAATACAACTATTTACCAAGTTTTAACAATATAGTTCTTATAGTTTCGGAAAAAAGTGGCTGAGACATACGGACGGGCAAACAGACAGACAGACATGACGAATCCATAAGGGTTCCGCTTTTTGCCATTTGGCTACGGAACCCTAAAAAGGGTATTGTCATTTAAAAAATATTTGAAATTCAGCACCCGTCTATTAAAGCATTGAAAATGTTACTCGAAAGGTCGAATCAAAAATAAAAATAACTTTTATAGCTATAAGGTAACAAAAAAGAAATTGTTAAAAAAGTTCCATTAAAAGTAATTAAAAGTCTATGATTTACTTTTTGAAAATTTAATTCAAACAATTACTTACATTGTTTTATTTATAGTACCTATATGCTCAGAAAAATGACGCATTTTAGTTTATTTATAGAACCTACTAAAAATAGATAGGCATGAGGAGTGACTGCACAAATAGCTCTGTTGAAATGTTTAATTCCTAGAACGCACTAACAAGAACGCTTTGAAAGTTTCCTGCACTGGCTCGATTATGCTGCGGGCAAATTGTATATACAATACGAAATTTTCGACAGAACGCTAGTTTTACTATTTACTAATCTAAGATCACAGTGGTTTGTGTGTTTGTCTGTCCGCTCTTTTTACCGCTCTTTTTCCAATGTATCAATAACGTTACCATATCAACGCGTTAACCGCAAGTAGTTCATCTACCGGACGCTAGATGGCGCTAACGGAAAACATTTAATAATAGAAAATATTTAAAGAATTTTGTCCACCCGTTCGAAGCCGGGACGGGCCGTTAGTTATGGATAAAAAATAATAATATTTGATATGTTTTCTTATTTTGAAATAACAACTAATCAAAACAAAAGGTAAAAGAAATAACATTTGATTTTTGAGACCAGTCTATGAAAATACGTATTTCCTAATATTGTTTTGTTGAAAATAAAATAAGTTGTGTAAATCTTGCGGGAATCTGTCAGTTACTTATTTGATAGCTTAAGTAAGCAAACGATTTAATGATCATTTTATTATTGTCCATTTCATAGCAATTTATCTATCTAAGACTTCGATGGGTCTTTGTAGCAATTTGTTCCTAAGTCAGTTCCTAAGCCTTCTGCAAACTTACTTCCAATACTTATTTCTTTGAAATTTTAACTCAATTCGTACAAAACCACTCGAGAATGCTATAACGCGCAAGTTTGGTAAAGTAAGATATAGCTCTCAATTTACTGTAAGCCCATCTCAAAAGTAATTACACGACATCTCTTGAAGTCGATACTATATAAGGGTTATTTACGCCACCTTAAGCTCCATTCAATAGCGATCGCTTTGTTTTTAGCGTACTTATGACATGTGAATATAATAAAAAACAGATTTAGCGCTCTCATTGAAACTAATAATGTAACATATGGTCTTTTTTTAGAATATCAACATTTATGCCAAGGTGATCGACAAAAGTCTATGAGCAAAGCTTGAACATGAGTTGGCATTTGCCTGTATTAATATGCAATATGACTTATAAGCAATCTCTAGGGTCGGGATTTACAGCGTTTCGCTTGATACACAATCTTTTTTCAGTTTGAAATGTT
The DNA here is from genome assembly GCA_927399485.1 of Calamotropha paludella. NCBI lineage: Eukaryota > Metazoa > Arthropoda > Insecta > Lepidoptera > Crambidae > Calamotropha > Calamotropha paludella. Next base: position 45,749,246 of record OV656803.1, read on the forward strand.
TATTTATTTCTGTACATACAGAAGAAAAGACAAGAATGCCTACTGAGAAGATCAGCTTCATATTTTTAGTATAATATTGTTTGGTGTGTCTTTATCATAGCTGTAGATTTTTTTAAACACACCCATTAAACATGTTATCAACAAAATTTCCCATTGGTTACGTTTGAAGTAAATATCAGTTATTTTGTCGCCATTACTACTTGTTAAACTTAGCGTTAAGACAATTGAAAGCTTAAATATTGCCAAGATAATTTATTATAATAGAAAAATACTAGAAAATATCGACTCGGGGTCACAAGTGAATTCCCGCCTGAGAATTCACTTGTGACCCCGAGTCGACTTTTTCTAGTATTTTTCTATTATAATAAATTATCTTATAAGATCGCATTGAAAAATTTATAAAATATATAATAATTGTATAATTGCCAATTTGCTTAATCCGATTCAATAAAATCAACAAAATGAAACATGTCAGAATGGCCGAGATGACACATTATAATTTCATCTATTTTGTATGTTATCTATTTAACAGTATACACAAAATAGGAGTAAGTTAGCTACAAAGAAGAGAAATGAATGGATTTAATACAAGTTTAATCTTCAACTACTAAGAGATTTATAGAAATCTCTCACGGTTAGGTTCTGTGAGAGATTTCTATAAATACTACTTTGAGACTCTTATAAACTGGGATAAAATGAATAAAGAAATACTTTGTTTACAGCCTAGAGGGTTTATGACATGGGCTTATGAAACTGATTATAAACATGCTTGGTTCATATTTTCATTTTCACTCAAAATTACTTTAAAAATTAAAGTGTGACAAGTACCAACTTGGTAGTGTTAAAAACTACTCAATGTTATTAAAATATATACAAGACAAAAAGTAATGTAATAGAAATGTATGCTCAAAGATCTAATTAAAGTTGCTAATTGCAATTCTTTTTAATGTAATCTGTTTAAATCATGTCAGCAGAATTGTAGACGATATTGCATTGACATCCGCACCATTATTCATAACCGTCGGAAACTGGCATACCGAATCCGTCAGGAAAGTTTCCGAACGTCACCACCATTAGCTATTCACAAATTCGTAATCGGAAACTTTTGATATTATGATTCGGAATGAAGGCTTTAACTTTCGAATTCGTTTCCGACAAGTGAATGTCGGCGGAAACATTTCCAAGAGAAACAAAAATTGATAATTATTATTGATGAGCCCTTAATATACTACTAATTATTATGCGGGTACATTGAGATATGTACAATAACATACTTTATTTTTACTGGCTTTTAGGTACTTGTTTTTTTCTACAACACAATTGGAATGAATATTACGTACATACAAAATGAAAGTAAATTATTATAATAAAAAAATACGAGAAAAAATCGACTTGGATCACAAGTGAATTCTTAGGCGGAAATTTCTCAGAAAATTTCGACGAGTATTCACAAGGCTCGGTAGCTCAATTGGGAGAGCATTTCCAAAGGTCGCGGGTTCGTTTCCCGCCTGAGAATTCACATGTGACCCGAGTCGATCTTTTTCTAGTATTTTTCTATTATAATAATTGATCTTATAAGATAGCATTGAAAAATGCATAAAATATATAAAAATTATAAAAATCAGAGTACACAAGACATGACACGCAATGAATATTTTTATACTTTGATTAGAGAAATTTAAGAGCTCGATAGCGCAGTGGTTAATGTTTTCTGTTATTGCATCGGTAACCCAATTTAAGCATAGGATAGGTGACTAAAACTATCCAAATAAAACCACTATTACCAGATTAAATGCACATTTTATAAATATTTATTCCTGAAATTTCTACTTTTTTACATGAACCCTAATTACAGGATGACCAAGGTAGGTATTACTTTACTTTACCTTATTTTTCCTGTGATTAAGGCTTATTTAAATGCGTGATCCCTATTTCAGCAGCCAATAGCATCTACATTTCTGCATTGGGCCCTAGGAGTAAGCAACTGCCCATTATTTATATTATGTTTTCAATCACGAGAAATTATTACCATTCATTATAAGAACCCAATAATCCATGATTATTGGATCCTCTCTTATTTTATGACCAAGTTTATTAGCCTTAGTCAGGTATGTTTCAAGGGCCATACATGAAACATGTTTACCTACTGTATAAATTCAACTTACGACATCAATGAAACATATGGGCAAATATAAAAGTAAGTAATATGTGTGTGACCTAAGTAAACAGTAAATAATATTTGAAATAGTAGGGCAAATAAAAGTAATATTACGAACCACTTATTACCTAATATAATAATCTCAATCTTTCTATTGGAACTTATAGGTTGTTATAACAGGTAAACAATAACAAACGCAGACCTCAACGTACTTATATAATAAAGTAAAAATATGACCAAAACAACTAAATTATTAGATTAATTTTGTTCAGAAAGGCTAGTTTTAAACGCACTGTCAACAATTATAACTTAAGTCTACATAAAACAGTATTTTTAAAATATAAAAGCTAAATAAGTTATTTTGTTTTACTAGCGGCCGATCCCGGCTTCGCACGGGTGGACAAAATTCTTTAATTTTTTCTATTATTTAATATATTCCGTTACCGCCATCTAGCGTCCGGTAGACGAACTACTTGCGGTTAACACGTTGCTATGGTAACGTTAAATGGTACAATGGAAAAAGAGCGGGAAAAAGAGCGGACAGACAAACACACAAACCACTGTAATCTTAGATTATAGATTTAAGATATCCCATTGTAATAGTAATAAATAATAATATTTAGTTATAATCTTCTAACATTTTATTGCATTCGTTGTAAACGTATTTTGTTATTGGAAAGTTAGACTTTAAGTACTACGTGCATAGGGATTTGAAAACTTGCTTCCGACAGGATTTATGAATAACGTTTACATTCCGTTCCGTTTGACAATTCGAATACGGAATGAGTTTGTGAATTGGGGTGCAGGGGTGCAGGTCAAGATTTGAATTTATTATTATTATGCATAAATACATAAAATAACTACATCATATATATTGAGATATAAAATAATGGTGAACAAAACAAATACGGCGATAAAAATATCATATAATACATTTCATCTTTAATAAATCTTAATTTAAAAATCTCGTAACTGACTTTGTTGTTATTAAAATTTTGGCCCGTTCGCGAAGAAGTTTGCAAATTTCCGATTTTCCCACGCTTTCTTTCGACTTTTCGGCAACACAAGATTTCCCTGGAGTCGGAGTTGAACATTTTTATTCAAAGGAGCTATACGTTGTAACATTAAAATGGTCATCTCTATATCCAACCAAACTTCTAAATTCGCAGACGTATCTAGCGTTGATAAATTAATAGTTATACCTACATATATTATACTACTTTAATGTATTTCTCCTGGTCCTGGTCCTTTTCTAAACCACTTGCAAAGTGTATGCAATTTTTTCATGATCAGTTGATTAATTATGACGTGAAGGTGTAACAAATATACTCACTTTCGTATGTATAATATGAGTCAGGAGTTAATATACACTCTAATCTATAATCTAAGATCACAGTGGTTTGTGTGTTTGTCTGTCCGCTCTTTTTCCTGCTCTTTTTCCATTGTATCAATAACGTTACCAAAGCAACGCTTTAATTGCAAATAGTTTGTCTACCGGACGCTAGATGGCGCTAACGGAAAAATATTTATTAATAGAAATAATAATACTAGATTTAAAAATCTAAAAATCCCACGTTTTTCAGTGACCAAAAAAGAATAAAATAACCCGGCGGGGCCAAGCGAGGGAGGAAGGAAGAATAAAATAATAATACTAGATTTAAAAATCTAAAAATCCCACGTTTTTCAGTGACCAAAAAAGAATAAAATAACCCGGCAGGGCCAAGCGAGGGGCCACTCAAAACGTGGGGGCGCATCTTCATTTTCATTCATTTTTAAATCTAGTATTATTATTTTATTCTTCCTTCCTCCCTCGCTTGGCCCTGCCGGGTTATTTTATTCTTTTTTGGTCACTGAAAAACGTGGGATTTTTAGATTTTTAAATCTAGTATTATTATTTTATTCTTTTGATTTATTAACTCAACGAAGTAACCATGTGTTACGCAACAATCGGATAAGCCCCATACAAAAGTGAAAGTTGCTGAAAGTTGACCTGAAAGTGTACCTAGAAAGTTAAAAGTTGTTTTAGGATGCATTGTCATCGGGTTCTGACTTGCTCCAAAAATTTCAGCTCGCTAGGTGGCCGGGAAGTGCCTCAAAATTGAGTTGCAAGAATCCAACTGCACAGACAGACAGACAGACAGACAAACAAGAAAGCGACCTGAGAAAAACGTGGGAAAAACTTAAAGAATTTTGTCCATCCGTGCGAAGCCGGGACGGGCCGCTAGTCTATAATCTAAGAACACAAAATTATTGTTTGTGTGTTTGTCTGTCCGCTCTTTTTCCATTGTATCAATTAACGTTACGATAGCAACGCGTTACCGGGTCAGCTGGTACTAATTAAGTCGATATATATAGATCACGTGACTGTGTAAAAATAGAAGGAGGTTCTCAATTCAACAGTTTATTTTTTGTATGTTTGTTACGTGATTTCTTCGTAAACTTCAGACCAATTTTAAAAATTATTGTAATCGCAAGGGTATACCCCCGAGATGAGCGCATATATATAAAAATTGTTATGATCTGATCATGGACTTCGGACGTGGACAAAACTTTTCATGGGATCTTTGCAGAAATTCTTCAAACTTCTACTAAGATGCCCACGTGCATTATTTCTAATATTTCATTTGAACTTTTATTAAATGAATGAAAATAGGTATGAATGAAAATAGTTTCCTTCGTCACTGAAAAGGTTACTAACCCAGATCACGGCCACTACCTCCTCAGCCCGAATAGGCTGGCCCATCATAGAAAAACTTTTGACGGACGCTTCGTACGCCAAAGTTCGAGTCCTAAGAGAGGCATCTGTTTGCGTGTTAAGCTCAAACATTTGTCCTGGATCTTGTCTACATAATTATTTACTTAGACGACCATTTGGTGCAATGGTAGCGATCTTGCCTTTCACACTTTTCGTCCTGGTTTCACGAAACGGGTAGATATTTTTGTAACGAATACGAGCATTTGTACCTGAGCCATGGGTATTTATTAAGAAATATATTTCTATAAATATTAAATATCTATGTATCATATATGTATGTATAGACGTATGTATATGTACATAGTAGATATGTAAGCTCTATATCACAAGTCTTATAGAGCTTACTTTGGCCTAGGCTCACTTGTAAGAAGTATATATATATATAAATATTATACAGGGTGGAATTTCGTAATGCCACCTGAAGGGTAAGTACTCTTAATACTGTAGATAGAAAATTTTACTCAATTCAGGGTTGAAGTTCAGAATAGGATTTATAATATTCACCACAACACGTTATTAAAAGTTACTACAAGTGAATTTCTTAGAAGAATAAATTTGTGTATTCAAGAGAATGGAGCCCATTTCGAGCAACTAATTAGTTAGTTTACCATTTTATGTAAATAAATAAAATAATTAAGGGTTTCATGGCTTTCCTTTCATTTAATTAATCAAGTTTTATATTGAGATTTCGTCTTAATAATTGACCCTAACAATCGATGCAATAAAAGTACAGGATGTAATTTTTACAGGTTTTAGTTGGTTCGACTCCCGGGTGTGGCAAGCGAATTTTCGAAAACCTTTGAAAGTAGTTTTCTTTCTTTTCAAAAATAAAGGAATGTTTACTTTGAGTAAAATTTTCTATCTACAGTATTAAGAGTACTTTCCCTTCAGGTGGCATTACGAAATTCCATCCTGTATATAAGAACGTATGTAAGAAGTAATATTATTATTTGTTTTTAAAGATTGTCAATTGTGATGGTGAGGATTCGTTGCGAGTGTATTAGCCGACGTATTACGCAAGACTTATATCAGAAGGAAACTTATGGTAGAACTCCAGGGTCATAAGTAATGTACCTAAGTTTTTCTTTTTTAAGTGACAAGTGTTATGTCGTTGAGTCCCTACTTATTATGATTTCTATGTCTCTACATTTCTTTTAAGTATACATTAGATACGTAAGTATTATTTAAAGGTCATTGAAGTGGCTTATACTCTATTATTGAAAGCATGATATTACCACATTTTGTAAAGCTCGAGAAAAATAAGATTAAAATATTTCTTTGTTTTGTCTTATGTTTATAAAATCCCCAAAAACCTTTCTAAAACAACACCTGTATTGTAAAAAAACTAAATAAATAATATACAGCCCCTAAAAGTTTTTATCATTTGAATAAAATCCTAGTTAAATTCAGCAGCCCGCCTTCGCCTGTATCCTTTTTTTCAAATGGTGATTTATTTTTAATTGGTTTAATGGATCCTTTTTTTTAAAAGAGAGGGCACTCGATTTATAGGCTTCCGCCCACTAGGCGAACGGCGCGGTGGCGACGAGTTTGTAACTCCCTGACGGCACTGACGTTGCTCCGAAATTATTTAGTTCATGTGGACAATTTTTGCATATAAAAGTAAGTCTGTAATAAGAGTTGTTTAGTGACTACTTTTTTTCTAGATGCAGTATAGATCATGGTAACCTAATACGTGGGAATATATTGATATTTTTTTTAACTATTTAATGTAACAAGTATATTATGTTTATATATATGCAGTTTTTATGTTTTCTAAGTCAACGCTTTCTGACAAACTTACAAAATTTGATCTCACTCTAATATTATTGAAAATTTTGTGTTTCAAACAATACATAAATTTGAAAAATTGTAATAAATACGGAAGTTAGATGTGTCTTTATTCTAAACCAGAATCTTAACCTTTTTAATACATCATCTTTATCTTCATACCGTTTATATGACACCTATTGTTGAAGTGAAAACTTCTTTAGCGGCGATGTGTACTTTTTGAGACTCGTGACCTGATTGAAAATTCGTAAGACGGAGGGAGAGTAGACCGCCGGCACGGCGTAGGAGAGGAAGTAATATCCCTGTCTCTTTCTACCGCGCGGCTAAAATGTATGCCTGCTCCTGCTGTTTCGTTTAAGCGGAGCAGGGCGTTTGCACGAATGTGAGTGTGTGTTTGTTGTCATGTTGGTGTACTTTTATACTGATAATTAAAGCAATTCGTGCAAAATTATTCCCTAACCATTTCAAAAACACACAACGTTGTTCATGTTTTCACTTCTGCCGGCACTCCCGGAGTGCAACTCGTTGTTTTTTTTATCCATATTCAACGGTCTCCTCCACCAGAACATGGCTCTTATGAGAGGCTCAGCAACAGAGCGTGGTTTGGTTTGCGTTCGCCGTTCAAGACATCTACTTAGCATAAATAGTACCTAAACAAGAGTTTTGCCTAGGAAACTGTTTGGCTTAAACTATAGCGATGCGGATGAAGGATCTATGCCCGAAACTCGAAATAATTATGTACATTTCTCTTACAACGACAAAGTAAGTTGGCAGTTATGAAAATTATAACAGCGTTGAGATTTGAAAGGTCAAAACTTTTTTAAAACATGAATTGTCATTAACTAGTCTCTACATAAAAGAAGGACTTTGTGGGTTTGTTACCATAGTTACCATAAGCCTAAGAATAACAGTTTTTATAATCAATAACGTTACTATAGCAACGCGTGGCCGGGTTATACCAACAACGCGTGGCCGGGTTAGCTAGTGATAATTAAATCATCACTAGTGGATATTCACAGCGAGACGTAGCGGTCGTGTATCATGGGGATGGTAACTATCAGTCAGTTGTTACGTTACGTTACGTTAAGTTTCACAAATTAAAAAAAAATACCTCTATTGCTTGGTAGGATCGTCGAAGCTCGCCTTTTTATGAAAACGATAGTAGAACTATTACAGAGCAAAAAGATAATCGCAGTTGTGTATGCACAAAAAGGAACCGTATTAACACTCTATTGATAAAACAGGTATAAAATAAAATATCTCTATATGTGATATTGACCCAAGCCACCTGAAGTAACCTAACCAGAATATGAATTCGACTGCTAAGTGAGACGATGAAGTTTTCAATTCAACTCGACGGAGTTGAAGGCTGGCATGTAAATTTTGATCGGAATATCATGAATACGACACAGAAATTCACGAAACCTTTTAAACTGAAATGGAACTTTGACAGCGGGAAAAGAGCAGCCATGGCACCTTTACATTTCAAAATATTTAACTACAAAATCAGATCTGGAAATATTTTGTACTCTGTGTTTGTGTGGCGTACCACCGAAAAAGTATGAGACAAAAATAAGGTTTTTAGGTTTCACAGAGTAGGTCAACTATTTACACGATTTGTCTTTTGTTCCAGTTTGTAAATTCTCTTTTGTGTTGTAGTTTGTGTTCATAATAGTGATTGTTGTTGTGTATGTAATTTGTTTTTGTTTGTGAAAGTTTCTTTTTGTATTTCTTAACGGTGGCGTCTACTCAAGGGCCCTGTCAGAACAACAGCGCCTCTGTGTTCGTTCTTTGCATTTCCGAACGAGCAGAAGCTTTTATGCTGAGACAGGGTCCGTTTTTGGCCTCAGACACACCATATTTGTATTTTTCCCTATTTTATATGTATTTTTATTTTCTTTTTTTATGTTGTTACTCTTTTCTTAATCTTTTTATGTTTTTCTTTCTTTTAAAAAGCAAAATATCACCTAGGTTTAATTACCTACGAAATAAAACTCGAATGAATGTTTACACATATTAAACAATGATTATGTAAGTGACAAAGCCGAAGTAATTTTCTAAATTGTAAACAAAACCATTCAAAGTTTTCCCCGCGTGGCATAGCTGTGCTACAGGTTTCCATTACTCAACAGAATAATTTAGAAAATTTCCCGAGTAACGATTCCTTCCTCTACCTTACAAATGTCTAATAAATGCGGTTGTTAATTTTATTACGATATCATTTGGTTTAGTCGTAATGAGTGACGTTTAATCTTCTAGTAGAATAATAATACCAGATTTAAAAATCTAAAAATCCCACATGTTACTTATGGAGATGTATGATATGCATAGATGTTGACAGTATTTGTAAAGATGCGCCCCCACATTTTGAGTGGCCCCTCGTTTGGCCCCGCCGGGTTATTTTATTCTTTTTTTGTCACTGAAAAACGTGGGATTTTTAGATTTTTAAATCTGGTATTATTATTTTATTTTTTTTAATTATTAACTCAACGAAGTAACCATGTGTTACGCAACAATCGGATAAGCCCCATACAAAAGTGAAAGTTGCCGAAAGTTGACCTAAAAATGCACCTAGAAAGTTGAAAGTTGTTTAAGCGTGCATTGTCATCGGGTTCTGAGCTACCCTGAAAGTTTCAACTCGCTAGGTGGCCGGGAAGTGCCTCAAAATTGAGTTGCAAGAATCCAACTGCACAGACAGACAGACAGACAGACAGACAGACAAACAAGAAAGCGACCTGAGAAAAACGTGGGAAAAAAGTGGGAAAATAAAAAAGCGTAGAATTCAATACAAATTTACGTGTCTTGACTAAACCACAGTTTTTTTCAACAAGCTTAGTAATTAAATTAATATATTTATGTTATTGTTTTTCTTTTTATTGTTCCCCAAATTACCTACATCCATAGCACACAGTACACACACGTATCGTACCGTATTGTACCCTAATAATGTCTTTCACTTAAGGGTGAGAGACCTGGAGTCCCGAAATACAGGAATTTCCTAGTTAAGGCTCCAGTCCGTCCAAATGTTTAAAGTATTGTACCCATTGTTATGCCCATGTATTTGTTACTTTGGGGGAAATAATTATTTTTTTCATTTTCATATATTACTTACTAGCGGCCCGTCCCGGCTTCGCAAGGGTGGACAAAATTCTTTAAATTTTTTCTAGCATTCAATTTAGCCTATGACACTCAGCAATAATGTGCCGTTCTATTGGTGAAAGAATTTTTAAAATCGGTTCAGTAGATCCCGAGATTACCCCTTACAATTTAACAAATATACAAACACACAAACTTTACTTCTTTAGAATATTAGTATAGATTTATTATTCAATATTTACAGTGATATATGTATTTAATGAGTTATTTAATTTTATAATTTTTAGATATTTTATCATTTTCAATGCTATATTATAAGATAAATTAACGAGAGGATGTTCGTCTCATTAATGAAACAACGCTGGCCTATAGCGTAAAATCAGAAAGGTACAAGAAAATTTCGACGCGTATCCACATGGCTCGGTAGCTGAATTGGGAGAGCATTGGACCTGATTTCCAAAGGTTGCGGGTTCTATTGCCGCCTGAGAATTCACTTGTGACCCGAGTCGATTTTTTCTAGTATTTTTCTATTATAATGAGTTATTTATTTAAACAAGAGATTGGTCTAAATATTATGCACTTATCAACGTTGTTCCCGTTGCGATTCTAGACAACATAACTGTTCAGTATTATATACAGAATATTACTTACTAAAAATGTTATTTAACAGCGGAAGAAGATGCCAACTTGTCATAATTTTATAAGTCTTATAAGAGTTTCCATCCGTTTTTGTTAATGAGGTCAATACTGTATCCTTCAATATATAGTTAAGGGTAAGATGAACCTAATTCCAAAATTGTATGCAATTCGGTTCACAGTAAAAAAATCACAATTTTATAAGATTAGTCTTATAAGAGTTTCCATCCGTTTTTGTTAATGAAGTCAATACTGGATCCTTCAATATATAGTTAAGGGTAAGATGAATCTAATTCCAAAATTGTATGCAATTCAGTTCACAGTAAAAAATTCGGAGCAATAATGCTTCAATGACTGCACTAATAGGGACGAATACAGGGAAAGCAAAAAAGTTGTCCAAATAATGTTGTTTTTCCCATGTAAATTGTTTTTGTTTCTAATTTAAGTTTATTTCGTTTAATTTAAGTAAATATAAGTTTATTTTGTTTATTTGTAATTAAAAATTTTATCGATTTTATTATAACTGCACATTCATATAATTCATTGTAATTCAAAATAATTAAATTCAATAATTCAATATAATTTGTAAAATCATTAGTTGATAAGTAAATTTTAATGGGAAGTTGTCAAATATTTATTGTAATTTTTAAATCACGCTTATAATTTTTAGAATGCTGTCAATCTTATAATTGTTGTGTTTATAGGTACAGTACTTATTATAAACTCTGTATTAATGTTGAATGAACGCAATGTTAGTGTTGCTTATTAAATAAAAAATAAAGCAAGCGATCGCCCACCACTCAAGCACATTATGGTTATCTATTTCAAGTGGTTTCAATTTGAGAGTGGGAAATATATTATACTTTCAATAATAATGTTTTACTTAAATCTAAGATCACAAATTTGTTGTTTGTCTGTCCGCTCTTTTTCCCGCTCCTTTTCCATTGTATATGCGTTACCATAGCAACGCGATAACCGCAAGTAGTTCGTCTACCGGACGCTAGATGGCGCTAACGGAAAAATATTTAATAATAGAAAATTTTTAAAGAATTTTGTCCATCCGTGCGAAGCGTGGACGGGCCGCTAATTTATTTAAAAAAAAATGTAAATCAAAGGTTTGTTCTAAAAAATAATTCTAAAAAGCATGGGTTTTCTATTTTGTATCTTATTTTTCATTTGTCCATTTCAAACAAAATTTTAATGAATAAAAGTATTAAAATCACCCTCAACAAAAGATTTTTGCTAATTTGAAATAGCTGTATTTGAACAGAATATCATAATTGCTAAATAGTTATCACAATATCTTACCTTGGCTTTAGTTTTCTGCATACGAGTTGTGATCCGAACTCCGTCTGTAGATACATCCACTGTCACCTTACGTTTTTTCACTCCTTTCGCCTTGAACTCATACTGTAAATAAACAAACAAACATTTTACATTCTGAATTTGCAACCTTTTAGTATAAATAATTATTTCTTTTGACCCATCAGTACTAAGTTCAGGTTGAAGCTCCGACTTAATAGATTCCCCTACTTTTACTGATCATTAAAATAATATTAACGTTTGTAATAAATAAAATTATTAAACCAAATGGCTGTTTCATCTTAATCGATTGTCCAAACATATGTAAAAATGTTTTTTTCCAATACGAGAGAATGTTCCTCTCATTGATGAAACAACGCTGGCCTACAGCGTAAAATAGGAAAGGTACTAGAAAATTTCGACGAGTGTTCACAAGGCTCGGTAGCTCAATTGGGAGAGCATTGGACCGGATTTCCAAAGGTTGCGGGTTCGATTCCCGCCTGAGAATTCACTTGTGACCCTAGTCGATTTTTTCTAGTATTTTTCTAAAAACACACATTTGTTGTTTGTGTGTGTTGTCTGTCCGCTTATTTTCCATTGTATCAATTAACGTTACCATAGCAACGCGTTACCGGGCCAGCTAGTATATATACTCTAAAAACTCAAATTTCTCGTTTGTGTGTTTGTCTGTCCGCTCTTTTTCCATCTTATCAACTAACGTTACCATAGCAACGCGTTACCATAGTGACGCGTTACTATAGCAATGCGTTACCAGGTCAGCTAGCTTTTTTATAAGATCGCATTGAAAAATGCATAAAATATATAAAAATAATATTTCGTGTTAAAATTTCTCACAAAAATAGAATATAGTCTTAATAAATTAGTAAAAATATATTTAGATTCCGATCGTTTTTGTATAAGGTATAATTTTAGTAGTAGTCAGTCTCATTGCATAGGACTTATGAAGCCTTGATATAGTAATTAATATATATTGTTTGCTTTCACTGTTTGCTTGACTGTATTTTAAATGTTTATTGAATAAAAACATATTATTTTTATCTCATCTCATCCCTGTATGTCTATTTCATTTAAATTATCTAACATTTATAACCATCATTTTGGAGCTTAAAATACAAAAAAATTGACGCGTTTTAATAATTGCAAAACGCTAGTCTATTTGTTTGAATTGTCTTATGTTGCTTCTAAAACACATATTTCATTTTTAAAAACTATACAAAAATCTTTGTAATGTATAAGCAGCATATAAAAATTATAGCTTTTTTATTTTATTTTTAATAAATTTGTATAATTTTTTATTCAAAATAAAATACTTAATACGCAAGTTAATTCCGAAAACGTCCATCATTTTTTATACAATATTCATTCACTAAATAAGGGACAAGATCTATATCTATGAGTCCTTTATTTTTGCAGCTGGTATTCCTGTTGTTGTTAAGATTGTCTGGACTTATTCAAGTCAGTCGTCATTACAGTATTTTTACTTAATGATTCTCACAAACATTTTTTGATCATGATTTTAATATCCAACCTCAATTTTCTTTAAATTCAAGCAAGAGAACCACGAAATGAAACAAGTGAAAAGGAGCCAGAACGTCAGAACGTTAATGAAACACAATAACATGTAAAAAATTGTTACTTTTCCGTAAAAAAATTACTATCACTAAATAAAAATTTAAGAGGAAATTTCGATAGATTAGGTACCAAGCTATGGTATCTAAACAACTCCAAAGTAATGGAATAAAAATGAGAACCACCTTAAAAATTAAACGTCCTATGAAAATGCGCTCGCAGATGAGAATCGTTCTTAGGCAAAAGCAGCGTCATTACCTAAAAGGCGGGAATAATTTCATAAAGGCGGAAGTTGGCGAACAATTAGGTTCGCGGGAGGTATTAATAAGCTGAGAGGATTTTTATTAAGGAATTCAAAGTGAGAATAAACCGTGCCTTATTTTAGTAAAATTTTATGTCAGCAGCTCTTAGCATTATAATTAAGTTTTTAAAAAGAGCTGCTTGAAAAAGGCTGTGTTGTAATGGACAACTTACTGCTGCTATTATACTTTACTCGAAGTGTTTTCAATGATACTACTTTATTCGTACAGTATTGTTTGACAGAAAAAATATTATTGAATATTGCACATAAAGTATTAAAGACCTGTTCAAAATTATGTAACAATAAAAAAATGTTGTTTAAATTCAAAAAGTTCGAAACGTTTGCAATAATTAGTAATAACTAGCCGACCCGGTAACGCGTTGCTATGGTAACGTTAAAAGAGCGGGAAAAAGAGTGGGCAGACAAACACACAAGCAACAAATTTGTGTTTTTAGAGTATATACTAGCTGACCCGGTAACGCGTTGCTATGGTAACGTTAAATGAGCGGGAAAAAGAGCGGACAGACAAACACAAACAACAAATTTGTGTTCTTAAAGTATATATTATGTTTGAGAATAGGTCTAGATGTTTATTACTCGCTCAAAAGGTTATATCCGATGGCACCATTAAAGAAGCATAGAGAGAAATTACACCGAACTCAAGTGTCTAATGTTCAACAATAATGCATGTACTTGCATATGATAATACAAGCGACATATGAAGCCATATAATGCTACAATTTAGCAAATAAAATTATCAGCCAGCGAGCTTTAGTCCCGAAATTTACACCCCATATTACTTTGAAAATAAAAAAGAAAATAACTTTATTCAAATGCATTTAAAAATAAGTTGTTTTGAATCGTCCAACATTTTTACTTACTATTCCGGACGTCTTTTGACTGACAAGAAGAATGGGCGGAAGAAACTCGTCAGCTTTTCACAGAATTAACGAAATTTACAATATAATACGTCGTCACCATACACAATTCACAAAAAAAATTTTTTCGTTGATTACAACAAAGTCAACAAGTATCTGTACTTACTTAAAGTAAGTATCCCTGAACGTTACTATAACCTACAGGAAATAAACGACAAATTTAAGAAAGCAACAAGACGTATGTTTAGTATTAGTCAATAATACTGAAGGTTAAAGCAGACCCATTTCCCAAGGCAGCACCCGTTCACGAGCATGACGCATGATACAGCCATCGCTTCGCTCAACCATATCTTAGGGAACGCAACGACCCGTACCACATGCCACCACCCAAGAAATGTATTAAGAGAGCATGTCATACTCTAACTATTGTCCCCGGCAAATAAGTTGAACATGATTTTTAAATCACGTGACATGCGCAGAGTGAATAATGTACCTAAACTTGCTACTGCGCATGTCACGTAATTTCAAAATCATGTTTAACTTATTTGCCGGAGACTATACCAGTAATAATTTGGTCAAAGTAAGATCAAAATTACATTACACTAATTTGCACACGGAAGGAAAGAAAAACGGTAATTTGAAAGATCTCTGAATCGTTTTAAAAGATTTTTCAATTTCAATATTTTTGTGGGTTTTTTGATTTCGATTCGAACAGGCAATCGAATATATTGTAATTACATGTAATGAAATTTATATTTTCTTGCATACCTAACTAAAAGAATACTATCAAGACCAAGTTATTTAACCAATCATAAAATTGTGCGTTGTTGTTTTGATACGATAGCAAATTGTAAAATTACAACATATTACAACCCGGTTACAATATCTGTGGACCTGATGACGTCACGTCAGCGCACCGTACCTAATACGGTGCACAAAACAAAAGCGCGGGGAGGTGACAAGAGAACGGGGAGGGGGCTTGACATTCCAGCAAGGTCCACAGATATTGTAACCGAGTTATACGCGTGGCACGAAAAGGAGGGAGTCAGGCCCTCCTATCTTCAATTTTTATTAAAGATTCCAAATTATATATTTATTGACCAGAAGAGCGATAGCCGTTAGACGTAATAGCTGAAGTTCTGTGGTCTGATCCTAGCGTACAAATAAAAAAAAAATTAATAACGAACAAAATCAAGAGAAATTATTAATTAACTTATTAACATCAGTAATAAATTCATACGTAAGGAACTAATATTAAGCTTCTACATCATATATGAAATTGGCGCAGTAAGGTATTAGTGACGTCACTGTGTGGAATCGATAAAGAGCAACTTGTATGCATTAAATATAACCCGCGCATTTATAATCTATAGATATTTCGCTAAATTGATGCTTTGATGTTTGATAACTTTTTAAAAACACAGCTGTTCTTTTCGTTAGTATTTATTTGCTATACATGCCTAAATAACGAGCAATGAAACACATAGAATTTAATAACCAATCTAAGATCACATTTCTTGTTCTTCTGTCCGCTCTTTTTCCATTGTATCTATTAAAGTTACCATAGGAATAACATTACCATAGCTATCTAAGATCACATTTGTTGTTTGTCCGTCCGCTCTTTTTCCAGCTCTTTTTCCATTGTATCAATTAACGTTACCATAGCAACGCGTTACCGGGTCAGCTAGTCTATAATCTAAGATTACAAATTTGTTGTTTGTCCGTCCGCTCTTTTTCCATTGTATATGCGTTACCATAGCAACGCGTTAACCGCAAGTAGTTCGTCTACCGGACGCTAGATGGCGCTTACGAAATAATATTTAATAAAAGAAAAAAAATAATGAATTTTGTCCACCGGTACGAAGCCGGGAAGGGCCACTAGTGATCAACTATTTACTTAAATTTCATATTGACAATATTTCATAGATAATATTATCCAAGACTTATAGCACAACGGAGGCACAAAAACTTACGCTTAGCGCCATCTCTGATACCGTACATATAACTTTCAGATACCTACATACAAAAGTAAGAATATATGCAAAATTTCTAAGACATATCAATTGCCGAGTTACAAGGTCGTTCTTTTTATAGCATTTTCATGTTGCTTTTTAATTTACTGTGGCTTCCTTTTTAATAACATAAATATCTTGACAAATTATTTGGTAAGACTTGTCATATAAATACTTAGCGATGCTTATGTAAGCTTGCGGCTGCCGTGGAGTATGGAAGCTTAGAGATTATCCCGAGTTTTGACGAACGATATCTTTTCAAATTCATTGATTAATGGCGCAGTAGTACGTGCTTTATACATTAAATTGTAAAGATAAGCCACGTTCACAGTCATCACAGCCCCAGTCATAGAGTTATCAATAAATTAAAATTCCTAATTTCTCCTTGTTTCGGTATAAGCTCTAAGCCCACATTAAGTATTTGCCACAATTAACCAAAACAAAAGGTTTTTGACGAACACAGTAATCATTTTATTTGTAAATATTATTTGTATTTTATTAGGAAACTAAAGTGATTCTCAAGAGCTTTGACATATTAGGCAATTGTTTTTAGATATAAAATACGTGTGTAAAAAACAACTACGCCTCCGAGCTATGATACGATACTAGCTCATAGTAGAAGTTGAAATACGTTTGTAAAATTCGACACGTTTGCCAGTGTCTTGGTAGCTCAGCGGTCAGAGCACTCGCCCGGATTGCGAAAGGTCGTGAGTTCGAATCCTACCTGAGGGCTCGGAGGCGTAGTTGTTTTTTACGTATTTTAAATCTTATATTAAGCAATTGGTTGTTTAGAGTAATAAACGAAATAGATCTACGATGATGGACAAAGGGATAATTTTGGAATCCACAGACAGATGGTCGAGAATTTCGACGATTTAGAAGATTAATTACAGTTTAAGGCCGTAGTGTTAATTTAAAATGGCCTATCTAGGTTTCAGAAGTTTAGACTTTTATCTTTTATTGTTCCTGCTGTGGGTTCGTTCTTAAATATTTTCAATACCTATTTTCAAAGAACTTTTAAGGATTTATAACGGTTTGTATAAGGTTGGAATGTCATATATAACGGAGTTTATCTTAATTCAGTGATCATTTCATTTGCTATCAATGTCATACTTTGTCCAATGTAGGATGATACTTTTGACAGTTGACACCTATATAGAGGGTATAAAGTTGCTATTGCAATGTCAAGCCAAACATAAGGAAACAAACGCAACCTTAGTACGTAGCAATAAGGAAGTGACACCTGTCAAAAGTATCATCCTACATTGGACAAAGTATAGGTATAGTACTTGCATCGTACAGTTTGTATTCCTTAAATAATTTTATCACATTTCGCGGATTTTCATTTCATTATAACAGCTTTTCGATAACAAGTAGGATATTGAGTTAAGGAAATGAAAATTAATCCATTGGAGAGTTGTACTTCAATGATTCAAGCAAAATCGGATTTCCAGCGGAGTTAACCATGTTTTAAAATTTTACTGAGAGAATAAACACAGCTTTTGGTGTTCGTTTTTACTTCATCAAATAAGAAAGATTATAATTTTTCTGTCTTATCGAAGTTATACTTCTTTAGGCGCGTTATGAAAAAATGTTGAGACTGAAATTTTACGATGCGCGCGCATCACTGCAACACAGAAGTTACAGTGTGAAGTTGGCCGCAAAAGTGACATAGAATAAACCAGCAGAATGAAGTTGGCCACTAATTTTGAATGTGTGAGTGTGTGCGTGATTTTAAATTATATAATGTGGTAGTTAAAAGTAATTTATATTAAATTATAATAACAATTTTATATTATATAATAACAATATAACAATTCTATTTAAAAGTGGTTTTTATTTTATAAACTGTTTAAAGTGCGTTTATTGATTAGAGGTTAACTGTCGGAATGTATTCTTTTTATTTGTTTATAATATAAATTATTATTATTTTTACATTACTATTGGTTAAACAGTTTATTTTAATGGTTTTTGATATATTACTTAATTCTGTATACAGATATATAGGAAATCTGTTAATCTTTTGACGCTTCTTACTGATCACTATATAATTTATAAAATCTTTCTTTTCACAGAAAAAGAATACGAGCACACGGGGAAAATTTTTAGTTATCTTTGTTTAGTAACGATAAAGAAGTATAACTTTTTACGTGCGTACATAAGTACACACAACGGTTTTTTTTAATGTATTATTGAATTGTCTTTAAAAACTATACCTATATAATCTCAAATTTGCTGCGTTCTAATATAGTTTTCATAGCTTAGAATTCCGATAACAAAACTTTGAGTGAATCAGTTGCCACATAACCCAAATTGAATTCAAACTGTCTTAGATGTCTGCCGAAAATTGCAAACAACAAAAATAGTTCTGGAACAGTACGGTCAGTACACGAATCTGAAAACGTGGCTAGGGTTGGCGCAACAAATCATATGAAGACAAAACCTCGAACATCTATAGGGAACATATATAATCCAGTAAATTTTTAAATACATATTTTTCATTCTTCTCAAATTTTATAATTATATTTTATTATTTAAACATTTTGACCAACACCTTACCTTATAGCATAAAATTGTCCCTTTAATGATTTGAAACTTAACCTTAAAATACATAAGTTTTTGTATTCTTTTTTTTTCGCCTAGACGACTCAATAAAACACTTTAACACAATATATGTAGGTAAGAAATACAAAAAATTCCTGTAGGTAATTATCAAAACAAATCACCAATTTCATACGTAAGCACCTATTGAAATTTCAATTGTTCATACTGGCGGCCCGTCCCGGCTTCGCACGGGTGGACAAAATTCTTAAATTTTTTTCTATTATTAAATATTTGCCGTTAGCGCCATCTAGTGTCTGGTAAACGAACTACTAGCGGTTAACGCGTTGTTATGGTAACGCATATACAATGGAAAAAGAGCGGACAGACAAACAACAAAGGACATTGTCCAATTTTGGCCATTTGTGGACACGATGCTATACACACACACATTTAGCAATATTTTTATTTAAGATAATGTTATTTACCAAAAAGTTTGTATAAATTCACACTTCAAAAATTAAACATTTTTTTAGTATTTAATTTGAATTTTGCAATAATTTGCTTCGGCATGTTGGTTCCAGTGTTGCTAACATAAAACATCAAAAATCTACCAATTCGTATCGATAGTAGTTGATGCCTCAGTTGTATTAATTGTATTACACAATGTTCAGTATTTTTCCGCAAGATTTGGGATTCAGTGAATGTTATTGATAGATTATACAAATATTTAAATGATTTGATGACTGAATTGGTATATTAACATTTTTTGGAATAACGTGTACCAAATCGAATAATCGATTTTCAAAATGATCATTTTTTTCGACATGGCAATAAAAAACAAAAAATGACAATTTGGTCGTGTCAAAAAGTGAGACTTTATTCGCTTTGTTTTCTGCATTTTAATGCATAGAAAAACATCTAAATATAATTTCTGATACAAAGCTAGGCTTATATTTTGTCTTTTAATGATGTAAACTATTCTATCTATCACATATGATTAGCTAAATGTTCTGTCCATGAGAGGCCAAGGTGTATATAGAGAGTGGACAACCTCCTTTGTGATCTTAGATTACAGATTTTGGAGTTGTTCTTTAATTTCTTATTTATAGACTTTAAAGGCCACCTTTACAAACAACTGAATGGTGCTTCGCAAAATTCAACATTATTAACGGGAAGAGAGAGTGAGAAAAGAGAGAAACCATTTGAGTTCGGAGGTTTTGCTCTTCTACGACGTGAAACATTTTATTTGTAACATGTAAGAGAGATTCTCGTTTTTAAATTAAAGTTTTCTACGGATATTTGTTATGAAATCAAGCAGACCATATAGTTTTTGCAGCCATTGGAGCGGAACAAAACTATTATCAATGATATAATCATTAACCAGTAAATGACGACAATATTTAATCAAAAGGTTATCTATAATCTAAGATCACAGTGGTTTGTGTTTGTCTGTCCGCTAAGGTTCTTTTTCCCGCTCTTATTCCATTGTACACGCGTCACCATAGCAACGCGTTAACCGCAAGTAGTTCGTCTACCGGACGCTAGATGGCGCTAGCGGAAAATATTTAATAATAGAAAAAATTTAAAGAATATTGTCCACCCGTGCGAAGCCGGGACGGGCCGCTAGTACTCAATAAAAAGTTTGTATTCAATAATGTTTAGTAAATTTTAGAATTCCTTAAGAATGAAAACTTTCAAAAAGCGCGCGCGCTTTGTTTCAATGCGAAATCCCATAGAGCCAACGTGTTGTGGTCATAACTTCTTTTTTTCGAATTTCAAAATTCGGGCACCATCACGATCTAGCCCTAAACCTGTTTATTCGATTCATTATGAAAATCGGGTAAGAACTCATAAAGTCATGGCGTCACATACGTTTTGTCATTGAAGCTGATCCATGTGATCCAATTAAGGCAAAAGTTTCATAAAAAAGCTATCTTTTTTGTTATTTTTTACATGAAAGCTAAATTCGCGCTATTTTTACTGTGATCACCTATGAAATTGACAATTTTTGGGTGCATATATCTGAAAAATCTTTTGAATTTATCCATAATCTAAGAACACAAATTTGTCGTTTCTGTGTTTGTCTGTCGGCTCTTCTTCCCGCTCTTTTTCCATTGTATACGCGTTACCATAGCAATGCGTTACCGGGTCAGCTACTATTTCTTTAATTACAACATCTTTAGTAAAGGAATTTTGTTTATTTTATGGGACATTGTCTTAGCTCGTTATAACAAATGAAACTAAGAGAAACAACTGCTTTTTTTAAATAACGAACACTCATTGTTCGTCGTCAGTCGTCGTCAACGTCAGTCTTCGAAAGAAAAAGTAAAAAATATGTCCTGGATTCCAAATAATTACACGAGCTGAAGTTTCCCTTGTCGCTTATGTTGTGTGCACCGTATTTAAAACCAAATGACTAATGGTTTTGCTAAGGATCTAATATTTCAAATTCTGTTAGCAGCATTGGTAAGGAATTTCCCGATCACTTCGAAATGAGATCGTATTCAGGTTTAAATTACGAACGTTGTCGCAGAAATTCTGGTTAGAAGTCACGAGTTTATATAAAAAGGCGCTTTTAGAATTTACTACATTTCCTACGTAACTTTTCCAATAATTCTATATCTATTAAAATCATTATTTGAATACTTTCGAACATAATAAGTGTTGCGGACTCCTTGCAACTATTCTTTAAGTTTTTCGGTTCAAATTATTGTCAAAATTATGAGTGTTTTTCCGTATCCTAGTTAAGTTGGTTGTGTTTTGTGGTTTGGTTGTCTTTGACGTGTTTTGTAATTTGCTATCAATTTCAGTGTTAATATATATTTCTTTCATTCATAATACAGTCCATCATTGTAGTTAGTGTTCGTCTCTTTCAATAAGAAAGCTATTTTCAAGTTATTCGTTTACAAATATTACTTAGCTTAAAGTTCGCTACTTACAGCAATATAAAAGCACTCGACCGCGAAAACCTAAATCATAACTGGATACAATACAATTTAGTATTGTTATTTTTCGGAAAAGATAATTATTAACCTTCACAATGAAGTTCTGTAAGTGAAACCGCTATTAATCACGTTTATCTTTACGTTATGGTCTGCGACAGTTACAGATGCCGTCGTTTAGCCTGCTCCTCAACAGATCCCAGTTTTAAATAGATTATTTGTATATCAATCTACTTGAAGAATTTTGTTAATTAAAGTCTGTACCATATTTTGTGTATTACTTAGAATCAGCTTATGCTTGCAACTTAAAACCCGTGATATTCGGTTCTAATACGTATCAACTCCTGTTTCATTAATCAATAGGATTTGTTTAGAATTGTGATGTATTCTAATGCGACATATGAATTAAGGAATATATTGATATGCGACATATTTTTTCCTGTAGGGGTATTATAGGTAGTTTGTTATAAAAATACAAAAAACAGGGCGACACCGTCAGCTTTTATGGTCCGTTCCTGAAATGTATTCATAGTTATCGCAAATCAAGCGGCTATGGAAAATTGGGATGATGACTGAATTTTAATTTTCACGTCTCGTCATAATATATTGAAATACCGTAGAAAAAGATACAATCCCGTGAAATCAGAATTAAAATCGGCTTAGAAATACATTAGATACAAGCATTTTAAGTTGTTCATTTGGAAGCGATTAGACAGAGAGATCCGACATCAACAGTGACGTCACTTTTTAGTACGGCCATATAAACTCCATGTAAATTTCCGTTTTGCTAGAGGGAGATGGAGCAAAATATTCAATACCTTATATCTTGCTTGTTTTTTAAGTTATATGAAAACCGATATTTTTTCTGGCTGTTTATTATAGAAATGAGCTTCTATTAAAGCAAAAAAAAAAAAATTTTGTTATCTAGCCTATTGTGTACGCTTGAAATCTGGGTTGAAAACTGTTAGGGGCAGTGGTATTTATGGTATAAACACAGTTTCACCTGAACCATATCCATTGAAAACTTTAGCTTCTATGATTTTCGTTGTTAAAGAAGTTTTCGTAGATTTCTCATGTACAATGTAAATGAAATAAGATTACTTTGAAGCATTAGCCGAACCGCAAGTTTCAAGCGTTATTTTTTGTACAGGAAAATAAATTAAAAAAAAATATCTGAAATAACTAACCAATCCACATAGCAAGTTAAGGAAATACGTATATTCACAACCAGGCCTCAAAATTTTTTTATTATTTCTTTCATCTAAAAATAGTAACAAAATCATAAAGCAAAATATCCTCAATTTATCGTTCTTCTAGGAATTAATAGTCATATACCGTTCTCAGAAAAATCATACTTTATTATATATGATACGCGCTATATGATGAAGTCACTGAAGTAAACTTCGAAAATGTTCTTGTTAGCGCGTTCTAGGAATTAGACACAATTGAATAATGCCACGTAGACAGTCTCCATGGTTAGAACATATTATAAATAAAATAAATAGCGGCATTTTTATGAGTTGCCACAATACAAATAAAAATAAAGATAATTTTTTTATTATAATACAGTTTCAATGAAACAAAGCCTAAACGTTGCTCCAATTTAAGCTTTACTTATCTGAGAAAACTGCTAACCATACGTGCATTAGTTAAAGGGATTAGCGTGGTTACACAGGCAGTAATATCAATATTACAAACTACATTTTTCAGTTATGTTGCCCTTTTATATCGCCCACACTCACTTTTTAATAAATTTATTTAATTTGCAGATACAAGGTTTTTACCGTTTTATTATATTATTTTTTATTTATTTATGATCTAAAGAAAAAACCACAATAATAACACATAGGTTAGGTGTAATCATAAACTCATTCGAGTTTTACCATTTATACATTACTACACAGATAGATATAGCGACCCCTCCCGGCTTCGCACGGGTGGACCAAATTATTAAATATTATTCCGTTAGCGCCATCTAGCGTCCGGTAGACGAACTACTTGCGGTTAATGCATTGCTATGGTAACGTTAATTGATGCAATGGAAAAAGTGTGGGGAAAAGAGCGGATAGACAAACAACAAATTTGTGATCTTAGATTAAGATTATAACAATATGTATAATATGAATAAAGGCGGTTCCTAAAAGCAATTTAATAAATTGACGCGAATAAACTAAGTAAAAAGACATTGTGTAGCAATTTAGTAAATCAGGTAATCGTTCAACAATCCGGTGAATTGCATTTCATTTTCACTAACAATTAATCGTGTTTGCAGTTTGACTATTCAGTTAAAGTACTCTACAGCGTTTAGATTAAATTCTAGTGTTTCCAACTATGTAGGATGAAGTAAACTGAATGGAACGCGCAAGTGTCTTATTACATAAATGCTAATCGAGTCTAATGTAGAATTTACACGAAATTCCTTGGGTTACCAGCGTCAGGTGCTTTTATACTGACTTGAGGATAAGTATTTTTCAATAACTATTACAGGTTAAATGAAAAATTGATGTGTACTTCACACTTTTTGATTTGTATAGGCACATAAAAAATATGTGTGATTCTGTCAAAACTAGCGGCACGTCCCAGCTTCGCACGGGTGGAAAAATTTATTGTTTATTGTTTACTTATTGTTTATTCAGGAAACAACAGCTATTTACATTACACATAAATACTTAATTAAGAAAAAAGAGTTTGCACATTAGCCTAATAGTTTCCACCTCTAGTTGGTACAGATAAAGGTGTGTTGAGTGACAAAAGTGCGCATATGCTATAAACTATTTAGTGAAAACTAATACATTAGATAAAATAAAATGAAAACAACAAATACATACTTATCAAGACGTAATCTACAAAAAGCAATCAAATGACACTAATCAAAACCCCACAGAAGGCTTCGAAAACGACTAAGTTTTTCGTGAAATATGTCGATGTGATTAAATGTTCCATTGAACTCGTTTGCGGCTCTTATTATAAAACTATTTTTCCTATAATTAACCCTGCACAAAGGTGAAGCAAAAGTATATTAATTGCGTGCGTTAATTCTTGAGCACTTAATATTCAATTTACCTAACAAATAAGGAGAATCAACCAAATTATTAATAATTTTATACAGCATTACTTGATCTCTGTGAACTCGTCGGGCAGTCAAAGACTTCATCACACCTGCATCAAAATCCCTATACCTATACTTTAAACGTCTTTTGAATTTGTTTTGAATATTCTCTAATAAATTGATGTATTTTGAATATAACGGGTTCCAAACAGTCGAGGCATATTCCAATTGAGACCTTACATAAGAATTATATAGTATTATTAGTGTCTTAACATTTCTGAAATCTGTACTCTGACGTAGAATAAATCCTAATAATGTATATGCCTTACCCGTAATTTTACTAAAGTGCAAATCCAAATACAAACCACTATCCAAAATGACTCCCAGGTCCCTCACCTCATTTACCCTATCCAAGGCTTTGTCGTTAATCTTGTAGTTAAAAGAAATTGTTTGCTTTTTTCTTGTAAATGTAATAACATGGCATTTTTTAATGTTCAAATGTAACTTATTCTGATAACAATGTTCAGATAGACGGTTTAAATCACTTTGAAAATTTTCACAGTCCTGAAGGGATTTCACTACCGAAAATAATTTAGTATCATCAGCGTTTAATAATAATTTTGAATTTTGACAACATTTGGTGACATCGTTAATAAAAATGTTAAACAATAAAGGGCCTAGATTGGAGCCTTGGGGCACACCGGACGAAATTGGTATGAAGCTAGATGTAAAACCCTTGCAAGTAACAGCCTGCGATCGATTTCTTAGATAGGAAGTAAGCCAACGCAACAGGTCGCCATGTACACCGATTGCTTCCAGTTTAGAAATGAGTAATAAATGACAAATTTTATCAAAAGCTTTGGAATAATCGGTATACACGGCGTCTACCTGATGTCCTTCCTCCATGGATTCAAGAACAGAATCGAGAAATTCACAAAGGTTACTCTCAGTAGATCGTTTAGCCACAAAACCGTGTTGGTGGATTGATAATAATGGACTTATTACAGGATAAAGAGAGTCGTATATAATTTTCTCAAATATTTTAGGTAAAATAGATAATTTAGAAATACCACGATAATTACGTACGTTATGTTTGTCACCATTTTTGTGTATTGGGACAACAAATGATCGCTTCCATGTTAGCGGCATGACTCCGGAGGACATTGATAGCTTAAAAAGAAAGGAAACAGGGGTTGATAGTTGCTTACTGCATCTCTTCAAAAATATAGGATGTATGTCATCTGGTCCTACACCCTTAGATATGTCAATTTTAGAGAGATACTTTTCAACGGTTTCCCGCGCCATCGAGACTGTACTGATTACAACAGAACCACCATCAGTCAAATGCTGGTCACTCATGAGGACATTCGAATCTTCATCTTCAAATACGGACTGAAAGAATGTATTAAACAAATTAGAAATACCTTGGCCGTCACGCGCTACCTGGCGGCGGAATAGAATTAACATTTTGTTTTGATTTAATAAATGACCAAAAGTGTTTGGAGCAATGGCTAATATTATTTTCCGATCGTTCAAGAAACAAATGATAACAAGTAACTTCTAATTTCTTTACAGATTTTCTTAATTCTGAAAATAACTCGTAAACAGAGCGTCTACTATAAAATTTCCATTTTTTGTGTATTTTATCTTTATACACATCGTTAGCTTAATGAGGACACAGCCTTAATGCCTTTCTTTTAACAAACAAAAGCTATAGTATCAGTTTTAAACTATAGACCTAACTTTAATCCATGTTTTTAAATTACGGGGCATAATGTTTATATCGAGCAAAGCCGGTATCATAAATCAGTTTACATGTAAAAAAATAGTGCTGCTGCTATCGTGGGCGTATGAAATTTATATCAACCGCTCATATTAATTATAAATGCTATTTACATATTTACTCAGATTAAACTACGTTCCACGATTTTATTTTTGTGTCTGATCAAAGGGATGAGGAGATTGATAACTGCTGCTTAGAACTTACCTAATTATTTTTCAGCTTTTTGTACATGATCTATATTATTATTCTTTTTAATATATCCTTTTAAGGTACAAATTACTACCCTATTTTATTTGATGCTCTTCAAACTTTTGTGTTAGCAACACGTAATTGTTACCTGAAATATTAATGGCGCATGATGCGGCTATCAATACGAGTAAATTAGTGTCGCATGCAACTTATAAGTTCAAAATTTAAAGTACTTGAACATGTTAACTTTGTTGATTGGAGCAGAGCGGGCGAAGTTCCCATGGATCAGCTTCAATGGCGCAATGTCTGTTACGCCATAACTTCCCGTGTTCTTAGCCGATTTTAAATTTTTTTGTGTGGAATCAAATCAACAGGTTTAGGACCAGAATGTGACGGAGCCCGAATTTTGAGATTCTCAAAAATTCCCATCGAAACATTTTGACGTGACAACGTCTTATAAATTGGTTTGCCGGGTGACACTTCAAGAAACTGCGTTACGCTCCGCTCACGTTATGCGCTTACAATGAGAGCGAGTGAGAGGCACGCGTCCCTTCCACTCGGGCATGGTTAGCCCGCCTAAGAGCGAGAGAGACAGACATAAAAAGTGGAAGGGACGCGTGCCTATAAATTAATGTTTTAAATATAATTCTTTGTATAAATAAATGTTTTAAATTGTTACTATTATTTCATCCTTCTTCCTACTATACGAATGAATACTCACATTAAAATTATTTTACCACTCAAAGTCGTTGTCACGTAAAACTTTCGCCCGTATACCGACTTTACAGGCAACCAACCAGTTTTCTTTTTCTTTTTAGGTAATACGCTCCGTTCCAATATATGGAGCTAGCGTAGCTTTATGCTTAGCGACTGCATCGCCTAGTATTCCAAATGTAATTATTATGTAAAATGTTGTTATACCAATACTGGCGATAACTCAACTATTTCTTCATGCTGACAGCTTTAAATGATTCTGAAATAATTTAAAAGTTTTGACATTTCGTTTACACATTTACCATTAGCGGGATTTACGAAAAGAAAAGTTGGGCGGAAAGTTAAAGATACCGGTCTTATGTAAAGCTCAAGCTTTGATTGAGTTTTCGTCATGCCTTTATAGAACCTTATTTGATATTTTACTAATAAAACTAATACTAGGCTGCTATTTCAAAAGCACAAGTTAATTAATTTGCTAGTAATATGAAACGAGTACAATTCTAAATTTAATTCACCTCCCACGTAAACCCGAAACCGCTGCTTTTGTCTTACGTTAACAGTTCATTGAGACTTGAATATATTAACTATGTTGGGGAGGCTCTGGAACTTTGTAGCTAGCTTCAAGTAGATACTAATTTATGTACAAGAAGACATACGTATAAGTAAGACAGCTTAAAGAAAAGAAATCAGTGATACGATGACAAAATTAGCAATTAAAAATGAAGACAAGTTTATATAAGTGGTTATTAAAAAAATTTAAGTTCAACCTAAGACCTACTTGTCTAAACGAATCACATGAACTTAAACTCAAAGAAGTTGCGTCGCTTTCACACAGAGCCCCATGGCCACATTTAGGACCTGAGTCCTTATCAAGACGAATGACATGAGCACAACCTCGAAGATTACTTTTTATTATAGCTATTTTGGCGACCTTCCGGCTCCATAATCAGATCAGCTTCGTGTCATAATAGGGAATCGGGTCAAGTTAAACTTGCAATATTTGGTTATAAACAGACCCCGGAATAGGCGAAACTAACTTAAAAGCTTGTAAAAAATGCGATTATGAAAGAACTAGCGGCCCGTCCCGGCTTCGCACGGGTGGAAGAAATTCTTTTAATTTTTTCTATTATTAAATATTTTTCCGTTAGCGACATCTAGCGTCCGGTAGACGAACTACTTGCGGTTAACGCGTTGCTATGGTAACGCATATACAATTGAAAAAGAGCGGGAAAAAGAGCGGACAGACAAACACACAAACCACTGTGATCTTAGATTATAGATTGACGGACACAACACTTAAAATAAGAAAACTGAACAATTGAGAAAGATACAAAGTCCATAAAATAATAGTAAGAATACTGCACAAGATTACAAAAATTTATAAATCTTCTGTTACTATGCAAGATGTAAAAATTAAATAATTTAAAACTAAATGTTAACCAAAATGTTTCCTATTAACTTTAAAACTCATGTAATCCTCATAAATGTATAAAATTTTAAAGAATAGAATATTATTAAGAATAGAATACTATTAAAACATGGTATTAAAGTTCTTACATTTATTTTTAAGTTACACAAATACTTGCCAAATTTTTTGGACTGCAAATTAATTACACCCATATCAAAGACTATAATTGATGTTACACATAATTATTAAAAAGCTCTCTTTTATCTTAGAAAGCTTTATTGCAGAGCCAGTCGTACAGTTTTCTTTGAAATGTATGGCCACTTATTTTTTTTTAATTCAGACGGAATTTTATTATAAATGCTTATACACATACACCGACAACTTTTATTCTATTTGGCCGACTTCGGTGTTTCCTCTAGAACAAGTTTGTCACAGTCCCTTTTTTGTCTCGAGTTTATGTCACTAGCTTTTACAAAGAAATCTTTTTTTGTTTACAAAACAGCAAATCTCATAAATGTACAGAGACGGTACCGTTAGTAGTCCAAGGTTTCTAAATAGTAGCTTACAGGGTTCATCCGGTGCAACACCGCAAATAGCTCTGATACACTTTTTTTGTGCTATGAATGCCCGATTTCTATCTGTTTCATTGCCCCATATCATAATTCCGTAGCGTTATATTGATTCTACATACGCACGGTATGTGGCAATAACAGTTTTCCTATTGGTGACATTTCTTAACTTTTTGATGGCATATACAAATCTGTTGACCCTATTACTTATATTTTCAACATGGACTTTCCAATTTAAATCTTTGTCAATGAATATCCCTAGAAATTTAATGTATGTCATTTCCTTAATTTTATAAGCATTAATTTTAATATTGTAATTTGACTTATTAGATTGATTAAATTGAATGTAACAGGGTTTGTCTAAAGTCACTTTTAATTTATTAGATACTAACCATTTTATAATTTTGTCAATTATATCATTATTAGAGATTTCTTGGTATTCTATTTTTTTATGTTAATATAGTTAATACCCTATGGATTCTAACTTTTCCAGTAAGAGTTTATTGATAAGCCCTTGATAAGTCGAAAAGTAAGCCAGTACCTAGTATAGTTTTTATTATTCAAAGATGTTAGCACAGTACGTAAAAGAGTAAAAATTTGAAATGTCGTTTTTTTTAAATCCGAATTAATTGGGGTCAATAATATGAAATTTGTCAAAGAAACTCAATAATATGAAATTTGTCAAAGAAACTCAATAATATGAAATTTGTCAAAGAAACTCAATATAAAGAAATGAGTCAAAAAAACTCAATAATATGAAATTTGTCAAAGAAACTCAATAATATTAAATGTGTCAAAGAAACTCAATAATATGAAATTTGTCAAAGAAACTCAATATTAAGAAATTTGTCAAAGAAACTCAATAATATGAAATAAGCCAAAGAAACTCAATAATATAAAATTTGTCAAAGAAACTCAATAATATGAAATTTGTCAAATAAACTCAATAATATGAAATTTGTCAAAGAAACTCAATAATATGAAATTTGTCAAAGAAACTCAATATTAAGAAATTTGTCAAAGAAACTCAATAATAAGAATAAGTTGCCTTATTTAAATGTATTTGGACTTGAAAGTTTGCATGATAGTAGTTTAAAGTAAACGTTCTTAACACCTTCATATGTTCAACATAAATAAATCGTAGTCAATTATTACAGATGAGAGGAAAGAAATTGCAGTGAGATTCTCGATGGCGTAGTGATTATAAGGTGCTGCAGAGGTTAAACAAATTTGCAGCGGTGGATCATTGGGAGGGTGAAGTGTTAATCTCTTTGCTAACACCGTCGTTCCCGGCATCGGTCTGCGTCTACATTCAATACGACCCACTAATCCGCTATCCTTTGCCTACAGCGGAGACATTATAATGCTAAAATATATTTTATTTAATTATTTCCCCTTCACAAGGGTTACACGAGTCTAAACATAAATAAGAAGATATATAATCAGTTTGTTTTAGGAACCTTTGTGAGAGTCTGGAAATACACTGCGAGTCTGTGCGACAGATCTCCAGGCCCTCCTAGCTTATATACAAGATTGCTGCTGAGGCTTTATTAAAACATATACTTGGCAAAGTTGTTGGTGCAGTGGAGGTTACATACATTTTAAATGATTTTAACTATATTAGATTATCATATAATAGCTAACGTTTAAATTAAATTTGCACGTGACGTAATTTTAACGTTTAAACTAAGCTGTTTGGGATTAATAAATTTAAATTAAATTTATTTTTAAACACTTCTTTCTTTTCTTTATTTATAAGTTCTACAAGAGTAAGGTTTGTGCTTTAGAATTTTTTTCCAAAACTCGGAATCAAAAGCGCCGGCGAGCAAGATACAAACTTTATTAAATTCTAGTAGGCCATGATCGATTTTAGAGTGTTGTTTGTAGAAATATGAACTAAGCAAGATTAAAGCTTACGCCAAAAGGAGGTTGGGTTTGAAATATTAAATGTTATTAGCGTCTTCGTTATTATAGTGTAACAGCACACTACGTACGTAATTAAGTCGATATTATATTATAATTATAACCATTATTTTACATATCTCTAATATAATAAATTCATTTTTGTTGATACTAAAAATTATTGTTACCATGTTTTTTTTAATTCGGGCATTTGACTCCTGTTCAGACAGCCACGTTCACAAGATTATTTAAGCAATGGTCGTCATCAGTGCTACTACATTAAATTTATTTATAGGGCACTTGTCTGGCTATTTAATTTTTTCAAAATTATTATTACTAGCTGACCGGGCCACGCGTTGCTATGGTAACGTTAATCTATAATCTAAGATCACAGTTGTTTGTGTGTTTGTCTGTCCGCTCTTTTTCCCGCTCTTTTTCCATTGTATCAATTAACGTTATCATAGCAACGCGTTAACAGCAAGTAGTTCGTCTAGCGGACGCTAGATGGCGCTAACGGAAAAATATTCAATAATAGAAAAACATTAAAGAATTTTGTCCATCCGTGCGAAGCCGGGACGGGCCGCTAGTTGATTATAAAAACTGTAATTCTTAGGCTTATGGTAACTATACATGGTAACAAAATCACACACACACAAAGTATTCTCATAATATAATGTACTGATTGTACACACAATAATATAATATTGTCGTTCTATGTGTAATTATGTATGTGTGTACATCTTAACTTTAGTTTTTATATGGTTTCCATTATTTTGTCATATGGATATGTCGCAGTAAGATAGATAAAGCCGTGATATAATTATATCCCTAGGGATATAATTATATACCGTAACATAGTTATACGAAAGCGATTAATTACTATCTCACTAGGAATATAGTTATAAAACGGTCCAAGTTTAGTGATATACTTATATTACTAGATTAAGTTCAGTGTTATAAATATATTACTTGATTAAGCTTAGTGAAATAGAAAGCCACATAATTAAATAAAACAAAATTATTATAATGGTTTTATCTTTATTAAAAAATCAACTTTATGTATCCTTATGCAGTTAGTTACAATACATTGTGACATTAACACGTATTAAAGTAATTTCAATTATAATTAAAACGATCATATTTTTTGGAATTTAAACATTAACAATACAATTAAAACTAATCAAACATTAAAAATCTTTTAAAGCTAATCAACAGTTATGAGATTTTTTTACTTCCTACCCACTAAGTTGAGATCTTGGTTTTTTAAAGTATTTTTTAATTTTTGTTCAGACAAGAAGAGGAATCATGACATCTAGAATTACATAGCACTGAATGCTCCTTACAGGCACATCTTTTAGTAGAACACTGTATATTCGATTTTTTACAGGAACATTTTAAATAACCTTGACCACCAAAGCGCGACAATTTTTGGCATATTTCTCTCAGTGACAAGTTTTCATTTGGTATAGGACCATTCACAGTAATGTTTGAAAGCTGTATTGCATTTCTGGGTAGCCAATCTTTCAGGATACCAACTCTACCAACTCCAAAAGCTATTTCACTAAACTTAATCTAGTAATATAAGTATATCACTAAACTTGGACCGTTTTATAACTATATTCCTAGTGAGATAGTAATGAATCGCTTTCGTATTACTATGTTACGGTATATAATTATATCCCTAGGGATATAACTATATTACGGCTTTATCTATCTTACTGCGACAGATACATTAATACTGCAAACTTAAAATACAACATTTACTTTACAAAATCAATGTTTTATATTGCAAAATTAATCCAAATATTATTATATTGTCAGTTAAATTTTAAATTATGCGAAACGAGATTTTTTACGAGGTTACTGTTGCCATTTACAAGGGAAATGTGTGATGTGCTTCCGTCGAGCCAGTTCTCTCTACTTTGAGACAATAGTTCAAATATTTTATGTTGAAACTGTATTGTTTTTATACACAGCGGGCTTTGTTTGCTTTACGAGTGTGTTTTGCTTGTTTTTGTGTCGCCTTCACTTCAGGATTGCTATGCTAAGTTACGAATAACTCCTATTCCTACATATATGATTGGCCTAGAGATTTAAAAGTCTTTTCTAAAAAGCTTAATGCATTAAAAGTTGAACTCGCTTGGGGGTAACAGCTTTAAAAAGTTGTCACATTATTGAAATTGCAGTACACATTTCATAACCTAATTATATCTTAATTGTTTTACAATTAAATTATATATATTATAATAAACAAATTATATAAATAAATAAATAATAAATAAATAAATATTTTTTACATTCACACCAATTCGCCTAGCCCAAAGTAAGCACTGTAAGGCTTGTGTTATCGATGCTAGGGTAACGGATAAACATACATATATAATACATAGATATGTAATATTCATATAAATATATATAAATATCCATGACTCAGGTACAAATGCTCGTATTCATCATACAAACATCTGCCCCTACCGGGATTCGAACCCGGACCGTCGGTGCGAAAGGCAGGATCGCTACCGTTGCACCAAACGGTCGTCGAAAAAAAAAAATATATACAATCCTCTTCCAGATAGGTACCATAAACTTAATTGGAGCGGAGCGAAGCGAAGCTCCCATGTATCAGCTTCAAAGACGAAATGTCTGTTACGCCATAACTTCCAGAGTTCTCAACCGATTTGAATATTTTTTGTGTGGTATCGAATCAACAGGTTTAGGACCAGATTGTGACGGAGCCCGAATTTTAAAATTAGCAAAAAAAATATTTTTTTCTTATTTAGGTATTACGTTCCGCTCCAATATATGGTGCTAGCGTAGCTATATGCTTAGCGACTACATCACCTAGTTGGAGCGGAGCGAAGCGAAGCTCCCATGGATCAGCTTCAATGGCGCAATGTCTGTTACGCCATAACTTCCAGAGTTCTTAACCAATTTTAATATTTTTTATGGTGAATCAAATCAACAGGTTTAGGACCAGATGGTGACGGAGCCCGAATTTTGAAATTCACAAAAATTTTTTTTTTCTTTTTTAGGTATTACGTTCCGCTCCAATATATGGTGCTAGCGTAGCTTAATGCTTAGCGACTGCATCACCTAGTATCAATAACCTTAAAAAGGCATTATTTTCACTGCTATTAGAAAAACTTTATTACAAGGTTACAGGATTACTTAAATGATAATATAACCTGATACCACTGCAAATGTGACATAAAGGTATGACTGTTAACGCTGTATAGAAATACAATTAAGATAATTGACAAATGTTTTAAATAAAATATATATTGTAACTGATTTCTTAAATATACTCATTATAACAATACTCGTAAGCTAAAATTATAACCATGACATAACTGTAATATAAACTATAGAAAGTAATAAACAATTATTAATAAAATTAAATCTCAAATTGCATATAACTATGAATCAAAATGTAATGTTAATTTAATTTAGCACCTAATTCCTACGCCAACTTTGGTAGAAGATGCTTGTACTAACCTAACTTGTACACCAACATTGTGACAATTTTCTAAGGATTAAATTATTCTGATTCTGTGATAAATAATGACGAATGATACTGATAACTTGTAACAGTTACATGAAAAAAGTAATTAAATAACTACAATGCAAACAATACAAAACTTCTTGCTTTAATCCCTGTTTGTCTCATGGGTGTTTCTAAGAAGTTCGTGAATATAAGATACAGTAAAATTTGTATGTGCCATAATAAGTCAAAGTCTCTTTTATACTGTGTACACTAAGTTTATTACTTTTTGACAGCTCAGATAACGTTTCCCTTGAGTCTATGTTCTTATATTAACTTCCAAAAAAGGTTTTATTTAGCACTTACTCTTACTAGATTGGACTATGAACTCTTACGATACGGCACTTAAGTAGGAAGTACTGAAAGAGATTTTCAATGATCAACGTCATCAGCTATTGCGAGTCCCACTGCTGGACATAAGCGTCCTCTTTGGATTCCGCTGTAATCAATATGGACTCAGCTGTACTCTGCTTCGTCCAGTTTGTGATCGCCACTCGAGACCCTTCTTTTCCCAACAACCTTGATCAGTCCTGCGAGTAATGTGATCTGCCATTGTCATTTCAACTTAGCCACTCGAAGAGCTACTTTGATTCTTGGTACACGGTCTCCCATCGTAGGACTTACTTCGTCATGCTATAGTTAATGGGTGCGTTTAGCCGACAGAGACTGGACGGAAATCGAAAATGCTGAACAGCATTCAGCTATGCTGACTAAATTATCGGCTGAAACCATGCTGAGTTCAGACGACCACTTAGCATTTCTCAGCCGCCTCAGCCTATTCTACTTAGCAATCGCCATTTTTCTTTTAGTGCTGCCAAGATGTTGTGTCGGCTAAACACACTCATTGACTTTCAATAAATGAATTCTAAATGCTCATCTCTACTATATAAAAGAAGGACTTTGTTGGTTTGTTACCATAGTTACCATAAGCCTAAATATAAGTTTTATAATCAATTAGCGTTACCATAGCAACGCGTGGCCGGGTTAGCTATTGTTAAATAAAAAGGATTTAATTTTCTTCTCTTGAGGGTGTTTTAATTACAAATTTTATCTTGCCATTATGTGAAGTTATTCGCAGCGATTTCCTGATTATTATCAAGTTAATATCCCGGTGCACAGTATTTCCCTACGGCTGAAAAGAATGGACGGTAACCCATTACCCACAGAAAATTATTTGAGTACTTACAAATCATAATATACTAGGTCTGCAATGCATGCTGCTGTTTGCAAATATTGAGCGAAGCACTACCTTACCTTACCTCACCACTAGATATGGGCGTTTTGGCTAATTTTTGAAAACCGTTACGTAAGGTTTTTAAAGTTTCCATAACGTTATTAAAAACCGTTTTCAGTTTTGTTTTTCACTACCGCGGTTGACGAGATGGTTTGGCTACTGCGAAACGAATGAAACGAAAACGATGTTAGGTAACGTAACGCAAGTTTTTCTTTTAGTTTAACGTTATTATGGTTATGACGATATCCCTTTGAGTTTTTACTAGACAGGACTAGTTTGTTAAAATTAAAATATATGAACTAGTAATCTTTAATGGGAGCTAATTTTTTGAGCTGTTGTTTAAATATTCGAGATGTTATTATGATCAGTTGGAAAACATATTGAGCAGTTATTTAATTTAATGGCGGT
Source organism: Calamotropha paludella (assembly GCA_927399485.1). Lineage (NCBI taxonomy): Eukaryota > Metazoa > Arthropoda > Insecta > Lepidoptera > Crambidae > Calamotropha > Calamotropha paludella. The sequence goes on from OV656803.1 coordinate 45,786,045, forward strand.
TGATTAATCATTGCGACAGTAAAACATGGACAGGAATAAAAAATCAATTAGTCGGTTAATTTGTCATACAATGTCAATTCTAAAAATAATTGAGCAGTCTAATAACTGAATCAGCGGGACAAATGACGGAATGAGCGGTTCGATAAATAGTCGGCAGATCATAGCGAGCGGTGACACCCGAACTCAAATTCATTGAGATGAGAAGTGGCGAAAACGACTAATCACAGGGTTGGTTAGGTTAGGTTAGGTTATAATGAGAATTGCTTAGAATGAGATTTTTTACCGACAAATTCCGATTTATTACTAACCGCTCGTTCAATAATTTTTACCGTCCATTTAATTATTTTCCTGCTCAATTTTATATTCACTGATCCATTTCATTATTTTTTATTTCTCATTTTTGTTTACTTTACTGCTTATATAGTTTTTTACTGCTGAACTAGTTATTAAACGTGCCATTTATAATTTTTAACCTACCAAAACTGCTATTTACAACTGCCTCTTTAAATCAGTGCCATCTTTAATATAGCGTAAATAAATGAGATATATGAATAAAAATCGTGTTATTTACAATAATTTGCATTTCGATTTTTTTGATAATATTTCTGATAAAATTACAAAATTATTTGTTTTATTATTGCATTTACCACTCTTATGGCTCATTTACGCGATCGTGGCGGCCGGCGCGGCGCGGTGCGCGGTTTTTAGTTTTGGTTGCATTGCGTTGGTTATGAGAAAAACGGTTTTACGTTTTGCGGTAACGTGATGTTTCGGTATGAAATTCAAAACGGTTTTTAGTTACTTTTTGGTATAACGTTCCCATGCCTACTCACCACCTGACCTTATCTAACCTAACCTCACCTTAATCATTAACAATTGCCTGGAAAATATTGCGCACCAAACTGGTTGCCTCTCGCGGCTACCGCCGCTCGAAGCTAGAAGTTCTGTGATGCAGAGCTAATACAAGATGATCCGAAAAGGGCTTCGCTGGACTTTGCACATATGAAATTGAAAATTTTTATTTTGCACGTGAACTTTTTTTCAATGATTTTGAATTAGATTATTGAAGGGTGATTATTCCTCGATGGTATGTCCGATTTCAAAACTTTTTTTGCACATTAGTCACGACAACGATGTGAGTTTTGTCTCCAAATTTCATCAATGTAGTCTCAGCGGTTTGGCTGTGATCAGCTTTTGAATTTTTCTTTCGGTGATTATTCCTCCATGGTATGTCCGATTTTAAAACCATTTTTTGCACATTAGTCACGACCACGATGTGAGTTTTGGCGCTAAATTTCATCAATATAGTATCAGCGGTTTGGCTGTGATCGGCTTTTGAATTTTTCTTTCGGTGATTATTCCTCCATGGTATGTCCGATTTCAAAATTTTTTTTGCACATTAGTCACGACCACAATGTGAGTTTTGGCGCCAAATTTCATCAATGTAGTATCAGCGGTTTGGCTGTGATAAGCTTTTGAATTTTTCTTTCGGTGATTATTCCTCCATGTTAAAGTATATATTTTTTTTACATAGCCTATGTCCGTCAGGTTATAATTATGTATGTTCATGCCAAAATTTGTTCGAAAAGGTTGAACCGTTAAGTAGCAGGAGGGAGACAAGCGAAATTTGTGAGTTGTCTAAAAGAGAGTTTCACTCTTTCAGAGCTTCACTCAACTAGCGGCCCGTCCCGGCTTCGTACGGGTGGACAAAATTCTTTAATTTTTTTCTAGAATTCAATATAGCCTATGACACTCAGCAATAATGTGCCTTTCTAATGGTAAAAGATTTTTTTAAATCGGTTCAGTAGATCCCGAGATTACCCCTTACAATTTAACAAATATACAAACACACAAACTTTACTTCTTTATCATATTAGTATGCATATACCTGATTAAAAAATTAACAACAAAAACTTATTATCTGATAAAGAGTCTAATAATGTGGGACAAATCGATTCCATTTCTATTATGATGATAATCATTTGCTGTAACGACCCAGCCTTTTGAAATGATGGTCCTCGGTTCAAGTCCCGCAAGGGGCAGATGTTGATATGATGAATACGAGTCACGGGTGTTTATCTATGAATATCACATATCTGTGTGTATGTCTATCGGTTACCCTAGTATCCATAACACAAACATTACAGTACTTATTTTGTACTAGGCAAATTTTTGTGAACGTAAGAAATATTATTATTATCATTATTAGCAATATTCTTTAAAATAAATTAATAATGTTCTCTTCTATTTATCGGAGCGAAGCTCCCATGATTCAGGTTCAATGGCGCAATGTCTGTTACGCCATAACTTCCCGAGTTCTTAACCAATTTTAATATCTTTTGTGTGGAATCGAATCTACAGGTTTAGGACCAGATTGTGACGCCCGAATGTCGATATTCGCAAAAATTCCCATCGAAACAATTTTTTTTTTTAGGTATTGCGCTCCACCCCAATAAATGGTGCTAGCGTCACTTCATTCTTAGCGGTTGCATCGCCTAGTATTATTTATTAATAATAAGTTGTTCTGTGCTACGCTAAGTTCAAAGGGCTTATGTGGATTAAATATCTCGAAATAATATTTTGAACGTAAAATCCATTATCTTTAAATTCTAGATCCTTTTTAATCTCTTAACGCCCACGAGCTATCGTGAAATGATTATAAATTGAGCAAAATATTTCCGTTATTATTTTAAGATTATAGAGATTTTTATTTCAAACAAAATAAGTTAAAATGTCTTGTGTTTTATAGTCTCAAAAACTAGTAACTACTGTTCTCCAGAAGGACGGGGGTTCAAATCTAACTTTTTAAAAGTTTTCCTTTATTAGAAATAACTGATTGACAATTATAAGCGTTCGCTCTGTTTATTTCTAAAGCTTTTATGTCAAACCGCAAATATTTGTACTACAATCGATATATTTAGTTTATATAAACAAAAGCTTCCTAGTGTCTAGAGATTAGTACGTTCATACAAAAAATAACTGTTCAAATGTATTTATTATCCTAGGTTAGGAAAGTAATACATAACATTCAATAGAAGATGGCTTTTATATAACCTATTCTGATTAAAAAACTTTTTTACGGATTTTGCGCATAATTTATTTTATATTTCATCCTGACGTTTCGAGTCCTACGCAGAAGCCTTTTAGCGCGATTCAAGTTCGATTGTTAAAGTGAGACACCGCTATACGCGGTCTATAGTGGCGTCTCTTTTTAACAGCTAAACTTGAATCGCTATAAGACGTGATGGTAGGGCCTCAGGGCTAATTTCGCACGGTTTAACACTAAAAAAGTGTTTTAATCAAATGTACGGAAAGTGTAAGAACTAAATATGTTAACCACGTCTGTAGATAGTGTTAACTTACAACTCTTCCTTATATTTCACGATTTAGCCTCTTTTTAGGAATACACTAATCATCTACTCCGTAACAGAACAAATTCGACTGTATTACACGTGCAGTACTAAATTTCGAGACCCTAAATGGATTACAAAGGCGTAATATTATAAATATGGATGTGGAAATGAACAGTCATCACATTTTTTATGTAACCGCATACAAACCAAATGTGATTCATTTATATTCAAGAGGAGCCGACGTTGGGACGCGTGTTATATTCATATTTCAATGTAACGCGATCGGACCAGCAGATCCATTCAATTGATAAAAACTTAGAATGATCGAACCTCGAGGTCTTTTATGTATTATCTTAAAGAAATCGCTTCTATTCTTTTTATAAACTACTAGCTCGCGTACTCATAACAAATTGATTCGTTATTATTTCCTGCAAGTAGTCCAAACATAAAGATAAGAATAAAACTCAAATCAAGGAGTTCGCGGCGGCGATATTATTTAAAGGCAGACTAATTATAATTAAACAATAGAAGTATGACGAAACATTTAGGTACTAAACGGCGTAAAACGCTTACGCATGAAAATGTGCGGTGACTACACCGTATAGAGTTTTTAATCCTATGGCTATTAAAATATTTAATAATACTAGCCCATCCCGGCTTCGCACGGGTGGACAAAATTCTTTAATTTTTTTCTATTATTAAATATTTTTCCGTAAGCGCCATCTAGCGTCCTGCGGTAAACGCGTTGCTACGGTAACGCAAATACAACGGAAATAGAGCGGGAAAAAGAGCGGACAGACAAACAACAAATTTGTGATCTTAGATTAATAAATTGGGTATAGGTCACTACTTCTTCGCAACTTGGTTTCAATGGGTTTTAGACACACAAGTTTTGTTCATATATAAATAACGCGTAAATATGTATATTGTTATCATTATTCCATTAACCCTTGGTAATATAAATTTCTTTTGCTTCTTCACGTCTGTTCTGTCACGTCACGAGGTTTGAACTCGATACAATTGGTTAAAATTATATCTGAACACCGCTTTTTCCGTTTTTTGTGCTTCTCCCGGAGTACGATTTTATGGATTGGCGCGGAATCATCACTATCAGCGGACCGATGGCAAATGTTTTCGCGTTTCCTTTAATATTTTAAATTCCAAACATATTTTCTAAGTATTAAGGTCTAACATATAAATTTTAACACCAATCGATGGTAACGTTTACATTTAAAACTCAAGCCTCAAGTGATTTAATTGAGATTCGGTGGCTGTGCGTCGACACCGTTGCTATGGAAGCAACTACAAAGTGGTCCATATAATTTCTACTATATAAAAGAAGGACTTTGTGGGTTTGTTACCATCTATAGTTACCATAGTTACCATAAGCCTAATAATAACAGTTTTTATAATCAATTAACGATTCCATAATAACGCGTGGCCGGGTTATACCAGCAACGCGTGGCCGGGTTAGCTAGTCACTATAAAGTTACCAATGTAAGCATTAAAAATGATAGCTGGTTTTTTAATCTATAATTTAATACGGTACTTGTTAACGTTCGTGCATATTTAAACAATTTCGTGAATAAAGAGTACTTATATCTGACATTCGAAAATTATAAAACTCAAACTCTGAAAATCATGCTTCGTTCCCTGTAGATGCGAGAACTGATAACATTTTTTTTCAATATTACATATAGTATTAAACACGGTAGTATAATGATTATGACAACCTATCATGTACACGTTTAACAAATTACTATATGACAAAAAAAAATAATTGACAGTCTTATGATTAATATTGGAACAAAAGTAATCATAATTTTAATATCAATCGTCTTTCTCAAAATTAACCATAGTTTGAAATGTCATCTCCCCACATCACCCGCTACTTTGAATTAATATCCTAATTATATTATGACAGTACTTTATGTTTGTGTGTGTGTGATTGTTACCATATTGTCTCGCTATCCTAACATTGCAAAACTAAACTTGCCCTTACGTGTTCCCGCAAAAACAATACGATACAGCGCCATCTAGTATTTATTAAAAGTTATATAATGAATTTACATTTTGTCTTTATCAGAAGTTTCTATAGTATGCTTTTTTTAGCATTAGAAAGAACAAAATTTGGGTACTTTATTGTACACATATAATGTAACAAGCAAAACGTAACATCCTGAAAAGTTTAAACTAAAAAGTACCTTGCAGAAGTTGCAAACTTGTGGAACGAAACGTTGGTCAGTTTGACACGACAAAATTAAAAAGTACATGCCAATGTTGTAATACGTACCATATTAGGTGATTTTTAAAATGGTCGCTTAACATGGCCGCCATTTGCAACAATAGCGGCAAATGTCAACGTCTGCATTTATCTGTTTTGACTATTTTCTTTGGTTTATTGTTAAGTTTCTATTGTTTTTGTTGAAGTTTTTTGTTAAAAGTTTTTGTTGTTATTTGTTATTTAATCTGTTCAACAATGGATGAGCCTGAAGCAGGTCCAAGTGGACTCCAGCACAAGGTTAGCGACCACTGTTTCTTTGTTTACATAATTTCTAATACTAAAAAAAATCGACTTTATAGAATAGACCCTCTGTTGTGAACCACGAATGCTTTAATAAAGGGAAGAATGCGATCGCTTCTTAAATTATCATATGGTTATTTTACATACAATTGCGCATAGAAAAGGTAACAATTGATCAATCAAAATATATAACTGCTGAACTACGTATTGGACCGGTGATGAGTTCATCTTTTATTACGTCTGACCTCTTAAAAGGCATGTCTCAGAATAAATACAATGTTTCCAGTCACCTGTGTCGGAGCCTTTAATGGTGTGAAATATGGCATTTTTATCGACAAATTTCCCCTCAAATTTGGTTTTTCTTAAAAAGCCAATAATGATATAATACACAAAAAAGAATCTATTTGTTTTTCTTAAATATTTTTTTCTATTTTTTATTCCATGACAATTAAAACATGATGGCTGTGTAACTGTTGTCTACAGGTTTAGCTATCAAATGACACCTTTTTAATGTTGATAGGACATTTACATGAGTAGTGGTGGTCGAATTAGTATGAGAGCCCAGGTCTTGGTTACCAAGAAAACAAAATGGCTGCCGTAAGAGAAAAACAAGATTTTAGGGGCAATTTGTCAATAAAAATGCCATATTTCACACCATTAAAGGCACCGACACTGGTGACGGGACACATTGTATACTAGTATTAAAATATTATTTAACGTATCAATAATCAAAATAATTAATCAGAGCCAAAGCCATTACATAACAAAAGTTGCTTTTAGCTGTGTTACGCACTTTTTGCTAAAAGCTATCGATAACATCAAATACATTCGAGCTTTCAGTTCGCAATGAAAAGGACATTTGGAATTGATGCCAACGTTGCGTTACGAGTTACATTTCGGTTTAAAATATACTCGTACTTTCACAAAAATCTGAATACCGAGGCATTATAGGTAAAATTAATGTCCTGGATTTGTAACAAAGAATCTGAGTTTAGCGTAAAGCGTATAGTTATTAAAAAATAAAGTACTTAGCGGTTTGAAAACATGTATTACAAGAATAAAAGTATCCATTTTTTTTTCCAACAGCGTCTTGATGTCGGTCGAGGCGAGTGTGGACGCGTACATTACGCAGGACTGGACTCGCGTTAATTTTTTTATATTATTTTAATTGTTTTTATACGCATATTAAATTTAAATAACAATATTTAACTCACAAACAAGAAATCCGAATGGAACTTTTATTTTGCATCAGTATATGTAGCACTGTTTTCATATTACTAGGATTGATCAAAAACTTGGAACAACCTTTTAGGATACGGATAAAATTTACGTTATCTGCATCCCAACAGTGCGTAGACATTTAGGTCGAATTTATGAAGTTCTATCCAAAGGATTTATTAGTCAGAAATCAACTTAGCTAAGGAGTAAGGCGGGGCCCAAACCTACATCCTTTCGCTATCCAAGTGTTCTGCCAAGTCAGCTATCGAAACCCTGATAATATCGTTGAAGAAATTCCGAAGCTAAACACCGGCGTCATCAAAACACGTTCTAGGTAACTACATACCTATATAACATACATTAACATAGCAGTTTATTCTTTATCGATTGCTTGACACTTACCTGGAATATGAAGGGATGGCGTTGGTATTCAGCTTAGCCAATATTTGGATAAAATCAACGGGCCAGTCTGTAGCTCAACTCAAAAATCAAATGAAATAAATATTTATGAAGATGTATTAGGTAATCACTATATTAATAAGTATTCATACTTATATTTTTTATACTTATATTCAACTGCATTTTTTTTTACCTGATTTATCTTAAAGATAACAGATGGCGCTGATACTAAGCGTAAAAAACACTTGAAATAAAATAGAAGTGCGTAGAGATCTCGATAGTATAATAATAATTAGAAAAGCAATTGCCCCGATAACGAGAGGTTACGGTTCGAGTGCCGTCTAACGCCTTAAACAAGTTGAGTTATTTTCTAGAAAGGAATTTACTGTGTTAATCTCTTAAGATTCTGCATCTCATCAGTAGTTATTAACACGCTCAGCGCTATGTGTATCGGTTTCGATACACACTGTAATAACACTTGTATATCTTTTTCGATACACATGGCCCACGAAAATGTTTTGGGTGTGAATTATTTTCACAGGCCTGTGTATCGAAAAAGATACACACTAGAAGGGGGTAATAGAAGGGTGGGGATAGAAACAAAATGATCATCTATAACAGGGCTTCCCAAAGTTATTTACACAATGACGCCCTATAGAATTGTTATATTTCTTGCGACCCCTTATGAGGTTATCAGAAAAACTTCAGAATATTTTTCATATTTTTTCATTACAAAAGACGTATGAAAATCAAGAGATATTAATTATTATTACACTTTTTTATGGTAAGTAAAAGGAAGAATGCTAATGAGAAGGATGTGCTTGCTTTTTTTTTCTTAAAACCATCTATTCATAGATATAGATTCTATAACATTTAGATGGTTATAATTTTTTTTAAAGGCAAATTTTGTTAATAGTAGCTAATAGGGCTTGGCGCTGAGCGTGTTAAAGGAGCAAAATAAATTTTGCTGTATTATATCAAACTAAATACATTTTAAGCGCATCCGTGTGATTTTTCCAGTGTTAGTTGTAATTGTAGATGTGACTATTTTTAACCACTTTCTTTTGATTTAAGTTAACCATGAAAACCTAAAAGACATTTGGGTAGATTACTAATTTTCAATTTTTATACTTTAAAACAATATTTCTAATATAAAGCCTTCAAATTTTGTTTCAATAAAATCAAAGTTTCAATAAAAATAAACACCCATGTTTCTTTAAAGATTACAAACACTGTAAACAAATTGTTATAGAAAATATAAAAAGCACGCTTCATTCTTTATTGTATCCTAAGTTCTGAATTAAAGGCTCTCAATCTTTCAATCAAAACGTTGAGAATAATTTATTATTGCTTGCGACAACGCCGGTGCGCCTACACAAAATAAATATTAAATAAATATTTTGTGCAAAATCACTTCTAACGGCAAATTTATAAGGAAGCCCGAATGCTCTTTCAATATGCCTATTGCCATCCATGTCATCTTGTATGCGGGTTTGCCTGAGCATTTTTCAAAGAGAGCTTATTATAAAAAAGTAAAAGGACATTTATTTTTTGTCTAATACTATTACAGAATGACGCCTTGACAGTTTGTATTAAAAAAAGTATTACAGTTTTACTTCCCTCTTGTTGCCACACTCATATATTTTTATATTTTGTTTGAAAGACTGTCGCATTGGGCTATATAGGCTACAGAACAACTGTCACGCATGTCATCGATTAATATATAATCTAAGATCACAGTGGTTTGTGTGTTTGTCTGTCCGCTCCTTTTCCCGCTCTTTTTCCATTGTATCAATAACGTTACCAAAGCAACGCGTTAACCGCAAGTAGTTCGTCTATCGAACGCTAGATGGCGCTAACGGAAAAATATTTAATAATAATAAAAAAATTAAGAATTTTGTCCACCCGTGCGAAATCGGGACGGGCCGCTAGTATGAACAAAACTATGATTGACCATCTCATCTTAATTTTATTTTTTTATTATAATACAATTAGGATATATAAATGTGTAATTATATAATTCAAAGCAAGATAAAATCTGTCTGATATGACAATATACTACAAAATTTTTCTTCATATTGTAATTACAATTTCCTTTTGTAACAGAAGTACTACACTATTAGAATAGTGGTACGTGATTATTTATGCTGACTAGGGCAGATTCAAAGCAGCTCAATAAATTCCTTTATTTTGAACCGTAAGCATGTAATAAAAATAAATTGCTGACATTTTTCACCAGCGAAAGTTACCTATTTGCTAGTAGGTTTTAGCGCTCATTTGTTTAAAAAGACGTCTGGATTTTTTCAGCTTGGGTACAAAAGCTTTTTCTTCTTGAGCTCTTGACAAATGACATTTGTTGGCACTGAGGCCTTATTGTTTTGAAAAAAAAACGTTGTGTTATTATATGAATTAAGAACATTATTCAAAGAAATTAATATCTAAATTAAAACTTCGTAGCATATGCACCCTTAAAAACAGACGCTACATCTGTTTTAGCCAATTTATGAACAACCGGAGAAAATATCATTTTGTAATATAATTGTTACTTAAGACCTTTTTTCTACCCCAATTCCTCGATTTTTGGTCTACATGTTGGATTTATTGGCAATTAATAAATTATTTGGCTTCTATATGGTTGTATACTTGAAAGGCATTATGTCCAAAACTTTAAAAAGGTTCAAAAAGGTGTTGTCACACGTACATACCGAACAATGAAAGGATTACCTTTATTAATAATAATTGAATTACATGCGATATCGAAAAAGCGAATAGTTCATTTCTTAATGTACTTATGGCACATTCACAGGTGTCTTAATAGGCACAGTAACGATGAACAGAGGGGGCAAACATTTTATTTAAAATATTCTTAATGCAGTCTTAATAACATTTTGCAATTCAGAATTGCAAAATTTTAAGTTGTATATATATATATATATATATTTATATATATTAACTTCAGCTTTTAAATATTCAGATAATTTATTATCCAGAACTAAGTGGGTTTAATGTAGAGGTAACCTCTGGATTTTTTATAAATAAATAAAAAATAAAAAACTTTTTATTTCGAACTACAAAGGCTCATATTGGGTTAGTATTTCACAATTCTTAACTACTAGTGTTAGTAAAAGTCAATATATTAAATCACCCTGCGTACCATACCTGCCCACGAGGATGAAGTGAACCTATCGGCCACCGTCTGCAGAATGCTGTTGCGAATACCACGCAGTCTGCGAATCAAAGATGCTGTCTTTTTGCGAATTATGGCATGGAAGCCATCAGTGTGATAAAGTGCAAACATCTCTGACGCACTGCAGAAGCGCGATAGTCCCAACAACATCCTGAAGATATTGTTATATTGGACCCGGCATAAGGGCATCGAGCGGTCCTTTGGCATAATTAACCCACAGACTCCCCGTGTAAAAGCTTTGACAGTATGCTTTAAAACGCGTGAATTTGACTTCAGTGCTGCATCGGAAAATCTGCGAACCAACATGTTACCACAAACTGCCAGCGCCCTGCGCCCCTTATCCTTAAGGGGTTCGTCTTATTATTTTGGGGCAATAATTCCTTAAAACCAGCATTGTTTATTTTTTTTTCGTTCCTTACATTTTTGGTACTATCTATGTTATAAGTGGTACTCACTCGGACACGTCGCATTGCTGCCACAATTTCGACACGGCTGGTAGGCCTTGGTACATCCATTGTTCCGATATACTGAAACAAAAAGGGGAAATTAGTGACATAAACTTTAACGTAGTTATAAAATTAAAACATGACTACTATGAGGGAAATGTTAGATCTAAATCTTACGAGAGATATTTGTTACTATTATTTAGCTGTTATTATATTATGGAGTCAAAAATATTAGTTAATGTAAGTTATTCCTTTTTTTTATCAAATATTTCTGAAATGTTTTCTACTGATGTAAGAGACTTTAAATCCTTCTAGAATTTATTAAATTTTATAATGGATTAGTCTCCTTTTTAAATATTGGATCCTATTTATTTAATACTAGCGGCCCGTCCCGGCTTCGCATGGGTGGACAAAATTCTTTAAATTTTTCCTAGAATTAATATATAGCCTATGTTACTCAGCGTGAATGTAGCTTTCCTATGGTGAAAGAGTTTTCGAAATCGGCTTAGTAGTTTTTGAGTTTATTCATTGCAAACATACAAAAATACGAATATTAGTGTAGATTTGAAAAAAAAATAAAACGTCGGATCATTTATTGCTATTAATGTCTTACTGCTAGACACAGACCTTCCCAGAGACAGACACATATCATAACTCGTAGGGTGAACAATAGGAAACCAGTAGTTCGCCCCATATACGTAAACACGTTAAAAAAAGTGCCTACCAATTTAAATAACTTATCTATTAAAGCATTACAAAATCGAAAAGCGTTAACTATTTGACAATTTTGCACGATGAAAAACTTTTTGTTATTCCTTATGTTGGTTTGTTTGCATTCGTTGTTCCTAGAACCCGTTTTTTTTATAATTTCAAAAAAACAAGACCTCTTTGTTTAATTGAATAGTTTATCTTATTATTTCTCAGAGTTATACTGATGAAATTCAATTTCTGACACAGAGCTATTGTTTTGTTCAGTAAGTCTTCCATGGTTCTAAGATGTTACTCACATACAGTTCGTTCCTTGTGGAATTTAATGTTTAATACGGGTACAATTCTTTAAGGTCAAATAGTGAAGTTTCATTTGAACCCCATAATAAAGCATTTTATACTAACAATTAGATTAGTTAGATTAACAGGAGAATCAACACAATATCTTCCAATGATAATTGTTGTCCTGAAGGAGCGCTTAAATGTTTTAACTCATAACCAAAGCATGTCACGTACCTTCCTATAGAGCTCGTGTGCGACGGGCATAATAATGAGATTATATCAATGTCAAGACCCAATGTAATTTATTTAAATCGGATATATAAGCAACATCGCCAAAGCCTCTTAAATCGGGAACATGGTTGATTGGAAACAAAACAAAATGTTAAAACTGAAAGAAAAAACAAATCTGTCAGATACAAATGATTCTTTATTCGCGATGAACGACTATGGATTTTTTATAATACGTTACAATTTTTCATTTACTTTACATGCTTTATTCTGTGAGTGGTTCACGAAATAAAATTATGCCGATACAAAGTATAAATAGGCTAGAATAAATGAAGTATACTTAGAAGGAAGTACCCTGGATAATTAAGACACCAAATTTTATTCAAAGGAAACATCCTCTCTATATCTAAAAATAGAATATAACCTCCATTAAGATATTAACGAAAAATCGCTTGCCTCAACTTGTATTCCTGAAATCCGTTTATGTTCGTTTTTCTATTTCCAAATCTGAAAAACAAACATTTTATCTTAAAATTTAGAAAAGGGCACGGCATTTTATATTTTTTTCACAAGAAAACATTATCAAGAATTACATAATGTTAATTTCCCAAAAGTAAATTTAAATGAATTTGTACACAAAAATATTTATAGGCATCTAACTAGTTACAGTATCTTTTTATTATTTTTCCTATCAAATAACTAATCAGTGTACGAATAAACGTATTACAGTTCATCGTGGTTCTAGTTCTAAAAGCAGTAAAGCCGAAATTGGTAAAAAAGTATTAGGCTATTTTTCATTTCTTTCAATATCTCAACTCGTTTATTACAATTTTTAAAGTGCGTGTAAGACATCACTAAGCATACAGAGTACCCCAATTATTAATATGATGGATCACCAAAATGTCAGCCATACTTATTTTTCGTATAAAAGTTGATAAAAATATGTAATTTCATTCCATTTTAAAAAAGAAAACAAAATCTTGGCATCACTTACATTATTAATTATTATTAATTTCCTGCAAGTTTTTTGATGAAGACTGTATTTTTTTTATTAAACCAGACGTCATCAAAGAAGTTCTGTTGTGAATTCAACGATAAGCAAAAAATGTTAACCCCTTAATTAGGGTTAAGACGAATTGTGAAAAGGGTGCTAAATTAAAAACTGGGACTCCGAGATTATCGATAAAAAACGGGGCATTATCTTAATGAGTCCTGAAAAAATTAAGACTTGATATTGGAAAAAGATCAAGACTTCGAGCTGCCATAACTTTGTAGCACATTGGAAATAACTTATTACACTAAGACACATGTTAAATGATCTGAAAGCAATTTTATGTAACGACCGTCATATAAATTACGCTAGTTTCACAAAAAGGACAACTCGTGATAAATGTTAAAATTAAAACGCTATCGTAAAATCGTACGCAATTTTAAGGGACCTATTTTTTTGTTAAAATAACCTTATAATGGTCCATTTAAAATCCTTTAAATATTCACCAATAGCCGTAATTATAGAGTCAAACGTACAAAACTAAATCCATAGTGGTTTTTGTCAAAATTTTAATTAGGTACTTTTAAGTTTTTGAAAGAAATTCACGCGTGAAAAAACTAAAGTAACAAAAATAATCTCATTATTATTTTTTAAACATAGTTGCTGTTACTAAAGTTAACCCTGATTTTCAATATAATTAAAAACTGTTTTAAACTATAGAAATGTTATTATCGCTTCATAATATTTTGAAATAGGCATAATTGTCACATATAACACTGATTTTGGTCGTATAGTGTCATATCAAAGTATCTATTTAAATTTTCTTAATTAAGTACTGAAACAAATAAAAAAACATCATTGGTGACTTGGTAAAAAATAAGGGCATTGACGGATATAAGCAGATGCTAAAAGCAGAACAAATGAAATAAAGAAAATAAAGTGGTAAATGAGCGATACAAAATATATGAACTGACTCTGGAGTACGGTCAACGCGTTAAATATCATATCAATTCCATCGTATCATTGCCAATATAATGCGATTGAGCTAATCTGGACACATAAAAAGGTTACGTAGCCCGCCACATTCTCTGCCATTCGGTACGAAAAAGATGGCTCTATCAAAAGAAGCTTGCAGGAAAATCGAAAAAGATGACTGGGCTAAAGTTGTCGTAAAAAAAAAAACAACTCCGACTCGAGCTACTCCGACTGAGGCATTGGAATTAATACTATAAGGTATTTGAATTGATAATAAAATATAACCAAAAATGATAATAAAGACAGCTCCTCCTCAAGGGACGAAGGAGTTTGATTAAACTTATTCTGATTTTTATATCAGATATTTCTAAATAATACTCATACATTTTTACACTAATTTAAAAAAATAGATGCTGGGCACATAAGTTTTGCTCATCACAAGCTATGACTTACAAATGTCATAAAATTATTCTTTCAACTTCGGCAGAATAGTAAATGTTATATAATAATATAAATCTATAAATAATGATAATCTGTTACCTGACTGACACAAATATAAGCTTTAGTACAATAATGCCACATAATATATTACCTTAGTACACTTGATCTATTAAAGATTACAAAGGACTAAAATTCTATCTTTTGTAGTTTCAAAGTTACCGAGTCGTGAATGTTGTACAATGCGTTCAAGAATGGCGGTTCATTCTCTCGCCGTGGCAGGGCAATTTTATTTTTTCATCAAGATTGTTACAAGAAATCGCATTTAGTAACTCTGTCCATTATACTTTTTGTAAGGCCTTATCAAAGAAGATTGTTTGAAATAAACAAAATCAAGTGTGGACAACTCACATCAAATATTTAGTTCTAAACTTGACGAATGAATAAACTAACGTGTACATATTCAAGGTCAATAAAGAACCCGCGACTTAGCCATTTAGAATCAATATTTAGTTTTATTTTTGTGTCTAGAGTTGCCGAAACTAAATTAGATTTAGTCTGTCTGTCTGAAACCATACTGTTTATTCAAATAAAAAAAATATTAGAGTTATAATATTCAATCGGTTTAGTATTTACAATCTTTTCAAGAATCTTATTAGCTTAACTTGCATCCTTTTTTCCAGAGTTATGGATAGGATTTATTATTGCTAATTTAAGATTATTTGACCAGTAACTTGTTGAACATTTGTCCAAATAACTGATAAAATATCTCTGATAAATTTTATCAACTTAGGGTTGATTCCATCTATTCCCTTTTTTTACGTGCAGAGAAAGCGTTACACATACGCCGCTGTCGGGAGAGTGACTGACGTTATATGGGACTCTCCTCCATGCGGCCACTCGGCCTAGTGTCCAATGAAGAAGTTGGAAGCCTACCCACTAAAAACTGCACGATATACCCTCAGCTCCGTCGCAATCGGGTGGGGCTGATTTGGCAATCACCACCCTGGAGAGCAACGGGTTGGCCCAATGGTCTCCTCACAAATGGGGGACCCCGGAGTACATTACGAGGTCCCCTCAGGCTGGCAAGGCTGTGCAATGCCGACGGTCGGACTCCCGGTCTTCCGTCGGCTAGCCTCGCCGGGGGCAGGAGGCTCCCCTGTACTACTACGCGACTAATACGCAACCTCACTCCTTGACCCCGAATAGGCCGTCATTGCCCGTTCCTGTCTCTTTTGAGAGGAGGGGGGAGCGACCGTCGATACAGAAAGTGTGCGCAGTCCGTTAAGGCGACATCAGCCCATCTTGTGTACGGTCGGTGACCGCCTGCGCTCCCGGGCACTCACAGTCACGAGTTTGACGCGTGTTCTCTGGGGGCGGCAACTCTTTCCTCTCATCGCGTGTTCGGCTGGCAATTTGGCCGCCAGGCATACCGCGCACTTGAGGTCGTCCTTACATGTTGCAGCCTAGTGCCCACCTCACCTGAAGCAGGCGTTGGATCAATCTTCCTCACGCGGACAGAGGTTTCGCGTGTGTCCAATGCCCATGCACTTGAAGCACCTCAGCGGAAGAGGTTCAAGTGCGCGGACCTTCGCCGCGCTCCAGCCAATCAGCACCCGCCTCGCGTCAACAAGGGTTTTTGCCGCCGCCATTGGGCACCTCACTGTTGTGGTCTCCGTGCCATCAGGTGGGTCCTGACTCAGATGCATGGTCATGGTCATGGTCAAATTACTAAACAGAGGGACATTCCCCCTTCTCCACCAAGAGTGCCCTGAGTTCCTCCGCTTCGATCGATTCACAAAGCTCGGAGACACAAAATCCTGCGCGCTTCACGGGTCTCGTGATATCAGCTTGCTTTCAGAGGGATTCCGTCTATACCCTGTACTGGAGTTATAATCGGCAAATTGTCTATGATTTAGCTAATTTCATTCTAACTTCATGGCGTTATCTCAGCTATTTGTGCGATTGCTTGTGATATTCTTAAGAACAATTTCTGTGATACTTCTGAGTAGTTATATTCAATACAAAAAAACGTTATTATGGAGAGAAGAAGAAATTATCAAGTTAAGTTGTGGGAATGTTGACAGCTGTGTTTTGGTAACGTTCTGTGACAATCGCTCTAAGCACTACACGGACGAGCTCACATTACAAAACTCGTATCGTTTCATATAAATAACTGCTCGATGAAATCGAATAATGTTCACCACGATGATGGTAATAAGACATCATATTTCTTCAGGGAGGTAAATAAGCGTTCGAACCATATTAACTTGCTGGCACCAAATCAATTTTCGGTCCCTAAGGCCGCTACGTGTACCACCTATTGGCCCCGCAATCGCAGAGTCCATTTACAATAGACTCACTCACTACACATTACGATTGCGCCGAAGAAGAGTGGCATTTTCTTTTTTGCAGTCTAATCTCTTGGTTCAGAGGACAAACATGGTATTAGAGAATCTTACTAATTCAGATCAGAGCCAATCTTAATTTACGCTGAAATTATTTTATCAGATGTTGATCAGATCATTTTGATCTGTGGATCCAATTTTGTGCTTGATTTCTTCTTATGCATGATAATGCACGTCAACACACTGTCAGAATCGTTGGTAACACACTTGTTGCAGTTAATATCAACGTCCTTCCAAGGCATGCTCAATCGACAAACTTGAATCCTATTGGACACACTTTAGATATACTTCAAAGAAAAATATGTGCGGTATACACACCGGATAGTATTGAGGACTGTTAAGGAAAATCCTGACAAAAAGTTGGAAAAGAGGAGATTGTGATTAAACACGTGAACACAATAAATAAAACAATATGGTAGAAAAATTAAACCAAAAAGTGAAAATTGTGAGAGCAATTGCCCTTGGAGATTAAAGTAATACCACCATTTCTTACATTCTCACCAATTCACCTAACCTAAGACTTTTTGACTTCCAAATGACGATCGCTCCCGCTTGGCCAAACCGATCGACAATTATTTAGTGATATTTTACTTCGGATTCGGCTGGTATTGATCTCATTTTATGTGGCTTTTCTCTTTCACTATGACTAATGCTCTGTGTGATTTATTTAGCGGAAAGAAAAGCGTAAAAAATTTCATTGCTTAAACAATTTGGTAAAAGAAAATAGGGAACCGCTTTTACTGTAAACGCTGCATAGCACGGCAATTTGAGTCGTTTTCCGCTGAGAGGAAATCGGACCAGTAATGTGATGTCGATTTGGCTTTTGGCAAAATTTCATCCCGATCCTATTAATTTTTGTTACCATTGAGTAACTACCCAATTCTAACAGTGATCTAACATTTCCAAATATATTTGTCCATAAAATTTTAAAAATAAATAAATATGGTTATTTGTAGTTGGTTCACAATGATATAAAACTAATAAATACACATCGAGGTCTCTTTATAAGTATTCATCTAAGTACATATTACTTCTAAAGCATTACCTGGCTAAATACAAACATTAATATATCAAAATCATACAAACAATCATACAATAATTGCAAATCTGTGAACACAGTACATAATATTAATTTCCTCAGATCCCTGTTAGGGGGCCATTTCCATAGGAAATGGTATTTGCGGCAGACTGTAAACACATTGTTAATTAATTCACACCCACCGATCCACCAACAGAATGGAACCAATTGAACTCCTTTGTCAACAAGGTATTTTGAATTAACTCAGTGACGCTTTGAGTATAGACGAATAAATCTGGCTCCGAGGTAAAACAAATAAATAACATCTACTCTATTTTGATATGGAAAATGCGAATTTGTTCAATGTTGATTAGTCAATTATCTGGCAAAGTAAATTTGTTTTTCGTTTAATTTGAACTTAGAGAGAAATTAAATCATTCATTTTAAATCCTTGCAATCACAAATATTGCCAGACGACGCTCAGTGGGTAGGCCCGCTACGAGGTGGACCGACGATCTGGTCAAGGTCGCGGGAAAACGCTGGATGCGGGCAGCACAGGACCGATCGTTGTGGAGATCCTTGGGGGCCACTGCTGGCCTATGTCCAGCAGCGGGCGTCGTACGGCTGATATGATGATGATGATGATGACAAATATTAGATTAACGATGCGATGTTCTATGATGCAAACTTTCATAAGGGCCGATCGATGGATGGGTGAGAAAAATTGATCAATCCTAACTCCTACGGGCTCTGGCATTTAAAGCCGCTGTTCGTACTTATAGTTCTTACAAGTATGTCTCAGTCGACTTTTATTGTTTAAAATAAAAATCTATAGAATTCAAATCACTTCCGTAAAAAATGCTATATGCCATTTATGCACTGTGACAGGTTTGTCGATTGAGATATCTACTTTGAATTGAGTGGATCGAGCTCAAATATTGCCAATGTTCTACGGAAATGAACATATTTCCTAATAATGCAAGTATTTTACTTGCCATGAGAGGTTGGTTAGTGGACTTATTAAATAATGTATTTAGTGCGTTGCATCTTCTAAAAAAGTTTAAAGGAAATAATGGGGATTTTGTAAGGTGATCAACATATATCTATACTAATATTATAAAGAAGTAAAGTTTGTGTGTTTGTATATTTATTAAATTGTAAGGGGTAATCTCGGGATCTACTGAACCGATTTTAAAAATTCTTCCACCAATAGAAAGGTACATTATTGCTGAGTGTCATAGGCTATATTGAATGCTAGAAAAAATTTAAAGAATTTTGTCCACCCGTGCGAAGCCGGGACGAGCCGCTAGTGTAAAATATAGCCAATATTCGTAAGCTATTTGAAAAATTATTTCCTAATTTGACAAGTCGTTACTTCAAGATAATATAGTCTAGCATTGTGTGCATATCATGTTGAATCCGGCCAAAATCGGGGCGGACCGCTAGTTAAAAATGCAATGTCAAAAATGGCAAAATGGTGAACAATTGTTTATAAATTATGTACATCCTTACTGGTTCGGATGTGGCCTTTAAGCTAAAATAGATCTTACTTACAAAAGTGTATGGTAGAAATTTCTATAGGTTAATGTAGCATCCCATAAACGCGAAAAGGAAATAAATATTACACTTTGTAAGAGAAATGAGCGATCTCGGGTCTTTACAGACTTGCGACAATAAGGTTTTTTGTTTTATTTTTTTATCATTCTCGCTTTGAATAAACTAATTGAGTTGAGTTCTAAACGGTCTAAAATTAAGCATTTAGTATCCGCGTAAGCCGTTGGATAAATTTAACAACCTTTAAATTACTTAGCGAATAATTACAGCATTTTTTTTTTTATTCAACGCACTAACTCGTCTTCTGACATTAAAGAATAGACAGCGGCAGCATACAACCTATTTATTAACTGTCTATTAAGTAAAGTGAAAAGTTAATGTGGTCTCCATTGTTTATTTCAACAACAATTGCGGCAAGAAAGATCATTTAAATCTTGCATTTTAAGAATTTGATAAGCAATATAATCTTATATATTGGTTCTTTGATTATAAAAAGAAAAGTGCCATCAGGTGGGTCCTGACTCAGATGCATGGTCATGGTCATGGTCAAATTACTAAACAGAGGGACATTCCCCCTTCTCCACCAAGAGTGCCCTGAGTTCCTCCGCTTCGATCGATTCACAAAGCTCGGAGACACAAAATCCTGCGCGCTTCACGGGTCTCGTGATATCAGCTTGCTTTCAGAGGGATTCCGTCTATACCCTGTACTGGAGTTATAATCGGCAAATTGTCTATGATTTAGCTAATTTCATTCTAACTTCATGGCGTTATCTCAGCTATTTGTGCGATTGCTTGTGATATTCTTAAGAACAATTTTTGTGATACTTCTGAGTAGTTATATTCAATACAAAAAAACGTTATTATGGAGAGAAGAAGAAATTATCAAGTTAAGTTGTGGGAATGTTGACAGCTGTGTTTTGGTAACGTTCTGTGACAATCGCTCTAAGCACTACACGGACGAGCTCACATTACAAAACTCGTATCGTTTCATATAAATAACTGCTCGACGAAATCGAATAATGTTCACCACGATGATGGTAATAAGACATCATATTTCTTCAGGGAGGTAAATAAGCGTTCGAACCATATTAACTTGCTGGCACCAAATCAATTTTCGGTCCCTAAGGCCGCTACGTGTACCACCTATTGGCCCCGCAATCGCAGAGTCCATTTACAATAGACTCACTCACTACACATTACGATTGCGCCGAAGAAGAGTGGCATTTTCTTTTTTGCAGTCTAATCTCTTGGTTCAGAGGACAAACATGGTATTAGAGAATCTTACTAATTCAGATCAGAGCCAATCTTAATTTACGCTGAAATTATTTTATCAGATGTTGATCAGATCATTTTGATCTGTGGATCCAATTTTGTGCTTGATTTCTTCTTATGCATGATAATGCACGTCAACACACTGTCAGAATCGTTGGTAACACACTTGTTGCAGTTAATATCAACGTCCTTCCAAGGCATGCTCAATCGACAAACTTGAATCCTATTGGACACACTTTAGATATACTTCAAAGAAAAATATGTGCGGTATACACACCGGATAGTATTGAGGACTGTTAAGGAAAATCCTGACAAAAAGTTGGAAAAGAGGAGATTGTGATTAAACACGTGAACACAATAAATAAAACAATATGGTAGAAAAATTAAACCAAAAAGTGAAAATTGTGAGAGCAATTGCCCTTGGAGATTAAAGTAATACCACCATTTCTTACATTCTCACCAATTCACCTAACCTAAGACTTTTTGACTTCCAAATGACGATCGCTCCCGCTTGGCCAAACCGATCGACAATTATTTAGTGATATTTTACTTCGGATTCGGCTGGTATTGATCTCATTTTATGTGGCTTTTCTCTTTCACTATGACTAATGCTCTGTGTGATTTATTTAGCGGAAAGAAAAGCGTAAAAAATTTCATTGCTTAAACAATTTGGTAAAAGAAAATAGGGAACCGCTTTTACTGTAAACGCTGCATAGCACGGCAATTTGAGTCGTTTTCCGCTGAGAGGAAATCGGACCAGTAATGTGATGTCGATTTGGCTTTTGGCAAAATTTCATCCCGATCCTATTAATTTTTGTTACCATTGAGTAACTACCCAATTCTAACAGTGATCTAACATTTCCAAATATATTTGTCCATAAAATTTTAAAAATAAATAAATATGGTTATTTGTAGTTGGTTCACAATGATATAAAACTAATAAATACACATCGAGGTCTCTTTATAAGTATTCATCTAAGTACATATTACTTCTAAAGCATTACCTGGCTAAATACAAACATTAATATATCAAAATCATACAAACAATCATACAATAATTGCAAATCTGTGAACACAGTACATAATATTAATTTCCTCAGATCCCTGTTAGGGGGCCATTTCCATAGGAAATGGTATTTGCGGCAGACTGTAAACACATTGTTAATTAATTCACACCCACCGATCCACCAACAGAATGGAACCAATTGAACTCCTTTGTCAACAAGGTATTTTGAATTAACTCAGTGACGCTTTGAGTATAGACGAATAAATCTGGCTCCGAGGTAAAACAAATAAATAACATCTACTCTATTTTGATATGGAAAATGCGAATTTGTTCAATGTTGATTAGTCAATTATCTGGCAAAGTAAATTTGTTTTTCGTTTAATTTGAACTTAGAGAGAAATTAAATCATTCATTTTAAATCCTTGCAATCACAAATATTGCCAGACGACGCTCAGTGGGTAGGCCCGCTACGAGGTGGACCGACGATCTGGTCAAGGTCGCGGGAAAACGCTGGATGCGGGCAGCACAGGACCGATCGTTGTGGAGATCCTTAGGGGCCACTGCTGGCCTATGTCCAGCAGCGGGCGTCGTACGGCTGATATGATGATGATGATGATGACAAATATTAGATTAACGATGCGATGTTCTATGATGCAAACTTTCATAAGGGCCGATCGATGGATGGGTGAGAAAAATTGATCAATCCTAACTCCTACGGGCTCTGGCATTTAAAGCCGCTGTTCGTACTTACAGTTCTTACAAGTATGTCTCAGTCGACTTTTATTGTTTAAAATAAAAATCTATAGAATTCAAATCACTTCCGTAAAAAATGCTATATGCCATTTATGCACTGTGACAGGTTTGTCGATTGAGATATCTACTTTGAATTGAGTGGATCGAGCTCAAATATTGCCAATGTTCTACGGAAATGAACATATTTCCTAATAATGCAAGTATTTTACTTGCCATGAGAGGTTGGTTAGTGGACTTATTAAATAATGTATTTAGTGCGTTGCATCTTCTAAAAAAGTTTAAAGGAAATAATGGGGATTTTGTAAGGTGATCAACATATATCTATACTAATATTATAAAGAAGTAAAGTTTGTGTGTTTGTATATTTATTAAATTGTAAGGGGTAATCTCGGGATCTACTGAACCGATTTTAAAAATTCTTCCACCAATAGAAAGGTACATTATTGCTGAGTGTCATAGGCTATATTGAATGCTAGAAAAAATTTAAAGAATTTTGTCCACCCGTGCGAAGCCGGGACGAGCCGCTAGTGTAAAATATAGCTAATATTCGTAAGCTATTTGAAAAATTATTTCCTAATTTGACAAGTCGTTACTTCAAGATAATATAGTCTAGCATTGTGTGCATATCATGTTGAATCCGGCCAAAATCGGGGCGGACCGCTAGTTAAAAATGCAATGTCAAAAATGGCAAAATGGTGAACAATTGTTTATAAATTATGTACATCCTTACTGGTTCGGATGTGGCCTTTAAGCTAAAATAGATCTTACTTACAAAAGTGTATGGTAGAAATTTCTATAGGTTAATGTAGCATCCCATAAACGCGAAAAGGAAATAAATATTACACTTTGTAAGAGAAATGAGCGATCTCGGGTCTTTACAGACTTGCGACAATAAGGTTTTTTGTTTTATTTTTTTATCATTCTCGCTTTGAATAAACTAATTGAGTTGAGTTCTAAACGGTCTAAAATTAAGCATTTAGTATCCGCGTAAGCCGTTGGATAAATTTAACAACCTTTAAATTACTTAGCGAATAATTACAGCATTTTTTTTTTATTCAACGCACTAACTCGTCTTCTGACATTAAAGAATAGACAGCGGCAGCATACAACCTATTTATTAACTGTCTATTAAGTAAAGTGAAAAGTTAATGTGGTCTCCATTGTTTATTTCAACAACAATTGCGGCAAGAAAGATCATTTAAATCTTGCATTTTAAGAATTTGATAAGCAATATAATCTTATATATTGGTTCTTTGATTATAAAAAGAAAAGTAGCATCGGTCGGCGAGTGGAGTAATAATAGGTTATGTTACAATTTTGCCTAAAAAATGATTATGACTCATATAAACGATCGTATAAAAAGTCAACTGCTTTTATTTAGTATTTCAATTAACTTCTTCTTTGTATTATACAAAATAATGATAATTCAGTGATAATAATTGAATTCAATTCATAAGAGTATTCAATTTCTCATCAAAGTTTTCTTATGGCGTTATCACGTAAAATTATCATCCGTAAACCGACTTTACAGACAACCATTTTTTTTTCTTTTCGTGTTTATGAGAAGCTACATTAACCTTTAGGAATTTCTATAATTCACTATTATCTATTCTAACAAGGAATATTTTAACTAAGGCCACTAACTTACCAACCAGTAAGTATCTACATAATTTTTATACAATTGTCCACTGTTTTGCCACTTTTTGACAAAGTCTGTGCAAAGGTATAAAAAACCCAAGTAACACAAACAGTATTGGCTTTACCTTCACATAAAGCTTAAAAATCGACTTATATCACGGGTTTATAAAATACAAAAGATTTGCAGTAAAAAAAACCCGCTAAATCGCGTGCAGTCGGTTAATTATTTAATCATACATGAAGAAGTCACTTTGTTATGATTATTTTGGTCACTAACAAAAATAATCTCAACTAAATGACTGTTCCAGATGTAAGTAGGATAAGCATACAGAACATAATAAAAAAATAAACGGTTCTTAAAAGGGTCCCGCGACAAAGGATCTATTTCAACGAAAAATGTGTTTATAACAAAAAGCCTCACAAGCGGAGGCCTGTCAGAAACACTAGACTCACAAAAAATCTCACTGACTTGTTCAATGCAAAACAAAAAAAGATCGTTTAAAACTTTCCGCTTAAAAAAAAATGATCTCGTATTTATATTAGCGCTTTGTATCATAATTGGTTTATATAAAATTGATGTAGTTAATGCAGGTTAAGCAGAATATAATATTATATTTTGTAATATAATCCAAATTGCGTCATATAAAATATTATTAACTTAAATTAAATCATAATGAGCTTAATTTTAATTCGGAAAAATTCAAATTCGGTTGATTGAATAGCTGTGGTTTGCATTACCTATATTTGTGAATCAATGAATATATCGTAATTATAATTTCTGTAGAAACCACAATAATCATCAAATGAATAAATAAATAAATATTTCTAACATTCACACCAATTAGCCTCGCCCAAAGTAAGCATTGTAAGGCTTGTGTTATGGATACTAGGGTAACGGATAGACATACATATATGATACATATAGTATATGTCGGGGGGGGCGTCAGGATTTTGTTCCTAACCTTCCGATATCATGTGGGCTGAGTTAGAAATCGTGACGACGTCTACACTTGATGGCGACTCGATCGAAAGTGAATCGGAGCTCGCACGTTGACAACATCACGACTCTGTTGAAGCGCGGGAAATCGTAGTTTCTTATGTTCGCCGGCTAGGGGGCGCGCTTGCGTTTCGTTTAGTGTTCGTACTCATGACCGGATACGACGTACATGTAATATTCATAGAAATATATATAAACACCCATGAATCAGGTACAAATGCTCGTATTCATCATACAAACATCTGCCCCTACCGGGATTCGAACCCAGGACCGTCGGTACGAAAGGAAGGGTCGCTACCGCAGCACCAAACGGTCGTCAAATAAATATATTTATCGTTTTGCTTTTTGTGGTTTACTTAATTTACTTTTTAATATATACTTATGTTTTATTATTAGACTTAATCACATACATTGTACCTACTGAAGTCAAGTAATTAAAAAAATTGTTTTGGAATTCAAGAAAAAATGACTTTACCACTACCAGAGAAAATATAGAAAAGTTCGTTTACAACATTGACCTAACCGGGGATCGAACACGGGACCTCGGAAGGGCGTTACCATTGTTTAACCAGGGAAGTGGTATAAAAGAAAATCTATTTTCATCTGTTTGTAACTTCGCTGACCTCTCCTATTCAAGAGAGACGTTTAGAGAATTTCTTTTAGAAGTTTCAAATCTATAATCTAAGAACACAAATTTGTTGTTTGTGTGTTTGTCTGTCCGCTCTTTTTCCCGCTCTTTTTCCAATTGACGTTACCATGGCAACGCGTTACCGGGTCAGCTAGTTAAATTTAAAATATATTAAGGATTCACACTTGAATTCGAATACTAACAGCTTTAAATTTATATAATATATTGAGCGTTGTTGTTGTATAAAAGTGATATATTCTAAGAATCTAAAGGAGTTAATGACGTGGATAAGAAATCAATTCTTGTCCGTGTCATTAGTATTTATGCTGACTGATAGCAGTTGTACCGTCCTTACTAATAAAATGCAGTGTTCTGTTCATTTTTGCCTGACTAAAAATGTTGCTAAAAATCAAATTCCAAATCATTTATCAATTCCAAATCATCAATTCCAATTCCAAATCATCAATAATCCGGACAAAATATCCTCTGTCGGTTAACTAGCTTTACGTACAACTAATAACAGTGTCCGTCCATTGACATTGAGTGTTTTAAAAAAAATTTTTTTGAACAAACAAATTACCTTAATGTATCAAAGACGACAATTTGTTGTGTACCAACCCAACCTTTACCGACCGTTACGTAATTCCAACTATTAAATATTGCCAAGGTAAGTTCGTATGGCGGTTGATTTGTTACCATTCTAGTTACATGGCTTATCCACCATAAAACCACCAACGCAATTCCAGAAAGCCGCAAATACACTTTTTCTCTTACTTTTCCGTTGGTCACTATATTTAGCGATATTCTCAGCTTTGGACAGAGTTGAATTTTTACATCATTGTCATGTGAACTGTAAATAAAGCTTATATAATAAGTCATATAATACTAACTTAATTCTTATTAAGAGTACGGTTACTTTAACGTTTCAGAATTAACGTTTATTAGCAAAGTAAAGGATTAAAGGATTGACGAAATCTATACTAATATTATAAAGAAGTAAAGTTTGTGTGTTTGTATATTTGTTAAATTATAAGGGGTAATCTCGGGATCTACTGAACCGATTTTAAAAATTCTTTCACCAATAGAAAGGCTTATTGCTGAGTGTCATAGGCTATATTGAATGCTAGAAAAAATTTAAAGAATTTTGTCCACCCGTGCGAAGCCGGGACGGGCCGCTAGTTTTTATATAAATACAAGATATTTTTTTATTTCTATCTTTCATAATGTCTTTTCTATTTGCATATGTTTATATGTCTCGACTTGACATCACAATACGTTGCATAAACACTGCCAGTTATTTTTCACAATCTTTCTACAATAGAAGTAGAGTTTTATACTTCACTTTCAATTAGCATTCACAAATTCTTCAGATATTTGTAAAGACTAGCGGCCCGACCTGGCTTCGCACGGGTGGACAATATTCTTTAATTTTTTTCTATTGTCTAATATTTTTCCGTTAGCGCCATCTAGCGTCCGGTAGACGAACTACTTGCGGTTAACGCGTTGCTCTGGTAACGTTATTGATACAATGTAAAAAAGAGCGGGAAAAAGAGTGGACAGACAAACACACAAACCACTGTGATCTTAGATTATAGATTATGTAATCTTTACTGAAAAATAAAGTTACCTATGTAATTATACCTACTTAATATGAATATTTTTTTATTTCATCAATATTGTTTGGTAATCAGGTTTTAGTTTCCAATGTAGACCCGCTGAATCTTCGATTTGACTGTAATAAATTCGTGTTTATTTCATCAATCGTTTTTCACCATTGACGATAAACCCTAGCATGTGCTTATTATGAAATCAGTACGGAATACAAAGAGGAAGGATTTATTTATTAAAACTTTATTTTCATAAGGAATAAAAGCAGACTTATTGCTTAAGATTATATAAGTATCAACCAAAAATAAGGTTAAATCATGGTAATAATATTGCTACTTAATTATTATTTAATAATACCTAAAAAAAAAGGTTGTCTGGAAGAGATCGCTCTGAACGATAAGACCGCTCATTGTAACACTATTTTAAGTTTTCTCTTGTTTTCTTGTTATTTCAATGTGGTGTTATCAATAAAGTGTTTTGTATTGTATTGTATGTAAAATATAAAATACAAAACTTTGCTGGAACACTGGATAAAGTACGACGTGACAAATTTGAGCTACTTTTAAGATATCTAATAAAATTACACTGCTATACCTCTTCCTTCTAATTAATCTAACAGACAAGATTAACATTTTTGTTACAAAATTCATTTTTTATCACCACGATTTGACTCCGTCACTACGCCCTAGGGAGCTGTCGATCTGACTTAACTTTAAGGTTAACGAAACTCAAAAGACGCAGAATAAATCACAAACTTTGGTAAATTTGGTTAGGTTAACTGCCCATTTAGAAAGTCAACGATATTGATTTATTTTAGTATTTATTCTGGTAGGTATACTATCTTTATATATATAAATTACGTGTCACGTCGTTTGTCCGCGATGGACTCCTAAACTACTTAACCGATTTTAGCCAAACATCGTAACTATCTGTTATTTGATCTAACTTAAAAGATAGGATAGGTTTTATTTTAATTTATCACACAGCAATGAGTGGTTGGGTCAGCTAGTATTATATATAGTATACTTACATATATATTTCGAAGTTTAAAAGGCAATTAATGTAAAAAATATGTTTTAACGGCACTTAACTCGCGTCTTCCGATATCCTGCCGGATATCGATTGCGCAAACCACTACTTGATTGAGTAAATATTTCTGAAAAATTGGAAACACAAATATCCAAAATTATAAATATCTTACGTAGATAAGTTTTAAGTAGCAAAATGCAGGTTTTCTGTAGAAATTGATATGACGCGACAATTATTTTAATTTTATTTTCTTTAATTACACATGTAATTCAAATTGAAGAATCTAATAAAAATATCATCTTTAGACAACAAAATAGTAAGTGCCTTTATTAATCCTCCACTCTTCAAAAATAGATATTTTCATTGGTTTTAGGAACTGTTTCTTTTAGATTTAGATAGTCCAAAAATTATCTATTTTCTCTATTTTTCGGTGTAATTTTTAAACAAGGTTTTTATTAGCTATGCATTAAGTTGCGACTCCTTTGAAATATTTTTACGAGGATACTCTTAGGGTACCACAAAATAAAGAGCCTTAACATCAGGAAAGCAGCAAAGTATAAAACTAAACTAAGCAAAACTTAATAAAACTAAAGGGCCTCATGGTAATACCCACTTTTTATTAGCGCCGAAAAAATATTGTAGTAGTAAAAGTGAATTATTTTAGTAAGCACGGTTGCCTGCTGGCGACCTTAAGTTACTTACTTAAAAATAATCTATTACATTGGCATAAGGTAGTTCAAAAGCTTTACAAAGCTTGAATTACTGACGTACCTCTATATTAAAGCTTCTTTCCAACATTTTCTTTATTGCTGCTACAAGATAATTAATTTTTAATATTCATGAGACTATTCTTGAAATGGATCTACTTCGACAACTATAAGAGAACGATATTCGCCATTCCAGTGATAATTAACTTTTTGGCACTGCTTGAGATTAAACGACTTAATCTAATAACGTAACAAAATTCATCCAATTCTTGTGTACATTTTAGCGAATCTCAAAGTTGAAATAATCAGATAGTTCTGTTAAATTGTGTCGTAAGTAATAGCATAATTTAAATTACATTGTTTTCCGAAATTTTTTTTGAATTATGGACGACTGAATAAAAAATTGGTGTGCTTCTGATGTGATATTCCGAAATCCACTCAGAGGATTCCAATAAATTATAGAAACCGTTTCGAATGAAATTTGCGGATTAATATAAAACTGGATGTTTTATTTTAAAATTTATCATAATCTCTCTTCTTTGTATTTTAAAAACGGAAAACGTTTAATAAAATACGGTTTCAAATTTTAAACCTCGACCTCGACCTCGACTAAAACTCTTTTGGTGGCGACCTCGACCATATACTTACAATATATCTTGGAAGCAATATCTTACTTATAAACTGTGATATTAGCATAAGAAAGACAATCGTAATAAACTTGAATTCGATACAAAAAATAGAAAACTATGAACCTAAACTAAAACATAAGTGAGACAAAAGAAATATTGAGGAAACAACCGTAGAAAAAGGTGAAAATCACAGCTGCTGTTGAGATAGGTGTTCTAAGGCAGGTAGTGTTTCCTCGTTGAGCTATACTTAGCCGTTACTCGAAGAAGCTGACAGCTCTTTTCTTTCCAGTGGCTTCAACTAAACGGTCAGACATTTTTTTGAAAAAGAGGTCGACTTTCGGACCCTATGAATCTCCACAATGCAGGGAACAAAGATGAAACTGCTTGCATGGGCTGCATACTTTCAAATTTTATGACTTTCTGCAACTGCTGCAGCAGCGCCGGCTTCCTTGTATCCGTAGTACAAGCTCTATGTACTTAGTTTGGTAATAATAATCGGTGTGAGTTGTCCGAAGTTTACTGTTTATATTAAAACACAAGTGGATGATGGATGTGTAACTCAAAACGTTCAGACATTGTTAAAAGTAATAAATATTATATTCTAATTTTGTATACAAAAATAACTAGGTAGATGCAGGCGCTAAGCATAAAGCTTCGCCTGCACCATATATTGGAGAGGAGCATAATACAAAAAAAAATAAAAAAGTAAATAAATAAAATTCAATAATATTTAACAAATTTTAAAATTCCCGGAAGAATGATAACTTTCAAAAAACACGCGCCTTATGTTTCAATGAGAAATCCCATAGAGGCAATGTTTTTTGGTCATAACTTTTTTATTTTTACGAATTTTAAAAGTCGGGGTAGTTTTAAACCAGTTGGTTCGATTCATAACAAAAAATACGAAAATCGGCTAAGAATTCATAGAGTTATAGCGACATATCGCCGTTGAAGCTGAATTATTAAAGAATTGTTTATCTATTTCTGTCACCAATATTGAGACAATGATTCTGTATCCTAACCCATTCTTATTATCTTTGTTTCCTTCAATTGCCTACAAGTTAGTTAAAATTAGCGTAAGGTCTTCAAAGCGTTAACCCGTTACCTTTAAGGGTTCATCAGTCAATCAAAGGTTAACTCGACGTCAGATTTAGGCGTACTAACTGCGTATAACTTAGTTTCCGAGACACACAGTAAGTCCTGTATAACTCAACTCTACCCCCACATAGTACGAAAATTAGTATACAGTCTCTATTCGGAAAGTCATGACAATGCTTTTAATTCACTCGATATAAGTTTCAAACATTTAAAAATATATTTAAGATATTATTGAGCGAAGCTCTCTTTTAGGCAACTCACAAATTTCGCTTGTCTCCCTCCTGCTACTTAACGGTTCAACCGATTTGAACGAATTTTGGTATGAACATACACGATTATAACCTGACGGACATAGGCTATGTAAAAAAGATATAGACTTTACCATGGAGGAATAATCACCGAAAGAAAAATTCAAAAGCTGATCACAGCCAAACCGCTGATACTACATTGATGAAATTTGGCGCCAAAACTCACAAACGAAGGTAGTGCTTCGCTCAGTATTTGCAAACAACAGCACGCATTGCAGACCTAGTATATTGATGTATATAAACCCATATATAAAATTAATAAGGTTTTTTTAAAGTTTTGTTGTTCAGACTAACTTTTTTATTTTCTTATTAACCAATCATGTGGTTCACAATTTCATAACGAAAGATCATCCTTTCGTTATGAAATTGTGTGTTTTATTGGTCATTATCTAGGCACGTATAGCAAAAGGAAATAAAATGAAACAAAGCGTAGTTAAAAAAACGACGGGTTGCACTCCGGGAGTGCCGGCAGAAGTGAAAACTTGAATATAAACGTTGTGCATTTTTGATATTTTGAAATGGTTAAGGAATAATTTCGCACGAATTGCTTTAATGATCAGTATAAAAGTTCTATCATTTATGTGGTAAAATACAATATTCATTTATTGCGCTATCGTATACAAACATGTCAACAAACACACCAAGTCGTGTTCGTTGCATTTTTTTGTGCGCATGTGCACGATTTTGCACATGCGCAATGAATAAAATCAGTTGAACGCATGCGTTCTCATGACATTACCTGCCATTTTAAAATTTCATAATGACAGTTTAAAAAAAAATAATGTAACTGTCACTATTAAGTTTAAAAATGACACGACTACACGCACATCGCGCAAGCGCCCTACGCTGTCTTACGAATTTTCGATCAGGTCACGTGTCCTGACGCGAGTTTAGAAATTTTTACCCATTCCAAAAAAAGTACACAGCGCCGCTAAAGAAGTTTTCACTTCACAAGTTAAACAGTATCGAGCAACAATCCTTCGGCACTATATATAAACTGAAATAACAATAGTTTTACAGGAGTCATGCGCATAATTGTATGCAGAAAGAATTTGCAATTTCTTTGCAAGACTTAATACTTCATTAACGCGAAAGCGCGGTGCAATCCGATTACAAACAACAGGATTTGGAAAATGGCTAACCAAAAAATGAATATAAATTTAATTTAAAAAAATCCGAATACTTCAAACCTGTAATTTAATTAATTAAAAATTTTAAAAGAGAAGTATATTACATATGCCATCTCCTTTTTTCCATCGGACATCCAGACGCACTGCAGGCTACCACCCTTTCTTGATTGCTATTCCTACCTACCAAGCGCTTTTCAATATCCTTCATAATGCGCACAGCAAAGGAGTAGAACTCCCTCCCTGCGTCTGTTTTTCCGAAAGCTTAGATCCCGTCTATTTTCAAAGCCAGGGTGAATAGGCTCCCTCTTGGTTAGCTCGTTCCATCGTAGATTCTATTAAGAGCTAACCCATCCTTAATAAATAAATAATATTATTTTTTAAATCGGTATCAGCACCAATATTTGGAAAAAAAGTTGTCACTTGGTACTTGGTAGCTCTAGTATGTTAAGAACGTTTATTCCAAATATTGAGCCTGGTAACGACAAAAAAAATTTGGACTTATTTAAATTATTTCCCCGTTTTAAGTTATTAACTAAATGATAGACAGTTTTGAGGTCGATAAAGATTTTTAAAAAGCATTTCTTTTTCTTACATTTTTTTATTTGAGTTGCAACTGACTAATTCGGTTCTTCGTTCCGGAACCTTAACTAAACTATTTCTTAGTCTTTTGTTTTAATGTTTATTGAAGCTACATATTCAGAATTATGCTGTTATGCTAACGACACGTTTTCTCATTGACTCATACACACTTAAATCTCTTTATCAAAAAATACTGATCCGATTTTGATACAACTTGCACAGTTTCCTAAATTGAAGCATTTCCTACAAAGTCCAATTAAATCGTTTTGCCATCTTTCTTATAGTTTTTGAGCTATGCGAAGACAAACATACATGTATGGTTTATGTTAAAAAGCTGGTAAAAACTTACGTATATAAAAACTATGCAAATCTAAAATATTATTACTTTCATAAGGATAGAATTGATTCCTTTTCCTAAATTAGTTAAAAAATTTAGAATTCACCATGCCGCCGCATCGTTCAGAAATAACTAGACGCTTAAAATACTATTAGTGAATTTTTGTGTGATCTTGATATTTTGTAGTAAATAGAAATAATAGTTTAAAAAACTAAAAAACACGCTTTTGGCATTTTAGACGTCCGCCATGTTGGATTTAAGTCACGTGACTATTTTTTTCGTATTCCTGACAGCAAACCCTTTCATTTGATACCTACTCATATCATGGAAGTGCATTTCAAACAGCCAGTTCGCCATCTTGGGGAGGCCGCCATATTTGATTTGTAATGACGTTTCTTAGCTAGTCATGTATTGTCATCAGAACTCAGAGCGTGTGCAAAATTTCATCCTAATCAAAGACCGGAAAGTGGGTCAATTTACGATTCCAAGATTTTCTTACATAGTTACAAGTGAAGCTAATAAAAGCGTGTTAAAAAATAGAACATATTTTAAGTAATTGGTTTGTTAATAGCATATATTTGAAGTAATTGGCATGTTAAAATATTGTAATACTATTCGATAATTTGGGATCTCTTTAATAAGGCTGAAGATTTTGAGTTTGCGGCGTTAGCTTTCGAGACGTTAGGGTCGTGGTCGGCTGACATGAAGCGGTTTATGAAGGATATGTCGAATCGACTAATTGTCTTTACGGGTGATCAGAGGGCTGGCAGCTAGAATTTCGCGCAGAGAATCAGTTTAGGAGTTTATTTAGCGAGGTAATGCTGCCAGTGTTCTGGGTACCATGCCCCAAATTGGAATTTTGGATGACATATTGTGAACATGTCTATAAATATTGTTACGTGCTAGGGTTCGTATGATTTGGAGAGAAAGACCTGCTGACTCTTTTGAAGACTTTATTCACGAAGCACTAGGTCCAACACAAAGCACTAGGTCCAAACACTAAGCACTAACGATGACCTAGGTCGTAGCCAAGTCGAAGGTTTCACTGGTATCACTCTTGATCACTGGTTTTCACTTCGAAGTCGCCTCGAAGGTAGCTTAAACTGAACTGACTGGCTCGCCTCTCTGCGGTTATTTATATGGGCTGAGACGAGCCCCAGACCATTCCAGTAAGTTCCTTTCTGGAACGTACCCGACTCGCGCGAACGTGATCGGCTGTGTCTGGAAAGTTCGCGCATGTACCCGGTTTTCAAGACTATACTTCTATGTAGTTCCGCGCTCATTTGTTTGCGCTTAATGTGTTCGTAACAATATTTAAGGGTTAATTTTTAATGATAAGTTTATAGTTTGATATTGTTGTTAATTAGACATTAAAATGATTGTTATTTCTGCAAATGTCTAAGTACTCAATAAAGTAGTAATCCGTATGAAAGTAATATTTCACTGCAACAAGGAGACAATTTATTAACTTTATTATATTTTACATTTGTACTTCCTCACCTATCGCATATTCAAATAAAACCACTTTTACCAGATCCATTACGCTTTTATTCTTTTTTATATTTAATCCAGACGTTTCGAGCCGTGTTCCCAGTATGACAAAGGTAATGATCGTCATATAAATGTTCTCACCGTCGCAACATTTTTAATCGAGCACATTTCTAACTACTCAATTTATTCAAATATAAGAAGATACATTTTTGTTTTTTTTTTGCCTTTTATTTAGTCATTTTTATTCTGTATGTTTCAGAAAATTAACTAAATATCGTCTAGTCACTAGACGATATTTAGTGAAAAAAAAGTGTGAAGTAGGTTTTATATGACGACCGGGAGTGATACCTACGCTTTTAACAATATTTTCATCTACCTATGCCTGCGAGTCATTATTTTCAGAGATGAATAACATTAAAGACTCAGTTAGAAACCGTTTGACAGATGACTCCAGTTCAGCATGCATTCTGCTAAAAGTAACATCTTACAACCCTAACATAAGTTATTTATCATCTAATCTGCAACAACAGAAGTCACATTAATTTTATTAAAATTACGAGTACTATGTAATAATTACATTGCAAAATGTACCTATTTTTGATAGTAAATAAAGCGTTTTGAGTTTATTTTATTCATTATTATTAATGTCCCAATAATTACAAAGTCAAAATTATTTGATGGCAAGTCTATGATCTAATTTAACTTTTCTTTAGAAAAATGGCACGTTAATACGTAAAGGTTCGCCATCCCTGGTCTAGTGTATATTTTATTCTATTATTTTATAAATTATAGGGATAATTAATAAAATAATATCTCAAACAAAAACATGTGGAACTCAGTAGGTGAAGTGCTCCTAATGATACAGATAATAAGTAAGCTTTCTTTGATATTAAAGTAAGATGGAATCTGAATCAATCCATTAGTTAGTATAGAAAAGCAGCACATACAGATAGACGCTTAAATAGTCCCCATCCTATACAGTTGGCTACCGTAGGGAAGTCTTACTTTTAGAGAGCTCGAGGCATCTGTGTCCAACAACACCTGATTGTTGAGCTTCAGCATGTTAAGCAAGCACCAAGATCATCACAGAAACCGCGCCAAACCACAGTAGAACGACACACTGCAATCATTCCTTATATGGAGGGTGTCACTGACAATATCATGAATCTTCTAACGCGGATTTCCTTCAAAACTTAGTTTAAAATAGCCAGGAAGTAAAACAATTCTTACAACCAGTCAATGTAAAATTCCCAATCAGGAAGTAACTGTCTCAAATTTAAAAATGTCTTGAACTCTCCTATATCTGGCAACTAAAAAGAATTTTAAAGATGCGCATTAAACAACATATAGCCAACGTAAATTATAGGCGCGATAATATGTCTGCAGTATGTGAGCATGCTTTTGAAGAGCCCAAGAACTACTATAGAATTGATAAATCAGAAATCTTTGCTATTTACCCAACATTTGTTCCCAGAAGCTACGCGAGGCTATTGAGATTACTTAATATTCTACATTCAAAAGCGATTTAGATTGGAGCGTTTCAACTATTTGGAATCCCGTCATCAGTAAAATAAAATCTTTAAGTAAAACGTACACTGTGAGATCTAGTGATGAAATTAGCCCTTCTTGTAAATAATAAATGTAAGATGGAGATTCGTCCCAGATCGGTCTGAACGGATTTCATTTTAACTTTTATAAAATTTAGATGTCCTTAATATGTATTTATACGATAAATTATTATAATAGAAAAATACTAGAAAAAATCGACTCGGGTCACAAGTTAATTTATCTTATAAGATCGCATTGAAAATGCATAAAATATAAAAATTATAAATGTATTTATACATCTTCATTACGTAAATCGTTTGTTTTTTTTAAATAAAAAAGCGAAATGACTATGTTCAGAATGAGCTTAACTGAATAAAGTTGTGTTGTGTTGAATAAAGTTAGCATTTCGTTAACCGATTCGTTGCTACATACAATTACAAAAACGAAGGCTACCAGCTTGATTTACGTGAAAAATGAAGATAGTTTTATTCTGAGTTGATTTCCCTAAAAAGATGATTTGAAGGAGTTACCATCGATTTAAAAATGACACGGTTACAGTGACTAACGCCACACGCAAAAAAAAAAGTGATGACACGACAGGCGTGCCATCAGCAACGAATCGGTAAATTGTCATCTTTGGTTTCCACATTATGAGCAATAATCTGTTTTAAATTCTTATCACCTTACTCGATCAATCAAACTTTATTTCTGAAGATATCAAAAATAAGCCAATGTATCAACGTTATGCGTCTTAGTTATAATCCCTACTAATCCCTACTAATATTATAAATGCGAAAGTAACTCTGTCTGTCTGTCTGTCTGCTACGCTTTCCCGCTTAAACCTCTCAATTGATTTTGATGAAATTTGGCACAGACAGTCTTTAATCCCTGAGAAAGAACATAGGCTACCTTTTATTGCGAAAAAAAGGGATGTAGACGTTGAAATAGGGGTTGAAAGTTTGAATGGGATTTCTTAATTTTAAAAGATAAAACCATGAAACTTTATTTTAAGCACTTGATAAGATATAATTAAACATTTGTTCTAGCGTTTTTGAAATTTCGTCCAGTGAGGGAGTGAAATAAGGGTTGAAAGTTTGTATGGGATTTTGTAATTTTTTTGGATAAAACTATGAAACTTTAATGGATAGTCTGAAATCTGAAAAAGAACATAAGTTATTTTTATCAAAACACCACGCGGGCGAAGCCGCGGGCGGAAGCTAGTACTTCATAAAAATATGCAATTGACAACTATTACAATTTTTACAAGACCAAATTTTGATAAAGTTTGATACCTGTAGAAAGTCTACATGGGACCAATCGCTATTTGATTAATCGGTAAATTAATTATCTGCGAGATCCATCAGATTTACATTTTTATTGAATATTCAATGACACCAGTTTTATTTTTCATTTTATTTCTTAATGAGATATACTAGCGCACGTGCTCAGACTAAATTTATTCAGAATGAAAGCAAAAATGGCATCATTACGATTCAACTTTGATCTTTACCGTTTCACAGGAAATAGTACAAAAACAAAAAAACATACACACTAATTATTCTTCCAAAATACATTTCAAGCTCTCCTTTAGTGTGC
Organism: Calamotropha paludella; assembly: GCA_927399485.1. NCBI lineage: Eukaryota > Metazoa > Arthropoda > Insecta > Lepidoptera > Crambidae > Calamotropha > Calamotropha paludella. The sequence goes on from OV656803.1 coordinate 45,824,128, forward strand.
AAATGTATTATAGGCAACAAAGTATACTCGTAGTTAGAAATACAATAAAATACGAATATATCAAGAAATAGGGCATATAAGGAAAAACTTAGGGTCAGCAAAACAAAAGTAGTATCTAGAACATTATCCAAGACTCACTTAAAAACAAAAAAATCAAACCAGTAAAAATCCATATTTTACCTTCGTTTGCTCGAACACTCATAACCAAATAGTAAAATGAGTGTGAATAGTAATACTTTAAAAAATTAAGGATATATTCTATATAAGATATAAAATACGTGTGTAAAAAACAACTGCGCCTCCGAATTGCATTGCATTGTGAATGCAAAAAATTAAATTAAAAAAAAAAGATATATTCTATATATCAACGGCGAAGTGCCAATAACACCTAACTACCAAATTCAAAATAATACACAAGCTGTAAAAACCTTCAATTTTTGGACAAGTAAAAAATTGGTTAAAAATTTGATGTGCTTGCAACTGAAAGTACGCTTAGGAAATTACACTAAAAGTGGAAGTAACGAACTTTAAATCGAAATGAAAAAAAAGTGAGTTTTTCGACGTATTCCAGTTAGGTGGTATTGGCGCTTCGCCGTCGAATTGCCTGAAATTTCGCGTTATATGAATAATGCTTAAGACATCAAAACTATTGACAGAATTATTGAGTATAATTCTACGGGTTTTGCTAAAGAAAAGGTTATTCTCAAAGAAATCACGAACACAGTTATAATTTGTCACTTAAATATGGCAACGTTGCGTTGTCGCCACTCTACACAAGCCTTTGATGTTCACAAAGGAGAATGCTCGTTTGTCTCAATTTGTCGGAACCAAGTAACGTAAATGTGCCTACAAAAATGCGCCGAAGCCCAGAATATACTGTGCTTCGCGAAAACCTAATATTATCCTAAGCACGAGTGATGTATTATTACATATATGCGAGCGTTTGTGAATAAAAAATTGAAGTAAAGTGACTGATGACCTAAGTTAAATTATTTAAAGTATAGTTACCAAATTATATTAATAGAAATATTAGTTTATTGGCAACACAAGTATAATTATCGATTCTTAAATATTGGAAAAAGATGTAGTGCTCTTGTCACGGCTACATGTCAAATTTATCAAGACTTTACGCTCATCTGGCTATAGCGCCTCCACCAAATATCGATGGAAAAGATAAATCACATAAAATGTATACAGGTAAAATAATATTCATAAATTCTGAAACCTCATCATCGATGTGATGCGATGCATACGCCTGCCCTCTGCAACCAAATAGAATGTTTATTTTGTTATAATTAACGCTGCAAGCTGCAAGCCTAGGTCATCCCAGGAGCGCTAGTGTACTTTCATTTGAATAAAACACTTTTTTAGTTAGATGGAAGTCGGTCCCCCTGCCCAAGTTTCTTTCGCCAGTTCTTCTCTGAAGAGCCTCTCAATTTCCGAACTGATAGTAGACTCAGTAGTATACAATGTAATCGAGAATTTAAAAACTTAATGCAATGTAAAAATAAAGCAAATTTGAATTATATAAAAAAAATTACAATTAGGAACGTGCCCGATTAAAATATTGTGATCACGGCTCCTGTAAAAGAGTCGAAACGTCAGGATTAAATATAAAATAAATTATGGGCAAAATCCGTAAAAAAGTGTTTTATTCATATGTGTAATGCGCGCAGAAGTGTATGAACTAAATATACTTACTTTCAGTTATGACTAGGTTTATGAGAATAGCATTAGTGATGAATCTATAATCTAAGATCACAGTGGTTTGTGTGTTTGTCTGTCCGCTCTCTTTTCCCGCTCTTTTTCTATTGTATCAATAACGTTACCATAGCAACGCGTTAACCTCAAGTAGTTCGTCTACCGGACACTAGATGGCGCTAACGGAAAAATATTTAATAATAGAAAAAAATTAAAGAATTTTGTCCACACGTGCGAAGCCGGGACGGGCCGCTAGTGCTGTCAGTTAAAATTGTTTTATTCAAAATAGAAATGGTTATCATGTTTGTTGTATACACTGAGCTATAATATAACGCACTTGTATTATAGACCATAGTAGTTGTGACTAAATCATAAAAGCAGAAGGGAAGGCAAAGGGAATGGATTCCATAAAGCCTAGTCCTCAGTTATCTCTTTTCTTATTTTGATGATAATGAACGAGAGGGCATGAATTCAAAAGGTATTGGAATTTACCGAAACCTTTTAGAGCACATTGAGAGAATGCAAAACCTACTGTATAACTTCACTTGCCAATTATTTTCCATTTTTAATTACACTTATTTGACAGCAAATATATATTTCAACAAGAAAAATAAAACTGGTTAGGGCATTCTGTACTGGCTAAACTATTTATTTCATATATAAGACAAAATGAAAATTACTTGGCAATATAATAGCATATGCTTATAACTACGAGTGCGGGTCAAAAAGTTCGCGTAATGAGGGGCATGGAGAATGGGAAAGGCTCAGAGTAATTACTCTGAGGGGAAAGGTGACTTTTTACTACCTGCACTACAGTTGTGACACACATTAAGAGTATAAATACTAAGTTTCAGAAACAATAGGTTATAATTACCTGAGCTACACATCAATCAACTAGTCAATCCGGAAGAAAATTTGCAACATGGAGAAAATTGAGTTTCACAGAAAATTAGTGCTCTTCAAAGAGTGGGCTTCTAAATCTTGGAACATCCTCCCTATAGCCCAGATTTAGCCCCGAGTGATTCCCAAGTGAGCCCCAATTTGTTCCCAAAAATGAAAAAAGAGCTTCGAGGGAAGATATTTTCCCGCTATGAAGAAGTGAATAGCGCAATTTCGGCCTATTTTGACGACAAAGAGAATTCATTTGATTCGAAGGTATTAATAAACTAATTGATAGGTCTAATAAATGTATTAGTGTTAAGAGGGAATACATTGAGAAGGAAAAATATTTTGTGTTTTATTTCTTACTTTTTACCCTCCATTCCGCGAACTTTTTGACCCACACTCGTATATTTTTGAGAATAAATCAATGAGAAATTTTAATCCACACATAATTTTATAACAACTACTTACAAGTAAAGACGATTTTAGTAGAGTATTACAAGCAATATAAAGAAATTCTCGAGGAATATTCTACTAGAATGTCTTGGCATTTCAATTGCATATTACACAAAGGAGGCAACAATATTAATTCTGGGACATCGCACGAGCTATAGGAATGTAATATTAAACATTTTTGGTATAATGTATTGGCATCGGGCTATTTTCTTCATTTTGTTTTGATTTTATACGATTTATATGAGAACTACACTAACCGAGCTGATAGAATATTGAATTTATCATGGACGAGCGGTTGGTGGTAATGTATGTGATCACTTGTACCCGAGTTAAGTATATAAATATTGTTATTGTATCTATATATATATATATATATATATATAAATATACCTTATAAAGTTGGTATAAAATAAGTATTTACTTTGGGCTACATTATTGCGATTATACGAATCTATAATCTAAGATCACAGTGGTTTGTGTGTTTGTCTGTCCTCTCTTTTTCCCGCTCTTTTTCCATTGTATCAATAACGTTACCATAGCAACGCGTTAACCGCATGTAGTTCGTCTACCAGACGCTAGATGGCGTTAACGGAAAAATATTTAATAATAGAAAAAAATTAAAGAATTTTGGCCACTTGTGCGAAGCCGGGACGGGCCGCTAGTTATTTAAAAATTCACAGGTTTCAACCAAGTGTATCTGTTTGAAGATTTATTATCAAAGAATGTCGATCCATCCTCTTTTTAAACCTACGTATACAACTGTTATTATAACTACATGTTTGTATAATGATCATAAACATTGTAGTCCAACTATTATAAAATACAAGATGGCGCTGTAACGCGTAGAAACACGCTAGCGTATTGTTTTTGCAGGAGTACGTAAGTTTAGTTTTGCAATGTTAGGATAGCGAGACAATATGGTAACATAATAAAGACAACACACACAAAATATTGTCATAATATTATTAGGATAATTGTTTAAGCGCTCATAATATTACTAACAATACTTGAAACCTTTTAAAAGAAAAGACACTTTTAGCTTAATAAGATTTAATTGTTTTCATCTCTACATCTTTTAACCGAACCATAGATGTCATAAACACAACGCAAACGGAAATTACTTATGGCGGATGCAAATTTGCATGAAAAGTTTTATTCAAAGGTAAGGTTTGTCGTTTCACGTCGTCTGCATAGGTGACACTGTCAACCAACACACATTAACAAGACGTTGTTGAGATGTATAGGAAAATTACACTACACTCTACACTTACACAAAACTACACTCACCCCACGCGGAAACAGTTGGTTTCATTATTAGCCACATTATTCATTGTCCAAGAAAAAGCGGATGTAAGATAAAGAACAGCAAAACATTCATTCTTTATTCAAAGATAGAGTTTATCTTTATACATTTTATTTTATACTAGCCGTCACCCGCCCATCGAAACGGGCGGGTTGGACTGACATCTTCAGTTTTCTTATTTAACTTTTCACGTTCTTATTTTGACGTGTAAGAATTAATGAAACCGTAACCATAGCAACGCACCCAATAAACTGACAATATGGTTACAAACATACACAAAGTATTGTCATAATATAACTAGACGATGCAGTCGCTAAGCATAAAGCTACGTTGGCACCATATATTGGTGCGGTGTAATATCTAAAAAAAGATTTTTTTCGATGGGAATTTTTGCGAATTTCCAAATTCGGGCTTCACATTCTGGTCCTAAACCTGTTGATTCGATTTCACACAAAAAATATTTAAATCGGTTAAGAACTCGGGAAGTTATGGCGTAACAGACATTGCGCCATTGAAGCTGATCCATGGGAGCTTCGCTCGCTCCGCTCCAATTAGTAGGTCCAAACTCTATTAGTAGGTGTATTCCAATAAGTATATTCTCTTTTGGTATCAAAATGTTGAACAAAGTTTAATTTAAATAAATATCACACGATATATAATTTTCATTCTGTTAATAACTTAAAAACTATGTAATGTATAGGATCTATTCGCAGATTTTATCTCGCTCATCCAAAAAGCGTATTTAGTAACATACTTAAGCGTATCATAAAACCTTACTAAGTGTTTTAATACACTCTAGGAACTTAAACATCTTATAGCGTTAAATAAAATCTAGAGCACAAAACGTTGAATAAAACGTACATCGAACCATTGCTCAGGTGTCTAAACCGGTCGAGTCAAGGACGCTGCAAGCCACGACCGTCACGAACATCGTCCGCCACGTCTACTTAATCGACAGTGAAATTGGGAATCTTCCTTTGAATTGAGAGCTGTACGTTTTCGCTACCCACCAGCGAGAAACAGGTGTGTCAGATTCTAGGAAAGTGGAATTTCCATTTCATCCTTGTCAAAACCTTATAACCACATGTTACTGTTGATTTAAATTAAGTGTTAAAGGATCATCGGTTTATTGTTTCTGTGACAATAGGGTTTATAGTAACAACAACATAAGAATAAAATTTCCATATTAAACGTGAATAAATATTCACGATTGTGTTATTTCTAAGTTAATTTAGCGTCTGGCGTGGACGAGTGGGAATGACTAATACTTATTTTAAAATCAATATATGCCTATCCATTAGCCTATCCACAATCACCATCTAGCCTTACAATGGTACTTAAGCCTAAGCTGATTGGTTTAAATATAAGACATATTATATATTATTTCTTAAGTATCAATATTTTTGGCTTTATGATTTGTTTACGTGTTATGGTTGAATCGTGATTCCGAATATTGGATATATTTCACTGTTACAGATGGCATTTTTTTTACTTCAATAAGATATCCTCATTATTATTTAACCGTTTTTGTTTATTATCTGTGTTAAAATAGAGGTCCAAATGCTTAAAATGTTCAGTAATCCCTGATTGAAAAATGTTGAGATTAAAAAATAAGTCTACTAATAAATTACTTACTTGGCTATGGTACCTCTACTACTTTTAATAAAGTGAATCAGCGAGTTGTATACAATGAGATTAAAATTAGATCGTAATATATAATATATTGAGCAATCGAAAAAACCGACAACCCCTCAACGCCTTTGAAAAGGGGCATTATCTTGAACATAATTTCCTCCTTTCCTTTTTCTCGTAAAAAATTGATTATATCCAATTGATGTTGTACAGTAAAAGAATAGAAAAAAACTTAGCTCAGTAAAATTGTGACTCAATTGTTACTTTGTTATCTTCAAGGAAACAGTTTGCAATAAAAGAGATTCACTGAGAAGGGTCGTAATTGCTACGAGTTTTCCTATTTAAAGAACTGAAATGTAAAAACTGTAATAAAATTCACCTTTTGTATCATTCTAAGGCGATTGTGAAATTAGCCTTTCTGGATCAGAGACGGCCTTGAGCAAAAACGAAGCTAACCTTGACATGACTGTAGACACGTGTTTAAAATTTTGAAGTGTTGAAGTTTGCTAATTATTTATTATTTGACAATTCATAAAGTTGGAATAGGTAGGAAGTTGGGTATTTCATCATCAAGCCGCTGAAGTAAACTTACCAAAGACTATTTTGAAAGCGTTCTAGAAATTGAATACGATTTAAAAGCGCCACATAGCGATGGTTATCTACGTTAAAGAGGTTTCTTAAATAAAATTATTTAGGCCATTTATAAGTAATAATGTAATTATATTTATTTTTTATTTTTTACCTAACTAACAATACAAATATATTTCCTTCCATCAAGTATTTAGTTAACTTATTTGTTTTGAAAGTAAGCTTCTAACTCGAACCCTCTAATGCTTTGCTGTTGTTTTAATTTGTACCTCTAACAGATGAGAGGCGAATATAAAACTATCAATAAATGAGAATTTATATTTATCGTCACACAATTTCATTAAAACAAAGCCGAAGTGTCGTTCTATATGAACTTAATCTATTAGAAAATGGGTTAAGTAATTTCCGAGAATTCGCATGTACAATTATCTTAAATTACGATAACTTCTTTCACTGTACTTCGATTTCAATAAAACAAAGTCTAAATGTTGCTTTAAGTCTTATCTCTCTTTGAAAATAGTTAAAAAAACTTTTCCGGAAAAAACGTAAATATCGAGCTTCATTTCCGTTTTTTCCGGAATCGATTATTCGATTTTTCTTGAATCTCAATATGCCTTAATCTAATAATATGAATAATCTATACGACTACAAATCGAAGTTGAAAATTAGGGGTTACCAAGGCGACCTTAATAAGAGCTATTTTATGACTTTGTAAGGACATCGAGACAAGTATCTGATGATCATTTAAAAGTAGGACTTGAAGATAGACAAAAATAAGCTGACTGATGTTTCTTGATTTTTTTCGAATTTCAATAAACAAGGTACGTATTAAATTTCACACGGACGAAGTCGCTGACATCATGAAGCAGATAACGTATATTTAAATTGTAAAAATTAACAACATGCTGTAATAATCCAATGCTTATGTTTGTGATACCATATAACAGTCCAAATTGGTACTGAGATCTGTTGAAAACAGAAGATACCCACTGAAAACCTCTAGAGAAACTGAAGTCATACATAATTCAGTACACGTCGGGGAGTTGTCTACTTTCAGACAAATCGAGACATACATTAACAAGATTATATGAAATAACGAAACTGGGTATGAATAAAAATATTGCACAGTTAAGATATCGAAATGTAGAATTTTAAGGTTATAATTTATTGTAAAATAAATTGCTACAATTACAGGCAGGTTTATATTATTGACTAATATTTAAACATAAATCTTGTTGTTTTCTTAAATTTGTCGTTTATTCCCTGTATGTTATTGCAATGTTCAGGGATAATTACTTTAAGTAAGTACAGATACTTGTTGACTTTGTTGTAATCAACGAAACAACGAAAAATTGATATCATAACACTATTAGTATTGTCATAACAAAATAAATTTGTTTTTTTTTGTGGATTGTGTATGGTGACGACGTATTATATTGTAAATGTCGTTACTTCTGTTAAAGCTGACGAGTTTCTTGCGCCCATTCTTCTCGTCAGTTAAAAGACGTCCTGAATGGGTGGTAGGAAAAAATGTTGGACGATTCAAAACTACTTATTTTTAAGTGCATTTGAATAAAGTTATTTTCATTTCATTTCATTTCATTATTGAAGACGTCATTAAAACTGTTCTGCAGAACACAAAGTTATTTATAAAATTTGAGAGATTTTAAAAATACTACTAGTAAAAATCTAATAGCCTTGGGATCTTTGAGTTACTGCAGTGAGAATGTCAGCCGAGTTTGAAAAGCTAAATCCTCCACGTCGCAGGAGCTTACTCGTCAAGAGTGAACCTCGCATTACATTAAGCTTATAATAAACTTACTTACGTTACTAGTACCTATAAAACACCATATCATAAATCATTGCTGCGTCAATCATAGTTCAATTTAATCAAGTTAATCTAGATTTTCTTCAGTATCTAATTAGGTTTATATTTCACTAACCGGGCTTATAATTATTTCTTTTCATATTTTGTTGAATAATTGATTTGATTGACATTAATCAACTTATTTTTTTTTTTTTTGCAAAAATTTACGCCGAACGAACTGGGGATGACGGCTAGTCAGCAGATTATAAGTTTCTAGACTTAACTGTTTGACTAACATCTTCAATTTTCTTATTAAACTTTTTAACGTTTATTTTGTTTCGAGCATTTGTACCTGAGTCATGGATGTTTGTATATATTTCTATGAATATTAGTTATTTATGTATGATATATGTATGTCTATCCTAGTATCCAAAACACAAGCCTTAAAAAGTGCTTACTTTGGGCTAGGTTAATTGGTGTGAATGTATTAAATATTTATTATTTATTTATTTTGACGTCAAAGAATTGGGTGTTTTGGTTAAATACAGAAAAATAATGACTGAAATCGTTACAATAGCAACCCACGGAATAAAATCTTTTGTTTTTATTCATACTGTGTTCATTCTTGAATTCCCTTTATCCTTTTTTTTTATTTGTTATTTTCAAGGTTGCCTGGAAACACTATTTAGTTATAAATCCGTATAAATGCATTTTTTTTGGGATTTGTTTTTATCTGCAATTGTTTTGTAATGTGTGCTATAAAAAGTATATGTAATACTAGGCGATGCAGTCGCTACGCATAAAGCTTCGCAAACACTATATATTGGAGCGGAGCGTAATACTAAATATTCAATAATGTTAAGTAAATTTTAAAATTCCATAAGAAATAAAACTTTCGAATAGGTGTGCCTATTTCCTTAGAGCCAATGTTATTTGGTTCATAACTTTTTTATTTTTGTGAATTTCAAAATTCACGCTTCCTTCCGTCTTCCTTCCGTATTCCTTCCTTCATTCCGTCACAATCTGGTCCTAAATGTGTTGATTCGATTCCACACAAAAATTATTAAAATCGGTTAAGAACTCGAGAAGTTATGGCGTAACAGATATCGCGTCATTGAAGCTGATCCATGGGATCCAATCATTATTACTCTTGCTTTAATAAACACTTTTTGTCATGTTCACTACATCCTCCTATATAAATACAAAAATATATGAACGATTCTGTTGAAATGTTTGCGCTATTACCTACTGTACACAAGGACTTGATACGTCAAAAACATGTAGGTAAAAAGCCGTGCGAACCGTTTTCAAGGGAAAATTGATTTATTTTTAATTCACAAAGTAATTTATGGGTATTCTCATCAACGAGAGGACATTTTGTATATTTGAGAATTAAATTAAAATAACGATTGACTACTAAATATAAAAAGTAATCATTTCGTGTGAAAAATTAAGTACAAAAAAGCTATCTGATATTTTATTTTTACAAAACAAGAGATCACAATTTTAATAAACGTACTGTATACATTCTGTTTATCTATCAAAGCCTTTATACACGCAATCATAATATAAAAACAGAAGTTGCTATAGTGCGCGCGGAACTCGTTGGCCGCGCCTTAGGTGGCGACAGGGGTGAGGGGCCGGGTTGCCTACCGCTCGCAACGAACATGAGATTAGACAATGATAACCAATCTCGAGATATCATGAACAATAACTGTTCAATTATTAACAAGAATAAATAAAAACCAAATTAACTTTTAGAAGATTATATTGGACCTATCTATTTATATTACAGTATCGGTTTGCATTTTTTAAATTAATATCCCAGTTTGTGCAAAAGTTCTCTTAAAAAAGTTAATCCGCAATCTAAATTATTATACTCTTTTGAGCATTTAGTTTTCGTACACTTAGAGTTTGTTTCTCTACCGTATAACACTGATTTATTTTTCTTCTTATCACTCCTAAATTAAAATCATCGACTTGTATTTTCTTTTTTATTTGTTTTGGCGCGGCCAACTAGTTCCGCGTGCACTATAGCCATAGTACTTACGTACAAGCACAACATATTACATAGTAAAATTTATTTTATTCGTAGTTCCAAAACATTAAACACGTTCTTAATATTTCACTAACCCCTCGTGCTGAGTTAAATGATTCTGTTACAATTGGGTCCACGTCTTTAGTACATCGGCGAGTGTCGAACTGGATCCGCTGACGTCACATCCAATATGCTACGGCTGTGTTATTAATTATTAATAATATAGACATTTATTTATGTCTTTTTAAGAAGGATAATTCGCTTAATGTAAAGCTTAGTAATTATAGCTACACTTTGGTTCAATCAATCCATTCATTAAAATAATTACAGAAAAAAATTTCTGACCGACAATCGCCACTCAAAACTAGGACTACAAAATGTATATAAGTTAAATACAGTTTCAACAAACAGTTTAAATTGAGGAATTTTTATCTATACATCTATACATATAAATAAAATTGGAGTGTCTGTTTTTAATATTGAAATAACCGTTTTTAACTACATGCATATGAATATTTATGCGGTAAATACACCAAAATAACATTTTTTTAAATTTTTGTCTGTCTGTCTGTCTGTTTATTCCGGCTAATCTCTGAAATGGCTGGACCGATTTTGACGGGACTTTTATTGGCAGGTAGCTGATGTAATAAGGAGTAACTGAGGCTACTTTTATTCTCGAAAAAATCTTTTATTAAAAAAAAATACTGTGCCACAGCTACGCGTGGCTGGGTGAGCTAGTTCAAAATATAATAACATTTTTTTTATAGATAATAGACATGGGTTACACCACTATTTCGCCTGACGGGTAAGTGACGATGCGATCTAGGATACGACGCGCTTGCCTAGAAGATACCTTTTCACTCGTGACTTGAAGACTCCTAAAATGTATTTGTCAGGAAACACAGACGCAAAGAGTTCTACTCCTAACGGGACGTATCACAAAATTGGAACTAAAACGCTTAGTGCGACTCTTTGGTATATCTACCATATTTATAAGGTAGTTTAGAAATTTATTTGGTTTACGACTATTTTAGTTCACAATGGTTGTGAAATCTTATATATATACACATCTATATTATCTTGAGCCCTTTGTTTATATTTTTTTCATATATAATATGTGTAGTTGATATCTGAAGCCTTCCTTCCTGATATTAAAAGATAGCAAAAGTCAACATCGCACGGTATTCCCAGGCTGTCACCCTTCCAACTACTGATCGCGCCCAACGTTACTTATCTTCCATAATCAAACAAAAACCAATGATATTAACCGAGCCGGCTTTTTAATATGCTATAAACATGACAACGCAAACAAAACAATTACAATTTTATTTTAAGTACTACTTTCCGTTAGCGCCATCTAGCGTCTGGTAGACGAACTAGTTGCGGTTAACGCGTTGCTATGGTAACGTTATTGATACAATGGAAGAAGAGCGGGGAAAAGAGCGGACAGACAAACACACAAACCACTGTGATCTTAGATTATAGATTAGAAAATCGTATTTGGTTAGGTATAATTAAATCATGGACTTTATTACTTTTAAAAGAAAACTGTACATTAACTAAAGTAAAATAACAGTTTCTCAGTTTGTTGCAATAAATGAAATTGGTAGCGAATATTACGAATGGAATTTAATGTATATCGAGAAAGCTTAGTTCAATGTTTTCTATTAGTGTGTAAAGAAAGACCTTTCACAGATGAGATCAAACGGCCATTTAATTGGCTGTCACGTCGTAAATTGCCCATTCAACAACAGACTAAGCCTTAAAGATGTCAAGAGAGCAATTCAGCGACGTGTCTATATCAACATTTGAATGTACTACTTAAATAAGAAATAATCTATTTCAATTGCTAATGCACACATTGTATTTTTTTTATTTAAATATAGTTAAAGTAAGAATTGCAAACGTGATTAAACTTCACACTGGTAACACTGAATAGTATAGAATATATATAAATATTTCTTACACTCACACCAATTAGCCTAGTGGGCTAGGCTAATTTGGGAAGTAAGCACTGTAAGGCTTGTTATGGATACTAGGGTAACGGATATACATACATACATATATGATACATAGATATGTAATATTCATAGAAATATATATAAACACCCATGACTCGGGTACAAATGTTCGTATTCATGACACTGCCCCTTCCTTTAGTTTAAGTAATATCGTTTTACATTTGGCTGTTAGCCTATGTCAATTAGAAATAAAAGATTTCTTTGTGACGATAGATATGAGGAAAAATATGCACCAGACATATTAATGACTATAGGTTTTGAAATATATCACGCTTTTATATGCTGACATATTTCAACGACTGTATATACAAAAAAGTAAAGTCAATGTAAAAAGATTGTGAAATTATAACTACTACCGATTCATCACAACAGACATTTTTAATCGTACAAAACTACTTCATTATTCTATTCAAAAATTGAAGAGAGAAACTTTCATAGATAAATGAAAACGATACTTAAAGACCATTTTATCCATATTCGGCGATATAAAATAGCCTACGTAACATAAAAGCCGAGATCAAACGGCATTCATCTTTCAGTCTATCCCCTTGTTTGCGAGGCTCAAAACAAACACTGGCTGATTGAAAATTAAGCTATCTGCAACCCGTTATATTAAAGTGCAATTTTCTAAAGCGGTTACCTACTAGGAACATTCTATTCAATTTCACTCGCGAGATTATAGAATATCGACACGTAATCTATACTAATATTATAAAGAAGTAAAGTTTGTGTGTTTGTATATTTGTTAAATTGTAAGGGGTAATCTCGGGATCTACTGAACCGATTTTAAACATTCTTTCACCAATAGAAAGGCACAATATTGCTGAGTGTCATAGGCTATATTGAAAACTAGAAAAAATTTAAAGAATTTTGGCCATCCGTGCGAAGCCGGGACGGGCCGATAGTAATGTTATAATTTTAGTTTTTACACAAAATCGATGTTCTATTGACTTTATATACCTACTGTAATATGATCGCTACAAAATTATTACCATAAAAGAAAGTCATATAAGGTTTTTTGACCTTTCATAACTTTATTTGTAACAACAACTTTGTACTGCTTATATTTAAAAAAATATATAAATAACAATAAACAATAATTTGAAAGACTATAATTTTTTTGGGTTTAACTACACTTAAAGTAAAAACGGCACCAGCCATGTTCCAGTTCTCTTGTCCGGTGAAATAAACCAATCTTGTTAAGACGAATCCAATAAGCTCTGGTTTCCTAGTTAACATGTCAAGGTTTCATTTTCCATCTTAGAGCTCCATCAGCAGCTCTATTGCCATATGTCATTTTAGCTACAATTTTCTTTCATACAAAGTTTTGTAATAATACAAGACTTGTATAATATTTCTTACATTCACTCCGATCACCCTAGCCTAAGGTAAGCACTGCAAGACTTGTGTTATGGACACTAGGGTAACGAACGAAGATTAGAACTATTAAAATCATATATTATCAAACTTGATAAAGTAACCGTTAACTAACTATTTCGATTTGCAAAATAGGTTATTAAATGCGAATGATTTTGTTTCGATTCCAATACATGAAAATCATTAATTTTCTAATTGATATTTATATAATTTATTAATTTAGATAAATAATATTTAAATTATTTTGGTTGTTTTTTTCTAACTTCAGGAACAAAATACATTCGCTATTTAATCAGCAAACAGGGAAGTGCTTACGCTAAGAAACGACGTTTGTACTTATGAACCGCCGAATAGCGTTGGAACTCGTGTATATGTGTGATAGACGTGTATCTGGAGGGTGTTTCAGATATCCATTGTGATGCCTTCACGTCAACTTTATGTCTACGTGCTATAGTTATATATTTAGAAGTATTGTTCCGTAGATCCTGCATTATGTTACTCACAACTGTTAATACAACGCTTCGAAATAATTTAGGTTTGCACTATTTACTTGTATTTCGTATACACGGCGTGTAAGCAGCATAACTATATTATCATGATTACAGACATTAAAATGTATACAGCGTCTTGTTCTTATATATTTTCCTATTATTTAGAATAATGAAATAAAACCGAGAATGGATAAATAAGTGTAAAATATTGAAGTATTGTGCAATTGCTATACTTTGTCCAATGTAGGATGATACTTTTTACAGTTGACACCTATTTAGAGGGTATAAAGTTGCTATTGCAATGTCACGCCAAACATAAGGAAACAAACGCAACCTTAGTACGTAGCAAAAAGGAAGTGACACCTGTCAAAAGTATCATCCTACATTGGACAAAGTATAGTAATGTAGTACCTATAGAAAATTAGTTCTAATTTGAATGGTTCCTGAAGTGCTCGACAACCCATTTGGTTAAAGCACTCGGTTTGCAATTTAGATGACTTTCGCAAGAGCTGGTCAATGGGTGACCAAAAACTTATCATCTCAAGCTAAGGTGTTCAATTGAAAAGCTTTATTCGACTTCCGAAGCTAAAAAGAGAAGTTTTTTAATGACGGGTGATCAAAATATATTTATCGATGTATAAGTGTATCTCTTTATTAACTATTATATAATGAAACACATCAAATTATGGTTGCTGCTATTCAAAATTTGCGACATTGAGGGCGAAGCTTTTGGAGTAAAATGAAATATAGGCGTATAGGAAAATAATTACGATGCAAGCTATAATATCAGATGATGTTTGTCTGTCCGCTCTTTTTCCATTGTATCAATAAACGTTACTATAGCAACGCGTTAATCGTAAGTAGTTCATCTACCGGACGCTAGACGGCGCTAACGAAAATATTTAATAATAGAAAAAATTTAAAGAATTTTGTCCACCCGTGCGAAGCCGGGAAAGGCCGCTAGTACAATGCAAAAATAATGCTTTGACATCTTTGCTCAGCTTCACAGTTACCATTAACTGATGTTAATAATGAAGTTATTTATGCCATGTAAATTGGTTCGAAGCCAATTAAACTTAAAATTAGTAAACATTGCCTGCCTTTGAGGCAAGGGACGGGGCGGAAGTCGCCGTCCTTTTAGTTGTTTTCATTCGATTAAAGCTGTAACATATAGACACTTTACTATCATTTGGACGATCGTAGAATACACGATAATTAAAAGGAAACCATGATCTTCCTAGAAAGCTATAAATATATATAGTCTATTAAAAAAATGTTATCGAATCTTTTTGCGCAAAGACTTTTTTTTATAAAGTCTTTTAAATTTTACCTTTGCCGCTACAGGTTAGTTAGAAAAAACAATTTATACAAATCCAAGTTTCAGACCGATAAGCTAAAATTTAACACAGCTGTCTTCTGAAAATTTCAAAGTTTAGTGATAAATTTAGCAACCATATAGAATAGAGTCGAACTTACTTAACACGCACCCCTAAAAATTGTTTTTACTATGTGGTGATAGAATTTCCGAATAGAAGAAAGGAAACCTTTCTTCTTTTTTTTTTCTTTTTTCACTCATTGAACCCTGTCAGAATAACAGCGCCTCTGTGTCTATTCTGCCCAGCTGTGAATGACACAGAGGTAAAATGCTGAGACAGGGTATTTGTTGACCCCACACATTAGATTATCATTTTTATTGTTCACTTCGTTCGTCTCTTATTTTTTTGTTTCTTTCTCCTATCCTTGTTTTCTCTCTGTGTGTGTGTGTGTGTGTGTGTTTTTCAATTATTTCGTGTGGTATGCATTGAAATAGCATTGGTTTGGTTTATATACAATGACAATCAGTATGGTTATGTAGACGGGACTCGTATTTGTCAATAAATGTTTTTTCTTTCGTTCTTCTTTCTTTCAAATAGACAACTAAATCAGTGTAACGGGCAAGGATCAGATATACTCTGTAATGACTCACTTCGTCAATCGTTTGTATATACCAATAAAATGAAAAATCATCACCATTTAAACTAAAGGTTTAATGCTGGACGGAAAGCTTTACCAAAAAATTGTATGCTCATTCATCAAGCGCTGTTACCTATTTTGTTTTCTATGGGACGTGTTTGGTGTTTATCCAGTATCATTTGTAGAATTTTACGTCACCATAAAATGCCTCACATTTTCGGCATAATAATCTTCTCCGCCCGACATCTTACTGTGTAAATTAAATTAAATGCAATGAGATAATATTTATTTGCAAGCAAGTACATAACAACACAAAAGTCTCAAACAAAAAAAAGGAACACTTATTACTACGGGCCAATATCTCAGCATTAGCTGCTGCCACAAAGACATAAGCTCTACTATTTTGGCAGATCAAAAGCTTACTTAAAAAATAAGAATAAATAATAATGTACAATCACAGTTCCTCAGTCAATATTGAGTTTTATGACCAAGTCTTGAAGTTGAATATCGGAAATCCAACGTCATGAGCAGATTGAAAATATAACGACTGCAAACACGTTAGACTTAAGATTACTGTGACCATAGACTACTCAGACTCTATTAAGGAGTATTTGCGATCGTGATCGACCTTATATCTTGTGACCTTGTGAATTCTGATCGACTAAGGGCCTTCTTAAGCAAGAAGAAGCCCGATATAATAAATTTTAGATCCCTAAAGACCGGTGAACGAAACTAAACCTACGCAATAACAAGCCGAATCCACAAACCACTGTTCACCCACGCCGGTTAAATCCTCGACAATTGATTATCCTTTTGAGAACACTCATAAGAGGCAGAAGCTTATCTATTTGAAAAGGTCACAGTACTTAAAAACTAATACAATTTTCATCTGGTGATGCACACATCTAATTAAGGTCTTATCTATACATATAAATAAAATTAGCGTGTCTGTTTGTAATATTGAAATAATCGTTTTTCACTACATGCATTTGAATATATTAGGTTGGGGAATAAGTTCGTTCGGTTTTTTTCGAAGAGGATTATTTAAAGTATTTGTTTGTTGTTGAGCAAAGTGTTTGTATTCATTAGACAGTGCCTTTTCTGCTCTACAGAACTGTGTTATTTGTTTTTCGAATATTTTTAGTTTTTCCTATTTTCTGGGCTTCGAAATGGAATACCCAGGTGACAAAAATCAGCATTTTCGACATCTACGTTTCTTCGCTTTTCATCGGGGTCAAAAAGCAGCTGAAGCCGCTCGTGACATATGCAACGTGTATGGAGAAGGTGTCATAGGTGAGCGCGCAGCACAGAAATGATTTGCAAAGTTCAAAAATGGTGACTTTGATCCCGAAGACATGCCTCGCAGTGGACGACCTGCAGAATTCGATGTCCTCATCGCCTTGAGGTGCGATACACGGGGAAATGCTTGAACGGAACGCAACAGTCAACAAGGAGCTCTACGCCGTGTAAATGAGGCTATGCGACTGAAAAGACCTGACCGACAAGGCCAAGTCATCTTGCTCCACGACAACGCCAGACCCCATGTTGCACAAGTCGTCAAAACCGCACTCCAAGAGCTCGAATGGGAGGTTCTTCAGCATCCACCGTACTTTCCGAACCTTGCGCCAACAGATTATCAGCTTTTCCATTCCTTGTCGAATCAAATGAGGGGTGTTATCTTCGACAGCGAAGAGGACCTCAAAAACTGGCTCATCAACTTCTTCGACACCAGACCGGACGATTTTTGGCGGAACGGCATCAACAAATTAGTCGAGAGGTGGGAGGAGGTTGTAAACAGTAACGGCGAATACATTATTGATCAATTTATTGTTATAATTATTAGTTTTTGTTAAAAGAAAGCACTTTGAAAAAACCGAACGAACTTATTCCCCAACCCAATATATACGGTACGTACACCAAAATAACATTATTTACAATTTTTGTCTGTCTGTCTGTTTGTTCCGGCTAATCTCTGAAATGGCTGAACCGATTTTGACGGGACTTTTATTGCCAGGTAGCTGATGTAATAAGGAGTAACTTAGGCCACTTTTACTTAAGAAAAAATCTTTAAAATTACTGTGCCACAGCAACGCGTGGCTGGGTCAGCTAGTTTTATATATAAAGGACCTACAAACAAGTGAACTGTGTCATGTGGGTGTGTGCGTGTAATATATCATGTGCAGTAATGGTGTGTGGTGTACTATAATATTTAACACTTATCATTTTACAATTACGGACACAAATGTCGACCAATTTTTAGTTATAATAAATCAATAAGATACTTGTGCTAATAAAAGATTTCCAAAACCTCTACCTATCATGTGTTAAGGATTTTACAGTATAGCAAACTTTTATATTCCATTCTGATATCTAATAACGGAGTCGAGTTAAATTTCAACAGCGCCTTTTACACTTGCATTACTATAAAAAAACGATTGAAAAATTTGTTTTTTTGGATGTCTTTTTTTAATAAAACTAGCGACACTTCCCGGCGTCGCACGGGTGGGCTAAATTCTTTAATTTTTTTCTATTATTAAATAATTTTTCCGTTAGCGCCGTCTAGCGTCCGGTAGACAAACGACTTGCGGTTAACGCGTTGCTATGGTAACGTTAATTGATACAATGGAAAAAGAGCGGGGAAAAGAGCGGACAGACAAACAACAAATTTGTGATCTTAGATTATAGACTAGCGGCCCGTCCCGGCTTCGCACGGATGGACAAAACTCTTTAATTTTTTTCTATTATTAAATATTTTTCCGTTAGCGCCGTCTAGCGTCCGGTAGATGAACTACTTGCGATTAACGCGTTGCTATGGTAACGCATATACAATGGAAAAAGAGTGGGAAAAAGAGCGGACAGACAAACACACAAACCACCGTGATCTTAGATTGTAGATTAACAATTGGTAAAATATGAATATTCCCTCTAAGGGGTTAGAGTCTGGTAAGCTAAACATGTTGTTGTTCTTTTGTTACTAGTGAATCCACGTCCGTAGTCCATTGGCAAGAATTGAAATCGACCCGCTTTGATAAAAGCCGACATCTTAATGGATAGGATTAGGATCTAGATCATAAAACAGTCCTTAGCAACTATGAATGGAAATAAAATTAAAAATATCAGTTCGCTTTGCATACAAAAAACTACGTTTAATACTTGGTTGGTCATTTTGTTTTTGCTACTATGAAAGCAATAACAAATCGGAATTAAAATAACACAGAAAAACTTCACACAACACAACCCATTTCATTAAAAATTTAAGTGAGTGTTTTTTCATCGAGTTCACTTCATATTCTATCGGTATTATACTAATATATATAAATGTATAAATGTTCACTTCATATTTATAATACATAAAGAAAATATTGATAGTTGTTTTAAATAATTCATTATATTCGCTGAAACGTGAAAAGAACGGATAATAGCATCAATCTACTTAACACAAAATGATGAACAAATAACTTTAATGATCATGGTTTTTTAAGAATTACGATGTTTACATACTGGTGCCAAAGCAAGTCAGAATTCAGCATTTTACTTAAGTATAGGTATATAAAAAAATGTCATCGCCTTATTAAAAGCTACACATCAGAGTAGCACTATTTTGCTAAAATTAAACCATTTGTAAACTCAAACATAAAGAATGGTATTGAACATAATGAACCCCTGTTTAAATAAAGAGGGTTGGATACTGACTCGTTTTATACGTGCTCCATTATAATATTAATACAGATATTAGTATGTTGGACCTTTACGTATAAACTCAGTCGTTGCAAACGATCATCTAATTTGGAAGAATAAACAGTAAAGATCATTAACCCATTAGTAAAACAGAAAAAGTTTCCAACAGAGCACGATTGAATTTTAATATTAGTATGCTTCAGTGTTTCTTACAATCGGCATATCACAGTGCCCCGCTTATTTTCGATAATCGATGAGACGAATTCCCGACGTTTCGCGCTACATGTGTGAAGATTATTGCTTTTTTATCGTATTTGACTTTGATACATTTCAACTTTCCGTTCTAAAGTCTGTATTTATAATAATAATAATATAAAGAAGTAAAGTTTGTGTGTTTGTATATTTGTTAAATTGTAAGGGGTAATCTCGGGATCTACTGAACCGATTTTAAAAATTCTTTCACCAATAGAAAGGCAAATTATTGCTGAGTGTCATAGATGTAAATAAGAGATCAGCAGAGTGAACACAGTTTGATGTGGACTCAAGTATTTATATAGTAAAGCAGTAAACATACAAACACAAGTGACACAATAACAACATACAATAGATAAACGACACTGTTGTTAGGTCCATATTTGAAACTATCTGTACGTCATGTAAGACGATTACATTGCCAGTACAAATACATACATGCAACCTCCAACAGTCATAGGCTATAATTAATGCTAGAAAAAAATTATAGAATTTTGTCCACCCGTGCGAAGCTGGGACGGGCCGCTGGTTTATAATATACAGACAACAACACGATAACAAATCACAAACTTTTAAATATTCTCAATTGAACTATACATTAGACGTTATGCTGAAAAAATATTGAAATTTAATAGTTTTATATAGTTTGAGTTTGTGTCTTTTCAGTTGATAAATAGTAGATTTTTTTTCAATTATTGTATATTATTGTATAGTCAGCTTCATAAATTTTCTTTTTGTCTCGAGGGTTGAGCAGTATTCATTTTTTCCGTCGATTCCGTCACAAAAACAAGTTACCTACTTTTACCTTGGTGAGATGACGCAACCAATGACAAAACGATCCATCACAGTGACAAAACGTTAAGCTTCCTTCCAGTCAAACAAAAACTTGTTACATGGTCAGTGTCTTCGATGCTTGGTTTGTATGAATAAAAGTAAGTATTTACGTACACATTTTCATCCACTGACAACCCGGCCACAATGTAACCGCTACAACAGTAAACAGAAATAAAATTTTACAAATTGAAGCACAATTCTATAATAAAAAATGTTTATGATAGTTTCTGTATGAATTCTGTTCTAGCACTTCATTCTGTATAAGTCTTCGTGTTGTATAAGAAAAGCTTTCTAAAATAACAAAAATATATAACAAGTAATTGAATTGTGAAAGAATATCACTTGTCGAGTATTATGTGGCTTCTTCTCGGCATAAGGCCTCCAACATTGCAATATATCGAGCTCCGATATATACGAATATATGGCGTAACTGTTGACATTCAATACACACATTGTTATTGCTAATATTGAATAAAAAGAATTTGATCCTTATTTTATCAATATTGGATTTAAATGGAAATCGGAAGTAGGTTCAGTTGGTAAAAGAAATGTATTTTTTCTCCAAATAATATGTTTGATAACACTTTTATATATTACAACAAATACCGTAAAAGGAGGACTTAATGCCTTAGCGCATAAGCACACAAACACAAATTAATGATAAGATAAATAAATAATAAAAACATTTATAGAGAGAAATTCTATATTTGTTTTCTATAATTCGTTAATACGTTATCAATTCCGAGATCACAGAGATGGGGACTCCTGTAACCGTTGTCAGGATAATATATTATTTCCTTTATATTTTTCAAATTGAAGTCGTATTCTAACAGAATAACAAATTGTCCCAGGAAATCAGAAACATTTACGGGGAAAAATACTCGGCCAAACTTCACGAGACAAAACAAAAACGCTCATTCTTTTATCTGTTCCAGGAGCAGAAGCAATAACTCTTTTGATATGGCGAAACGGCAACTTTGGCAATAACAATGAGTGATATCTGCCATAAAAACATAAAATTAATACGATTACTGTTAGAATACAATCAGAACGTAGTAAATATAAACAAGACAATTCCAAATGTTTCGATACTTTACAATTTATGTATAACTAGCTGACCCAGCCACGCGTTGCTGTGGCACAGTAATTTTATTTTTCTTTACTAAAAGTAGCCTTAGTTACTCTTTATTACATCAGCTACCTGCCAATAAAAGTCCCGTCAAAATCGGTTCAGCTATTTCAGAGATTAGCCGGAACAATCAGACAGACAAAAATTGTAAAAAATGTTATTTTGGTGTATGTATTGTATATATATTCATATGCATGTAGTAAAAAAACGGTTATTTCAATATTACAAACAGACACTCCAATTTTATTTATATGTATAGATAATGATATTTTTTAAATTCACACCAATTAGCCTAGCCTACTGCAAGGCTTGTGTTATGGATACTAAGGTAACGGATAGATATATAGATATTTAATATTAACAGATATATATATATAAAAATTCCAATGGCTCAGGTACAAATACTAGTTAAACATCTGACCCTCCGGGACTCGAAATCAGGACAGTCGATACAGAAGGCAGGATTGGTACCGAACGGTCGTATGCTGATGTCATAAAGGAATCAGATAAATAATATACTCTTTTGCTTAATATTCAATAAGGTTACTTTTATCATGATTGCTAAAATAATCACACTGTAACTCTAACTTATTTTTATTATTGAATTAAAGTATTTTCGATCCACCGGCCATATTAACTCCTTCTTTGGTTTCTTTGACGTGGTTTGCCACATAACCATGTTTGCTAATACCTCAATTGAAATAGAAACTTAATAACTTTGTCTTAATGAAAGATTTAATGGAAGCAAACAACTATGTGTTAAACTTACCAGTTGAAGGACGTTATTTGTCGTTGTGCACGAAAAAACACCTGACAGAATGTTTATTTATAACTAGCGACCCGCCCCGGCTTCGCACGGATACTATGTTCTACTATATTATGCATGTATTATACATATAAACCTTCCTCTTGAATTACTCTATGTATTAAAAAAAACCGCATCAAAATCCGTTGCGTAGTTTTAAAGATTTAAGCATACATAGGGATATAGGGACAGAGAAAGCGACTTTGTTTTATACTATGTAGTGATATTCTTTTGTTGAAATAATTTCTTAAGATGTAATGCTAGCATTTCAATGATTTAATAACGAAAAGTATAATAATTAAATAGCTATTTCTTCTTTATCGATTGATCGATACTTGTAAAAGTAATACTTGAGATTTTTGTAGGTTGTAGTACCTAGAAGAACATGATGAGACGGGGCTGGCGTCAACTTAAGAAATCGACTCGGGAAAAATCGACGTGTCTGTCAAGGAAATCCTAATAGATACTCTTTCTATCAAAATTTATGTTTGTAAGTTTTAAAGTAAAACCACGGAGCACAGCTAGTGGTTTATAAATTCATTTAAGACGCATTTTAGATATCGATCTAATATAGTTTCAAATTGATAATTATCAGGGCCCGATCTATTTTGCCGCTCAGGGCAAAGATCATTTTCGCCGCCCTTTACATACAGAAAACCATATAAGTCATGAGCTAGTTTTGTAGGGGGATGCTAAGTATACAAGTACCTACATAAAATACGTCATACTGTTAGGATTATACCTACATACAATATTCACGTCAGTATTTCGGGCCTTCTGAAGAAGTAACCTAAACGAAAGTTGATAAGTGTTTCTATGTTACTATAAGTATACGATGTATGTCTTTTGAAAAATTTCACAGGCACTATTGAATGGATGGAGTGATATATTTTTTTATCGACATAGTTATGTACCTTTCAACTTTATCATCATCATCGACCTATTGCGATTCACTGCTGCGTATGGGCCTTTTTTCCCTTGTGCTATATTAGCAAAAGCAAGAGCAACAGTAAAAAAGTAAATTTAGGATTAAACTGTATTAAATCATTTTTTAGTTAATTGTTCAAAATAAATCTACTAAATAGGAGAATAGGTATCAATCACGAGAAACTGGCAACACACGCTCTAAACATAAACCATTGTCTATAGAAGGGTAATCCGCTACGACCCAAATCTAATGATGTGACTTAAATTTTGTAAAAAAAATCGAGTATTATAAAAGTATCGATACCTCAAAAATATCGGAACAAAGTATCGTATCCAAATATACTTAGTATCGATATGAAAGTATCGATAAATAAATAAATATATAATAAATATTGGACAACATCACATACATTACTTTGATCCCAATGTAAGTAGCTAAAGCACTTGTGTTATGGAAAATCAGAAGTAATGACGGTATCACAAACACCCAGACCCAAGACATCATAGAAAACTAATGAACTTTTTCTACGTCGACTCGGCCGGGAATCACACCCGGGGCCTCGGAGTGGAGTACCCATGAAAACCGGTGTACACACTACTCGACCACGGAGGTCGTCGATACTTGTAGAAAATACCCGGATTTAAGTAGATTGTTTATATTGAACTCGGTTTATTAGAATGTAAATTTAAGACAGACAGATAACGAAATCATACAATACTTTTTATAAATAAAATCTATCAAAACACAAAAGAGGTTGTGTTTATTCCAGCAATACTACTTAGATTTCGGTACTTTTTGCGAATCCCTACTCTTTCTTTCTAACTAAAATAATTCAGTTAAGTAAAATACTTAAATATTTCCACTATCCAACCTGAAGTAGGTTGGAAGGTAGCGCATAAAATTCTCAAACTTGGGTGGTAAATGGCTAATGGATAAGTTGGAAGATAGGAATAAGTCAATTTTTCCCGCCCTGCATTTTTGCCGCTCTGGGCAAATGCCCGGCTTGCCCCTCCTTAGTACGGGCCCTGATAATTATAAGAAAAGAACGATAAACATTTAAAAGTACACTAAAGAAACCTTTTCGATTTGTTAAAAATAGCCATGTAAACAGGACAGCGTTGAATTTTAGAACCCGCTCAGTATTCACGAGCAAAACCTAAACTGCGAGGTTTCATTTCCGTTCAATATTTGAGCATGTAACATCTGAAACTAGGCGAGAGAGCGCCAGCCAGGCCGCTGCTCATTACTCATTCATTTGTGCCTTATTTCCGCCCACTGCTCTATGCTCCAGGCGATAGCTTTTCAGAGTAGGCACTCGGCCCTTATGAGAACTCATCGCTAGAATTTTGACTGAAATTGCACACTTTTCATCAGCAAGAACTAATTGTAAAATAGATATACCAGAAATGATAATATTATGCAGCAGAGTATCACTGAAGAAACAAATTATTTTTTACGATTAATAATTTTTATATTACGTCTACCGCAGAAATGGATATTTTGTAGTGTGGGGTTTTCTTAGAAAAATCCTTTGACTCAGAAATATGCTTAAAGTATTTTTTTCTAAACTCCACGACTAAAAGCGAAATTTAAGGGATAAATAAGGTGTGACGACAACTCTTTCTAAGCAGGTGCTTAGGTTCCTAATCCTCCTCAAACCTTATCCTCATTGGACTTTAATATAATATCAAAGACGATGCTTTCTTTACCGATGGACAGCTCTATTAAAACATTATTATTAAATGGACTTTGCAGATCATTCGGTAGTAGGCTAGGTAGTATAAGTCGGTATTGATTCTTGTCAGATCTTAGGAGGAAGTGATGTAGTGATGTTACATGTTGTACAAAACACACACACAGGTACACATCGTATGTCAAAAGCACATATTAAGTGGGAATCTGCATCGCGTATTCAAAGTTTCTGAGTCATATCTGGACTGAAGTCATCCTGCGAATATAGCTCCCGATGTCCTAAAAAGTTGTTGTCAGAAAATAAACAAAGACATAAGAAGTACCTACTAATAAATCTAGGGTAATATATAAAGAGGTCATTCACCGAAACTACACCTCCTATTTTCAAAATTCTATGATTAATATTTATAATGGACTTCACACTTCACATATAAACGTAACGTTCAAAAATATTGACCCCGATGAATAGTCGTATAAAATTATTCACGTATTATTTGTATGTCTCCTCCTTTTCCCAAAGTTCACATGAAACGGTATTTTACCTTAACACATTACGCCGCAAGGTAAGAAGTTAATACCGCCCCGTAAAATAAGCATTTAGCTAGCAATTAAAAGCCCATTCAATTCATTTGCTCACTTTGCAGCGGTTTATTAGATGTCACGCTGTCATGTAGTGAATAAAGAAATTTATTCTCACTTAATATTTATAAGTGAGGCACCTACAGCACTGCAACTAAATGGCAATAAGCGAAAACAAATCAGATGTTAGGACTCATCCCCAGATCAAAGATCATCTGATACATCTTGTCTTTGACTCTCTTTATGCGATATCATTAATTATTACAACTAAATTTGTAGACTATGAAAATTGGAAAAATAATATTTTTTTGTTTTTTTTTTTGTATTATCTAGTATTACAGCTCAGAAATTAGAAATAATCTATTATTATACTTCCAAAGCACAAATCTGTGATCACAGTGACAGAAGTAGTAATATTTAACCTATGTAAAAAAACTTTAGCGAATAGTTATTCGTTGCTTTCTTGCCAGCACACGAGGTCTGACCTAATTCAGGTGATTAAAATTACAGGCACGAGCGAAGGTGCTAAACCATTTTGTACTCTATTATCGCGTTGCGAGAGCAGCTATTTATTTATGAATATATGCGAAGATAATCTACTATATTGCTGTTATTATAAACAGCACGAACATTATATAACTACGTCTGCAATACATGCTGCTGTTTGCAAATACTAAGCGAAGCAATTAGATTTCTGAAGGGTGATTATTCCTCGATGGTATGTCCGATTTCAAAACTTTCTTTTGCACATTAGTCACGACCACGATGTGAGTTTTGGCGCCAAATTTCATCAATGTAGTCTCAGCGGTTTGGCTGTGATTAGCTTTTGAATTTTTCTTTCGGTGATTATTCCTCCATGGTATGTCCGATTTCAAAACTTTTTGTTGCACATTAGGCACGACCACGATGTGAATTTTGGCGCCAAATTTCATCAATGTAATAATGTAGGTTTGGCTGTGATCAGCTTTTGAATTTTTCTTTCGGTGATTATTCCTCCATGGTAAAGTCTATATTTTTTTTACAAAGCCTATGTCCGTCAAGTTATGATCATGTATGTTCATGCCAAAATTCGTTCGAATCGGTTGAACCGTTAAGTAGCAGGAGGGAGACAAGCGAAATTTGTGAGTTACCTAAAAGAGAGCTTCGCTCAATAATACTAGCTAACCTGGTCACACGTTGCTGTGTTATAAATTAAAGTAATACCTATCCTATGTCCTAAGTCGGAGCAAATCCTGCAAAATGAAAAAAAAAAATATCCAAATCGGTTGAGTAGTGTCGGAGTTCATAGCGGTCAAACTCTGTGACAGGGAATTGTGAGCAAATATAATGATAAACTTTATCTTTCTATCGTGTTACTTCATGCATACACCTATCCTTCACGTGTGTACCCATCTCCAACATTATCTAAGACAGGGAGACGACAACTCAACGGAAATTACGCTATATCTATATGTAATAAAATTACCATCTGGAAACTGCTAAAGATCTAAAGACAACTTGAAAGGGCGCGCATCTGTGGTGTAGGCCTTTGTGTATTCACCCTGTGGATTTTAAAGTAAGTCCTCTAAACGTTGTGAATGGGTTTCAAGTTACTTGAAATGACTGAACTCGTGCTCAGCCTCATTTCAGCCTACACACTCATTTGTAGGTCCAGCCAATTTATGCACATTAATGAGATATTAATTTTGAAAAAACTCCTGTGTTTTACTCCTGTGTGTAATGCATCACTAGCATTATTTTTAATTATCTTTGTATTGATGATGATGTCTTTGACGTATTTCCGGATTGAAATCACGAAGTCAATCTAAGTTTTAAAACTATTATACAAACAAAGCAACGATTATATTACTCTAGTTTATTAAATTAGGGGCATAGAACAATGCTGTATCTTAACCTGCTGTGAGGAATTAGTACCATTTTTACTGTTTCAAAATCTTTCGTGAAAATACACGAGTTCATGAAGTTGGAAGAATTAAACTGTCACTTAATGTCGATATTATAAAATACGCTACTTCAATACCATACGAACACCAATAACTATACCATAGCACGGAAATAAATAGACGTTTGTAGATCAAAAAAACTGTGTGAGTGCAATACGCCGAGCAGCACCTGAAGAACTTTACAGACCGCTTTTTAAACAACGAAACGTTCTAGCTCTTGCAAATCACACGTGCGGTGGGAACGACAATGGGTTTTGTCGGGCCACTGCACACTGGGCGCCATCGTATATAATCCCTTCGGGGACTGCATACAAAGGTGATGAATCATTCGTAGTATATCCGACAACTACGAATGTGATACGGGGAAAAGGGAGCCGCCACTTCAGTGGGAGCTGCGTGTTGGGCGAAAGCACTCCCGTTTTCCTTCAACGTGGTGGGGCCTTCGCTTGCCAACATGCCAGGTATCCCGTAGTGAAAATCAAACACAGCTCCGCGGGACCAAGGCAAGGTGTAGGTACATACTAAGGTTTTTAATGGGAAGGTCTCCAATCCTCCATCGGGCACTTGGCTTCGCAGTATGCGTAACGCATTATCCTTAGTATAACTAAAAAAGATGCTGAACTCGCTAAGAAAACATTTATTTTATAAACAGGCCGACGACGTTTACTTTGGTAGTACAAGGAACTGCAAGAAGTTAGTGTTAGAAGAGATTTATAAAGGCCTAAATACAGTTGGATAATCGAACACATTTTTTTATTTCAGAAATACATATTTCAATAGTATTCATTAGCTTCACGATCTGATACGCTATAAAACCGATGTAAATATTGAACTGTATAAATTAAACATTCTGCTAAAAATAATATGACTTGAATGATAAATTACTTAACAGAAAAACACTAGAAAAATCGACTCGGCTCAGAAGTTCTTCTCATTTATTATCATATAAAATAGCATTGAGAAATGCAAAAAACATATAAAAAACACAAAATGTGACTTGAACGTTGTGATGTAAATATAAACAATTTTTTATAATATTAAGCTGACATAACTTTGTATTTCCTTTACTTTGGTATAATCATAGACATATAAGCACGCTATTTGTTAATAATTGAATAGGCATAACGTAGGTATATTAACCGATTCGTTGCTACATACAATTACAGAAACGAAGGCTACGAGCTTGATTTACGTGAAAAATGAAGATAGTTTTATTCTGGGTTGATTTACCTAAAACTTGATTTAAAGGAGTTATCATCGATTTAAAATGACACGGTTTCAGTGGCTGACGCCACACGCAAAGAAAAGTGATCAGCAACGAATCGGTTAATAGTTATGATTATCTAGAGTGTACTTATGTACTTGTTTACAAAAAAAAATTCAAACGCGAGAGTATCGCATCATATCGGGTACTTTTAGTAAAGGTTAATACTTAATTGCAGTTATCATTCGAAACATTGAAAAGATACAGCGAAGCCAGTAGATATATCATGCCTTAGACAAAGTGATATCATTTATCCCAAGATATAATATTCTCATTTATTTCCTGGCAACATGGAATAAAATTATAATGGTAAAACTAACTCAAATTTTCTGAAAGAAAATTAATATAGGTACGTAACATAAAAAACTCCGTGTCAAAACTTTAAAAAAGTAAGTTTTTCTATTTATCAAATGATTTTAGACGACAAGCAAGGCGTGTTATAAATAAAACATTAAACTTAATTAAGCTGAGGATTGGCAAAAATGGCCAGCTATTTTAGAAATCGTATTCGGAATGAAAAATTAATTTGCGAAAACAGGAGTATTATAATAAAATGAGTTTTAAAGGAGATTGCGTATCAAATCGGGAAGTTGATGGATGGGCTAATGACATTTTTAATTATTTTTAAAAGAGTTTTTAGGTGTTATGCTTTTTTTGCAATCTAAACATCGAGAAATTCACAGATTGGACAAAATAATTTCCGCAACTGAATATAAACTATACAGACAGTGACGTAATACCTACTCTCTCTATTTGCCTTTAATAAAGTAAGTTATCTGAAGCTCTTTAGAACGCTTAAATCTTATACAACTTCAATAATTAGCAATTAAATATTAAAATACCATTATTTTATATGAAAGCCTTGTTAATCTTGTAAATTAATAAATAATCATTTATTTTTTTTAATTAGAATCAGATCAAGTTGAGGAAATTGTCCCAAACTCTAAAAAGTTTCATCAGCTTGTGCATATGATAATGATATTGTGATGAAGAAATGAAGGAGGCAAATAATAATAATATAATAATATCTCATTTATTTGCCAGGACATGGTAAAATATATCTTATAACATAATTTCAAAGTACAACATGACCTGTCGAATTTGTCGACGTGCAAATATTTAAAACATTTGTAATACTCAATGAACTTATTAAATATAAATCTAAATCCTATAAGTATCATAAATTAAAAATTAAATTATTTTAAACTATACAAATGTCAAATAACGTCGTATAACAAACAAATACAAAGGGCAAATAATATAACAAAGTGTATGTCAGTAATTCAAATCATCTTTTAGAAATTCATTGACAGAATAATATATTTTTTCTACCAAAATATGAAAAAGATCCGTTTTGAATTTATTATAAGGCACTCGAGTCAACTTATTTGGCAATTTATTAAAGATAGTAATTGCCATGCAATACGAATTTTTAGAGTATAACTCGAGTCTCCTATTTGGTATACGCAACTTATTTCCATTTCTACCTCTATATTCACAGTGCCATTTAGTGGGAAATAAGTTTTCATTTTTTTTTACAAATAGACACATTTCAAAGATGTATAGACAGGGCAAGGACAATATTTGTAACTTTTTAAATAAGGGCTTACAACTATCTAAATAACTCGCACCACAGATACACCTTATACATTTTTTTTGTACTTTGAAAGCTCTATCCATATCAACTGAATTGCCCCAAAGTATCAATCCATACCGTAGAATACTTGCTACGTATCCGTGATATGCTACAAGAGCTGATTCTCTAGAGGCTACTTCTCTTATTCTATTCAAAACATAAACATACCTGTCAAGTTTCTTAACTAATGTTTCTATGTGAGCTTTCCAATTGCAATTCTGATCAATACGTATGCCTAAAAATTTTGTACTATTCACATTTTCTATTCTATTATTATTATATTTAATGTCATGATTTACTTTTTCTATGTTACGCGTCTTAAAATTAATGAATTTAGTCTTATTGATATTAATGTACAAATTATTGCACTCAAGCCATTTTATAATATTAGTTGAGTTTTTATTTGTTATATTCGCCAGTTCTTGTCTGTTTTTGACCTAATAATAACTGTTGAATCATACGCAAACAAGATACACTTTTGATCCGTTACATCCGGAAGATCATTTATGTAGAGCAGGAATAATAATGGTCCTAAGACACTACCTTGCGGGACACCGCATCGATTATAGGAATAATCAGTATAAAAATTTTCTCGCACATTTCCTGAAAGTGTTGTTATCTGTACACACTGTTTCCTATCTGACAAATAACTCTCTATCCACGTTAAAGCATTTCCTCTTATGCCATATTTTTCGAGCTTATCTAGCAACCGTTTGTGAGAGACAAAATCAAATGCCTTGCTCATGTCTAGAAATACCGCTAACGTATGCAGTCCATCGTCAAGGTTCTGTGTAATTTCTTTAATTAGATGAAAACATGCCAAGGTTGTAGAGCTATTTTTCCTAAAGCCATATTGTTCACTTTTCAGAAGTTTTTCGTTAGAGCAACAGGTCTATAGTTCTCTAATTCATCATAAGATCCGTTTTTGTGTAGTGGTTTTACATACAATACGAAACTACAAATCCAATTCAAATAATTCAGTATTTTAAATGGGTAATTACTTTTAGGGTAGCTGTAGGTTAAATATTTTAATTTTAAAATTTAATAGTGCCTATATGATAAATCTATTATTGGGATTCTTCACTACGTAGTATAAAACAAAGTCGCTTTCTCTGTCCCTATGTCCCTTTGTATGCTTAAATCTTTGAAACTACGCAACGGATTTTGATGCGGTTTTTTTTAATAGATAGAGTGATTCAAGAGGAAGGTTTATATGTATAATAACATCCATTAAATAGTGGAGAAGTACTGTTATTTTTGAGGTTTCTAATGTGATGTCGTAAATAATTACATTTTTTCCGCTTACATTGCAAACGCAGGCTGAACCCTACGAGTTTTATCAAAATAATGTACTAAGTATTGTACACATTGAAAAGGTCTACAGAAAAGTCCGTGATGGTATATGTCTATCTCTTATGGATAACCCACAATAACTTTTTTTTGGCATTTACTTTTTACGACAAATAATAGCTAATTTTCGAAGCGATTTTAACCAATACAGTATTAATCCTTAACCAATTAAATACCATGAATACATTGTTCATTTAATATAGATCTATATGGCCCTTTACACCGTATGATTTAAGTGAATATTTTCGAAGATATTACAGATTTAAAAATTGCGGGATAGCGATAGATAGCGTTTGCGGCGGTACCGGCCGGCCGCCCGGTGCGGCAAGAGCATGCCTATAAATAGCGCGTCTGAGGCCGCGGTTTTCCCTGTAGCACTTTGAATTTAGCAGCGATCGGACGCGTTTATTATATCGGAGCTCTCCAGCGAGGAAAATAGCAATACTTCACTACATAGTATAAAACAAAGTCGCTTTCTCTGTCCCTATATCCCTATGTATGCTTAAATCTTTAAAACTACGCAACGAATTTTGATACGGTTTTTTTAATAGATAGAGTAATTCAAGAGTAAGGTTTATATGTATAATACATGCATTATATAGCAGAGCATTGCATCCGTGCGAAGCCGGGGCGGGTCGTTAGTATAGTATAAAAAGATTTTCATTGGCAGGTAGAGATCTGAATGAAACTCAAGCTTCATTATTATGGGTAAAGCGAGAAAAATACAAATAAATAATGAAATATGACATCGAATAATTTTTTCCTGAATATTATTGTTATAATCACTAGATGGCGCTATAGCGCGTAGAAACACGCTATCGTATTGTTTTTGCGGGAGTACATAAGGGCAAGTTTAGTTTTGCAATGTTAAGATAGTGAGACAAAATATGGTAACATACACTGTTTAGGTTGGACTAGTTTGATCTAAGGTGATCTGATTAAATTTCAAAGACGCCGCACCGCCGACTTCACTATTTCTGTAGCTTTATGTTATTTTATTTACTTAATTGTAAATAAAATATTGCTTGATAAATAATAAAAATCTGTATTCACTTTTTTGTAGGTTTGACATAACAACTTATTGCTAAGCAACCGAACATAGACTAAAAACCAATATTATAAACTAGATCGTAACCATTCCACCCACCATGGACATTTGGTGAAGAAATGTACTCAAATAAATTAACTCAAAACAAAAACTTAAAACTAGTACTTCAACAAACAAACAAAAAATCGCTCTGGTCTTTATACAAATAGGTACAATATATGTCACACAATACATTATGTTAAAATAATAGTAATATTAATTATCGTTAACAGGCAATATGCATAGCTTGGATGTAGGTCTTTTAATAGTTGTGCATTTAACACGAATAGTGACCACACGGGTGACATTATCACTACCCGGATGTTTTGCAACGATACGACCCATCAACCAACGACTTGGCGGAAGATCATCCTCCTTTATTAACACTATATCACCTATGACTGTCTCTGGTATTCGATAACTTCATTTGTATCTATTCATTAAATTGGAGAGATACTCTTGAGACCAACGGCGCCAAAAACATCGTAACATTCTTTGAATGTACTGACATCTCGTAAGTGAATTTACATTAATTTTCACATAATCGGTAATATCAGGGACAGCTACTAGTGGTCCCCCTATGAGGAAATGCCCCGGTGTTAAAGGACGGGGATCATTAAGATCTGAACTATCCACACTAGGGTCGCGAGTTTAGACAGGCTTCGACTTGGGTAAGAAATGTTGTCATTTCTTCGAACATAAGCGTTGATTCACCTATTACGCGCTTAATGTGAAACTTAGTAGATTTCACACCAGCTTCCCATAAACCACCGAAGTTTGGGGCGTGGGGTGGTATGAAATGCCACTCAGTCCTATGTGTTTCTAAATATGCAGCAATATAATAATTATAAACATACTAATTTGAGGAATATAAAATCGGAACTACATATTCATTTTAATGGCTAATTAATTACAATATCAAACTAAAAACTTATCATTAAAAATGAGCCCTAAAATATTTATAGACATATTCACAAAAAGAATATGTCATCCAAAATTCCAATTTCGGGCGTGGTACCCAGAACACTGGCAGCATTACCTCGCTGAATAAACTCCTCGCTAAACTGATTCTCTGCGCTAAATAGCAGCCAGCCCTCTGATGATGATAATAATAATATAATAATCATCATAAAACGTGATAGTATGATTCAGCAACGTCCGACACAACTGAATCCTTCTTAATAATATTAATGAGTTTTATGTTTGTTTGTTTAATGCAATTACGCAAAAACGATTGAACAGATTGGGACAAAGTTCGAATTGGCATACAGATAATTTATAACCTATATAAATACTTTTGTAACAAACCGGATACATCGAACACATGAATTAGATAAAAGTAATTACGCGATGTGTAATTTTAAAATCAAGATATATAGCTGTTATTTTAATTTATCTTTACAGAAAGTTAAATAAAAAGCTTCAGTTGAAATTATAAAATATGTAACAAGACCTAACGAAATTGCTATAATCATAAGCGAAGCGCAAATTATTCAAATAATTGGCTAACATTCGCAACTCAAAGGACAAAGGGAGGAAACGGGCAAAGAATTTGGAATAATTGTAACCTTGTTACTAACTTTATCTGACCGCTATAATTGTTGGCAACTTTATGGATACGACTATTTATAACGACGTTAATATGAACAATTACAAAACAAAACTAAATGCCTTCATCAGTAATGTCATTAAGAGAAAGACTAGCATATTCAATTTTTTTTCATTTTGCTTTCAAAATTCTAAAATAGGGTGGCAAAAAGAAAAGTGCTTTAAATTTGAAATAAAGTTTACCAACAAAAAAGGAATAGAAATATTAATTCTTAATCAATTCTTTCTTAGTCTTCTATTGTCAGCTCTAGCATATTTATTGCCGAAGTACAGGATCTCATCGATAAAAAAATCATAAGGCGAATTGAATGAATCCATCAATCGCAGCCTGTTTGGATAAGTGGATACTGAAGATTGCAGATTAATGTTATAATTCCTTCCAGTACAAGGGATGCTGGATGATGCATTTCTGGTTTCTGGTTCGATGAATAGACCTTTCGAAAATTTCACTCGAAGGCTAAACGTTTGATCTCTATAGATATTCTTTTTTATAATTATAGGTGATTTTTTTTATATAAGGCTAGCCACTGCAGCATGGTTTCATACTATGGATTAATTCGGTGAATGTTTAGTTTTTAAGTTGAACGAAATTAGAAATGTGTCTTAAATTTATCTCGATGCGTGTGCTTTGATTTAGGTTCAAAATCGCAGGGTCCCATCTATAGGAGATAAGACACAAGTTTAAATGATACTACTTTAACCGGATTTAATCCTGAAGTTTCAACTCTTTATAGGAGCCCTAATGGTCGTCAAACGTATGCTGCTTTCAACATTTTAATTGGGTACGTTTCTAATTACTTAAAGTATTCATACATTTTTAAACAAGTTTATAATTCCGGCAGTAGTAGAGTTAGGTGAGGAAGTGTAAGAACTAGCTTTATGAACAACTAGCTAACCCGGCCGCGCGTTGCTGGCATAACCCGGCCACGCGTTGCTGGTATAACCCGGCTACTCGTTGCTGGTATAACCCGGCTACGCGTTGCTGTAATAACCCGGCCACGCGTTGCTGGTACAACCCGGCCACGCGTTGCTGGTATAACCCGGCTAGGCATTGCTGGTATAACCCGGCCACGCGTTGCTGGAATAACCCGGCCACGCGTTGCTGGTATAACCCGACAACGTATTACTTGTATAACCCGGCCAAGCGTTGCTGGTATAATCCGGTCACGCGTTGCTGGTATAACCCGGCTAGGCATTGCTGGTATAACCCGGCTACGCGTTGCTGAAATAACTAACATTATTATTATTATTACATTATTATTATTACATTACATTATTATTATTACATTATTACATTTAATTACATATGACAATATAACATTTTGACATTATTAAATTTCAAGCCCCCACACTAGGCTCAGCCTGTCCTGTGGGGGAAGTGCACGATTTACAAAAAAGACAAACTAAACACAGCATCTTCTTACATAACAAAGTAATAAACAAGAGGCAATAACAATACATTTCTATTACCTAATATTAACCTTAGGATTTTTCTGGTGGTGTGTGTGTGTGTGTGTGTGTGTGTGTGTGAGTGTGTGTCATGCAATGGTTTTTAACACATTTTCTGTTTCCATGTAATTCCATCTCATTACAGTGTAGGTGACAACTCTTTTTGTTTCTCGAACACTTAAATGTTTGAAATGGCAAATATCTGCAAGTCTGTTATATATCAAAGGGAAAACAAAGGTTCCGAAACGATGTGCAAAAGTGGAGGCTGTGAGTATGGTAGGCAACTTAAAAATCCGTCTTTGCAACAAATTGTCGTATTCATCCGAATTTAACACACTTTTATGAACAGCCGAAACAACTCTAACAATGAACAGTCTCCGGACACTAAGGACCTCAGCCTCTTCGTAGAGAGCGTCAGTTGAATACCGAAAGGGTTTTTTGAGTGCTACTTTAAGCACTCCTCTTTGTGCTCTCTCGAGAGGAAGAAGTATCGAGGAAGATGAGCCTCCCCATGCCAGAATACAGTAATTCAATAGAGACTGACAAAGGGCCAGATAAACGATTTTTAGAGTTTTGCCGTCAACTGCATCCCGTAGATTTTTCATCACGTAAATTAACTTTCTTACTCTTTTGCATGTTTCAGCTACGTGTGCTCTAAAAGTTAGCTTTTCGTCAAGAACCACGCCCAGATACTTTAAGGAATCTGAACGATTAATCTGCTCGCAAATACACGAGTTGTTTAGACTTTTAGAACCACAGTCTATCGAATGGATCTTCAAGGCATTTAGTGGCAAAGGGGCTGATGCAGCGGTCTTGTGAAAAGTCAGAAACGTTGTTTTCGAAGTGTTGAGAGACAGTAGGTTTTTATTTAACCAGCCTGAGACCGATGACATTCCGTCCTCTGCTTTTTGAGAGACATCGGGCCAGGTGTTGTCAAAATAGATTATAGCGGTGTCATCTGCATAACAAAATATTTCTGCGTTTTTTATTGGAAGCGTCGCGATGTCATTCATGTAGAGCAGAAATAGAGTAGGCCCTAGAATGCTGCCTTGTGGTACGCCAAATGTCACCGGCCTAAAGCTGCTTTTCACCTCCGAGACTTTGACACACTGAGTCCGTTCCGACAGGTAATCTGTGAACCAATTAAGTGCTGTTCCTCTTATGCCGTAAGCCTCTATCTTCTTCAGAAGGATCGGAATTGATATTGAGTCGAATGCCCTGGCGAGATCTAGGAAGACGCCAATACATTTCGAGCCTTTATCTAGATGAGAAACTACGACATTAATGAGATGTGTAACAGCATCTTCTGAGGATCTGCCCCGTCGGAAGCCAAACTGGCGTTCCGTTATCACATTATTTGCCTCAAGAAATGATACCAGTCTTCTGTTTATTATGCGCTCCAACAACTTGGCAATACTCCCCAGCAGAGAAATTGGACGATAATTACAAGGATCATTCTTTTTTCCACCCTTAAATATAGGTACTACAGCCGCTGCTTTCCATGCTTTTGGAAAAGTGCCAGTTTCTATGCTCAAGTTGAATACGGTGGAAAGAGGTCCCGCCAGTATGTGTCCTATAGTTTTGAGTATTTTGTTACTGATATTGTCCAGACCAGGCGCACTGTCTGGTTTTAAGTTCTTTATAAGAGCTAAAATCTCTTTGGGGTCTGTAGGTGCAATAAATAATGAGCCACTAACTTTATTTTTGACTTCCGCTTCCGCTGTGAGTGATTCATGAGTCTTGTTAAGTTTCCGCAGTATGTTACTTGCCAATTGATGGCCCACAGTTGAAAAATGTTGGTTGCATACTTCTGAGGACTCCTCCAGAGATCCCCCAATGCTTAAGAAGTCTTCAGCAGAGCCGTTTGCCTTCTTCAGGGATCTATGAGATATTCTATTTACTGTTTGCCAGAGCTTTTTAGGTATCTTTTTGGTTTGGTTTATTTCTCTTCCCTCGTGTTCTGCTTTCAAATCCTATATAAATAAGTCCTATATAGAAGTTTCTATATCTGCAATAAACCAATCTTTTAGCCATGTCGTCTGCGTGTTTTCTTGCGTCTAAGTGTAAGTAAATTATAAGGAGACGTTTAATTATTCTAGCTTCGAAGTCAAATGGTCCTGGGCTGAGCCCCGGCAGTACAGATGTGTGTATGATGAATACGAGCATTTTCAACTGAGCTAAGAGTATTTATTTTATATTTCTATGAAAATAGATTGTTTTTGTACATGTACCCATAGTATAAAAGTTTATCAGCATTTTCAACAGTTGTTAAGGTGGTTGAAAGCTTGAGTTGAATAAGATTATTCCAACTATCGACCAATAGCAGCGCTTTTGATTTACCTATAATATAACTGAGCCAGACCATTGGTAGTGCCATCTCCCATTTTGAACCATTTTTACACGAGCAGCAGTTACAAGAAAATATCACAAAGTCGAAATAAAAATGCTTGAAACTTGAGAAACAATAAGTCCTGATTTCAGATAATTTTAAATGGAGCAAAAATAACAATATTTCACTCCGACCGATCGGGTATTCAGAATGACATGTTATCGCATAGCTTTGTTAAGTTAAATGCGAAAGTTTATGAAGAGTTATTTGAAAAATGTATTTGTCAAATAACTCTTAAACTATAAAATAACAAAGTGAGCAATGTTGATAAACGTCGAAAAAGGATTTATTTCCTTAACCCTCTTTTTTAGAAGAGCCGCCCGCCGCTGTCTCCGTTCGGTGACAGGGACTAGACGGAAAGACAAGTCTGAGGTTGACATCGAATGACACGATGTGAGCCACGTAGTGTAGGCGGGCTTTCAACGTCAAGTGCCACACAATCATCAATCAATAAACTTGCAAATTCAACAAGAATCTTGTAAACCAAAGGTTTTAAATAAAAATATATTTGGGACCGATATTGTCATTGCATATTCACATTAACTATTATTTATTTATTACTTTAATCAACTCCTTAGTAGGGTCGTTTTCAAGTCAGTTTCAAGTGTCGCCATCTGTTGGAAACTAATTTTGCTGTATTCCCGAGTTTGAGTGATTGTTGTACGGTCGACAAACAAAGCGGTGTACTAGTTTTGGTTCAGTTTCCTAGTTGATGGAAATATCAGTAAGATTTATATTATTAATGTGTTTCACATACACACACACACAGTTCATTGATGAACACCATTCATAGATTAAATTAAAGTACATATCAGTGTAACCTTACTTATTAAATTAATAGAGATTATCTTCAAGAAATATAATATCAAAAATTACTACAATTTAATAAACCTTTTTACATTGTTCCACTTTTTATTTGGAAAAAAAAAAATTGCTGTGGTATAACTATAATGCCGTCAACTACCAATTCCAACTTAGAAATTATATCCAATATAGAAAATAGTTTTCAATGTTATTTCGATGTAATAGGTACATAATTTTCCGGATCCGTAAGTGCACCAATTTCATTTTATTCATGATGTTTGGTTTAAGGGAAGTCCCCTTAAGTATGGGAGACCCCTTAAAGTCTTCAGATCTAAACCCAATCGAATATATTTGGGGCCATTCAAATAAAAAAGGAAAGATAATGTTGTTAAGACATTGTAATGTAATTTGGGGAGACATGCGAGGAACGGACGGTCACTTGTTGGGTTAATGAGGTCCTGACATTTGGGAGTCAAATCAAAATGAAGCGTTGTTTGCTTCTATGCCCCAAAGATAAAGAGAACTTTGATATATCAATATATTGGCAATTCAGATTTTATCTTGATTGATATGATTTATTGTGATGAGACGCAGTTTTGATTTTTCATGTAGCTTAGAGTTTTACAGTAATAGAGTAAGTAGCACAGACAAATAATATTTTCCTATGAAATTACAAAACATCGATCCGATCGCATTACCACATTAATATTTTATTTATTTATTTTGATTGGAAAACTTACAGCTGTAAACATAAATAATCTAAAAATATTTTATAAAAGCTAAAAGCCATTTACAAGTTTTCACAGGTAAAATAACAAATTTAAACCAATTTAGAAGAAACAAAACAAAACAAAAAGAGAACATAACTATAGTAGCACATATTAATCTTATTTATTATATCAACTGCCTTATAATAGCAGGATTTGTGTTGAAGATGTCTTCTGACGGGTTCAAGCTTGAAAAATCGTTCAAGAGTGCACCAGCTATAGCCGTATATATAATTTAACTTAATTTATACACGAATAAAAATCGTATCATTAAAAATATAGCAACCTTTATCTTTATCAGACAAGGTGTGTGGATTAAACAAGTACTCATGCTGTTATAAATTACTAAATATTGTATCTACTTAAATTAAATTTAAGCTATTGTTATCAAAAAATTTAAAGGCTAATGAGAAGTAGTGAGTAGCATTTTTTATCTATCTCAAAATAATAGTAATTCTTAATAAAACAATTAGGTATTTTATTTTCAAACTGGGATTTTAATGGGTAGGTATGTTACATAATAATAACTCTAAATAACCTAAGTAATGTCAGTTTATTGATTTCCTTGCGGACGAAAGGAACGTTTTGTTTTTCTTTTCCTCATATTCATGTTCAATCGATCGTGTTATAGCCAACAATCGAACCAATAAATCGTATTAACGTAAACATAACGTGAAATACGAAAAATGATTATATGGACGATAGAAGAAAACAAATGCTACCGATTATTCGCATCAAAGCAAATATTAAATCCGATACAGTATAGAAGAGTAGGCTGTAGGCAAACGAAGAATGCCATTCCGGTGGCTTCGAAAAAGCTTGCCCGCAATCTCACTAGACTAAACAGGGACGAAATCCGTAAAGTACTAGGTACTATAACCGGACACAGTCCTCTGAATAAACACCTATTTACCATAGGTGTGACAGACAGCCCTCTATGCAGAGGCTGTATGGAGGCGGAGGAAACGCCACATCACGTGCTCTTGGAGTGCAGGAGCGTGGCTGATCAACGGGCACACTTTCTCCAGTCTCCAAAATCACTACCGGAAGCTTGTAGTAACCTGAAAAGGCTACTCGCCTTCTGGGATGGACTAGGATTGCTGGAGTAAAAGAAGAATACTCAATCACGTACAATGGCCCAATCAGGAGGCTAAGTGCGGAAAATGCCCCGTAAAACTAACTAACTAACTAACTAACAGTATAGAACAAAAGTAATATAATTGTTAGTTTTTTCATGTCATCATTTTTTTAGCAATGCAATCATTATGTGAGGGAATGACTATAATATACTGTGAGGTATATTTTTCGAACGCCTACGATTATTTAGTACTCACGAAGCTAACCTGATTACCAGGAGGTAATCTAATTCAATAAGCGCTACCTAGCAAAAGTCTGAAACAGATATCTTAACTTCGAAACGGTAGCCCTTCTTAGTTAAATTATCCCCGTACTCATTCGCATGACACGCAAAAAATGATTAATTCTTCATGATATCAGCTTAGAGGCCAATGTTGCACAGAAGTCTCCCTCAAAAAGGGGGGATTTTGCCTTAACCTCCATGTGTGGCTGGCGGGTTAGAGATTGCAATAAAAACCATAATTCTGAAAACAGTGCTGCCCATTTTGTGATCTATGGTGTATGGTGATTGTCTCTGGTAATGAATCGAATTTTTTGACAACCTTGAGTGTAAATGATTTGTCTATTCTACTCTCTCGGACATCACAAGGCGAGTCAAATGATTAATTGTTTAAACAAACTCGTCCATAGTGAAAATAATGCTTATTTTCGTATGTAGTTCCAAAGCGTTTGGAATCGAGAATCAAATAATAGTATGCATACTCGTTGTTCATATATAAGGCGTCAACCCAACCCATCTTGAGCCTTCTCTTTATGCAGGATAAGACTATATCTCGGCTACTTTAAAAACATGGATAATGCTCTTTATTTCGCGAAGGTTGATTTATATTCAACACATCAATTCTTAACAGCTACGGAATACGATAGGTTTCGTCTGGTTTGACAAATCGTTAAATTATTCAATGAAATTACTGATCGTTCTCCACCACCTTTAACTTCCTTAGCCGATAATTCAAAACGTCCTATGAATCTAAATGAAGAGCAACAAATCCGTGCTACGAGAATCTTTTCGACAATAACTACATTATTGGTTTTTACTACCGGCCTATTCTATGAATACTATTTAGGATCCACGTTTTAATAGACTTTAGACTAGACAAACCATAAAACTTTATGATAGATGCAAAATATGAGAAAATACCGTATTGTATTTTAAAGTGATACTGTAACTTACTATAGATAATCTTTACATTTAAGTATTACAAGTAAGTCGCTCAAGACAGACCTGTCGGCGGACTATCATTGATGAAGCGAAGGCCATAGGAAAGACCTGGAGCGAAATCAAGCGCGAAGCTCAAGAC
Source organism: Calamotropha paludella (assembly GCA_927399485.1). Classification (NCBI taxonomy): domain Eukaryota; kingdom Metazoa; phylum Arthropoda; class Insecta; order Lepidoptera; family Crambidae; genus Calamotropha; species Calamotropha paludella. Next base: position 45,867,009 of record OV656803.1, read on the forward strand.
AGAACGGGATGGCGACGCACTGTGGACGTCCTCTGCCCCATCCACGTAATACTCAAAGAAGAGAGTAAGCATTTAAATGGCTTGCACGATTCACGTTAATGTATTGTTGTGATTTAGAGGATATGTCAGAGTAATTTCATATACCTATGTATATTAATTAAATAATTTCATATCTTGTTAAAAAATGTCAGACTAATTTCATAAAGGTACTTTATTTGTTTTGATAGGTCCAATATAAACTTCTAAAAGTTAAATTGGTTTTTATTTATTCTTGTCAATAATTGAACAGTTATTGTTCATGATATCTCGAGATTGGTTATCATTGTTAAATCTCATGTGCGTTGCGAGCGGTAGGCAACCCGTCCCCTCACCCCTGTCGCCACCTAAGGCGCGGCCAACGAGTTCCGCGCGCACTAAAACGTTTGTGTAACATATAAACGTTATACAAACGTGAATCGTTCACAAATATTAAATATAATTTAGAAAGAAATAAGACAAGGAAGCCGGAAATCTGACACGGAAAATTGTGTGATAAGTACAAAAGTTATTAAACATGCGTTACAAAAAGAAATCGGACATTTTAACTTCACAGTTCTGTTCTAACAAAATGTGAAAAATAAAATCTCTAGGGGTAATAGCGGCAAAAACGAAGTTTAGTGAGATTATTTGGTATCTAAAAGGAAAGGAGACAAAAACTCTTTTGTTTACGCTATATCCACACAAGAACTACTAGTATTCAAACTTAGAAAAAATAGATATCTAACTTTCCATGGCGTCAATAACTTCTGTGTAAAATGACTTTGTATTAAATTTTGAGAAGAATTATGACTTTTCATAACATTATAAGGGAGCGCATTCATTATTATCACGTTTAAGTGTTTATTAGGCAATTAACACATCTTCATCCGACTTTTTGCCGTTCGGATAAATTGTCGTGTTCTATATTTCATCCTGAACCGGCAAAGTTTTGAAAAAACTAAAAACCCGCCTATAACAAAAACAGGTCAAGTTATTGCAAAAACAGTCTTATCTCTTTATGAGGTATCTCCATTCAACCCAAACTATGTGAGAGTAAGTATGTATATACTTCATTCATATATGTATTTCATAAATGCTATACAACTTATGTACACTAAAGGGTTAAGTTTAATTACTATTTATGTATTAACTTATTCTCATTTTTGCTGCATCCTTTAATATATGAGACGTATATAGTTACTACTAACTAACATACATACACACATTATATTACTAACATACATACATTATATTATGACAATACTTTGTGTGCTTGTTACCATACCAGCAACGCGTGGTCGGGTAATACCAGCAACGCGTGGCCAGGTTATACCAGTAACGCGTGGCCGGGTTATACCAGCAACGCGTGGCCGGGTTATACCAGTAACGCGTGGCCGGGTTATACCAGCAACGTGTCGCCGGGTTATACCAGCAACGCATGGCCGGGTTAGCTAGTTCAAATAAAAGAGAAACTATATAGTAATAATACGTGTTATATGATTCGATTTTCAGATATGATAAAGTGGAGTATCCTGTAACACTTAAGGAAGTTTGTTATAGATTATATAATAACATTTAAATAATTGTAAGTAATACAATAATATTAGTAGTATTTTTAAAAATAAATATCTTGTAATAACATGATTGCCTTCAGATAACAATTGGATCCAGTTTCCTGCTGTATCATCAACTTTATACTATGGGCAGCTAAGAGAAATTCTTTAATTTTTTTCTATTATTAAATATTTTTCCGTTAGCGCCATCTAGCGTCCGGTAGACGATTTACGTGCGGTTAACGCGTTGCTATGGTAACGTTATTGATACAATGGAAAAAGAGCGGAAAAAAGAGAGGACAGACAAACACACAAACCATTGTGATCTTAGATTATAGATTCTTCGTTAATCACTTGAATCTCATAAATAGGCCGTATGAGTGATCATACCCACACTGATTATACGAATCCAATTGAATTTCAATCGCCACTGACCCTTTTGTAGACCCTGACTTTTCCCCTATTTCATTGTGAACAGATAAATCACGGTCTACATAGTATCTATGTCAATTCACTGGAATAATGATTCTTTATATGGAAGAATATATTGTATGATTCTTGCCTTACAATTTTTTTATTTATTTGAAAACCAACAGCGTTATGTAAAAGTCACAGCCAGCAGGTTAATATTCAGTAGGATAGCCAATAACAGGTTTTCCTTATTGATATTAACAAGAGGTGTTGTTGTAACATTTAACATACGAGTAATAAAGAAGATAAAATTAACTTTAATGATAAGAAATCTTTGTTGTATGAATAGGTACCCATATTAAAGAATCCCTTTTTATTTTTCAATTTTTTCCATTGTCATGTATTGTGATCATATACTAATTAGTTCATTTTTTTTATTAAGAAAGACTTAAAATAGAATTGCTTAAGACTATCTACCACATATATTTGTTATAGACAGTTTTAAATGTTTTTAATAAAATAAAATTAATAACAAAATATAAAAAGGTCTTTACAGTCTCACGTCATGACATGTTAGTAACTACACGGAACAGCATTTTTTTAATTCCTTAGTTTATCAAATTGTACAAATATTATTGTACTTTTTAATAACATTTATCTGTAAGTTTCCTTTCATGCACAGCAAACAAAAGCGAAATAAACAAATTATAAAAAAAGTTTTATAAGAATATTGAATCGTGTAGAATTAACGCAAAGCCAATCTCGTCTTAATTTAGACATAAATAGTACACTTGGGATCAAGTATCAGGCATCAATTGTCTCGAAAACAAAACAAAATGTTAGGAGAGTTGCCACGAAATTAACGATTTAAAGATCCCAAAGAACCTTTTAAAACCTTTTTCCGCCATTGTGCTTGTGGTTGTTAGCGACATATACAACTTTTACGCAAATATTTTTGCATTAAGCTTGAAAGTCTTATATTAGGGATACGCATCGCGGTCGTAGTACATTATACTTTACTTTTGACGTGACAACGTCTTATAAATTGGTTTGCCGGGTGACACTTCAAGAAACTGCGTTACGCTCCGCTCACGTTATGCGCTTACAATGAGAGCGAGTGAGAGGCACGCGTCCCTTCCACTCGGGCATGGTTAGCCCGCCTAAGAGCGAGAGAGACAGACATAAAAAGTGGAAGGGACGCGTGCCTATAAATTAATGTTTTAAATATAATTCTTTGTATAAATAAATGTTTTAAATTGTTACTATTATTTCATCCTTCTTCCTACTATACGAATGAATATTCACATTAAAATTATTTTACCACTCAAAGTCGTTGTCACGTAAAACTTTCGCCCGTATACCGACTTTACAGGCAACCAACCAGTTTTTTGGTATTTTATTTTGGTAATTGGTATTTAAAATAAATAAAAATAAATGTATCTTTGAATAAAGTCGAAAATTAAATTCGCAGACACAATCTTAGGACATTCGCGAAGCACTATTAGGTGACATTAAATACAATGTTAAAGGACATTGTAGACATTTTTAAAAAAGCAATATTAAGACTGTGAAAACAAAATTAAAAACAAAAAAATAACTGGTTCTGTTACCTTTTAGAAGGATATCAGCTATTTCATTACCTGGAAAAATAATACAGATTAATAAATTACGTTCGCAACTGTCAGCTATTATTAATTGGAACTGTGGGAGTCAGTTTTTATGTAAGGACAATAGCCTAACCCGCAACAAAGGATCACCATTTTTCATTTGATTATAATATGTTAAACTTCAAAAGGTTGAACAAATTTGTCATTTTTTTAGAAATTGATGTGCTGTACTGTACTTTTTATAAAATACTATCTGACCCGGTAAAGCGTTGCTATGCTAATGCGTTGCTATGGTAACGCGTATACAATGGAAAAAGAGCGTGAAAAAGAGCGGACAGACAAACACACAAACAACAAATTTGTGTTTTTAGAGTAGTATATATTAACATTACATCAAACACATTATTAGTATGCGCGTTAACCCCTCGTGTTTTTTTTTAATGCTTGTGTTACGTATGGGCTCGCGTCCATAGTACATCGGCGAATAACTTGGTCAGACCACTTCAATAGGATTTACGATGAAGTTTTTCATCAGAAGTCGCGATCACGGCTATATACGACAGGTACGGAAGTATAATACAGCGAAGCATAAGACAGCGCCTATCAACCACAGTTCAGTCATGTACTTTGACCTTCTTCGGCCATGTTTTTCGTCGCGATAATGAATCCATAGAGCGTCTCGTGGTGCTGGGAAAAGTTGAGGGCACCAGACCGCGTGGTAGATCACCAATGAGATGGACAGACCAGATCAAGGCCACAACTAAGTGCTCGGGTTATTAATGTACCCGGATGGCTGCAGTCCGTGATGAATGGCGCCGTATAACCAAAATCATCACTCATCGTGATTCATAATGATGACGACGACCACTCTGGCAAGAGTGTACCAACTAGGAAGAAAACGGAAGTATAAGAACTCAACGTTGACATCTCAAGCGATGGGTTACCGCCGTCTTTATATTGGTATAGTAAAATGTAACTGTTGATATTTTTATATTTAAATTGGATGAAAGTTTTATCTATACTAATATTATAAAGAAGTAAAGTTTGTGTGTTTGTATATTTGTTAAATTGTAAGGGGTAATCTCGGGATCTACTGAACCGATTTTTAAAATTCTTTCACCATTAGAAAGGCACGTTATTGCTGAGTGTCATAGGCTATATAGAATGCTAGAAAAAATTTAAAGAATTTTGTCCACCCGTGCGAAGCCGGGACGGGCCGCTAGTCACAAATAAAAAAATTTTGCGTGCCTATTCAATTAATATAGTCATGTGGTGCGGAAAATAGTGGTTAGCTGGAAAATTTTCCGGGAGTGTTAAAAATTGATAATTTTATAGGTTTGGATGTCCTCTATCCGAATTTCAACTTTGCCACGTTTGCCACCTCGCATTTTTTCATTTCGCGCCACCGTATTGGAAAAATGGCGCCTAAAAGCAGTTTTTTGACAATATCTCCTTTCCGACTCATTTATACACAAAATGAAACTAGAGATTGACTTCAATTTACGTATTAACCTTTTTATTTCATAAAGTCAATAGTTGTGGCGAACGAGCGCCGCAAAGTGTACTCCAACACGCGATTTAAACGAGATTATCCAGGTATTTAAAAATTCAAATATGGACGCTTTCTTCTTGAATTATACAGCTATAGTAATTCGAAAAGTAAAGCAAATATATCTTGAAACAACTATAGATATACATAAGTAAATTTAATATTGCGTTGCGAACACCAATAAAAAAAACAGCACGACAACATTAGTTGCGAACGTACCTCCAGGTTCAGCAGTGTTATGGGAATGAACAAAATTCAGAGAAATGGGAGTGGAAAAGAAACAATAATGGGCTAATTCCTGTCACTACACTCGAACCCCCAGCTCCGGAAAGCTTGTTAAAACTTACTTCTAAAGGCTGGGTTAAAGTGCTTCCTGTGTACCTGTGTGTAAGTGGTACCTGTGGTAACTCTTAAGTTCCATCACAAAATAGCGATGATGAAGAAGAAACGGAGACTATCATTGAACAAACATATAATCAAATTGAGGAAGATTGCGATAAAACTAGTAATCCTATCGCGGATGATGAAGATGAAATTCCGGTCTGTGACGTTCCGATTTGTACTACAGACAATGAATTCGCAGCACCTGGTCCATCAAGAACTGCAAAGCAAAGGAAGATGCGCTTAATTTCAAGATTTTAATTTGCATGTACATTTGGCCCAATGGGATACCACGTTAAAAAAAAGGCGTCGCATACTCTACCTTAAGGTGTTGAGGAAATGATTTATTTGGCCAGAAGCGTGTTGGAGTATACTTTGCGGTGCTCGTAAGCCAAAACTATTGACTTTATTAAAAAAAGGCTAATACAAAAATTTGAGGTAATCGTATTTAGTTTTTTTTTATATACTGTGTAACTAGCCATTTTTCCAATATGGCGGCGCGAGTGATTAAAATACGAGGTGGCAAAGTCCAAATTCGGGAAGAGCACCTCAAAATCAAATTACCATTTTCCAAAACTCATAAGGGTCTCTGTAGACCTTACCTCTAGACAGATACATAAAATAATAAAAAAACATTGACCCGAATTTCATTAAATGAAATAAAATCTTTTTAGTAACAAATTCTAATAAGAACTAGACTTGAAACGTAGAATAAATATTCACTGAAAATACATTCAGTACTTGGCATACAGGAGTGAATTTAGAGTCATAACCGTACTTTACAAGTTATTAATAATGTAATAAATTCTCCTTGAAATCCAATTGAAATGTCCAAGAGCTCCCGTGTGGTCGTGATACGTTTTGCATTCTCATGACCGGACTAATTATGCAAGTAATAGGTTTGTTGTGAGAGGAATGAAGGTTCAAATTAGAACAGATTTGAACAAATAATTTCTCGACCATCGTTTGACCGTATTTCTATGTTTGTTTTAAATTTAAAGTATTTAGTGTTGTTAATTGTATTTTTGTCAATAAATTTAATTATTTTGTTCGTTGTTTATTTGACACTAATTTATTGATTTAGTAGGTATCCGTGGAAACTTCTTTTTAACCCCTGACGTAAAAAGAGGGGTGTTATAAGTTTGACGTGTCTGTCTGTCTGTCTGTGGCATCATAGCTCCCGAACGAATGAACCGATTTCAATTTAGTTTTTTTTGTATTACAGGTGTTTTATATAATGCGCACAGCAAAGGAGTGGAACTCCCTCACTGCGTCTATATTTCCGAGTATTTATAACCTGTTTTTAAAGCCAGGGTGAATAGGCACCTTCTGGGTTAGCTCGTTCCATCGTGGATTCTGTTTTGTTGTTCTTGATTGGGAACAACAGCGAACCCATTCTAAATAAAATTAAAAAAAAATCTTATTAGGCAAATGTACCATACAATTGATGGGTAATAAAGTGCTAGTGTAATGCTTATTCTTAATTGTGCCTAATGTTTGTTTTTCAGATAATAAAAATAAATTAAAACCACATAACTTAAGGTCAAACAATCCCAAACAATGCCATACAGTGCAGTTAGTTTAATTCTGCAATATTGTCAGGTGGTTAACGTAGTAGACTGCATGTTCTAACTTCATCTTCTACACGAAATGATAGTGAAAGTCTAACAATTAGCACGCTGCAATATTAAGACATATTTATAATTTTATCTACTCAATTGTTTATATCTAAGATTAAACCTCTAATTCGCAAGAGAAAGTGTTTCGAAGTACCAAATTTATATCGATTAAACGAGTGAAAGTACCTGAGAACCAATCATACCACTTCCTCTTTATTTCTCTTTACTGCTCTATCAACGTATCATTATGAGACAATTTCAATGAGCAGTATCATTGTAAGAACAAGATACCAAATTTCAAATCAATCAGACTTATGGAAGTTGCTACCATCTCTTTATTAAGCAGTTACTGTTAATCTTCAAACAAGTGAACCAGATTTTCTTTAGTCTTAGATCGAACTAAAAATCTATTGGAAAACTGAATTAAATTCAGTTTGTATCTGCTTGCTTCAAGGGCTAAACAGAATATGAAACCCTTCATATAAATTTAGATCCGATATTCATAACATAGATGTTTCTATGCACATCTTACACTCGTTTACTTTTCCATATTCACTGAATACGAACTTCCCCTTCTTGGAAAGCAACGAATCGACGAGAGCTAGGTCATCTCATTTTCTTAGGGCACACTCAATACCCTATCCTTGATGCTTAAATTGTAGAGAATTTATTAGTGCTAAAGCTTTTGAATAAAGGTAGTACTTTGTTTAAATGTCTCTAGACAGTCTAAAGAGAGTTGAGTAATGTTAGAGATTTTTTAAAGATCTTAAAGATTTTTATCATACATGTGACAAATATTTATATAGGGGCAAGCTTAGTTGGTAAGACGTTTGACAAAACGTCGCCACTTGGGTCGAAAAGGCATCTTGCGACGCGTAAACGGATTATGAGGGTTCGTAGCCCTTGTTAAAATCAAAGTGTTGACATGAACTTAATGGCTGTCAAAGTCGACCCCGGCTGTCGAGGCCCATTTCGTCATGACAAGTCACCAAATTTCGTTCTGTTCTGACGTTTGAAATCCTCTGAGATTTAAGTCTTGAACTTGGCAGAGATATGAGAACTTAGTGTAATTATTTTATTCCTACTTTTAAACTGGGAGGTATAAAGATTGATCTGAGATACTTATTTTCTGTTTGCAGTTGCCTTGACGGAATGAGACAAAGTAATTTACCGATATATCGTGTTAACATTTGTATTGTACTGTATTATCATTCAGACTGGCAATACCGGGGTGCTGCGCAACGCAATTCTGTGTAATGATTCCTACGAAACATATAGAAATTACGAAGAAAATTATTTGCAATTATTGCGGCCTACCAGGAATGCTGTGTGCACGAATTTAAGTTGTTAGGGATCCGACTTACATATGTTTAGATTCCAATCTTTTCGAAATGAAACTCTTCAACGTGTTAATTCCACATTTATTCAAATAAACATCTACACGTCTTTTACTGCCAAAAACAAAAAATATATAATATCAAATTTTAACGATATATTTTAATGAAGAATCATTTACTTTAGGTGATGTCAGTCTACCTTACAGAGTAACAGAAAATACCATAAATCTAATCAGAAGTGCTTTACTTACGTGATTACGTAGATGAGATTTATAGAACAGCTCATATATTGCGTTAATATGTATATGTACAAATAGGAGTACAGCATTTGAGCATAGCTTCAATTATTTAGGTTGCGTATATAAATGGGATGGGCTTATTAATATGTTGAGATGTTAAAGGAACTGCTCTCCATATTAGAGATGCTCATTAATTAATAAAAGCCTACTAGCCTTCCAGTTAAGTCAGATGTATTTACATAATTTATTCATAGACGTCAATTTTAACCTTTCTTATCGTTTACTTAAGGGCGAATCAGCGGGATCCTGAAGCGTTACAACGAAAGTTACTTGATATTCGAACACATCTTGAAGCTTTTCAAACAATTGAAATAAAAGGCTGTTGAAGCTACACCTGCATTATATTTTCTTTAAATTTTTCTTCGACATTTAAAGTATATATTTAATGAAGATATAATGTAATGACTTTACTGAATTGGTTTCAACGTTAGACTGCAACGTAGACAATATTTAGAATATTCACACGACATTTTTATTCGAAATTTATTCTTAGGTACTTTCTAAATAATTTAATATAATTTCACCAAAAACAAAAAAGCTGTTCAAAGATAGTTCCGAAGTTAGAAGTAACCACCCGTAATAACTGCCGTAACCTATTTGAGGCTTCTATCGATGCACGCCGCCGTCGTGAGCATCTGTTACCAACCTAACTTCCTTTTCGCAAATACCACCTTTACACAGTTTGGAAAACTTAAGAATAAAACAAGAGCTAAATTCAGCTTATAGTTAATTTAAACCGAATAAAAAAAATTACTATGAGAAACTGTATTTTGGTTTTTTATCGGAATAAAAATATTATTAATTGTACTGCTTAACGGAACAAAAATTTTAATTATGAACCCGAATCAATGATTTTCTTTTATAAAAATATTCTGTAAATGTCTAAATTTGCTTAGATATTACAACGATTATTCTAGAAATCAGCCCTTAATTGTAAACATTTACAAAAATAATTAAATTGTACCACTTAATACCACAGTTAAACCTGTGGAGGCCGATTCTCGCGGTGTAGACATCATATCTCCTTCGATATAATATCGAACGCCTATACCTAGTCATCACAAAATCCTATTCTCGTGGGTTTTCAATATTCCGATACTATTTTCTACAGTGGATATTTATTCACTGAGGAATGCGTCTCGTTTGTCTCGATTATATCAGCATAATCGAAATAAAGCTATAAAAATTTATAGCAGTTTTTTTGCAAGTGAAAATTATATAAAAATTATGCAGTTATCTTTCGATATTTCATATCAAAGTTTAAGTATACTTTGTTTGAATTTAAGAAGTTTCAACTTTACTTATAATATATGCATGTTAACATTCAACATTTTGTAAAATGAAACGTGAAAGGAAATATAATGTCACATAAAATCATTAGTATTACGGCGAAAAAAAAAGTAGAAAATATTAATAAAATACAGTCAAAAATTTTAATTTTTTAGCAGCCTTTTATAGCACAAAAGCAAGCAAAAATTATCACAATTGATAAAGGAGTGCTTATCCTACAGACGACCAAAAAAATTATTATTAACTTTGATAAACGTCGATGGACTAATTCAGCAAATTAAAAATTATTATAGTGCGAGTCGGACTCGCATATCGAGGCGCAAAAGTTGAGAAGTAAGTACACATTTACGGTTTTCGTATTATTCCCTTAACTTTTGTAGCACGAGTTGCTTCTTGCTTAATTTCATGATTCTAGGTCAACCGGAAGTATCTTATAGGTACCATACCCATGCAAGTGTCAAAATAGGCAGCATAAACGGAGGATTATTTTTTTAATGCTCCAAGGATTAACAAATCTGAGTATTTTTATTCATTTCAACTTGATGAGTACGTGTTCCGAGAAGAGGTCTTGACAGACAGACCTATAAGGTTTCAGCTTTTCTTTCCAAGTACGGAACCATAAAAATAATAAATATACAATTACATAATTGCAACGGGAACAATATAGCGATTTAATATAATGCCTGAGTTGGCGCTTATTATTAAATCTGACTTTTGAAACACTGTTAAGTTTCAAATGCAGCACGAGTTCGTTTTAGTGTCTTCTCCTTCTTCCTTCATGTCTAAAAGACTTTCCGTACAAGAACCTTGGTACAACAGTAGCAGCAAGACCCGCTTAATTTCTTATGCAACTAACTAAGACATGAATCAACTCATATTTTTTTATTTAATTTGATCTTAAATATTTGTTTACAAACAGATGTAAGTGGCAGTCACAGGTAGCAACCACAAGAGTCACAGCTAAATTCCATAGATAATTACACAACAAACGCTCTTTAACACTCGATATCTTCTAATAATTTACAGTAGGCGAATTTCCACTGCGATATGACGAAAATTGGTAATTCGAAAAAAAAAGTTTATTTGATATAAATTGATATAAAAAATATCTTTACCGTGAGAATTGGCCTCCTGATCTGAAAATGATGCTGTCTCTTCTATTTGCTTAGAGAAAGACAGAGGCAGCTATTACTTATAAACTAATATAATATTGTATAATATAATATAATATAATATAATATAATATAATATAATATAATATAATATAATATAATATAATATAATATAATATAATATAATATAATATAATATAATATAATATAATATAATATAATATAATATAATATAATATAATATAATATAATATAATATAATATAATATAATATAATATAATTTAATATAATATAGCTAACAGTTTTGTTATAACGCGCTTTAATTTTGTCGAACTATTGTTATTACTGACTGAACTATGTAATAAATCTCAAAGCAGCATTTCGCCCACTTATAGTTCTTGTATCATCATAAAACTTGTCACGTCAATGTATTTGAAAGTACTACTGTTCTGTTCTGTTCTGATGTTAGAAATGAAAATAATAATTCGGGCGGGCGATGCAACGCGAAGCGCTGACTTGGTGGTTGGGAAAACTGTGTGACAAAACCGAGTTTCTTGGTGGTGGAAGTCAAGGCCCACAGCAAGTTTGTAGCAGTTCCTCATACAGAAGTATAGATCAAGTTACAACGTGAAACACATAATTGCATCTTTTGTACATTCTTGCTGTAGGGAAACATGGACGCAGAATCAATTATTGTCTATGGCGCAATACCTGTGCACCGGCCACGGTAACTATGAGCTTCGATAAACGAAATTAGGCAACAAAAGCATATAAATGGATTGTTTCTTCTTTTTCATTAATCAATCTACAATCGAACTTTGAAACAATTAGTCGTCGTAGGATTATTTTAAATTATCTTTATCATCGTCACCATTAGCGTAACAATGTCCAGACTGCTGGAATACAGGCTTTTTTCAATGGATAAATAAAACCGTTAAAAGAATGACCCGCGTGGGCCACGCAAGCACAATGGAGAGTGGACGGTATATTATAGTCGTTATTGCTTGTCATGCCTTGACTTGACTCAAACTAAACTTAAAAAACATACGTCTAATTTCTGGTCACCGATTCACTGACTAAAACGTGCAAAAGTTGCTCAACTACGCTAACCACTGTAAATATATAATCTTTACTCTAAGTATGATTTAAGTGAATCCAGGTTTATTGTCCGGCGAACATTTTAGTTTCCATATTTCCATAAAACGTTCGAGAAAGCTTAAGTGGCCAAAAATGATAAATGTCTGGACACAATGCGGCACGTAAAAACAATTGCCGTTTAAATATGAGTAGGCTGATATATTACAAAAACCTTTTTTAATATATTTTATTTTATATATAATATCAGATTTAGCAAAGTCCCATTCTTCTATATATTGCATCTTGTCCCTTCTTAGCTTTTTAATGCCGTAAATCTACTAAATTATTCATCATTATTATCTAGAAAACGGCATTCATTAGCTTAATTTTATCTGATAATAATACTGATGGATTACTGGAAGTTTAATAATTCGGTGAGGCAACATTTGTTAACTAAATATTTTAATAAGTAATTTTCTTTGAGCACTGTTAAAAATGATAATCACTTAATGTGGAGTTGACTTATTCTGATCTTACAAATGTCGGTTTGTAGGTAAATATTTTTTAATAGTATGAAAAAGATGGCAATTTTTTTTTGAAATATTGTTATTTGTATCTAAATTAAATTAAAATTTTGTGTAGACAATTCTCTATGTTGTTTGATTTTACTCAACTCGTAAATATTAATTTGAAGAGTTTGGGTATAAAAAAAATTATAATTTTTAAATACATGTGAATATAAGTGAAAAGATCTGAAGAAATCAGATTTTCCTTTTCGACATAGTAAAATTTAATCAAGCTGTTTTAGAACGATGAAAATTTGAAATTCTTCAATATTGGATATCGTAAATCTCAATCGCCTTAGAAAGCAAAGCGTGGGTTGTTCTTTGATTAATTACGTTCAATTAACGTCCTTACACAAAACTTATTAAAAAAGTTTGTGTTATGTACCAATGACTTTCTTTTCAAAAGGGATCAAAAATATGAAGTAATACAGTATCATTAAATTCTTTGGTAATTTGAGACCTTGTTGTTGAATAACTTTTATCAAAGTGTAATTCAGACTGAAATCTTTATAGCAAATGGTTCGGACGTTTAAACAGCTAGAGTACTGATGACCAACCTCTATCTCTGTGTTGTTAATGTTTTATAATGGTTTATTGATATTTCAGACAGAATAAATAAAATATAGATTTCTCATCTTAAGCTCAGCATTTGAAACCATTCATCATACGATGCTCTTAGAGAAATAAGTTTACTGTCGAGTTCGAGGAAATGATCTTAAGTTACTTAATTATATTTGAGAAAAAGAAAAATTCTTGTTGAAGTGAATACTGTTTATAAAAGTTTGTGTCAAAGTGTAATCAGGTCAAAGCTAATTTATTTTAAAGAAGGTGTGCCGCAAGGTTCATTATTAGGATCTATTCTCTTTGTAATATTTTTGAATTAGCTAATAAATACAATGATAAATCGCACAAGTCTGTTAAATTAGTCCTCTTTCTAAATGACACCAAAGCAGTTATTTCTCTTAAAAAGCCATGTTCAAAATGTTATTGCATGAATATTACCATTAGCTTCGTCTTGCTCCAATTAGTAAAATCAATTCTTAGGAGATAAGTTTAATGATCGTCTGAATGAGAAGAAATAATTGAAAGATATGTAGAGTTCCATATCCTACGAAATCTTTAAGATGAAGCACATGTACTGTTGTACATGTTATGTTAAGACTTGTGTATTACACCTTAGTAGAATCAAAGCTACGGTAGTTAGGACTTTGGTGGAAATTAAGTATTCGTTATAAATAAATCAGGCTAGTAATATACCTCAAAAAAATTGTCGGAAGCTTTTTAGAAAACTCGAAATATTAACTGCTTCTAGTATGTTACTGTAATAATTGCCCATTTTGCTAAAACTGTTACGTAGTAAAAGATAAAAATGAAAACAATATATAACTCTTTTAAAGATTAATTTAAACAATGCTTACACACTTCTTTTTCATAAATTAATTTTAAAATTTGTAGATTATACTTAAAAATTATAATTATTAATCTTTGATATCAATAATTATAATTGATAAGCAGATTTTTATAAAAAAAAAGTAAAAATATTAAATAACTATATACATTTTGGTTATATTATTACGAGACATTGAATATTGTCGTGAAACAACAGTTCTAAAACTCCACTAGCGTCCTAAATGTACGTCCAAGTTAATAAGGTATTTATTCTGAAAAACCTAAATTATGTTACTAATTCGATATATCAATACATACTAGACTTCCTTGAGAGACATGATTATATTTTCTCGTCCTTGTTAGTCTGACATCTATCCATAGCACGTAGATGTCAGTGTTTTTTCTATTTCAATGGTATCATCGAGACAAATTCCGTAGCATGGAAACTTAACTAATAATAATAATAATGCTTTATTGACAGAAACGTAATACAATTTGTGCTTGATTCCCCTTTAGCAATAGTACATATATTGTTTTAACTTAAATTTACAAGAATCGAAAGTTCAAAAATCAGTGTGTGTGTGTGTTTGTGTATTCACGTGTATGTGTGTGAGTGTGTGTGTGTGTGTGTTTGTCTCTCTCTGTGTGTGTGTGTATGTGTGTGTCTGTATGTGTGTGTGTGTGTTTCTTTCAATTATTTCGTGTGGTATGCATTGAAATAGCACTGGTTTGGTTTATATACAATGACAATCAGTATGGTTATGTAGACGGGACTCGTATTAGTTTACGAAGTTTGACATTGTATGCCCTGGTATTTTTTTTCGGAATTGTTGTCCACCTGTGTTTGAGCCGAGTAGAATGTACATACCATTAAAAACGTGTACTTGTATTGTTCTTTATTTTGTTTTATTGTACACTGACAATTCATACTAACAGAAATTTATCCCATATATTTTATATCTTCAAAAATAAGTAAGGTCTGGGGGCTTGTGATCTTACTCCAAAGGTTAATTAACTGTTTGGCCTTTATCGTCTTTAATATAAATAAAAATAAAATTAATTTCATTGTAAAAAAGCGTGGGGTGGTCGATATTTATCGTTGGAAATATATAATTAGTAGTTATTTGTAAACATAAAGTTAGTATAGAAATTTGATATAAAAAGCACCCTACGCTTTTTTACAATGAAATTAATTTTCTTTTCATAACTTTATTTTTATTCTAGAATTTTTGGAAATTATTTAAACATACTGAGTTGGTATACTTTTTATAAAAGTCGA
Organism: Calamotropha paludella; assembly: GCA_927399485.1. Lineage (NCBI taxonomy): Eukaryota > Metazoa > Arthropoda > Insecta > Lepidoptera > Crambidae > Calamotropha > Calamotropha paludella. The sequence continues at coordinate 45,882,497 of OV656803.1, forward strand.
ATAAAATATAAATTAAAAGTTATTTTCTCATTTTTGTGATTTTAAACTATATATATATATTTTTTTTGAGATAAGCTTATCAAAATATTGTATTGTCGTCGATCGTTGATAAGTCTACAACGTTTAAAGTAAATCTGATCGCTTAAAGTTGGGCAAAATCGAGCCCAAACGAGTCACTTACATACATACAAACATACAGGTGAAACTAATAAAAGCGTGTTAAAAAACAATAACGTTTAAACTTAAAATTAAATAATTTGCGCTCGAATATCGACCAGAAAATTATTTATTAGTGTTATATATATATATATATATATATATATATATATACATAATACTATTTAATAGAATACATATAAAAAGACAATTCAATAGTATAAATTTTATCCAAAATATGGTCCAATTTGCTGCCGACGACTGTAAGTGTCTAGTAGTATTTACATTGTTTTTTTAATCACCTTTGTTTTACCTACTTTCTATTGAAAGTTCTTTGAAATAAGTCCATCACACAATTATCATTTTGATTTAGGTAATATTGTTTTACCTTTAGGATCCCTAAGTGAATGCAATCCTGTCGTAGATAAAATGGACACAACGGTAATAAAATACGAGGGACGACGACTTATTATAAGACTAAGACCATAATTAAATCCTTCTTTTTTAGTTGACCACGGATTTTATAGTGTTTAACCATATACAAGGTGTTACAAAAATACCCGTAAAGGAAACGGGGTTAAATGGTCCCTTATAAAGAGTCAGTTTACAATATTTGAAAACCATAGTATCGCAGTATGACTTACCGCCAAAATTGATTTTTTTTTTTCATTTATGTGCCAACCCTATTTCCATATAATTAAAGAATAAATAACACAGAATGTTAATGTACATATTTACTTAATATCTGCGGAACGACATAGAGTAAATAACAAAATGTACAGAAGCCGCTCAGATCGATATTCCATGTCAAAGAAAATGTTAAAAGACCTGACATAGGTACTTTATTTATGTTAGGTCTCTTTCAACCTAAACTAACACTTACTTTTTACGAGTAAGATAACATAGCCATTTTTTCACTTTAGTAATAATGTTGGTTAAAACAGAAATAATTGTAAGATACAGCATAAAGTTTTTTTTCGACTTGACGTTTTTCGGAGCCATAAATTCCTCTTATTTAGTTTGCAAACCTTTTCGAATGAAAAACATAGAATCCGTCAAAGAGTACTAATTTATTTATTTGTGTAACATTTACTGGTTCATCATCATCATCATATCAGCCGTACGACGCTCACTGCTGGACATAGGCCATAGACAAGGATCTCCACAACGATCGGTCCTGTGCTGCCCGCATCCAGCGTTTTCCCGCGACCTTAACCAGATCGTCGGTCCACCTCGTAGCGGGCCTACCCACTGAGCGTCGTCCGGCTGGTACTGGTTCATGATTTATCATAAATAATGGTATTACGCTCCGCTCTAATATAGGTGCTAGCGAAGCTTTATGCTTAGCGACTGCATCAACCTAGCAACGGCATTCTATAGAATGTTATTAATATAATATTAAGCAGTGTGCTTGGATTGAAAACTGTTGAGGTTACCTAGTTTCCGTATATGTTAAACTCAGTCTCTGTTATATAATCTACTAGCTGACCCAGCCACACGGTGCCGTGGCTCTGTTATTATAATTTGCATTTTTTTATTTTTATTATAGATGTGTAGATAAAATAAATGTAGCCTAAGTTACTCCTTATAACATCATCTACCTGCCAATAAAAGTATCGTCGAAATCGGTCCAGCCATTTCAGAGATTAGCCGAAACAAACAGACAGACAGAAATTGTAAAAAATGATATTTTGGTGTATGTACCGTATATATATTCACATGCATGTAGTAAAAACGGTTATTTCAATATTATAAACAGACACTCCAATTTTATTTAGATATACTAGCTGATTCAGCCACGCGTTGCTGTGGCACAGTAATTTTATTTTTCTAAAATAAAAGTTTTTTTCTAAAAATAAAAGTAACCTAAGTTACTCCTTCAGTAGTAAAAGTAACCTTAGTTACATCAGCTACCTGCCAATAAAAGTCCCGTCTAAATCGGTCCAGCCATTTCAGAGATTAGCCGGAACAAACAGACAGACAGACAGACAAAAATTGTAAAAAAATGTTATTTTGGTGTATGTACCGTATATATATTCACATGCATGTAGTAAAAAACGGTTATTTCAATACTACAAATAGACACTCCAATTTTATTTAGATAGAGATGATAACTTCAGTTCTATGCAGTGACAGCTTACGAGGGTTGACAATATTTTTCGCATTGATAATTTTTTACGGAGTTTTTTGTAACATGTTGTACATATGATTACATGGATTTGTTGTTTAATTTTATATAATTATTATATTTCATGTTATTTAACCTTTTGACTGCATGATTTTATATATAAAAATATAATTATTTAAAATATCACCTCGTCTCAGCTGTCAGATGTCAATTAGAAAACTACTCGCCCGGACAGCAAGAGGATATGGGTTCGTGTATCGCCTGACAGTTGAATTATTTTCTAGTAATAATTTTCTTAGAGAATTTAATGTATTTCTTACGCATACTCTAAAAAAATATGAACTTTTTGCAGCCCTTCTTTAAATAAATTTTGACTGTGCCCTTCTTTCTACATTATTTTCCTCAAATGTGTTATAAAGTTCTTGCTTCACGTTTTAATATAATAATAATATATCGAGTTTCTTTTTTTAAATATTGACGTTAAAAGGTTTAATAAATTTACTCATGAATAAGGCACTCATGAGTAAATAAATGAAATTTTTAAAATTATTGGAACGGAGCGAGCGAAGCAAGCGAAGCTTCAATGGCGCAATGTCTGTTACGCCATAACTTTCAAAATTCCTTACCGATTTTAATATTTTTTGTGTTAAATCAAATCAACAGGACAAGATTGTGAGGGAGCCCAAATTTTAAAATTCGAAAAAATTCCCATCGAAACAAAAAATAAAATTTCTTTTTTAGGTATTACACTCCGCTCCAATATATGGTGCTAGCGTAGCTTTATGCTTAGCGACTGCATCGCCTAGTACAGTAACTCAATTCCAATCTGTCAATGTTTTGCGCACAAGTTCGGTCAAAATTCAATGCCCTACTAAATGTTTGGTCAGCGCTATCTCTCCTGGCAGACGAATTTTAACAGAACTAAAATTATCCTTATAAACATATAATTGTCACGTTGACACTTACTGATAATCGTAAGAGGTTACAGGCATTGTTTATTTAGCCTAACAAAGTCTATACCGGAAATAAATCCTTCTATCAAATCAATTCAACAAATTTTGATGCCTCTTGCGTGAATTATTTTTCGTACACAAAACACACAGACATACGACTTGACTCTAATCCAGCAAATAAGCAAAAATAATCTTATATAAGTACATCATGTAACTTAGTATCGTGCTGCTCTTACTATTTTAAGCATGATGTGTTTCCTACGTAAATTTAATCTTATGTAAATCACTCAATTCATTCAAAGTAAACTCGATTTATAGATTTAACGATGTGAAATGGTGACATTATTATCTTTGATTTACTGAATTGTTTGGGATAGAGCTGCGTTAGAGCGATTTTAATAATTTGAAGGAAAATACAAATAAATCACACTTCCGCAAAATTTTTGAATGATGTTGTACTCACTAATATTGTAGATGTAAAATATAATAAAGTAAACTCATTTGTTTCTTAATTAAACCTTTTTCTTTAATTAAATATCTCTACTTAATTATAATGTCAAATAATATTTTAAAATTTATATTTATTTCGCTTACAAAATTCTTTTTAACAACCAATTTAATGAAATCGATAACTTTTATTTCAAACAATTCACGCACAAACGTTCCGAGAATAGTCGAAGTCACCGTAAGAATATATTTGTGAGTGTGTTCTTGATATGACTTTATAGTAAGACCTCTACCTATTTATTTTTAGTAAAAAATTGCACTCCAGAATAAGAATAGATATTGTAAAGATATAAATATCAAAACAGAGTATCATTACAGTTCATTTAAAAACAGAATTCAATACGGCGTCTGTAATTTGACAGAAAAAAAAGTAAAATTTAATTATTTATTCGTCTTCCATTTCTTTTTAAGATAAACGATCTCACGAATCACTTGACTTATCTTCATAAATTATTAATTACCTCCTACCGATATAATTTGACAATTCGGATAAATGGACAGAGTGCGGTCGAGCCAAAATAAAGATTGCCAACGTTAAATTTTTATTTAAAATTAAATTATATAGTTTTTGTATGTTTCATTCAATATAATGGCGATATAACTTTTGTATCTAACAAAAGTTATATCGCCAACATACATACATACACAACGTATACAACCAATTCAAATGTGTTTATACCTAGCCCATAGGTAGATATGTCATTTTTAAAGCAAGATCTCGCCGATATACTATGGGCGTGAACTCTACACATGCATTTAGATTACTACGAGGGGTTAATCTGGTATATTAATAGTAAGATAATAGCTTTGTTGATATTCTTTAAAACTACGAATATCTGATTAAAAAAGTTAACATAATAAGCTAAATTAAGATTTAAATCTTAAAAATTTCGTTCATGAATGAAGGTGTCACTCAAAGATATCTAAATATTGCAGAGAAATAAACTAGCAAATGTTTGCCTTCCAGCCACAATAAAGATTATACTTTGTCCAATGTAGGATGATACTTTTGACAGTTGACACCTATATAGAGGGTATAAAGTTGCTATTGCAATGTCAAGCCAAACATAAGGAAACAAACGCAACCTTAGTACGTAGCAATAAGGAAGTGACACCTGTCAAAAGTATCATCCTACATTGGACAAAGTATAGTGAGATATTTTCTTCCTAAGTCATTCCTTTGATATTCAAAACTATTTAATTCCTCATTTCTAATCCTTTCTTTATAATGTTTTACACTTGTGCAATTAACGTGGGAAGAGACCGGACGGTATGAGTTTGATTCCATGGAAGATGAGCCGGGAGCTAGTATGGGATGCAACTTGTTCAGACACGCTGGCCCCTTCCCATCTACATGGAACCAACAACAGAACTGGTGCGGCTGGTGAAGCGGCTGAAAAAGCTAAAGCTTGTAAATACAGGGGTCTAGGCTCCGAATATGATTTTGTCCCATTCGGTGTCGAGACCCTTGGTCCGTGGGGTCCTAGTGCTATAATGCTTTTAAAGGAAAAGGTTTTGCCTTTTCCTTTAAAAGCTTAGTCGTCATCACAGGCGACCGAAGAGCTGGCAGCTACCTCGGACAAAGAATTAGCCTAGCTATTCAAAGGGGGAACGCTGCCAGTATCTTCGGAACCTTGCCTAAAGGGACTCCTTTTTATAATATATTTTAGTTGTTATATTATATATATATATATTTAGTTTTAGGTTACTTTCAGATAAATTGTGTTTTAGTTTAGTTTCATAGTTATTATATTTTTTTTCCTAGATTACTGAATTATAAATAGTTATATTCTTAGTAATATATAATAAAGCTTTAAAAAATTAACGTGTAGTACACAATAAATACATACTCGTATTGCGACTCATATGGGATATTTAGAAGAGTGATGAGTTGTGCTACCCGGTCGATTTCCAGTGCGGAGAGGGTTGCTTCAATAAACAGGATATCAGTTGATTCTGCTTATTACATCACCAGTTACTGAGTGCCAACGCTGTGAGTTACGTATATTGACTTTATTACAATATCTTTTTGCCATCAAAATAGAATTTATCTTATTATTTGAGTCTTCAGTTAGCCATTAAATATATTATGTGAGGTTTGATTAACAGATTAGTGACTGTAAGTGAGTCTAATTTTGTTTTAACTACACAAAATTATATTCGTCATTAAGTGGGCAGGTAGTGACATATTCTTAGTATTTCCTTAAGGTGGGTAATTATATGCTAAAACATATATTTACAAAATGCAGTTCTGTCAAATTAAAAAAAATATTTTTGTAAACAGTTACTTTAATTTTTAATGTAAGAAAATGAATACGTACATAATATTAAATTCGAATGGCATATCGCATAACACTGACAAAATTTAAATGTTTCAACATACGAACAGACAAATAATAATTTTATAATAAGAATTATCTTTGACGCCAAATTTGAGTTACAGATGTAGGTGATGCTATAGATTTAAGATCAGATTTTGATCTAGGACATAGAACAATTAGTAGTTGTTTAAGATGTACGTAAGACTCGTGATAAGGTAATATATGTATATAAAAGCCTTAAAATCTGCTTCAGGCATTCTGTGTCTTGGAAACGAATTGCTTATACAATGAAAAAAAATCACCTGAATATATTATGGATATATACAATGTGTCCTGTCACCAGTGTCGGAGCCTCTTGTTTTTCTCTTATGGTCATAAAATGGCCGCCATTTTGTTTTCTTGGTAACCAGGACCTGGGCTCTCATACTAATTCGACCACAACTACTCATGTAAATGTCCTATCAACATTAAAAAGGTGTCATTTGTTAGCTAATCATGTAGACAACAGTTATACAGCCATCATGTTTCAATTGTAATGGAAAAAAAAATAGAAAAAAAATTATTAAAGAAAAACAAATAGATTCTTTTTTGTGTATTTTTTAATACACTTTTTGAGAAAATGCAAATTTGAGGGGCAATTTGTCGATAAAAAATGCCATATTTCACACCATTAAAGGCTTCGACACTGGTGACGGGACACATTGTATAAGATTTTTTTTGGCACAGAACAAATTGACCTGTTATATCCAATAAAATTACGGAATGTGGTGTTATCTCATCTCCTTTGAAGTTTTGGAGATTAAGATAGTTTGATATTACATCGAAAACTAATAAAAAGAAACGAAAATGATGATACTACATAAATATGATGAAGTGTAGGTAGTGATGAAGAGGAAAACTCCCTAAAAGCTAAGCAATAAGTAGAAATAGTTTCATCGCAAAAGTTTTATTAACACAGGAAAACTTCGATTCCTACAGCAAACTCGGGCATGGTTTACTTAAATTATCTCGTCGACATCACCGTGAAAATAAAATCGAGAGCGAAACCTTTTACCACGAAAATACATATGGATCCCCGGGGATAGCTGGAACTACGTAATATTGAAAACCTTTGCTACGGACTTCATAGGGGGAAAGGCTATTGGTTCGATGAAACACTTTATAGCTCTAAACCGTTCCACACTATCAACAAAAGGTAAGGGTTATGCACTTTTTATTACCTACGTGAGTATGTATTATTTGGAAAATAGACTGAAACACAGGTAATTAATAAATTAATACCTACAAAAACACACACTGCAAACCTGATGATGTAGTTAGCTCTTTTTGCAAATAATTAAACAGTAAGATGGAGGTCGGTCCCCCTGCCCGAGTTTCTTTCGCCAGTTCTTCTCGGAAGGCCCTCCCAATTTCCGAACTGGTAGTAGACTCAGTAGTATACAATGTAATCGTAGTGAGAATTAATTAAATAACTAAATAATGGGTAAAAATAAAAATAAAACAATTTGATTTATATAAAATAATTTAATAATTAGGAACGTGCCCGATTAAAATATTGTGAAGGTAGTAGAAAATACATGACAACCATCATCTTAGTCATCCTGTGATCACGGCTCCTGTAAAGGAGTCGAAACGTCAGGATTAAATATTAAAATAAAATAAAACATGCGCAAAAATCCGTAAAAAAGTGTTTTATTCTGATGTGTAATGTGCGCGGAAGTGTAAGAACTAAATATGAAACACAGGTCTTTGCACAATGAATTAGTATTTTGATTGGTAAATTTATGTCAAAAAAATACTATAAATAATCGACTTGACTCTCAAGCTGTTCTCAGGCGGGATATTAATTTCCAAATTGGTATGGTTTTGCTATGTCCGTTTCAAACGCGCGGCCACCTCATAATATTTGATGAAACTTTGCCAGGAATTAGTGCTAATTTGTTACTTTACACACCTCTTTTCGTGAATTTGTTACAAAAAAAACTAAGACGCTATGACAAAAAATAGTTGGCCGCTAGAACCGCCACTTGCCGTAGTCATCGTCCGTGATTACATAGAAACTATATCATGCAGATAGACGAATGATGCATCAAAAGAAAGGTCTTAATTTGTTCAATTTGTTACAATAATAAAAAACGTGAAAACGTAAATAAACAAAAAGCTATGCAATATTTAGTTTTCAGGTTATGAGGAGGTAGGAATGTCACCATAAATATCAAATTAATAGAGGCTAATGTGTATGGATAATTAGTTACTAATTTGTTACAGCGAATAAACGTAAAAAAATACTAGAAAGTGGGTTCAATAATTTGTTAGAGTCGATTTTAGTTGGCCGCTCGGACGGCAATATGCCTAAAATACAATGGCATTTATCTCGTTATTAAAAGTAGGTTTAAGCTTAGTTAGAGTACTAGTCGACGGGTAACGTGACCTAGTTTAGATAAATATGGCGAATATCACTGCAGCATTCATATTTTAGAAAATATTTGCAAAAAACCGTAATATGAAACCGTATGAGAGTAGGGTGACTATGATTATTGGAATGTTCGATATTCATATCTTATTTTTTTAGGGAGAGTGCTTATATAAATACATTTTAAGTTAAGGCATACTTTATATTACCACTTTTGATATTTGCTTTAAAATATGCTTATAGTATTTCTGTTAATAATGTTAGTGCGAGTGGAGTAAGAAATTAAGCTATTATATATCTATCCTATGTATACAATGTGTCCCGTCACCAGTGTCGGAGCCTTTAATGGAATATGGCATTTTTGGCTCTTACGGCCGCCATTTTGTTTTCTTGATAACCAAGACCTGGTCTCTCAAAATAATTCGACCACCACTTCCCATGTAAATGTCCTATCAACATTAAAAAGGAGTCATTTGATAGCTCAACATGTAGACAACAGTTACACAGCCACGGCCGTTTACGGCCGGCTGGTATTGAAGGAGAAATATTACAATTAGTTAGACACAATCACAGTGAGCGCGTGGGGGCACGGGCCAGTCGCGGCGCAACGGCATCGGCTTGGATCGCACTGCTACTATGAATATTTACGTATATTTAAGAATGTAATAACAAAAGTGTTTAGTCGAATTAGGGAGCGTTCAAGTATTACGTAACGCAATTTTTGAAGATTTTTGACCCTGCCTCCCCCCCTTGTAACGCGCCGTAACGTTTTACTGTACCCCCCCCCCCCCCTTTCTAAATGTTACGTAACACTCAAGTGACAATTTTTACCTAAAAGTACAAGAAATGCGCTAAAATATCCTTGTTATACTTTTAATTGACTTTGCGGTAGTAATACTAAATAAAACAATAAATTTTAACCCGCAACACATGCGTATTTTGTTTGTTTTTTTAGAAAATTTTGGCTTTATACACAATTGTTTTTCTTACTAATAAACTCTTAAAATTAAAAAAAAAATTAACCTTTGGTAATGCAATTATAACCAGAAACCTGACTGAAATTAAACATTTTAGTCAAAATAAAATCGTATACTTAACAAAATTAATAAAAATCGTATTATTAACAAAATTAAAAATTGTTTTCTTAACAAAATAAAAAAAAAGCAACTATTAACCAAGTAGGTCTATAAAAAAAAAGTTTTCTTACATGTAATTTAAAAAGATCTAATATTTTTTTAAATATTCCTCAAATATGTAATAAACTAACGGCATTCGTTAAGATCGATAATTTCTATTATTCTTTAAGAAATATTTTTTTTTCGGTAAAAAATTATGCATGAACGAAAGTAAATTTCAAAACAAACTGAGCGCCTTCCCATTAGTTGTGACGTCACATGACATGATGCCATGCGTTTACCGGCAACATATATCATTACAATGTATATAGATTCACCTATAGTAACTTGGCGAGTCATGTCATGTGACGTTATTCAAGGCGCGTGACAATGGCGGCTGTTTAAAGTACGATTAATGTACTGATCCAAGAAAATATGTTGCTTTAACAAAAATCGATTTTACAAAAAACATATTTAAAGTATTTTTCTATTAAAAATGACTCGATTTAACAAATTATACAATTAAAAAATCATGCAAGAAACCTATTCGATTGAAATTACTGCTGCTCTGTCCACGGGTTTGCTAGTCACTCAGACTCTTAAATCACTGGCTTCAGTAAGAACATTTATTCTCTGTTACAGTAGGCCAAATTTTTTCATAAGAGTTTCTTGAGCCGGTTTACTTGGAACATTTTTAGTGATGACCGAAACAATCAAGTCGTGTTTAGGTCCGTAGACGGGATCTCCGCAGTTTCCTCATCAGTAGTAATGTTCGTTCATCGTGGGTATCGCTCATCTTTCGTTTGACAGCAGTGCTTTCTCGTCCAACGACTCCGACAATCGATTCCATAAGAGATGAATAATTGGATGAAGCTACAACATCCGAATCCTATAAACCAAGTGAAAATAAATTAAGAATAGGTATTATTGGTTTGGTTTTGTTGAAGAGCACGTGAAGTCGAGGAGATATTGGGCCTTAGTATTGCTGGCGTACTTGATGTTTTCATAGGTACCTAAAAATATATAATACTTATGACCAGTTCTGTTATGAACAATCTAGGTTTGAATTACATTTTACTAGGCGATGCAGTCGCTAAGCATAAAGCTACGCTGGAACCATATATTGGAGCGGAGCGTAATACGTAAAAAAAGAAAAAAAATATTGTTTCGATGGGAATTTCCGTGAATTTCGAAATTCGGGCCCTTCACAATCTGGTCCTAAACCTGTTGATTCAATTCCACACAAAAAATAATAAAATCGGTTAAGAACTCGGGAAGTTATGGCGTCATAGACATTGCGCCATTAAAGCTATGTCCTTATTACATTTTAGCAGTAAACTTACCTGTGTAAAATAACTAAGTATTGTTGCTTTCTTCTTCGTGGCCTTCACCTTCAACTCTCGTATAACATCATTTATATGTTCTATTAACTTTTCTTTAGCCGTTTTCCAAATTTAGGTGTCAGTTTTTGACACAGTTGCGCTGGTAAGTCAACATGAGTACCTTTATAAGCCAAGAACAGCTAACTATGAACTCACTTTAATTACACTGACTACAGCAATGTGCTTCTGGATAAACACTAACGAATACTGACAACGAAAACGACATTAAATGATGTACAATACAATCGAGGGATTCCTCGTAAAATATAAACGAAAAGGGTTGGCCAACTTCCGAGAACAAAATAAAAATGACGACAAGACCAATTCAATCAAGAGATTCCCCGTAATACATGAACTAAAAGGGTTGTCAAATTGGGAGTTTTAATTCCCTAATTTTAAATGTTACGTAACGTTTTGTAAGAAAGACCCCCTCCCGCCCCTGTAACGCACCGTAACGTTTTACGAGACCCCCCCCCCCCTCCCCCTAAATTGCGTTACGTAATACTTGAACGCCCCCTTATTTTAAATTTAAAATTCTCTTTTATTGAGGCACCAATATGTTGACAAGAACATATAATTGGACGTATTTACATGGTAAAGATCCAACCCACAACTTCACTTAAATTGACGTAAGTATATCAAAATGGCCTTAATGTCATATACTTTCACGTCACGAAAACAGCTGTAGCAATAAAGTAATAACTTTATTCAAGTCATCATAAAATTGTAAAAATTAAACTTACCGCAGTCAATTTGGATCCCTCTGCAATACACTTTTTGGTGGTGACTTCTATATTAACAAATCATATAAGTGGGCACAACTCATAGCTAAGCACTTAGACACTTCTGGATTTACTGATAATTGTCTCAGTAACTTAGTGGAATGAAAATCACGGGAATCAAATACGTACGAGCACACACTTCAAAATCCAGCACAATAATGACAATATTCACAACGGACAATAATCGATTTTTACCCCTTCCGACAAATATTTTTAACAATAATTTGGAAACAAAAGAGATCCTTTTTCGGGAATCGTGCCCATCATAAAACACCTGCGGAATGTCAATGAAACGAAAATCTTATCAGTAAATACTTTAAAGAATTAAGAACAATAGACATCAATATGGCTGCAAAACGAACTGCCTTTGTACTAATGTATTCATAGTCACCCTACTCTCATACGGTTTCATATTACGGTTTTTTGCAAATATTTTCTAAAATATGAATGCTGCAGTGATATTCGCCATATTTATCTAAACTAGGTCACGTTACCCGTCGACTAGTACTCTAACTAAGCTTAAACCTACTTTTAATAACGAGATAAATGCCATTGTATTTTAGGCATATTGCCGTCCGAGCGGCCAACTAAAATCGACTCTAACAAATTATTGAACCCACTTTCTAGTATTTTTTTACGTTTATTCGCTGTAAACAATTAGTAACTAATTATCCATACACATTAGCCTCTATTAATTTGATATTTATGGTGACATACCTACCTCCTCATAACCTGAAAACTAAATATTGCATAGCTTTTTGTTTATTTACGTTTTCACGTTTTTTATTATTGTAACAAATTGAACAAATTAAGACCTTTCTTTTGATGCATCATTCGTCTATCTGCATGATATAGTTTCTATGTAATCACGGACGATGACTACGGCAAGTGGCGGTTCTAGCGGCCAACTATTTTTTGTCATAGCGTCTTAGTTTTTTTTGTAACAAATTCACGAAAAGAGGTGTGTAAAGTAACAAATTAGCACTAATTCCTGGCAAAGTTTCATCAAATATTATGAGGTGGCCGCGCGGTTGAAACGGACATGTTTTGCTATACGAAACATCAAATTATTTTTTACCCAGACATTACCTATCATCATCATCATATCAGAAATACGACGCCCACTGCTGGACATAGGCCTCCCCCAAGGATCTCCACAACGATCGGTCCTGTGCTGCCCGCATCCAGCGTTTTCCCGCGACCTTAACCAGATCGTCGATCCACCTCGTAGCGGGCCTACCCACTAATTATCTACAAAATTAGTAATAAAATATCGCTACAAAATTATACTAGATTTAAAAAATCTAAAAATCCCACGTTTTTCAATGTCCTAAAAAGAATAAAATAACCCTGCGGGGCAAAGCGAGGGCCACTCAAAACGTGGGGGCGCATATTACTAAGAGGAGATTTTAAAGAGATGAATGACATGCATTGATGCCGATTATTGTAAAGATGCGCCCCCACGTTTTGAGTGGCCCCTCGCTTTGCCCCGCAGGGTTATTTTATTCTTTTTAGGACATTGAAAAACGTGGGATTTTTAGATTTTTTAAATCTAGTATAATTATTTTATTCTTTTTAATTATTAACTCAACGAAGTAACCATGTGTTACGCAACAATCGGATAAGCCCCATACAAAAGAGAAAGTTGCCGAAAGTGGACCTGAAAGTGCATCTGGAAAGTTGAATGTTGCTTTAGAGTGCATTGTCATCGGGTTCTGAACTATCCTGAAAGTTTCAGCTTTCTAGCTTATCGGAAAGTGCCTCAAATTTAAGTTGCAAGATTTTGCCCGGACAGACAAACAAACAAATAAGAAAAGTGAGATAAGAAAAACGTGGTAAAATTAGTAACCAATATGAATAGTCATTACATAACTAATATATTAGGTACATTGCTGTTTTTAAGAAAATACCAGCTTTTGTAAATCTTTGAACAATCGTTTCTAAAAATATATATAAAAAATTTAATATTTATGACTCAGTTTATTACTCCGTCCAAACTGAATAAAATTATAGTGAATAACTGAATTAAAAAATGTATTTCTTATACAGGCTTTCCTGCAGTGCAAATGGTAGCGATCCTACCGCACCAAGTGTCCTGGGTCCGAGTCCCGGAAAAAGCAAATGTTTCTATGATGAATACGAACATTTGTACCTCAGTCATGGGTAATTACACGTATTTTTATAAATCTATAATCTAAGATCACAGTGGTTTGTGTGTTTGTCTGTCCGCTCTTTTTTTCATTGTATATGCGTTACCGTTGCAACGCGTTAACCACATATATGTTCGTTTACCGGACGCTAGATGGCGCTAGCGGAAAATATTTTATAATAGAAAAAAATTAAAGAATTTTGACCACCCGTGCGAAGCCCTAGTATTAAATATCTATATAATATGTATATCTATCCGATACCATAGTATCCATGCCTTACAATGCTTACTTTGGGCTAATTAGTGTGAACAGATAATGCGAGGTGTGAATGTAAGAAATATAATTATTAATATTAATAGAACCACCAATTAAGTTTAGGCCAAGAACGTATTGGTGGGCGCTAACTACTGTAAATACGAAACACTAGACCTGCTTATTTAGCACTTACAGAGAAAAGGTTGTACGTTTGATCAAGGTTAAGGACAATACCTTATTATGAAAATCGTGTGTAGACTACAATAGATCTGACCGATATCAAAATAACATTTATAAGTTTAAATGTACTAGAGCTTAACTTAACCAGAAATACGAAACGAAATTAAGGATATTTATATATTAAGTCAGACCGGACACAATAAGCTTTTCTGAGACACAGAACGTTCCCTTAGGGAAAGTAAGGTTACTGAAATCAAAGGATAGAAGAATAAGGTTAAAGTTTAATTCCCTGGGCTTTTAAAACATATGAGAAAAAACGATGCCTTAGTTACGATTCTTTTTATTGGATAACAAAAAAATTACAGGTTTTTTTTTTATTTATGATGGGTTTTCTCTAGATCTCAATCAAGCCCGGGGGCCAAGACAATAGAACGAGCTAACCAAGAAGATGCCTATTCACCCTAGCTTTGAAAATGGACGGGTTATAAGTTCTCTGGAACACAGACGCAGGAAGGGAGTTCCACTCCTTTGCTGTGCGCATTATGTTGAAAAGCGCTTAGTACGACAGGTAGGCATATCAACCAAGAAAGGGTGGTAGCCTGCAGTGACTCTAGATGTCCGATGGAAAAAAGGAGATGGTGGTATGAGCAAATGCAGCTTTTGAGCGCCAAAGTAGAGTCTGTAAAAGACCGCCAGACAGGCAACTTTGCGGCGATGAGCTAAGGTCTGAAGCATGCTCTTTAGAAGGTTACATGTCACTGATAAGATACTAAAACATGAAACGTTAAATTTAAAATACGACAGAACTAACAAAAGCTTTCATTAAAATAACAAATACATATGAACATAATCAATTTCCCCTTTTTTTCAATTTAGTTCAGTATCATATTCAGTACACGGTATAATCTAGAAGATTCTCTTTATTTCCATAATGCGATACTGTTTCCCTTGAACAGGGGAGGGTCGTTTGCATGACTTATGGGCCCCGGAGTCTACTTTACTGAAATAATTAGTTATAAGCAACGCAATATCTGCTGTTAATAAACTATTTGCGACGTTAAGCTGTATTTAATGTCTTGCGTATTTGTTTCTACAAAACCTTATATGATATTTTATACGTATTTATATAATAAACATAAAATTGTTTAACATCTTTAGCATTCAGGATAAATATTATTTACATTATTGTACAGTCGATAGTACATCAAGCTATTATGAGGCTGAAACTGGCAGCAGAAAAACAGCTGCTTTTTGCAACGACCAAATTTTCTAGAACTTTTTGGAGATATTTCAACAAGTATTATTTAACATTCTAGTAGGTATTTAAGAGGGCTTGAGGGCTTGAATACCTAATATACATATATATCTATATATATATATATATATATATTTATATATCGGCGCTTAGTGGTTAAACCCCACTCATAACTATTTGAAAAGCTCTTCCGAACATGTCTATATTCAGTTCGCAAATCTTTAATCTAAGATCACAGTGGGTTGTGTGTTTGTCTGTCCGCTCTTTTTCCATTGTATCAATAACGTTACCATAGCAACGCGTTAACCGCAAGTAGTTTGTCTACCGGACGCTACATGGCGCTAACGGAAAATATTTAATAATAGAAAAAATTTAAAGAATTTTGTCCACCCGTGCGAAGCCGGCACTGGCCGCTAGTCTATAATCTAAGATCACAAATTTGTTGTTTGTCTGTCCACTCTTTTTCCATTGTATACGCGATACCATAGCAACGCGTTAACCGCAAGTAGTTCGTCTACGGACGCTAGATGTCGCTAACGGAAAAATATTTAATAATAGAAAAAATTTAAAGAATTTTGTCCACCCTTGCGAAGCCGGGACGAACCGCTAGTTACGAAGTAAAAATATATGTTAGCTTATTAAATTACAACTTAACGACGACTTAGTAAGTTATTCTTTCGACACAATTTTCACATGTTGATCAATTTAAAAAAAACTGATTATCACATAGTCTACAATTTCTTTACTTTTAATTATCATCTTAAGCATTTGTAGGTATATCGGAGACAAGTTATTGCTTCGCCTCTTTTAAAATACTTAATTCTATAAGTAGTTCTTAAGCCTCTTGCCAGGAGTTCTTAAAGATCACCTTTAATATCACATCTCTACGTACTACTACGGTTTTTAACAGGAACGATGTGAAACAAAAGTGACAATTCGAGTGTTTCTTTTATTTTTTGTTTGACCCAACCAGCGCAGCCTCGTCAGCTCTAGAGGCTTTACAATTTTAAGTGAATCAGATCATGCAGTTTGCTGCTCTTTGTTTATTTCAAATGAAGTGAAAAATCATTGTCATAAAATATTATAGTTTGCATAATGTTCTAAAAAATTTTTCATATAAAATATTCCAAATATATTTAAATTACCAAATATAGTACCGGCGATGGTATGCCATTATATGAAAAAGATATATCTTGTATTGCCATATAAATAGATGTAAGTTATTTTGATATTGTAATTAAGGGTTAATTATGAAAGTTCTGTTGGCAACACTCGTGATGTCCTGAACGGGCGAAAGAGGGGCGGCCGCCATGGCATATATATCTGACTAATCTGTGATGGCGAACACTTTTTTTTTTACTTCGCTCGTGAGCGACACGTCTATGTTTTGTGTGATACCCGTAATTTTGCCAAGTTGAGACCCATTGTCATTATAAGCTGATTTACTGACACGTATCGTTTCAATTGTCCATTTAATAAGTAAGTTGATTACAGTTCGCAATTTAAACGAAAAAAATAAAGCAAATCCGTATGTTTGTGTTCCCGTAACTCGAAAAGGAGTCTTTTGAGTGACTTAAAATGTAATCAGCGTTTTCATGACATTAGATTATCTTATCTATAATTTCGAATTTTGTTAAATGTAACTTATTACTGTTTTGACGTGATAACGTCTTATAAATTGGTTGCGGCTGGGAGTCACTTATGAAAAAGTGTAACGCTCGGTAACGTTACGATGAGTCACCGAACGAGAGAGAGGCCCGCCGAATGCCTTGCGTCTCTCTCCCACTCAACTATGATCGGTCTGCCGCGCGCATTGTGCAATTTAATTATATTCATATCAATAAATATTCTACCGAGAAAAAGACGTTGTCACGTAAAATCTTCGCCCGTAAAACCGACTTTACAGGCAAAAAAAAAAAAAAAAAAAAAAAAAAAAAAAAAAAAAAAAAAAAAAAAAAAAAAACCGACTTTTTTTTGAGTTATTACAGAAACGCAGCAATTACAAATTTTACAATGGTCTATAAGTTTTTTAAACAAATCTTTTTCGGTTTAAGTTTTAAAAATAGTTTTCTATTACATGTCTTAGATTACCAGACAATAAAAAGGGATGGATTAGACATTTTCAGAACTTGAGTACTGACATCGACATCGACATCGATATCAGCTATTTTCCCACAATAAATGTAACAATTTTCTTTACTAAACGGTGTTTCTTAATTGAAAAAGGAGAATTTGTACGAATGTCGTGAAATACTTATATTATACTAAATATTTATACTTAAATGTACTCAATTACTTGAATGTACTTAATAAGATAAGTCCAGTAAGTAAAGAAAGTAAGTAAACAGACTGTTTAAAAGGTTTAAGGTTTAATAGCAGTGTAGCTCAAGGAGAACTCTGTCAAATGATATCCTGACTTCCACAATTGAACAAAGGAGGAGGCCTCTGAAGAATCTTCACAAAGACAGGTCTTGCGCTGCCCACATCCAGGTGCTTTCCGCGACTTTCACCAGATCGTCGGTTTTCCCATGTTTTAACTAAAATACTAATTTCATAGATAATTTGTTTTACTGTTTAAAAGTTTAGAAGTTTCTCTTTACTATATCTATCTCTAAACTTTAGTATTTTACCATATCTTTTGAACCAAAGGTTTACATTGTAAGATATTTTCAGGAAAGTTTTGTTTATCTTACTAACTTTTCTTTCAAATTTGTTACGAAATACATGATCCTTCGTTGTGAAGTTTCGTGTGTTTTATTTGTTGTTACCGATCTAAGGACGTATAGTAAGTAAAGATAAAAACGGTGTATTCGAAAAGTTCCACAATATCATAGCATCAAATAGGCGAATCTATAAAGAATACATGTAATTTTATTCTTTAACGTCAAGAGTTAGGCGCCTAATAATATGGAGATATACATGGACAATTTCGTAGATAAAGCCTGTAACTATTGCCAAAGGATATTAGCATATAATAATAATTAAACTTTTTATTCATATGTATTTTCCAGGTAGGTATAGGTGTATTTATTTTCCA
The DNA here is from genome assembly GCA_927399485.1 of Calamotropha paludella. Taxonomy (NCBI): domain Eukaryota; kingdom Metazoa; phylum Arthropoda; class Insecta; order Lepidoptera; family Crambidae; genus Calamotropha; species Calamotropha paludella. The sequence goes on from OV656803.1 coordinate 45,901,131, forward strand.
TGGTGTGATCTGAAGCCTAAGCTAGAGAAAACCCTGTATTTCAGGACTTCAGGTCTCACTCGTAAACCACTGAGTTTGTGCTAACATAATTGAGGGTAAAAATCATAGTTCGAGTTAAAATAGATAGTTACTGGAATAAGGAAGTTTTAACAATGCCCAATGCCTAATCACCATTAACGTAACTTTATCAACAAATTAGCAAAAGTCTGCGAGTAACCTAATAGCAGAATCGTTTTGTCGTACAAATCCAAGAAAACTTGTTCCCTTTCCGGCCGTTCACTCTTAATTAGGTATCTGTTGTAGATTCGCTCAATTTTCTCTGTTGTCGAAGAACAAAAATCTCCGATGTACAGCTTTGTTCCTGGCACGAAATCAGACACGATGTTAGGACGTGCTCCTTCAAAATCGGAAATTGACTTCTACTGAGCGTTCCAACTAGTGATTGTCATGCCGTGCGCTCGCAACAACGCCTCGGCATTTAAATACGACGCGGTCGTGAGGCATTCCAATGTCCTTCCTTCCTACCGTGGAGCCATTTTAGTGATGTCAAATGGCAAAAAATTAACCATCGATAGTATTATCCTTATTTTTTATCTAAAAAATTATTACAAGAAAAAATCAACGTGTCAATCGGGACTAGAACTTATATGCCTTTGCAATCCGGGAGAGTAGGTTCCAATTGATCTTCCGAAACCTTGAAAGGCGCCTTGAATTTTTATAAAATTTCTTAAGCTTCCTCTTCAGTAATCGCTTACTTTATATAGACACCGATAAATGATTATGGGAGCTGATTTACTCAATATTGTAAATCTTGTTGAAACTATTATCCGGTGGACGTCAAACCCACACCTCTCAACAAACAAGGCCAGTCAGACGCCCTAACCAATGTCTGTAGACTAAAAAGCTATTTATAAACCCCGATAACCCCGTCAATATGCTTTCATTCCGCATTGTATACTTCTGGTGTCGTAATACCATTGAAGGGAATATTTGTAACTTTATAATACTTAATGTAAATCATTTTGGAACCAGTTCTATAGCTTTTAAGTCGCTAACATTTTATCCTTCTTTTGTTCAAGCTTTGTTAATGAAGAATGAAACAGTAAAGTACTTCAATCCTTAAGGCATTTTCTATCAGTTGTGCTAAGCAGGAACTTTAAGGATCATTTGACACACAACGATAATAATAAATATAAAATTTAACATAATAAAAAATAATACACACATGAATATAAATAAACTAATAGGAAAAAAAAGTAAATAATACTGATGTTTTTTTCTACAATATAATGACCTTACGACGGTAACCTGCCTTTTGCACAGGTTTGGATTTTATATTTGTATATATTTCTATAAATCTATGTATCACACATATACGTTATTCTAGTATCCGCAACACAAGCCTTACCGTGCTTATTTTTGGCTAGGCTAATTATTGTGATCTCAACAATCTGTAGGCAGAGAGGCCTCAAGTTCTTCGGACACACGGTCAGGCGAGACCCAGACAGTCTGGAAAGGCTGATAATTACTGGTTGTGTGGAAGGAAAGAGAGCGAGAAGGCGGTCTCCTACAAGATGGACACACACAACTCAGGACGCTACGGGAGCTACCCTACAATCATCCATCCAAATGGCGCAAGACAGAAATGTCTGGAAAGAAATGGTAGCCAGGGCAACGCACCATAGTCACGTCCCTCAGTCATGAGGTTACGACAAAGAAGAAGAATTATTGTGATATAAGAAATATTTTTGTTATTATTTAAAACTACAACATAGGTATTTATATGGGGCTTGGATTTCTGACAATCTACCGAATTTAGATCTATGTTTTTAAAATCCCAGTTTACTTAATGAATCCTCTGGATGTAATAATCCAGTTAAGAAGTATTCATCAAGTTATTTTATTAGTTAACTCATGATCACAAGTTATAAATGTTCAAATAAAAATAGTTAAGTTGGAAAAGTACCAAAAATAACACGTAATCACATCACTAACTTAAGTTTTATTAAAACGAAACACAGAGGTTCAATAAAGCAACATACCAGACATGACTAGGCCATAATGTATGCCAGCATGAAATTACGTGAACAGTAATGGTAGTAACGATAATACGGATAAACTGTACAAGCCGTCCTGGAAGTTAAGTATTTCGAATTGAGATTCTCTCTCTTGATCCTAAGTTTATAGTAGTTTAAAGTGGTATGAGAAACTAGAACTTCTAAGTGAATTCTAGGCGAGCAACATCTCATTGCTAGGAAACTGAAAAGAAAGAATAGCATATTGTCTTTCAAAGAACGGTTGGTAAAGTTTGTAGTGTCCTCGAATTACTTGGATCTTACGTCATACTTCATTCGCAAATACACAATTGTGCAATCTTAGGTAAATTGAGTGATAAAGTAGTAAATGAGACAGAGAGAAATAATTATGACGTGACACAAGCTCAGGTGTTATTTCCAATAGAACATTATGATTCGCTTAATAAATATGGCTTACGGAAGCAGGTCATTATACAAACGCTTATACAAAGTGAATTAAAAAAACTGTAACATACGTAGAAGGCTTGGAATCTGTTTGCCTTTACCAAGTTTTCAACGATTTATGGAGAATGGAATTATTGCATCATCCCAGTCTTTATTGTCAATGACGGACATCAAAAACCTTGAATATATACATATTCATTCTTGATTAGTAATTTGCTATTTTATGCTTTAAATCTAATAGAACAGCATGGTGTAATTGTTTAGCCTGTGATCACCGAGGTTAAGCAACTTTTACAAGGGCCAATTATATGATAGGTGACCAAATTTTATTATCTCGATTTTTCTTTCTTTCTTTCCTTTGGTTTTTTTGCTTTAGTTAGCAAACCACCAATCAACAGAGACTGCGTGCCGGTTAATGGCATTTTCTCCCTAGAGTTTTTCTATCTCTTTAAAAAAAGGCCTGCAAGTCTTCGTAATAACGTCCCAAACACATCAGTTACTGTTAGTATCAATTAAAACGGGACGGAACGGAAAAAAATGAGGAATCCGTCCGTGACGATCGCTCATGCAACTGCGTCGCAATATCGGAGCCACAAAAATAAAAAAAAACTTGTTAATGATCCCGTTTTAATCTATAATCTGAGATCACAAATTTGTTCTTTGTCTGTCCGCTCTTATTCCATTGTATATGCGTTACCATAGCAACGCGTCAACCGCAAGTAATTCGTCTATCGTACGCTAGATGGCGCTAACGGAAAAATATTAAATAATAGAAAAAAATAAAGAATTTTGTCCACCCGTGCGAAGCCGGGACGGGCCGCTAGTAGTGATTTAAAAGCAGTTTCTCATGATTCTTTCGCTAGAGAATTGATTGAACCCTCATTATGTACCAGTTTCATAAACTACTATTATATGATGCATGTTTAGAATGAACGTCAACTTACAAAACTTATTTAGATTAAATAATAACTTTTGGAGCGAGCGAAGCTCCCATGGATCAGCTTCAATGACGCAATGTCTGTAACGCCATAACTTCCCGAGTTCTTAACCGATTGTAATATTTTTTTGTGTGGAATCGAATCAACAGGTTTAGGACAAAATTGTGACGGAATTTTGAAATTCGCGTTATTAAAAAAAACTTTTTGTCTTTCTTTAGGTATTACGCTCCGTTCCAATATATGGTGCTAGCGTAGCTTTATGCTTAGCGACTGCATTGCCTAGTTTATATTTAATGCTGACGTTTCGACATCTTCAAGACTGATGATGAAACGTCAGGATTATTGAATTCATGACATGTTTATTTTTATTTTTATATTGATTTAAATAAAAATAAACATGGCATCAAATTAGTAAAAGTGATTTTCTTTAATTGTGTATAGACGTGGCAATGTAAGAAAATTATAATTTTTTATATGATTTCATATATTCAATAAAAATGAGTTCTAGTTGACGGATTTAGATGCGACTTTTATTATAACTAGCGGCCCGTCCCGGCTTCACACGGGTGGACAATTTTTTTTTTCTATTATTAAATATTTTTCCGTTAGCGCCATCTAGCGTCCGGCAGACGAACTACTTGCGGTTAACGCGTTGCTATGGTAACTCATATACAATGGAAAAAGAGCAGAAAAAAGAGCGGACAGACAAACAACAAATTTTTGATCTTAGATTATAGATTTGCGTTTTACTGTATTTACTCATTATTATCATCACTAATCCTTTTTTAAATGCCTATCGTTTTATGGATGCCAAAACTGCAGATGCAGCAGGAACAATGACTTCAGAGAATTAACGCTGCATTTCGTTTCACGCAGAATTTCAAAGTCCAAATACTTTAAAATATTTATACTGATTATTCTTAAATTTAATTTATTTATAGTAAGATACACAAGTTTAAAAAGTTGGTAGGAAATATTCTGGGTTCTTATACTTCGAATTAATCTATTTTAAGATTTCCATATAAAGGGAAAAAAAATATGTTTCTATATTCAACATTTCCAAAATGCTTTCTACTACTTTTTAGACTTATGACTTTTTTCAAGCGTGTAAAATGTCATAAAAATCAGTTTCCATATGTTAAAGTATTCGCTATTGATTGTCATCTAATTGACACTTAGCCATCGCGAAAATAGCTTTACCTATGCAATTGTAGAAGGAATGCGCTATTTACATCGTCATTGAATTTCTCGTTTCGTATTTATTCTTATAAATAGATATTACCTTTTTTTTTTTTTAAATAGTCGCGCTGAATATCCAGACAGCTTTAGACAGATTTGTTGTGGCAAAACGCCACATCAGAATAATCTACTATGGACAATTTAACAATAGCAATTTGTGAACTCTATTCCTTTTGCGAATCGAACCATCTACGTACAAATGTTTAGCAGATTCAATAATGGATTCCTTTTATATTGTGGCATCATTCTGTTGTACTCAATTCATGTACTCAACACGAGTAGGATTTGTATCGCGTGAAAATTTTATTTTTCCGAATATAAAAATAGGTATACTTTACAAATCAATATGTGTTCATAGAATGACTATTCAAATCTAATATGTGTAATATATTTTCAGCTAATCTATAATCTAAAATCACAGTGGTTAGTGTGTTAGTCTATCCGCTCTTTTTCCCGCTCTTTTTCCATTGTATATGCGTTACCATAGCAACGCGTTGACAGCAAGTAGTTCGTCTACCCGACGCTAGATGGCGCTAACGGAAAAATATTTAATAATAGAAAAAATTTAAAGAATTTCGTCCACCCGTGCGAAGCCGGGACGGGCCGCTAGTACCAACATTAGTACATTAGTGCATCAATAAAACATTACATAATTTATGCTCCGAACCCTTCAAATTGAAAAGTGTGTCATAATACATATATTGTTTTTTACTGCAATATCCAAGCATCGGTATTATTTTGTAAGGATTATATAACCATTTTAGAGGATGCCTCCGTTCAGCAGTAGTCGTCTTTTGTCGGCCGAGCTGATGGATATCCTAGCATGTTCAAAAAATTTTAAATTATGTTTATAACGCAAAAAAATAAAATATTAAAATCTTTTATACACATCTATCAAATAATAAATTTAACGAATACTACCTCATCTGAACTGATTTAACATGACAATGTAAATATTTCAAAATAAACATAATAAAAAGTTATGGTTGTATAAACACACTATTGACATGGCCTTCAGCTAAGACTTTTCGTTCGACGTTTCTCAGCGACAGATCTGAGAATTGACAAGCTAAATCTAGGAACGCTTAGGAACTTTGATTTATTACTATATAAAAACAATCCTTACTTACTTACTGTGCTGTTACAGGGACCTGATACAAAATTTCGTCATTCTACCCTGTCCACAGCCACTTGTTGCAAGTCTGGCCATTGCCATCCAACTGTGATACGAGGGACATTTTTATGACGTAATGATAACAAGACTTGTATACACGTAAAGGATTCATAACGATTGTACGTGTGTACATGTATAAGATACTTAAATAGTTCTATTTATGAAACCTTAAAAATTATTTTTTAAAACACGGAAATAAATTTATAATTTTTAACCTCAAGGAGGACTCTAATGACTTCCGGTTACTCCGAAGCTGAAAGTTAAAACCGCAAGGCTTTTTAAAAACTCTTCCATCCTGGCGATGCTTATCCATCCTATTCACTTTTCTTTTCATTTTAAAGTGGCATACAGAAAATTTCTAACAGTTGTGTGTTACCAGTGTTTTTGTTAATTATCAACATATGGTCACTAAACGTTTCTTTCTCTCTCTCTCTCTCTCTCTCTTATATATAAAAAAATCAAATAGATACGTTTGTTAGTGAAAAACGCAGACGGTTGTGATATTTAAATCGCCCGTTTTTTGATACACTGATATTATATTCTAAGTTGTTTTAACTCACTGTAACAAATTAAAAAAAAATCTTTTAGTGAAATGAAGCTACATGATATAAAGTGGGTTCCCTGATAACAATTTTAACTGGATTTTGCGTTCTGTTATAAAATGGAACGTGGATATTATCCGTCCTGCGGTTTTTACGTGTTGGAAATATGAACGGTCAGCCACAAACATTAATATCTCGTCACATGAAAAGCTCTTAATAAAGTCAATCCCAAAAATGATAAATATGCAAATCACTGTTTTGTGATGCTTTATAAAAGTATTTTAGAACCCATTGATTTATCACATTGCCCCTATATAAAGGCATTCATCAATATGAGCACTTGATTGATGAATATGCATCGTAAGGACACCGATATTAACATAAGTGGCAGTGGAACAGACCGGAAAACGCAGAGTAGGCAGCCCTCCCACTCGGTGGACCAACGGTCTAGTGAAGGTCGCGAAAGCTCTTGGAACCGGTCGTTGTGGAGATCCTTTGTCCAGTAGTGAACAACATTTGGCTGAAACGGCGAACGTCATCGTAGTGTCTCAGGTGGGGCTTAGACACCGACCGCTTAGACACTTATTCGGAATAACCGAAAAACTGGTAATACCGTATTATTTAGGGCACTAATATGTACCTGAAACCTCAAATACCTTTAAACCGTATTTTGAATACAGAGTTTAACTGTATGAATACTAATTATAACCCTATAGTACGTGTCTAGATTACACAAACTACTAATTTTATAATTTTACTAACATAAATGACCAATTCCAATAAAACGACTTTAGTAAACATAAGTCCGTGACCAAGTGATCGTTATTAGTTTAAATGACTTTTTTTATATAATCACCACATAAGATGCCATCACATAAAACTATGATTTGTTGTAGGGGTTTGCGGCTAGGCCACTAGTTCAATTCAATATCGCGGAACACCGCTCGCGCGCGTACACCAACGCGCGCGAGCAGCCATCAATAGTCTTTTTTTTTGTCCGTATGTTGGCCACATTGCGGTATGATTTGCCACCAATAGATGGCGCGGTCGTCTCGCTCTTTCATATGCGAGACAAGGTATGTGCGAAAGGGAAATGGAGTAAATGGCAAGGAATGTCGGCCAAACTAATCAAAATTACAAAAACATAGAAATAAACGACGGGGCAGATTTGATTTTAATACTAAAGATAGGTTAACGATTGATTGATGATAAGCAACGGTGTAATACAGGATGTAACGCGGTTGGCTATAATATGTATCTGTATTCACGATTTGAAGGCTCTCAGATGTTATCTTTCAGTAACTACAGACTAGCGCTAGAAGTTTCACTCCTTAGAGATAGGATAAATAACGCATTTGGAATATCTACTAAGAAATGGTGAGATATACGTCTGGTTGCCTATGAAAGAAAGAGATGGGATATTCCACACACTCCCAAAAATATCCAATAAAAAAATCGATATTCTTGCACACGAGATCATCCTTACCGATGAGTTTCTTGGCCCTTCGGTTAATCCTCTCAAGCGCCTGAAATTGATATTTGCCGGAGTCATCCTAAAGATGAGAACAATACTTTATACACAATCGGACTTGTGCTTGATATAGGTAAAGAAGCTGTCTCGATGTAAAGTACTTTGTGACTTTTGAAGAACCCCAAGCTTTTTAGAGGCCAGTTGTGTATAAGTCTCCATCAAAAAGCCAAAACTGAGAATTGGTGTCAAATGACCTCCTTGGTCAAGTGGCATGCACACCGGTATTTATAATAACGCCTCTCCGAGATCCCGGGTTTGCTTCCCAACCGGGTCAATATGGTAAAAAGACTTTTATTTTGCTCTAATTTGAGTAGCGTGGTACCATTGTTGTTTCTGAATTCCAAAACACAAATGCTTTAGCAACTTGATCAGAAGAATGTATGTGATGTTCTTAAAAACAATTGAACGCTGGCTGCACAAGTTAATTAATTCCGGCATTTTAAGAATTTGATTAGCGATATAATCTCAATTATTTGTATTTTGATTATTTAAAAAAGTAGCATCGGTCGGCGAGTGCAGTAATAATAGCGAATGCTACAATTTTGACTTAAATAATATTATGACTCATATAAAAAGTCAACGACTTTTATTTAGTATTTCAATTAACTTCTTCTTTGTAATATACAAAATAATAATTATTCATTTCAATTCATAAAAGTAGGAAATTTACATACATTTTTTTCTTATGATTTTATAACGTAAAATTATCGTCAGAAAACCGACTTTACAGATAACCATTTTTTTGTTATTGGTCAACTATCGTCGGCGCTAACGTTAGCTTTAGAAATACTTGGAAACATTCATGGGGTCTTTCAATGTCTCGGCAGCTTAATGGAAAGATCACACGGCCGAAGCCAAGTTTTTTATATATATTTTTTTAATTTAAGTTTTATTAAAAATACAAATGGGCGGTGAATCAGAATTGAAGTCTCTATAGCAGTGTTGTTATCCGCGAATGTTCGGTGAATCAGAATTAAAGTTTCTATAGCGGTGTTGTTATCGTGTTGTTACCCCAAGATACCATACTTACGTATGAAATAAAATAAGATCTTCACCGAAGATAATACTTAAGATTTTATTTGTTTTCTGAGAACTCTTTTCCAGCAACAATGTATATCGTAATATAATAGAAATACACGCGCGCTACTTTTATTAGAAAACTTTTAACTTATAATTCTCCACAGCAGCGTTGAGACTGATTTTCATCTTTTATAAAGTAATTTATATTTTATTGTTTATGTTTTAGTTTAGGCAAGATTGTTAATTTTTTTTTGTAGTTGTTATAATTTTAAAGAAGTTTATTTAAATTTTTATAGACATTATCGAAATCTGTAATCTTTAGAAATGTTTAAAAAGCAATTTGTTTTTTATTTGAATTATTTTAATACTTTATAAATATGATAGAAAAGCTCCTTCTGAATTTTAAATATGTAATTATCATCATCTGTTTTATTTTTGTTCGTTTTGCAACATTAATAATCAATTTACTATAGATTTTTTAAATTTTATTTACATTAAGAAGAATTTTAAAGTTTCTTATGTTACACTTACGGTATATTTTATTTATTATTATAACACCCAATTACACAAGTATTTATTTGTTGTAGTAAGGGCAGGCCTATTTATAGGACATAGTACCGAAAACACTGATAAAAGTTAAGTGGATAATAAATGCAAAATACAGGGTGTCCCAAAACAATGGATAACCCTGTAACTATCGATAGGCTGCACTATGGTCTCCCTAATATCAATTTTTGATCTTAGTAAAAATATCACAGTTTTGGAGATTTTTCTTTTTTTCGTATTTTTCGAAAATTGCTAACCATCTTTAGTTTTCCTCATGCCATTTCTACAAATGAGGGTATTTTTCGATCTAGTTTTTTGTATTTTTTTCAAGAGTTAGTAATACTGTCATTTGTAACCACAAATGGTGCAGCCTATCGATGGTTACAGGGTTATCCATTGTTTTTGGGACACCCTGTATAAAAATTAGTTATCTGTAAAGTCGGTTTACGGACGATAATTATACGTAATAACGTCATAAGGAAACATTGATGAAAAATGCATACTTTTATGAATTGAATTAAATTGTTATCACTGAACTATCATTATTTTGTATAATACAAAGAAGGAGTTAATTGAAATACTAAATAAAAGCAGTTGACTTTTTATTCGATCGTTTATTTGAGTCATAATATTATTTTAGTCAAAATTGTAAAATTACCTATTATTACTGTTTTATCCTCCTTTTTTAATAATTTAAGAACAAATATAAGAAATTATATCGCTAATCAAATTCTTAAAATGCAAGATATAACTACCTTTTTTGCCGCAATTGTTGTTGTAATAAACAATGGAAACCACATTAACTTTTCACTTCATTTTTTAAACAGTTGACAAAACAGTTCACGTGTAGGTTGTGTGCTGCCACTGTCTCTCTTCTACTCGAATACATCGGACGATGTAGTGGAAGAGAGATAGATGCATTACCAAGGAATCGAAATGTCAAGAATAAATATAAAAACCAGAATAAAGGCATCATGAATCTGGTAAAGTTTAATTTTAATGTAAAAACTAAACAATTTTCCATCTGATGTCCTGCTCTAGCGAATGTTGCACCATCGAACTCCTCATTTACCCTAAAGTACCTAAAGAATCTTTAGCCAATCTGAAGAAAACCGTGTAGATGAAATGCATCTGGGTTGTTGTTGGCGTCTTGTTTCGTAACATATAGTTTTCTTATCAGGAAAAGAAGTGTATGTTTTAAATGTATAGTTGTTTCGTTCGGCTGCCTAGATATAGTGCGAGCGACAGAATTTTCTGAGGGCGCAGTTTACGGGTGGATGAGCACGTGGCCATACCGATTGTACGAGGGATCGACCACTCGAGCCACTCTACCGTTAAGCTATGTGTACACGAGCAAAGTTTACATTGCCGCGCCATTACCCAATACTGCTTATTACTGATACTATCTCCTATGTTTATCCACTGCGGAATTTAGCTAGGGTTACTGGTCCCGAGAGTCCATATTCATCGGCTTTATTTTTGCTAAAAAGTAATAAAATACCGATGGATAATTTACAGAACCTGTATATTTTTATCTTAGTAAAATGATAAAATCAGAGACGTAATAGAAAAATGAAGAGTTTGATCAAATGAACATATTAAAAATATCTAATCTTAATATCAAGAGGTGGGTCAAAAAGTACGCGGAATGGAGAATATCATTTAATTTATTAATACCTTGAAAAATGATTTCTCTTTGTCGTCAAAATAGGCCGAAATTGCGCTCTTCACTTCTTCATCGCTGGAAAATGTCTTCCCTCGAAGCTCTTTTTTCATTTTTGGGAACAAATAATAATCACTTGGGGCTAAATCTGGGCTATAGGGAGGATGTTCCAAGATTTCGAAGCCCACTCTTTGAACAGCAGCCATGACTGCGCGAAAATCAATTTTCTCCATGTTGCAAATTTTCTTCCGGATTGACTTGTTGATTGATGTGTAGCTCAGGTAATTATGACCTATTTTTTTTTAACTTAGTACCTATTTATACTAGTGCAGGTAGTAAAAAGTCACCTTTTCCCTCTCCATTCATTCCGCGAACTTTTTGACCCGCCCTCGTATATAAATTACGTGTCACGTTGTTTGTCCGCGATGGACTCCTAAACTACTTAACCGATTTTGATCAAACTTCGTAACTATCTGTTATTTGATCTTAAAAGAACGAATGGCTGGGTCAGCTAGTAGTGCTATATATTCTAAAATAGAGATGAAGAAGGAGATTATTCAGTGAAACAAATCACTACATAGTATAAAACAAAGTCGCTTTCTCTGTCCCCTTATCCCTATGTATGCTTAAATCTTTAAAACTACGCAACAGATTTTGATGCGGTATTTTTAAAAGATAGAGTAATTCAAGAGGAAGGTTTATATGTATAATACATGCATAATATAGTAGAGCACTGAGTCCGTGCGAAGCCGGGGCGGGTCGCTAGTAAATAATATTTGAGAAATTGTTTAGTATTGCTTAACTTATTATCTGGTCTTAAATGCAATGAGAACTTTAATGGCTTTCATTGAAAACATTATTTCAGGTCCAACGTAATTATTGTTTTATTTTTTTCATTACATAATAAAAACAATCTTTAACTAACTAATTAAGACTGATAGCATTAGGTACGCGTAGTATTAACTTGAGTTTATCCCTAATTTATGATATTTTGAATATAAGTATATAATAATAATATTACTCCTCCCGGCACTCGAACGTCGATCGTCAGTGCCAAAAACAGGATTGCTCTCGTTGCACCAAGCGGTCATAATATGATGTTCATTTATCGTCATTCTAAGCTAAAAATCATATTTAACGAAATTAATGGAATGACTCTCTATTTTAACAAACCATTCCTTATTTTTTATAATTTCGCTTAATAGATGTTCGTTGGATTTATACGTAAGGAGAATTTTATCAACAAAATTATCCTGTATCCTCCGCTCCATTAGTGATTTGATCGATTTGCTAATGCTATTAATACCCTGCGACATAAGGACTTTATATGCAAATTTTAGCAGACTCCATCAAGTTCGCTTTAATCTTTATTCTGCCATCTAGCTGATGTCGATAAAGCGTCGGAGTCTGTTGAGTCTGACGATTTTCCAATAAACCTTTTTCTTTATTCAATGAGTACGCCACAAAATACCACTTCTGACTATATTGACTTGGACCCAACAGATACAAGAGATAGGTGTCGGAAAAACTACTACACAGATCGGAAAACTTTTTTCATCAGCTTCCGAAAAATATAAAATGATGCGTGAATGATCCAACTCTGCAATATTGGTAGAGTTATATGTAATAATATTTAACACTCTTTTATAAGCTTCACTTGTTACTATGTAAGAAAATATTGAAATCTTAATTTGACCCACTTTCCGGTCTTTGATTAGGATGAAATTTTGCACACGCTCTGAGTTCTGATGACAATACATGACTAGCTAAGAAACGTCATTACAAATCAAATATGGCGGCCTCCCCAAGATGGCGAACTGGCTGTTTGAAATGCACTTCCATGATATGGGTATCAAATGAAAGGGTTTGCTGTCAGGAATACGAAAAAAATAGTCATTTTCCGCTTTTTAGTTTCTTTCATCATAAAAGCGTGTTTTTTTAGTTTTTTGAACTATATTTTTATTTATGTATACTATAAGTTTACATATGCAGATTAAAAGAAAAGAGTTTGAATTCCATTCTTTGTCATTAATTTAAGTTTATTTAAGTCAAGTGCTTACCCTGATTGTAATTAAGTAGACTTCTTAGTTATAATATAACGTTTCTATGTATAAATTATTTGACTTAATTTAAGAGGTTACCGCAATCCTAATAAATCCTTATTTAAGTAATTAATGAACAACCACAACAACTCATATTTATCGAAATTAAATATATTTAGTGCCTACTTACACATTCCGAGTTCTTAAAAAACTTTTACTTATAACAGAATAGATTATTTACAATTTTTTATTCTATCGTCCTGATAAATAAATAAATAATAAAGAAATATTTCTTATATTCACATCAATAAGCCTAGCCCAAAGTAAGCACTGTAAAGCTTGTGATATGGATACTACGTTAACGGATAGACATACATATATGATACATAGATATGTAATATTCATAGAAATATATAAAAACATCCATGAATCAGGTACAAATGCTAATATTCATCAAATGTTTCGACTCTTTAATAAGAACCGTGTAATTAGTAATTAAGGTAAAAAATGGCCCTTCTTTGTTATTAAATAAAAAACATGAATCAGATAAGGTCTTTTATTAGGTTATATATCGCAACTGTGGCGATGACACCTACAGGGATGTGTGATTCACACAGCATAATTAAAGAAATTAAAATAAATTGCGTACAAGTCACGCCTATTATTAGATCTCAAAAAGAGCAGCGCTTGTGTAACAAATGCTTAATAAAGTATTCAACAACCATGACTCATGAACTAATTTTTATGCTCAACACACAAACAAATGTATTTACGAGGCTTCGAACCCAGGACAGTTGGGGCAGTAGGCACGATAGCTACTGTTGCACCAACGTATCGTCACGATTTTTTTATTTTGTAATAATAAATTTTTCATAACTGTGTGCGTATATATTGTTTCTATAGACATAAGAATTGAATACTGCACCTTGTCCTGTTAAAGGTCTAATATCTATACAATATGTTACTGGTGCTGCCATCTGTCGTGCATTGTCGATAGACTTGTTTGTTTGTTCTGTTTTTTAATAAAAGTCTAGTCTGTGCCACTCGTCAGTGCGAATACGTTGTTTTAATAAGTTGGTCATTGGATCATTAAGGTATAAGTTCCAATAGAACAATAAAATTTAAAGAATTAATATATTTACGAAATGAATAATTATGATAAGTAAACGTAACTAAGCGCCCACTTTATCACTGCACATAACATCCATAAACTGAACAAAATTATAACTCCACATCACAGATGGCGCTAAATAGATGTCGAACATTTAAAAGCGTTACATAGCGCATAAAAGTTCCATCCCTGGGCTTAAGAAAACTCAACCCAGAGGCATATTATCCCTTTGGCTTTTCTGCAGTGGTTTCATACGGTGTTCAATAGCACATAGGGGTTTCTTATGGCGAATTAAGTATTGTTATATTTGATTTTTTTTTATTTAGTATAGGTTCGCTCTTGATCCCAATCAAGCCCGGGTCCAAGACAGAATCCACAATGGAATGAGCTAACCCCGAAGGTGCTTATTCACCATGGCTTTAAAAACAGACGGGTTATAAGTACTCGGAAATACAGACGCAGGGAGGGAGTTCCACTCCTTTGCTGTGCGCATTATAAAAGAAGTTGATAAGCGCCTATTGCGGCAGGAATAGCAACCAAAAAAGGGTAGCCAGCAGTGCATCTGGATTGTGATGGTAGAAAGGTGATGGCGGTATAAGCATATACAGCTCCTGAGCACACTCTCCAAAATACGATTCTGTAGAAGACCGACAGACAGGCAACTTTGTGGAGGTGAGCTAAGATGTAAAGCTTGTGCTTCACCAATTTGCTGTCACCAATGAGCCTCTCAGGTCTGCATTAAATCGTGTCCAGTGCAACAAGTTGGTGTTTTGCTGAACGATCCCAGAAGTGGCTGCAATATTCCATGCAAGATCGGACTTGAGCTTTATAGAGAGTTAAAAACTGTTAATGAGTAAAATATTAATTATTTTATAAGATAATATGCATACTCAGATGTTGCATCGTAGTCTAGAAGATGAAACAAATCTTGTTACTGAACCATGAAAACACGCATGTAAGAAATAATATACCTAGACACGCACACTTATACCGTTTCGATCAATAAAAGGTACAGGTACTCCGGTATTATTCACGCCCAATTCACTGAAAACCAATAGACGACCCAACATCCCATTGCTCATGTAGAATCGTGTCTTAATTGTGCCCAAAAAAGGTTATTTCCGCCTTATTATTCACCACCAGAACCGAGAGAGACTCATTTAGTTCTTACACTTCCGTGCACATTACACAATTGAATAAAAGATATAAATATTTCAACCTGACGTCAGTTTCAGTTATTCAAAAAAAATTAAATAATATGAAATAAACTAGCGGCCCGTCCCGGCTTCGCCCGGGTGGACAAAATTCTTTAAATTTTTTCTATTATTAAATATTTTTCCGTTAGCGCCATCTAGCGTCCGGTAGACGAAATACTTGCGGTTAACGCGTTGTGTTGGTAACGATATTGATACGGAAAAAGAGCGGACAGACAAACACACAAACAATTGTGATCTTAGATTATAGATTACGCGCAAAATCCGTAAAAAAGTTGATTTAACGAGAGAAATTACCTAAAGAATGGAATGACACAAACAAATTAGTGCAGGATCGCAAGTTTTGCGATAAAGTCTGGTTCATGGCCCTCGCCGATAAGAGACAGAGTGGTCTTATATCATCTGCCATAAAAACAATGCACAAATATTCTTTGTAAAATACTTAGACTTAATATAAAGTCTTCTTACCAAGAGAGGTGAAAATCCTTTAATAAAACACACATTAATAAGTCAAACTTTCCATAAAAGTTCAATTCTATATAGAACTTCTATCAAAAAGTTACTCGAATAAATGCCAAATATAATGTTTTAAGTTTATTTTATTTAATGACCTCCATATTCCAACAGCTTGCTGACCTGAGGTCCCAGGTACGCTTTCTGGTTGGGTCAATATATAAAACGAACATTTATACATTGCCACCAGTCAGGGGATTTATTTTTGTTCTGATTTTCATATCTAATGCTTAGATATCTGCTACATAAATGTGAGCTTACCCAAATATTATTTCAATCATTGGATAAGTTCAATCTTCTTTGTTGACCAACAATTTTCATAATACAAGATGTTTATTCAGTTCAAAAGCACGATTCACAAAATAACAAAGACGGAATTGTAAATTATTTCTATTTACAACTTATTCACTTCAAAAATGACCGACAACTACGACTGCTTGTATTGTCATTTCACTGAAATTCGTTTCCACTTCTTTTTCGTTTTGAAAAGACTTTTTTTGCTTTAAGGGTTGCTTTTAGATAACGATTTTCAATATTTAAATGATACTTGACTCCAGATTGTCTATATCATAAAATATATGAATCGTGTAATTACAGTCCATCAAATCTAAGAAGTACCGTTTGACAGTTCTGACAAATAGAATAATAGGGATGGGTTTAAAAAAATCGATTACTATGATATCTGAATTTTAAGAGATCGATTACTATAATATCCGAATTTTAAGAGATCAATGACCATAATATCCGAAATTTAAGATATTATTTCTCTGTACTCTTTTCCTATATTTTTTAAATAAGTTATTGTAAAAGGTTGTTTATTGGTAAATTTAGGTTTTACTAGTAATCTGAGGATATAATACCGAAAAAATCTTAAGGTTCTAAAGGTCGAAGTCGAAGCATTTAAATAAAAGTAATGTTTAGGATATTTTTTTATTCACTACTAATACTGGAATCATTGTCGTCCTCGTCATCATAGTCATTTAAATTAATGACTAGTTGATTATCCATGAAATCATCGAATTTTACGTCTCTGTCGAAGTCGTCCATTATTATTTTCTTTGTTTTTTCTACTACTTTTGACCAATCTTCTTGTGTAACTTGCGCACATGCTTCCTTTAATAAGCCTTCCATTTTCTTGACACTGAAGGGTGGTTTTGTGTTGTGTCTTGCTGCATAACCTGTAAAACAATTATATAATTTTTAGGTGGGAGACTTAGACTATTTTTTAAATTATAAAAGCTGGAGGCACTCGTGTTATGTGGCTACAAAATGTGTTAAGCTAATCTTGCAATATTTTGTTTGGTAATGTACAATTTTACACAACTGCGAAGAAGAAGGGTAATGTTTTATAGTATTACTGTACTTAACGGAAAATCTCAATTCACAATATAATATTTCAGCTTATTAAGAACAAGTTCTTGTTTAATATAATCAACTACTAAAAAATATTATTATATTATAAAGTATTACCTTTAACTTGGGCCCAAATCAGTTCAATGGCATTATATTGGCAATGATACGGAGGAAGTCGTATGACTTTGTGCCCGTGTTCTTCGGCTAATTGGTCAATAGCATAAGTCGGTCTTGGTGGTTTATGCAATTTCACTAAATGTAACAATTCAGCTTTTAATAGTGACATGTCGGCTTCCACTCCTTTTCTTTGCAGCCATGCCACCAAATCTGCTTTCTTATTGGCTGATGTTGGTGCTTTATCAATTTGCACAGAGTGGTATGGGGCATTATCCATTATAATTGTGCTGTTAGGAGGGATATTCGTTAGTAAATTTAAGAACCACTCTTGGAACCTTTCCGCGTCCATTTCTTCATGATACTCTTTTGTGCTTTTAGATTGGAAAGCTAATAATGAATTTTCCACGAAACCTGCAGACGCTGATCCAGCATGGCATATAATGAGGCGTCCACCTTTCCCTATCGGCACTTTCGAGCACGAAGCTTCAGAATCATCTGTCCATGTTTTCGGCACAGAGTGGTTGGAATTTAGCCATGTTTCGTCCAAAAATATTACATTATCCCAGTTTATAATTTGTTTTACTTCGCGCAGGAATGTTAGTCGCTGCATAATTATGTCATGTCGCTCCATAACAATTTTTCGTTTGTCAACTTTTTTGTATCTGAAGCCAATTCCTGTTATTATCGTTCTCAACGACTCTATGCTTCCCCTGTACAGCCCGGCATCTTCTAAAGTTGCACATAACTTTGCCAATGTTGGAAATTCGCCTCTTGTATAATAACCATAGATATGGTTTCTAATAGCATGGCTATCGAAGTCATCGATACCTGTCACAGGTTTAGTTCTTTTCCTTTTTTTCGGCGTGTGAAGTACGTTACTGTCACTCCCCGAAGGCCCATATTTTTCACTTAATATTTTGCCGACGGTGCGGCTACCAATACCGAGAGCTTCACCGACGCGATCCCGAACTTGTGTAACTGGCAGTAGAGCTCCACCATTTTGACATTCACGCTCAAAATACTCGTGTAATTTCACCACCAATTCACGAGCCTGGCTGTTCAAAGTACGTCCTCTTTTCGACATGATTAATAAACACTTGCTTAGTTCAGAGTCCAGAAAAGTAATAGCTAAGTCACAAATTGTAAAAAACAAACGAGAAAGTAGGTACGCGCACAGTCAGCTTCCAAGATGGCGAGAGACTGCTGACGCGGGCGAGGGGGACCGCGTGCGCTTGTGGTCGGCAGTGTTGTCTGATAAAAAAAATCTTTTTTCTGGAGCTATTTCGCCTATATAGATTTATTTGAAAATAATTAAATTAATTTATTTTAGGGTACCTATGTATTAAATGCATTATGCGAACGAGCAGTAACGTGAAATTATACAAAAATTAAATTGCGCTCTACCCCTAAACATTACGTCGAAAATTCGCTTTCTGGCCGTGGTCTGACATTGGCCATAAGCGCTTCTAGCGCTTATAACATCGTAATCTGAGTAGATTATGGAACGAGGCATCAAATTTGACCATTTTGTCATCTGTCATGTATTTTTACAAAGTCGTTAATTGATAATTTGAAAGTAATAAATTCGATTTTCCGAATAATGTACACGATTTTTTCGTACACAATTGATTCCGAAGAGTCGCAACACTAGGAGCAGTGCCCTAACTATGTGACTTTGCAATGAGGTCAAGAATAGAACTATTAGAACTTATTTATTGTGTAAATATTATTTATTTTGCTTTGTTTGAAAGTTTTCAATTACATTTAGATATTAAGAATTGTACATTTTTAGATCCAATAATAAAACCTTTATAAATCCATGGTTTTACGAAAAAGGTTATCGAATTTGAATAAGTTACGCTTAAACAAAGTTATATCTGTTTGAAAAACATGAAACGTCAAACGGTACTTCTTAGATTTGATGGACTGTAAATACAAAACAAAATATTGCAAGAGACATATACGGTATCAAATAAGTTGATCAATAGTCTCATGCATTTAAATCCTTACGTCTAATGCAGATTATAAGAAGTATCTCACTGGCAATTCAACCTTTTTTTTTAGATTTCCGTTCAGCATTTTAATTTTATAAATTAATTCTTTCTCGTAAAAAGAAAATAAGTTTTCCTTATAAATCAACTAGCCAAATGATTGTTAATTTCAATTTCCAACAAAAGTGACGGATATATACGAGAAAAACTGGCCATTTTAAATGTTCTGTGAAGAAAGTTTCTCATGGTATTGACCATTATAAAAACAAAAACTATTGAAAATATTCTCAGAAAGGCTAGAGGCTAGTCTAAGAAAAAATCACACAGAGAAAATATGCTAATTGTACGTGTTGCTAAACATTATCTATTTTAAGGCTCCAACCAAATTGGGATTTAGAATTTTTTCACCTGCTGACCCTAGTAACTTATCGTCATAACTGGTACGCCGAAGTATAGAAGCTAAATTGATTGGGGTTCGCAAAAAGTACCGCTTCTAACCAAGCAACAAAGAGAGAAACAATTATTATTCGCAAAAAAGTATGTGAACTTGAAAGGAAAAAAGTGTAAATCTCAGATAAAACAAAAAAATAAATAATTTACCAAATTCAAAGGAAAGGCGTTATGTTTGACATCCAATCAAACATGCCTTCGAATATAAATATATAAGAAGCAGAGTCGGGCGCGCTGTAGGAATTATTGTAGTATGAGGATGTTTTTTTTCCGGATACGGAGTTGGACCCGATCAAAAGATCGGGTACAATGGATCAATTTCAGTATAAAAACATCTAAGGGGAGACAATGATTCCTTACTTTAACGCCTATTTACCAGTAACCCAGATGTTTTAGCATGACGGTCACCCTAAACACACAACTTACAGTGTCAAATGTTTTCTTAGGGAACAGAGTAGACTGAACTACAACTAGTCCGGATTTAAACCCTAAAGAAAATATGTAGTATGTCGTGAAAAAAAGGCTAGAGAACATAAGAGAATCACCAGTAGTGTCTGAGAGTGTAATCGGAGTTGTATTATGTTAATAAAATAATAAATGATAAAGTGAAATAAGCCGTTTGAATTAACGAGATAAAGATCCCGGAGCGCGCGTAGGGCGCTACAGTACTTACATCGAATCCCGTGAGATGTATGAGCCAAGTATTTTTTTAAGTAGTAATCATTTCTTAAGAAATATATTTTTTACAGTTAAATACTTAAACAACAAAAACATATTAACTAAGAAATTTTTAAGTAAAGATAAAGCTAGATATGGAAAGAAGAATCTCTCATAGAAAATGATAAAGATTTTTTAATATAGTCAAATGATAAATAAATTCTAAATTTTTGCACATATTTACAAACAGAATATAAACGTCGTGCATGACAAAAGGGTATCTTTTATGTACTTTATCGGTATTACTATGGTAATATTGTATGCAATGTGCCGAGTTTCTATGTATTCAAAGTTAAAGACAGCCCCAACTATGATGTAAAAATACGTAACATTTAATTTATCAGATGACTTGCCAATGTACTAACGTAGCGTCTTACACTTTTACGCAGTAAATTATTCACTTAATTTTTTTTTCTCCTAACTGTAAAATATCCAAGAAAGACCATTACTAAGTAGCATTGGGCTGGCAGTTTGTTCCTCGTCTTATATAAAAGTTCAGGCCAGGCTAAGTGAAAAACTACCGCTGCGGGATTTTTCTGCGATGAACATAGTTCGTTTACGTTACAGCGAAAAAAGTTACAAAGTTTCCGTATTCGTTAATACGATCAGAAGGTGAAATTTTCTAAATATAAAAACCACTGAGCAAGGAATCACTACGTTTTAAGAGGCGGCACTTCCCTATGAGCTAGTAAACTGAATTATGCACGTAGTTTCAACCAACTTGAGAATGACAGTCAGAGGTACCAACATTAAAGTGTCAATGTCAAGGCAATAGAGATGTACCACTACATAATCGATATCGATAAACAATAAGTAGTACAGTAGTTGGGTCATTGCTGTATTTTTTAAATTTTACCAGGAAAATAAGTACAAGTTTTATTGAAAATACAGAATTTTTATTAACAACTTGAAAGACGAATACATAATTGAACATGGGAATAGTATTATAATTTTTATATATTTTATGCATTTTCAATGCGATCTTATAAGATTTTTCTATTATAATAATTTATCTTATGGGAATAGTAGTTTGATAGCTCGTGATCTGCAACCGCCATATGGATTGAAAAGTTATGTGTGTAAATTCCAATAAATTAATTCTTTACAACAATGTTGATGAAACTCAGGTCCATAACAATTGACCAGCTCGTGGCAAAAGTCAGTTGACAACTGAAACAGAAAGTAACTACAATTAATGTTTGGTCTTTACCTATGAAATTGGCGTTTTTCATCAAATAAATGAAGCGTATTTTTTTTCTATTAATCAAAGTAACTACCCATGCAATTAATGTTTGCCAACGCATTGGTAGCTTATTAATGCCCTTCTTGAAGAAATCAGCTTAGCTGTAAGTTAGGATAGGGATTTCTTTTTAATCTATTTCCCTTTTTGTTGAAAATATTACGAGGAAAGTGATCTCCGCAGATGTACTTGTTTTTATTCAATTTCTTTATGGGTATGTAGACCAAGTCCTCATTGCCTGTATATTTAACCCATATTCGACATCTAAAATAAAATAATCGATAACTTGAGAAAGCACTATATTATGTTTATATGAATATATGATAGTACTATTTCTGCTTTATATCACTTGGGCTCATAATTTTTACTGCTAATACTACTATAATTTACACTGTTTTTACCCAAATTTACTTAAACAACCAGGAAACATTCAATAAAATTACCTGTTTGGTTCAAGTGAAAATCTAGCCAAAAATATGTCTTTACTCAACCTTCTCACTCTCCGGACACCACAAATTTCACATTTTCGCAAAGATTTGCCACCCGTAATGTCTGTATAAGCATTTTTTTATTAAATTCAATAAAATGCACCAAATAATTGAACGTAACCGCGAAATGTTTAATGGTGTCATTCATGCGACACATGCTGGCCAACATGACGTGACGTATAATGATAATAATTTTCAAAGTTGGTACAAAGTACGCGCATAATTCCATACATTGTGTTTTTTATATGAAGTGTCGCGAGGCTGATAAAAACTAAAACTATTAAGATATTATGCACTAAAGTAATGAAAGAAGTAATAAAATAAATCAATAAATTGTTTTTACGTACTCCCGCAAAAACAAAACGATAGCGTGTTTCTACGCGCTACAGCGCCATCTAGTTTTGATAAAAACATGACAAAGACAAAACTGCAATAGGCGAATTATTGCTATTCTTCAAATTCAAAGCGATAAGATAGATAGACAGAACGCTTTTAAGCGAAATTTGATTCTACTCAAACTATTCCGAATGGTATAACATTAGTCAATATGACTCAGGCAAAACGATCGTATCTTTTCGAACAAAAATGGGACTAATGGTCAAAACAATTACTATCTATTCACAAAAAGCAGTGGTTAAAGAGCGATCACGCAAATGTAAAAGAATTGAATGACTTGACAACAGTCAATCTTTATTCTTTTTGAATATATTGAGTAGTTAGGAACGTGCCGATTGAGATATTGGAGGGTAGTGGCACCCTTGTGACGATCATTATCTTAGTCGTCCTACGAACACGGCTCCTATTAAGGAGCGAAACGTCAGCATTAAATATAAAAACAAGATTAAATGCGCAGTAAATCTGATGAAAGTGGTTTGATTTAAATGTGTGAACGGCGTGGAAGGGTAGGAACTAATTACTCGAAATCTAGATCATCTAATCAGTTTTGCTTTTCTTCTTTCATGTTGCTATTCTTCTTTGTAATGGGCGATAAATGATAAATATTATGTACTGGGATACTGGTATGTAAATAAACTATAAATGTAGCCAAAGTAAGTCATCCACTGTTGGATGTAAACCTTCCGCAAAAATGGGAGTTTTGCTATAAACTCCACGCTTGGCACGCGGGTTGGAGAACGTTGGATGTAAACCTTCCGCAAAAATGGGAGTTTTGCTATAAACTCCACGCTTGGCACGCGGGTTGGAGAACGTTGGATGTAAACCTTCCGCAAAAATGGGAGTTTTGCTATAAACTCCACGCTTGGCACGCGGGTTGGAGAACGTTGGATGTAAACATTCCGCAAAAATGGGAGTTTTGCTTTAAACTCCACGCTTGGCACGCGGGTTGGAGAACGTTGGATGTAAACCTTCCGCAAAAATGGGAGTTTTGCTTTAAACTCCACGCTTGGCACGCGGGTTGAAGAACGTTGGATGTAAACCTTCCGCAAAAATGGGAGTTTTGCTATAAACTCCACGCTTGGCACGCGGGTTGAAGAACGTTGGATGTAAACCTTCCGCAAAAATGGGAGTTTTGCTATAAACTCCACGCTTGGCACGCGGGTTGAAGAACGTTGGATGTAAACCTTCCGCAAAAATGGGAGTTTTGCTATAAACTCCACGCTTGGCACGCGGGTTGAAGAACGTTGGATGTAAACCTTCCGCAAAAATGGGAGTTTTGCTATAAACTCCACGCTTGGCACGCGGGTTGGAGAACGTTGGATGTAAACCTTCCGCAAAAATGGGAGTTTTGCTATAAACTCCACGCTTGGCACGCGGGTTGAAGAACGTTGGATGTAAACCTTCCGCAAAAATGGGAGTTTTGCTATAAACTCCACGCTTGGCACGCGGGTTGGGGAACGTTGGATGTAAACCTTCCACAAAAATGGGAGTTTTGCTATAAACTCCACGCTTGGCATGCGGGTTGGAGAAAGCAGTATAAAATGTCATATTTCGGAACCGCTACTGCACATTTTGTGGTCACCATTTACGATAACTTTAATTAAAGGATTTGTGCTATTCTACTCTGCTGGAAAGAAAAAGTGACAGAAGATAAAGTGAATCCAACGCTTAGATTGTTGAGAAAACTGTTTTGAAGTGAGTATACCTACATCATTGTTAGCATAATAAAATACATTATTTTTTAATACCAAACAAGTTATTTTAAGTGATTTAAAATTAATTTCTTATCTAGACATTATTACTCTTTTAAATTGGACTTGTCGAAGGTAACGGGCTCTCCTCTTGCTATGTCGTGATAAGGTACTTTATCGACTGAGTTACCGAGACCTTAACAGTTCCTTTGAATTAATAATAATAATAATATTAATAACCTACAAAATCAAATGCACTTTTACAAGTACCCACCAATGATAAAGAAGGAACCGGATTTTTTTTTAAATTAACTGCTAGAGTTCTATACACTTAACGGACCTGTCATCGTCTCCATACCTCAATTGGGTTATTACTCACCTAGATAGCGAGAGAATGTGACTTCGAGTCATGCCTGATACAATTTAAAATATTCCTACGTTTTTCTTAGGTCGCTTTCTTGTCTGTTTGCTTGTCTGTCCGGTTGGAATCTTGTATCTCAATTTTTAGGCACTTCCTGACCACCAAGCGAGTTGAAACTTTCGGGGTAGCTCAGAACCCGATAACAATGCACGCTTAAACAACTTTCAACTTTCTAGGTGCACTTTCAGGTCAACTTTCGGCAACTTTCACTTTTGTATGGGGCTTATCCGATTGTTGCGAAACACATGGTTACTTCGTTGAGGTTATAATTAAAAAGAATAAAATAATAATACTAGATTTAAAAATCAAAAAATCCCACGTTTTTTAGTGACCGAAAAAGAATAAAATAACCCGGCGGGGCCAAGCGAGAGGCCACTCAAAACGTGGGGGCGCATCTTTACAAATACTCTTAACATCTATAGCATATCATACATCTCATTACATCTCCATAAGTAACATGCGCGCCCAGGTTTTGAGTGGCCCCTCGCTTGGCCCCGGCAGGTTATTTTATTCTTTTTTGGTCGCTGAAAAACGTGGGATTTTTAGATTTTTAAATCTAGTATTATTTTCTAGTACATATATCTTAAAATATAATAATCTAGCAGGTAAATATAAACATTTTTATTATTTAAAGTTTATTAAAGCAAAGGTTGTTTTCGCAGATTAATCTCAATACGTGTACGTTAATGTGAATTTCCTTTTTCCTTTTTATATAGAAGAATGTACAATAAATAAGATACAATACAAATCTGCAAGTAAGAAAGAAAAATGACATTGTCCAACTATGTTCGGAAGATTATCCGACTGGGCTGTAAGAAATCTTTTCTCGATGATTGTATTAATTACTTATCACACACGTCTCATAACGAAGACAAGTGTAATAAAACCCAAGTTAATCTTGCTTAATATCCAGCGATCATACAAAGTAATCATATTGTCACAAACTGACACCAAACCAATCGCATCGCATTGGTATTAAAACTTCTTTTTTTTCGCAGGAAATGGCATTAGGCATTCCCTCGTGCCGGGAGAACACGAGGGATATGTGGGACTCTCCTCCATGCCCCTACCTAGCCTAGTGCCCGGTAAGGGTTTGGAGGCCTACCCACTAAAACTTGAGGCAAAAACACATTGGTGGGCGTCGCGTGGCCCTTTACCGGAATCGGCCGCGACCCGGACCATTGGTATTAAAACTATTATATATGTCCGTACAACCTTTTTCTACAAAATGGTTATGATTATTACTGTAAAGTAAATTAATATTATTTACACGTCATGAATACATTTTACTTGAGAAATACTAAAAAACAAAGATGCATCAATAGCAATAGTTTATTGTTTTAAGCTTTTAAAGTTTCTTACATTAATTAAAACGATTTTTTTAATATTTCTCTCTAATATTTTAGCACACGCAAATATCTGAGCCTCATACATAAAAATATATAATAATCCCGCTATAATTAATAGCAATTATGATTTCAAAAAATATATATTTTGAACTGAGTTTAAATTATGTGTGTTAGTCAGTTATTTTTAAATAAGTGATGCCCTTCTGAATAAATTTCATTCACTATACTCTCCTATCCACTCAGTTGGTTCAGCAAAAAAATAAATCATAACACGCCGATTCTTCTTGAAACCATCGGAGTTAATTATTTTAATGCCAGGAAATAGTTGTTTACAAATTTATCTTTCTTATTATTCCTATACCTCCATATATTTTACTTTTTAAATTTTAAATAAAATAATATCTTAAAGTAAAAACTTATGATAAATAATGGTAATCTATAATCTAAGATCACAGTGGTTTGTGTGTTTGTCTGTCTGCTCTTTTTCCCGCTCTTTTTCCATTGTATCAATAACGTTACCATAGCAACGCGTTAACCGCAAGTAGTTCGTCTACCAGACGCTAGATGGCGTTAACGGAAAAATATTTGATAATTGAAAAAATTTAAAGAATTTTGTCCACCCGTGCGAAGCCGGGACGGGCCGCCAGTCTTTAATCTGAGATCACAGTTGTTTGAGTTTTCGTCTGTCCGTTTTTTTTTCCGCTCGTTTTCCATTGTAAACGCGTTACCATAGCAACGCGCTTCAGCAGCGTCAGCTAGTGTACATAAATATAGTACGACTTATAAATGAGGGTGTTGGTATAAACCAACCCTAATTTTTTTTCTATCCGTCTTTCGGATTCAACATAACTATACTATATCTGTTGGGCAACCGTACATATCGCGATTCACAAGTGATCAACGTCGTTCGTGTGGACAAATTGCCTCATCTGTCACAGACCGCTTCGGGTTCCACGATCGATGTCGACCGCAGGAACCCACCCGAAATTCCTTTAATATAATTATAGGACACTGCGGGATAGCGCCAAAATATTTGCAGACGCATTAAGTACAAATAATTCCCACAATAGTACTGTAATTATGGTCTAGTTACCCATGTTTAAAAGTCCTTCTTACTCATTAGAATCATTTCAACTTCAATGGCCCACATGAGGAACGTAACATCCCTTCAGCGGATTCAACGCGACGATTCAGGGTTTTCAAGCATGAAAGTCTGAACATTGTGAACACGCTCCAGTACAAAGTTTAAACTCCATTAGTGAATTCAATAAAAAACTAGGCAACATTGTAATTAAAAGCCGTACGAGAAAAGAGCACGGAAGGCAAGATAAATATAACAAAGTAAATAAATCTTAACTCAATTGACAAGTTAAAAAAAAATTACAGACAACTCACAGAAATTATTTAGACCAATACTCAGAAGAGTTTGTACTATGGGTACGTATAGAATACTTTATTGTTTTAATAAATAATATTCCTGTCTGTAGAGTAGGGTATATCCCAGTAGTGAGGACTTTAAACATATGAAACAAATCATAATCATAACGATTATGGAAGACAAAGTGGCTTACCATGATGTCAAGTTATATTGTCCCGAATTTTAAGCGGTTTTACCCAGTGTAAAGTAGACGATGACACCAGGAACAAATAACACACAAACAAATTGTTATGTCATTACCAGGAATAATTAAAAGTTTTTATTGATAAAAACATTAATTCTGTAAAAATATTATATTTAATAATTCTGCTTGTTAACATTACATCACACTTCAGAAGAACCGCACATTACTAAAAAAATGTTTTTTATAGATTTAAAATAATTAAATTATTATGCAATAATAGCAACGCCTTAACCGCAAGTAGTTTGTCTAGATGGTGCTGACGGAAAAATATTTGATAATAGAAAAAAAATAAAGAATTTTGACCACCCGTGCGAAGCCGGGACGGGCCGCTAGTACCTACCTAATAATTTATGTAAAATTGTCACACTTTTTCGGACCTATTCAATTAATAAAACAAAGAAACTATTTTATTTAAATTTAATTACTGTATATCTCAGGTATTTTTGTACCAATTTTCTGTGACACGTTCTGATTTTCCGATTTGTGGCTACAAAATTACAGATAAAGCCATCTTAAGCTCTCCTTTTACTCCGTAGTACTGAAATTCCAACGTATATTGTCTGAGTTCGCAGTCGTAAAACGGAGTACTGCGTACGTTTTACAACGAATCTGTTGTGCAACGTGGTTTAAGTTCAGAACATATACGACAATTTTCTTGGGTCAACACCCGTCAAAGGTATTATACCTGTCAAGTAATCCATCAACTAAAGATTACGGTAAGCGTTACGTTTCCTTGCGGCGCCGGTGTGGACACAATAATTTGAAAGGGGCCTTTGTTGTCTTCTTATTGTGGAGGGCAACTTGAATGAAGAGCCTGCGAACCTCTTTGCTGGAAACCAATTTTTATTATATTAAGGTTCCGGACATACCTAATACTCATCTATCGTCTCTAAAGCGGTGACTATAATAAATATAATAACCCTTTTCCTGGTATTCGTGGACTTTAATTCCGATAGAAAAATTGTGAAGCGAGATTCCGTTAAGATAACCTTTTGTGTTTGTCGGGAAAAGAAGACTTAGAGACTGGGAACAACTCGGTAAAGCCAAAGTAATCCAGGCTTAGAAGGTTCCCCGGTCGACCGGCTAGATAAGTAGCGTTAAGGTTGCGTTCCGCTCCCCTACTTATACACGTTCCATTATTTATAAAACTGATCTTGCCTACGCTGACCTATAGTTATTCAGCAAACTGATTGGTAAGCGATGTTTTAATTAGTTAAGATAAAATTCTAATTCCTTATAGAAACACTTTTACATTGTTATTTTAGTACAGTGGAATCTCGATACCTCGAACCTCGTTAACTCGTAATCCTTGGTAAGTCGAAAAATATTGCCATTCCCTTCCGCTGAACCCTCAAATACGCGATATCTCGAATTGTTTTGACTTTGTAAGTCGAACAAGGTGATATTTTCCTGTGAGGTATTGATAGTACATATTTATACCCTATAACTCGAATTTAAAAAAGCAGACTTTGTAAGTCGAAGTTCATAAAATTCCCCGAACTCATTGCAAATTAAGTCCAGAATTTCGGTGTTTCTAATCTATTGTTTGGATCTTGTACACATGCAATGGGCGAATGCATTCTCTTAATTTCCTAAGTAACACAGCTGTGTGCAATATACTAAATGGAAACTAACAACTTAAACTTTATGTGAAAAGTTTTCATTGCATTATCAATTCGGTAAAAAGTGGCGTGAAGAAAAGAGATGTGGCAGCTCAATACGGATTACCAGCAAGCTCTTTGTCTACAATAATTAAGAACGGAGCTGAAATATTGGTAAAATATAAATCAAGTAGTAATTTGTCTTCCAAAAGACAATGACTAGTTGAATTTACTTCCTTAATATCTAATTTGTTTTAATAAATATGTGCCATAAATTAAGTCGAATATTTTTTATTTAACTTTGACTCTACAACTCGAAAAATATATTTGCGCCTCGTTAAGTCGAAATTTTGGCAAATATATCCGTTATATCTCGAATATCTTGTGAGATCGAAAACTCATTAACTCGAAATTTTTTGCTATTCCCTTGAAATTTGAGTTATCGCGATTCTACTGTATTTTAGCTACTGCATTATTCTATTATAATCAACGTTCTTGTAATTGTCATATTACGCTTTATAAGGTTATTAATATTTCTTTGTATTAATCTTCCACTTCGTCCTCAGGCAGCATATTCTTTTTATCCCATATTGTATTTTTTAACTTTATATTTTTTGAAATATTAAAGATTTTAGACAACACTGCGCCTTTTCCAACTATTTATAGCATGCGTTCAAATCTAAAAAAATGATGTATCATCAACCACCCTTCAATTTAAGAGTTATCATTTTCGAAGTTGACTTGGCTTTGAAACCAACCCACGACTCTAAGTTACACTGAGTAACTAATTAAAGATTCACTGGTATGTTACTAATAATAATAATAACTTTACGATAAAATAGCTTAATTTTATCCCACACAATGGTAGCGATGAATTAATAAAATTATTTTCTTAAGTTAAAAAGTAGATTTTTTAAGAATTTGATAAATTTGTTTTTCATTCATGCATTTATAATATATGGACCCTCTCAGGGTAAAAGCCTCCTCCAAATAATTCCATTTTGACCTGTCTTTCGCAGTAGTCTCTTCCTTGGCCACAATTTCGTCCTACCATCGGGTGCACGGGCGTCCTCTCTTTCTCAAGCCAAGCGATCCCTTCCATTTTGTGATGTTGATTCATCGATCGTCCATCGATTGTCACCGTATCTCACCACATGATCAACCCACCACCATTTTAGAATTTCAGAGTAATGTAGAGCATCCATAACCTTGGTTATTTTTCGAATTTCTGTGTTTCTTACTCTATCTCTCAATTTTATATTTAAATAGCTCTTTTCAATTGCCCTCTAAGTGGTCTGTATTTTATGTCTCACTTTGTCTATGATCACAAAGCGATCCAGGTTTGGCAGCCATAGGTGAGAAATGGTAAAATTGTAGTATCTAAAATTATCCTTTTCAATTAATTGGTAGTTGTGATTTGCGTCTGTTTTTATTTTTATATTTTTCAATTTGTTGCGATTTCTTCTATACAATAAGAACAAAATTTTCAAATATAATAAAACGATTTATTGAGTAGAAAACTAATTAATATCCAAATTCTTGTCTGGCTTTGTACAAACTTTGTGGCATTCAATGATCGACGAGGTTGTGTAAGAACTTACATTTTGATTTTTAGATTACCTGCTATGATGTTCGAATGTTGTTGTGACGTAGTTCTTAGACAGTATA
This sequence comes from Calamotropha paludella, assembly GCA_927399485.1. Lineage (NCBI taxonomy): Eukaryota > Metazoa > Arthropoda > Insecta > Lepidoptera > Crambidae > Calamotropha > Calamotropha paludella. The sequence continues at coordinate 45,932,248 of OV656803.1, forward strand.
CAAAATAAAAAACTTGACTCTATCAGTAAGATTCGTCGAGGTAGGTAAGATTGTCATTAACCTATCATTTATTATAGCCCGGTTTTGTACAAAGAAGCCCGATATGCGTTGAATTTTTTTAATACTTAACTGTTTTTCCTTATATAAGTTATATGAATTCTGAATTAGAGAATGAAAAATCAAATTTATAATAAAAACTCAATATCCTCGGATTTCTATGAATAACACTAACCTTGGCTTGGAAAGTGATGCCATAGTGGAATGCTTCGTCGGGATGCAGCGGTATTCTGGTATCGAGCTCGTCATTAGGAACCAGGTTGTACTGCTTCGTTGAAGGCATCTTTCGTCCCCACTTGAGCAACTTCATCGGTACTCTTTTCCAGGAGCGGACTCGCAATGCGCGAACGCACCTCGCCTTGTACCCCCGCCTAAACATTTGGAGTCATTCTCAGTCAAACGGCTGAGTAATTCCTTTCGCTTCCTGGCTATTTGTGACCTGCAAACAAAAAATATTTACTTCTTAGTAATTTGTACAGTAACTAGCTGACCCGGTGACGCGTTGCTATGGTAACGCGTATACACTGGAAAAAGAGCGGACAGACAAACACACAAACAACAAATTTGTGTTCTTAGATTATAGACTAGCTGATCCGGTAACGCGTTGCTATGGTAATGCGTATACAATGGAAAAAGAGCGGGAAAAAGAGCGGACAGACAAACACACAAATTATTATAATAGAAAAATACTAGAAAAAATCGACTCGGGTCACAAGTGAATCTCAGGCTCAGCATTGGACCGGATTTCCAAAGGTTGCGGGTTCGATTCCCGCCTGAGATTCACTTGTGACCCGAGTCGATTTTTTCTAGTATTTTTCTATTATAATAATTTATCTTATAAGATCGCATTGAAAATGCATAAAATATATAAAAATTATAAATCAAACACACAAATAACAAATTTGTGTTCTTAGATTATAGATTCTCTTCATTCAAATTGTTTTATATCATTGACAATGGACATTTAAGTTTCTGTTATGCTTTTGTTTTGAATAAAATGATAACTGACTAGCGCACCACACTTTAAGATTTTTAAATTGCTTTGTTAGAAGGTGTTTTATATAAGTTTAATGAAGATAATCCTATGAAATAATCAAATAGTTTCCAAGTATCAAATTTGTCGCACAAAGATAAATTAAAGATTATGCAATATATGTTTAGAAATGATTATTAAATAACAAATACCGGTGCTTTAATGGATTAAGACAGAAAAATTGTAATTTAATATTCTATTTATCTAATTTAAATCATTAAAATTAGATAAATAGAATCTATAATCGAAGATCACAAATTTGTTGTTTGTCTGTCCGCTCTTTTTCCCGCTCTTTTTCATTTGTATCAATAACGTTACCATAGCAACGCGTTAACCGCAAGTGGTTCGACTGCCGGACGCTAGATGGCGCTAACCACCCGTGCGATCCGTGCGAAGCCGGGACGGGCCGCTAGTATTATATTAATATTATAGAGTATTATATATGCGATCCTATCATTTTTTCAACTAAATATATAAGAAAATATGTTTTTAAATTTATAATCAGTTTCGCATTGATGGACTTATACAATGAAATTATCAATTCCAATAGTAACTTTTATCGATCGATATAAATATCGAACACATATAAAAAGAACATATAATAATAGAAACATGATATAATATTAGGTGGAAGATAAATTAACACTATTGTAACTAAGGTTCAAACGTTTAAAACTTTCTTAGGGTCGAGAGGCAATTGAAATTCTCAGTTAGATTTGACATTTGCCATAGTTACTGAATCAAATACACTTGAAATGACTTCGATTGCGGTCAACAAGGACAAGAACACGGTGCCAATCAATGTTTGTTGAAGTATGGCTTCCAACAAGCTTGTGCATCCAATTCTGGCACTCTGTAAATCGTGCGATAGTGGTGCTTCGAGGAATGTATAACAAACCGACGCACTCACAATACCAATCAATTGTGCCAATGGATTTCAATTACAGCTTGATAGTGGTGGAATTCCGTTACCTATAAAACGTACATTCTTTATTTATATCTATAATTCATCTATATAAGCGCATGCAGGGATTCAAAAACACTTTTATAAGGATACACTTTCATAAGGGTTACACATTGAATCTGTTACAGAATTATTCCTGTATCACTTATACGGGTGTTTTGAACCTGTTTTGCGTCGAACACTTATAAAAGTGTAACAGATCAAATGTTTTCTGTTACCAATCTGTAAGAAACTCTTTTACGTTGAACTATCTATGTGTATACACAGTACACCAACATAGGCATTTCAAAGTACCTAAATCATTAGTGAGCTGTCGCATAGTTATGCCAATGTGAACCTTATTGACTGTAACAGATATTAACACTTATGAACCGGTATTTTCTAAAACAGATTCAAAGTGTTACAGTTTCTTTCTGTTTATCTTTTAAAACAGAAATGAAAAACAGTGTTCAGAACACTCACTCTATTCGGATACCGCTAAAATCCCTGAGTGCATGTTACTGGACCCTTTCTAAATGGTTTGATAGATTACCATAATTTTGCGTTTATTTGAACGGATATTACATAGGTCCACAATTGAACCTGGAAAGCTCTTCGATCAGGCAGGACAACGTCGGTCATATCAGATAGTATAACGTATTGAATCTGAAGGCTTTTTTGTTTTTCGTTCGTACGTGTTAATCTCCGGAGCTACGGCTTAGATATGAAAAATATTTTTGCATACTATAGCAGAGTTTTTAAGGAAAGTCATAAACTATATTACATTATGCTACAATCAAAAAGAGCAGAGCATAAAATTTTATCTCTCAGCTCCGACACACGATTGGAGTTTACTCTTTAAGAAGGATTGTATTAGAACAGGCACAGATAATAATAAAACAAAACTTCAAAATGAAACGTAACGCTGTTTATAAATTTTCGAAACTGCAGTTTTTATTAAGAGTAATCCGAATTTGTTTAATTTCGGGACATGTTCTCGTAGGCCAAATGATTTGCGTCAACTTCCATGCAAAACTAAACTAATGTGTAAGAGTTTCTTTTGCAACGCCTCACGAATTTTTAATAAGATCCCTGTATCGATACGCTGCATTGATCAAATGAATATTTTTAAAAAGAGACTTCGCGAAATGCTCGTACAAAAATGCTATTACAGTGTATCCGAATTTTTAATCACATTAACCTAAATTATTATTATTTTTTACAGCATTGAATGTTTTTAATTATTATAACTTGTTTCTTTAGTGTTTGTTTTGACAATTTTTTTGTATTTGTATAGCATGACAAATATTATAAAATATATTGTATACTCTACGAAGTACGACACGGATTGTACTAATCATATTTTAACAAAATAATGTAACCTGTGATCTACAATCAATAAATTTGAATTTGAATAAATAAAGTTATATTTATATATCATTCGATCATTAAATTATACTCTTCATAATTTTTTTATACCGGATCCTTATATTAACATCAATTCTTAAGATTTAAACTCAAAAATAAATAAATTCAGATAGAGGAAAACGAAAACATAGTACTTAATAGTGGGAGCGAACGATGCGATGCGACGATTTGATCAGGTGATCCACAGTAAGGCGACGAGAACCGAGCGTTTCCGAGAGGAATTGACTCATAAGCTTGTTCTGTATTTTTGTTACAGTTTGCACTCTACGTAATTTTTAGGCATAATACATTTGGGCTTTTATAAAGGTCGTGGCCTGTCGACTCTTTAATAAATAAATAATAAAATAAATATTTCCTACATTCACACCAATTAACCTAGCCTAAAGTAAGCACTTTCAAGGCTTGTGTTATGGATACCAGGGTAACGGATAGACATACATATATCATAAGTAATATTCATAGAATTATATACAAACATCCATGACTCAGGTACAAATGCTCTATTCATCATACAAACATCTGTCCCTTCGGGGATTCGAACCCACGACCGTCGGTACGAAAGGCAGGATCGATATCGTTGCACCCAACGTTCGTCCTATCGTTAATACTTATTTATGGCGTCAAAATCTCACTTTATTAAGTATTTTTTCTAACTTGTGTTGCAATATTATAAGGGTAAATATCACATACTCACCTACATATTTATTGATAACTAGCTGACCCGGCCTCACGTTGCCGTGGCTCAGTTATTTTTGCAATATATTTTTTTATTAAAAACCGGCAAATTAAAGTAGCTTAAGTTACTCCTTATTACATCAGCTACCTGCCAATAAAAGTTCCGTCAAAATCGGTCCAGCAATTTCAGAGATTAGCCGGAACAAACAGACAGCCAGACAGCCAAAAATGTTAAAAAACATATTTTGGTGTATGTACCGTATAAATATTCATATGTATGTAGTAAAAAATTGTTATTTCAATATTACAAACAGACACTCCAATTTTATTTATATGTATAGATAATAGAATAAAGGAATTCGAGACTGGTCATTGTATTTAAACAAAGAAGCAGAACCTTTAAGACGATTCAAACGCAGTTGAACTCTCAAAGAAAAAAATGTAATAGTTCAACGGTTAAACAAATCAGGCGAATGAAAAACGAAAGTATTTTTTTTTCTTTTTTTAAAATACTTAAAGTTAAATACTAGTGAGTTTTTTGTTATAATGATACCTCATTAACATTATCCATTTATCCATGAAAAATATTTGTTTTATATTACATAGTTAACTAAGAGTTTTTAAGAAAAAGAAAATAATATTTAGTTCTTAAACTTTCGCGTACATCATACGTTTAAATAAAACATATTTAGGGTTTTAACGTATAATTGGAGTTTTAACTCCCATGGATCAGCCTCAATGACGTAATGTCTGTTACGCCATAACTTCCAGAGTTCTTAACCGATTTTAATATTCTTTGTGTAATCGAATCAACATATTTAGGACCAGATTGTGACGGAGCCCGAATTTCGAAATTCACAATTTTTCATTCTTATGGAATTTTAAAATTTACTTAACATTATTGAATATTTTTTTATTCTTTTTTTTTTGTATTACTCTCCGCTCCAATATATGGTGTTAGCGAAGCTCTATGCTTAGCGACTGCATTGCCTTGTTTATATTTAATCCATACGATTCGACTCCTTTACACATGAAAATCATAGGCTTAGTACATCATCCTCAGTCTAAATAAAATGTGCCCAAAAAAACCTAAAAAAAAATTGTTTTATTACAAAGAAAATAATTTAAAACTTTGAACGTCATTCTAAACGTGACGAAAGGTAAAGAAACTTCTGGTCTGTTACCTTATTTCTGTTTAGCAATCTTTATCAAAGTTACTTTTATTATTTCTTAATTTTATTATATTTTATGATTTTCACGTAAGATAGCATACGATCGCGTAAGTCATCAGCGGTGACCGTAACCTGTGAATTATATTTGGTGGAAATAATTTTAAACGTACGCTGTAAGACTTCATCTTACAACTTTTAAGCAGTTTTGAATACTCCCAGTAATGCTAAATTACATTCTGAATTTCGTTTAATCAGTATTTCTATGCCAGGTTTGAATTCAGTTCGGAAGTTTTGGAATAAACGTCGAAAATCATCCTCAAGAAGTTGTCTCATTTGGCGGAGCGTTTACGGCGAGACGTTGATTGAGAAGTTACGTGACGCTTCTTAATCGTGGTCTAAGAATATTAATTAGTTGCTTAAGCTGGGTAGCGGTAAAAGTAACCGACTGCCTGGTAACTAAACAAATACCCAAAGGATTGTTTTGTGGTTTCAAAATTGGTTTCTTTTGTTTGCTGTGCTATTTTACGACACATAAGCTATTTTATTTTTAATTGTGTTTAAAAAGGCATATTTGTGTTATTTTGCTGTTAAGAAATTGTAAGAAGAACTGTTTTTATGTCGCATTTATGCTAAAGAAAATAAAAGAAACCAACTATGATGCGACAAAAGAATCCTTTTGGTAATTCTTTTTTTAATCGTATAATGGCGTAATGTGAAGTGTTATAGTGATTTCAGTTTGTGTAATTAAAATTGCAATCCAGAATACCGAACTATCTTCAATACTGAAACACACTTGTGAGGATTTTCTTTTCAGCAGAATTGTTGTTTTGATAAATTATTACTTTACGCCTTTAAAATAAACAATTTCAGTATTTATTTTCATATTTCTCAATATAATATGTTCCTATTTTTCTGACAAAATATCATTTAGTTATTTAGAAGGTAAAAAAAGTTTAAAATAAAACGTAAGTTAGAATGTGCTTACAAAATCGACAATATCATATGTAAGCATATAAATAATATTCTCTTTTGAAAATTAATGCAGTTAATAAAAAAATACTCGCTAGACTGAATCGCGCACCGAAAATTCTGTACAAACTTAAATGTAACTAATTCGTCCATTGCGGAAATCGAGTTTCGACGATTTTCGAATATAACAGCAGCATATAAACAACAAAAGCACTGCACATTGCATTAACGAAAATATAAAATCTGATTGAATAATTAACTAAGCTTAACAGTATATTACGATAAATTTTTCATCTGCAAGCTAATTTAAGATCATTGAAAATATTTTTATCTCATAGGTAAAAATTAATGTACAACCCGGTTACAATATCTGTGGACCTGATGACGTCACGTCAGCGCTTAGGTACGGTGCACAAAACAAGCATCATGGGGATAGTATTGTAAACAATAATAATTATGAACTATAAATAAAATATATTATACTTTTACTCTTTTATTATTATTTTTTTATTCTTTTTCAAGAGAACGGGGAGGGAGCTTGACATTCCAGCGAGGTCCACAGATATTGTAACTGAGTTGTAATATTTGGTTGTATTTTATCTGATTGCGATTAAAGGTTTTTCAACGTATTGTTTCTACTTGCGCGAAGGCAATAGGCATAGTAAAATTATCGTCCTGGACAACCCTTAAACGACCAATAAATCTGATCATAGGCCATAAGTTATCTATTAATATTTATTATGTTTCTTGTATCACAATCATCCATCTAACATCGGGTGGAATTTCTAACCTAACCTAACCTAACCTAACATCGGGTGGAATTTGGTAACATTTCAAGTTGCTATAACCATAATCGTTTCATAATGTTTCTATGACAAATCGTTGGCTTGGATGAACAGGGTATCAACTCAAACTATCGACTTTTTATTTTCATAAAGTAAGATTGTTTAATTTCATGATTTTCACAACACTAAGAAACTGAGTAAAAATAATAAGTATTCGAAAATACTAGATAATGTTACCCGAATAATAGTAGTTATTGAAAAAATCTTAAAAGGGACTTTGAAATTTTATTTCATGAAATATGTGTTTTCGAACTAAGCTAAGCTAAGCGTCAAACGGTACATATTAGTCGGATATTGGTTTGAATGAAGAAATGATACATTCTTTGTATCAACTTTAAGAAAACTATTCATCATTTAAACAATACTTCAAAGACTATTACCTCTGTGGAAGTATAACGATAAATATTTGATTATTTTCTAGTCAAATTAATTTGCGGGTGCTAAAATATGGGGAGAAATGTGATATCTTTTGAACGAGTTGAATTTGAAACATGATTTTGTTTCTCCAAGAAAACAAGAACCAAATATTTGATATTAATTTGATCTCGATACCTCCACGAGTTCTGAGAAAAAGGATCTTAACACGCAGACAGATAGAAGATAATGAAGTGATCCTTATAGTAATCAGTTATAATAGCTTCTTTGCTGTTTGAAATCATAAAGGTAAGTAATATATTGAATTACTCAACTTTTTAAAATAGAGTAGTAAGAATTACATATAGTAATTTTAATTATATTTTCCACTAGGAAGGAATCAGCGATACAAGAAATATTGCGAAATAAATCTTGGAACAGGAAAATATACATATTTACTCGCATCCTTGACTTTCAGATAAAGTTTTGAAAATTAACAAAAACCTTTGTGGATTTCATAAAACACGATAAACATACGATAACCAATGTAATTTCACTTTGTAACGAAATTCCATATTCACAAAAATAACAAATTATTTAATATCTTATAAAGCTTAAATTTTATTTAACAACTCTAAACGAACTGTGATTTATGTTTTGAAGTCAAATTTTACTTAGGACGTTCCTTTTTTTTATTACGGAATCCATAAGCGTTTTCAAATAAATAAATAATTATTTGATTTATGCAAAACTAGTATTTTATGTAATTTTTAAGGTTTAATAATTGTGAGTTTTGAATCATTGAATAAACTATGCGATGTTTTATGTGTGACGAGTTAACACCTTGGCAATATTTATTAATATAGCCACAAATCTATAATCAAAGATCACAGTGGTCTGTGTGTTTGTCTGTCCGCTCTTTTTCCATTGTATACGCGTTACCATAGTGCCTAAGAATAACATTCAAGAAGGCTAAGAACGGTTAGCTATATGTGTAGTCGTAGAACCGAAACGTTAGCGCGATTCATTTCGATGCAGCGACATCTATAACTGAGACACAACAACGCGTGGCCGGGTCAGCGGCAATGCGTTTACCGCAATTAATTCGTCTACCGGACGCTAGATGGCGCTAACGTAAAAATATTTAATGATAGAAAAATTTTATAGAATTTTGTCCACCCGTGCGAAGCCAGAACGGGCCGCTATATACTTAATAACCTATCTTGATGCATCACCCTGTATTTCTTGTAATTATTCGTTAACATCATTGCTAATAAAATCTTTAGAATCTAAACATCCTGTAAACTCAGCTCATAGAAAAGAACCTCAACATCAAACGTCATTATTAATAATCACGTGACTTTAAAAAAACTCTATTTAATTAAGTGCATAAGTAAGATGACTTTCTAAATATACCAGTTACTGTAGTGTATACAGCTACTGGAGTACGTTACAAACTTATCTCATTTTACCCACCAAAGTTGAGTAGTTAACAAAAGTGTTGTTGCATACACTAATTAAATTGTTAACGATATGCAAACATAAAACAACACTAATTTACAAAGAAACTTCAATCATTCAGCTTATTTTAGTTTTACTAAAAAAAATTCAAATACTTTTATTTCATAAGACGAAATTGCTTAAGTAACTTTGACGTATGCAGGAAATCGTTTATTCAAGATATGAAGGTTATTTCAGAAAGAAATATATTCAGATTTAAAGTAATTTTACATGTCAGTTAATCATAATGGTAAAGCGAGCAGCAAACTATCCATAATACCGAATTTCAAATTGAAAGAACATTTTGATTATAGGAACAAAAAAAAATGTTTTTGTTAGAAAACTTTACAATGTCAGCTTTCTGGTCTTTATCCATCCAAAAAATCGGTTATGTCATGAGGAAAATAGCTTTTCCAATATGTGAAACTTGTGGTACTGTTGACAAGAGTACATGCTCTTAAAATGTATCAAATACAGTGGGGCGAGAGAATTGTTCATACAGAAACGTAAAATAAATACATTAGACGTAGAGTAATTTCCTAAATAACTAGCAGACTCGCAATCAGCAGAGATTTCTTTGTGTTTGGTTACAAACTTCTTTTTGCTTTTTTTTTTATTTAAAACTAGCTAACCCGGCCACGCGTTGCTATGGTAACGTTCATTGATTATAAAAACTGTTATTCTTAGGCTAATGGTAACTATATATGGTAACAAGATCAAACACACACAAAGTATTGTCATAACATAATGTACTGACTAGCTAACCTGGCCACGCGTTGCTGGTATAACCTGGCCATGCATTTCAATGGTAACGTTAATTGATTATAAAAACTGTTATTCTTAGGCTTATGGTAACTATAGTGACTATATATGGTAACAAACACACAAAGTATTATCATAATATAATGTAATGATTTACTATTTAAAGTGACCAGATGCTTTGGCGAAATTCGCCAAACTATATACTTTTTAAGTTTTTAAAGAGAGCCAACCTCCGTGATTGGCTTGCATCCTTATTTTCATGACGACACCACTCCGAGTTCCCGGAGTTGATCCTGGGCAGCTCAATATAGAAAATGAACTTTTATATATATCGCTATGGTATTCTTTGGCTCGTGTCTGATTGCTGTAGTAGCGTATATGTCGCAGTAAGATAGATAAAGCCGTAATATAGTTATATCCCTAGGGATATAATTATATACCGTAACATAGTTACACAAAAGCGATTCATTACTATCTCACTAGGAATATAGTTATAAAACGGTCCAAGTTTAGTGATATACTTATATTACTAGATTAAGTTTAGTGAAATAGCTTTCGGAGTTGGTAGAGTTGGTATCCTGAAAGATTGGTTACCCAGAAATGCATTACAGCTTTCAAACATTACTTTGAATGGTCCTATACCAAATGAAAACTTGTCACAGAGAGAAATTGTCGCGCTTTGGTGGTCAAGGTTATTTAAAATGTTCCTGTAAAAAATCTAATATACAGTGTTCTACTAAAAGATGTGCCTGTAAGAAGCATTCAGTGCTGTGTAATTCTAGATGTCCTGATTCCTCTTCTTGTCTGAACAAAAATTAAAAAATACTTTAATAAAACCAAGATCTCAACTAAGTGGGTAAGAAGTAAAGAAATCTCATAACTGTTGATTAGCTTTAAAAGATTTTTAATGTTTGATTAGCTTGAATTGTATTGTTAATGTTTAAATTCCAAAAAATATGATAGTTTTTATTATAATTGAAATTACTTTAATACGTGTTAATGTTACAAAGTATTGCAACTAACTGCAGGATACATAAAGTTGATTTTTTGATAAAGATAAAACCAATATAATAATATTGTTTTATTTAATTATATACGGTTGCTTTCTATTTCACTAAGCTAAATCAGGTAATATATTTATAACACTGAACTCAATCTAGTAATATAAGTATATCACTAAACTTGGACCGTTTTATAACTATATTCCTAGTGAGATAGTAATGAATCGCTTTCGCATAACTATGTTACGGTATATAATTATATCCCTAGGGATATAACTATATAACGGCTTTATCTATCTTACTGCGACATATACACTACATCCGCACACACAGATGTAGAGCCATGACCGGCCTAGTAGTATAGATATTACCTAGTACAAGAAGGCCTTTATGAAGGTTGACTAACACACCACTGTTAGCTGTTAACACCTCACGACTACGGAGTTTTAACTGTCGTCGTAAGTCATAAACAAAAAGTTAAGACTGTGTAAGCACATAAACGAAAGCCTTAAAATCTATGTTACTACCTACATAAAAGGTTTATAAAACTAAAAGAGCTCGCGATTTATTACCTCAAAAGTCACAAAATCATTTTGTGTCTTAAGGTTTACGTATTGAATACAGCTCAGTCGCGAAAGCTTTTCAAAACAACTCGAGTTAAATATCTTAATATAAAGACAGCGCGTTATTAAAAAAACGAACCTGCAGATTACACTGACTGAACTCTCGAGTCTAGTAAAATGAAGGCATGTTTTTTAAAACGCTTTCGATAATTGAAAAAAAGATTCGTCATCAATGAGGAATACAAAGTTAGTTGCTTGTTACAGTTTCTTATCTTCCACAGAAAGTTTTAAAATGTAATCGTTACTAGCGAAAAACTGTAAAAAGTACCTAAATATTTAATATAACACTTATTATTTACATAGTTTAATAATAAACGATTAAATTATTTACCTCTATTCGGTTCCCTAACATCGCATTGGTGATACATCACATCAGCACATTCAACTCATACAAAACAGTCTCATTTCTACATACCATTTTCAGTTTAAATTTATAGAATAAAATAAATTATTATAATAGAAAAATACTAGAAAAAATTGACTCGGGTCACAAGTGAATTCTCAGGCGGGAATTCACTTGTGACCCGAGTCAATTTTTTCTAGTATTTTTCTATTATAATAATTTATCTTATAAGATCGCATTGAAAATGCATAAAATATAAAAATTATAAAAAAAAAAAAAAAAAAAATAGAATAAAATGTCAATTGAGAAAATATGACAGTTTGTAAAAGGTTGATGTACTACAGAACAGTAACAACAGTACAGATGTCGTCTGTACTACATCTCTACTATATAAAAGAAGGACTTTGTGTGTTTGTTACCCTATATAGTTACCATAAACCTAACAATAACAGTTTTTATAATCAATTTACGTTACCATAGCAACGCGTGGCCGGGTTATACCAGCAACGCGTGGCCGGGTTAGCTAGTAATGAATAAATATTACTTTGCAAATTAATATTTTTATGATAATGTATGACAGTATTGGAACAATAGACGTGTTACAACTTCGTCTATATTTATAAATGTTATAAAAAAGAATCATACAGAGACATAAAAGAAATGTTTCTGTAACAGAATGTTGTTCAAAATTCTGTAAAAAAGGATGGAGTAATTCGTTATTGTTAAGGATTCAGACAAACTTTTAACGAAGCCAACAAAACCACACAAAACAATATAACTAGCAACTGAAGACATTAATTTAACAAAGGGGTTGTTCTATGTTCGCATCAAAGATATTGTGACTTTATTAACTCTGATATGCCACCCAACCCTCTTATTACCTAAGCGTATGGACTACAAGAAGTTTATGTTGATAAAATTATTTGCTCTATTTCACTTACAGTGCGAAAGAGACTATGGTAACATAGACTTCAGACACACTGTCCACCCCACAGATAATTATCATCGGACAAAACGTAACACACCCCGTTTTAACTAATTTTCAAGACTAACCTACCCACTCGAACTCTCTTGACATATTCCAGGACTTAATAAAGGGCATTATAGCAACTGTGCATAAGCATAAGTTAGTTTTGCCCTTAAGATTATATAACAGTGAAATTCTTTCAAAACGTGCTAAGAGGAGATGAGATGCTTATGCAGAACAGGATAGAAATGTTTAACCAATATTAATAACAATGTATGGGTTAGAGCAGAGTCGAGCAGTACAGGTTACGAGAAGCGAAGGCTATGCAGGCCAGATTGACAAGTCGCGGGGAGACGGTGACACAAGTTACTCATGGCCCCGCACTTGGTAACGACATGAAAGATTGACTGCCACTCTCCATTTATTAGCATCAGAGTTAATAGTATATACAATATCACGCTCATTCATCGCGGGCGCTGCGAGCGAACTGACGCTTTTGGATTGACGATCGAACTGATCGTGAGTGTGATCAGTTTGGCGAGTTAGATTTATGGTAGTCTCGGAAATACGTGGCGCGTCGTCAGGTAAAACACTGGAGTGATGATTCGACACTCACGATCAAATTTTGGATTGACGTCAGTACAACTGATGCGAAAAACTGATCGTCAACTCGCAGCTTTAAGGTTAATGCTGACATCACAGCCGATGTTCTAAGCTGCTTGTGGACGGATTATTACTCAGGAAGACGATATAATTTTTTTTTTATACCTTACAGTCGATATTTTTTTGGGTATTACGTTTCGTTAGAATATAGATTTAAATGTTAATAACGCCAACAGAAACACATCACCTAAAAATATTTTAATTAAATACAAACATATTATTGTTATTTTCCGCCTCAACAGAGGTTACGAATAAAATGGAGTAGTTATTTTATGCATATAAAGACAAAACCTTTTAAGGAATACGAGTAATGGGAAACACATCTTTCTCTCGGTTACGTATGCTTCAAGGAAAGATTCTGTCATAATTCTTATTTCCAAAATGTTTCACTTATAAGAGACTACATGTACACGTCACTGCCGCTCTTATCTCTATTTAATGATGTAAAGAAACATACTAAGAAAACCGCTAAGCGGATGTTCCTACTGCTGTAAGCCTTTCTACACTCTTTCGGTGCAATTAACTTTAGAAAACGGAATTTCTGTTCTTTTTTCAAATGAATGCTTATTTATGCAGTGACTAATTAGTAACAGACGTATGCACAATGTTATGCATAGAACTGAATGATGTAAACTCTTACTAAGTTAGCGTCGAGTTTAACCAAATTACACTTGTAGGCGCTTTCACTTGAAACCTATGATTGGGCTTGCTCTGTTGCAAGCATGCATACATTCTTGATCTTTGTATGATTGCTATTCCCAAACGTGATTTGAAAACTGTATTTTTATTGTAAATATTTTATATTTTATATCAACTGATAACATGATAACTTATTATTATTAAACACGTACGGTCGGCCAAGAAAGTGGTGTACCACTTTTGATTAAGTTTTCTGGTCATCAAAAATCACAACAAGGTTCATATTTAGAATTAGCTTAAAGAGATTCATAGTAATGACGTAAACCTAATTGATGAATAAAAGGACATTGTCATAGGACACATAAAAGTGCATGACATTTTAACCTTTATTATTTAAGGAATAAGACATTAATTACTGCAAAGAAAATTTCTATGTTTCTAACCAAAAACAATACAAACTATTTAAATAGTCAACCAAATTCTTTTTAGAAAGAAATCTGACATTTGAGATTTTGTCAAATATATTTTAGTAATTTCTGTTATTTTCGTCAGAAAAAACGATATATTTCCGTGTTAGTCTTTATTTAACTGCATAATAAATATCTTCATCAATGCCTGCCAACTTGACCATTGCTGAAAGGGCACAAATAATTGCCGAATTTAATGAAGGTTTCAATATTACAGCGATATCGAGGAATATAAATATATCGGTAAGTAATGTAATTTTTTTTCAACCTTGACTTATATTATTTTAATATTTGTCAGTATAAAAAAATATATTTTCTATTTTCAGAGTCGTAGTGTCCGGTTTTGGATTCATCGTGAAGGAGAGAAAAGAAGTTTGTTGGATCACAGAAGAAGTGGTCGCCGGCTTGCTCTCTCCAATAACGACAGAGAATTGATCCAATAATGAGACGGGAATATGAAATCAATGGTTTTACACCGACAAATAATTTTGCGGAAATGTTTGATGTGAGTGCACAAACAATAAGGAATCATTTACGTTTTAAGGGGTTGCACCAGACATTACGCCAAGAATTTATTTTATAAAATTTACTTTAATTTATTTACCTTTTGTGTTTTTTAAGACATAAAAACAATTTCCTTCAGTATTCAAAACTGTACTATTTTATTTTGAATTATAATTAAATATATGTTTTGTTATACTACTGTTTTGATTTCCTCGCAATCGAAGTGAAAAGCAGAGATTATAACTCGTCGAGAAAACCATTTTATCCTCGACATTACTATCAGCCCGAGCCTCGGATGTAATGGTTCGTTTTGTGCACTTGTTGTAAAATCTACTATTATCACCTATGAATCTGCAAGCGGCATTCAACCTTAGGGTGGTAAACCAATGTTTTGTTCAACCAAACCAATTTTGATTTAGTTTCTAGCACCTATTGACTTTCAGTAGTAATAATTATATACTCTTTGCTAGTGACTAATAATATCTATGCATAAGGTGACAACTGTGACAAACGTCAATATCATAAGATAGCAATGTTGTCAGATCAAGGTGCAAGCAAAACAAATCTTTATTGTTCTGTAAACTGTAAGCGACATTTAGCCTTAGGGTGGTACACTACTTTCTTGGCCGACTGTACCTATTATGTGTATCATTGTAAATGAGTTGATTTTTTTGTGGTGTTTGTGTTGATAATATTAGTCAGATCTGGTCGGAGTCCCGATAGCTGACTCGAGCTCGCTTTTGGCAAATGGACACGTTGTTCTGTTTTTATATCATTCACTATAACTGTATAGGGGAGACCGAGGGTTTTGAAACAGAGGTGAGTTGAAACAAAGCCAATTTTACGGAATTTTAAATATTCAATACTAGTTTTCCAATTTCATAACTATAACAATTTCAATAACAATAACTATTGAATTGGAAAACTAGTATTGAATATTAAAAATTCCGTAAAATTGACTTTGTTTCAACTCACCTCTGTTTCAAAACTCCTCGGTCTCCCCTATCTCTTGAAAGTTTTTTTTATTTTATTTACATTACACAGCACTAAATCAACTTTTGCAAAGGACAGTATTTTCTATTATTTTTGTTTATAGCATTGAAAGTGATACACGGCACAAGCGCACCGTCAAAATAAACTTCAGTTGTTACAAAAAAATCGTGTATTTTGTTTTCATCTCTCGTGTTTTATTTTCATCTATTCACCCTAGAAGTGGGGACATAAATAAACTTAAGTTTATAAGATAACATACAGTTTTTTTTTCTTAGAAATCTATAATTCAAGATCACAATTTTTTTGCTTATCTGTCCGCTCTTTTTCCCGCTCTTTTTCCGTTGTATATGCGTTACCATAGCAACGCGTTAACCGCAAGTAGTTCGTCTACCGGACGCTAGATGGCGCTAACGGAAAATATTGAATAATGGAAAAAATTTAAATCTTATCTATTGTGTTTTATTTATAACCTCACACATGGTTCTCACTCATCTCCTTAATGATGATACGCATAAATATTAAACACAACTGAATTATACCAATCTTATTTGGAAAAGTTACAGATTTTTATATGAGCATTAGATCGTCTCTTTTTTCCTCATCAAAAAAGCAACAAGTTAGATTGGTCTAAAAAGTTAAATAGATTTTACTGGACGGAGGAATTCTTCCTTTTTGCTGCCTTAAAACTTTTAACGACACTTTCGTTCTATCAGCCAAACACGTAACTACGTTTGCGTTGCTTTTTACTAAGTATAATAACAAAAGAGACGAAATTATTTTATTGTGTGCTATGGAACTCAACACATGGGCAGTGTGTTGCAGTTTGATGTTGCTGTCTTAGAATCAGGAAACAGGAATCTACACTAATATTATAAAGAGGAAAGATTTGTATTTTTGTATGTTTGTAATGAATAAACTCAAAAACTACTAAGCCGATTTCAAAAATTCTTTCACCATTATAAAGCTACATTCACGCTGAGTAACAAAGGCTATGTTTAATGCTAGTCCACCCGTGCTAAGCCGGGACGGGCCGCTATTCTTACATAAATAAAAAAAATCGTAGTCGTAAAAAAATCGTAATATTGATAAAAAAAATCATGTGTTAATGCACAGAAATAAAATAAAAAATGTTTTAAAACATATTGTAATTCTTTCCAACCAACGAGGAAGGAAATATATATTGTATACGTATAAATTAAAATATGTATTGGTGTGTAAATAATTAGTTAACGCACTATTAGTGAAATGATTTTTTAATATTTTGATATTATTATGTTTTCATCAAGTGGATTGCAATCTTTGTCTTACAAAAAAAGGAAGAACAGGTTAAAGGACGTATATATCGAAAAACGTGGAAATAAATACCACAGTTTTAACCCTTCGAAATGAATGCAATGTATTTTCGCACGTAGCCCTAATTGAAACGTACACACCACGCGAATCAATATGCCTCAATTAAAGTGCCAGGTTGCGGATATGTCAAAGGTTATTAAATGAACCGGTGGTAGGCAGTTTTGGTATTGGAAATTAACGTCCCCTTGAATGAAATGAAAATAACTTTATTCAAATGCATTTAAAATAATTTGTTTTGAATCGTCGAACATTTTTACCTACCAACTCTTCAGGACGTATTTTAACTGACAAGAAGATTGGGCGCAAGAAACTCGTCAGCTTTAACAGAAGTAACGACATTTACAATATAATACGTCGTCACCATACATAACCCGCATAATATCATCATAAATAAGATGATTCGTAAGCGAAATATACTTAATATTTAGAAGTTAATAATCTATACATATAAATAAAATTGGAGTGTCTGTTTGTAATATTGAAATAACAGTTTTTTACTACATGCATATGAATATATATACGGTACAAACACTAAAATAACTTGTCGTTCAATTTTTTTCTGTCTGTCTGTATGTTTGTTCCGGCTTATCTCTGAAATGGCTGGACCGATTTTGACGGGACTTTTATTGGTATGTAACTGATGTAAAAAGGAGTAACTTAGGCTACTTTATTTTAGAAAAATTCTTTGAAATTACTGTGCCACAGCAACGCGTAGCTGGGTCAGCTAGCATTTAATAAATCGACTTGCTTATAATAAGTTTTGAGTGTTTATAAGTTGTAAATTATGCCGTGAGTTAATATATATTTATAAAAATTCCCTGTCTAAGTGTTTGACCGCGACAAACTCCGAAACTACTTATTTTTTATTTATTTATTTAACTTTAATTGTCTTGTTTCTTTTCTAATGAACTAGACACAACATGAGAAATTAATGTTAACAGTTTTATAATTGTCAGTTATTATGAAGGAAGTTTTATAATTGCCGGTCGGCCACCTCTTACCTAACCAGGAATAAACCTGTATCTCGGTTGAAGAGTTGGAGATAGACGAAAGGAAGTCTTCTATGCCATCATAGCGATGAAAGAAACGATAAAAAAAAATATAGTTCAAAAAACTAAAAAACACGCTTTAATGATGAAAGAAACTAAAAAGTGGAAAATGCCCGCCATTTTAGACGTCCGCCATGTTGGATTTATGTCACGTGACTATTTTTTTCATATTCCCTTTCATTTGATACCCATATCATGGAAGTGCATTTCAAACAGCCAGTTCGCCATCTTGGGGAGGCCGCCATATTTGATTTGTAATGACGTTTCTTAGCTAGTCATGTATTGTCATCAGAACTCAGAGCGTGTGCAAAATTTCATCCTAATCAAAGACCGGAAAGTGGGTCAAATTACGATTCCAAGATTTTCTTACATAGTTACAAGTGAAGCTTATAAAAGCGTGTTAAAAACAATAGTAACATTTACATGCAGTAATTTCCAAACTAGAGTAAATATATTAATTCGGAATTGGAGGCTTACAAAGCAAGGCTTAAATTTTATAACTCTTATATAAGTGTACAGTTGCCAGATTTGCAAGTGTCTGAAGGTGTGTTTGTGGAAAGAATAGTTGTACGTATGGACTTTATTTTGCTGGATTTGCTCCGACTCAGGACGTAGGATAGGTTTCATTTTAATTCATAACAGAACAACGCGTAGATGGGTAAGCTAGTATTATATACAAACTAGATATCCCCGGCGTGCTTTGCGACTTAAATTTTGTTGATCTTTTTTTGCTGACTATATATAATGCTTCTCTGGCATGAGAGCAACATCTTTCGTCGCCATTCATTAATATTTGAGTTTTTTATTGGAGTTACGAACGGCAACTGTTCTTTTTAATATAAGAAGATATGGCATATATTTTTATTTGTATAATAGTTCAGCTTACTTTCACTTCGCAAAATTTTAAAAGTAGCTAGTTTTTATTTTATTAAGTGCGATTCATACTTTTTTTATTCCGAAGTTCCTAAGCACTCGTTATGCTTCTGTAATTATTAATAGTAACGAAAAATAAGCACAAAGTATATAATACATATACTCACTTCAGCCAAGAAAATGGTATCACCCTAATACTGGCTATTCAACTGGCAATTTTTCTTTCCTTCGATTTTACAATAGATGGCACCAGTGACAACACAAATATTTTATTATTACTGATTACTTCAAACATCAACAATGCTTTTTTAACTTTTAATAAAGCTACATAATCAATAAAATACGAATCGTACACATACGATTTTTTAATGAAACAAGCAAATTGAAGTTGTTTTAGAAAAAAATATTTTCCTAACTAAACCGTCACAGCAGTGATCTTTTATGAATAGTAGGTGGCTTTTGAGCGGCTGACTCACTTCCTTTGTAAAGGCTTGCGAGCTATTATGCAATACAAGACGTGCCAAGCGCCGGCAACTAGACGATAGAACACGCGCCCTCGACTTGTAGGGAAGCCACACAATAGGTGTAGCACCAGCTATGGGAGATGCATTAATCATCAACTAACATCCATTATCATTTTTATGCGTTGGAACACATTTGAAAGACGATACATCATAATCTTCGTCTGGATGTCTACTGTTCGGAATAGGCCATCACTAAAGATTTCCACAGTGATCAGTCCTGGGCATTCCACATCCATCTGCATCCCGCGACCTTTACAAACGGTCAGTAGACTTGCGCTCAGAGGAGTCTCAAGCCAATATAAGGCCCTAGCGCCCTGTAGAAAGCGCACCATCAAAATGAAATGGGTAAAAATAACAGCACATTACCACAAACTGATAAATATCCCCAAATGGTAATAAACTATATTAGTTTGGAGATTAAATTGAAAATCGTTTGCCAATTTTAGATGTCATGGTGTGCAGACTGACTGTATTGGGAATTATACAGGGTATTTACTCACACAAGAAAAAAACGTATCCATAATATAAATGATAGGTACAGTCGGGGTAGAAAAGGGTTCGTCACCTTAAAGTCGATATTTGTTTGAACGTCAGTCATACCAACATTTCAAAAATGTCGCATTGACGTTTGTAACAGGCTAATTTAAAAGACAGTTTAACCAACTTACTGTAATTTAGTACTTATTTTATTGTCAATGATATGTTTTGCTATCGTGGACTAACAAGAAACTTCCTAAACGTGACTATCAAATATCGTTAAGTCAATAATCGTTATATTAAGTTATTGACGACTTTTATGTTAACAGATATGCGTCCAGAACTAAGATACGGCACAACGTGGTCCTCCAAATACCTCGTTCCGTTTCTTCTCCACAATTGTAGTCGCCTATGTTGCGATGACTGGAAGCACTTTTCATCAGTAAACACAGTGTGACTCCAATCGAAATTTAAGAACGTTCGGGCAAAATTTAAGCGCTCGACTTTATGAGCGCTAGTTAAAGCGACTTTTTTAGCAGGACGTCGGTGATGAAGTCCCATCGAATGCAATGTTTTCCTTATAACTCTTTAATTCTTCTTCTTACAGATACATCAAACATTTCCGCGAAATAGCTAGTTTTTGAAAAACCATTCTCCTCATATTGTCGCCTCATAAAATTCTTTTGTTCTTCGGTAAGAGTCGGGCGTCGTCCAGAATTCGTGTGGCGATGATCAATAAGATTGCCCTCTTCTGCATGTCTTCGGATCTAGAACCTTACTGTATCTCTAGTGATATTTAAATTTACAGATATTTCGCTTATATTACTGCCAGATTCATGGTTTGCAATAATTGCAGCTCTTTCATTAAGATTCAAATTTCTTGGATTCATTATGAAATGAAATACAATGCGGATTAATTATTTTTCGCAAAAATTCAACAAATATTACATTCCAATGACATAATAATACTGACAATTAAATAGAACTTTATTTTTTAAACTTTAATTACTTACTATCAAAAAGGTTTTAATCTCAAATAAATATTAAAAGTAATTGTCTAGATTCAAGTTGTTTTGATCCTTGATTTCATTACCAGTAAGCATAATTTTGTATGCAGTTATGTTGGTAGCGATTTAGTTTCAAAAGGTTATAAGTTTCTATGACTGATAAAGGAATCAATTTGAAAACTGACGAACCTTTTTCTACCCCGACTGTACATCAATGTCAATAAATGGAAATTGTAAATAAAACGACTTTTCATACTCCATCAGCTGATCGGTCATTATGAGATGAAATTCATTTAGTGTTTGAAATTCATTTTGTGGGTGTTTTCCAAACACCATGTATTTTCAAATGTGAACGGAGTTCCGAGTGCAAATAGTGTAATTTTACATGATGGCGGGAAACAACAGAATACAAATACTGGGCCTCGCATCAAGTTTCCCACAACTGTCAAATTTCTTCATTCTGATTACAACCTCATGTCAAACGTACAGAGTTCATTATCAATTGGGAACATCTGACAGATTTAGAAAGCTTAATGCAAGGCAAAAACGGGTAATAATATCTTAATTTGTACTAGCGGTCTGTCCTGGCTTCGCACGGGTGGACAAAATTCTTTAATTTTTTTCTATTATTAAATATTTTTCCGTTAGCGCCATCTAGCGCCCGGTAGAAGAACTACTTGCGGTTAACGCGTTGCTATGGTAACGTTATTGATACAATGGAAAAAGAGTTGGAAAAAGTTTAAAAGAGATATTGATAAATAAATGTTACTATAGTCTAAAAGAATATTTAAATGATAAAATAACCGTTTAAGGATATATATTAACATACATTATATACACATATATAATTCAATTGCCTACTTATAATGATTTATTTATATTTTAGTTATTATTTGGTATAAGCATTTTTAATATGCAAAATTATAATAAGACATCCTCTCCTCCCTCAATTGCTATACCCTGCTGGGTCCATAATGTTCTTTTTATAAAATGACCACCTTTGTATTCACTTTATGGTATGCAATAAAGATTGAATTGAATTGAATTGAATTGAAAAGAGCGGACAGACAAACACACAAACCACTGTGATCTTAGATTATAGATTAAGGTTAAGGTAAAGTATTTGACATCGAAACAAAAATTATTATTTAGTAATGGAAAAACCATATAAAGGAAGAGCTCCTCATACCATACAAAATGTACGCAAACTGGATATTTACGAGGGTCATTGAAAGTGCTGCGGTGAGTAGCTCTCGGCGCCCCCTAAGACCGCGGTACCCGTGTTGCAGACGCACACCCTGAACTATATAACAATTGTCGCACTAAGCGCTTTGGTTACAACTTTGTGATCCGTACCGCTGAAGAGTAAAACTCTTTGTCTGAGTCTATGTTTTTGAGGGGTCTTTAAGACTCGAGTGAATAGGTATCTTCAAGGCAAGTGCGTCACATCCTAGATCACATCGCCGCGTACCATCAGACGAGATAGTGGTCAAGTCATTCACGATAATAAAAACTAATTGCTAGATTGATGACTTTATTCTACTCCAGACTGCCGCAGCCTTTTTCCATTGCCTCTGTACGATTGTACTCCGTAAAAAATATATAGAAATGGAACATTGCTCGCCCCTTCCGTTTCCGCCCTACCGTACGGACTTACGCCAGCAACGACGGCACGTACGACCAATTTTATTTCGGTTACCAGTATTTTAATTTGTTGTTTTGAAAATTAGATTACCTTGAAAATGACTAATATTTTCTATTATCAATTTTTTTCTTGTTACAGAAATTTTTTTTCGCTAAAATTGTTATCGGTTCCTTGTCTGAATTTTCTTATACACTTTAATTCAATATACTAGGCGATGAAGTCGCTACGAATATATTGCTACGCTAGCACCATATATTGGAGCGGAGCGTAATAACTAAAAAAATTTTTTTTTTGTTTCGATGGGCATTTTTGCGAATTTCAAAATTTAACCATCTGGTCCTTAACCTGTTGATTCGATTCCACACAAAAAATATTAAAATCGGTTGAGAACACGGGAAGTTATGGCGTAACAGACATTGCGCCATTGAAGCTGATCCATGGGAGCTTCGTTCGCTTCGCTCGCTCCGCTCCAACAAACTATTAGTACCACAATATAACACTCAAATGATGCGCACATTAGCACTGAACGTTTTTAGATTGTACATGACCTTATGATAGTAATAAATCACACGAAGGTAAGTATATAAGAAAAATTCAGGCAAAAGACGTTACGTGTTTAATTCATTTATCCTTGCCTTCAAATTAAATTACAATTATTTACATCCATACATTACACATTATATATTGCCACCAAATTTATAATATAACGATTCATTAAACCAAACCTGTATCTCTCACAGTCAAATAGTCTCGAATACTCGTAGCTGAAGCACTTCTATTACAAAAATAATTTCTCATACCACATCCTCCCGACATGAGCCAATACAGAAAAGTTAATTTTTCTACGTCGAACCCTTGACTTCTGAGACTCCCATATCTTGTATTTTTTTTCCATTATTGCTTTGTTTCTTTATAAACTTCTATAATATTAATAAATCATTACAAAAGTAATGAGAAATAACTTTCTATGATATTCCTGATGGTTACCGCTAGGGGCGCTCATATAAAAATCCATAGTAATATTTTACGCGGACGATATTGAGTATCGAAGCGTAAACTCGCACTAAGGCCTCTGATACCGAAATCCCTAGGTAACCGAGGCCATGTCCCACATTGTCAAAATTTATCAAAGTACCTGACACACTGCCTCTGCGTTGCGGTACTAGAATAAAAACCGAACGTGATTGATAAAAGAACTACAATTGTTTATATATTTTATTAAATAAACTTATTTTTTTGCTTTCACTTAATTACTTGAATAAAATAATAATAATAGGAAATCAGTTTAAATAGAAAATAATATTTTAAGTTGCAGAACCGCTAAAGTTTAATAGGATATTGTACCTTTACCAAAGGACGCTCCCTTGATACAAAACTTAGATAGGACTTAAATAGCGGAACACAAGTAATGTCCCAATGTAATTTACCAAGCAAAGGGCCCATAGCAGAAGGGTTTATATAATAGCTTTATGCCGAAATCAACAAAATTAAGTAAAGTTAAAATTAATCTTAATTATGGAAACTCGTGGAACACCGACTTTAATAGTATTCGTGGAATGTGATCTGTAAAGCTATTTTGAACAAACGATCGAAGTGAATGATGAAAAGATTATAAGTTTGCGAGAAAACTTTACAAGTTTATTATTTGCACTTGCACAAAGTTAGTATAATCATTATTCTGAACACCTTAAAGCCGGCATAGTGGAAGCGAACAACAGTTCTTATCGAAAGTCAGAAGTAAAACAGCTTTTACCCCATTTCTCATTAGTTCATTGAAGAGCAGAAATGTGCTGTGATAATATTAAAAAACAAGGTTATTTAATCTATAATCTAAGATCACAGTGGTTTGTGTGTTTGTCTGTCCGCTCTTTTCCCCGCTCTTTTTCCATTGTATCAATAACGTTACCATAGCAACGCGTTAACCGCAAGTAGTTCGTCTACCGGACGCTAGATGGCGCTAACGGAAATATATTTAACAGTAAAAAAAAAATTAAGAATTTTGTCCATCCATGCGAAGCCGGGACGGGCCGCTAGTATATTTCTATGATTCCATATTATTTGACAATCTTCATCATCAATTGACAATCGACAAAGGCAAATGACACATATTATACGGCACGGCAGTTAATATAGGACAAATACTATATTATGTTATAGTACATGAATGATACAACTAGGCAATGCAGTCGCTAAGCATAAAGCTACGCTAGCACCGTATATTGGAGCGGAGCGTAACACCTAAAAAAAGCTAATTTCAAAATTCGGTCTCCGTCACAATCTGGTCCTAAACCTATTGATTCGATTCCACATAAAAAATATTAAAATCGGTTAAGAACTCGGAAAGTTATGGCGTAACAGACATTGCGCCATTGAAGCTGATCCATGGGAGCTTCGCTCGCTCCACTCCAGAAAAGAATTTAATTCACTGTCCACAAGAAATTTATATAGTATCCCTAATTAAACAAGATAGCTATTTCAAATTTTAAACGATATTTCCAAAATGATTTCTTAATAGGCTGAAACGGGCGGGTACCAGTTTGTATATTATAAAAAAGTGTGTGATTCTATAACAAGTACGGTCTTCAATAATGTGACTCAAACTGATTTTGATATAATGGCTTTTACGGAGACATTCACAACGAATGCCGTGTACGACAGCGAACTCTTTCCCTCGGGCTATGTCGTTGTTCGTAAAGACCGTGTGGGTAATACTACTTTGGGACAAAACTTGCTGGCTACGACGAATTACTTTATTGTTCGAATGATAACTGATGTCGATAGTCTGACACCGAACAAAGGACTTTTATTGCGCTTGGGAGACAAAAAGTATGAAAATTCCGTTTTGTGACGCGGCATATTTAAATGATTTAGCTTTTATTTGAAATGGCATTGGCGCACATTTTTCTCATCTCTTCAGTAATTGTAAATTAAATTTTAGCAGTTAATACAGCTGTAGATATCAAAATTGCACACAAAATTGATATAATTTTTCTTGGTGACAGTTCTAACCCAACTTTTCCATGTTATTCTTATTCATAGAAGTAACAAAATACTACACAAATAAACGTCATTAGTGAGTTAAGATTCAAATAATGATCTGCAAAGATTTATCAAAGTTTTGGAAGAATTTGATTTGGGCGATATCAACCCTAGTATTAAGATGCAGTTTTTGGTCTGCGCGACTCAAATACAGTGCAGTTGCGGCAATATTACAATGAATTTTATTAATTCTAATGGTTATATGTATGTTGGAGGTTGTAGTGAGCAACTAAAAGGTGCGTGAACGCATAGTGGTTTTTAATTGTTTTAAAATAAAAGCTATTTTGCACCGGCCTAGTTTTTTCTTTTTTCTCTTCTTTTCTAGGGTAACTAGCCCTTATTGGAATTGGCGTTAGGTCGACTTTCAGTGTGTTTATTCAGCATTAGCTGATTTAGATTAGTCTGATTTATTAAAATAATAATAATAATAAGCTTTATTGTCTTAATTGTGGTTTTAAACTGATGTTAACAAATTTAATAGGTTCCTCACAAATAACCTATTGTTAGGTATACGATATCATTAAATAGTGCACTATTGATTTTATTTAAATTTTCAATCTAACAATTCCTTTAGGTCATAAAAATTATTTTCATTTAGCCAAATATATAATTTAGTTTTAAATGCTGTATCTGAAGGAAGTTCTCTAATGTGGTTAGGTAAATTATTATAAATTTTTATAGATATCATCAAGCAGCTCTTCCTATATTTGGCTGATGTAGGAATATATTGATCCCGAAAAATTATGAAAATATATTATAACATATGCAAAAAAAAAAAGAAAGACACGTTGCATCACATAAACTTAATGCTTTTGTCGTATACTTTAGGTTATTCCGTTAGGAGCCCTGTTGAAGCTGCACGTGAAGATAATAAATGTGAAAATACAACTCATTTTTGTGGAAATAATTGACGGGGCAGACTTAAGTAGATTGTAGTAAAACCAGTTGGAAGTCCAGAGCAATACAAGATTTCTCATCAAAGATTATATACCAGCCAAATATCAATATTCAAATGGATAGAATGTTGGTTATAGACTTTTGGTGAACTGTTATGGTGGGTGGGATGGAAACCCCGTATCAAAGGCAGTGTTTCCTAATTCGACCTGTTACACGCATTCATTAAGTGACACAACACATGCGCCAACACAATTCAGATTAATTTTTAATATTGTTTTTCAGTTTGACATTTAATATTTGTTAAATTACCATTATGTACTTTCATTGAATCAAATATTATTATATGTTTCTGATTTCATTATAAGCTCACTGATGTTTGCAAATAAGCAATAAATAGATGAAAGGCTTTTTATGCTATTGATGTGTTTATTAACTCATGACGCAGTAATATTTTTAATAAACTATTTTGTATTTTCCTTTTTCACAATCTTTTACTTTTATTAACGTCGTGTTATTCACTTTCTTTCACGTTATTATTACTCTAACTAGCTTTTGAACAGCTTTTATAGTTGAACTTCCTAAATAAAAATAAACTTCTAAGCTTCACTGCTTAGATACAACTATTATTTTATGATCATAAACTAAGCATTATTATACTTTTGGTTCTTCTTAACAGTTTTATGTCATTTCTATGAGTTGAAATAAAGTGAACAAAAAACACAATAAAGACAATTTATTTAGCATCATGACATTTGTCGGAGTCGATCTTTGTATTTTCAACTAAGTTACATTGTATTTTAAGATAAAAAACCTGTTCGGAACTTACCAGGAACAATTTTGTTGCCGAATGATTAAATATAGCTTTACATTAAAGAATGTGTATACTTATTTTTAATTATATAATCAGACCTTAAACATTACAAGAGTATGAATCATTGTGTTAAGTTCCCCCGATAAGAGTGAATTTAAGAACTGTGTCAGCCAATGGGTACATTTATCTAGGACGATATGCAATGCCAAAAGCATGTCTAGCAATCCCCAGCTCCTAAACTCTGTCACAATCTCTACTACTACACAGGCTGAAATCAATGGAATTCTTAGCAAACTAGCGGCCCGTCCCGACTTCGCACGGGTGGACAAAATTCTTTAATTTTTTTCTATTATTAAATATTTTTCCGTTAGAGCCATCTAGCGTCCGGTAGACGAACTACTTCCGATTAACGCGTTGCTATGGTAACGTTATTGATACAATGGGAAAAGAGCGGACAGACAAACACTCAAACGACTGTGATCTTAGATTATAGATTCACCGTTATACCAGAATAATAAAATATAGCAAAATAATTTATTAAATAATCTTGATAGAAACCTGGCCCTTATTAATTAATTGCAATGAACCTTAATTTCGACAATATTGTTTACTATGTTCGCTAACGGCCTAGACAACTTAATATGGGAGAAATTCTCGGAAGTCATACAACTATTTACATATAGAAGTTTCCCTGAGAAACTTCAAACTTTCGGAGTATAAAGGATCAGTAAAGTTTATACCAATAGCTGCAGTTATGGAACGTGCCGGCGTCTGAAAAGGTGTCGAAACAGGAATTAATAAAAATATAAGCGCGTTTTTAGTCCAGTCCGATGCAAACTAAATGGCTGCTTGGATGTTAGCTGCCGACACGGACGTGGGCCGATACAAGGTATGTGCACGTGTATGCAATGGCCAGACTTAACTCATAAAACTGACCCGCCACAGCGAATAGAGGCTACTGTGGATGATTCATAAAAGATTAAATGCTTTTTAATCAATAGAGTATTTACAATACGTGTATTGAACATCAAAATTACGTCTGTGAAAAGTTGAGTAAATTTTTTTATGCTTTATACATATTTAACAAGATTGCGAATCGATTTGCGGTAATGACGGTATATCATGGCTATGTTGCATCGATACTAAGATATGCCATTATTTTTTGGGGAAACTCGTCTAACAAAGAAAGCATCTTTAAAGCGCAAAAAAGTGTGTTCGTGCAATTTGTAGACTTCGCCCTACCGAATCCTGTTGTCCCTACTTCAAAGAATTAAAAATTTTGACAGTACCGTGTAGGTATATACATACATAATTATATATGAAATTATTTGTTAAGTTTTCATCGAAGAGGCATAACGATAAACTGTGTCAAATACCACATAAAACTATTTTATTTGGAAATAATGTTTATGGTATTGCTCCAGTAATATACAAAAAGTTGCCAAAAGGTATAAGACAAATTGATAATTTGATGAATTATAAATTGGCACTTAAATATTTTTTGATAAATAAAGCGAAATACGTTGACCGAATATCTATGTGACCCTGACGTTTAAAGTGATTATGATTATTATGTGACATTTATTTAATATTAATATTTCTAACGTTTTTAATATTACATTATTTTGATTTTTTCGTGTATAAATCAACTTTGCACACCCTTTGGGTAAGAATACAGCATTCAAATCTTTCGATTCGACACCAATTATTGTAAAACTATATTCTGCAAATAAATAATTTGAATTTGAAAGCTACGCCTCGTCTTCAACGTAAGTCCTTGTATAGAGAAAAAACCACAAGAAAACAACAACTCGACATAAGAGCTACTTATTTCTCCTTTTCTAATTACCATATTAATACAGTTATTAGAAATTATAATGCTAGATTTTGCTATAGCAGCTTAAAATATCTTTAAATTAATCACCTTATCTAAAGAAATCATCACAAGAAAATAATCAACTTAACTCAGATGAAAGATGGGTCAATCAAGATTAACTCTTATCTCCTCGCTATTTGGGTGAGTATTCTTTAAATTTGAAGGTCATATTAATAACTCATAAGCAAATTTAAGGTCTCGGAAACTCAATTGCTTGTAATATCGTCTTCGGATGTGGTGAATAAATAAAAATCTTTGAGGCCGTTTTGTCCTACGTTTCGTAAATATTTAAAATGTCTCTTGTGTGCATCGTCTCGCCCAGACACCATTAAGTTTGCATCTAACGATACCTGTCCGTAATGTGTTTCATTTTGGTGTAATAATATCCTCTTTAGGTCGCGTCCAAAACGATCTTTATATTCACTTGAAAACACATTTGTCAAGCTTTCCTCTATTTCTTTCTTTTTTTCTTATTAAATCTTTCTTCTAATTTAAGTATAAGAAATTAACATCATCAATTTATTTATGTCCCCACTGTTGGGACACGATCATTCACTTTGGATAAATATACCGTATGGAATGCACAATGCGAATTTTCGTCACCGGCACTTTATTTTATTTATCTTTGGTAGAGCCTAAAGTACATATACCGGTTTTTAGTAGATACATACATAAAGCCTTCAAGCCTTTACCGGGCACTAGGCCGGGTAGTGGCGTGGAGGGTCCCACATTACTTACCGACGACCCGCGACGGTAACGCATTTTCCCGTGTACAAAACAGTACGAGCTACCACAAAAGACAGAGAGTACAGAAGTCAAGCTACATACAACGCGCGCTAGAGCAACGCACACATATACACCGCTCACGGATACGAAATCTCGGGCCCGCTGGGTACAGTGCGAGCGCGAGTGCCAACCGCTGAGGTCGTGTAATATTTTTGTGCAAATATGGAGCAACAAAAAAAAAGCTATTGTAACTGTACAGTCGATGGATGTCTTAATTCTTCATTAAAACTGTCAATTGTCGTTTTTTAAGCTACCAGTTGTTTCAGAGAGGTAAGTAGGTTGATGGACCATACCACCATACAGTTTTGTGGAATTCGTCAGGTCAATGGAGGAACGATTTTGCAACTTTTTCAAGAGAAATTTTTTGAACTGTGAAATCCTAAAAAGTCTTTTAAATGAGGTACAAAGTGTGACTTTTTCGATGCCTTGCAAGTGTTTTCCACTAGCTTATTGTAAACATTTGTACATAAGAATGCGAATTTATTATACACTGAAATATAATAATCGTTCATTTCGCCAATGTCGAAATCGTCGTAAAATATTTTCTGTTCTAAATCTGTAATATGTATAACTATTATATTAAAATTAGATTATTTTAATAATTAATTTTATTTCTGTTCATTGTTTCATTCTCAACAATCAGTCAAACAACTAGATGCGAGTGCTACTACCACGATAGTTTTTTATACTTTAGCCAGAGTGGACAACCCTAGCGCGACCGCCGAGAATAGGTATAAAAAACGAAGTACATACATGAGCTTGACTTCTGTACTCTCTGTCTTTTGTGAAGCTACTTTCCGTGCCTTGCGAAACTTACTTAAAGTCCACAACTATACTACGACGAGCCCACTAACCACCTATGAGCACCTCAACAATAGGATTATACATATACATGGTAAGCCATTGTGGTAACAGGATGTATACCACAAAACTTATCCTTTTGTAATTCGATAACATTATCTACCATAAACACTTATAGAATAGGTCAATCCTATTATGACAGGTCATTTAACGAAGATAAAGTAGTAAAGTCTTCGCAGCTGAATTTTATTTCTATAACCCATATTGGGAGCCTTTCGGATTCGGATCGTAACTGAAATGGCGCGGGTAAATGGAGACCAGCCTTAATCAAGATTTAGGTCTTAAATAAGAAGAATATTATTCTGAATTTAAATGGGACTTACTAAAGCTGGAATAGTTGTTAGTATTTTACTTGTCATTTTATTGATACTTTATAACCTTAATCTATAATCTAAGATCAAAAATTTGTTGTTTGTCTGTCCGCTCTTTTTCCCGCTCTTTTCCATTGTATCAATAACGTTACCATAGCAACGCGTTAACCGCAAGTAGTTCGTCTACCGGACGCTAGATGGCGCTAACGGAAAAATATTTAATAATAGAAAAAAATTAAAGAACTTTGTCCACCCGTGCGAAGCCGGGACGGGCCGCTAGTATATACTCTAAAAACACAAATTTGTAGTTTGTGTGTTTGTCTGTCCGCTCTTTTTCCATTGTATCAATAACGTTACCATAGCAACGCGTTACCGGGTCAGCTGGTAATAATAATAATAATAGCTTTTGGCAATTTTAATTGAATTTTTGTGATACACTTAGATCACCGTCGATGATTGGGGATTAATAAAATGCATAATATTAATATTCTATCAGTTTTATGAGTTATGATTAAATAAAGAACTTTTATCGTTTTAAATTCGTATCGCAAAGATTCATAAATAATCACATTCGCGTCTAAAAGAGTAATCTGTACTTCTATACTAATATTATAAAGAAGTAAAGTTTGTGTGTTTGTATATTTGTTAAATTGTAAGGGGTAATCTCGGGTACTACTGAACCGATTTTAAAAATTATTTCACCATTGGAAAGGCACATTATTGCTGAGTGTCATAGGCTAAATTGAATTCTAGAAAAAAAACTGGTTGGTTGCCTGTAAAGTCGGTATACGGGCGAAAGTTTTACGTGACAACGACTTTGAGTGGTAAAATAATTTTAATGTGAATATTCATTCGTATAGTAGGAAGAAGGATGAAATAATAGTAACAATTTAAAACATTTATTTATACAAAGAATTATATTTAAAACATTAATTTATAGGCACGCGTCCCTTCCACTTTTTATGTCTGTCTCTCTCGCTCTTAGGCGGGCTAACCATGCCCGAGTGGAAGGGACGCGTGCCTCTCACTCGCTCTCATTGTAAGCGCATAACGTGAGCGGAGCGTAACGCAGTTTCTTGAAGTGTCACCCGGCAAACCAATTTATAAGACGTTGTCACGTCAAAATTTAAAGAATTTTGTCCACCCGTGCGAAGCCGGGACGGGCCGCTAGTTTAGATATAAATATCTATAAATATATCACTCAGACGTAAGTTATGAAAACCATGCTATATTGAAACGTTTGTCCTGGTATCATCTTAGAGTAAATATCAACTGCAGCTCTCTTTTGTCAAAGGTCTTCATTTATTTATTGAAGATATTTCAAAGAGATGGGTAGTAAAATCAGGCTTTTATCACAAATGTTTGAGTTCTATTCCGTACACAATAGAACACAAAATTTTAGGAAAAATATTAGGTATATTGACTTTAGTTAAGTCACGAACCAAAGTAACTTGTAAATTGCATTTTCATACAATGCAATTTACAAGTTACTTTTTTAACGAAATCATAGCAGGTAACGCATTAGGGTAAGAAATCGTCTGCCGGGTCCATTAATATACTATAAATAAATGGAAACAAATAATTTTATTTTAGTGATTCACCTAATTAAGTCATGCCTCGCCCAACCACTGTGTGGGCAAGCAATTTCTCAAATATCTGTATTCCTGCGTCCCTATATCTAAACAGAAAACCTACGTAGTACGTGGCATTACGTGGCAAAATTTGACTCCCGATTCTAGTAATGGCGCTGGCATATGTCACTGAATAAGGAATCACTGGATAGGGCCTCTATTCTCCCGTCACACGCTCTTCGCAGAGTACCTATGTTTAACTTTTTATTTACACGTTTTGTCTTTTGTTTCTGTTTGTGAATTCTGTAATTATATTTTTTTTTATGTTGTGTGGTTTATGTTTATAATAGTGATTATTGTTGTGTATGTAATTTGTTTTTGTTTGTAAAAGTTCATTTTATGTTATTTCTGTTGTATTAATTAACGTTGTCTACTCTAGGGCCC
Organism: Calamotropha paludella; assembly: GCA_927399485.1. NCBI lineage: Eukaryota > Metazoa > Arthropoda > Insecta > Lepidoptera > Crambidae > Calamotropha > Calamotropha paludella. Next base: position 45,965,710 of record OV656803.1, read on the forward strand.
TATACAGGGCGTCCCAAACTTATGGGACATGAAGGGGAAGTACCTTAAATATCGTAGATAGTGAATTTTGCTCAAAGAAGACTTTATGTTATTTTTAAAAGTTAGTCATTCTGCATTCATAGATTTTCTAAAAATTACTTGCTTCGTCTGGGAATCGAACCAACTTAAATGTCAAAAAAAAAAATCACCCTACTTTTATGATGCCAATCGAAAGAATAGCTAAAAATAATAAATTAATGTAGTTCTAAAATTTGAAAATGGAACAGTCTGTGCGAGCGTTGAAGGCAAATTTAAAACGAAAATAATGTTGTTCTTAAATTTGAAAATGGAACAGTCTGTGCGAGCGTTTATTTTTCGGATATTGATCTGTTTAGTCTTAATTCACTTACACAAGTGTTATTGTGTTAATTTATTGCGAACATGGCATATCAAGTAAGTTTTGATCTAATGGAAGCATATTTTTTGAATGATAAAGATATCTCTAGAAGTTTGCGGTGGTATAGCGTAAAATATCCTGATAGACAATTACCGTCTCGTAAAGTTTTGAAAAGGCTTGTGAACAATTTGAAAACTCTGGGACGTTTCGATAAACGCCCAAGAGAACCACAGCAAGAAAACCGTACGATCAACGACGAAGAACTTGGTATTTTAATTTACTTTTCGGCTTTTCCGAAAGCATCGGTGAGAGAAGGAGAACATGAAATTGGAGTTTCGAAAAGCAAAATACACCGTGTATTAAAAAAACACGGTTTTAAGAGTTATGTTGAAGGACGATTGGTTCAAAAATTACTTCCGGGCGATACAGAAAGGAGAAGAAATTTCTGTCTTGATATCCAGGCACGCTTGCTCGAAAATCCAAATTTTTTGGATAATATTATTAGGACAGACGAATCTAACTTTAGCAATAACGGTATGTATAACCGCAACAATAATCGTATTTGGTCTAAAGAAAATCCCCTACGAGTCACTGAAACGAATAACCAAGTGCGTTTTTCACTCAACTGTTGGTGCGGACTTTTAAAAAACCGGGTTTTCTTAATCCATTTTTACCAAGGAACCTTGAACACGGAAAAGTATTTAGGAATACTTCAAATTTTAAGGGATAAGATAAGAAATCTTTCCGCGGCGGAGCAAGAAAACTTAATTTTCCAACAAGATGGAGCTCCGGCTCATAATAGTCGGAGAGCAGCAGATTTTCTAAATGAATGTTTTCCTACATGGATTGGTACAAATGGACCGATTAGATGGCCGGCCAGATCCCCGGACCTTACACCATTAGATTTCTTCTTTTGGGGATACGTGAAAGATATGCTATACAAAAAGCGATACGAGAACGTGGGCGAGTTGCAAACAGAATTGTGCCATATCACATCGAGTGTTCACCATAAAATGATAAGAAAATCAACAGGCAGCGGACTCATTAAAAGATTGGAGATTTGCGTAAGACAAGAGGGATCACATTTTGAGCATTTAATTAATTAATTTACAAAAAAATACCTACTTAATTGACTACGGCAGTTTCATGTATGTTTTTAATTTGATTAAAATATTAATTTCACGTTGTTCCTTTCTTTTAAAAAACCATGTAACTTAAGCATTGTTATTATTTTTTAGCTATTCTTTCGATTGGCATCATAAAAGTAGGGTGATTTTTTTTGACATTTAAGTCGGTTCGATTCCCAGACGAAGCAAGTAATTTTTAGAAAATCTATAAATGCAGAATTACTAACTTTTAAAAATAACATAAAGTCTTCTTTGAGCAAATTTCACTATCTACGATATTTAAGGTACTTCCCCTTCATGTCCCATAAGTTTGGGACGCCCTGTATATATTTATATATATGTCGGATCAAGGATCAAGGATGGCTGACATAGACATCAAAGTTTTCTGTCGGTGAACTTCCCTTTATTATCACTATCTGCCATAGTCCTGGGCGTGTATGGGCTCCCCGAGCAACGTAAATAATAGTAACAATAAAATACGATATAATATGTTGCTATCGCGCACAAAAACAGACAAGTCCTTTGGTGAGGTTGTTTCACTACTAATAACGCGACCAGACTGAGTTTGCTCTTTTTTTTTATGCTAAATTCTCCCTCCGGACACGGGGGAGGGAGGTGGTGAATCCTCTATGGATACTTCGGGCCGGCCCGATAGTTATGTCAGACTCGTACTGACTAAACACCACCTGGGATTGGCTTGAACCCGGTGAAGGTCATAAGCCGTCATCTGAGGCGACCACCCCTCTAGAGAGGGGTGGCGCAAGAGTTTGCTCTTGCAAAACGAGCTTTTTTATAGACTACCCCCCACCTAAAGGCCTTATCTAACGCCATCTAGCGACAGCGTGCGTTTCCGAGCTCGATACTTTATTTTACACCAAAAAAGAACATTAGGTGTTTTTACAGTAATACCAAAAGCAAAGCTAGATGTCACTCTAACAAATAATTTCCAACAAACTAGATGATGCTTATTTTTACAATTACAAAAAAAATCAATTGAACGAAATTAAGTCAAATTCTAATTATTTTCAAAATATACCTAACTAGATGGCAATGAGCTGTCGGTACACTCATCTCCGACAGATAATATGGTCGTTGTGTGTTTGAGTACTAAAAAAAGTTTCTTTCTTCTTCTTCTCATAAACTTTATAGCTATTTTACGATTTTTATATTTTTTATCATTTAAGGATGTTCGATTTTTATTTGTAATGAAATTATTACTAGAAAAAAATTTACTAACCTCAAGTGTAAGAAAGGATTCGATACCACATCTATCCGTTATATATAACCTTATATAACCTATTATAAGCGTCCTTGCTATCCGTTATATATAACAATATAGTAGTAAAATGCTTATAAATAACTAAAAATATTATAACTACGTAGTTGTTCCTTCTTTATCGATTGTTGGGTACTTCTAAAACTATTACATACGATGTTGTAGATAATAGTACAAAGAACACAAAGAGATAACGCTGGTGTCAGCCTAATAAATACATGAAATGGGAAAGATTCAACGGGACTGTCAAGGCCTCAGTACCTCAATTTGTGGAGTACGCAAAGATTTTTTCGGTATATACAAAAAATAATTTTTAATTTTGTACAGCAGGGAATATTTTAAATCGACCCTTTTAGTTACTGAAAACTATCAAGAGGAAAAACCTCTATATTTTATTGCATTTTCATTTTATTGTTCTATATAATACGGCCGTTATCATTTCACAAAGTTACTTGACTCCCCTCCTGAATTGGTTAGGCTTCACATGCTTACCATTTCCTAGTTCGTACGTGACGTTCACACAAACAAAACGCCATTCCTGGTTTATGAAGGCTTTGATTCTCATTTCCGTACAATTGTTTGATTTGCTTTCCTACAAAAGAAAGGGCATTGCATTTCGAAGTAAATTTGTAGAGAGTAAAAAAGTCCCTATTTCTTTTTTCAGAAATGCTGACCTAATAATATATCAATAAACGAAAGCACAGAGATATCCTTTTAAGTATAATTTCGCCAAAAGACTATGCTTTTTATAGTAATGGCAATGTTAACACCTTGAGTGCGAAACCAGGTCTAAACATCTTGTATATGTCTCGCTTACAGTGCGGCTAAGAAAAGTATAGCATTCATTGTCGTGTGGAAGTCATAACTTCAATTTGGTTCGGTGTAGGAAAAAGATGAATGTATATCTAAGATTTAATTTTAAATAGATTCCAATGGTGTACCTACCTTAATACCAGGTTTAGACACCTGGCACCGCACGGAAGCAAAAAAAGAATTTAAATTTCTTAAATGATACAGGGTCTATAAGCCTTGTGCCGCCACAATGTAAGTTTTATTACCTGGTGTATTGGCCTTGTACCGAAGGAATGGAAAGTATTGAAAAGTTACAGCCGCAGCGAACGTGTTAAAGAAAATAATATAGTTCTTTTTTTTAAAGAATATTACTTGTGTGTAGGATATTAATCCGTTTCTGTTTGAAACAAAAAACAGTAAACATGACAAGTAAAGTCATGATATTATAATTCCTGAGAAGTGCTAAATTCTCTCAGTAACTGTATCTGGCAGGATGCAAAATAATCTTACTTAATACGTTCAACACCACATTAGCTTACGCCGAAATGTAAAATTACCAGTCATATTTTAAATTAAATTCTAATATAGAGATAAAAATATATTCTGAGGTAGGCTGACATGCTGTTCATAAGATAATTATTTTGTTAAAAGATTTTGTAACATTATTGTTTTCATTTTTTATAGAAAAATACTAGAAAATATGGACTCAGCTCACAAGTGAATTCTTAGGCTTAACTAGAGGCACGTCCCGGCTTCGCACGGGTGGACAAAATTCTTTAAATTTTTTCTAATATTAAATATTTTTGCGGTTAACGCGTTGCTATGGTAACGTTATTGATGCAATGGAAAAAGAGCGGGATAAAGAGCGGACAGACAAACACACAAACCACTGTGATCTTAGATTATATACTGGCTGACCCAGCCACGCTTTGTTGTGTCTCAGTAATAGATGTCGCTGTACCGCAATGAATCGCGCTAACGTTTCGGTTCTACGACTACGCATATAGCTAGTTCTTAGCCTTCTTGAATGTTATTCTTGATCACTATGGTAACGCGTATAAAATGGAAAAAGAGCGGACAGACAAACACACAAACACTGTGATCTGAGATAATAGATTAGGGGAGAAACGAATTATCGAAAACGAAAACCTACCTTACTTGTAAGCCGAGTCGATTTTTCTAGTATTTTTCTATTCAAATAATTTATCCAATAAGATAGCATTAAAAATGAAAAAACATATAAAAATAATTGTATTCAACTAAAAATTTAATACTGAAATAAGTATTACAGACTTCTCTGTGAATGAGGATATACCTGTACATTTGTAGCCAATAAGTGATTTTCTACGCCGTTGCTAAAGCCGTGTCACGTTTCAAATAAGATTGGCTCTTACATTTATAAGGCCTCTATGTAGTTTTCTCTATCTGGTGTTTAAACTATTCTCAATTACTCCAAAATGAATTTAGATTATATTGGTCGCCATACTATGTTTCTAATTTGAGCCTCAATTATTCATTTTAAATTCATAAAACACTTGTTAAAAAATCACCTCAAGGGGGTATACAAGTATAAATGTTTTTGCAAAGCAGACCAGTCTTAGACTAAAAACTTTAAAAAGTTAACTCATAATTTGGGACCATAAACAATCACTCTATTTACAATAAATTTCACGTGTACTGTGCAATGTTGAAAAAAAGGAATTGAGTTTAAAAGGTTTTATTCGTTATAACTTTTGTTTTATTAAATTTTAATATATTATAAATTGTTTTAAAGTTCTTGCAATTTTCCATTAAAATAATTTATCTTATAAAATAGTGTTGAAAAATGCTAAAATAAAAATTATATTACTAAATGGCTGTTTCATCTTAATCGATTGTTCAAAGATTTGTAAAAATGTTTCTTTCGAATACGATAGAATGTTCCTCTCATTATGAGATAACGCTGGCTTACAGCGTTAAATAAGAAAGATCTAGGACATTTTGACGGGTGTTCACGAGGCTCGGTAGCACAATTGGGATAGCATTGGACCGGACTTATAAAGGTTGCGGGTTCGATTCCCGCCTGAGAATTCACTTGTGAGACGACTCTATTTTGCCTAGTATTTTTCTATTCAAATAAATTATCTTATAACATAGCATTGAAAAATTCCATTGTAACAATTAAGTGTTTCTGAATGAGAAAATTATGATGTGCAAAAATAAAATAAACCATAGATAAGGGTCGCGTTTTGATATCTCTTAATAAATCAACATGATTTCAGTTACAGCTTCATTGCAACCTACGAGGAAGGGGATAAAAATATAAGGTTTCATTCACCATCTCTTACATCATTCGACACCTATATACTAGTAAGTAAGTAAGTATAATTTATTTTCTCTTCACAATAAAACGCTTATGACTAAAAAATTTTACAACTTTGTGGAAGAGACTAGTCCCTGAAAAAAGTTCCTGAGGAACCTGAACTACAGGTAACTAGGCCCCACCCGCAGATAACCTTAGCTATATGAGATTACAATAATCAATGGCAAGGAAAGACTATCGCTAAATACTTTTTAATTCATTATTAAAGCCAAATTGTTACTTTAACAAGAAATCAATACTTCTATGAACTATGACTTTATACAAAAATATAACAAACAAAAAAATATATAATAAAAAAATAATAAAATAAAGACGTACTAAAGATACTTAGTTTTTAAATATAGATTTATATGTATACCCAAAATACATATAAAAGGATTGCAGGTATCCCAAGCCAGTATGTGCACGTGTGTAACCGATGTGAGTGTTTTTGCATGTTATATACGGAATGTAAGTAAGAGTGTGAGAGTGAGTTTATTTATATGTGGGTGATAGTAGAAGGGGGGGGGGGGGGGTACTGCTGCTACTCAAGGTAAGTGGGATCTGGATATACTGCCGCGAATATGATCACTAAAAAACCACGATTAAGATATCGTATCATAGATGGCGGTAGCGCAACATCGCAAATACAAAAGATGAGATCTTGTAACGCGCATACGCAATTTCTAAAAAATATCAGCTATATTTACAAATTTAACCTGCATTGGTCGGACCGTGGTCCCCGGGCCAGCATCACCTAACCCGGAGGGAGATCTTCAGTGGTCTCTTACAGCTTTACCGTTAACTCTAGACAGTGGAAAAAATAATACTTAAGATGGACACTTCCTTATAAGCGTTATTCAAAGTAAAAGAAAAAACTGTAATAGGTTTAAAATTAAATGTATTAATATTACAAAAGTATTGAGTCCATTAATTTATAAAACTTACCCCTAAATTGGGTTCTTTAGGTAGAAAAAATATGGGATACCATTTCACAAAGTATACGGTAGTAAAGAAGCGTTTTCTCATAATTTTTTTTTTAAATTTAGTAAATGTCAGACAAGCGTTTCGTTTCGAGATTTGAATTTTACATAGACATAAAAAAAGTTTATATATGCGTGCCAAGGAGGTTAAGTTGGATGATGATGAGCAAAGAGGATCGTAATGGCGAGACACCGCACCGTTACCACAACCAACCGCGTCCCCTCTCACGCCTCTAAGTCTAATATTACTAGAACCTTCAATATCAACGAACATTATGAAGCTGGGATTAGGTATATATATTTGCTATATAGGTGCTTATATCCTTTCGGAATACAGAAGAAATACCTAGCTCTGTAAAGAAGTTTCGTACTTTGAGAAAAAGTTTCAAAGATTTATAATAAAAAATTCAAGTGGTTTTAGTATATTGGAGAAGTAGGAATAGAAAAACAGGGGAAAAGGACCAAATAAATATTATGTTCGTCTTATTTTCAGGTTTTTAAGTATTTCTCAGTACCATTGTTATTGAGAAAAACTGACAAGATACTGATCTACAGATTGTGTGATGACCATAACCAATTATGCGAAAATCTTGCTTAATTTCTGCAATGCTAAATCTGCTTAGTTTCGAACTAAACAGTTTACGTAAGTAGCCGACAAAACCCGTTATTCACATGAGATATAACCTTGCCTCTGAGCTGTTTTTTATATCTAGCTTCTTTACAAATCCGGACACAAAAATACATGAATATCTACATAACTGCCTCTTTACGTTAATAAGAATAGCTTTGTGCCTCGACAGGCGGAGTAAGGGACGGATTTCGTATGTAGTACCTATTGTTGTGTACGAATGGAAAAAAAATATTTTTCCAAATTACAAATTCTGATTTGTCTTTGGCAAAGTCTTGTACAGTAAATTACACAATGATCGGGCTTTTAAATATTTTACTAATGGTTTGATTGAGAGTTCAAGCCATTAGAGATACGAATATTTAAGGCCCTCGCTGCCTTATGGGGTCGTACTATAATTTTTAATTCTATAACAACTTCTTATAGAGTGGGACAATTAGTCCGAAAGCCCACAAACATTTCTCTGGACCATTTAGTTAACTATTATTATAACCATTTGCAGTGACAGTGATTTGAATTTAATAATTTAATTTAAAGTAACTTAATAGCTTTGCGAAAATAACATTTCAACAGTTTGATAGATTATGATTCTACGGCAACCTCTTTGGAACGTAACCTTATTGGTTTATAGCTTACTAGCTAACCCGGCCACGCGTTGCTGGTATAACCCGGCCACGCGTTGCTGGTATAACCCGGCCACGCGTTGCTGGTATAACCCGGCCACGCGTTGCTGGTATAACCCGGCCACGCGCTGCTGGTATAACCGGCCACGAGTTGCTGGTATAACCCGGCCACGAATTGCTGGTATAACCCGGCCACGCGTTCCTGGTATAACCCGGCCACGCGTTGTTGGTATGATAACACGCACACAAAGTATCGTCATAATATAATTAGGATAAATCTATGAAATACACAAATTCCGTGCCTGCAATACTCTAATTTCTATCGAATTGTTCCAATATTTTAATTGTATGGTTTTGAAAAGATGTATTAATTGTATGGTTTAGCCTAACTACAGATTTCCGTTAGAACGCATAATAAAAGTTATTAAATTTGCTTTTAAAGATTAAAAGACCAAATACCTTTTCAATCTAAAGAGGCATTTGAATTTCACGTAGTAAAATTAAACGTCAACAGCTACGCCATGTCTTACGTCAGGAGACCTTACACTTACCAAGATGAAGCCGCCAGAAACTCGTCAAGGCCTTTTTTCTCTCTTTGATGAAGGTTTCATAATTTAAAACTTTTTCTTGTGCTACACATAAATTGTAGAAATAAACCAGCTTTCCGGCCGCGACTTCGTTGGTTTTCTTCATAAGAAGTAACCGATAACCATCTTATTGAGGTTCGTTTAAAAGGAGCCTTAATATTTTTCAAACTATATCCATACTAGGTTTCATCAAATTAGTTTAATGTTCCCCAGCCTATTTTTACTTATCTTAAAACGAAACCAACGAAGAGCGACAACGAATTAGTTAATTGGAAACAAAGAAAACTGATAGTGGTAAACGGACTGGAGTCAAAATTTGCTGGAATTTCGTAACACATAAACATGTTGTATAGAACGAAATTTCAACCAAATCCAGCCTATGTGAGTACCTACTAGGAAAGCATATTTGAAAATAAATCCTCTTAATAAATAAGAAAATAGGTTATAAAGCTTTATATGAAACGTCCACACTTTGAAATATAAAAATTGGTTAATACAATAGTTATTTGTTCAACTAGAGAGGAAAGTTGGTTTTTTCAAGCGAGTGCTAATTTTGAATCCCGAGTAAGCGAAGGATTCAAAGGCACGAGATGGAAATAACTTTTCTCTCGCGTGACACATACAACTTTTCACCTTAGCAGTGAGAACATTATTAGAGATATAAATGAAACAATATGAATTAAAATGAAACCATATATATTTGCAAAAACTAAGTAGGTATCCATTAAAATTTAAAATTACAGTTATTAAAAGTTACATTTTGAAAATGTATAGTTTTATTAGGAAGTGACACCGTGGAGTTTGCGATTCGATTTTGACTCGAGTCCGTTTCTATTTCTTTGGACTGTGACGAGACAATACTGTTAGTGAACGTTGGCGACTCGGTGCGGCTTCTTAGCGAATTTTCAATAGTATTTGTTTCTTTGGATGTAGAGGGGCGCGGGTTTGCATAGGGATCAGGTTTAAAGTTTATAATAGGGGTTAAAGTATGAAATTGCCGTTTTATTGCAATAGGTTCTTTGAATTGACATAGAATCTTCATGGTTTGAGGTTTTCGAATGAAACTTTTTTTAAATGGTTTCTATGATGTTCTTTTTTTAAAAAATGTAAAACATTTGAATATCGACTTTCAATTGTTTTTGTTATTCAATTTAGACAAGAAAGATGGATACTGCGAAAATTCGAGTTATTTTTGAATACGAGTTCCGACGCGGAACTAACGCGGCAGAAACAGCCCGCAATATCAATGCTGCGTTTGGAGAGGGGTCTACTAATGAACGCACCGTGCGATTTTGGTTTAAACGCTTTCGTGATGGAAATTTCGACTTAAAGAACGAGCCACGAGGAAGACCGCCCACACAGGTAAATAACGATGAATTAAGAGAGATAGTGGAAGCCGATCCTAGTCAAAGTACCCAGGAATTAGCGGCATGGTTTAACGTTACCTTACCCACAATATTGACTCACTTGCGTCAAATCAATAAAATAAAAAAATACGAAAAATGGGTGCCTCATGATTTGACTGATCTGCAGAAAGAAACGCGTGTTGAAACTTGTGTTGCCTTGTTGAACCGGTACAGAAATGAAGGAATATTGGATCGAATTGTAACATGTGATGAAAAGTGGATTCTTTATGATAACCGGAAAAGAAAAATGCAATGGCTGACCCCAGGTCAAATGCCACAACAGTGTCCTAAAGCAAAACTTACCAATAAAAAGGTAATGGTAACTGTTTGGTGGTCTCAGCATGGTGTTATTCACTATAGTTTTCTCCGATCTGGTCAAGCAATAACGGCAGATGTCTATTGTGCCGAACTCCGAACCATGTTGACAAAACTAGCAGTAAAACAGCCCCGACTCATGAATCGATCTTCACCATTATTGCTCCACGACAACGCGAGACCTCACACAGCACGAGAAACCATTTTGACCCTTCAGGAACTGCAGTTAGAAACCATTCGTCATCCTCCGTATTCACCAGACCTTGCTCCAACGGACTACCATTTTTTTCGTGATTTGGACAATTATCTACGTGACAAGAAGTTTTCTTCCCAGGAGGCAGTACAAAATGCTTTCACACAGTTTGTGCAGTCTAGATCGTCGGAATTCTATCGCAAAGGCATTAATGACCTTCCCATTAGATGGCAGCAATGTATAGATAATAATGGCAACTATTTTGATTAAATAAATTTGTTAAAAATTTAAAAAATAAACAATATAGATTTTCAGTACAAATCGGCAATTTCATACTTTAACCCCTAATACTTTGTATTATGCGTTTACAGGTTTTAGACTTATTTTCGATCGAATCTTCAATATATCCTTCCGCGACCGTGTTTGACTTCCAGCCACCATGACGTTTTAATGTTGTGAGGTTTGCTCCTGAATCAGCCAAAAGCGTGGCCGAAGTTCGCCTAAAGCAATGTCCAGTGTAAAGGTGAGGCTCTTGTAATTTAAAAAAATTGGCTATTTGTTGTGGTGTCCCGCCTATTTTATTGATTCCTATAGGCTGTTTTGAACACTTGTCATTACGATACTGCAAGAAAAATCGATCTGTTTTCGTATTATCAGGTCGTAATGCCTTATATTTCTCGACAATTTTGACATATTCGTAGCGAATAACAAAGGACCTGTCAATGTTTGTCTTTGTGTTGGGTAGGTTGACTAAAAGCAGTTTGTCAGAATGTTTTTCAATGGCATTAACAGTCAGATTTAACAGTTCGTTCGAGCGGCAAGCTCCATTTATTCCAATAATAAGGATAGCCTGTAATAAATAAACATAATATTATTTATGTAAAATGTTAGTAATTAAAATGTATAACAAACAAAACCTAGTATTTAGCCACTTTCTTTAAATAAGTAACTCGTATTTAGTAAATATTAGCGAAAATGGTTAGCGTACGTGCACATATATTACTAATTAAGTATAGACATATAGGTAGTAACTTACTTTTGCAGCGAGAAAATTGCAGTTCGCAGCTTTATTAAGAAATTTTTCAATATTATATATTAAAAAATTTTTGGACTTTTTCGATTTGTGTCCTACTGACTTTCTTTTCAAAAATGCAATAAGTTTGGGATAAGTTTCAATATGAACATTATGTTTTGTCTTTATTGTAGCTTTTAACATCGAATACATACTCCATATTGTAGGTGATTGTTTCGTTTGTGATAATTCAATAAAGTACGACAATATTACATTCTCCGAGAAAGTGTTCGCGTCCTTTTCAAGTCTCCATTTATTGAAAACATCATAGGTTTTTAGATATCTATCACATGATTTCTGAGGAAGAAAACTGAATTCAGCATTCAACACTTGTTGTTTTAATTCTACAGGTGTTAAGTTACTGTTTTCGTCACTAGACTCACTCATATTTTATGAATTTGTGATATGCAACACTAATTTATTGTAAGTTGTTATCTACCGAAAAACAAAAGAAGCAGAAAAAAAAATGATTTTTGTTTCCCGGTATTTTTTTAAAGTTACGTTCTGAAACTGTATCCGTAGTATTCTGTTGTACCATAAAGATTTTTAAAACTATAAATTATTTGTGTATTATTTTGTAAAACATATTCTTTATTTTTTTCTTTACTTTAGTGTATTCATTTCATTTTATAATTCAATTATATATTTAATTACAACGTTACCGAATAATTTTCATTTTAAAGGTTTATTAGTTTCCGAACGACTTATTTTTTGACATTTAATAAATCGAATTTCGAATGACGTGTTTCGTACATAATGATAATTCGCAGCATTCTAAATTCAAATCAATTTTCCTCACTCAGTGAGGGAAAACGCATTTCCATCACTCTTTTTAAGCAGGGAACACAGTATGTTTGAGCTGCTAAGGTGAAAAAGATTATTGTTTCACTTTTGTAAGGAAATCCACAAAATGCCGAAGTTTTATACCTTTGAACAAAATTTTATCGATCCACCCAGAGGTTTCGGATGGGCACTGATCCAACAGTCAGACAACCGATCTTTTATATTTGCATGAGATTTTTTTAAGACTATCGCGAATGAAAATCAAAGATATCATAAACTTTTTTGATGATTATGATATGCTTTATGAATTCACTTATGATTTGTGAAATTCATTTATTTTATCGGAGCAGAGCGAGCGAAGATCCCATGGATCAGCTTCAATGGCGCAATGTCTGTTACGCCATAACTTCCCCGAATTCTTAACCAATTTTTATATTTTGTGTGGAGTCGAATCAACAGGGCCAGGACCAGATGGTGAGGGATTTTGAAATTCACAGAAAATAAAAAAGTTATGCACAAAAAACATTGGCTCTATGGGATTTCCCATTGAAAAAAAGCGTGCGCTTTTTGAAAGTTTTCATTCTTATGGAATTTTAAAATTTACAAATCATTGAATATTTTTTTTTTAGTATTACACTCCGCTCTAGTATAAGAAGCTTTATGCTTAGCTACTGCATCGCCTAGTATACTATACCTACAGGCCGAATGGAGAAGTTTACAAATCTACAAAAATACTTCGCACGAAGACATTTCCTGTCTAGATACCACGATAAAATAGACGGTGAATGATGTGTCTGATGCAGACTGGAAAAATGTTCCGTAAAACTTTACCATTAATGCAACTTTGTACCTTAAATATACTGACAGGAAAATACCTTAGATATACTGATAATTTCTTTTTGTTTCACGAATCGTAACATTACTTTAAATTTGTTATTGGTAATCAGTTAAAACGTAAATATTTCAGATTCCAAAACATGTTTTTGAAGTTATACTTCTTCAGGCGCGTTATGAAAAAATGTTGAGAGTGAAATTTTACGATGCGCGCGCATCACTGCAACACAAAAGTTACAGTGTGAAGTTGGCCGCAAAAGCGACATAGAATAAACCAGCAGGATTAAGTTGGCCACTAATTATAAATGTGTCGGTGTGTGTGTGATTTTAAATTATATATGGCAGTTAAAAGTAATTTATATAAAATTATAATAACAATTTTATATTATATAATAACAATATAATAATTTTATTTAAAAGAGGTTTTTATTTTATAAACTTTTTTAAGTGAGTTTATTGAGTTTAGTTATTCGACAGTTAACCGTCGGTATGTATTCTTTTTATTTGTTTATAATATAAATTATTATTATTTTCACTTACTATTGGTTAAACAGTTTATTTTAATGGTTTTTGATATATTACTTGATTCTGTATACAGATATATAGGAAATCTGATCTTTTGACGCTTCTTACTGATCACTACATAAATTTTAAATTTATCTTTCTGTTCACATACAAAGAATACGAGCACACGGGGGGAAATTTAGTTATCTTTGTTTAGTAACAATAAAGAAGTATAACTTTTTAAGTGCCTACATAAGTACACGCAACGGTTTTTTTTTTTTTGTTAATTTTTCTTTATGTTTTGTCGTGATATTAGTAAGAGTTCTTCCAATTTTAACTACCAAAAGTGTATTCTAATATATGGCAGAGACATGTCCACTGCAGCAAGCGGGGAGTCGCGGTTCATTGGCCGTTAATGGTAGCCCAGGCAATGACGCTCAAACGGGTAAGGGAGCCGATGCATTCAAATAATTTAAAACCATCCAATACTGTATTTTTTTTATGTCAAAGAAGTTGTTTGGTCACTTATAATAAATTTAACAGATCATCATCGAACTAAACGCTAGAAATTAGAACTGAATCCCATCAATATTAAAAAAATCTGTAATAAAAATTGCATTACAAAAATAGAGCTTTTTGCTTTTCGTAAAATGAACCTACTTTATCTGAAATTTACAAACTATAGATAAATATCTTTACATATAAATAAAATTAAAGTGTCTGTTTGTAATATTGAAATAACCGTTTTTTTACTACATGCATATGAATATATATACGGTACATACACCAAAATAACATTTTTAACAATTTTTGTCTGTCTGTCTGTATGTTCCGGCTAATCTCTGATATGGCTGGACCGATTTCAACGGGACTTTTATAGGCAGGTAGCTGAGTAACAAGTAGTTACTTAGGCTACATTTATTTTAGAAAATTTCTTTTATTTTAGAAAAATAAAGTAATGTTGCAATGTTCCACGCGGACGAAGTCGCGGGCGGCCGCTAGTATTTAATAATATTTTTGAGTGTGTGAATCTTTTATTAGCTTTTTAAGTATTATAGCATGTAATTATACACCATTGTAAGCTGATGATTCGCCGAAAAGTAAAAAATTTATAAAAGTGGAATCCACACCTAAGTTTTTCCAAATAAGAGGTCCATAATGTTTAGAGAATTTCAACCCCCCCTTAATCGTTTTGTGTGAGTACCATAACAGCTAATTAGAACACCTAAAGATAAGAAATCTATACTAATATTATAAAGCTGCAGAGTTTGTTTGTTTATTTGAACGTGCTAATCTCTGGAACTACTGGTCCGATTTGAATGATTCTTTCAGTGTTGGGTAGTCCATTTATCGAGCAAGGCTATAGGCTAATTTTTTTTTCAAAATTATGGATCCGTAATAAAATTGCTATTTTGTAACACAAGGTGTAAAATCGAAAACCTATTTTTGCGTGCGCTGCAAAAACTATTGACAATAGAACAAAATAATGTACTACGGTTTTGTAGATCCCATTAAGACCTACAAAAAAGTCCGCCAGAACATATATCTAGCTATCATGGTTTAATCACAATAACCGATTTTGTGTTCAAAATAATTATTAAATCGTCTGAAGAAAAAAAAACTACGTTAAATATGTATCGTAATATTAATCTTTATCGAAATTAAGCATTACGTTATCAAGAGTATTTATGTAGAAGTAAAATACTTTTTGTTTCATCACAATCGGATATTTCGTTTAAAAGTTATCACGTGTGTAATATGTTAAGAGTTGGTACCTATTAATGAGTAATGGGCCATAGAGTTTTTTATCAACATAAAATCCTGTAATAATCTTTTTCGAAATATATTTGTTGATGATTGTAAGTATAAGATCTTTGAAGAGTATAATAAATACATTTCTAAAATAACTCTGCTAAGGAAATCCACGCGCGCTTGATGCAAGCAAGACAAGACGCATGAAAGTGTCGGGATCTCATTGTTATCTACACTAATATTATAAGGAGGAAAGATTTGTATTTTTGTATGTTTGAAATAAACTCAAAAACTACTAAGCCGATTTTAAAAATTCTTTCACCATTGGAAAGCTACATTCACGCTGAGTAACATAGGCTTACTTATATTTAATGCTAGAAAAATTTAAAGAATTTTGTCCACCCGTGCGAAGCCGGGACGGGCCGCTAGTGAAATTATAAAACTAACTGTATATTTGCATTTCGATAAAAATACGCAAAATTCTGAAAACCAAAAGCTCAACTATTGTTAATTATGTTAAAAATAACAGTAGTTTGACTTGATTGATGATTATTACGTCGAAACATGGTTTCAACTCATCCAACTGGAACACCGATCAAATATTCAGCAGACACCGATTCGTTTGGTAAATTCACAGAAAAAAACACTTTACAAACAGGAGACAGAGTATCTATCGACCTTTGTTGATTTTGTTTTGAATTCGCAGCGGAAAAGTGTCAATGATTCACACCGTAAAAGGTTGTGAAGTAAGTTGGCTCATGTGAATCAAATGGTATACGATAAATTCGTCACTGATCTTAAAAACAGGAAACGAACATGATCCAGTGAAAACACAAAAACTCAATAATTTCAGCAATCAACAAATCTATAGTCTAAGATCACAGTGGTTTGTGTATTTGTCTGTAGGCTCTTTTTCCCGCTCATTTGCATTGTATCAATAACGTTACCATAGCAACGCGTTAACCGCAAGTAGTTCGTCTACTGGACGCTAGATGGCGCTAACAGAAAATATTTAATAATAGAAAATTTTTTACGAATTTTGTGCACCCGTGCGAAGTCGGGATTGGCCGCTAGTTAAATAGAATAAACATATTACAGCCCTCAAGTCTAATCAAAATCACCCTTCATATTCTGAAAAAAAAAACATATTGGAAAACCTATCACAATTTATTTAACCTATTATCGATGCAAGTACACAAAACAGTGGCTTTTGCAGGCAGTTTTCTGTATGGGCGATCAATTGCTGGAATAATATACCTCCATCACTAAGACAAATCACATCCAGATTGATTTTAAAAATCGCCTAAAAATATTAATTATGGAAATGCAAAAATCAGGTTTAGGCGTAGTCGTCTGATGCACTTCAGCACTTACTAATTACTTGTATATACTTTAAATAATTCAATATATTTAATGGAAATATCACGATTCGCATTATTTTTTTAATAATATGTGCAATAATTATGTTTTCATATTTTTATCACCTATTATTTAATTATTCTATTTTAATTTCATGATTTAATCTATTTTCTCATTAATTCATTTTCATATGTTACAATCATATTATTTATTTGTTATAATATAATGGTTATTGTATAAATTTTCACGTTCGCGCTGTTACATGTAGACTCGTGCGTCCTCTGGGTAGGAGCTGAAAATCAGTGCTTTGCTCTCAGAGCAAAGGTATCGCTGAACTCTTTCCTTTTGCGTCGTTGCGGCACGCACGCTTAAATTTAAAATAATATATATGTTCAGATTAAATGTTGTGAACGTGTGTGTGTTTTATGATGCAAATGAACTAATTATCTTTCTATTTCAAACTGCCAAATCGCCGGAAATAATTTAATCTAAAATGGTTACCCGTTGTAACCAATTAGTCATTTGTAATGGTTACCAATAAACGTTCTTATATATTAACTAGCTGACCCGGTAACGCGTCGCTATGGTTACGCGTATACAATGGAAAAAGAGCGGAAAGACACACACACAAACAACAAATTTGTGTTATTAGATTTATAGATTTATTTTGTAAATACATACTCACATTTTACCTTACAATAAATCAAATATAACCTACAATACATATATACAACATTAAGATTATATAATATCGGTGCTGAAAAACACTGAGTGATTAATAACAGTTATCTTTATTGCATTCAGATTAACTCAGAAGAGTAAAATTTGTATCTGTTTGGGTTTCGGGTATCCATAGCAACCTAGTATTGTATACCTTGTCTCAAACCAATTTAATAAAAATGTAAACAAACCAGTTTCATTGAAAATACTCACACTTTCGGCCACTAAATGGATATAAAAACACATTCATAAGTAATAAGAAGGTTTCAACATGTATCTCACTAGTTTCTTTCAAAGATCATAGTTTGTTTAACATATTTAAAATTAATTTGAAAAACTTAAGACGAAAAGTGACATTATTAATCCAATGAAAAAAATTGTCTAATCTGTGTTCGCATAGTGTTTGACCGTAAAAGAGTATCTCTCAATTCATTGATTACTTCAATTGAATCGATTATGAATCGAAGACGCATAGGTAATGTAATGAATAGGTAATTAGTCATGGATATATGGTAAAGATAAATACGTGATAATTATATCTGTGAGTCATGATAACTGATGATAATAAGGCGATCCGAACAACGAATTCGTCAGTGTTGGCAAACAGCTGTCGGGACGTAATTCTCAGCTTCTTGTCATGTTATTGGAGATAAAATATCATTTGTTGGCTTTACTGCTAAAAATATCACAAAAAAATCAAATATTTCAAAAAATATAGTCTCGGGTAAGTTTGGTTGCCTAACTATGTTACCTTAGTTAAAATTATTCTAGTGAGAGTTAAAGCAATAGTTATATAGTTTCACAATTTTTATAAATCCTAGGTAGGCCTAAAAATTTACCGGTTTTTTTTAAATTGATAATTACCGGTTTTTCATTTAAAATAATAATAACGTTAGTCATAATCATAAGTAGTGAGACCGTTTTTTGTATATTCGGTACGGATGATTAATCAACTACCTGCGGATTTCTTTGACATCATTGAAGTCGTAAACTAAAGAATCACTTTCATAAAACGTTGGAATGCACCTAGTATACATTTGGAAATATATATTTTAGTGTGACTGTGACAAATTATTGTCAGTAATGCAATCCTTACAATTACAATAATTATATGTTAAACTGAAACAACAACCAATCGAATCAAACCACTGTAAACTTAACCTGACCTTCGTTTGAAATTTATTTGATAAATTTAACTCCATAAAATTACAAACAATCAGAACAGTTAAGTCTTAAAATTAGTTATCAATATCGATATCGACAAGCTGCCATTCGATATCAATGCATGCAAATAAATAGTATGTTTTATGTGTTTTACTGTTTTTATGTACCTATTGTAGTTAAATGTTTATCGTAATTAAATACTTATTGTTATAATGTATATTTTAGATATGGTGCTTTGAGAAGTTCCCATTATCTCCGCAGTTTTTTTTTTTATTACATCAGACTTATATGGATAAGTTGTCGTCGATTTTTCAACAAACTTGTAAATATTCAGTGTTATGGTCTTTTCATTTGCTGTCAACCGACTAGGTCTCGGTCGTATTTTCATAGGCGAAGACAAAAACGAAGAAGAGGATGACGGACCAGGGTTATCCGTGTTCAATGCTTAAAATAAAGATAAATCATTTAAACATCTGTTCTCATTTGAATTATTTTTGAATATGCGGAATGGGCTTTTTAGTTTTGCTATAATTTTCTTTCTTTTACACATATTCTACATTTTGTAAGGGAAAAAATACCTCCAGTGACCCCTTAAGTGGCGGCCATCGAATTACTTTCAAATGAGATGAAGTTTACGTAGGTACATAAAAGTGATATTACAGTTACATACCTTGTACAACAAATATAAATCGGAATTGATCTCAAAGTCCAGTTATCGTAGCAAAATGTCGTTGCTCCAGAAAAAACACGATCCAAGTCACAATGTAAATCAGTTAAAGGAGCCTTTCTTTCTTCCATATAAGTTAGGCTAAATAGGTACCTAAGATTCAAAGATACCAAAAATAGCTAAAAAATTGTATATTCCGAAAAAAATACTTATTTATTTTTAAATACATTTATACCACTAAAAAAAATCATTCAAAAATATATATTACTTGCAACAATTGTTTTTTTAGCTGGCAAGCACAATTGTTTTGAGTTTGAAGCATTTTGTAGCTTAAAGTTATATAAACATTTTTCGATATTCAGTCTTAAACATAAAATGTATACAAGTTTATCAGCAACACTGCATTATGAATTCTTCTGTTTTTAATATATACAGTAGGATCAAGAGCGAAAATAGATATTTCTTGCTATTGCGAATCATTCTAAGCGTTTAGTTATTTTATCAGCCTACGGACTTTACTAAAATACCATGTTCCAGAGCCGCGAGAAACTTGTTAAAATCTAACCGACTGTCACACACAAGTGCCATATTAGCGTTTCGTTCTACGCAGTTGTGATTTTGTGTATAATTAATTGTATTTTATTAACTTTATAAAAATCTGATTTATGGGTATATAATATATGAAATAAGTGTTTGTACATTATTATGAATATTTTCAAATAACTTGTACCAAGGTACATTTTTGGCCCGAAAAGAAAGGTCTCCTTTGTCTATTGAAATGAAACACTTACAGATAATAAACGCGTTATTTATTTACACAACAAAGTCGAGTTCAGAGTCCGTGGTTTAATTTTAGGTGGTTTATTTAGTTTCCCGAAGTTTCAACACCTTTGCAGGTGCCGTGGTTGCGGGGTGACTAATTGTTTCTTTGTGTGAAAATAAATAACGCGTTTATTTATCCATAAGTGTTTCATTTCAATGAGTTATACGCGTCAAAACCTAAGAAGTCAATTTTAAATTTGTCTTACTTTAATACTAAATATATTTATTTATTTAAAAATCTAGCTAGATACCGTTTTTCTTCAAAGATTGATTTCTTATGTGAAATTTAAAAAGATATAAGTCAATTTTATTCGGTTCAATCTAAGCATTTCATTTTTCTATAATCACGAAGAACAGCACCATCTTTCGAGACTTGAGAACAAATGCCCATTATCCGACACTCGGAATAAAAACAAACTACGGTAACGCGAAGCTCCAACATAATAGTGTTCAATTAATCTAATCGAAGCAATCAATTAATTAATCGAATCATAAATGGTTTTACTTTTACCACATCACTCAGTAGTCTATGGTCGCAAAAATGGCGTCTTTGTTTACATTTTTATTAAATTGGTTTGAGACAGGGTATAATTTAATTATGTGGAATTAAAAAAACCAGTAATATAATGATAACATTTATTTATCAACGCGAGCATTTTTGAAATATTAACAGCTATAGACTTAGCTTCGTAAGTCTTAAGTCGGTTTCGTTCTGGTAAACTTAGGCAGGCATAGCGAGAAACCGCAAGAAACTTAGGAAAGGCTGTTTTGCTTTAGATAAATTTCAGTTAAATAGGACAAATTTTTCCACTATACAACATAATTGTTTAAGAAAGTTACGAGATGAACATTATAAATTTTTGGCTATTAAATAAACAAAACAATGAAGAAAAACTTTATTCTGAAATAAAATAAACTAATATATAATAAGTGTAGTTTCTAATCTTTTAATCTATAATCTAAGATCACAGTGGTTTGTGTGTTTGCCTGTCCGCTCTTTTTCCCGCTCTTTTTCCCTCTCTTTTTCCAGTGTATCAATAACGTTACCATGGCAACGCGTTATTCGCAAGTAGTTCGTCTACCGGACGCTAGATGGCACTAACGGAAAAATATTTAATAATAGAAAAAAAACTATGTGTATTAACATTTTTAACAAATTTCCTAATGAATTTAAAAATATTAATAATATTACGTTATTTATAAATAAACTAAATCAATGGATGAAATATCACAATTATTATAGTTTAAAAGATTTTTTTGATGATAAAATTTGACCTTTATTATTATTATATTATTAGACAATACAATATAATATAATTATTCGTGACTTATTGACAAAATATGTTATTTAATTTTTGGTAATGTTATTTAGTTTCTTGATTGAATAAATGTCCTCTAGTATTTTTGCTCTACTCGAAAAGAGTAATTAAGTTGTAAGTACTAAGCTAGTACTAATACCTTAAGATGTACACTTAATTTGCAACTAAATAAATTGAATTTAAAGAATTTTGTCCACCTGTGCGAAGCCGGGACGGGCCGCTAGTTGTATTATATTATTAATGTGGATAAATCACTTATAATAAATATACACTAGGCTAAGAAAATTGTACCTACGCACGGTAATTTTTGCCATATATTACGCCTTCATGAAATTTTCTACGTTTAAAAGTAAGTACAAAACTCTTCAGAGAACGTTATTGCAAATTTTATAAAAGTTATACACATAAAAAATCATAAGCACCTGCCTCACGGTTCAAAACTTTATTAGGTAAAAATCAGAAACTGAAACATAAAAAGGTTTATTTTTCTCTTAAATAGACGTTCTCTATAGCTGTCATTTAGGTGTAAAAAAGAACTTTCTTATGTAAATAATATAATTAGAAGTATTTGAAATACCTTAAGTTTAAAAAAATCTTTCAAAAAATAGTAGCGTAACTTTATCAAATCTAAATAGGTATTTTTAGGATTCCGCACCTCGTAAGGAATAAACGGAACCCTTATAGGATCACTTTGTTGTCCGTCCGTCTGTCTGTCTGTCAAGACCTGTTTTTCTCAGGAACGCGTGGAGGTATCAAGCTGATATTTATATCAAATACTCAGGGCTTCTGTCTCTTGGAGCTGTCAAAAAATCAAACTTCTAAGCCAACGCAATCAAAAGATACAGCCATTTATGCCGCAAATTCCGCAAATTTTCGACACTCGCAAGGGAATCAAAACAGGGTACTTCCCGTGAACTCAGGATCTTGAAATTTGGTACGAAGCATCGTCTTATAGCACAGATAGACGCAAAATTGCGAAAAACGTAAATTTTTAGCTAAAATAAATATATTTTTAATGATTGACTTTTACTTATATACCTACAGGTTCGTACGTAACCCTCGGTGTGCGAGTCCGACTCGCACTTGGCCGGTTTTTTTTTTCTAAGGGAAAGATAAAAATGTTTATTGTAAATATTTGGTTTCTATTTCTTTTTATATGAGTATGATATCTTTACAAATACTCTCAACATCTATGCATATCATACATGTCATTACATCTCCATAAGTAACATGCGCCCCCACGTTTTGAGTGGCCCCTCGCTTGGCCCCGCCGGGTTATTTTATTCTTTTTTGGTCACTGAAAAACATGAGATTTTTAGATTTTTAAATCTAGTATTATTTTTTATTTATATTAGGGATAGTACACAGCACAAATAGCATTGCTTATAACAATTTTTACATTTAAAGTAGGCCAATTACGACTTTCCAACTATTTACAAATTCGGGCTCGAAATATTGAAGATATTACCATAACGAAGTAAAAACTTTAGTACAGATAACATTCCAAATCACAAAAACTTTAATGAAAACAAAACCAAGTAAGAAAAAAAAAGTATTGATACCCAAGGGAAGCCTTACTCGGATAATAATATTATTTCACTATTAAATTACATACATATTATATAGTAATACTACAATACATACATACAACTTCAGGTTATATAGATAATGAGCAATATGAAATAAATAAACGTATATTGTGTATAAATGATACCACGGGCGTAGCCAGGGGGAGGGTTTTGGGGGTTCAAACCCCCCCCCGAAATGTTAAGATATCAACATCAATAATATCAAAATAAGGAGAGGCCAACGGCATAACTTATTTTATTACTTATTATTACACTAGTAATGTATTTTGGATTAGCCCTTTACCACCCGCTGCTGCCCGTCGTCATTTAGGGCGTACGCTATACCTTGCGCAGGCACACGCGCCAGCAGGCGTCTGCTCCGGGCCTCCGGCGTCCGACGCGGGCCTGGGACATTATCTGATGTGTTACCTTTAAATTTTTTCGGTCAGTTCTATAACAGAAGACGCAATTTTTATGTATTCGGCAGTCCTACCCGAAAGAATTACATTCAGTCAAAAATGTATCGGGAATGGAGGATTTATTTATGGTTCCAAATTCAATTTTTTGTTGTTGTTAGATTGGCATCGCTGTTTTCCATTTTGGCGCGGAGTTTGAGTTGCATCTGTTATTAATATAAAATACAGTGCTGTTTTTAGTTATATCACATCTAGTGTGTTTGTCTTAAATTTTGCATCGCCAATGGAATTTCGCATTCGGTGTTACTGAAAATGTTACAGAAGGCTTACGGTGAATCGACTTTATCAAAAATTCGTGCTTATGAGTGGTACAAAGCGTTCAAAAGCGATCGAGATGTGATAAAAGATTTGCCTCGTTCTGGTAGGCCATCAACGTCTGCAACTGAAGTTAACATTGCAAAAGTGAAGGAAATAATGACTGAAAACCCTCATTTAACTTTAAGAGAGATAGCCGCCGAACTTCTTGAATCTCACAAGTCTATCCGTACCATTTTAACTAATCATTTGGCTATGAAACATGTTACCGTTCGGCTAGTCCCAAAGACCTGAATTTTCTCTAAAAACTCAATCGCATGAGTGTCGCTGAAGACATGGTAGAACGCGTCAATTCCAACTCAACATTCATGAAACGCATTGTTACTGTTGACGAAACGTGTGTTTACGAGTTTGACATGCAAACTAGTCGACAAACTTCGGAGTAGTGCCTTCCAACTAAACCGAAACCGAAAAAACCACGCCAAAGTCGATCAAAAGTCAAAGACATGTCAAAGAAAACAGTCACTTTGACAGTCGCGGTGTTGTGCACTCGGAATTCTTGCCGGAAGGTCAAATGGTGAATAAAGAATATTATTTAAGCGTTATGCGGCATTTAAGACAGCAAATTCCACGAAAAAGGCCAGATTTGTGAAAAGAAAATTCTTGGATTTTGCACCACGATAATGCGCCTTCGCACAAGGCCATCATTGTGAACGAATTTTTGACCAAACACTCAACATATACCATCGAGCAACCACCATATTCAACAGATATGGCTCCAGCTGACTTCTTTCTTTTCCTAAACTCAAATTACCAATTCGTGGCACCCGTTTTCAATCGGTAGAAGACATAAAGGAGAATTCGCGGCGAGAACTGAATTCAATTTTGGAAACAGCGTTTAAAAAATGTTTTTTCATGATTGGATTATTCGTTGGAGTAAGTGTATCGTTACTGAAGGAGCATACTTTGAAGGTGATAAAATAAATTTGGATGATTGATTTGGATTGATGATTATTGATCTTTTCCCGGTACTGTCTTGACATAGTAGTACATCTGTCGTCAAAGCAGAACTTGAAGTATGGAAAGCAGCTATGACTATCACCTCCCCTACTCCAAAATCTGCTTTGGGTGCGATCAAAAATTATGTCCAAATATTAACACGTTGTTACGAATATTGGCTATCATACCTGTTTCCACTGCTACACCAGAAAGGACTTTTTCAAGCCTACGAAGACTTTAAAACTACTTGCGGAACACAACGAGTGAATACAGACTGAACGGCTTGGCTCTCATGAATATTCACTATGGGATAGAAATTGATGCGAATGAAGTAGTGGATATATTTAAAAAGAAAAACAGAAGATTAATTCTGTAGGACATATGTAGTCAAATGAACTTTCTGTTTCTTTTTTTTACATATTTCATATTTTTCATATAATATAAAGGTTGCACTTACTTTCATATAATATAAAGGCATGCACTTTCAGTAGTTTTATTTTATTGAACCCCCCCCGAAACTAAAACCTGGCTACGCCCGTGAATGATACTATAGATACCTAGTACTAAAAAAGTATGAGGAAAACAATAAAAAGGATAAACACTGGACCTGATTCTCGTACTCACCACCTTCATCCATATCAGTAATAGTTATTTTAATTAGTTGTCACTGCCATTTAGGTCATAATATAAGTTGTCTTCTATTGTTTTGAAATATTTTTTGTGAAAGATATCTTTTGTTTATGGTAAATAGAATAACACAAACCCCTCACACATAAGGTTGATGTAAAAAGTAATTAATGATACTAGATGTCTTCCACACACTTCCCGTAGATCACAAAATAGGCAAAAAATTTTTTCAAATAATGATTTTTATTACAATCTCAAACCCGCCTGCGAAGTGGAAATCACGGCAAAACTTTCCATCTCAAAAACAGATCAAACCCTCTATTTTTGGTGGAAACTTCTGTCCTGCAGTGGAAATCTTACGGCTGAGTTATAAAAGACCAGTAACTTTTGCATGAAAAATGTTCTGTTTTGATAGTACGGTATTCTCAATGACACGCAATGTAATTACGCATTTTTGAGTACATTTTGATTACGTACTGTTATACGACGTGTCGAAGTTAGGCTTTTAAAACAACTTTCAACTAATTTCACCTTTATAATTAATTATTTTGAATTGTAGGGCAAGTGGTACAGAGGACGGCTCGAGCTAGACTGATTCAATGCCTTGTGTGTGGAACCATCGTCACATACCCAAATGCATGGTCAGCAGAAAGGTCCTCAATTCCCGATACATGGTTCATATATAACAGTACGTATCGTAGTGTTTATTACAGATATGATGTTGTATGTTCTTAAAAGTGAAAAAAAAACGGATTCATTCCAATTCCTTTCTTCTTTTGCTCTTATTTTTTTTCTTTTAAAATTTACTGAAATATCTTTATTTTCTCGAATTGTAAATCTTTATCTATATATATAAAAATGAAACCCGTTTTCCGTTGTCACGACATAACATGAAAACGGCTTGACCGATTTGGCTGATTTTTTTTTGTAGTTTTCTAATACTCTGTACAAGGTTCTTACGGAAAAAAATATAAAGAAAATCTCTCAGAAAGATTGAAAAATATAACGTAACGAATGTCAACGTCATTCAATTTAAAACAAAAAATCTGTGGTAATCTGTGACACCACATCGATAACCGCGCTGACAAATGTCAACGTCATTCAATTTAAAACAAAAAAATCTGTGGTAATCTGTGACAACACATCCATAACCACGCTAACAATAATAGGATTCATTTTTATATGGAGGATATTATAGATACCAGTTCAAATTGAATAGGTACTCATACATAAGATAGGTCAGCTATACAAAATAAAGTAGTGCATCAAAGCTACGCTAAGGCGGTACGAAGTTCGCCGGGTCAGCTAGTATAGGTATATAATTCTTCTGTGAGTGTGTATGTCACTGAACTCCTCCTAAACGGCTGGACCGATTTGAATGATTTTTTTTGTGTGTGTTCAAGGGGATCTGATAATGGTTTAAATTCACAAATCAGCCCGGCAGATGGCGCTGCAGACGGTATCTAGGATATTTATCTATACTGCAAAAATAACAGACAGGACAACGTCTGTCGGGTCCACTAGTATTTTATAAAGTAGTTTTATTTTTGGAAAGGTTTATTTCAATTCATGAAAAACTTGACAAAAGTTTTCAATGTTACCAGATTATTACCGCACATAGAAACTTATTATTCACCGTTATGTAGAAGCACAATATAGAGATACTAGCTTCCGCCCGCGGCTTCGCCCGCGTGGTGTTTTGATAAAAAGTAACTTATGTTCTTTTTCAGATTTCAGACTATCCATATCCAATTTTGTAACAAACGGCTCAGCAAATTAGCCGTGAAACAAATATTTACACAGTTACAGTAAATTAATTTGAATATTAATGATTATATTGAAATAACGGTATAGATTTGGGTATAGCATTTGATTAAAAGAGAGTAGGTACGATTAAAAAAATTAAAAAATATCTGTTTACAGTAGGTATAAGGTACCTATGTATTCCATTAAGAGGCAGAAAGTATAGTAAGTAAAATTTATTGGTCCCTTATGTCCAAGAGACACTTTACAGGGGCCAGCGTCACGTTGTGTACAAAAATATTTTAAAATGACCTGATTTAAAACATTTTTGTACACAACGTTTGCTGTTTTGTTATTATTTGTTAAAATGTGGAGATTGTTTGGACTCGACACTCGCGAGCAGGCCACGTACAGTTGGCCATGCGAAAAACAGTTTTTCTCTAAATGGACACCTGCTACTTTAAGTGTTTGATCCGTTCCGTTCCGTTCGACTTTCGGGAATTCCGTTTGTAGAATTTCACCCCCACAGTGGTAAAAATTTCAAAATGCTAGAACAAACGATATTTGTTTCTTATTTAGTGCCTAAATACAAAATGTAATGTTTTTATCTTCAAAATGACGAACTTCATACAAACTTTCAACCGCTATTGCATCCCCTCACAGGTCGAAATTTCAAAAACGCTACAACAAATTGTTTTTTATTTCTTATCAAGTTCCTAAATATAAAGTTTCATAGTTTTATCCCCAAAAATGACAAAATCCCATACAAACTTTCAACCCTTATTTCACCCCCTCACTGGTCGAAATTTCAAAAACGCTAGAACAAATGTTTAATTATATCTTATCAAGTGCTTCAATATAAAGTTTAATGGTTTTATCTTTTAAAATTAAGAAATCCCATACAAACTTTCAACCCCTATTTCAACGTTTTCATCTCTTTTTTTCGCAATAAAAGGTAGCCTATGTTTTTTCTCAGGGACTAAAGATTGTCTGTGCCAAATTTCATCAAAATCGGTCGAGAGGTTTAGGCGGGAAAGCGTAGCAGACAGACAGACAGACAGAGTTACTTTCGCATTTATAATATTAGTAGGGATTTCGCATGGAATTAATGATATATTAGTGGATTTTCTAATATATTGATTTTGAATCAAGTAAGCGTTTCTATTAATTGTTTTATTCGATAAGACTGCATTACAAATCATACAAAAAGAACTTTGCTTAATTTATGCATAAAAGTAATGAAAGAAAAAGTTCTACATCTGAACTTATTTCTTTTTATTAATTGTCTTTCCATTCTCTCTTTTCTTGGCTTACGACTGCATTTCAAATGTGTTCGTCTTCTTCGTTCGTCTTACATAAAACTGATCATAAACATAATTCATTTACGAAAATATTTTTTAAATTGCTACAATTTCAAAACTCATTAGTCTCCTCTACAAAATTTTTTTTTATCTTCAATATATTTCGTCCTCTGAATAAATTCCGTTAAAGGCCCGCGGGTGAATCAAATTACAAAATAATGGATTCACAAAACTCTCAACATGTCAACAGGAATGCTCGATTTTCTGTTTCTCATAATACGGTTAAAAGGATTTTAAAAGTAATTGTTTTCCTAATTTAACTTTTGTACTTTTCAGTTCCCCAAACTGGACCAGCTACAAAGTTATTCCAGAACCCTAGAGTGTCCAATTGATTGAGATTTATAGTTGTTTGCATACTAGTTCCCACGGTGAAGCCACCCCAAGGTACGATCTAGAGTCAATCCCCGTCAAGGTAGAGGATTAATCCCTGTCGAGATCAAGGGTCCATTCTTTTCCATTTTGGCTCGGCTTTTGATTTAGATAACACAAGCTGCTTACTAAGTTACTAAATAAAGTCGTCTTACATTAAATTTATTTATAAGGATATCAAAACTATCGGAAACTAGCCGTGAAACAGGATGGAGGTTCAGGATGTAATGGAAAACCTACTCATAGCCCATGTATTACATAAGCGGGTTATTTTTCTTTGTAACAGTAATAAAAACATTATGTTTGTCTCTGACATCTTATTCGGGAAATAACATATGTAATGAGTAATGAGGTAATTAACTTATTATTATACTAATATCTACTCAGGTTTAATCTGTCTCTAAAATAAAAATAAAAAATTTCGATTAGTCGCCTACTTAAATTTCGAGGACAAATAGAAATCCTTTGGGGGTGCGGATATGAATAACTCCCTGTCTCCGAATCCAATTTCTAGGTCAGACAAAACTGTTTATTCCTAAGGGGCAGGCAGGAATCAGCCTGCAGACTGTTTCTGAGTACGTCAGGCCATTCAACGCGTCATCATTTAGTTGTTCCTGACGAGAATCTTATGCCGAGTTACAGCACCGTAGCATGTTTAAGCATCCGACACCGCGTTATGGCGGGTTTGAATGGTAATAGCGACTGATACCACTATCTCGTCACCGATAGTTCACAGTCTGCCAAATACAGACTAACTCCTTCGTGTACCATTACCCATATTCTCTTGTAGAAGGACTGCAAGAAAGGCCAAACAGAGCATCTATTCTCCTTTTGAAGCGAGTATAAATACTCTCCCTCTTCCAATCTCTGAGAAACACTTCTATCTCCAGACATGAACTAAGGATAATGTGAAGACATTCACTCACATCGTTTAAGGCGAAGCGAGTACCAGTATGCAACCGCGAATACTCAATAATAATCATGGAACCTTTGACAGAAGATAATCCACCGCTACAAGAGAGTATCAACATCAGCTTTAGGTGGCTAAACAGGAACCCTCACAAGGGCAGTTCCGAGAATTAACAGGTCCGACAACTGCACGTGGAATTTCGAATACATTGCTTACATGGGGGACGCCTGATATCGAAGTTCTTATCGTCATCTGCCCGCATCACGGAGACTTGCAGAGGAGAGTTCAAAACACCTTCTGGTATGCCTTGTCAACCGCTGTTCTCTTTCCCGATTTCTATCGTGATGACAGCGTTGGAAAATGGATTCTTACTTACAAAATTAACCTACATTACCTATCACATTCAAAATAGGTGGTTGCTTTTTTTAATTTCTACTTCGCCCTATAATTTTCGTTCCAATGAAATTGTTTTTAACTTTATGTGTGTCGCAGCGTCAACAGTAAAAATACGACATTCGCGGAAATGATGACACTGCAACACGCATCCATTGCATTTTACTTTACCTACTTCAATTATTATATTTTTAACCGGCATCCATCGCGGAGCTGCCATTTATTTGTATTAGTAGTTAAGTTTATAAAATAAAGATTTTTTTTAAATCCTTATTCGGCTGCTGTATTAATTCGCACAGCAACTTTATTCTTTTTACAAAGCTATGATATCAAACAAATTAGGAAATAATTATGAATTGTTCCACCTTATCTAATCTCCTCAGCATCGACATTTAGACTAAAAATAAAACATGCTTTAAAGTATAGTATTATTCCTGAAACATCATTATAATGAAAAATAGTATATATTATTTTTATAATCTGAATATATCAAACCAGATTACTCTTTTTGAAAAAGCATTCTCGGGTAACAAATTACTCCGGTAGAACGCACAGGCAGGTTGCACAGCTTCGGTTCCTACAAGGTCGTTTGATGTCATAATGGTAGAATCGTCAGCCAGCGAACCAAGCTGAAGTAATTACTTCAGGCTATCGCCCTCTCGGCTATCGTTCTAATTAGTGCCGTTCACGCCTGAATGACTTGCATCGGGACGGGGTTGTGCGGTAGCCTACTTCGTAAACCATTCGACACTCAACGTATTAAGTTTGTCTTTTAGATTAATCGAATTTTAAACAGTTACCAATTCGGGTACGAGGACTTAAGCAACTCTCACAAACTGTGATATTATAATATAATAATATAATAATCTTTATTTCAATAAGCCTTATACATACAAAGATCTCTATTCCCCACACTAGGCATAGCCTGTCCTGTGGGGAAAGTAATCGGTTTACATAGCAAATTGCGGCAAAATAGGACACCATTTGTTAATAATTTAAATGAAATGAGATATAAACAACCTAATTATAAAATTAAAATAAAAACAAAAAAGGAAATGTGGATGTGTGTGTTCGTGTGCGTGCATTATGTGTGTACGTGTGTCTGAGATTGCTGCAGTCTTATTTGATGACTTTTAGAACATCTTCAGTTTCTAAATAACTCAACTCCAGTAAGGTATTGGCGATTTGAGTTTTGGTTTCCCTTACAGAACAATCTTTAAGATTGCAAATACTAGCAAATTTATTATAAATAAAGGAAGACAGAAAGATTCCAAAATGGTGAGCAAACGAAGTAGCCGTGCGAATATTGGGTAGCTTAAATATGCGATTTTTTGACAACTCGACATATTTGTCTGAATTTAATACGGTTTTGTGGACGGCAGACACTAGCCTAACGATGTACAACTTCCGGACACTCAAAACACCAGCGTCTTCGTATAAAGCGTCAGTGGGATACCGAAGAGGTTTTCTAAGCGCTGTTTTTAATACACCCCTTTGAGCTCTTTCAAGAGGAAGAAGGACCGAAGATGATGAACCGCCCCAAGCCAGAATGCAGTAATTTATCAGAGACTGACAAAGAGCCATATAGACCATTTTCAGAATCTTACCGTCGATTGCTTCACGTAAGTTCTTCATTACGTACATAACCTTTCTCACTCTCCTACACGTTTCCGCAACATGCGCATTAAATGTAAGCTTTTCGTCAAGAATCACACCTAGATACTTGACAGACTCTAACCGGCCGATATCTATGCAATCGCAAGTATTTCCTAGTACTTCGAAATTACAGTTTTTTGAGTGGATCTTCAAGGCGGTTAACGAGAAGGGCGCAGACGCAGCAGTCTTGTGGAAGCACAGAAAATTTGTTTTTGAAATGTTGAGAGATAATAAGTTCTGTTGCAACCAACTCGATACTGCCACCATGCCCCTCTCAGCATTTCGACAGACATCAGGCCAAGTCCCGCCGTAAAAGATAAACGCAGTATCATCCGCGTAACAAAGGATTTCTGAATTTACTATCGGAAGAGACGCGAAATCGTTAAGATAAAGGAGAAACAGAGAAGGTCCCAGAATGCTTCCCTGTGGAACGCCAAAAGTTACCGGTTTAAAACCACTTAACGCGTCGAAAAGCTTGACGCACTGACGACGTCCCGACAGATAATCTGAAAACCAACTCAGAGCCCTTCCTCTGATGCCATAGGCCTCCATTTTCTTTAACAGAATCGGGATTGATATAGAATCGAATGCCTTAGCGAGGTCTAAGAAAACACCGATACACTTTGACCCCCTATCTAAGTGAGCAGCTACGGTGTTCGTGAGAAGAGTAACGGCATCTTCACAAGATCTTCCCTGTCGGAATCCGAATTGGCGGTCGCTAATAACATTGTTCTTGGTAAGGAAAGTTACGAGTCTTTTATTTATAATGCGTTCAAGCAGCTTGGAAATGCTACCCAGAAGGGAAATTGGTCGATAATTGCTGGGGTCATCCTTTTGTCCACATTTAAATACAGGTATCACAGCAGCAGTCTTCCAGGCGTTTGGGAATATACCAGATTCTATACTCAAATTAAAGATAGTCGAAAGAGGTTCTACTAGTAAATGTCCTATACTTTTGAGTATACCGTTGCTTACGTTATCGAGACCAGGCGAGCTATCGGACTTAAGGTTTTTTATGACACCGAGTATTTCAACAGGGTCAGTAGGGGCAACGAAAAACGAGTCTGTCACTTTTTGTTTGATTTTAACTTTCTCTATGAGGGATTCTTGAGTTTCATTTAGTTTTTGTAGTATATTTTTCGCCAAATTCTGGCCCACCATTGAGAAATATTCATTGCATGCCTCTAGGGATGACTCCAGAGATCCCTTAATGCTCGAAATGCCTTCCAGTGAGCTATTCGCTTTTTTAGATGGTCTATGAGATACTTGATTTACACACCGCCAAAGCCTCTTGGGTACCTTTTTATTCTTATTTATTTCTTTGCCATCGTGCTCTGCTTTGAGATTTCTGAGAAGTTGTATATAGGAGTTCCTGTATCTGCAATAAATCAATCTTTTTATCGCATCATCTGGGTGTTTCCTAGAGTCGAGGTGTAGTTTGTCCTTGTGTATCCCGCAACGTATTAAGCCCGGAGTCATCCAAGGCTGAATGTTATATTTGGAGTGGGTCACTTTGATTGTATTAGAGTATCTTGAGATTGAATTTGTGAGAATCGATGAAAAGTCAGATACCATAGCGTCGAGAGAAGAAGCATTTAAAAGAGACCAATCAATGCTTTCAAGTTCCGACCTAAGACCATCATAGTCAACCTTTAGCCTTGTTCTGTTTCTACTGTGTGGTTTTAAAGGTTCGGTTAATATACCTAACATAGCAATACTGTGATCCGTAAGATCAGTGGGACATACTATCGTTTCCGCTTGGGAGTTGAAAGGAACAAATATGTGATCTATACAGGAATTACCATGCGTAGGCTTGTCCACACTCGGTGTTAATCCATGTTCAGCTAAAAGCGTAAGATAGGTGTTTGTATTTTCTTCATAAATAGAGGATCCAATGATATTGATGTTGATATCGCCAGTCACAATAAGACACGGCGTACCTATGAGCGAGTTAAGGTATTGATCCAATGAAGACAAAAATCTTGAGGGATTTTTAAAAGATGGTGAACGATATATACCTAATAATGTGACGACTTTTGGAATTTCAACACATAAAACATTTGCATCATCTATATCAGGCTCAGTTACGTTAGCCGACCATTTGTTATTCACATACACGGTTACACCTCCGGCCTTGTTAATGTATTTTTTTGTGCTGTAAGATTTATAACCATCAATATTTTTAATGATGGAAGATTCTTTTATCCAGCATTCACTTAGAACAATGTAGTCGAATGAAGTATTAAGTCTAGCAAGAGTAATCAAAAAACTGTCAAAGTTTTGCTGCATGCTGCGAATGTTTACATTGAGACCCTTAATATTGTATTTATTTATAATTTTTCCGCACTCCTCAGGGAATGATAAAACATGGCATTCTACATTCAAAGACTGATCTATGTCGGATAAAAATTCAAGGGTAGTCATAGGTTTTAAATGATAACTGTGATTTTGTTTTTGAATTTCCTTTGTTATCGAATGCCATCATTCCATTCAGTAAAAGGAGAACGGTATATGAACGAGGTCTATGATAAGCGGTTGTAGAGAAAATGAGTGTGATAAAGCAGCGCGAAGGGGTTCTACAATAACATTTCCCATGAGTTTGCATAGTAGTCAAAAGTGTGAGTTTTATTGTGTGTGATGGAAAATTGTGTAACGTTTGTGTGAAGTTAGTGTATCCACAACTTAGGAAATATAAATAAGTATTACAAATCATTAAAACTATTATAAGACTTAAATAAAGAATGCAAAAACGTAAAGCGCTCCAACTTAACTGGTTATTTATGGCAGTCGTCCCTGTCTCTTGCGATTTGTCTGCTAGATAATTTCTCCAAGTCAGCGAGATGGTGGATTTGTATTGGCGGAGAGCCTTCACGACCTTCCCGTTTCCTGATATACACAGTACCGTTTCGCACCCAGCAATACTTGTATTCGTGTTCTCGAGTCCAATTTCGTGCAGAACGAAAAAGTTGACGAGTTTCATGGGTAAGGCGTTCATTTATAAACACTTTTCTCTGAGGCCCCACTCCCACGATTTCTTGACTATCTGGCTTACGTCGGGATCTTGCTTCCTTTAGTAGCTCCTCTTTTTTTGATCTTCTAGTGAAAGAGACAACCAATGGTCGCGGTAGCTGGTTTCCGTCTGGTTTGGCGTATGTTTGTGGGCCAACTCGTGAAACGTAATCCAGGTCCTGTTCCTCAAGTTGAATCCCGATTTTGTTCGCAGTTGTCAAAGCAAGATGGTAAGGGTTTTCCCTTGGAGTTTCAGTCAATCCTAGTATTTCTATCTCAGATCGCAGGGAAATGTGTGTCTGCTTATTTAGTTGTCCCTGTAGCTGGGCGATCTGTGTCTTGAGAGTCTCATTTTCCCTTTCCTTCTGTTCTAATGACTTTATACGGACCTCATACTCACTAAACTTCGATAGTAGGTCGTCTAGCCGTTTGTTAAAATCGGATTGCATGTTGATCATATCCTGACGCAGCGATCGAATCTCCGAAATTACTTGTTGATTGGCGGAATCCTGGTCGAGGCCTGCTGTGGTACCAGTTTTCTTGCGTTGAGTGATGTTCTCGTTTGTCCGGATGGGAGTGTTTGTGTTATCGCCGCCTTTCTTAAAACTAGCGCGACAATCAGGGCAAGCCCACTCTTCTCTTTGTCGTGGTGTTAAACTACGCGCATTTGCGCAAGTTGCATGCAGTACTCTTGAACAAGACTCAACTGAACAAGTTACGGAGTCTTCCTTTGATATATTTTTGAGACACCCGGAACATTTCATGTTTACTTTTACTAAGACACTCTTCGGAACTTACGGTTTAGCGATAACACTTGTCGTATATCGTCGCGTATCGTGGTAGAAGCCGTTCGGTCGCTCAGCGCGTTCTGACTCACGGTCATGTGACACGCCGCTGCCCGCCGTGTGACGTATTTTGAAATTGTAACGAATTACTTAATAGCACGCGCACTTCACACTATCGTAAATCTTCAGTTTTAAGTGATATTGTACTTCTGTGTGCAGAAGTTAAATGTTTATGTTTAGAGCTTTGTTTTGATACTATTAACACTATGAAACACGTAAAAAATCTGCGTTTTTATAAATTTTGAAGAAGGAGAACAGCGAGACGGTGTTTACTGTTTGCCGTACGGCCGGACGATCCATTAGATTATAGATTTAACCGAAAGAAGTCCACTGCTCGACGAGGGTCTTCCCAATAAGTCAAGAGTAGAGATAAGGGTTTTTCCATAATCTCTGCGCTTGGCAGGCGAGTTAGAGATCCCAGTAAAAGAACATCGCTGCCCATATTGCAGTCCAAGAGATTTGGTGGTAGTGTAATTACCCTTTTATGAGACCCTTAACTGTGAAGGGTGATACTATTCTACTCTGTAGGCTTTCTTCAATTGAGGTCCCGCTGTCCAGACTTGCTACTGTTTTACCGTGCATTCCTTAGCTCGATATGACATTTATTTCTGTTTCTTTTTATTTTTTTTTCGAAGAGAATAAAACTTTCTTGCTAACTATATCAAATAGTATAACTGTAAATCTATAAGCTTACCAATCATGATCATCGTGTTTTGATCACTCATCTTATGTCTTCCTTATTTAATAAGAGGTTAACGACATACCGCTACAGAAATTCACCATAAAACATATTCATCTTAATAATACAATTAACTGATCTGATTTAATTAAGTTTTAAATAGAAGCAATATAGTCGGCCGCGGTCACGGTCGCGTCATGCAACAGAGTATTTATGATTCAACGGTCAAGCGTG
This sequence comes from Calamotropha paludella, assembly GCA_927399485.1. Lineage (NCBI taxonomy): Eukaryota > Metazoa > Arthropoda > Insecta > Lepidoptera > Crambidae > Calamotropha > Calamotropha paludella. The sequence continues at coordinate 46,002,477 of OV656803.1, forward strand.
AGCAGGTGTACAAGGTGCACAATCGAAAAAATATTCAACATATATGTACAGTCTGTTCATCCTAACTTAACCTATTTGATAAACAATCTTGGCACTCCTTTTTATTAAACATGCAGCACTAAAAATCAACTGATAACTAGAAACAATAGGTTTCAGTCTATAATAACGATTTATTGTAATAGATTATTGATTTTGTTATTATTTTATTTTTTAAATGGGCGATTTCGTTAAAAAGTTGTGCCAAGATTATTTACCAAATAGGACAAGTTAGAATGAACAGACTTTATATTATATGAGATTACTTCAATGTATTTCTATATATTTAAATAACTCGCTTTCAATCTAAATGGGATATCAAAGTGTATTTAATGAAATGTAATAATCAATCTGTTAGTAATTTCAAAGCTTCAAAGCGCAAATAGTTATTGCATTCCAGAGAACTAAAAGGTCGTACATACAATTACTTATCAGTTCCATATTGCATTCCGATGATAATAGTTAATGTTTCGACGTTTGTTATATAATTGCAAAAGAGTCTATATATTAGCCACACTAATAATGTAGAGAAAATGAATACTTGTTGAATAGTTTATATTTGAGCGTAAAGCCAAGGCTTCTATTATATGCTGCGATCACTAATTTAAATTCTAATCTTTAATCTATATCACAGTGGTTTGTGTGTTTATCTGTTCGCTTTTTTTCCCCGGTCTTTTTCCATTGTATCAATACCGTCACCATAGCAACGCGTTAACCGCAAGTAGTTCGTCTATCGGACGCTAGATGGCGCTAACGGAAAAATATGCAATAATAGAAAAAAAATAAGGATTTTGTCCACCCGTGCGAAGCCGGGACGGGCCGCTAGTTTAGTTTTAAATTTACAACTAAAACAAATAATTACCTTAGAAAGTTTTAGTTCCTATCATTTAAGATATTCACAGATTTTATATAATTAGTACGAAAACACAAGAAGTCTAATACTTATTCTTTATTTAAAAGGAGGTACCTATTTATAATTTTTATATATTTTATGCATTTTCAATGCGATCTTATAAGATAAATTATTATAATAGAAAAATACTAGAAAAAATCGACTCGGGTCACAAGTGAATCTCAGGCGGGAATCGAACCCGCAACCTTTGGAAATCCGGTCCAATGCTCTCCCAATTGAGAGCAGGAGCAGCTCTCTCAATTGGGATTCCCGCCTGAGATTCACTTGTGACCCGAGTCGATTTTTTCTAGTATTTTTCTATTATAATAATTTATCTTATAAGATCGCATTGAAAATGCATAAAATATATAAAAATTATAAATCTAACATGGCTGTTTCATCTTAATCGATTGACCAAACATTTGTAAAAATGTTTCTTTCGAATACGAGAGGATGTTCCTCTCATTGATGAAACAACGCTGGCCTACAGCGTAAAATCAGGAAGGTACTAGAAAATTTCGACGAGTGTTCGCAAGGCTCGGTAGCTCAATTGGGAGAGCATTGGACAGGAGGTACCTATGCTAATACTAAGTTATTTATTTCCGAATATAGCAGAACTTATACTGATATAGGAAAATATCAATGAATGAATATGATTATGACATTCATCATTCAAATTCTTTTTTCTTTTCATAATTCAATACCATGACCGTAGTTTTCGCTGAAATACATAAAACAACCGACAATATGTACGTATTTACAATCACTAGTCCAGGAGTTAAAAACACATAAGTATTAGTTGAATTAGGAATAGCAAAAGTTGCCTTCTACATGGCGTCACTAGAGAACCGGTTGCCGGGGGCGGTTCGGAATCTGGAAGTCACTGATCTAACTAATAAGGCGAACGGGACCTATCAATTGCTATATACACGCTTCCAAGACAAGCTTCATGTTATGTAAGGTAATGGGAAGCTAACGATATGCCGCCATGTGTTTTATTAGATAGTAGCGGCCCGTCCCGTCTTCGCAAGGGTGGACAAAATTCTTTACATTTTTTTCTGGCATTAAATATAGCCTATGTTACTCAGCTTGAATGTAGCTTTACAATGGTGAAAGAATTTTGGAAATCGGCTTAGTAGTTTTTGAGTTTATTCATTGCAAACATACAAATATATAAATCTTTCCTCTTTATAATACTAGTGTAAACAAGGGCACACGTGCAGCTTTGAACTCACACATTTACATTTTGTTACACTTTCCCATTTTCCCCGTTCCAAAGTAATTAAACTCTTGTCGCTCAAATCTTTTGTTGAGCGATATATGGGCGATTATATGGATGATATTGACGAAGCTTATATAAAAAACCTAATAATCTTATTGTATGCAAACTTTATCCAATGAATGGGTGTCACTTTTTGCCATTCCTCAAAGCAAATGATCACATAACAAGTAAAGTAACGTAAATTTGTTCAGATGTCACGATTAAAAACACATACAGCTTTTTTGATTTGTTCACAAAATACAGTACAAAAGTAAGATAAGTTAGTATCTAGAGTAAACAACGGAGCTTGACTTATGGCGAGTTTAATGTTCCAATGTCATCGCAGACCTGACTTGTTCCAAACTTTCAAATTTAGTTTAATTTAATCTAACGATAACACAAAAAGACATTCCTAACTTAGAACTCATTTCTAACTATTATATATGTACCTTTTTAATTAATATTCCCGCTCAACCCTTGTGCTTGGCTATAGAACCTCCCCGAGGTTTGAATTCGGTCAGTCCAATTCAATTCCGTAAGCTAGACTAATGAATTACCTACTTCAACTTGATGGCTAAGCCAGAGATATCATTTTTGGACGAGAGAGCTTTTATATCGTTCATCTAAGATATATCTTTTGTTTCATTTAATATAAAATAGTTTAGTTAGCTAACTAAAAAAAATGTGTATTCAAATTTTTAAATTAAACACAACCGTTGAGTTTATTGTTATTTTTTTTTTAAATAAATACTGACTATTTGATAATTTTTCGGCTACTATTGAATTCCGTTTTTTTGAAAACTGATATTATTAGCTGACCCGGTAACGCGTTGCTGTGGTAACGCGTTGCTATGATAACGTTAATTAATACAATTTAAAAAGAGCGGACAGACAAACACACAAACAACAAATTTGTGTTCTCAGAGTATATACTAGCTGACCCGGTAACGCGTTACTATGATAACGTTTATTGATAAAATGGAAAAAGAGCGGACAGACAAACACACAAACAACAAATTTGTTTTCTTAGAGTATAAATAGTGGCCCGTCCCGGCTTCGCACGGGTGGACAAATTTCTTTAAGTTTTTTCTATTACTAAATATTTTTCCGTTAGCGCCATCTAACGTCCGGTACGAGGTAGCAACGAACTACTTGCGGCTAACGCGTTGCTATGGTAACGTTATTGATACAATGGAAAATGAGCGGGAAAAAGCGCGGACAGACAAACACAAACCACTGTGATCTATGTCGTATCCTCAAATCCAAGCACGTGGTTATTTACTATTTAAAATGAGTGCGATTAACGTAAACTTCATTTAATATTATTATAATATTATTTATATTGTTAAGTTTTTTTGGATCAATATAAACAATTTATAATAAAGTATAATGTAGTATTTTAATTTTTTAAACTAACAATTAATAAAATTCTATTTCTAAAAGATCGTAAGTTGATCACTTAAAGAATACAAAAATAAAACAGTATAGTTACCACCGAATTAAAAAGTTCTCATCGTGTCATCACACAAATATTCGCTCCCTGCGGGATTCGAACCCACGAGCGTTGGGTTCGAAGAAGCCAGGGTCATTAACCTCTGGAGTAACCGGCCAGTCGAATGACTAACAATCGCTTTCTAAGGTTTACTCTTGATGTGTGATAACTAATGTAAAGGTACGCTTATCTCCATTACACACATGGAATACATTATACGAAGATGTACGACACGAAGTTTTCTTTTGAAGCTTTGAATGGAAGGTGAATCAATAGCAATTGTAGGTTTTCATGACTCAGGGGCGCTAAGTAATCAGTTTAGTGGTAATCTGAGGGTAGAAAAAGGCCTGACATCGCGAGAGTTCCAGATTAAATTATATTAATCCCTTACCAAGCTCTCTCTTGTGATGTAGAATTAAGCTGATGGTGCTTACCTGTTAGAATAAGATTTTTGTTATGTGTAGTTACCAACAATTAAACAACATGTTTATACCAACAAGTTTCTCATTGAGCATACTTAATTTATTTAATACAAGTAATTGTGTTATGATATCAAAAATTGAGTTGATTCATTTATTATTATTATTAAAACTAGCGGCCCGTCCCGGCTTCGCACGGGTGGACGAAGTTCTTAAATTTTTTTTCTATTATTAAATATTTTTCCGTTAGCGCCATCTAGCGTCCGATAGACTAACTTGCGGTCAACGCGTTGCTATGGTAACGCATATACAATGGAAAAAGAGCGGACAGACAAACACAAACATTATAGTTTCTTATATCGCATCTTATCCTAATTATATTATGACAATATTTTGTGTGTGCGTTTGTTACCATATTGTCTCGCTATCCTAGCATTGCCATCTAATAGCTAATAATAGTACGACTGAACCGTTTACAAAGTTTGTCTGAAGGATCAAGTGAGTTTCAAAATTAAGTAAAGAGTTATTAAAAAAAAAAAGTATTTTTACCATAGAGTTTTTTGTTACCAGTTGTTCCAGAGAGAAATAAATTATTGTAGACATATTTATATTGATTCTTATAATTTTACATCCATGACATAATTTTAAATATATTTGTATCTTGTTAGCTAAAAAAAACTTAAAACTATCAAACATCTAATAATTCCTTTTCTAATATTTTTAACGACTAAACCACAACTTATTTTGTCAGATTTTGTAAATTGTAAATACCTATAATAATAGTTAATTCGATAGTAATTATTCTAGAAGAATGAACTCAGTAATATCACTAAAAGTCCGCCCCATAAAAAAAATGTATACAGTGTCTTTATACCTTTTATCACATCTAGTTATTGAAAATACATAAACTGCTGATTCTCAAGTGAAATGTAGGTATACAACTCGCCATTAATTTAACACGATTATATCAAAACATATATACATAAATATTGATATAGTTCTATGGGTGATTTTGAAACCGACCAGCGATACCACACAATAACGCAAGACAATTATAGATAACTAGCGGCCCGTCCCGGCTTCGCACGGGTGGACAAAATTCTTTAAATTTTTTCTAGCATTCAATATAGCCTATGACACTCAGCAATAATGTCCCTTTCTATTGGTGAAAGAATTTTTAAAATCGGTTCAGTAGATCCCGAGATTACCCCTTACAATTTAACAAATATACAAACACACAAACCTTACTTCTTTATAATATTAGTATAGATGAAGTCAAATCCAAAACTTTAAATTATATTCTTCATACGACACGTTATTCAAAAGACTAACCAATCAGTAATGTAAACATAATTTTTGTTTTTCGCGCTCTTCAAACGTGTCTGTAAGCAATATACAATGCATACAGACTTTCATCCATTTCTGTTAAACAAAGCTCAAATAAACAAAAAATATCTCATGAGACATCAGTAGCGTTGTCGAGTCGATCGATCGATTTTATAAATAAAATATCATGATTTATCGGTGTGAGGGAGACCGATCCAAATTTGTGCTCGCGTCCCGTGGTTATCGATTCTCAATGTATTTTAACCACCAGAGCCTTAAGAGGCCAAAACATCGTCTGCAGGCGATGAGTCATCGCAGACGCAACGCAGGCGCACATTCATAAAGTCGCACCCAATTACTAAGCCCGCATAACGGTCCGGCACTTTACATTCAGCCTTCAGATTTGGAGAATGTGAATAAAATCTCTTTTATGACGGGTACGTCACAGCCGCGGTCATTAAGAGTTGAATATGTTTACTCATCGCATAATATGTGGTCGTCTTTAAAATCTTTAAATTCGCAGCAATCTTATAACGGCTCATTTCGGACTGCAACAGCTTAGCTGAGCAACTTTTGCAGGAGCCGCCATGGTAGATTAATTTTAAATTGTTTCAATATCGAAAGTTTCACTATTTTGGAGCGGGGCGAGCGAAGCGAGTGGAGCTCCCATGGATCAGCTTCAATGACGCAATGTCTGTTACGCTATAACTTCCTGAGTTCTTAACCGATTTTAATATTTTTGCGAAACAAAAAGCGCGCACTTTTTGGAAATTATCGTATTGTGGAATTTTAAAATTTACTAAATATTATTGATTTTTTTCTTAAAATTTTACGAATCGTTCCATTTTATGGTGCTAGCGAAGCTTTATGCTTAGTGACTGCATCGCCTAGTAGAGTATCGTCGTCTATAATAATCTCAGCCGTAAGACTGCTGGACAGAAACAATCCATAGAATGGGGGAATTTTGAAAAAGTCTCCTCGCTTGACAGCCGGAATTGGAAATTGCAGTAAAAGCGTGTTAAAAAGACCATAATATTTCAAATACTGTTTAAAATAAATTAGATGTTTTGTCTGTGAGTCAAATTGATACTAAACCAAAAATATATTTAAACACTGTCTTTATTCAGCACTTATATGACTATTATACCAGTGGATCTAGCAGACGCTGCCACGTTACAGCGCCTTTTAGAAAAAGCTCAAAGACATAGATGCGTATAGATTTTGTTTTACAAAAATATCGAGATAAGAAATACAAACGGTTACAATTTTTAACTCGGTCACTTAAATATATAACAGGATCATTACCGTGTTTTTATAAGGCTTTCATTGGCAGTATGTGGAGTGTATTAAAAGACAACGACGGGTGGTAGACCGAAACGTCTGCCCATAACATCCACCAGTAAAAAAATCTTCAGTTCATCCGTGACGATGGCGCAGTAATTATTCCATTATTATTCATACTAAGATTACAATAAATATTTGAGTTTGATTTTAATGTTCTCTTGTTCTTAGCTATTAAACACCTCGAATAAATAACATTTATATAAATAATTCTCAATCACAAAAGTTTGATTAAGTCTACTTTTATATGATAACTAGCTGACCCAGCCACGCGTTGCTGTGGCACAGTAATTTTTTTTTCTAAAATAAAAATCTGAAATAAATGTAGCCTAAGTTACTCCTTATTACATCAGCTACCTGCCAATAAAAGTCTTGTCGAAATCGGTCCAGCCATTTCAGAGATTAGCCGGAACAAACAGACAGACAGACAAACAGACAAAAATAGTAAAAAATGTTATTTTGGTGTATGTACCGTATATATATTCATTTGCATGTAGTAAAAAATGGTTATTTCAATATTACAAACAGACACTCCAATTTTATTTATATGTATAGATGTGACTTCCGCGTATTTTACACGTATTTTGGTAAATGCAACTTGCAATTAAGGCTTTCTACTATGTCCCCTGAAAATATTAATATTATAAAATTTATTTTTTTACCGGTATAGATAATATTTGTCAGTTCACTTGCTTTGACAAGGTTGGAATAGAGATTATAGTACTTATTTATTTTATTTTCTGACGGTTTTGTTTGTATGATATTAACTAGTACGTGTCTATCTATTAAATTAATAGAAGCTAGCGAACTAAAAATACCTTTTTTATTTACTCATACTACTGTATTAACTGGCGCAACTCTTTTGGTTTTAAGTTTCAATATGTAAAATATGCTGTGTGGATTATTATACAAGTAGTCGCGAAATTAATAAATTATTTTTTTGTATTCAGCACAAAATAAACGCGTCTTTCTATTGGCGTGTGGTGTTAGCTACTAAAACCGTGTCATTTTTAAATCAATGATAACTCCTTCAAATCAAGTTTTAGGGAAATCAACTTAGAATAAAACTATCTTCATTTTTCACGTAAATCAAACTCGTAGCCTTCTTTTCTGTAATTGTATGTAGCAACGAATCGGTTAATAACATATTGGTTATATCGCAGACTAATCCGCATCTTTTGACTTGCTAAACAACTAAATTTAAGTTATGCCAGTCGAACTATTTTCTTCGCCTTTTCAATGTAAGCCTGTGGTTAAAATAGACTTTTAGTGAATACCGCTATTCCGTATTTCGGTATATAACATTTCCAAATTAACTTTGCTACAAATAATTACAATATTTGAACGTGACAAATTGTAATTATAGGTCACCACAGTTAACCACGACGAATTTAGTAAATTATCGGTTGAAATATATTTTAATTAAGACATTCTGATAGGACGCTGATAGGTAGGATAATATTAGATCTAGCAATAGAATCCAACAAAATGTTTACGGGACTTTTTATAACTCTTTATCATACAAAAGTTGTTGAAATACTAATATTCCTTGTAGAGACTGTTTCCACTCTCGTTTCTAACAAAGTAAAGAATCAGTGGCTATATGTAATGCACTATATTGTTTACTAGCGCCCGCCCGCGACTTCGTCCGCGTAGAATATTGCAACATTATTTTTCTAAAATAAAAGTAGCCTAAGTTACTCCTTATTACATCAGCTACCTGCCATAAAAGTTCCGTCAAAATGCGTCCAGTTATTTCAGAGATTAGCCGGAACAAACAGACAGACAAACAGACAAAAATTGTAAAAAATGTTATTTTGGTGTATGTACCGTATATATATATGCATGTAGTAAAAAACGGTTATGTCAATATTACAAACAGACACTCCAATTTTATTTTTATGTATAGATAACACAATTATTCCAAAAAATAAATTAAATGATTTTGCTTAGATTTTTCTAGCTAACGCATAGTATCAGAATGTAGCCAAAACCTGTTAAATTGCGTGAATCACAGAGTAAAAATGCAGCTCATTAAATGCTTCCTCAGCAAAATGTGATAGCTTAATATTAATATGACAAAATTACTTACGAATTTTTTGTATCAAATTAGGAAATTTAAAATAAGTTTCATTAAATGACTGCTTAGCTAAATATACTTACTAAAAAATAATAGGTTAAGAATATACGTCAGAACGAACTAAATCCTAAACACCACGAGTAGGTACTCATTTATATATAACATCTCTAATTTTGTTTTTTTTTTCACAACTTCCTACTACAAATGATGAAAAAGGTTCTCGTAAAATCATTTATCTTTAAAGCTTCTTTCATCAAAACTTGTCTAACACAAGTTGAGTTTCAAAGTTTGCGTGGAAAATATGAGAAACTCAACTCAGCCAATTGCGAAACTTAGTGAAACAGAGAAGCAAACCTTTCTTGTTTTAGAATCAAAATAAGTAATTTGTAGTATCAGTTATGAAAACAAATTTTTAAGTGCTTTTTTACATTTATTCTTTCTTTACAAGTATCTTTTGATAACAATATCGAAACTATATTTAGGTTTAATGATCTGGTATTTACACTTACTTTAGAAATCATATATACGTGGAATATTCAGAGAGTCATGACTGTTATGAGACACTGAAAAACATCTAATATGAACATACGATTTTTATTGAATCTTTTACAAAAATTCTTCACCTATCTCCATGCAAAGTTTCATGCCTCAGATCTAATTTGCGAAATACTTATCTAGTTCGGTTCCACCTCTTCCACGGTTTTCTCTAAAGCTGGTAGCGAATTTTCCAAGGATGAAAACTGTGTTCCTTTAAGTTAATTCTTTCATATTACGGAATAACAGAAGTCACAAGATACCAGATCAAAACTGTAAGAAGGGTGATGACCGGTGAGGTGATTTTAAAGCAATAGCAGTAAGCTCGAAGGAAGAACCCAAGGAGTATGATTTTCTACCGATTTGGAATGAGCCACAATGCTCATTCCAGTAAAAACTTTTTACAGGCGTTATGTCGTGTACCATTCGGCATTTATGTTTTCTGATTTTGAAATGGAATCACAACTTTTCCTTTCATCTGTAATAACCATCGAAGAAAGATCACTCCTTACTTCATCCCTCAAAGCTTAGACGACTACGCTTGAATTAGTTATGCCAACGGTAATGTTTGCTTTAGAATGGCCTTAATCCATAAACGCTATTTGAATTCGATCAAACGACTTCAAATAGCATTTATGGATTAAATGCTTGTCCGTTGTTAGGCCACATTTTAAATCATAAAAATGAGATCCGCGTGAAAATGTTCTCGAAGCAGACCTATTTTTGAAGGTGACACTATAATTCAATATATTTCTTATTTTTTTAAGAGACATATTAAATTATAGTGTAAAGGGCAAACGTGAAATTCGAACAGTGCTTCTTTTACTTGTAACTATATTTTTTTGATAATATAATCGGGCAGGGCCTTATACACACACACTATACATAAGTAACATACTTGTTTTAAGATTAATTTACCTGTCAATTTAATTTCAATGTTAATATTTTTTTTTCTTTTAACATAATGTAAGATATGGAAGAGCGGGGCCTTCTGGCACAAGTATTTTTATACTTAAAAGAAGGCCCCAACCCCTATGTTTTTAGTCATTGAGTACTTAGAAAGAAATAAAATTAATTATTATTTTTTTACACACAATTTTATTCGCAAAACTTTTTAAGTGGCCTGGTACATTAAAGTCACAAAAATCTGTATAACGTTTTATCACATAAAAAATTTTAAAATCATGAACATGAATGAATTTATCAGAACCCATACATTACTTACCAAATTTTACGTGTACAATGCGTAATTTTAGATTTTTTTACCATTACGTCGGATTCTATTCGCTTTAGAAATCAATCAATCCTTTGTCAACAAAATTGTAGAAAACTTCTATCTGTGCACGAAATTCGTATTTGCTATTAAACTTTTTGGCTGGGCGAAACGTCTATACAAAGACTAGTCATGATTTGAGCTATTTTATTATAATCTCATTAGGATTAATATTTTTATGAAGTTATTTCGAAATTTATTGAGTAGGACCGAGGACACCGGATTAGAAGTTTATAAAGTTAATTAAAACTAAAATTTTTGTAGTAACTTTACGTTAAGTAAACATTTAAACTTCCGCATCTATACATATATTATAAAGCTGCAGAGTTTGTTTGTATGTTTGTTTGTTTGAACGCGCTAATCTCTGGAACTACTGGTCCGATTTGAATGATTCTTTCAGTGTTGGGTAGTCCATTTATCGAGGAAGGCTTTAGATTCTAGAACATTACGCTGCATCCAAAAGGAGCGACAGTGAAAAATCATAATAACAGAAATTGACGCGGACGAAGTCGCAAGCAACAGCTAGTCACCAATATAATGTATTTGTTTAACCATCTCAAGCAGTTATAGAACGACTTTAAAACCTTATTTTATTAAATTTAGACCGAATTCTAAAATATGTTTCAAATATAAGAAAGCTTTGTCTGGATATAGGCGTAACAAATCGATGTTACAACTTTAGTTTAAAAAAAATTGAGAGTAGAATATTAGTAACACTTTTGAAACGGCAAGAATTTATCAATATATTCGATGCATATATTTTTAATATAAGTATTTCAATTCAACTTATTCTATTGATGAGAGATTTTGTCGAAAAAAGCTGAAATCATATCGTTACAAAAGAAGTTTATTTATTATTGTGACTGTTGAAGAAACCGAGATATAATAAAAATCATAAAATATTGAAGAAATTTTGACGTATCAAATAAAGGAACCACAAACTAGGATTACATTGAAGGACACAACTGGGAATTTGAGTTAGATCCCAATACAGGAACAACAATAGTATTTAGAACTAGCTGAATTCTGTTTCGTTTACTTCATATTCTGTATTTAGGGGTATGAATGTTTTTTGGAATACAATCTTTTTCTGAGAACAACAGTCCCAACAATACTAGTCAACAACAATACTAGAAACAACAAGAAATACATTACATAAAATTGCCAGTTGTTATATCTCCTGCAGTACAGAAGAACTCTTTGTAGGAGAGACAATTAAAATAAACAAAACAAAGGAGAAAATAAAAATCTAAATATTTATAAAATTGCAGTGAAAAGAAACAAATTATGCTTTAATGAATTTTTAACGCATTTCACGAATCCTGAAAAGGAATCAAAACATTAAAATTAAATAAAAACATGTTTAGTCGCATGTTTTTATTGAACTTATTACGGATAAATAAATTATAGTTAAAAAAAAACTAAAAACACCCTTTTATGGACAACCGATCTAAAAAGTAACAAATAAGTTTAAATATAACTAGGCGATGCAGTCGCTAAGCATAAAGCTAAGCTAGCACCATATATTGGAGCGGAGCGTAATACCTTAAAAAAAAATCTTATTTTTGCGAATTTAAAAATTCAGGCTCCGTCGCAATCTGGTTCTGAACCTGTTGATTCGATTCCACACAAAAAATATTAAAATCGGTTAAGAACTCGGGAAGTTATGGCGTAACAGACATTGCGCCATTAAAGCTGATCCATGGTAGCTTCGCTCGCTCCGCTCCAACAAGTAGTAAAAGAGAAAATTTATGTCATTGTAAGAAAAGCGCGGGGAACTCGATATCGAGGGTTGTATTTATTTATTTACTCATTTAGCACCAAGTTACCTTACAGTTTTTATTTTGAAATGTAGAGTTAGTGTAAGTAGAATGCCGTACAAAGCACCAACACTTTTCTTACAATGACATTAATTTTTTGTCAATTACTTGTAATATTTTTTTTTTTTTTACTTTTTAGTTTGGTTTACCATTAAAGCGTGTTTTTTAAATATAATTTATTTTTTATTTCTTGTTGTTGTACGATCTAATGAAAACCTGATTTTTTTCATAATTATTGTCAATTCGTATTTTAAATATTTTTCCGAAATTCCTTCGATATTTACATATATATATATAAATTAAATTATTGTATTGTTATCGGTCTCTGATAATCTGACGTTTTGAAGTGGGTCAAGAAGTTAGAAGATTCGGTTCCAAACAAACTATGCTAATAAAAGCAATGTTTGTATTATCAAGGTACAACCGTGAACTTTAAATTCAAGAACTCTTAAGGAGTAATGTCACAAAGCAAAGTTAAATCTAAAGGGCCTACTATTTAAGGCAAGTAGGATAACTATATTTCTATTAGCAACGTCGTCATGGGCTGTGTTCATACAACCCGGTTACAATATCTGTGGACCTTATGACGTCACGTCAGCGCTTAGGTACGGTGCACAAAACAAAAGCGCGGGAGGTGACAAGAGAACGGGGAGGGGGCTTGACATTCCAGCGAGGTCCACAGATATTGTAACCGAGTTATACGTTCAGACGCCTCTATAACTGAATTATTGTTTATGATTTTTTCGAACAATTGTCACTTACTATGCACAAAAAATTTCTTTCGTATCGGACGAAATTTTACATCATCTTGTCATTAAGATTTCCCTGTCTGATACTGACACGTTCCTTTAAAGCAATGGCAACACAGACTTGTTTTCAGTGTTATCTTATTTTTATGATATTAAGTGATAATGAGAATCAATTTGTAAATAACGGATGATCAACGGATAATTAATGAATTTTACTAAGCGTAATAACAAATGACGACTTGAAACTTGCCTACCACTGATTTTTATTTTTCTTAGTAATTCATGTAGTGTTCATAACTCAAATTTACGTATATCTTCGATTCGATCAGCTAGATGCAAAAGATATCGATGTAAATATTTAAAAACTGTCAATATAACTATCAACAGCGTATCATGTCACGATCAACAAGCCTCTTTATAACCAGCTGGAGTCTGGTTGTTCTCAGGAAAATTCTCAGGAACGGCTGCCTTAGTGTCAATTGGATATATTTTAGCAATGCTGTCGTACAAAGCGCTTTTAATTGGATGTTTCTTTTTCTTGTGTGTCCAACTTGCATCTCAATCAACGGACATATCCAGTTGGAGAGAACAAATACAAAATCATATTAAGAAAATTTTTGACAAAATATGTCATTATTTTAACAAACTCTCTATTATAATAATTTATCTTATAAGATCGCATTGAAAATGCATAAAATATAAAAAATATAAAACTAAAATGGCTGTTTCATCTTAATCGATTGACCAAACATTTGTAAAAATGTTTCTTTCGAATACGAGAGGATGTTCCTCTCATTGATGAAACAACGCTGGCCTACAGCGTAAAATCAGGAAGGTACTAGAAAATTTCTACGAGTGTTCACAAGGCTCGGTAGCTCAATTGGGAGAGCATTGGACCGGATTTCCAAAGGTTGCGGGTTCGATTTCCGCCTGAGAATTCACTTGTGGCCCGAGTCGATTTTTTCTAGTATTTTTCTATTATAATAATTTATCTTATAAGATCGCATTGAAAATGCATAAAATATAAAAAATATAAAACTCATTCTCATTGTAAACTAAATCAACCTAATCCTATTCTTACTAAGAAAACAAAGGCAATTGCTCAGTTGATCTCTGTACAATAGCCCATATTCGCTAATATAGGAAAATATTAATCACCCTTCTCTTCTTGTGACCAATTCATTCGTAACTTTGGTACGGACAATGGCGTTAAATCCTGGTATAATATCGCTATTAATTTAATGGGTTTCATTTTGAACATAGCAACGTTTAACCAATAGGGTCCGCTTTACAAACTAATGTAAATCTATGGTTTTGCAATATAAACTCCCTCTTTGATTTATTTCTCAATTGTAATAATAGTGAGGTACTTGTGAGTTTAAAGAAATTGTTACACAATAATTATGCAATTTTCTAAAATTTATTTACTTTAAGTTTAAATAATTTTCTCATATTTGTACTTATTAATTTTACTAACTAATTTTCTAATATATATTTACTATACTCTATGTATTTATTAATTTTCTAAAATTTAATTACTTATGTCGCTGTGGATTGATCACTTGGATAAGTTTGAAATAGATAATCTTAAAAAGCATTGTAAGTTAATTAGTTTACTTAAAAAAATGTGTAAAAAAGCAATTAATTTAGTTAATGTTTAGCTCTTGCAATTATTCGAAGCACTTTTTTATAGTTTTTAGCAGTTTAATTTAATTTCTAATGATTAATCCTGAAAATTGGTTCTGTATGAAATAAAGCTCCATCTATTGATACTGTTTGATATAGTTTTTCTTCAAAATCCAGGTTTTTAAAACTTTGTTTGTAGGTTCTGATATATTTGTGTGAAACATTTTTTTACTGGAGAAAATTCAACAACCTCTCGCTCGTCATATTTATTTATTTATTTCTTTATTTTTCTACTTGTGGTTACATAAGGATGTTTACAAATTATATAAATAGAAACCTCACAAATAACCTATTATTAGGTGTACAATGTCACCTAATAATAGGTGACATAACAGCTATAACTACGCACTTTTAATTTCATTAAACTTTCAATACAACAACTATAAAAAAATAATTTTATAATTATAATGTTATATATAAAACTCTTTTCTAAATTCCATACTAATTTTGATCTATCAAATTTAAAAATTATATTTTGACATTTATCAATTCAGCTACAGAATATGCTAAGCGGTAATGCTTAAAAAGGTCAGGTAATCTTAATATATATATATAAATTACGTGTCACGTTGTTTGTCCACGATGGACTCCTAAACTACTTAACCGATTTTAATCAAATTTGTACACCGCGTGCAGTTTGATCCAACTTGAGAGATAGGATAGATATAATTTTAATTTATAACACAGCATCGCGTGGCTGGTTCAGCTAGTTTATTATATATTTTTATTGACATTGCTAGGGTATTTCTTATATATATTTCCGACCTAGAATTTATCTGACATTATTTGTTTGGATATCTAGTATTGAACATACAACATTGTTTTGGATATCTAGTATTGAACATACAACATTGTTTTCTTGTGTTATGCAGGATTCAATTTGGTCAGTAGCCCAATAGACCTGAATCAAGGCTTGCAGGTGGTCCACGAGTAAATATCTGGAATGGCTCTGATAGACTGCTTTTGAGCAATAAATTACCCCACACCACTATACTATATGTTAGACTAGCGGCTAGCGACTAGCGGCGGCAACTTCGACCGCGTGGAATATTGCAACATTATTTTTCTAAAATAAAAGTAGCCTAAGTAACTCCTTATTTCATCAGCTATCTGCCAAAAAAGTCCCCTCAAAATGCGTCCAGCCATTTCAGAGATTAGCCGGAATGAACAGACAGACAGATAAAAATTGTAAAAAATGTTATTTTGGTGTATGTACCGTATATATATTCATATGCATGTAGTAAAAAACGGTTATGTAAATATTACAAACAGACACTCCAATTTTATTTATTTGTATAGATTTAAAGCAACGTAACCATGGTATGCTTTTAAAGCAGCTTGTTTGTTACTGATTTTAGCCAAACGCCACAAAACGTAAACTTTATTAAGTTTGCTACATATTTTATCAACATGTGGTTTTCAACTACATTTATCATCGAACTCAATTCCTAGAAAGGTTATCTTTGTGAGGTCATAATAGCGTGATGCTTTAGGTTCGAGTACCACCTGACACCTGATCCAAGTTGATTTTTTCTAATAAAAGTTACTATGTAAACCTTATTGGAGCGGAGCGAGCGAACCTCCCATAGATAAGCTTCAATGGCGCAATGTCTGTTACGCCATAACTTCCCGAGTTCTTAACCGATTTTAATATTTTTTGTGTGGAATCGAATCAACAGGAATTTGGAATTCCCAACGAAGCAAAAAAAAACATTTTCTTTTTTTTAGTTATTACGCTCCGCTCCAATATATGGTGCTAGCGTAGCTTTATGCTTAGCGACTGCATCGCGTAGTTTTTAAAGGCTCTAAATACCAAAAAAAATAAAAAGCTACTTTTAGTTCTACGATGGTAATCTCAGTGATCTTATGGAGTTTTTAATTAATTTTTAAATCATTTTAACATTTGGGTGTTTGTGTTCTTATAGAAACTATTCGCCGGGTTGCCCAATAGGATTGGATGCTATACATGGAATATTTTCAATTTCAAAAATCCAATGTGTGAGAAATAGCGTTTTGAATATCTTTTCCAGAGCATTGATTATCCGCCAATGCATCAATTGGTCGAAGAATGTTTGCCAACACAAATTTTCAAATTTACACGATTATTCTAATTTAATATTTATGCTTCCTTGGGAATTTTTTATGCGATTATGCGCCAAAAAGTAGCCTCTCTCATGAACAGGGTGTGCGACAGCCGCAATAGCATCCTGAGGGCAGTGGCAGGGGGGGGGGTGCGAGTGTCCTTTCAGCCAGCACTGGACCAAAGTGCTTGTTGGGTGAGACCAAGTGTAATTTAAGTGTGCGTCGATTTGAATTTGTTATTTTTTTTTTGACATGCCCTATTTAATGTATAATTTGTCATGATTTTTAATATATGTACTAACCTAGTTTTAAGTTTTCTTTGTTACTAACCATTAAGAGACTTTGATTCTTGCAATAAATTGAATTATTATTATTATTATTTAAATAAAAATACAAATTTCTTGGTTTTGATGCTTTGTCAATTTTAACTATATCTCTCTTTATTTCCTTTTGCTATACATACCTAGATAACAAGAAATAAACCACATAATTACATAACGAGAATCAATTTCCTTTGTTATACAAAGAAAATTTGGAGTGGAATTACGATTGGAGCTAGTCTTAAATTCAATACCGGGGTTTCATGACAATGTTTTTTTACAAATTGTCGCCTGCCGTACGTTGCACGCTATCAACGGAATCGATAGATCATTTAGTACATATTATGGACACCGACTAGTGTTTATCTAATATAATGCGTCTGCGCTGAACGAGTGAATACCGCTCTCCAAAAGTAGAACATCCCACGGTTAGACACTCGTAGGCTGGAGGTCTACTCCGAACGTCAATAGTCAAAGTTTCGGCCGATTAATCGGACCGTTTCCTACTCTGAAATACATTCGTTCCGAAGATCGTCCCGACCGAACTTCAAATGACGTTTCTAGTATCGGAGGTTACTCTGAACGCACGAAGCACGACCGAAGTTTTGAATTTGACATGAGATTTCTCGTGAGAATAGTGTCAAAATTCACGATAACAATAAAGGTACCTTTTGTTCATCGGAAGGATTTTGGGAAGTGAATTAAACTTATAATAAGATATGAATACGTGAATTTGGTTATGAATAATCATAAATAATGTATCTAACTTTATTGAAAGTTAATGTTATCACTGGGAAATGGAAGCAAGACTGCCTTTTTGAAGAAAAAAGATTGGAGTGCAGGGACCACCGTAGTCGCATACAAGAGAAATTTAACCTTTATACAATTTCTGATATTGAACTTGTAGGTAAATACAGACTTAGTCTGAATATAAGGGTTTTTTTTGGGAGTACTTTAAGGATGGATCATGCTATAGGTACCATGCTTAATTGCATTGCACTACAATGAAAGAACATTGTTATATAAGAAATTTTATATAATCAGTCCTATTTTACAAATACTCTTATTATCTCATTAATAATAAGCCTTCACAAATGTTTGAAATAAATGTATCCAAGTAACAACTCTTACGATTCTTTAACACAAGTATGAAACAATGCATTCTTTATATTCAAAAGAATGAATTACTAAGCAATCAAGTCAAAACATTTTGCTAAGTTGAAATATATTTATGGAATTTTATATTTCGCATACCTCTAGAACTAAATAGCGTAAGCTATCATTCCACTTCTTACGTAATTTAAAAAATACATCGTCACCATGTTTTAAAAAACACCCAGCGCCATCAATCGCATACCTCAAGAACTAAATAGCGTAAGCTATCATTTCACTTCTTATGTATTTTAAAAAACACATCGTTACCATGTTTTAAAAAACACCCAGCGCCATCTATCGCATACCTCAAGAACTAAATAACGTAACTTATACTTATACCAATTAGTAATTCGTTGACTTTAGTGATTTTAGGATAAGTAGTTGTAAAAAAAACAAAGACGATAAAACAAATTGTACGTTATCCCTCGAGAATTCCTCATTTTCGAGGATTCATTTTCGTATCATTTACCTTCAAAATTTACATGTTAATATTCGTTTGCAACATATAAGTAGATGTAAAAAAAACAGTTTAGACGATAAAACAAATTGTACGTCATCCCTCGGGAATTCCTCATTTTCGGAGATTCATTATCGTATCATTTACGTTAAATTGTACTTAAAAGTAAGCATAACACATATAATTTCATTAGATTTATAAGGATGGATAATAAAATATATTGAGCCAAATACAAAAAACACATAAATGGAAAAAGTATATTTAAGGGAATGACAGAAAAGTTATTCTTTTAGTTCTCCCTATACAGTGTTATCAAGTTGTGCGAGGGCAGCTCTTATCCCGGGTAAACTCTTCACTCTACCTCTTCTTTAACGCCACACGCTCTTCAAGATGAAAAATCACCTTCTAACTGAGTCATCAGTGCTACATGGCCTTCTTCTTTCTTGTCTTGTGTTTGTATCTAAAAACATTAAATTAATTCAACCATTATTAAACACATATTTCAAACTTTATCATAATTGCATTTTTAAAATAAGAATAAATTAAAATAAGAATCTAAGAATCTAAATAGATTCCTATCATTTCTCCTTCAAATTAATCTAACTCTGACAATAATAAAAATGCTTCTGAGTACCTATAGCAAGCTGATTTTGATTATTCTCACTTATTACCAATATTTGTCTGTTAAAATCTTATTTGTGATGTATTTATTGTAATTACAAGCTTGTACTTACATCTCTGTCTGTGAGAAGTCGTGAGAAGGTGTTCATTTGAAGTCGTTGGCACTGACATGCTCCTAGTTCTAGTGGATTCCAGTGTTTCTGTAAAATTTAATTTACCAAATTAGGTACATAATACTATAACATATTTGTTTATTGTTTATAACCACAATAAAGTTTTGAAAGAATTGTTAATGAATTATTGTGTTGAAACTTACCCATTGCCACTGTTGCAGTCTTTGTGCAATCGCCCAACGTATTGAATGTTATACATATTTCACCCCAAATGCTCACGGTGCTCCTCTAAGAAATTAGGCAGCGATTTCATTTGCTCCGAAGTTGGGGCGACATTGCTCCAGTTACTATTTACTCAAACTAACAATCAAAACTATACACAAACTTTAACAAACAGATAAAACATGATTACGAACAAAAAATGGAATCTGTCAACACTTGAATAGCTGTCGAACAGGGATAAGAGTTTGAAATCGGCCACTTAAATTTAACAAACGCAGATGTAGAACATTTGTTAAAAAATATCTAACCTAATAAACTTCTTCATAAACGATTTGTTTATAAACACGAACTATGATATAATAACTCAATATAGGCAAAGACAATAACATACAGCCATGCATAAAATAGTTTTCTTTACAAAACATTAAGGAAATAAACTTTTCTATGGCTTTTGCACCTTCTTAGGTCATTTTAGAGCTACATTTAAATATTTTACATAACACAAAAGCGTAAATCTTTTAAAATATTAACAAGAGATAAAAACCGGAACCGAGGAGTAAGATTTCATAGTTGGCCGCACTAATCATTCGCTTATTGTTCGTTCACGATAATTGTCACGTGACTCCGATCTAACTTCTCAAGCCCGATATGATTTCAGAGTAAGGTCATGGTATTAACTTCGGTCGGCTATCGGTCGGGCCCGAAGATTCGAACGTGCGGTTTGGGAGTAGGCCTCCAGGGTTCGACTCACCTTACTTGAACGCATGGGATGCTCTTAGAGAAAAAACCCTATCAGAGTTCATAGAAGCTGCCGTTCAAAAATAGGACAAGTTAACACTGGAGCTACTTGATCTTCAGCATTCCCAGGAGGATTTTCGCATGTGTTCAAACTAGAGAAGGAGTTGAAGGATTTGTAATAATTTGTAAAAAATAAAAATATTAAACGATTGATTTAAGTCACACAGTTAAAGCATCCTTCTTCCTTTTATCATTGTTTCATCTATACATATAAATAAAATTGGAGTGTCTGTTTGTAATATTGAAATAACCGTTTTTTACTACACGCATTTGAATATATATACGGTACATACACCAAGATAACATTTTTTACAATTTTTGTCTGTCTGTCTGTTCGTTCCGGATTATCTCTGAAATGGCTGGGCCGATTTTGACGGGACTTTTATTGGCAGGTTTCTGATATAATAAGGAATAACTTAGACTACTTTTATAAATACATTGCAAACTATAATAACTGAGCCACGGCAACGTGTGGCCGGTAGTTTATATAAATACAATAAGACACACAGGACTTAATTTTATTTAAAAAATATAAATAATATTAATTTATACATATAAATACGTACGTGCGTTTATAATTGCGTAAACAATCGCCTTATACTTAATTTCTCTAATTATAACTGCACTCAATTAAAAGAATATCGCTTCGCTTTAAGCAACAAAGCGAATGTATCAAAGTTAAATTCATAAATAATAAATTCTCAAAGTATTGATTGACTAATCATACAATACGGAGAGGAAAATCTAAAACAAACTTTTCTTTTGTCCATCTGACAAAGATAAATCGCAAAGCCATTTTCATCTGACAGAGCTTTAGATATCTGTATCTTCTATCTATTGTATATTTTTCTTAATGGTTTTATTTATTTTTGCGACGGTGCTTTGTGTTGTCTGCTACCGCGTGTATGTGCGTGTTTTAAATGTTTTTCATTTATATACAAATATAAATATCCTAAAAGGCAGTTTCAACGTACGCTTATCTTGACGGAGATAGAGTATTTATCTGTGAAACTTAACAAGACAACTTACGTAATAACCTGAAGTCTAAGATCACTTGGATTACCATCAAACAGTTAAACATTATAATGGGGGAGTCATTGCTCCCGATTTATTAAATATAAAGCGAAATTTATTAAACCAGAAAGCAATTAAAATTTGTTAAATTGGAAAAGTGTAATACCAAAACTAGTGGTTATTACTGACTTTAATAACGTAAACAAACTGATGTACCTCTAATAGGAATTTTAATACTTTTAAGCTTCCAAGAGCTTTCTTGGTACTAAGTTATTGTCCAAATCCTGATATAAATAAGCTCATTGTACACTTGTACAATAATGCGACGGTAAGAGAATCCTCATGGTCACAGTGATGTCAATATGAACTTCGAATGTGTTCTGTTATTATTCCTTCAAGACAATCGTAAGCAAGCAATGTGATACTGAGAACACGACAACAGCACACAATAAGGTGCACACACGACGCTGCAATTCCTAGAAATTAAACGTTAATTTAAAGGCCTTTGTCGATTACATCGGTTGCTTTGTGGCAGGCGAGCAACCGCCGCATCGAGGATGCAATTCGACCATAAACCGACCAGATTACACAGAAACGTAATGCTTTTGTTGGAATGATCACAAAAGGTTACAATGCTGATAACTTAAATCATCCGCTGTCATAAAATTATTTATATTCAAGTAACATTTCCAGTAAAGTCCGTTTTACTTACCGGTTTAGTGGCAACTTTGACCAGCCATGACTTTAACACACATGCACACGCACAGTTTAAAAACAAACTTAACAAACTTTTTCAAAGTTCAAGTAAAGTATGAAAGATAGTCCAGCGAATAACCAGAGAGCCGCTGGATGATGTAACGAGAGGGTCTTTTTTGGTATTTTATCGGAACAGGTTTCTGTCAGAGAAAAGTGAATTTGTAAGTTTGTTTGGAGCGGAGGCGCGGGCGAGCGCAGTCCTTTGTACGTGGACGCTCGGTGGAAGGTACCACGCGGTATGACGGACGGGCGGTCGCGAGTCGCTGCAAGCCGCGCGGTAAGAGGCGGGAGCGGAACGGCAACGTCGCTACTACCCCGCGCGGGGGGTTCGGATGACTCCTGTACCTATGCCTACCTCGCATGATGGGCGTCATTGTTTCGACATTTGTTATCTCATGGATCCAGAAAGAATGATTTTATGACTAACAAAATCGGCCCGAGCAGCTGGCGCATTCCCGCTGTCGTTTGAAAACTTGTTATGCTCTCGAGCTTTTAACTTCAGTTCCATGTTTCCTGTTAAGTAATACTTACCAACATTAAACCACTAAGTTTTAACTGGGTAATTAATTTAATTATAATTGTTAAGGATTAAGACAAATCGAACTTAAATTTAATATTTAAAATAACTCAACGAAATATATTGGAATCAAATAAAATTCATCGTAGTTCCGGTGAGTCAACAGGTGATACAAATTACAAATGTTTTGCATCTCACTCTAACCGAATCCTTTAGTGAAGGACAGCTTTGAATGCAAATGCTTAGAAACATTAACGTCACACAATCGCTTTTAAATTAGTTTACAAAAATGACATAAGCGGTTTAAACTTTCAAAAGCTTTGATGAATGTACCGTTCTCCTTTATAAATAATTCATTAAGAAACTCATTACTATTTTATATGAGTGAAATTGTGATAGGTTCTTTAAGGGTAGGATTAAAACAAATACGTCAGCAATTTTTTTCTCGTAACTATTTTTTTCTATGATCTGGTATGAAGTGTATAAAAAAACGTATTTAAACTAATAAACTTCATTATGAAAAGTGTATATTTGATGTATCGATACATGATATGATATATCCATACATTTGAACTTGATGTTAGGCGCTCTACCTACGAGGATACAGTAACTTTCTCTAGTCCAGTTGAATTTTATCATCATCGTCTAGCTCCTTTATCTTGTAAATCTAGTAGTCTACGTCAAGACAGACAATATTTTACAATAACAGTATTGATTATCTTAATAAAAATAACTGAAAAAGTATGAATTTTATTATTAACAGATATTTTAACTGAAAAAGTTGATTTTATATTTTTGAAATATCTCTTAATGGTTTTAAACATTAGAAACTAATCTTTATCTTACCTTTAAAACTATAACATTATTAAAACTTTGCGACAAATACTTTCTGCTCAGAAATAGGGAGTACAATTTTAAAAGTCCACTGGGAATATCTTTATCATCACAGACAAACCACAGCGAAATAAGAATTTTTCACCGATTGTTACGGTTTAGTACTTAGTACCTATTTGTATTGAACGAATATTTTTACCGCTCCGGTACACAATTGATTTGTTCGTGTCTACTTATTGAAAAAAGTTAATACTAGCGGCCCGTCCCGGCTTCGCACGGGTGGACAATTTTTTTTAAATTTCCGTTAGCTCCATCTAGCGTCCGGTAGACGAACTACTTGCGGTTAACGCGTTGCTATGGTAACGTTATTGATACAATGGAAAAAGAGCGGACAGACAAACACACAAACCACTGTGATCTTAGATTATGGATTTAGGGATACCAAAAATGTTATTTTTATGTTTATATTTATAACTGACAGCTAAATTATTGCATTTTTAAAAACTTCGTGGACATTTTTTTTATTTTTTGGTATTTTTTTATTAAACTTATTATTTTATTCAACTCGCAACCGAGCTCTACAAGAATCAATAACCTTAGCAATACCTAATGCAAAAACTCAGTATATTAAATACACGCTGAATTGTTAGGAAGTTTATGAAAATAGATGAAAATTCTATTCTTCAACCACAAGACCCATCCACACACTCAACCCACAACACCCTATAACTTACTTGACTTGCTTCGTTGTAACTAGTAAACCAGCGCTAGGCGGAGATACAATAATAATATTTTTAACATTAGAAAATTTTAAATTAAAATTTAAAATTAAAAAAAATATATATTTTGTAAATTTTATATGCTAATTTGGTTTTTATTTGTTTATATTTTTGTTCTAATTTGATTCGATTTAATATGATTTTAATATTGTCATTATTAATTATGAATTGATCTGAATTAAATGATTTTTTTTTATTATTTATTACTTTCATTCACAACAATCAGCCTGTCCTAATTTAAGAACTATAATGCTTGTGTTATGGATATTAAGGTAAGGTAGAGATTTGACATGACATAAGTATAAGTACTCGTCACTCAGGTAGAAATGTTCATATTCATCACTTAAACATCTGCTCGTACCGGGACCTGAATCCAACTTCAAAGGTCACTCCTGCATGGTCAAACAGGTCGCCTAATCAAGAACCGGTCAAAACAAGACGATTTCAAATGAGGAAGTTAAGTTTTCTGTTTTTTACATTTAGACAATTTGTCGTGATATATTTTTTACGGCAATATTTAAAAAGGTTTTCTGAAAGAACTCCCATGCTGGACGGAAGTTTCACACCAAAATGGGGTAGTTTCACATTGATTCATTTGATCACAGTGAAAGACCATAACTCAGAAAACGCCGCTACCCATTTTATGGTCTACTGAAGTGTATCGAGATTTGATTACCTCCATAATTTTTAGTCGCCTTTTACAGCTTACATATGAAGGGTGAATACTATTCTTTACCTTAAAAATAATGTATATATTTCACAATATATGTCTAATAAATGAATGAATGGAAATTATTTATTGTTAAACATTATTCCAGTTTAAATTAAATATAGAACAATACCAGATGCTTTGTGCGGTCTCTACTCTTTTTGAAGTGAAGCTTCTTTAGGCGCATGAGGGTAAAATGTTTACAGATCAAACGTCACGAAGATGTGCAACGGATATGTCGAAGAAAAGGGACAGAGCGATCGAGACTGATTGAGAGAGTAAGAAAGGGCGAAAGTAGCATGAAGCAACTAGCCATGGAGTGGGAGAGATAGAGCGAACGTCGCATTACGCATAGTGCCATGGAGCGAGAAGTGGGAGAGAGCTATAGTGAGAAAGATTGAAAGAGAGAGATAGTAAGGAAGATCGAGAAAAAATACACGCTATTGGTTTGTGTATTCGTTTAGTAGTTAAATATTAGAACTTTAGATGGCAATTCTGTCGCATAACGTCTTTTGCAGTAAACGAAGATTTAAAAAAAAATAGCCAAAAAATATGTTACTGATATTTTTACTTTGAATTTTTATTTCATTTATAGGTATTTTATTTTTTTAACCAACTGACCCGGCATACATTTTCCTACCCGAATCACACCTACACATTTTTATAAAATAAGTAAAACCTGAAACCTGATCACAACGCCGGCTAACAGGTCCAAGTATCATTTCCAGAAACTACAAAATACATCTAAGATGTTTTTTCACTAAAAGCCCTAATACTTCATTTAATCTTTCTCAATTAAAAAACCTGTTTATACAATTGAAACCCTTTTTTAACCCTATAACTTACAAATTCCTATAACGCTGAAGTACGTGTTCACGTATTTTATATCAGGTTATGGTGACTCTAGTTTCTGATCTGTCTTTCTAAATGATGGTCTTACAAAAAAACATTCTTCTTCCACTTAAGTCTAGCGTTTCCACAAACGACGAGATATATATATCTATATATATTTACCAAAACTGCAATACTTAGTTTCAGGAATAAAAACTTCACTATTTTTCAACCCCTTATTCACCGCCTTAAGGGTAAAAAATTCTAAAATACTGATGCCTATTTACATTTATTTTTTACCAGAACCATGTGTATCGAAAAATAACAGATTTGCATACAAGTTATCCCCTATAACACCCCCTTAGGGATCAAATGTTCCAAAATCCTTATTTAGCGAGCGTTTTCAACATTTTATGAATACACTCTATAAATTTCTGTCAGTCATTTCTCACCGTCCTAATTTTTGACAGAAAATATAAATGTATTGACATTTAAGTTGTCTGTGAGTCAGTCACTCAAAACAAAAGCCCTTTAGGTAATTAGATTTGCAGATCATTAGACAGAATCTCCCTATCTTTTACTTTGTCTTAGTCAGAGATACGACATTTTGACATGACAATGACAAATTCCGAGTGATTCTGACAAATCGTTTTAACATTTGTAACAGAAATAGAGACAAAATATTATTCCGCTCTTTATTTAAGTAATGACCATTATCTAAAGTAACGAAGAGTGAAAAAAATTGATCTCTAAACTTATCATCGCGGAACAAATTTATCTCTCACGTCAGAATATAAGGACATTTATATGTAACGTCAAAAACGCCAAAATAAAATTAAAATAAATTTATTCAATTTCATTTAAAATAAGTTGATTTTTACTTACCACCAATTCAAGACGACTTTAAACAGACAAGAAGAACGTACTCAGAAAACTCACAAAAGTAACGATTTATAATCCACAAAAAACAATATTATTCTACAGTTTCAAAAATAGTTGTGTTATGGTTTCATTACATCGTTGATTACAATAAAGTCAACAAATAGGTACCTGAATTAAATAAGTAGGTATACTAAAACAAAGATATATTAGGAAAATAAAACTAAGCTTCAATTTTGTAAAGAAAAGAATGAATTCGATTAATTTTCACAAATGTCTTAATAATCGTAATAGTATTTTTTACATTTACACCAATTAGCCTAGCCCAAAGTAAGCACAGTAAATGACTTGTACTATTAAAGAAGGTTATACAACGAATAGTCATATATGATACATAGATAAATTTTATACAAACTGATCATATTTCGAACATCATGAACTCCTCTACTAAATCTGGGACTGCTTGGTTTCGCAGGTAGGGTATCTCCCGCTCGGCCAAGTAGGTAGATTATCAAATCGAAAAAAATCATTTATAAAAAAAAATTATGACATACCTATTGAGCAAAAAATATAGTATCAGGTAGTCACCGCCCTTTCAGATTGTGAAGTTAACATACGGTAAGTTAAAAAAACAAAAAAACAAAACAGAATTAGATTTGATTAGATTTTACGGTATGCCAAAATATTATTATATTGTCATTATCTGTCTGTGTGTATATATATTACTTTGATCATAAAATCAAGTGTAATCCCACCTTCTTAATGTTTCCTTACATAAGAAATGCTTGTGCAGCAATAAATAAACAATTTTAGATGTTTTTTATTTATCAATCAAAAAATCACCAAATCTATAAATTAATAAAAAAATTATATTTGTATAAGTTTTTCAGATAAAAAAATATATGCTTTATTTATCAAACACTAGCTGACCCGGCCACCCGTTGCTGTGGCTCAGCTATTTTATATTAAACTAGCTGACCCAGCCACGCGTTGCTGTGGCACAGTAATTTTATATTTTGAAAATAAAAGAATTTTTCTAAAATAAAAGTGCCTAAGTTACTCCTTATTACATCAGCTACCTACCAATAAAAGTCTAGTCAAAATCGGTTCAGCCATTTCAGAGATTAGCCGGAACAAACAGACAGAGAGACAAAAATTATAAAAAATGTTATTTTGGTGTATGTATCGTTTATATATTCATATGCATATAGTAAAAAAACGGTTTTTTTCAATATTACAAACAGACACTCCAATTTTATTTATATGTAAAGATGTGAAGATAATATATAGCCTATAGCCTTCCTCGATAAATGGGCTATTTAACACTGAAAGAATTTTTTAAATCGGATCAGAAGTTCCTGAGATTAGCGCGTTCAAGCAAAAAAACTCTTCAGCTTTATAATATGAAGCATAGAGACGTAATAATAGTTTATAATACATACGTATCCATGTGTGTATTAAAATATCTAAGCAACGTATCTTTTAAAAAGGTTGAAGAGTCAAGTAATCACGTACACAAATCAAAAAAGTCCAGTAAATGACTTTCCCAGAACACAAAACACGAGGAGCTTTTTGGAGACCCTTTTGGCACACAGTTATGTGCTACTATTATTATGTGGTGTGGTAGCAACAAAGAGCACCCGCAATCTTAAAACCACTGATCCCGGCTACGACTCTAATTTCAACTCAAGTGAATTCGACTGAAGTGTACAAGCTTTCGCTTTTTCCCTTCGACCCTTCTTGAACAAAATAAAACGCCCCGAAAAAGTTGCGCCCTATACAGTTCAGCGTGAATATTTTAAAAGAGAAGCGTAAATAACTGAATAGGATTTTTATATTTCTCAGTCGCTATACTTTGCACGTTCATACATAATATTCGGAAGTCAGCAAAAGTTTCGTCTTGATTTTAAGAGTTTCGTGATTTCAAAGTGAGAATTTCTTAATTGCGTGAGTGAACAGCTAGATGACGTAGGAATTTACGCATTTGGTGTAGAATTAACTAGGCTAAGAAAGGCTGGTAATCGGATGGGTGACCAAAAAAGAATAATAATCTCATTTTTTATATCTCAATATTGTCTTTTGACTCTGATCTTCCACCTGGTATTAAGTGAAAGCGAAGTCCGATCCGCAAATAAAACAAAGACGTGCAACACTAGCCGCTTTTAGCTTGGCAACCTACAAGATGCTCCATCACGTTGGAAGTCCAGTTGGAAGGATAGTTTTATACTCCTGGTAATATCTGCAGTCCTTAGCAGCTACCATTTTCACGGGACGCACGTAGTTAAGGCCCTTTTTCTCAACAGTATTTTATAACCAGTCCGTACACTGTAGAACGGTGTGAGTGACAGTTTATTTAAAATCTATCAATTTTAATGAGTTTGCCTGATTATATTAAATGAAACAAAGTAGAAGAAGCCATATAGTATAGTATAGTATAAGGCTTTGCACGGTTGGACATAATTCTAAAACAAAATTCTAGCATTAAATATAGCCTATGTTACTCAACGTGAATGTAGCTTTCCAGTGATGAAAGAATTTTTGAAATCGGCTTAGTAGTTTTTGAGTTTATTGATTGCAAACATACAAAAATACAAATCTTTCCTGTTTATAATATTAGTGTAGATTAATATTTTATTATATTATAACGAGATTACTTTTAATATTGAACAAATGTGTTAATAAGTGTTTTCTGTAAGCGCGTGTAGGCTACCGAAATTCTTATCTCTCCAAGACTGAGTAGGTACTCAGTGTTGGAGAGATAAAAGTTTCGGTATAGCCTTTCGGATGTAGATACATCCATTGTATTGTCAATACAAAATAGTTCCAAAGAACCATTGTTGCCCCTGAGCTGCACACCGCCCTAAGTATTAGCTAGTGTGAGAATGAGCTGTGTAGGTAATTCTTAGAAACACATAAACTTAAGATTTTATCGACAGATTAATAAATAGACACATGGCGATAACAGCGAAAAGCAAAACCAATTCCGAAGTAACAATATAAATAAAAAAATACAGAACTGATCTATAATTTATAGACATGATATGATTTGTCATAATGTAGAAAGGTTTTTAATTTTGATCAAAAATACAGCTTGCCGGCTCGTTTTGAAAAAAGAAATGTGTATCCTAACCTAACCAGCAATGGCCTTTTGATCGGTATGCTAAGTGACTCTATGACACCGAGCAGTAACCGTTAGGCTACTATATTATAGATTTTCTCTATTTCAACAAAGTCGTAGATAAATTTTAAAACATTATCATATTTTTCAGAGGTTTTTTTCATATTTTATCCTTAATAAAGTATTAAGTTATCTCTTGAAGCTTACGAGAACTTATCTACAAAATTAGCTTTTTTTTCTTCCCACGTACTATTTGGCTGTAACTTTGTGTAATTACTTTCCAATTTAGGCCAAACAAAATTAAACTTTATAGATTATATTAAAAACATATTTGTGTGTCTTATTTTTATGTTGTAATATATAATATTTTTATGAAATAAATACATAAAAATAAGTAAATAAATCAATTACGCGTCTAGTTTACATATAAATGATTTCAATATTTTGAAAGGATGAAAACCCACATCTGTTAACAAAAGACAAGCATTCGCTACAGCTATACAGATAAAGCTACATTTTCTACGAGGTGAATACATTCGGCGTATGGCTGCGGAGATGAAGCACCTATCACCAAGGTACTTCAATATTGCAGCTACCCCTAGCAAGGGCGGATCCAGGGGGAGGGTCATGGGGGTCATGACCCCCCCCTGGGCTGGGTCCAGGACCTACATAGACCACTAATTAAAATTATAAAACAATGTTTTTATATATTTTTTGTCACAAAAAATATATTAAATATAAGTGCCTTCAATATTTAAATAATTTAATATAATACAATACTTTGTATGATAGCGAATGCATTATTCGGGAACGAACGATTTATTATTTTTTTTAATTTATATTTAGGATGGGTTTGCTCTTGATCCCAATCAAGCCCGGGGGCCAAGACAGAATCCACGATGGAACGAGCTAACCCAGAAGGTGCCCATTCACCCTAGCTTTGAAAATGGTCGGGTTATAAGTTCTCGGAAATACAGACGCAGGGAGGGTTCCGCTCCTTTGCTGTGCGCATTATGAAGGATGTTGAAAAGCGCTTGGTGCGACAGGTAGGAATATAAACCAAGAAAGGGTGGTAGCCTGCAGTGCGTCTGGATGTCCGACGGAAAAAAGGAGCTGGCGGTATGAGCAAATGCAGCTCTTGCGCACACTCTCCAAAGTACAGTCTGTAGAACACCGCCAGACAGGCAACTTTGCGGCGATGAGCTAGGGTGTGAAGCTTGCTCTTCACCAATTTGCTGTCAGCGATGAGCCTGTCAGCTCTGTGCTGAATCGTGTCCAGTGCAGCAAGTTGGTATTTTGCTGAGCCATCCCAAAGGTGGCTGCAATATTCCATGCAAGATCGGACTTGAGCTTTACAGAGTTAAAAGCTGTTCTGGCGTGACATATCGCTTGACCTTATTTAGAACGCCCAGCATTTTGGCTGCAATTTAAGCTTTGGATTTGATGTTGGCGCCGAAAGGTTTGAAGACAACTCAATGCCGGTACCTGTCGATCACAGGTACAGATGAACCTCGGAAAATAGAAGTGAGGTGGAAGGAACTCCTTTTTGCCGTGAAAAGACACGCTTGTGTTTTGGAGGCGTTGAAATTAACGAGGTTCCTAACGCCCCACTGGGAAATGTAGTTTAGCCTCTGGTTTATTCGCTCAACCATGGCCTCTCTCATGAACATCACGTCGTCGCCGCTGGCTTTTGCGCTAGACAGGTATCTCTCTACAACAGCACTGTCGTGTGCATACCCAACAATTCCTGATATTAACAGTTCATTGAAGTGCAGCAGGAAAACCGTCGCAGAAAGAACAGACCCCTGAGGAACTCCGGCATCAATAGCCACTGAGTCAGAGGAGCAGCTATCGACATCTACTCTGATCGATCGTTCAGTCAGGAAGTCGGCTATCCAACTGCAAAAGTCAGCGGGGATACCGTATGCAGGAAGCTTGCGCAGCAGACTTGCGTGCCAGACCCTGTCAAAAGCCTTTGAGATGTCAAGTGACGCGGCAAATGCTTCGCCGTGCATCTCGAAGGCTTTGCCCCAGCAATGCGTCACATAAACTAGAAGATCCCCAGTTGAGCGTCCTCGGCGAAAGCCATATTGACGGTCACTGAGGAGATCGTTGTCTTCTAGGTATGAGAGCAAGTTGCTGTTCATCATCCTTTCCATAACGTTACAGAATATGGAAGTGATGGCGATCGGTCGGTAATTGCATGGGTCGGCACGACTACCCTTTTTGGGTATTGGTTGCACATTGGCAAGCTTCCAGGATTTTGAGACGGTTTTGTTAAGAGATAGGCGATACAAGCGTGTTAGCACAGGAGACAACTCAGGCGCACAGCACTGTACCTCAGTACTCTTGCTGGTATGTCATCAGGACCACTGGCCTTATACACGTCCAGACTAAGTAAGACTCTACGGACCTGCTTATTGTGAATTGTGATCTAGGACATCGAAGAATCACAGTGAGGTATGTTTGGTGATTGTGGAGAGCCGATGTCTAGACAGGAACTGCTGGCAAACAGAGAGGCAAATAAACTTGCTTTCTCAGCTGCAGAATGGGCCAGTGACACGTCAGATTTCAGCAATGGCGGCAACCATAAGGCGGCAGAAATTCGCTTCGACTGACTTCGAGAGGGACCAGAACTGTTTACTTCCATTCGGATAGGAAGACAGTTTCGTCCCTATTCGGCTGATGTGGTCGATTCTCGTCTTTAGTAACACCCTTTTGCATGACTTGGCGGCCGAATTATGTTAGGCTCTCTTCTTCGCTCGGATTCTCCGTGCACGGCCCCGCGGTCGCGTATATGCACCCATGCTTGATAAGCAGATTGTTTTTCGGCCTGAACACGAGCGCAAGTCGCATTATACCAAGGTCGGGACTTGTAATAGAGCGTATTCGTAGAATGGAATAAAATACTCCATTCCCTGCCGAATTGCATCCGCTATCGCATCAGCGGTGCCATTAAGGGTCGCTCGAAGAGAAGCAAGTTTGCCGCCAGGGATAAGAAGCAAAGAAAATATGCATCTCGTCCCAATCTGCTGACTCGTAACGCCATACCCGCCTCATGCCCTTAGGGCTATCATCTGGAGGAGAGCAGATTGATACGGATTTCACCACACAGTGGTCGGACGATCCCAGTGGAGCTGAGACCGATACCGAATGTTTGTGTGGATCAGTTGTCAGCAGTAGATCAAGACAATTGGGTGTGTGGCCAGCAATATCTGGAATTCGCGTCGCTCGATCCACCAGCTAGGTAAGATTTAGCACTAAGGCAAATCGTCGCGCTTCTCTCCCAGCATGGTCAGTTTTCTGGTATGGGAATAGCCACTCTTTGTGGTGAGCGTTGAAGTCCCTCAGAAAAACAAGTCCGCTGCTGGATATCGCTGCGTTGCCAAGTCTGCCGTCTCTGTGAGGTAATCTATGAGCCGAGTTGACTTCCGGTCACCGCTGTGCGATCGGTAAAACAGATGTAGAGCATCTTCTCTACCCCTGTGTCCACCAGAAATCTGACAACAGAAAACCCGGATTTTTCAAAGCATTGGAGACGCCTATAGCATATGTCATTGCGGACGAACACATAGACCCCTGCACACATCTTAAACTTATGCTCAAGTGTTTAGACTGTAGTTGAGGTACGCCTCGTCCGACGGGGTTGCTATCTGAGTCTCCGTCAAGAAGAATAGGTGAGGCTTCTCGGTCTCCAAATGGTGATGGACCGGATGGATATTTGAGTGCAGTCCTTTGATGTTCGCAAGGTGCACTTTAAAGGGGAGGAAGTGTAGCCGTTGTTTAAAATTCTTCCTGTTCCTTCTTTTCATGATGGTGAATGTTGGTGGGTAGGATTTTTAGTCGAGACGCTACTTAGTCGACCAAAGGAAGTTTTCTTGGGCTAAGCCGACCAAAAAAGGGAACTCACCAGGAGACTGCTGGGTCGCCCGAACCCCCCCGAAATGGCCACCGGGTCCTCCCGTCCAGTCGCCAAGTGGCACGGTGGAGTATTTCGGAATTTTTCGCAAGTTGGCGGGGCAGCTTTTCACGCGTAGCTAGCGCGCTAGTTGGGCCCCCTACAAACTGCGGTCGGCTAGCGGCTTAAACCGTGCTACGAATCCCGCTACCCTCCAGAATGAGTTACTAGGTACAACATAGCCAAGATACCAAGACCGGTCCTAAGCTGCGCAACTGACTTATTACCATCCCCCATGGGTACTGATTCTCCCACCCTCCGACGGAACGCAGCAAAGCTGCTTGGCGGCGAACTTCGGCAGGATAGTGGTCGCGAGCCAGGCGACTCCTTGCGGGGCCTACCACCGCCGCTGGGATCATCAGCCGTCACCAAGGGCCGAGTTGGTCCATGATGCCGTTGCCCGGGGTGGACCGCTAGGAGGTAGATCCCAAATTCCCAACCACCCCAAAAAAAATAATTTAAAATTTTAATTTTACCGCACCACCTTTCATATTCGTGTGACACTTGCACGCGCTGTGTTTCAACTTTAGACTATGGATAGCAAAGGACATGAAATACTGCGAAAAATTTGTGTTGGTGTTCTAAGATAGCGGCAAAAACTAGGGACACCGCATCCAAGATTCCACACTTATTATGTTTTTTTTATACAATTCATTAAAAAATCAATGAAAAACAGAACTGTAAAATGTATTCACAAATAATGCTCACTGACTGATATTTTAACGCGATTACACGGTGCTTTGTTATGGCAGACTGGACGCAAATTTATTTATGCCATAGTTAATACATTGCGAGTCCATTGGTATACTTAGTCTGAGGTTTCGACTTACTTCTTGCAAGACCTACCTAACCTCAATCGGAACGACTAAACTTACTTCAATCAACTATTAAATTTAAAAAAGTATTAACTTAAAAAGCTTTAAAATTCCAATATAAGGAATAGAGTTCTTAAAAATTTAGGTAGGTAGGTACAGTACTTACATACATTAATAAAATACCTACTTTTTACCTGTATCAATTATTATCAAAATTTAATTATTACTTCTTGTGACTTGACCACGACTATTTGACCCCTAGGACGGTTCATAAGATACCAACTGAAACCAATTTAGCGCAGAGCTGAGAAGCTCATTGTGAGGAAAAATTGATGAAGAGCAAGCTTCACAACTTAGCTCATAGCCGGAAAGTTGCCTGTCTGCCCGTCTTTCATAGATTTCATTTCGGAGAGTATACTCAGGAGTTCCTCGAGCTCACACCGCCATCATCTTGCTTCCTTCGGACATCCAGATGCACTGCGGGCTATTCCTAATCGTCGCAAGCGCTACTCAACAGCTTATATAATGCGCACAGCAAAGGAGTGGAACTCCCTCCCTGCGTTTGTATTTCCGAGTAGTTATAACCCGTGCGTCTTCAGTGACAGGGTGAAAAAGCATATTTTGGGTTAGCTCGCTCCATTGTAGGTCCTGTCTTGGCCCCCGGGTTTGATTGGGGTCAAGAACAAACTCATTCAAAAAATTTAAAATAATAAAGGATGAGTGATCAAAAATTGAGCAATCCAAGCAATTCCGAACGGATAATGATAATGTTCTGCTGCACCTGAAGCAGGTAGCACGCACCAATATTAGTCAACATCACATACGTTGATCGAAATCAAAGTAGCTAAAATACTTGTGTTATGGAATTCAAAAACAACGACGCTACCAAACATTCAGACCCGAGCCAATACCCGGCCGGCAATCCAACACATATGAATGTGAGCCACTCGACCACCATGGTGGTCAAGCGAACCAATTTGCACTGAACGCGCGTGTTAGGTTATGGCGAAATTTTTCATATACAGACAATACCTGTGATTAGGGCATGGAATACCGAAATGATTTTAATACCGGTATTGATACCGGTATTAAAATTTCAATAACCGGTATACCGAAATTTCGGTATTTTTCCGGTATTTTACTATATAAATTTCTATTTAAATGATTACAATAACGTAGTGATTTTCTAATAATCGAGACTTTTCGCGATTGTCATAATTTTCATAAAACATGAAAAGTCATCTTCAGTATGATCCTCACTATAAACCAAAACCGCCTTTATCCACCTTTAATCACCCTTGCGAAAATAGATCTTTTGATACCGAAAAAACGGTATTTTATCCTCAAATATCGGTATCAAAATACCGATAAATTTTATCGGTATACCGGTATTTCGATATGCCGGTATACCGGTATCCATGCCCTACCTGTGATCCACAGCCAGGAAAATAATAGGCTCATAATAATGATTATTTTATTTATTAATCTACATAAAATTTTAAAATATGCATTCATTCAAACGCAAGTGTCGCTGCGCAATGTGCGGTACACACCTGAGCTGTGTGGAATCTATTCAAGTTACCTCCACAGCCGCTGAAAGAAAAGCCTCTACATACCCGCTGCGAAACATCGTAGTACCACCTGCAAAAAAATCCCACATTCATTCTAATTAGGCCAGCCTAAACTAAAAACTATAAGGCTTGTGTTATAGATACCAAGGTAACGAATTGACATACATATATGATAGAAAACATATATAATACTCATGAAACAGATACAAATGCTCGTATTCGTCACACAAACATCTACCCTTTCCAGGACTCGAACCCAGGATGAGAGGCTTATAAATTCGTTGTAGAAAAAAAATATAATTGTATGTAGGTATTAATCTAGTGCCTAGTATAAAACCTCCATTTTATGACCGATTTGGCAGAGCATGATTGACTCTAACTGGTGCCAAACGCACCTTCTGGAATTCGAACACGCTGACGTTTGTGTGACGAATACAGGATTTTTTATGTAACTGAATCATGAACATACTCAAAGATGTTTCGAGAGGTAAGTTGAGCTGTCGCATAGCTACTTCGTTATAGGGAATTCTCTCTACAATGTTTTTGCCCGAAAAATAATCTTAATCCCGAGCAATAAAGTCAATAACAGGGTAAGTGTGATTAACATTTAGTTTGAAACAAACAGGCAACGTGTTACACTTACATAGGATAATAATCATAGCAATTTCCAAAATCAGGCTGCAATCTACAGAAAATTGTTGACGAGATATTTGCCTTAATAGTTTCAAGGCCCGCTTCTAAAGGAGAAAAGACACTAATTTAATTAAACATATTGACTTAAATTAATAAATAACCTCTTCTTACGAGTTGTAAACATGCAAACATAATATTTCTTTTAACTCCGATTAGTAGTTCCAGAATTTAAGTAGTTCCGGATAAATAAAACTAACCACAGTCACACTACTGGGGTGACAATTTGGTGTGAGTACCCAATTGGCTGGGATGCTATCGCAATTAAATAAATACTAGCGTAATAAATAAATATTTTTCCGTTAGCGCCATCTAGCGTCTGGTACTTGCGGTAAACGCGTTGCTATGGTAACGTTATTGATACAATGGAAAAAGAGTGGGAAGACAAACAACACATTTGTAATTATAGATTATTCTACAAAATACATTCTTTTTGTAGTACAAAAACAAATTATGCCGTTTAAAAAATTCATTAACCTTATCTACTTACTTTGATTCTTTCGGGTTAACAAATAACATTGCCCGTGTTTTCCTTATTAAATTCACCACGTTTACAATTATACCACTATTCTCATGGCACGAGAGGCGAGCAAGTAGTACGGTCAGACGCCGAAAATGATTAACACTAAAACATTAATTTGCTTGGACTGACCGTACCCGATTAATGAGTTTGCGCTACTATGAAAACATTGTTTACAGCTAAGATTCCTTAATTCCTTACATATCACTACATTCGTAAACGTTCACTTTAGTTTTGAGGATTTTTCTTAATATCAAGAATTTCATTATAACTTGTAATTAAACGTAAAGTACAAGGTAAAGCAAAAACACTTACCACGACATGCTTCATGGCATTGTGTAATAGTTGAAAACTGATTATCATTATACTTGCAAGTACCAAATAGAGCAGTTTTACAATCTTCCATCTTAATATCGTAGTAAAATCTACAAAATACCAATTATTAAATAATTAAAAATGTAACACATCTTATCCCAAAATAAAGAACTACATTTTAACATACATAGATATAGAAATATAAATATTTTTATACACGTTTACACTCACATATATAAACTTATATTATCTTTCCTTT
Source organism: Calamotropha paludella (assembly GCA_927399485.1). Taxonomy (NCBI): domain Eukaryota; kingdom Metazoa; phylum Arthropoda; class Insecta; order Lepidoptera; family Crambidae; genus Calamotropha; species Calamotropha paludella. Next base: position 46,040,719 of record OV656803.1, read on the forward strand.
TGCTTACATCTTAAAATGTAAACATCTAAAAATCCCACGTTTTTCAGTGACCATAAAAGAATAAAATAACCCGGCGGGGCCAAGCGAGGGGCCACTCAAAACGTGGGGGCGCAGGTTACTTATGGAGGTTTAATGAGATGTATGATATGCATAGATGTTGAGAGTATTTGTAAAGATGCGCCCCCGCGTTTTGAGTGGCCCCTCGCTTGGCCCCGCCGGGTTATTTAATTCTTTTTTGGTCACATAAAAACGTGGGATTTTTAGATTTTTAAATCTAGTATTATTATTTTCTTCTTTTTATTATTAACTCAACGAAGTAACCATGTGTTACGCAACAATCAGATAAGCCCCATACAAAAGTGAAAGTTGCCGAAAGTTGACCTGAAAGTGCACCTAGAAAGTTGAAAGTTGTTTAAGCGTGCATTGTCCGATGACAATGAACAAATGAACCCGATGGTTCTGAGCTACCCTGAAAGTTTCAACTCGCTAGGTTGTCGGAAAGTGCCTCAAAATTGAGATACAAGATTCCAACTGGACAGACAAGACGACAGACAAGCAAACAGACAAGAAAGCGACCTAAGTAAAACGTGGGAAAAGTAGGATCTCCAGCGACACATTCTTGTGCAAAAAAGAAGGTTTCGACAAATAGTTTTAACATTGATGACTGTTTAGTGATCAAAAAAGATTTTCTTTACTTTCCAAAAAAAAATCAAACTTAGATTTAGACAATCAACTTTGTTCTTTGGAGATGCGCAAAATTACAAATTGAAGATACAGTCAATGAGTGTGCAAACAGCATTTTACACAACAGGCACATGCACACGCTATACAATATAGGACCTACGCTTTATCGGAACGAATGGAAATATTAATTCAATATTCCGGTCCGACCCGCTTCGCACGGGTGGACAAAATTCTTTAATTTTTTTCTAGTATTAAATATTTTACGTTAGCGCCATCTAGCGTCCGTTAGACGAACTACTTGCGGTTAACGCATTGCTATGGTAACTTTATTGATACAATGGATAAAGAGCGGGGGAAAAGAGCGGACAGACAAACACAAACCACTGTGATCTTAGATTATAGACTACCAAGGCATAAGCCTGACGTGAACGAAAATACGGTGTCCGTTTGTTCTATGATAAAAATCCGATACAATTGACAATTAGCTCAGACTACCAGCTAGGAAAGGCGTGCTCGTCCTTAAATGACCACTTAGTACCTATGTTCAGCCAGTCGAAAATTTGAAAAGAATGTTTTATTGATCCTGAAAGAATGTATCCGATAGTAACGTATCATACTTTCAAAACATTTCTTTTTTTGAATTTCAATTCTTTGAAAACTGTATGTCTACGGTGCTTGTACATAATTTTGTTAGACCATAAATTATTTAATATACGTATGTTTAATTTTTCCAGATAAACAGTTACTAGAAATCTTTTTGAGTATTATAACTTATCGACTATTCCGATTTCCATTTTATACTGTTTTTCATAACATTCACAAGCCTTTAAAATTAGTAACAGCCATCAATATAGAATTTGTAGGAAGAATGAATTAGTAGATTAGGACAGGTTAGTCTTGACCACGAGTGCGACAAATGCTTGTCTGCTTGCTTATTGTATTCTTACTTGTATGTTATAAGAAGTATTTATGCCTTTTAACTTCCTGAGCAGTTTATTATGATAAAAAGGCATATAACTTGAACCTGGTTTTGAAATCACGTGACATGCGCAGTAGCAAGTTTAGGCACATTATTCACTACAGCGCATGTTACGTGATCACAAAACCATATGTTATTCGAAGATAGTTAACTGAATTTGCTATAATTCTTTGTCTACCGGTTCCCGTATAAAGTTGATGGATTTAAAATAGAAGTCAGTAAAAAGATTTTATTTTGATAACATTGGAAAAATGGTTACGTAATAAAAATCATCTAATAATCAAACGTTGAGGATTTAAGGATGATAATCTAAGTATGAAAACTGTAGATTTATATAAAGCGAAAAGAAGGAAAGAGAAATTCATCATATCATAAATGAAAATTGAATTTATGACGCGTATTTCTATTCTACCCGGTAACCGATCCTACAAAAATCTATCTTTTACGTAAACGCCAAGCAGACGGTCCGCGTATTTCTGCGATTCAGTTCAGTCTGTATCTATTTGGCCCATATACGAATTTACCTCGGACATCAAAGGTTTTCGTATCATTTATATACTTAGACTTGATAGTACAACAAACTACCCAAAATCGACAAATTTCCATTACCATACATTACCATAATCGATTTTTCAAGTCCTCCATATACTGGATATTATCCATATTCTATGAGTTGAAAACAATTGTAAAATGTTGACATGTTATCGGTGACTACATACTTCTTTACGAGAGTGAACACTTTATTGTGGTGGACAAAATTCTTTTATTTTTTTCTATTAATAAATATTTTATCCGTTAGCGCCATCTAGCGTCCGGTAGACGAACTACTTGCGGTTAACGCGTTGCTATGGTAACGCATATATAATGGAAAAAGAGCGGGAAAAAGAGCGGACAGACAAACTATTTGTGATCTTAGATTATAGATTAGTCTACTTACTATCACTTACAAAGAACTCAAAGTATCTACCCATCCATATCCTATTAAGGAAGTATATGTGTGTCACAAAACGCAGGCCAGACTGACGGAATATCAGATGTGGATTTTTTCTAATGGTCGCGTTGAACATTTGTATATCTGTCAATAAATTGGTTTATTATGTACCGGAAGAGTTGACTTTCCTTGAAGTTTGTAAAATATTATTTACAATTTTATTACATACTAGTTAACCCGGCCACGCGTTGCTGATATAACCCGGCCACGCGTTAATTGATTATAATAATTGGTAACGTTAATTGATTATAATAATTGTTATTCTTAGGGTTATGGTAACTATGGTAACTATATATGGTAACAAACCCACAAAGTCCTTCTGTTATATAGTAGAGCTCACAGATTAAACATCGTATTTAAGTGATGCTTTATTTTACCATGACTGAATATTATAATTATAGAAACTAAACTATTAAAAAGCATTGTTGAGAAATAATTATCAAGTGACTTCATTTATCCTTTCTTATATAAATAAGCTAAAATAAAAATTTTAGGGGCATGTATCCCTGTATGTCTGTTATGACAACCCTGCCATTAAGTAATTTTAATTATTCTTGGACCCAAGAGGGTCAAAAAAGTCCTTATCCGAGGTCTTATTGCAATGTTCTACAGGGAGACCAAGAATAATTTGAGTTAATGAAAGATGGATTGATAATTTGTTACAAAAAAATGGACAGTTGCTTGATTAGGAAATGCACGTTTATAGGAATCTCATAGAAATCTTTGATGGTATTCATTGTCGTCATTATATATCTGCCTATGAGTCTATCTATGAACCAATACATGCGAATCGAATGGAAAACATACCCATACTTTTTGTGGGTATTTATTAGTAAGAGATTAAAAAAATTAAACCGTCTTTAAAACTGTTATTCATTTAATTGATGCCTAAAAAGGAGAAAGAAAAAAAATTATGTTCAAAAAATATTTTTTTTGAGTTCGGTCTCAAATTCAATTTGTGAAATAAATGTTATCAATTGGTAGCTGGTTTAACTTTTTTAAATAACTATTTTACAAAATTAAATCTAAGCGACGTAATGTTAAGCGTTAAGCGTTAGGTAAGCACAACGATAATTCTAGTTGTTTACCGCGCCTTTGTCTGTTTGTTTTTATTTAATAGCAAAATAATTTACTACTCTAATTAAAATGTATCTGAATACTTATCACGCGCAATTTTTATAAGCTAAATCAAAAAAATAATATATGATTAAAGAAAACCATATCTGACAAAAAACGTTACTCCCGTAGGTCCAAAACCCTTGTACCACAACATTTATCATTTATGATAAGTAGATTATTCCAATTTTGCAGATCCCGCTTTTACATAACCGATATTCCATAAAAATAATCCCGGTTTAACCGTATCCATAATTTATGTTACTAACTTCAAGGAATTAAGCTTTAAAAGTTCCTTCTTTTATATAATACTAGCTGACCCAGCCACGTGTTGCTGTGTTATAAATAACACACGAACAAATACAACAACGAAGGTGCTGCCGACTGGCGTCGAACTCTATTAATAGTTGACATTGACATTTATAATAACTGACAATATGGTAACAAACACACAAAATATTGTCATAATATTATTAGGATAAACAGATAAATTGTTTCTTAGGAAATAATATACTAGTGGCCCGTCCCGACTTCGCAAGGGTGGACAATTTTTTTTATATTATTAAAAAAAAATCCGTTTGCGCCATCTAGCGTCCGGTAGACGAACTACTTGCGGTTAACGCATTGATAAAATGCGTTATTGATTAAATGGAAAAAGAGCGGGAAAAAGAGCAGACAGACAAACAAACCACTGTGATTTTAGATTATAGATTTATGTAGTTATAATCCACCCTTATAAAGTTGCTAGTTAAAACCTGTACATATGTCAAAAATTTTGCTTTGAAAAGCTACTACTTCAGGAAGGAATTCAGCCTCGCTATTCATCTCTACCAGTAGAAGTAGGTAAGAAAGAACAAGTCGAAACACGGGGCTATTATATCATTACAGTGGGCACATTTGAAATTTTCCTTTGAGGGCACTTTCTACTCTTCTTACTTAAATAGTCTGTGCTAATAATCAGCTTTTCTCATTTCCTTATTAAATATCGTGTCTACCGTAGATAAAATAAATACTAGCGCCTGTTTCACAATCTATGATTAAGCATTTAATTATGGTTTAATTTCATATTGTACGGGATTTATATTAAATAATTAGACAAGTAAATTAATGTAAGCATCATAAGACGTTAAGAAACAGGCCCTTAAATTATCTTTTCCTTGCAGCAAAATGTGAAAAATACACTGTCTTTTGAAAGGATATCTTAGAGGCTAAGATTTTACCATAAATTATGGATGATGGTTGGATATTTTTTCATTTATGTATAAGTACAGTCGACAACACATCAAGATATAAATTACGGTATACGTTAGAGTATACCTTATGTCATTATAGTAAAATCGTAAAAGTGTGTAGCCGAGGTGCTGGCGATCTCAAATATATCAAGCGAAGTTTATGCTTTTGATGTTCATTTTGTATCGTGCACATTTTTGTTATTAGTAAATTAAAATAGTATAAGTAAACAATTTTAGTAATTCACACTCGAGCAATAGAGCTGCTGTGGCGCTATTGTTCTTATACACCGTATACGGTGTGTCCCGTCACCAGTGTCGGAGCCTTTAATGGTGTGAAATGTGGCATTTTTTATCAACAAATTGCCCCTCAAATTTGGCTTTTCTAGAAAAGCCAATAATTAAAAAATACACAAAGAAGAATCTTTTCGTTTTTCTTTAATTATTTGTTTCTAATTTTTATTCCATGACAATTGAAACATGATGGCCGTGTAACTGTTGTCTACATGTTAAGCTATCAAATGATACCTTTTTAATGTTGATATGACATTTACATGAGTAGTGGTGGTCGAATTAGTATTGGTCTTGGTTACCAAGAAAACAAAATAGCGGCCGTAAGAGAAAAGCAAAATTTGAGGGGGCAATTTGTCGATAAAAAATGCTATATTTCACACCATTAAAAGCTCCGACACTGGTGACGGGACACATTGTATATGTACTCATGAGACCCATCCAGAAAGTAGTTAACCCAGGACTAGTTCTTACACGTTCAGTTGTGTATAAGCTGTCTGTATCGTTGGTAGTAATTGTGTTGTTTCTGTGTGTGTTCATATTGTTCAAAAAATAGAGAACGCCACCAATTGTGAAGTAAGAGCTGTAGTCCAGACTTGACTCGATTAAACTACAATCTGTTTATAAAACTAAAGGAGTTTTTGGCAGAAACGATATTTGTACTAAACGAAGAACTAAAATAAGCTATGACTACATATCTCAACATTGGCGGCGCATAAATACGAAACTGTGATAACACGTAAATTATTAAATTCGGTAGGTGATTACGTAGAGAAGTAGTGTAAGAGAAGTTTTTTTACAAATAAAACCTTAATTAATAATAATAAACTTTAAGGGGCCCGTCCCGGCTTCGCACGGGTGGACAAAATTCTTTACATTTTTTTTATTATTTAATATTTTTCCGTTAGTGACATCTAGCGTCCGGTAGACGAACTACTTGCGGTTAACACGTTGCTGTGGTAACTCATATAGAAAGGAAAAAGAGCGGGAAAAAGAGCGGACAGACAAATACACAAACCACTGTGATCTTAGATTATAGATTTCCAAGCGGGTACTTCTATCCGGATGGCCCTTATCCATTATCCTCACCTCGAAAGCATTGTCATAAGTTGGAAATGATTTTTTTTAGAAGTACAACAATAACCTATAATCATAAGCTTAACTAAAGTTAATACAAATTTCAGTTTGTAAACTTATAACTAAAATGTGTTTTATTATTTCGTATTACCTTTATGCCCATATGCTGCTGAGGACAAGATTATATAAAACTGAATACTAGGCGATACAGTCGCTAAGCATAGAGCTTCGCTAGCACCATAAATTGGAGCGGATCGTAAAAAATTAAGGTAGTAAATCAATAATATTAAGTAAATTTAAACATTCTGTAATAATGAATACTTTCAAAAAGCGCGCGCTTTTTGTTTCAATAGGAAATCCCATAGAGCCAATGTTTTTTGGTCATAACTTTTTTATTTTTGTGAATTTCTATTTCAATTCGTGCTCCGTCACAATCTGGTCCTAAATGTGTTGATTCGATTCCACACATTAATTATTAAAATCGATTAAGACCTCGTGAAGTTATAAAGTAACAGACATTGCGTCATTGAAGCTGATCCATGGGAGTTCCACTCGCTTCGCTCGTTCCGCTCCAATGACCACGAAATAAAGAGTTTATAAAATAATTTAATTTAAAATTAAATATTGTAGTCGCAGGCCATACAATTCGTCAAAAAATAATTTTGCAATTCAAGCTTTAAAACTCTTTTTTCGTAGTTAGATTTTAGTTACTTTAATAAGGTAGTGTAAAATATATTTATCATTTATGTACCCGAATCTGGACGTGTGGCCATTCCTCGTGCAGTCGAATTCATTGGGTTGAAGTTTACAAGTTATCACATTGTCTCTAGGTGCTTTTGCTTAAATGGAAAAGGAATGTGTTATAATAAATCGGACAAGACAAAACCCACAATAAATACACAAATTCAACCGTGAATCAATCATCATAAACTTAACAGGGGTCTGATGAACACTACTATCACTTCTAGTTAAATAATTTTGTTTTTAAAATTAGCAATAATAGTATTGTGAGCCAACCATTTTTAAATGGATGGCTCTAACTACAGTTTGTGCTTATTTTTTACTTACTCTTTTTAAGATAACGTCTATCAAGATCCCCATTACAAACAGGCAAATAAAAATCCAGGAATATATGAATAAAAAGAAAAGTGGTTTGAACAGTAAACATTATTTGATTACTATGAAAACGTAATAGTAAAACAAAGAAGTTTAATCTCAACCAATGATGTGGACAACATATTCGATTTACGGTCTACATTTTATTACAACATAAAAATATTCAATTCAATCCAATTTATGTAAATAACTTCAGTACCTATTTTGCACGACCAGCTACAGCTGCTAATTCCCGAATAGCCGCATCTAAAGCTTGCTTTTCAAAATCGGGAGTAATAGATTTCCTGACGTTTTCCAAGATCCAGCCAATCATCCATTTCTGGTGTATACGTGCTTCAGCGCGATAGCGTTTAACATGGTAGTCCATACGACCTTTGACTGATTTATAAACTAACATAGATCTTTCCCGGTAAACAGCTTCGAGCTGCATTGCGATATTTTCTTTTTTAGCATCAATTAACACCTTTTGCCCTTCAGCACGCCACTGAGCATCTTTAGCCGATTTAATAGTATTCTCATATAAATCAATTTCATCTTTCCTGCTTTTCTCAAAACCTTGTTGAACCGCATCTACATCTTTATCTAAGTCAGCTGCAAATTCCGGTCCCATGAACTTCACTACGTAAGGTATTACTATCAGAAAGGATATTCCGAGATAGTATTCATGTTCCATGACAAAAATTTCTTTGCTTAGCAGATAATTAATAAGTCCTATGCCAAATACATAGGGACCGGTAACGCCAGTCTTAGAATGAAAGAACAGAAACCATTCCTCCGGTAGAAAGTACAGTCTTACTTTGCCGCCTTGAAGAGCCCTTTTCGGACCCGATCCTTTTGAACCACCATCTCCTGGGCATGAAGGCGAAATCGCTGGTTTATTTTTAGATGGACACAAAGCTGAGTGTGAGGCAAAAATTGCTTTTGGAAACAGTAACCTGGTCTGAAGGGCAGTATTAAAACTGCGCGACAGCAACATTATATCGGTGGGCAATGGATAAAATGTAAATTGTGCTCATAGATTTCGTACAGGCATGACTGATTGAAAACGTGAATTTTCATTGTCATTTATACACCTGTCACATTAGATTTAGACCATAAAGGTAGAACTTAGTAAGTTATATATTGTTCTGAGGTTATATTTAAGCACATAAATAAGGATGACTTGTATTTACATGGAGGTTAGAGAGAAGGAGAACGATCGCTGTAGAAAATAGTGCCCCATTAATATAGACAAAATAAGTGAGGCGCTGCGATCGCTAAGTTGAGCATGATTATTTTCTCACCAATGCCGCGAAAAAAATTTGTACATTTTTTAACCAACTTCATATACTTGGACTCATAAACAGCTAACTTCGCAGATACTACTTACCGACGGCAGCGCGGCTGGTGTCTGAAAACTGAACTATAAATTTACTCAAATATTCTGAAACAGGCGGGTTAATGCTTTAGCACGTAGCTATTGTTCTCCTTCTCTCTAACCTCCATGTGTATTTATTTGTTTTTATGGGAAAACATAATCGTTTAATCAGAACAATCGTTATAAGATAAAGTCACTCGTTATTTTATGTGCTCTACAAAAAGTGTCATAATCATAGGTACTCTGTGGTCAACTCAAAGATTACAATATAATAGATACTAACTTCTTGGTCAAACATATTTTAACTAAATGAGGTTATGAACAATATATGAAAGGCTGTTGATGTCTCTTTTCATTGAATGAATATTATATTTTTATACAATGTATTCATAATATTTCTTACCTACATTGACACTAATTAGTTTAGCCCAAAGTAAGCACTGTACAAGAAAACATACATATATGATATATAAATATGTAATATTCATAGAAAAATAAATAAATATCAATCGCGCGAAGGACAGGACAATATAATTAAAAAAGATTTTGATATGACCCGCTTGATTAATCAGTTAGAAACACTAAAGTCATAGTACACTATTTTAGAATTAGTAAAATTACACAAACAGATGTCGCTACAAGTCTCAGTTGAAGTCACTAAGTCAGAAGTCTAATTTAAAAAAAAACCCTATTATATCACGTTAATTCCTCTACTCGAAAAATTAATTATATATTATTATTACTTTTAAGAGTAAATTAGTTATATGGGATTCAGGTTGACTACATTGAATAAAACATGTTTTTTACGGTTTTTGTGCATGATTTACTTTATATTTGCAATTCCATAAAAAACTAAAACTAGCCGACCCGGCCACGCGTTGCTCGTGTAACGTTAATCTATAATCTAAGATCACAGTGGTTTGTGTGTTTGTCTGTCCTCTCTTTATCCCGCTCTTTTTCCATTGTATTAATTAATGTTACCATAGCAACGCGGTAACCGCAAGTAGTTCGTCTACCGGACGCTAGATGGCGCTAACGGAAAATATCTAATAATAGAAAAAAATTAAAGATTTTTATCCAACCGTGCGAAGCCGGGACGGGCGGCTAGTCTATAATCTCAGATCACAGTTGTTTGTGTCTTTATCTGTCCGCTTTTTTTCCCCGCTCTTTTTCCATTGTATATGCTTTACCATAGCAACGCGCTAACGGCAAGTAGTGCGTCTACCGGACGCTAGATGGTGCTAACGGAAAATATTTAGTAATAGAAAAAATTTAAAGAATTATCGCCACCCGTGCGAAGCCGGGACGGGCCGCTAGATGATTATAAAAAAGTCGGTTTTTTTTTTTTTTTTTTTTTTTTTTTTTTTGCCTGTAAAGTCGGTTTTACGGGCGAAGATTTTACGTGACAACGTCTTTTTCTCGGTAGAATATTTATTGATATGAATATAATTAAATTGCACAATGCGCGCGGCAGACCGATCATAGTTGAGTGGGAGAGAGACGCAAGGCATTCGGCGGGCCTCTCTCTCGTTCGGTGACTCATCGTAACGTTACCGAGCGTTACACTTTTTCATAAGTGACTCCCAGCCGCAACCAATTTATAAGACGTTATCACGTCAAAAACTGTTATTCTTAGGCTTATGGTAACTATATGGTAACAAAACCACACACACAAAGTATTGTCATAATATAACGTACTAATGTGTTATGTGCGCGAAAGTGTAAGAACTGTATTAAGTATTATTATTTTGTGTAGTATTTCCTAAGTTATTAATGAATATTCAATAACCAATTTATTTTATGTTAATACATAACTTAATCACTTGTACTACCATACGAAATTTTATTTGAAATATAAAACCTTCTTATGCATTATTATTATCACTTTCTGTTAAAAGGAAACAGCGCCATCTATTTGTAATGTTATTTAAATAAACAAATTACTGTGGTAGTTAGTATTCCATACTAACCATTATCCGTGTCTGTAGAAGATTTCTATGGTTAAAGAAGTATGCCTAGCGTATAATTGAATTTTAGTATAGCTGTGAGGTTCACTATGCCACAACATCACATTAACATACCAACTGTAATCGAAATTTCCTGATTGATTCGCGGAAACTGGATTTTCGAACACGAGTGCTTGAGAAATGTTTTCTCCCCTAAGTATACTGTCCGAAGTTGTCATCAAGGAATCCTCATCTCGAAACGATGCTATCGGATACTCCACACAGTGGCCCTTATGTTCATATCGTATCATTCACACAAACAAAGTCGCCTCTTGTATTCAGGACTCGCACGTATACTCGTAGTCGTGCTTGTGATGCAGTGATAAAATCGAATAGAAATAGTCATCACTCGAATAACTCTCGTATACGATTACGCTACGTTACCGTAAACAATCGAATCAAATAGTCGCCATTTAATGTGTCAGTGGCAATAAAAATTTAACCTATATAATGTAGTCATTATTTACTCTTTGCTTACATTTTCATCATGTTAATTTTATAGATATAATTAATCTGAGCCTCGCAACGAGATTCATACAAGAAACTGTCTGATTATTCGTTTAATCATGGTAAAATAATATCAAAATAAAAGGAACAAGAGGCCTTTTGTTTTACGGAAGGGATCGGAAAAGAGACTATTACGATAAAGTAATCTCTACCTTACTCTCAGTTCAGAAGGAACGGATTAATACTTTCCGTAGTGTTTTGTATTTGTTTTAACGTAAAGGACGAAAGTTAGTATAGCCAACTAGCAGACAATCTCCGATATTGTAAATAGAAGTACCTAGTTGCCCTAGATTTGTTGACAATTTTTAATACCTACATAGTGTTGGTTTACAAGTCTAACAATTAAATGCTTATAAAAGAAAAATACTAGAAAAAATCGACTATAGTCAACAGTGAATTCTCAACATGGAGAGCATTGGACCGAATTTCCAAAGGTTCCAAACTTCTGACCCGAGTCGATTTATTCTAGTATTTTTCTAGTATACTAATTTATCTTATAAGATCTCATTGAAAAATGCATAAAATATGTAAAAAATTAAAATTAAATAATATTTAGCTATATATGTAGGTATATAGATTTAAAAACTAAGTTCAACGGGTCTATCACGGTATTGGCAGCTTAATTCGAAGAACATTCGTATGGTTTGCGAGTGGTAGTGTTAAGTGGTAATAATTTAATTGGTTCCGTGAAATTTGGCAAAAAAATAAAACAAAATGTATATAAGCAAGCTTTATTGCAAATCAGTATGTCAGATTAAATATACAAATAATGCTAAAGAAGGTAATTTCACATAGTGTCTGAGTCCTGAGCAAGACTTAGGGGTATAATTGCTGTGATACCCTGTCACCGAATCTGTGGCTGATAATCTGCACTTCCTTCTTTAAATGTAAATAATATTTGCCTCTTTCTTAAATGGCAATAAAGGATAATTAGTACAAAGATATAATTAGACATAATTAGCTATATAATAATATTGTCATATAGCCCATTCAATGAGAAATAATCAACTGAAGACGGCAGTGTCTTCCAATTAGGTACAATGATTCAATTATATAATAGTTACTGTTAAGGAATGAGAAATTAAGAAATTGAACTTTACATGTTTGATCTAGTTATAACAAACGATAATATATCAGTCGTATTTGTCTTTTTCTTGTTGTTATCACCAAATTAGAGGTGGTACTTCGCTGCCCTCAATATGGGGTATTTATCCCCAGTGCACAAACCACGGAAGTCATCCATTGATAGATCTACGATGGATATGCCTCCAAGCGCCTTCGATCTGTTGAAAAAGATAAAAATAATGTTTAATAATAAATTTAAAGCTTGAAGGAAACGGTTTAAACTAGAATACAATAGAATGTAATCTTTATTTTACACGTTTAAAGATCTGGTCGTACCAGTCAATGTTACTGAATAATTCAATATAGCATCATTTTCGGATTTACTTTCTAAATTTAAGGATATCGTCAAATTTTAATGGTGTACTAATGAATTCAATAACATTCTACCCTTTTTGTTAAAGGTCTCATGTAGATTTGAATTAAAAAACTATTTAGCATATATTTGTAAGGTTCTTGCATCTGTATAATTAACTTAGTAACTTATGGGTTCTACTCGTCACTTCGTAAATAATCGACATGTAGGCAAACACTATTTTTAACACGTATGGCCAAGTTTTTTGAAGTGAAAACTTCTTTAGCGGCGCTGTGTACTTTTTTTGAAATGGGTTAAATTTTCTAAACTCGCGTCAGGACACGTGACCTGATCGAAAATTCGTAAGACGGCGTAGGGCGCTTGCGCGATGTGCGTATAGTCGTGTCATTTTTAAACTTCATAGTGACAGTTACATTATTTTTTTTTAAACTGTCATTATGAAATAAAATGGCAGGTAATGTCATGAGAACGCATGCGTTCAACTGATTTTATTCATTGCGCATGTGCAAAATCCTGCACATGCGCACAAAAAATGCAACGAACACGACTTGGTGTGTTTGTTGACATGTTTGTATACGATAGCGCAATAAATGAATATTGTATTTTACCACATAAATGATAGCACTTTTATACTGATCATTAAAGCAATTCGTGCGAAATTATTCCTTAACCATTTCAAAATATCAAAAATGCACAACGTTAATATTCAAGTTTTCACTTCTGCCGGCACTCCCGGAGTACAACCCGTCGTTTTTTTTTATTATTTAGAGTTACTGATTTAGGTTTTAGTTTTAAGTTTTTCACAATGGTTATGTTATAATAACGTAGTTACGTCCAAGATTCATGTAATTACAATGAGGGAGAAAGAATTTAGAGAGACAGAGCGACAGACGACAGGAAAGAAAGAGAGCAACGAAAGCCGTATGGCCAAGTTGTACAATCAGATTGCCTTAAATATTGATATCTTTTCGGACAACTTAACTAAATTTTAAAAAAGTACTCGGTTTTTTGTTCCTATTAGTTGCATATACTCATTTTTGAATGCGCAAGATCAATGCAATATTGTAATGTTATTCTTAGTATGGTAATTGTCTTCACTTCCTTGTACAATACATATTGTACTTATCTTAACTTTAAGCTAAAAATCAGATGTTTGAGAAACTGCTGTTTGTATGGATGTAATAACTGTTGTTGAGTATAAATAAGTAAAGAGCGAATTAAACTCCTTAGATACGAAAACAAAAATAAATGTCGAGTTGCATGAACCATCCTTAAACAATTACTACGCAGTCAATAGACTGCTCAACTGGGGAAGCTGTGGGTTCGTTAAATACTGAAATAATAAGTTATATAATAATCAGCCAAATTATACCTTCAACTGTTACTTTTTCTGGCATATACTGTGTTGAAAGTATCGCCACGGCAAACTGCAACTGCAGCGAATTCGTAGCGTAGTAAGGGATAGCAAAAATTTGGTGACCTCCTCAAAAAAATTAAGCTTTCAAAAATTACTTTAACTTACTTAACAAATTCGGCTTTCTGGGCAGCGGTATCCGGATCCTCGTAGCTGACCCAAAGGCCGGCTTCTCCATTGTCATCAGGAAGGCGGAACGCATAAGTACCTGTTAATCATTTGTGATGTTAGCATAGATACATCCTACAAAACATTTTCTTGGATTCGTGGGTACCGCTGTCTTCCGTAGCGACCGGGACAGCAGGTTTAACCTGACTTCTTAAATTCAGAAATATGGTTTCATCCAGCGCGGTGTATATAGCAACACAATAAGTAAACATAACCTATAATTTTATATGTAAACCCTACTTAATGCTGTCGGAAATATTCTTACTTTAGAAATTTTATATTTTACTATACTTTGTCCAATGTAGGATGATAATTTTGACAGTTGACACCTATATAGAGGGTATAAAGTTGCTATTGCAATGACAAGCCAAATTTAAGGAAACAAACGCAACCTTAGTACGTAGCAATAAGGATGTGACACCTGTCAAAAGTATCATCCTAATGTGGACAAAGTATAATATAACAGTTGGTAAAAAAGTATATGTATAGTGTAAATATAATATCTTTAAAACTGCTAAGATTTTGTTAATAATCTTCTGCTAAATCTAGCAAAAATAATTAAGTTGAAATCACAATATCTTATATTAAAACAAAGTCTCGTAGTTGTTAGTTAGTGCCTATTTTGCTTGAAGTCTTCAGCGTGTATTATTCAGAGAAAAGGAGGAAATAATTAACCGCCAACTGCAACTGTTTTAAAATAAGCAAGTGCTTCTAAAATTGAGTACTTAATAAAATATAATGCATTGTTAGTATTCTTAACTAAAACTAATGCCACATTCGTGCTCAGATTTATTATACCAGCACCACACAGCATTATTAGTGTCAAACTAAATTACTACTTTATTAAACTAACAAATATGTCCCAAATACGTTATTTATGGTCAACTTCAAAATTTATAATTATATAATTTCTAACTTCTTAGATGAAAATTCGAGAAAATTTGGAAATTCTAGTTCTTTGATAATGTTCTTTTCGATAGTAAATTATATAGTTCTGAGAACCTTTAGCGTCATAAAATATCCAGCGGTCATATAAATCACATATTCATCGAATTTCCTAATAATTCTTTGAGAGGAAAAAATTTTTATTATATTTCGTAACAAAATTATTAGAGTAACATAACTATGCGTTGTGAGTTGCATACGAGTTGAACTTATATAATTCAATGCAAGTTCAAGTAAAATATTGGAAGTCAATGCGATATTTTTTTACTTATACCCACAGTTTCCTGGTTATCTTACTCAACAACCGTTAGGTTATTATTTTTTCGCTTAAGTATACATACCTCCATTTTAAAATAGGCTACTCCTGCTTGAAATGAACACAAAACTACCATGCTATTTTTTCGATAAAACCTTATTTTATAAACGGAATATACCGCGAATTGAACACGAATATTTTGCGAATTCTTCGTTTGAAATCGCTAGACATTTGTAGAATTCAATTTTCTTCCTCTCACTATCTGCTATATCAGTTATTATAATTTTGTTAAAATGGTAATGCGGCAAACAATAAAGCCAAGCCTACTAAAGATGAGTACCAACCAAACATATGAGATAAGTCTTCTTCCTTGGTTAAGCCCATTTCTGAAAAGTTAAATTAAGCTGCTAATATGAAAGCATAGGCCAATTAACTGTCAATGTAACTGAAACTAACGTCTTAATTTAACAACTAATATAACAAGAATTTACTATGGCAGCACTCGGTTCACAGAAATAAGAATATTGTGTTTTTAAATGTAGTAAAAACGTTAAAAATAAAGTTCAAAATCCTAAGCATGCAAAACAATGTAAGGTCTTCTTAATGATAACTTTTTTTATAATTTCAGAAATAGTAGGTGGTATTACAAGACAGTTCAATGGCCTAAAACGTTTCCTACACAATGGTACAGGCATATCGCCACTTTGTTCAAAAATGATCTCAGATTTATTTGTACAGGACAGCAGTCAGACGATAAATTAAATTTAAGTCAATGAGATTTAATGGATATTTGTGCGTAATATTAATTTCACCATTACAACATATTATAATAATATGTTTATCGCACAATAAATTTTACATTACATACCAAATATATAATAAAAATTGCAATGTTAATTTTAAGAGGAGTTTCTGATAAAAAGATCATGTTCCTACACAAAGAAAATAAATTATAATTATGTACGTACCGAAACGTTTGCTAGGATCAGTGACCTTCCTGAGATGGGGGCGCATACCCTTTTGATGGTTGGGGTTGATAAGCTTGGCGCACACTTCTGGGTAGCTGAGCACACCTTCAGTCTTTGTGTATGGACCTATAAAAGCCGAAATAATGAAAATATAAACTTGAAACATTTTGTCAAAGTCGAAAAGTCAAGAGATGCTTCTGATTTTGGAAGCGTTATGCACTGAATAGTTTGAGGGAGTTCGACGGCGCTGTTATTGGCGAGATGGATCTATAATGGCAGAGGTAAGGCAAGGGGTTTTATAGGTTCCTCAGCGGGTGGTCATTCACCCTGTAACCAGTGGGTTAAGTCCCTATCTTCGAATGGTGTTTTAATATTCCATTAATAGGTTGATGATGTTATAGAGGAAATAGTAGAAGGAAAATTGTGGTGGAAGGTAAGTATCAACAGGTTATTTCTTTCGTATTTCACCCGCTTTTGTTTAAAAAGTTAATAGAAAACATTGTCGAAATTTTTAATATTAAAATAAAAGATAAGTTTCTGTTACTGTGAAAATTACAAAAATACACAAATTTAAAATATAACTGAATTGATTGATTGATTGATCTTATCTTAAATTTTTAGATTTCACTGTATATAATTTCCACTTTTTTTCCTAATAATATCCATAATGTTTCCTAATTTTAAAATATTTGGTCTTGAATGTTTGTATGAAAGGTGACGCGGCATTAAAGCTCTTATTGAATCATAGTAGATCTTTCTTGTAGAAGTTTTATCCATAGGGAAAATTTATGTGCCAGCACTATAGAAACAGATAGACTGGTATATCAGTAGCTTTTACTGAGAATAGGTTATTGGGAATCGCTAATCGTGGGCACTGGTGGTTCGACTTGGACGAGATCTGTCGTGCATCTCGTGTAGAAAAATAGGATGACAGACAAAGAAATTTCTTTATTTTAAACTAGATGGCGCTGTAGCGCGTAGAATCACGCTATCGTATTGTTTTTGCGGGAGTACGTAAGGGCAAGTTTAGTTATGCAATGTAAGGATAGCGAAACAATATGGTAACAAACACACACACACACAAAGTATTGCCATTATATAATCTATAATCTAAGAAAGATCACAGTGGTTTGTGTATTTGTCTGTCCGCTCTTTTTTCCGCTGTTTTTCCATTGTATCGATAACGTTACCATAGCAACCCGTTAACTGCAAGTAGTTTGTCTACCGGACGCTAGATGACGGTAACGGAATGAAAGAAAAAAAATAAAAAATTTTGTCCACCCGTTGGGACGGGCCGCTAGTTAGGATAAATGACTCAGAAAATGTTTTTATTATTTTGCTTGGTGGTTTTTCGTACCTGCTTCTCCAGGGCCGTCAGTGTGGATGGGAGGCACTCCGGAGATTTCACTGTCACCATCAAGCTTCCAGGAGCGTGCGATTGTGGTGATTGCCAATACGATTTTGGTGGTAGGTGCTCCGTGTTCTTTCCTATGGTAAAAAAAGATATGGTATACATATATAAAACCAAGTATAAGAATTAACTCAAATGATTAAACGCGGTTTTAAGTTATCACTAAAAACGATTTCTAAATCGGATGAAATCAGTTTTCGAACGACTAAAGAGTTTTATCCTTTTCAAAGACAAAACATCTTACCGCAAAAAATTGGATTTTTTTGCCCAAATTGAAAACATGGGTGACGAAGTACTTACTAAACGCAACCAAATTAAAGAAAGATTTGCTCATAGTATAATATTCTAATTTATATTAACTTTTACCAAACTTCATTCATAATTAGTATTTTTTTTATTAATAAGTGTAACTATTTTTAATTGTACACTTACTATTAATTTCTATGACTACTATCTCCTTCGAGAGATGGTATTCAGATCATCTGAAACCAACTTTGGCTACAATGTCTATAGTACATTGGCAAAGATATCAAAATATACATAAAACATACCTATGCATTTGCATTTGATTTAGATAATTTTGATTAACTGAGATGACAACCAAGTCAAAAAAAATTAAGTGCCTTTTGACAGGGTCATTCAATGCATTAGATCAAATCTGTCGTATAAATATTGTAAATCAAACAAAGTGTTTTTACCCCATATGACTGTCATTTTGCAATGATACTATAATACTACAATTATTATTTTTTTTCTTAAAAATCCTGCCATTATTCGACCTTTATTTAAGAAATTATTTATATTCTGGTAATTGATATTTTTTGTATACTAATTTCAATCATCTTACATAATAAACATTGTTTTTTAGCGTATCAGGTAGATGGCGTTGCAAAACCTGTAAACTATCTGTAAACAACATCTTTTAACTAGCAAATTTTATTGATAATTGAATTGGGTTAGACTTATCTGTAAGTTAGATAAAACAAATACCAGTAGCTAACAGCAGCATCGGCGTTGAGTAACGGGTTGCGGTTCTGTGGCGTATACAAAGGACTGGTGTAGTCAGCCTCCTTGGGATTACGCTCTGGTGTTGCGTAGTCGTACGAGTCAATGTTCACGTAGTCCACCAAATTGATGATGGCTGGCACGTCATAGTAAACTGTAATGGTTAAATATAATAAAAATTACCTATTCAAATTTATAATTTTTGATATATAAATTAACATCACATAAAATATAAGAGGAAAAAAACAACGTGATAAATATACTAGAGGGCAGGTCAACGCAGCCACTCAGATAGTAGAAGGTCGTTTAGTGGCCGCCTGCGCAACATCTCTCACAACGGCACAATTTTTCACTGTCTTAAACCACAGCGTAAAACCTTCGTTTTATTTTATTAAAATAATACTTTACTGGCTATCTTCAATAATAATAATTATTCATCCGATTAATGTATAGTATATTATTATCGTTATCGGTAATAGCTTTTTTATGTTTTGTGGCAGTACGTTTCCAGTAAACAAGCTTGCGAACGTATAAGGCAAAAAAATGGCTTCGGCATTATTAGCATTATGTAGCTGAGATGTTGCACAGGAAACCGAAAACGGAAAATACACTCTATCCCGAAATCTTCTTGCCCGCCATTAATTAAGGTGACCACCAACCACTTGCTTTTCTGCAGCCTATGCCTCGTCGTCATAACTTTTCAGGGAACAAGAAGGAGAACTACTAAGAAGTAATTATTCTTACCAGATGCATTAACGTTAGGAAGGACCGTGATAGAGAGTTGCTTGTTGGGCTTGACACTCAGGGCCTGCTTCATCTCACGGACCAGAGCAGTGAAACCTTCTCTGTGCTCTGCCTCCTTCTCATCCACGGGAGTAGTGCCGAAAGTCTTCTTAATACCATGCCAGATAGACCCTTTTTAGCATAAATAAAAACAAAACGTTAAATAAAATAATCACGGATAAATTAAGATAATTAAGATAGATAAAGAAATATTTAAAAAGAGTTCTATGGTGCAGTGGTAACTTTTTAAGCAGATTTTGCAAAGGCCTGTGACCGTATTGATGACCAAATATTTCAGAAAACTCAGAAAGCCAAGTCTTTAGCACTCGGCGCGTGTGGTAGGCTAGGGCCCATTATCCCTGAGTAGTTTGCATCCATATTTTAGGTCTGTACTATTAGGCTTACAATGATGAAAGAATATTTGGATAAAGAAAATTCAGATCACTTTCATTTTATAAAGTTTTTCTTATTTGACAAATACTATTTTTGGGTTATATTTCCCATGCAATGTGTATTTCTTTTTTAAAGGACACGCCAAAAAACAAAGATTTAACATACCCCAAGTGGAACGAATCTTCTTTGGTTTAATTCTAGCAAACTGCCATGCCAAGTCAATGCCGTCGAATCCATGCTGATCGGCAAGCAAGACACCGGAGTTGACGAAGGCAGTACGAGCTTGTGGGGACTCCAGCTAAAAGTGAAGATTAATGTTGAAGTTTTCGTCAGAATCTTCCCAACATGTTAACAATTAAAAAAAAAACTTAATGTATACCTTTCAAAAGTAAATATTCAAGTCAAACCAGATTTGCAACGAAATCAAAACGACATGAAATACTATTGCAAAATCCTTATTTCAAGGCGAATTGTAAATTCTTGACTTCAAAGTTTATGAATTTATTAAACTAAATAAATGATCTTTTAATTTGAATATAAAAAAAAATATCTATCTTACCAAAAGGTTGTATTTCTGTTGGTCCTCTGTATCAGCATCGCCTCCAACAGACAATAGAACCTTCAGTGCAGGATACTTGGTCTTGAAGTTGGTGATCGCACGGTAGTTGGCGTGCGAGCGGTCAACATCTAAGTTCTCATTAAGGGGTACCATCTTGTAGGTGTCAGGTTGAATTCCGGCATATCCGTATACCAAGTGTGTGCAGAAGGATAATGCAGGATCCAAGTCCAAAGGCAGCATGCGAGCTTGAGCTGGGTAAATGCATCCTTCAACTATATTACGTTGTCAATAAAATATACTAGTTCTTAAATATCTTAACTTATTTCGGTACAAGAAAACCCTTAATTAATCTAAAAGCTTTTGAATGAGAACCCTGCTTCTCTGAGACTTTAAATGATGAGAGGATTTCTATAATAACAATGTTAAGTTTCAAAAAGTAATTTTTTACGTCTTACCTACATGTAATTTATTTTTGACCAATTATGTTAAAGTTTACGTTATACTTAACGCAACCTTCAATGTATTAGTTGCCGCAGATATGGAACGCAATTAATTCTATTTTAATTGTCATTAAAATCGAAGTTTCAATAATGAACCGATCCTTTCAGGACCTTATAATTTTCTGTAAGTTAAAAATGTTCCACGTAAACTAGATACTTATTATCTAAACAAATATGTAATTGGACCAATTTAGATTATTGTAAGAAAAAGAGCACGATATGTATTTCCATTTTATTTGGGACTCTTTAAAATGACGCAATTCTAAATCACTAGTGTCATGATACTCTCCTGAGTAGGTATGTACCTACCAAAATTCCACAAAAAATAACTCGTCCAAAAACAAATCCAATTGGAATCGAAGGGCAGTTAAATGCTATGGAAACAAAACCGCTGGTGTAACATTTGCCATTGAAATTAGGTATTGGTTTTGGCCTCTGACTCTTAGATAACACCACACGCCTGTTTATTTGTTTTGACTTCTCGAGAGAATAATAGGGTACTTGGATTATTACTGCAAGGAGCTATATTTACAAAATTCGATGCTAAAGTTCGTCGAAGCATTTTAACTGTACTTCTTTTCTAATTAATCGCATTTTTATGAGCAGAATTAAGCTTCTGGTTTCGCCAGCATATAAACACAAAATAAGATACGCTTATTTGTCACCCATGTGATAAAAAAAATCGGTACACATATTGTTTGCACACAGAGAAATCATTATAAATTCCAATTGTTTACAAATCTGAAAATGACTCAAGCTTAACGTAGGACTCATTGCTGTGAAATTTCAATTTGAACCGCTGCGGTACCTATTCTTTGCTGGGATGATGTCATTCGACAAAGTAGACTCACTTATCCAATTGTATCGATTCTACTTCGTAGACTATAGTAACTGACAATAGAATTGGGAAAATGGTTATCTTAGGTTTGAGGTTGAATTAATTAACCGAATTTTCGACATCGTTTAATATTTGACAGAAATTATTTTCGACAAATATCTAATTAAACATTATTAATATGTTTATATAGTCAATATCCTTTTGTAAACTTACGTAAACGCGATATTCATCGCCTGTTTTACGCGAACTCGCATATACCTATACCTATTTGGTCAAATGTCGTTCATTATGCCTATATGCCTAAGTCAACTTCCATTGTTTTCGTCGAATTACTCATTCAGATCACGAATGCGACGATGAATACGCAGGGTTATTCTATCCTTATATGGAATAGATACAAGGAGTTGTAAATCTGAGTTATTCGCTTACTGGCCCTACACATGTCATCTGATGTGGGTTCGACTGGATAAACACGATATCAGTGAGATTATTTATCGTCTAACTCGTTCCACTTTCGTGACAAAAAGTCCCGTGTATAAATCTCGCTAATTGAAAAATTGCTTTCGGCAGTTTATATCTGATACTTAGAATGAAATTCACGGTACATTAAACAATAAAAATTTAAATGCAAAGATTCATTTGCCTATTTTCGATGAGGAAATTCGAAGTCTCTAGTTTACTGTTAGGTAAATAAGACGAGAGGTAGCCAACATATTCACTTTATGTTAAAAGGATTCACTCAAACAGTTGATGGACAATTTTTCCTTTTGTTTTCATACAATTGGATCACATACTTAATGATGATGTCACCTGAGATGACTGCAAAGATTAAAACTACCTTGAAAACGATTACTAACAATATTTTAAGTAACACTTTCCGTGTTAGGTTACGTTTATGTATGAGGCAAACAAGTCGAGACGGATGGAAGCTTTGCTTAAAGGTCATTTACATTATTTGCTCTTAATATACTTAAATCCAATCTCTGTCAAAATGAATATCTCAAAACAGGTACGTATCGGCTGTCAAATATAAAAATAGCCAATTTATATAAGTAAATATTGTATTGGAACACTCCATATGAAATCATCGTGCAGAGAAAATTGTTTTACATATATTTTTAATATAATAAGTCTTATGTAACACATGGCCTTAATATTTACATTTAGTTTAAAAGCAAGTGAACATGCCATTATAAAACTTCTTCTATTTCTTTTTTTTAATAATTAATTCTTACAATATAAATAGAGTCAAATAATTATGCGATTGGTGTTGAATTCGCACTTCGCGTAGGTACAGTCAGCTACGACATATTCGGATAATGTAGAGAAAACCAAATTCTATAACTATAACGATAAAGCAGTTTGTTATTTCTAAAGTTACTTAAATATTTAACAATTAAAAAAGATTCTGATATTGTGATACTACGGATCGTTTTCTCAGACAGTATCTAAATATTTTTTACCATTCTAAAAGCGTAGATGGTTTTGATGCTAACCTTACCAACTACACAATTAGCAATCAGATAACAAAACAAAATTCTAGGAATATCTACGTGTTAGAGATTCTGAGAATGTTTAAAACAATATATATCTTTCCTCTTTTTGGTGGCATTGATTATTTTTAAATAACCTCGGTTAAAGACAAACACTTAGTGGGAATGTGGTTAGTATTGTGATAACATTATTATTATCTAACAGTGATGCTTAGGTGTCCTTTATAAATCAGTACAATTGCAGTATAAAAGCTTAATAGCATAATTTTATCTATCTATCTTATATATAAAAATCTAGTGTCACGGTATATGTTCAGGATAAACTACTGAAAACGTTTTTGATCAAACTTCGTAACTGTATGTTATTTGATCTAACTTAAAAGATATGATAGGTTTCACTTTAATTTATAATACAGCAACGCGTTGCCGGCTCAGCTAGTTTTATATTAAGATCGAACACAAACTTAAAATACATTGATGTTACGAGTAAAAACAATTAATTATAATAAAAACTCTTTATGGATTTCGCGCATAATTTATCCGGACGTTTCGACCCCTTTAAAGGATCCGTGATCACAGGATGACTAAGATTGTGATACTAATGACTAAGATAGTCATACTACTCATGACTAAGATAGTCATCCTGTGATCACGGCTCCTGTAAACGAGTGGAAACGTCAGGATTAAATATAAAATTAACAACAAATGAAACTGGGTACCTTCCGTTATTTAAGTAACTTCTTGTGTCTGATTAGGCTTTTCTTATTAGGGATATGGTAGACACGCTACTTTTAGATTTCGCAACTGATCGATGCTGCAGCGCAGTCTGGCGACGATATTAAAGTCTGGCAAGTGCAGAGGCGGATCACGGTAACAATATCTCGCGATTTATTAAAAGTAACGATTCTGTACAACAATTTGGTAATTGTTTTACTCTCCGAATGCTTTGAAAGTGTGTGTTGCTAATTATTTCAACAACAAAAAGGCCGCCAATGCAATATTAATTAAAATGTGATAGTAACATTAGCACATATAAAAACTTACACCCATGCCTCAGAAATTAACAGTTGAGAAAACCATCAGCAGAGGAAAACGGTATGTGAAATCAATCTTTTTTCTTTTTTTTAAAAACTTTTAGTATGTATGTACTCAAAGTTAAGATTAAGCTGTTCTGTTTCTAGCCGTAAACATTTAAGTAGGTAAAATAAATATTTGTTCCATTCGATTCTAAGATGTTCTACATTACTTGTTCCTTGTGTTATCTTATTGTTGACACGCTGATATAAGGGTAACGGGTCAAACTTCTTGGCCGATTGTATTCGTCAGCTCGTATAATTACTGCGGTAATAAACAATAGCTAACAGGGAAAGTTTTGAACCATAATTCCAAGTAACTTCCCAACTATCTCTCGCAATAAACGTATAGGGTTTTTCCCTCAATTATAAGAAGCTATGTTATAATATAATTGATGACATAAGTCCATATTTTGTATCGACTTTACCGCCATGATAAGAGTTGATTTATATTTTTGTTCTGTGACATAATATATTTTTAAAACCAAAATCTTTAAAATGTAACCGATTTCTTTATTTTCCATCGCAAATTCTGTAATATCAAGTCTTTGTCTTAATCCTGGCTTTACTTTTGTCGCGGATTTAACTACTACCCACATATTTTTTATAGGATTAATTCAAACTCACAACCGAAATAAAAAAGTGACTAAACAATTATTCATATAAAAATCTAAGCAAAGGTGATATCGTACCAGTTTACCTCATATCATCATCAAATTCAAATAACCTTAAAAATGCATTTGTACGAAATTGGTACAGATTTGAATACCTAGTTTTTATCAAATAATGCTTAATCGCAGTAATCTACCATCGTACTCAGGCAATTTCTGTTCTTTTAATAAAATATCATTCAAACTTTTCTTTACCTAACTATTATATAGTACTATGTAGTAGATAATATTAATAGAAGTAGAAACAGCGAAGTAATTTGTTTTTATAACATTGTGTCAAACGATTATACCAACTAAAAAAAATATACCTACCTTACAGAAGAGAAAATCGTTTTAAAGTCAACTGAAACTGATTTGGAACAAAAAATATAGGATAATATAGTCTCAATTCTTGTATTTTTACGAATTCATTATTCAAAGAAAAATACTAGACAATTCGATGAAAATCTTTAATCGAATAGTGATAATCTTTTGTGAAATTAAGTTAAAACAAAATCTTGACGTGGATCGTGTTCCTCAATGAATGTTAAAATGAAACAACGTAATAATTTAAATTATGTCAAAATTTAAAAAAGTAGTATAATAGTTATTAATCCAAGATACGAAACTAATGTTACCGCTAAAAATGAGACAAACAATTATTTCAACGTAAAAGACAAGGCCAAAGATTGAGCAAAGATTCTTTGTGATGTAAGTAAGAAGCTGTAGGTCGCAGATAATGTAGTAGGTAATTCAGACTGTATAGAAAACGTTGAAGATAAAATGATATCATCCTGTTTGTGTAACTAGATGTGCCCCGCCATTTTACCCACATGTTTCGTGCTCCCGTAGAAATATCGGACTAAAAGATTATTAGGTTATACATCGTGTCAGATGGGACATGTGACCTGTATTAATATAAATAAATAAAGAAAGAAAAAGATTTATTACATCCTTAATTCAAACTTAATGAATGTTACCTATTTTTTATATTAATTTAGATAAACTAAAAGAATTTATACACGATTTGATAAACTTCGTAGAAGTGATTATTAGTAATTTTGTGGGTATTTATAAAAGTATAATTATCTACTTTATTAATAAAAACTATTAAGTGATTTTAAAAAAACGTACTTCTTAATCTGTTATATCATTGTTTGACCACAAATCGATAACATTTTATTGAACAATGCCCTTTACAATCTAACAATAGTATGACTTAACACATCAGCTTACCGTAACATGTAAAATTTTCTCAATTAATATTGACCTCTATATATAATAGTATAAGTTTCAAATCGACTGCGTCAAAATTACTGGTTAAATTTACATTACTGCAAATCGGTTCGTTATTGATTTGTGTTTCAAAATTAATAACTAAATTAATAAAATGACGAAATTAAGCGTTTTAATATTAGCTAGTGACGAAAATTAGAAGGTAACTGGTCGCAGAGAAGGTCGTGGGTAGTCATATTAAAATGCGTCCATCCCAAAAATTAAAGTATATACGATAGAATTTCCAAATGCAAATCAGGAGAAGCTAATTCGTCTTAAATCACAAAAAAAAAATCGTAACACGAATTTTGCAAGTAATAAATTATAATAAATTCGCACAGCAATAAAATAAAATGCACTTACAATCTCTGACATAGCTCTTGCTGTCGTAGTAGCAAACGACTTTGCCTGAGGGGGCCTGAGTATTAGCCGCCAAGGCCAATGCCAGTATGCCGGCGACTGCTAAGAGCAGCGGCATCATTTCGATTAAAGTTGACCGTACCCACCAAAGCGTGTTTGACGAATGAGCTCTGAGCACAACCCGCTGTCGATGTAGACCAGCCCGCGCCTGTTCAAAGATTAAATAACAATGTACAGCCAACGAATTTTGTTTTTAGACTACTCTCAATAAATCTACTACTTGTAACATAGTTATAAATTTGTCAATGTGAATGTTCCATTGTGGTGACGAGGATCTTATGTGACCTAAATATCAACTTGGAAAACCGTTACCCTTAATATACCTTCTACTTACATAATATTTATAAAATTTACCCTTAATTGGACGTCGTGCAGTATGCTTCCCGTTGAATGAAAATATCCGTCGAAAACTAGTTCTCGGTGCTGTAATTGTAACAGGAAATTGAAATAGGTACTATATTATTGGTTATGAGAAACAAAATTAGTAACAATTTTACAAATTAAAAAAAAAATCCGTCGAATCAAGGGTATACCTTCGTTTCTATATCTGAATCACTAAACAATTCAGACTCAAAAATAAAAAAAAACAAAACGAAAAATCTTTAAAATTCTGTTAAAAAAAAGGATATTATAATTTTCACTATGTCTATCTTTTTGATTATAGTATGTAGACAAATATTATTACGATGCAATTCGTATTCTAAGTATCGATTAACATAGATTTTAAGTAAATAAAATTTTATATGAAACCTATTTAAATAGAATTTATAAAGATTAGTTAAAAAAGTCTTAAATTTTTCTAATACGCGATGTTTTTATTTCAAATTCCTTTCATATAAAAAAAAGAATTTGAAATAAAAACTTCGCGTATGTTTCATTATATCACTTAAGTATTTGTTAAATTACTGTCGCCCACTTAAGTTGACATGACATTAATTAAAATAATGACTAATCAAATTCTCAATAACATGAATGGTCAAACTTACACGTTTTCAAGAATTGCAAATCTTTGAAATATTACCAAACGTTTTACCTATATATTTATTATTTAACCGATTCGTTGCTGATGGCACGCCTGTCGTGTAATTTTTTGCGTGTGGCGTTAGCCACTGAAACCGTGTCATTTTTTTCAAGTTTTAGGGAAATCAACCCAGAATAATAACATTCTTAATTTTTCACGTAAATCAAGCTCGTAGCCTTCGTTTCTTTAATTGTATGTAGCAACGAATCGGTGAAGCACTTAACTGCTCGCTTTTATATCCAAAGATTTATTGGTAGATATTTTCATATTTGAAGAGATTTACATTAATTATTTAATTTCGATTCACAATTCACATACACAAATAATTATCACTAAAAATCACCGCCATGCAAAAAATGTTGTCATAGTTTCAAAATCAACATTGTAAATCGAAAATTAATGAATCTTCTCAGTTGAAAACACTACTTCATACCGTATCCATTACCCTCACTGCTACCTTACTTATTTTAGAAACACTGCATCTTTTTGAAGTTATATTTCTTTAGACGCGTTATGACAAAATGATGAGAGTGAAACTTTAAGATTCGCGCGCATCACCGTGACACAAAATTATCATGTTGAAGTTGGCCGCTAAAGCGACATGGACTAAACCAGCAGGATGAAGTTCGTCGCTAATTGGCTCAAGGTGGTTACTCAAATATGTTGTTTTGATTTGTTTTGACAATTATTCACGTATTTTATATCTTATAGAAATATTGCATTGTGAATGCAAAAAATTAAATTAAAAACATACATATAAAGTTTATTAATGTTTTGTTCTTTTTTATAACTTAATAATATTGATCCGATGAGTATTACATTAAGGAGGTCATATACAAATTAGCAACGTATAGAGGTATTTAAGTGGAGTACTATTTAGTTCTTAAACTTTAATACCACGTTTACCGGATAAACTTCTGTAAAATGTAATTCTGACATTTTACAGAAGTTTATCTGCTTCTCTTTATTTGAAAAAAGCTAAAATAAAGGATTACTAATTCTTATTCTGTGGTACAGGTTGGAAAGTCAGGCTAAATAGCAAACTTTCTATTCCTTTGACCGGTAACGCTAACTTCAAAGATTTGAAATAAACAATATTTCGCAAGCTTGCCAATTCAATATGCAAAAATAAATCAATGTTTACGTGCGTCATAAGCTTATGACTTTATGGCATTATTAATCACTAATTAGTTATTTTTTAATCGTTGTAATTAACGTCTTAAAAGATTGTCTGGGGTGGGGTATGTTATACCAGGTTTTGAACGCTTTGACCATAGGTTACGATTAATTAAAGGCGATGTCTACCAAGTTAGGGTAGAGGAAAGTCACCAAATATGGTATAGAGTCCTAATATGGTATACCTTGATTTCTTCGAAACTAACTTTAAAACGCAACACACTACCATTTTCTATTTCATTCGCTCTCTATACTATCGCACTTACACCATCGTCAGTTGCGCGAACGTTACGCGTGTGGCAGGCGTTTTAAAGGTATGTAATAAATGAGTATTATCGGTTATTTATTATGCATGTCCACATATGTGTTTTACTATTGGATATATCGATATTATGTTTATTTCAACATTTTATAATTACAATATTGTTACTTGAAAAAAATTTGGTACCTGTTTGAACTAGTATAAAAATCCAAATATGGACAGTCTTTGGTGCCTAATTATGGAATATTCTATAATTAGGTTACTTACTACTATTTCTTTTAAAAAATATATTCTGTTTGTTTTAGAATGTCGGCTTTACAATCGACCAAGAAACAGAAAACCTGGGATGAAGATATGGGTACCTATACCATATTTGGTTACTCATTGGTGATTTAATTTTTTGTGTTCGATTTTATCTTGTCGATTAATATATTTGATAGAAGACTGTTAAATAATGCGTAGAAATCTATAACCGATTAATAATAAAATTAAACTATTTTTATTACTCTGAAGTTTTTTTATATCTCTAAA
The DNA here is from genome assembly GCA_927399485.1 of Calamotropha paludella. NCBI lineage: Eukaryota > Metazoa > Arthropoda > Insecta > Lepidoptera > Crambidae > Calamotropha > Calamotropha paludella. Next base: position 46,070,651 of record OV656803.1, read on the forward strand.
CCAAAACGGTACACCATATTTGGTGACTTTCCAATACTGTTCCCCATTTCTTTTTTATTTTTTCATTATCTACTTATTAAAAGAACCACCAAATCCGTTCTAAAAGTATCGATATGAAAATGTTTCAAATACAAAATTCCTTTTTACGAATAAGTTATCGTACAGCTTGTTTTCTTTGGATAACCTTATGAACTATATAAGCATATCTTTATTTGTCAACTCTAATTCCATTTAAATTGATTGCATTTGTATATGTAGGTACACCACCGAGACCTTTTAACATGAGGATAATTTAATGTTACTACAAAATAGATAACTATGATTTGCACTATAACAATGTCCTTTTGTTTTTAATTTTAGCATATATCTGCTAGATTTTTTAAATTTAAACAATTTATTGCAAGAAAAAAATTAAATTGTTTCTGGACACAGATGTGTGTCTCATCCGAGACCGGGAAGAGAATTGAGACAATTTATTTTGTTGTAATAATTCAATCTCGCCACAGAATCCATTGGACGAATTTTCAACCCTAGCGGAATCAGTTACTTCCAGTATATTTTAAATAAACTTCGTGTACCTATACACCGTATTACGGTAAATCAAATATAAGTTTAGTGTATAGGTACTCGGTGTGCACGAGAATTATTTATCTAAAATATATACATTAATTATGCTATATATTTTTCGTTTATACGTTGTAATATCGTTATATGTATTTTGAGTACAAATTGTATTCATTTTATATTCATACCGAAAAAACACAATAAGTATGAACTTGGATTATATGTAATGAAAAAATTATACATAGTATAAGTATATATTTCAAGAACATAGGGTAAATTAAAAATATAACGATAGTTATGCAGATACCTACATACTGAAAATATACACCGTAAATATACTGTGGATACCAAATGTGCACCTGCATCAATTCTTTAATAAATATTAGCAATTTGTGATGTTTAAATCGTGAAAAAACAGTAAATACTAAAAATTTATTTCGTAAAAACACAGTATAAACTAAGAATAATCACTATGTAACCGGTTAATGTGTAAAGTGATATATTTAAACATACTCCAAGTATGTACAAGAATTATTTCAAGTTTCTGGAAGTTATACGGCATTTATCAATGGTTTTTATCAATATTACATTCAAGCTAAATATTTAAGGATCGTTCGAAGACCAAAAGTTACACTCTGGTAGACCAAAACGATTCCTAGTATTTACGATTTATCCACTAATTCATCAGAATAGGAATGGTTTGATTAATTTGCAAGGAAATGTATTTGCTATATATTATTATGCATTAAACATTTTCTTTTAGTCATGTAATTTACATGTAATTTACACTGAAAGAAATGAAATAGTTGGATTTACTATGAAATGTTAATTTTCCATTTAACATTTCATAGTTGTCCTTTTATAGTAAGAAAAGGATTCAACTATGAACTTTCAAATGGAAAATTTCTATCATTTATTATCATTGAAGTTCTTCACATTTTTATTAATATTGTCAATATTCCAATATTGTTATTGTCAGGTTAAAATGCTACAATATACTAATGACTGTTTAAATTCTAAGTTTTTTTTATAGTAATCATAATTATTGTCAGAATTAAATTTTCAAATTCTTTTATGCATTTCTCACCGCTATGTATCATTGTGTTCATTAAAATTGCGTTAATAATGCATATTCAAATAAAAAAATCATTTTTCAAAAACTGTTATAAATGCCTTTTCTTACTGTCCCTAAATTATAAAAGAAAATAATTATTTTAGTGGAGCGATTTATGCTTACATATACGTTTATATTAATAAATGCAACGTAGTAGTTTTACAGATAAAAGGGTAATATTGTCAGATATAAAGAGGATTACGAGCATAAAATTCTTTTAAACCAAGGTCAATCGCTCATATACATTTTATAAATATTTTGTAAGCTCTAAATAAATGTTCTATATATTTAAGGTGATTACATAGCGAACCCTGTATAAATATACAATAAAAATAATAGTAACTTGGAAGTTAATATTTACAAACACAGCCAAAACACAGTAAAAAGCCGGTAAACTGCGTATAAAAAACAAATGAGCACCGTGTAATTCTAAAGAAAACTATTTATATACTCAATATCAATACTTTATATACTAAGTATTTATACTTAGCGAAATTTTTATACATATTAAATAAACTTCATTATGTATCTAATATGTATACATAGAAATTTTCGTATTATTCCAGTGTATAACCGGTATAAATAATTCTCGCATACACCAAGTAAAACTCGTATGTATTAATAGTGTATCAACAGTAAATATTTCATAAAATCAGTGCATACTCCGTTAAACTAATTAAAGCAAATTTACATCTCTTAGCTACTCACCACGCTACGTGGAACCTTTATTCTGGGAACTGGATATTCTATATACGACATTCTCGCTGTCCGATCACTAACTAAGTAACACAAAATTCCTAACGTAGCAATGAAATATGACAATAGATAGGTGGGTAGTTGAAAAATATTAAGGTAGGTAGTTGAAAAATATTAAGGTAGGTACTTGAAACTAGCATGGATTGCTGACTCTAAACTGCCCTAAAACGAGAGGCACATTTAAGGAAATAATGCATTTTATAATAAGTTGCCACACCGTGTAACTGAACTGCCTTTAGAGAAATTTATAAAGGTTGTTAAAAAACCCCATATGAGCAAAGGCTATTGCAGACTTGATGATTATTTGAAGGACAAAACGACGTGGAATTAATGTACTTTGCTTCAAAAATATACTAGTAAATAATTTGTAAAGTTATTAAATGAATTTTTACAAGCGCTAGAAAACTTTTTTTGATTCAAAAAATCTGTAACACATTATAGGGAGAAAAAATTGTCCTTGCCGAATTTCGTGCGGCTTCTCGGTACAATGTATCCCTTACTCATGGACTTGCGAAGCCATATGATAACTAGTTGATTTTTAATGAACTCATTGTAAATGTTGATATTGAACAAAAATAATTTTATCTCATTTTTATCTCTCTGTCATGTTCAGAAACAAAATAGGCAGACAAATTAATATCAAATACTCGTTGTTTTCAGTACTTAAATTGATTTATTTAACCGATATGTAAAAAAGAAAATTAATTAATATCAAAGATATTTTAATTACTTTATAAAATTGGCGCCGTGTCTCAAATCTTCATTCATCAGTAAAAATATCACATATTTTAACTACAATACTGGTTTTCATGACGTCATTTGGATGGCTCCTGGCAAATGTACAATCAACGTCACGCAAACGTACGAGCAAATTTACCTCAATTGATTTTGAACTGTATAAGTTGAAGTTTAAACAGAAAATCGAATGGAAAAATTTAACAGTTTTATAGAGATTGACTAGCGACCCGCCCCGGCTTCGCACGGATGCAATTCTCTACTATATTATACATGTATTATACATATAAACCTTTATTTATTTAAATTATTAATTTAAATAAATAATAATTCCTAAACCTTCCCCTTGATATACTCTATCTATTAAAAAAAACCGCATCAAAATCCGTTGCGTAGTTTTAAAGATTATTGTAGTTTTAAAGAGGGATATAGGGACCGACCATTATTATAAATGAGACAGAGAAAGTGACTTTGTTTTATACTATGTAGTGATATTGTTACGATTATAACTATAACGACAGATTGGTTCGCACAGAAAATAATACCATTTAATAACGTAGTATTTATTAAGGTAGGTACTCTTTGATTATATTTAGGTACCTACCTAACTTTAATAGACAAGTACCTTCGAATAACTGATGCTAATTAGTTTATTAGTGACTTAGCAACTTCGTAAGGTGAGCAAAAACTTATTAATTCGAGCTACTCCGTACTACAAAACGCAGTTATACTGTTGATCCCAAATCTACAATTTTAAGAACCCCCTAATCCTCACTGAGCCCGCATGGTGCATATATCAATCTGTATTCGAACTTTCTAGATAGGCAGATAATGTATTTATTTGATAGACACATACATACAGACACATAAGGAAAAATTATCAGAATTTACAATTGTTATGACCTGAAAGAATAAATATACGTGTGCTGCATCACAAAAGGCCGCAACACAAGGGTTCATTTGCCCAGGAGTCCAGGAACACATCGCTGATTGTCACCCCATGAGAACGTCGTGTGGTGACATTCATTAATTATCTCATTAATTGCATTATTATATTAAATAACAATGATTTTGTCCATTAGTTAGGCATAGACTTGGATATTAATAGGCTTCTTTCAAAAAATAGTAGTTTATGATACTGTTGCATAATAAGGGTTCTTATAACATGAGTGTGTTTTAAAAAAACGAGCCGTAGGCGAGTTTTTTTATAGCATCACACGAGTGTTATAAGACCAAGTTATGTACAGTGTCATACACTACTTTATCTACTCTCATACTATAATATGTAAAACAATATTGCAAATAAAACGCTGAATATAACAACAAATTTATTTAAATGTCAAATGTTGGCGCCAAGGTGCAAACATCAATTGCGCATGCGTGTTGCGACGGTCGTCGAGGACTCGTTCATTGAAACCTTTTTAAAGTAGAGGTTCAACCTCCTTGGTCCAGCTGGAGGTTGTATAGGTGTATCGTTATGATAAAAAAGTTATATTATGTTACAGGTGTCCATACAAGACCTGTATCGTAATGAAACTTTTTTTTTATTATTTTTGGCCTGTACGTAATGTTTGTCATAAGCATTTTGTTTTCAGTTTTAGAATCTTTGTATTATAGTATTAGAGTAGATAAAAGTATTAACGTTAGCATTTCTTGTCTACTGCGAACTTAGGCGACTGGTAAGTAAAACACTGTGGACAAAGCGTAAATGTTTATCTAGAACCACTGAAGGACAATTCGAGGAAATGGACGTCATACTCCTTTTTAAGGAAGCCTTTGTGCGATGGCATAGATAAATTGCTTATTTCTAAGTTTTATTCACATTATGTTAAGAAATAACCAAATAGTAATAATACGTCATGCCGCGATCAGAATTGGGCCTTGAATTGGACTTGTTTTGTGAATACAGATAACGTAAAAAGCTAGCGAGTTTATTAAACTTCAGGTGACCTTATACTCTTATTATATAAGCTTGTTGAACCAGTCAAATCATAATTTGAAAGTAAAATAAGTGTTTTATTATCTAATTTCTTAAAATAAATCAAATGTGAAAAAAGTACGATTACCTACATATCAAACATTTCGAAACTTATTTATACATAACTAGCTGACCCAGCCACGCGTTGCTGTGGCACAGTAATTTGAAAGAATTTTCTAAAATAAAAGTAGCCTAAGTTACTCCTTATTACATTAGCTACCTGCCAATAAAAGTCCCGTCAAAATCGGTCCAACCATTTCAGAAATTAGCCGGAACAAACAGACAGACAGATAGACAAAAATTGTAAAAAATGTTATTTTGGTGTATGTACCGTATATATATTCATATGCATGTAGTAAAAAACGGTTATTTCAATATTACAAACAGACATTCCAATTTTATTTATATGTATAGATAATAAAACTGTTTCTAAGTAGGAACCAAACCTGTACATTGAATATTTTTTTGAGATTGGATGTTAAAAAAGAGTAAGCCTAACAGAAGACAAAAAGATTTTTTTTTATATTTTTCTGTCTGTATGTACACGCTCAGTAAACTATTGAACGGATATTCTGGCGGTTTTTACAAAAAAAGTCCAAACTCAATTCGGAGGATCGTTTAGGTTATGTTTTATCAACATCAAATTACTAAAGGCTGATAGTGTTTCCCTAAGATTTTACAGTTTTTGCTACGGAACTGAAAATAGCTTTAGAGTAAAAACGTACCTACTTACTACATAACCATTAATTTTGTATATAAAAATATTCTTAATAAACAGAGGTGCTTAACAAAACAAAATTGCACGCGTATAATGTCGTGGGAATCTAAATACATCTATACATATAAATAAAAATGAAGTGTCTGTTTGTAATATTGAAATAACAGTTTTTTACGGTACATACACCAGAATAACATTTTTTGCTATTTTTGTTTGTCTGTCTGTCTGTTTGTTCCGGCTAATCTCTGAAATGGCTGGACCGATTTTGACGGGACTTTTATTGACAGGTAGCTGATGTAATAAGGAGTAACTTAGGCTACTTTTATTTTAGGAAAACTCTTTTATTTCAATTTATAACCATAATATTTTGTTTCGTGAAAATTGTAATAACAGCGACGCGTGGCCGGGTCAGCTAGTAAAGAATAAAACAACCATGACTCGACAATAAACGCTCATCCATCATATCCGTTCTGTGTCTTGGGTGTAGACAGGATCACTATCGTTGCACCAAAAAGTCGTCTAGTCAATAATGAAACGCAGACATTTTTTTGTTTTAACCTCAATTTAGTATGCGACCCTAATATTACCGTCTCGACAAAAATACATTTATGTTGATAACTATTTGTGTATATAAAACTTTTAAAAATACCTACTTAACAAATATGATTGATAGCACGTTGAGTAAACCACACCGTCGAGTAAAAAACATGGCAATGATAAAAAAGGTCATCTTAGGTTTTCGCAACAGTCAAATTAACTTACGCTCAAATTGGTCAGTTATGTATTCTGGAAATTATATAACAATCAAAGCGTTTTCATCTATACATATAAATAAAATTGGAGTGTCTGTTTGTAATATTGAAATAACCTTTTTTACTACATGCATATGAATAAATATACGGTACATACACCAAAATATTTTTTTTTACAATTTTTGTCTGTCTGTCCGTCTGTTTGTTCCGGCTAATCTCTGAATTGGCTGGACCGATTTTGACGGGACTTTTATTGGCAGGTAGCTGATGTAATAAGGAGTAACTTAGGCTACTTTTATTTTAGAAAAAATATTTTACCTATTTATTATAAAAAAATAACAAATTAAAATTACTGTGCCACAGCAACGCGTGGCTGGGTCAGCTAGTAACTAATATATTAACTTTTTATAACCAGCTCATGAATTAAGTGATTTTACCTCCAAGTAACTCACTTTTGTATATTGCTGTTCTTTGTCATAAACTTCGAGTTGTTATGAGTACCTAATATTTTTAGCTTACACTATTGTAAACTTTTGTAAGTCTTTAGCCCGATAATGCGATTTTTAACTGATATATATTTCTTTAATATGTATTGATATACATTGTATTAATGTTATATGTCAATAAAGAAATTTCACAACAAAAACAATCTGTTTGGCAGAAAAAAGCACTTGAGAGCGCTTGTAAGAAAAATGGCGATCGCTAAACGATAATAAGCAAAATGGCGGATTATGTCAGCGCAACTGAAGTTAACAAACGTGTCCTGGTCGAAAACTGTATAGTTTGTTTTTCAGCGCTGGTAAGCGCTCGCAAGCGCTTTTTTCTGCCAAACAACTAACTTTTAATTAACTAATCAGGTTTAATTTTAAAGCTATTTTTAAACTATCGTTATTCATTTTGTGCTTTCTAGCCATTTCCCATAAGTTCCACTCTCCAACGATCTTTGGTACTAGGTAGGTTTGGATAATGTTATTTATATATCTTAATTTTTATTTATGGCCTGTAAAATTTAAAAGTGGCCCGATAAAATAAATAAAAGTTGCGAGAAGTGATCATAAACAATTCTTGGATGTCTGAAAAATTTTTTTGCTTCAAATTTTTGAAACCCTAAAAAAAATTTATTACTGAGATAGTAATATTTCGAATATTCACACAAATTAGCCTATCCCAAAGTAAGCAATAAGGCTTCTCGGGTAACTACTATTAGAAATAAGGGTTTTTGTAGAAATATATATAAATACCCATGACTCAATCTCAAAACATCTGTCCCTTCCGGGCTTGAACCCAGTACCGTCGGTACGAAAGGCAGTAAGCAAACGGTCGTATTATACTGATAAATTCGAATAGGCTGTCAATTTTTATTGTTATAATTTATCCATCTGATGGTCATGGTCATGGTCAAGTCATGGTCTTTTTGGTCATTTAATTAAAAATAAGAAATCTTACAAAGCCAGTGAGAGCATTTATAACGGCTTCATTAAGTTTTGTTTAAATCATCCAGATCTCAATATCAAAATAGCTTTTGTAAATATTCTCACAGAATTGTTTATAAGTCGATATAGTAAATTTTGACGATGTTTTTCAGAATAATTTTAATTGTTAATCGAAGCTCTACAATTATTTTGACTGTTTTAAGTTACTTTGACTAAAAAACACTTGTTAAGGCTACGTCACAAATGTAACCAGCAAAAATTTTTCAACATTTTCGTTGATTTTGATTTGACCAATATTTACCCCATGTTGATTTTAAGTAGTTTACTACAAGTATTTTATTCTTATTCTTATACCTAATTGTAAACAACACTTAGAATTGTAAAAAGTCGCACCACGCCTGTTCTATATTTTACGATTTCAACGTTATTCTGATGGCCAAAAATGACGGGGGAAAAAAATAAACATAAGACAATGCAATGCTATACAGATAGTTTATTTCAAAAATAATTTAATCAGTTTTTATTAATAATGTGAGCTTCAAATATCGAGTAGTAAGAGCTGATATATGATACAAACAGTAAAAGCAACAAAAAATAGTTGTATTGTTTGTTGAAAATGCCTTTTACATTACACGACACTTAAAGTTACTAATGCTTTACGTGCGTAGATATAACCGTGAAACTATGCAGATAGTAAGGATCTAATGTCAAATCAGTTTGCTGATTCATCATTAGTCATAATGAAATAAAAATGCAACTCATAATATTGCATACCTAATAAATATTTATTTCTATTAAAATTGTCAGGATTATAAATAATTTGAGTAACGAGTATGTAAAAGAGAAGCGATTCTCAAATTTGGCACTTTTGTGTATAGTATACAGATTACACATCAGTTACAAACAGATTGGATATCTTAATAGATAAGGTTCAATTATTGTAAAGGTTTAACATATTATGGTCAGGTAACATCGCAGCGCTCTTTATTTAAAAAAAAATATCCTTATATGTATGTATAAAAGACTGGCTTCTATTTGAATTAAGATGCTATGTGTTCTTCTGTTTATTTTTTACTTATTGAGTGTAATATATTTTTAGTGTCTATGGTATACGTTGCGACTCGACCCAGCCTCAATTTGTTGTTAACCTTATCAAAATAATCATTATGAATACTCGTGAGTATTAAGTTTGATGAACTTGAGGTTGCGGTGGTGCTTGTTGCTGCGGTGGTGCTTGTTGTTGTGGTGGAACCGGTTGAGCGGGCGGCGAATAACTTTGACCAGGAGCTTGACCTTGACCTTGGCCTGAAACTTGCCGTTGAGTTTGGGGTGCCTGGCCTTGGTTTTGTGATGCTTGTCCTTGCATTTGAGACGCTTGGCCTTGAGTTTGACCTTGCGAATTTGAACCTTGATTGTTTGTCGGTTGGCTCTGAGCGGGTTGCGGTACGCCTTGGTTCACATTAACGTTTTGATTTGATGGCGCCTGCGCCGGCTGGTATTGTTGTTGCTGACCTTGGGGTGCTTGTCCCTGATATTGTCCTTGCGGAGCTTGTGCTTGATATTGACCTTGGGGCGGTTGAGCTTGATATTGACCTTGGGGCGGTTGAGCTTGATATTGACCTTGGGGCGGTTGAGCTGGATATTGACCTTGGGGAGGTTGGGCTTGATATTGACCTTGCGGTTGCTGACCTTGATACTGACCATGAGGCGGTTGGTATTGTGGTTGGTAACCTTGTTGTGGAATTTGACCTTGCGCTGGGTAACCCTGTTGAGGAACTTGACCAGGAACTTGCTGGTACCCTGAAAAATGAAATAGATCTTCTATATATTCGGTACGGTTAATACATTTTGTATAAAAAAACTATTTTTTTAAAAATGTCAATTTTTCGAATCTTCTTTTCCTGGTTAAACACTGTGGCAGCGAATTTTTATAATATAGACTAGCTGACCCGGCCACGCGTCTCTGTGGTTCAGGTCTTATAATTAACATATTTTTGTAGTTATGAATAAAATGAAATGAAAAAAAAAACAAAATCGGTCGAGTACTTTCGGAGTTCATTGCAGTCAAACACTGTGACACGTACTTTGTTTTACATATAGATATATTGATATTTAAATGATTATGTAGCTTCAATATTGACAAATTCTCATTAGATATTATATATTCTTATTATATAAAAATAAATAAAATAAATATTTCCTACATTCACACCAATTAACCTAGCCCAAAGTAAGCACTTTTAAGGCTTGTGTAATGGATACTAGGGTAACGGGTAGCCATACATATATCATACATAAATAAGTAATATTTATAGAAATCAGTGGCGACGCGTGCATATAACACGATTCCCATCGGGTTGCCTTGGCGATCACTAATAATTTTTTTATTATTTTCAATAAAGCTTACCCCGCTTTGTAATGTAAGCCGAAGTTCAACGGCTTTCGGATTGCAAACGCCATAATTACATTGCGCGCTTTGTAAAAATATTCTTCTATATCCCGTATACAAGATACGCAATGTATTTGAAATAGCAAACGCACACAAACACAGTTTACAATCATATGACGCGACAAGTGCGACGCGCTCCTCCGCTCCGGCAACCCGATCAAAATATTGGGAATTTACAAATGCCAAATGTATGCAAATCACTCACACATACATAAACAAATACATGCAAAAGCCTCGTAATAATTGTTTATAGATAACTCGATCTCGGATAGCCTACCAATCTTTATTTGTCTCACGTTAAGGTTTCGTTTCGCTTGAGCGTCTAGTTTCGCGCGACCTCGACCTTGAGGCTGACACTCGCTTGATTGATCACAGATCACTCATTACGCGGTCACGGTCAGCACGGGTAATTTATGCTATAAATTAGCATTTATGTGAATTATTGTTTATGTGAATGAATAGATGTGAAAAATAAGTGAAATTTTACTTGCCGAGTGTTGTGTTAGTCTGTAATAAATAGTTTGTTTCGTTTCCTCGTAAAGGTTTGTCTTTATAGTTTATTTAACTTTGTTATTTGTCGTGACGCGGTTAGACGAGAAATGGCGGCATTGATACAAATTGACTGTTGTCTTACAGATTACTTATTAAATGACTTAACTTCGTTCTCCAATCAATCTTTCGAAAATAAAAAATATATCATAAAAAATGGACGGGCTTGTCCCGATATAAAAATTGATTATAGGCGTAAAGACGGATTTTTCAAACATTTTCACAGTTCTATGTATGATAAATACAATTGGTTAACGGGCAGTTGCAAATTAAATAAATTATTTTGTTTTCCATGTTTGTTGTTTTCCGATACAAACAGTGCTTGGAATAAAACGGGTTTTTCAGACATTAATAATTTGACAAATTCGGCTAGGAAACATACTCAAACTGAAAAACATTTACGCAGTTGTTTATTATTACACGATTTTGGAAATAATAGAATAGAAACATTTTTCGGTAATAGTTATGAAGCCCATAATCGAAAAGTGGAGCGTAATCGAAACTTAATGAAACGTTTAATTGACACTGTTGTTCTTCTTGGAAAACAGGAGTTATCTTTCCGCGGCCATAGTGAAAACTTAAATTCAGACAATCGTGGCAATTATGTAGAAACATTGTTTTGTATATATTTCTATTAGAAATATATACAAACATCCATGACTCAGGTACAAATTCTCGTATTCATCATACAAACATCTGCCCCTTCCGGGATTCGAACCCAGGACCGTCGGTGCGAAAGGCAGGATCGCTACCGTTGCACTAAACAGTCGTCTCATATACTTATATACACACTCTTATATACTTATTATATTCTAATTTCAACCCCTTGGATAAAGGTTTAGAACAATGTGACTTTACAATGCTCACTAATATATTTCTCCAAAAACAAAACTATTGCTCCATCACTTATGTACTCATTACCTATGAGCAATATTTGCTAGTGAAAATAATACGGGGGTTGGACTGAGGCCTCCTTACAAATGGTGACCATTATCTCTAACGACCGTTTGATGCAACGGCAGCAGTCCTGCCTTTAAGGCCTGCGTTCGAGTCCCGGAAGGGGCAGATGTAAATATTTAATGTCTAAATATATATGTACTAGCTGACCCGGCGAACTTCGTACCGCCTTAGCGTAGCTTTGATGCACTACTTTATTTTGTATAGCTGACCTATCTTATGTATGAGTACCTATTCAATTTGAACTGGAATCTATAATATCCTCCATATAAAAATGAATCCTATTATTGTTAGCGTGGTTATCGATGTGGTGTCACAGATTACCACAGATTTTTTGTTTTAAATTGAATGTCGTTGACATTCGTTACGTTATATTTTTCAATCTTTCTGAGAGATTTTCTTTATATTTTTTTCCGTAAGAACCTTGTACAGAGTATTAGAAAACTACAAAAAAAAAATCAGCCAAATCGGTCAAGCCGTTTTCATGTTATGTCGTGACAACGGAAAACGGGTTTCATTTTTATATATATAGATTTAACCGTTACCCCGGTATCCATAACACAAGTCTTACTTGATTGACACTAGAGGGCGTCGCACCTCGTCCAGTTTGTATAAACTCAAATAGAACCACTTAAGTGGAGCTCGCTGGCAAGTTTGCCAGTAAAACAGATTTTCATATCGGTTTGCATTTGGTGTATATATATAAAAGGTGACATTAATTAATCTTACCCTGTGGAGGGATCTGTCCTTGAGGATATTGCTGGGCTTGGTGATGTTGGAAGCCCTGATGCTGATAGGCCTGTTGTTGTTGGTAGGCTTGGTATTGTTGAATGGCCTGGTGGATCTGGTGCTCAGCTCCCGGTATTGGGCGACCGTGGGCATCGACCTAAAAAAACGTATTTTCATATAAAGTGTGATAAAAACGAACGAACATCAGTAACAGCATTATAGAGCTAAAGAATAAAAATTGAGTTTCTCTAATTGTCAGAGGTTTCCAGAATTGTTTTTATTTAAAATAATCCACAACTATTTTAGTAACGTTTGATTAAAAAATACTAAACAAGCATTGATAATATTACAGGTTAAGTTAACATTTATTGACAAAGAATAATTTAGAGAAAGGCAAAATTATATTTTAGTTGTATTAAAAAATGACAAGAGCTCCAACGCTTAACCTAAGCAACTTTTGCAGTAACTGGAAGTAAATAGTGCTCCTGATTCAAAAATAGTGCTCAGCAAAAAATGCATTACAAAGCACGCCGGGAGCAACTAGTACTAATATGACAAAGCTGAAGTGGAGTGGATGACTTTACGTAACACCTACTCGGAAAATACGTTAATAAATGTGCAAGAACGGGTCAGAAAATACGATTTTACTTCCCCACATTTTTGCAAAATCCTTAACTTTTACTATTTTTTTCTTTTTAATAAAAATAAAACAATTTGATTTATATAAAAAATGTAATAAATAGGAACGTGCCCGATTAAAATATTGTGAAGGTAGTAGAAAATACATGACAACCATCATCTTAGTCATCCTGTGATCACGGCTCCTGTAAAGGAGTCGAAACGTCAGGATTAAATATAAAATAAAATATGCGCAAAAATCCGTAACAAAGTGTTTTATTCTAAAGATTTATCATTGTCCACATAAAAACCGATGCAACAAATAGAACTCAAATTGACTCACCAAACCGCGTTGCTGCAGATAACGGAGCTCCTCCATCCTTCTCCTCTCATATTCTTCGTATTCAGCTTGAGTATAGATTTGGTTTTCGTCTATTGATTTCCAACCTGAAAATATCAGACATTCCATATTTAAATAAGTATTTCAACATCATGAAAAGAATAATTACAAATAAGGATTATTAGTAAAACTTCATACTATAAAATAGAAGTTAAACAGAAAGAAACTGTAACACTTTGAATCTGTTTTAGAAAATACCGGTTCATAAGTGTTAATATCTGTTACAGTCAATAAGGTTCACATTGGCATAACTATGCGACAGCTCACTAATGATTTGGGTACTTTGAAATGCCTATGTATGTGTACTGTGTGTACACATAGATAGTTAAACGTAAAACAGTTTCTAACAGATTGGTAACAGAAAGCATTATATCTGTTACACTTTTATAAGTGTTCGACGCAAAACAGGTTCAAAACACCCAAATAAGTGATACAGGAATAATTCTGTAACAGATTCAATGTGTAACCGTTATGAAAGTGTATCCTTATAAAGGTGTAATTGAATCCCCGGTTATAACTTATTAATATGATTATTTGAAATTATTCTTACAGCGTAAGAATGTGTAGCTTAATGCTCATGTTTTTTTAACATAGATTATTTAACTACTGTTTACATACAGCTCATTTGTACGTGAATAATCTTGGAAATATGATATCATATGTATAAAAATTATCAACCTATCATTTGTTTACACAACCTCAAAGATAAATTAATAATACCTTCATCCCGATTGAAATCCGAGTTTTGGGTCTTGGTCATGAATTCTTTGAAATCGATCAAACCATCTCGATTCAAATCGTTCTCCTTGAATACATGTTCCCTCATCCGCTCCATCTCCTCAGCTCTCTCGTGGAGATCTTTATTCGGTCCCCCAGGGCCATACAATTTATCCAACTCCTTAATGAAAAGCGCTTTCACTTCGTCCGCATCCCACGCTCCATTACCATCGACATCTATTGGAAAGTAACACATCAGAACAATGGTCAAGGAAGCAAGTGGATAAATATTATAATGAGTACGCATGAACTTACTAAACCATATGCTTTGTATGTATAATGAAGCAGACATGTAAATCTATCAATGGAAAATTACATAGGATTTTTTAATACACATTTACGAGGAAATAAGTAAATTAATTCCATAAAATTGTATAAAATCTGTGTTTATGTTTTACGAATTTTATTACCGTACACAGGAATATTCCGTATTGCAGCATTTATTATATACAAGTATATACAAAGATATCTCATACAATTTACATAATAATACAAGCACAAAGTCGCCAAGAAACTGATGTATTTTTAATTTTATAACAAACTTTAATGTTACTTCATTTGTTTCAAAATCCTAATAATTTTTCTTTCATTATGATTATATGATATGATAGTCCAATGATTGATTAATAAAAATTAATTTATGAAATGTGACTATAACTATCCCCGGTTTTACCAATTCGATTTAAACATTACAAAACCTCTTAAGATTTTTATGGCCTGATGTGTATTAACCGTAATTAATCTTTGCCATTAACTAACATGTGACAGCATCCTACGTTCTTGTCAACACGATGAAACATTTAAGAAGGAATTGATCTATGTCTTGTCGATCGATGTTTCTTTATCGCATTCAAATATGTATTTTCAAAGCCAAGAAACAATATTTGATGGTTCAATAAACAGCGCTTATACAATGTGTCTCGTTACCAGTGTCGGAGCCTCTAATGGTGTGACAAATTGCCCCTCAAATTTTGTTTTTCTCTTACGGCCGCCATTTTGTTTTCTTGGTAACCAAGACCTAGGCTCTCATACTAATTCGACCACCACTACTCATGTAAATGTCCTATCAACATTAAAAAGGTGTCATTTGATAGCTAAACGTGTAGACAACAGTTACACAGCCATCATGTTTCAATTGTCATGGAATAAAAAATAGAAAAAAATAATTAAAGAAAAACAAATAGATTCTTTTTTTATGTACTTCTGAAAAAAATCAAATTTGAGGGGCAATTTGTCGATAAAAATGCCATATTTCACACCATTAAAGGCTCCGACACTGGTGACGGGACACATTGTATATTGTGTAGTAACAATCTCTATATACTCGACTGCTATTTAAAATTCCTTCTTCATTAAGAGTAGCATTAAGTGTTTTTACTGTGGGAATCCTCTTGTAAATAATATAAAATTTAGCTGCGTTTTGTCTTATTAAGCATACTATATAATTATCTATATTTGTAATTTGCATTTGTTTTTTTTTGGATTTAAAAACCAGTCTATTTTATTATCATTTCATATCGTTTCCTTTTTTGTCAAATTTACTCTTAGTACATAAAGAGATACTTATTGATCGCGTCTTGATTTTGTTTACATCTCGTAGATATTTCGTAAAAGAATGATCTCAGTTTTAAAAAACAAGCAATCGTTGTTTACTAATAAATTAACCAAGTGGGCACTGTGACATTTGTGAGCGCACTTAAAAAGATCGTGTGGTTTACTTATATATCTGAATTAACTAACGTTATACAACTATATTTATATATATATAAATACTGCTACATTAAAATGAAAAGAGGACTGTAAACTAGGCGAAGTGTAAATTATTAAGGCCAACCGTTTGGCCACAACTAACAAAAAATTATAAACCAAGTGCACGTATTCGCTTATCGCAATAGCACAACGCGTTAGAGCTTGTTCACACGAAGGCGAATCGTGCTTTTTTTCACGATTCGTTATTTTTTTTTTTTGACGGGAGCAATGCTTTTTAAATACCCATGTTCACACACTTCACTCATCGTGAAAAATGACGGTTACGAATACGTCTTTTAAAAACCATAATTCGTTAAAATACACGTATCGGCTTTTGAAAATCTCGAATCGTGAATACTTTTATGGCGGATCCGCCGTTGCACATCAAAGTATGAAAAGCTCCAAAACTTTGTCTTTGCCTTGAAATTGGATGCACCCAGTGTATTCTTCTCGTTTTTCTGTTTTTAGATCGACGACAATACCAATACAAGATTAAAGTATTCAAGTCCATTGTGTTTGGTAGTTACTCTGAACTGAACGCAATCGCGAAACAAATGTGAACATCAATTCGGATATTTTGACGAATCGTGATAAAACACGATTCCGTATTCAATGTGAACATCTATCCGTCAAGGCGTATCGTGTTTTTTAACGAATCTTCAAAGACGTATCCCGTGTGAATGCGCCCTTTCTGGAGTTAGAATTTCAAACAACTCCTGAATAGCTCTTAGAAATTCAAACAGTTTACACAAACCATGCAAACGAATTAAAACAGTAAAAAGGTGTTTTAATGTATTTTCAAAATATAACACGACATGCATGCGTATGAGTAAAATCCAAAACAGCGTGCGAATGTTATGAAAACAAAAATTTATTATTTTTAACCAGCTACATATTTCAAACTACATAAAATGATGTTGCACGCTACAGGATCTTACCATGCATCATGAAAAACACCTTTGGGTCGAAATCTTTGGTATCCATATGGTCAGCGTTTTTCCATATCTCTAACAACTGATCTCTGGTCACCGGGTGACGGAGCTGCCACAAATAACATCGAATTAATAATGAAAATTAACACAACTCACCATGCATCATGAAGAATACTTTAGGATCAAACTGTTGGTCCATATGATCCTGTTTCTCCCAGACCTCTTCTAATTGTTGTTTAGAACCAGGATGGTGCAGCTGTGTTGTTAAAGTCACATTGGTTCATAAATTTTTTTAATAAATAACATTTTTGACGAAACCATACAATTAAAATACATGAAGAAAGAATTCGAGGAATACCTATAGTTGCTTTGTTTGCGACTTGAGCGAAAAAACATGCACAACAAGAATTATATCTGAATTATCTCAAAAGTTACTTGGTAATATGTAGACACAGTAAAATAAATTAAATTATAAATTATTATAATAGAAAAATACTAGAAAAAATCGACTCGGGTCACAAGTGAATCTCAGGCGGGAAACGAACCCGCAACCTTTGGAAATCCGGTCCAATGCTCTCCCAATTGAGCTACCGAGCCTTGCGAACACTCGCCGAAATCTTCTAGTACCTTCCTGATTTTACGCCGCCTACTACTACTACGCCTATTACTAGTTCCCGCCTGAGATTCACTTGTGACCCGAGTCGATTTTTTCTAGTATTTTTCTATTATAATAATTTATCTTATAAGATCGCATTGAAAATGCATAAAATATATAAAAAATTATAAATATAAATTAAATTAGTTCATTTACGCAATCAGCGAAGATATTGAGTCAATATTTATTGCTTATTGCTAACATACTTACGACATGTCAGCTTGTATGCTGATAAGAGGGGTTTTTTCTAAGAAAATTACTTCATATAATGGCATTGTTTATAAAATACCTACGTGTCTTATTTGATTTCTGGAAAATCCCCTACGGGGAAATACCCCTAAGTTCTAATTATTTATCTCATTTAAAATGACAGACAAAATTGTAGTCTGTGCTATATAGTTGGAACAAAGTGATTTTTACTGCAATTCAAATGCGATAAAAATATTTTTATGCCTCCATTTCATTTATTAATATTAAAAAGGAGAATAGAACTGATCCAAATTTTCCATGCTGTTTTCTTAGTATAATACCAAGTATTACTTTTTTTTGTATAAGTATTAGTAGTTAATACGAAAAGGGGCAGAGCAAGAGGTAATCATAATGTGTAAAATAATTTTCTTAGAATCCTATTATCAGCAAGTTAGTCACATATTAGGACCAATACCATAACAGATTGCTGTTGATAGAGCTAATAGAAATAATGCACCAACATCTATTGAATCATAAATTTGCTTGAGTAAATAATATTAGGTTTGCCACAGCTTCTCAATAATATTGTCTGAGGCCCTACCATCAAGTCTTATAGCGATTCAAGTTTAGCTGTTGAAAAGAGACGCCACTATAGACCGAGTATAGCAGTGTCTCACTTTGACAATCGAACTTCCATCGCATTAAAAATCATGGTAGGCCCTCAGATCAACAATGAAATGTCAATCACACGATTTATTTACAAGACAAAAACAAATTTACAAACCGATTACATTAGATCGACAGCATATTCTGTTTGACATAAAAATTATTATTATGGAATTAGCAATATTAAATTTTATGTATGTATGTAAAACATATTTACCGGTTGATGATGCTTTTTGGCATCCTCCTCTTGTTTTGCCTTTTCCATATATTCCTTCTTTTGAGTTTCGTCCATTTCTTCCAGCTTCTGATGTTTCTCAAATTCTTTTTGCATTTCATATTCCTGAATATAATATAAAAGCATTTAAAAAAATATAATCTAAAAAAGATATATAATTATAGCAATGTTCTATACAAGATATATTAGAAAAAATTTGAGACAAATCAATCTTAAATCAATTTTTTATACTTTAATTTAAATAAAATTATTAAAATACTAAAGTACTCATATTACTTATCTATAAACAAAATCAAAAAACCTTAAATTCTTGTTCCCTTTTTTTATCAGCTGCTTGTAAGTCTTCAGTGGTCTTTTTGATAAGTCGCTTAAGATCCTCGATCTCAAAAGTATGCGGATTTCCGTGGTCCAAATGTTCATTTATGGGCACTTTACCCATATGCGCGTCAAGATTGTTGGTCAGTTCATATTGCTGAAAATTACTTATTATAAACAAATAACACTTTAACACTCTTACTAGCGACACAAACTCCACTTTTATAATAGGGTCTAGGTATACATAATATAATATAGCGTATATCTAACTGGAACAAGTGGTTACAAAAACTGATCTCTCTTCAAAACATTTATTAATTACAAGTACAAATGAAACAACACATTACACAATCATTATAGGATTAAAAAAATTTGTTTGGAAAGCAATAAAAAGCTAAATCGTTGATAAGGTTGATTTGGACTAAATATCGCAAACCCGCATACAAACTTAAATGTCAAAGATGTACGGAAACATATAGTTAAGTTCAAAATTGAATAAGTTTCTCTCTTCAACCTATATAAAACTCAGTTTCAGTTTAATGTGTTTCGTGTTGCATGAGATTGCTAACTAAGGTGTAACAGAAATAGTACTTTTTATGCATGATTAAAAGCAAATGCATATTAAAGTAGTGCGAAGCGCCTTCATAACGCTGAAATCACTAACCATAAACATAGCAACGCATGAGTTTGTCACATATTACATAGGTATATAGTAAAACAAAATTGGTGTTACCAGCGTGCTTGCGTGAAAAATGAATGTAGTGATCACATTATTTGTGCATCATGACTCAATAATATTACATTGCTAATGAGCAACAAAGATGCCAACTATTCCGTGAGCTCGCTATCTCTTTAGGGAAATACCAGTGAGGTGGACAATGTAATCTCTTTTATAAGTATGTAGTAGTACCATTTTAACCCTTAACCAGACCTTCCAATGGAGGAGTAAACTACCTTATAATAAATAATATTTTATGATAAAATAATGACATTGTTACAGCTCATGCTAAATGGCTTAGATATCATATATTGCGCCATAAACTAAAGAGAGTTCAAAGCGTTATAACTTTCATAAGTAAGTCAGCTGTGGTTGTGCATGGCTGACCACCCCAAAGTTTTAAATGGAATATGCAAGGGTAAAAATGCATAATGATTTGTTGCATTGGGCTTTGAATTTTCAAGATTTAAATCTAAAATGTTATTTTCATTTCCACTTCTACACAAGTATTGGTTAAATAACTTAAAATTTTAGGGGCCATGGCCATTTTAGCTATGCCATGTAGGTATTATACCTTACTACAGATTAAGTTATGTAAAATACATATTTGGAATCACAAAATAAAAGAAAAATCATAAATCACATGAATATAAAAGGATTTTTAACTACATACTCAGTTTAAAAAGGATATTTGATGGTCTTACCTTTGTTGCGAGGTGGCGAAGTCTCTCTAGCTCGCGACGTTTGATTTCGTCCAACTTGGTTCTTACATTATGATTTACAAAATCAAGTTGTTCCGCTATTTTACCAGACTGTAAAAATGCAAAGGTTACAGACAACAGCTTTATTGTTTAGAATTTGCATGTTGTAAATTGAGATTACAAGCAGAGTATTTTGAAATAAAATGAATGTAAAATAAAATGAACACATTACCCTCACATCCTCTTCGTCAGCCTTTTCTAGTCGTTCTCTGAAATCTGGATCACTCTCTAATGCTTGTACAACTTCTTTCAAATATCTGTGGTACTCCATATACTCCTCCTAGAAGAGGACAAAATCTATAAGTTACACAGTTAAAAAATACACCTCTGAAAGCAGAATATTTTATTTGAACAGAAATCAATGGCAGCCCAATAGCACAGCAGTTATCACGTTTAAAATATAATTGTTCAGCTTAATAAAAGTCTATGATGTCATGCTCCTCTTTGCTTTGCAAGACATTTCTTCATCTGCAGTTGTGAGTTAGTAACAATCCACACTGGTTCTGCACGACGGGTTATGGCCATTTACTTATTGGCCATAAAGGTCTGAACCTAATTTCAGCCTCCTTTAAAAACAAGTAACATTAACAAGGCATAATACATAAGCCAATGTTATATCTTTATATATATAATTCTTCTGTGAGTGTGTATGTCACTGAACTCCTCCTAAACGGCTGGACCGATTTGAATAAATTTTTTTTTGTGTGTTCAAGGGGATCTGAGAATGGTTTAGATTCACAAATCAGTCCGGCAGATGGCACTGCAGTCGGCACAGCAACGCGTGGCCGGGACAGCTAGTAGATACATATAGAAGAGATGGCACATAGAAGTCAAATGGATATAATCTATCTCTTTAACATACAGATCTTATTTTATTAAGAAACAAAAATCTTACCAGATCATCTTTTATTTCACTGTCTTTAGGCTTGTCTGGTGTCACAGGTGGGGCAAATGAACAATGGAAAATAACCATTAGACACAATAGATGAAGTAGGGGTCTCATGATGACCTGAAAGTGAAATGTAGATTTGAATATCAATCAATTCAATTGTAATTCAGAAATGTCATAACTTACTAATTAAAATGTTCAGATATAATATTATTGACACTATCTTAATCTGTTTTATCGGGTACAAGACTGCTCAATTTTTTTTTTATCATTTTCATTAATCAACAAACTTGCAGTACCAACATACGTGACATTAAAATTGAATAATTATAACTAGATTTAATACGTGTATAAATATTTTAGCCTCTATTACCTCTCACTTGAGCACCAAATTATTTCTGTTTTTATTGCAACTATTAAGTAGATACGTGGTACATAAGACTGGAGTTACAAAAAAGCGGCAAAAAAAGACAAAGGTTTGCAACAATTAGATAAAGTACGTTAATCTTTTGCAAATCTTAGGAAGAAATCACATTGGGATACTCAAACACTGGATTATTATAATTTACACAATTAATTAAATTTTTACCATGACGTGACGTCCCAACAAAGCAGATATCACAGATTAAAAATTAAGCAATAAAGCATAGACCCTTATTTTTTGTCTTATTAAGTTTTCCTATACAGGAATGCAGAGGGTACAAAGCCCATACAGACTTCAGTTATTTCTTTTTTCATTAGATAATGATGAGAAGAGATCTATAAATGAAGACGATCAATGAATGATAAATAAAAGAATGATTTTTAACATGAGCCTTACACAGGGCTGTTTCCCGGATCATTGGCAGAGAGCTTAAATAGTGCCAATTCACAAAGCAGGCGACAAGTCTGTCATCTCTTATTACAGAGGAGTCTCCATTCTCAGTTGTTTTGCAAAAATGTTTGAGAGCTTGTTGTATCCACATATTTACTTTTACGTGAAACAAATTGTTAGTCTGAAGAAGCACGGGTTCGTCAAAAATCGTTCGACTTCATCTAACTTGCTAACGTACTTACATTACATAAGTGTGACACTCAATAAGGGTTATCAAGTAGATGCGTTATATTCAGATTTCGCAAAAGCATTTGATAAAGTGGATCATGAAATACTGTGTTAAAAGTTACATCACCTTGGAATACATGGCCATTTGTTACGATGGTTTAAATCCTATTTAATGAACCGAACTAAGTTGGTCACAATATATGGGTACGAGTTTTTCATCCACCATCCGGTGTACCGCAGGGCTCAAATTTGGGTCCACTACTATTTGTCCTGTTCATTAATGATCTGCTGGAGATGATTAGTAGTGAGTGTCTTGCATACGCTGACGACATGAAGCTTTTTACTAAAATCATCGGAAACACGGATTCGTTAACACTGCAGCGGGATATCGGTGTGCTAGTGGATTGGTGTTTAAAAAATAACATGTCGCTTAACGTAGCTAAGTGCCATGTAGTAACATTTTCAAGGAAAGAAATCCCGTCAAATTCCCGTACAAAATAGAAACAGCGGAGTTAAGACGAGAGACGGTGGTGAAGGATTTAGGAGTATGGATTGACAGCACTCTCTCATTTAGACAGCATTATGACTATATGGTGCTGAAATGTAACAGAACAGTGGGTTTTCTTTTGAGGTCTGTGCGTCCATTCAAAGACCCAAGAAGCAATATATTACTATTCAACGTTTTAATTAGTAGTTTTCTGGAGTATTGCTCGGTAGTTTGGTCTCCATACTGTGATTGTCACAGGAATACGATTGATGCTATACAGAGGCGCTTCCTTAGGCATTTAACTTCCAAAATGGGTTTAAGGCGAAAGCTGCCTACCTATGAAGATAGATTAAATCACTTTAAAATGCAAACTTTGGAAAGCAGACGTTCTTTACAGAGCTATGCCGTTTTATACGGAGTACGTATATATACGTATATATAACGGAGTTCGTTTTAGTCTTCCGACTAGGTCCCATTACGCGAAATTTTTGGTTTTTGCTATTGATCTGGACTCATTACGGAAATGTTTTTATCAACTGTTTATATTATAGTTATAATCGTAAATGTGATTTGATTCGATTGTAGTTAGATTATATAAGTTTTAAGTTAAGTTTTATTCGTCTGTTTCGTTAACTAATATAAATTAATGTTGTGCACAATTGTTATCAGTTCCAAGTTAACCTCTATTTTAGTTTTAGTTTGATTGTATGTTTTTTCAAAACTTGTGAATTGTGTCTAAATAAATAAAATAAAATAAAATAAAAAAACGGTGAAATATCTCTTTCCCTAGGTTTCAGTAAAGGTGTAGATTTTACTACGCTGTGTGAGTTTTACTGTAAAGGTTGTACACTTTTCTACCACATTACAAGAATAATAAAATGAACAAATTTTTATGTATATAACGGATGCACGAGCGGTTGACATGACTGATCCGTTACCTCTTCGTTATTAATCATCTTTAAATGTGCACTAATTATTAAAATAAGAACGACGAATTACAATCAACGTATAATTAATGATCACTACAAAATAGAAAGAAAACAGTTAACGATTTTAATAATAGACTCGGATTTAGAGCCGATGGATTTGCACGTGTGCACCGCGGAGCTGCCACACGACAAGTGACAGCAACGCCGCCATGACACCCACAACCCCATCCGGTGTTACCCGCTCCAAATCAAAAATTACAACAATCGTTCGGAAATATCCCCACGAATCGATTAAATTCACTCGCGCGCCGTTACGGCCGTCCTGCATCTTCACACGTCCTCGTGTGACTGTGTCTCACCATTACCTGGGAACAATTAGTAGCGTCATTGTACTCACACGCTCACACACTCGGTCATTCTGACCCAATGGACAGAATAATAAACATCAACCACTGAGGTCTCAAATAACACAGTTACACAGTATGTAGGAACAAACTACAACGGTCATAGGTGCCAGACAGGCCACAAATGCCACACAAAATACAAGGATCACAGCTGACTGTGCCACATACGTTTATGATGCCACATAGGCTTACTGTGCCACACAGGCTTATGGTGCCACACAGGCTAACGGTGCCACACAGGCTTACGGTGCCACACAGGCTTATGGTGCCACACAGGCTAACGGTGCCACACAGGCTAACGGTGCCACACAGGCTTATGATGCCACACAGGCTAACGGTGCCACACAGGCTAACGCTGCCACACAGGCTAACGCTGCCACACAGGTTGTTGAAATAAGAATCATTACTCACCAGCGCCGTTAACGGAACATTCTGACTCTAGGCTATTTCTTGGCATTTCTAAACCAACACTCAACTCTAAAGGAACGTAACGCTCAGGCATTGGCCGCAAACGGTCATGCGCATACTTATACGTCCGATTAGAGTCCAGTGCTTTAAGCAGATATCTGTCACCATCAAGCGTTTCAGCCACTAGAAACGGGCCTTTAAACTTAGGCTCCAGCTTTGTTTTGTTTCGCTCATGGTTCTCTAATAGAACGTAATCACCTACTTTGAAGTTCCTTACTTTTGCTTTGCTCTTATCAAACCTAGCTTTCTCTATACTAGCACTATCCTCTATTGCTCTAGACGCTTGTTCCCTTATAACGTTCAGTTCTACTTCTACTTCCCCTGTATCAAGCGTCATCAACTCTAACGGTCTCGCAACCTTTCCGATTAAAAGTTCGAGGGGACTTGCGTTAGTAGTTCGGTTTATGGTACAATTTATAGCTAACTGGACTTCAGGCAATGCTGTTTGCCAGGATTTATGATTTCCTATTTCAACGGCTGTTAACATATTCTTTAAAGTAGACATAACTCGTTCTACCTGCCCATTAGCACGACTAGAACCAGTGGCGATCAGATGTAAATTAATGTTATGCGCTACACAGAAATCCCTAAATTCCTTTCCTGCAAAACATCTACCTTGATCCGCTATAACACGCGTAGGTGCACCGAAAATAGACACACTCATTTTTAAAGCCTTAATAGCACTATCAGCATCAATTTTCAAAGTGTGGTACAGAAGAACGTATTTTGTAAAGGCGTCAATAGTAACGAACACATACTCTTTGGTATCTCGTTTGCCGCTGAGTTTTCCTGTAGCATCCATGTGGACTGTATGCCATGGTGTTGAGACCTTTGGAATCGGGTGGAGTTGCGCCTGAACCATTCCGGAAGGTGACTTTGACATCTTACAAGTAATGCAATTATCTACGAATTTTCTTACGTACTAGTTCATGTTTGGAAACCAGTAGTGGCAAAAGGCCTTTTCCAATGTTTTCTCCCAACCCAAGTGCATTATGCTTTCATGGACATGATTTATAATAGACCATTGGAAAGCCTTTGGTACCACTGGCAGCCATACACTCCTTTTGTTACGTTCTATCTTTTTAATGCACTGCTTAGGTTCTGGTAGTGGATTTCTAGACAGAAAATCAACGTGACCCATATTCTTACCCTGGCGGTATTCGACCTCAAATTCAAACGCTTGCAGAAAACACCACCATCTGTGGACACGGGGAGTAAGGTCTATCTTAGATTTGGAGGCCTTGACCGCATTACAGTCAGTTACTACAACAAACTTTCGTCCTTGCAAATAGTGGCGAAAGTGCTTAACGGCATTTACCACAGCGAGCGTCTCTAGCTCGTAAGAGTGATACTTGGACTCAGCGCCGGAGGTCCTGCGACTATAATATTCCACAACATGCATTTTACCGTTAACTTTCTGCATTAAAATGGCCCCATAACCTTCAGCGCTAGCGTCGGTATGCAACTCTACAGGGCAAAACGGATCAAAAATGGTTAGGACAGGTCTATTTGTCAATATTTCCACGAGTTCTTTTCGGATTCTCTCAAAAGCTGGTGTCCAGACTATTTTGCCTTTTCCGGAAGTTAACCTATACAGTGGAGCTGTCTTTTGAGAGAAGTCTTTGACAAACTGTCGAAAATAAGACGCCAAGCCTATAAATTGCCTAAGTT
This sequence comes from Calamotropha paludella, assembly GCA_927399485.1. Taxonomy (NCBI): domain Eukaryota; kingdom Metazoa; phylum Arthropoda; class Insecta; order Lepidoptera; family Crambidae; genus Calamotropha; species Calamotropha paludella. The sequence goes on from OV656803.1 coordinate 46,097,290, forward strand.
GAGTAACGGTTTGAGGGGGTGCTAATTCAGCTAGGGCTTTTATTTTTCTTGGGTTTGGTCTAATTTCACCAGCAGATACATGATATCCTAAGAATTCTACTTGATTCTTAAGAAAAGAGCATTTTTTTAAATTCAGAGAAAACCCGGCTATTGTGAGTGCTTTCAAAACGTGGCGTAAGCGTTCAATACCCTCCTCTACATTTCGGGATGGAATAATAATATCATCTATGTAAACTACGGCAAACGACTCAGTCAGGCTACCAAGGGCCTTATTTATCGCTCGTTGATACACTGAAGGAGCGTTTCGAAGACCAAACGGCATTGCCAAGTACTCAAATTGCCCATCGGGTGTTACAAAGGCCGTGCGCTCGACCGACTCTTCTTGGATAGGAATCTGGTGATATCCACTGGCCATGTCTAGAGATGTAAAGAAGTGAGCTCCTACCAAGCGCTGTATTTGATCACTCATTAAAGGTAGTGGATAGCGATCTGGCACTGTATTGCTATTTAACTCACGGTAGTCTACGCAAAGACGGTCGGTACCATCTTTCTTTTTGACCAACAAGATGGGGCTAGCAAAAGGAGAGCAGCTCTCCCGAATGATACCAGCCTCTAAAAGTTCCCTGACTTTAGAGCGCACCACTTGTCTTTCATCGGGACTAAGTCGGTAAGGTCGACGTTGCACAGTTCGATTGGAATCAATTAATCTTATTTCCAGTTTGCCCGTAATAACTCTACCAGTGGGGGTACCCACCACAAAATATTTGGAATAATCTTTAAGTAATGAGACTAATTGTTCTTTATATACGTTAGAGATATCACTGTCAATAGAGCTAAAATCATTTACTTCAACTCCTATCTCACAAACCGACACTACCTTAACTTTCTTTAATGAAAATTCATTTTCAGACATTTCTATTGAGAATCCTAATCCAAGTAAATCCCGTCCAATCATAATACCGGAAGAAATACAACTATCTGGCACAATGTGAAATAATAATTGCATCGAGTACCCTTTTATTGATACTATCGAAAGTATCTGAGCATGGCATTGTAAGCTAGACTGACCTATACCTAACAAAGTAACCGTAGTTTGCATTCGCTTGCCTGGGAAACTATTAGCCACACTTTCCTTAATCAAAGCAGCATGTGGTGCGCTCTAAAGTCAGCAGCATTCTGCACCAGAGTCGAAACAAAATGAAAACTGCTCACCGGATTCAGTTGACAGTATGCCAATAGCTGGCTTGATAGCGCAGATATCCACTCGTCGTTCAACTCGTGTATTGCCAGCGTTTAGTTCTTTCTTTTGGCAATGTGTCGCGAGGTGGCCTTGCTCGCCGCAGTAGAAACAGGTAATCTGCGTCGACGATTTCTTCAAACGGCTGTCCTTTGATTGGGTTGGTGCATTGTTACCTGAAAACTGAGACCGAAAATTAGCAAAATTTTCACTTTTAGTGGCACATTTATGTGCCAAATGGCCAAATTTTCCACAGCCATAACAACGTCTCGATTGCTCCATCCTCGGCTTCTTTGCGTCACTAGGCGCAGTTAATTTGTCTTGTACAGAAGGCCCTCTCTTGCGATATGTAAATGCCATTAATTCTTGCTGTAGCTTAGTTCTTGTATCGATTTCCGTAGTAAAGGCCAGTCTGTGTAGCCTTGGTTCGATTTTTGCTGCATGTGCCATAGTGGCAGCTATCGCTATTTTTTCAACTGAAAAGTATTTCCATTGGCTTAATAGTTTACTTAAAAATCGGTTCGCGTAGGCAGACAAGCATTCTCCTTCTTTGGGATTTTCATTGAAAAGTTTGTATAGAGTTGCCGCGGGAGTTTCAACACAGTCAAATCGGGCAAGAAACAAATCCTTTAACTGAGGCCATGTTATTCCAGGGAAAGTATTCTGAGATAGCCATGTAGCCGCAGAGCCTTTAAGCGCTTTACTCATCGTAATTATTAATTTACTACTCGTTAATTGTTTGTCTTGTATGCACAAATCTACCGTGTTACACCAAGCTCGGGCGTCACTATCAAGAAATTCGGGATTGAATTCAGGAAGAGTAAGTTTGTTGTCATCTGAATTAGGTTCTTTAATAGCACGAATCAATTCCATCATTTGACGTTGTTGTATTTCAAATAATTTTTTCCAATCGTAATTTTCACTAACACAAAGAATTATCAATACTCTGACCTGTGGGCTGATCCTGCGCTACTTCTGAGCATCCCACTTCTGTTAACGGATGCACGAGCGGTTGACATGACTGATCCGTTACCTCTTCGTTATTAATCATCTTTAAATGTGCACTAATTATTAAAATAAGAACGCCAGACTATTACAATCAACGTATAATTAATGATCACTACAAAATAGAAAGAAAACAGTTAACGATTTTAATAACAGACTCGGATTTAGAGCCGATGGATTTGCACGTGTGCACCGCGGAGCTGCCACACGACAAGTGACAGCAACGCCGCCATGACACCCACAACCCCATCCGGTGTTACCCGCTCCAAATCAAAAATTACAACAATCGTTCGGAAATATCCCCACGAATCGATTAAATTCACTCGCGCGCCGTTATATACAATATCACTTATCTAAGAAAACTTAGATTGCTAAGTAAATCTAATGATATCTTATTTATAGGAAACCGTTAGGCCGTTAGTAAACGAGTAGGGTATGGAAATTTAAGGTTTTAAAAGGTGATTACAAAGAAACGGCTGCACTTGTTTCCACTAAAAATGGGCACTTTTACATCTTACTTTTACGCGAACTTCAGAGGCGAATAGACACTACGCGAATTTTTTAATGTTAATCACCGAATCAGATGACTAACTCCAATGTGTTAAACTTGAGTATTCGTAATACCACCACCACCACCTGGAGACTGGGAAGCCTATTCTTACACCTATTCTTGGCGGAGACGCAGGTAGCAATCTCGTCGGCGTATCTCAATTACCCTAGTTACGCACTTGAGCATAAGTTCAAAAACTGTGCAGTGTGTACGTCTGAATTACATTTGCTAAGAGCGTCTCCGATATAATGAAAAATCTAGATTTTCCGTTATTTAGCTTTTGGTGGACACAGGGGTAGAGAAGACACTCTACGTCTCTGTCTATCGATCGCAAAGCGGTGACCTGGAGACAACTTGGTTCATGAATTACTTCACCGACACAGCTGACTTGGTAACTCAGCGATATCGAAGCCAGAGCTTGTTTTTATAGGGGGATTCCAACGCTCACCGCAATGGCTATTCTTATATCAGAAAACTGACCATGCTGGGAAAGAAATTCGACGATTTGTTCTAGCGCTGAATCTATGTCACATGGTAGATCAAGCGATGCGAATTCCAGAAAATGCTGGTCACATACCCAAATGTCTTAATTTACTGCTGACAACTGATCCACACAAACATTCAGTAATCCACTGGGATTGTCCGACCATTTATTGGTGAAATTCGTATCGATCTGCTCTCTTTCAGATGATAGCCCTAGAGGTATGAGGCGAGTATGGCGAAACGATTCAGCAGACAGGGATGACATGGGTTTTTCTTTACATGTTATTCCTGGTGGCAAACTTGCTTCTCTTCAAGCGACCCTTCGTGCACCGGTGATACGATAGCGGTTGTAATTCGGCAGGGAATGAAGTATTATATTCCATTCTCCGACATCCCCCTGAGTTACAAGTCCCAACCTTGGTATAATGTGGCCTGTGCTCGTGCTGAGGCCCGAAAACAGTCTGCTGATCAAGCTTGAGTACACGCCTGCGATCACAAAATCCGGGCACGGAGAATTTAAGCGAAGAAGAGTACTAATCATTCGGCTACCAAGTCGCACAAATGGTTATACGAAAGGTGAAACTTGACCACATCAGCCAAATAGGGACGTAACTGTCATCCTACTCGAACAGCAGTCAACAGTTCTGGTCCCTTTCGAAGTCAGTCGAGGCAAATTTCTGCCATCCTACGCTACCGCCTATGCTGCAAATTGATGGGTCGCTGGCTCGTTCTGCAGCTGAGAAAGCTGATCAAACTGAGAAAGCAAATTTATTAAGAAAATGAGGTATGCCTGTTTGAGATTGTCGCGTCTAGACACTGGCAATCAACAATTACCAAATACACCTCACTGTGACTCTTCGATGTCGGAGACTGCAATTCACAAAAAGCACTACTTAGTCTGGATCAAGCCAGTAGCCCTGATGGCATGCCAGCAAGAGTACTAAGGTATTGTGCGCCTGAGTTGTCTCCTATGCTAACACGCTTGTATTGCCTCTCTTTCAAGACAAAAACCATACCAAAATGCTTAAAGCTTGCCAATGTACAGCCAATACCCAAAAAGGGAAGTTCAACTACGAACCGATCGCCATCACTTCCATATTCTGTAAGGTTATGGAAATAGTAACTTGCTAACTAAACGGAACTTACCCTCATACCTAAAACACAGTGATATCCTCAGTGACTGTTAATATGGCTGTCGCCAAGGGCAATTAACTGGGGATTTTCAAGTTTTTGTAACGCATTGCTGGGGCGAGATGCACGGCTAAGCTCTTGCCGTGTCGCTTGACGTCTCAAAATCTTTTCTTAAGTGGCTATTGATGCCGGAATTCTTCAGGGGTCAGTTCTCCAATACGCTTTTCCTGTTGCACATCAATGATCTATTGATACCAAGAATTGTTGTGTATGCAGACGACAGTACTTTCGTAGGGAGATACCTGTCTAATGCAAAAGCCAGCGTTAACGACGTGTTTTTGCTTAGAGAGGCCATGATTGAGCGAACGAACCTAAGGTTAAGTGACGTTTCCCAGTGGGGTGACACTTACTTTGTTCATTTCAACGCCGGTTCAAAACTTCGGCCGATCTAAGCGTGGTTTACATCCCTCCCGACCGCGAACGCATACCTATCGATATAGATTGCGTACTGGAAGTAATGAACCATTTGACTGATGATTCTAAGAGTAATTTCTTGCTAGTAGGAGACTTGAACTTACCTTGCTAATCGTGTCATTAACTTACAAAATAGTTGATGAAACAATCGAACAACATATCCCTTTTAAAAAAAAACTAGGCAGTCGTAAATATCCTGTTTGGTACAGTCACGTATTAATAAAAATAATTAGGGAAAATTTTAAGGCACACCAGTGGATACAAATGGAAAAAGTTTAATTTTTTTAAGATTATAGGGAGTTTTCATTACTACGAGAGCGCGAAAAACGAGTCGAAAAGGAATCTTTTGAAAAGTTAACAAAATTAGTTGATGAATCTATCATATCCCAACCCTAAAACTTTCTAGTTATACAATAAGTCGCTGCGCGGCTCTTCAAGTTAGGTACCCGAAAATGCTTACTTAAGGTGAAGAGATATGCAATGCTTTTAATGATTTCTTCAAGTGTCTTCGGAGTGCCATCCATAGATCCAATTGAAAGATATGATAGTAAAATATCCATTGACTCCATTTCTAATATAATTATGTATATCTATTGACACTGTTGAAAAACAATTGAAACTCTTAGACCCGTATAAAGGGCCTGGAAGTGACGGCATTCCGCCGTTTTTCTGGCGAAGCTGTGCAGAATCTCTTAGCCTTCCAATAGCTTTATTGTTCGATATCTCCTTAAATAACGGTGAGTTTCCTAGTACCAGGAAAAATGCGTTTATCTTACCAGTTCACAAGAAGGTAACCAAAACAAAAATAGAAAATTATAGCGGTATCTCAATTACTAAATGCAATTACTAAAGTATTTGAAAAAATAGTTTTTGACGCTTTATTCCCTATAATTAATAGAGAATTGTCAAACAGTCAACACGGATTCAGTAAGCACTGTTCCACAATTACAAATCTTGCATGCTTTTCAAACTATGTTTGCAATATGTGGATGGAGGACAGATTGATGTGGTCTACACGGATTTTGAAAAAGCATTCGACCGCGTGGACCGCGGCATTCTGATACGTAAGTTCAACAGAATGGGAATACATGGAAACTCAGATGGATCAAATCATATCTCAAAAATCGCTGCCAGGCGGTGGTTTTAGGAGGATATAGATCAAATTTTACTTACGTTCCCCAAGGATTCCATTTGGGTCAATTATTCTATAATGTTTATGAGGCAGACATTACGGATTCGAAAATCGGCACATCATTTAATGTATGCAGATGACAAAAATATTTCTCAAAGTTTATAATGAACAAAATATAAAATACGTGATACTTGAGGGCTCGGTGGCGTGGTCGTTTTTTACATACGTATTTTATATCTTATGGAAATATGACATTGTGAATGTAAAAGTAAAATTAAAAATATGAACAGGATTGCTTAAAAATTATGGCTGACTTAGATAGACTATCGCAATATAACACTAAACATAAAATATCGGTAAATATAAACAAATGTGAACGTATAACTTTTAGCCCAGACCCATCATACATAATTACAACTTTAATAATATTTCAATTCAAAGATCGACACGTGTAAGAGTCCTTGGAGTGCATTTTGATGAAAAAAATGCTTCTCAGAGATCATATAGATATGATTGCGGATAATGTTATAAAAACCTTGGTTTTGTAATTAGGTCCTTTAAATACTTCACAAATATAAATGCAATCCGAAAAAAATTTCGAATTTATCATAAGCACCGCTTGCAGTAACTGATAAAAAAGAAATAGTCGTGTTCATCGCATTAGCTATAGCTATATCTAATGCCCCTATTAGTTACCTTAAACAGGAATTATGGAAAAAACATACTAGAGGCGTGCGCCGCCGCCGATACTTTTCACCACGCCGCCGCCGCGTAAAATCAACCTGTATATAACACCGGGTATAGCTCAAACACCTACTTAATACAGGTGTACCGCGTTACGTACCATGCTTCAATTAAAGGTTGGCCTATATAAAAAGCATTTACCTTGACCTACCCATGCTTACTTTCAAGTCTTAAAAGAAATTGATCGTTACTGAGACGATATGGATATGTGAAAACCAGTATTAAAACGTTGGAGTGATGTAGCTAGTCCAATCATAAGTTCTGTTACGAATGAAAATGCAATTTTTTTATGAACTAATGTGCTATTACTAAAACTTATAATGTACATATTTATTAAGGTCTCAGCAATAAATAAAAAATATTCTATTCGAAATGGCCACCTTTTTCTTTTATACAGACCCTTTAATCTATCTGGCCAAGGACCTATGGATTTAAGCACTGTTTCCATGGGAAAGTTTGCCTTAGATAGATTTTTAAAGAAATTCGATGTCGCCATGTCGTTTAGAGCAGGCTATGTCCTCTAAAACTGATCATAATTTGTAGTCTAAAGGGTTGAAGTCTGGCCTAGATAAGGGCTAGTCTTCAGCTCCTATAAAGTTCGGAACATTGGTTTCAAGCCAGGATTAGGTAGTTCGTGCCTGGTGACCAGGTGCAGAGTCCTGCTGGAAAGTCTACGGTACATTTTTAAAAAGTGTATTGCTGAGAAGTTTCACAACACAATCCAAGACTGTCTCTTGATACATTGTGGATGAAGTTTACACTCCTTTTTTAACAAAAATATAGCTCTGTGACGCCTTGATAAGACACGCCCCACCAAACCATCATCACCTTGCACATTTCTGACTAATTGAGCAGCTTCTTTAGAACTGTAAGCGTACATTTTATGATTTTGGTAATTGCAGTGCTCTTCAATAGTAAAACATTTCTCATCGGTAAAGAGGATATTTCTGTGCTTTTTACCTGCGCATCGTAACAGAAGACATTTAGATCGATCCACTCTCTTTAATTGTAAAGAGCATGTCCCGTATATCGACGATAAGGACGATATATGAACATACGGCTGATACCAAGCTTTCGAAGTGTTTGGAATATGACTGACGGCTCCATACTCACTTTGTGCAAGGCGATCACTGCAATCCTATTTATTTTAACACCCTATTCCATATTGTTATTTGATAATGAACACGAAAAAAATATGTGCAATGGCGCGAAATTGAAAGAAGTTTTTAAAATAATTGACGCGTTCCAGATACAAAATAATTAAAATGTTGAAAAAAAGAAAAGGTTTTATGTTACAGTATTTATGGCCAGACTGGTTACATTAAGCTGTAGAAACAGTAGAAATAGTTACACCGATTCTGCAAGTTTCCTTGCTCATGAAACGCTAATGGTTTCATGAGCAAGGAACTTTTTGAACTGAAATTATTTAATTTTCTAGTTAAACGTTTTTTGAGAAAACTGCTGTAATTTTTGGTATTATTGCGAAAAAAAATACTGTGTCATTCATAAGTTTGCCGTATTTGGGATCATTTAAGTACAAAAATAACAGAAATTTTATTTAATAAATAATACTGACATTCTCCAACACTAAGATGAGGCAATCGTAATAAGTAGTGTGAAAAGTTGAATACATGCAGTTATACAGAATATTCATTTAGCTGCATGCTTATTTGATCCTTTGCAGTGTAGCAATGGTGATAATCTTGATCTGGCGTTCAAGATTATCAAGCTATGGAGTTTATTGCAAAGAAAAGCCTTATTTCTTTTAATTTAAGATGTTATGTCTGAGTTGTCAGATTTCAAATCAAAATAAGGTAGTCCATAGTATTGTATGCCTAATACTGAACTATTGCCTCGGTGGAATGGAATTTGCAAAGGTACATATTTAAGCGGAATTGCTAAAAACTATTTTTCAGCTCCAGTAACATCTGCAGCTTGTGAGCTCCGATTCAATGCAGTAAGTGGCAATCATACAAAAAAGCGTAACTACTCACTGAAAGAACTGAAAAAAAATCCTATATAGACAATAATATATCACCAAAACAATGATTTTCCAACGACAACGCGCTGGCTAGCATATTGCGGAACAAATCAACAGCATGGCGTCGATTCGTGACGTCATTATCAATGGGCAGTATACTGATGTATGTTTGGGAAAACAACTCATATGAGCGATAGGGTATTCCGCTCAAAATTTCCGATGGGTCTGCCATCGCGTTAAAGCAACGTTTTACTTTTTTTTTGTAATATCTTGTCATCCTACTCTAAATGAACAGTAAGATAACCAAAAGTTAACAACAGTAGGATAATATAATGATATTATCCTAATATAATTATATTATCCTACTGTTGTTAACTTTTGGTAAAGTTGCTAATTAAAGTGATATGATGAATAAATACTAAATGAGAATATGTAAAATGAAAAAGCGGTGAACTAAAATAGTGATAGTTAATGAAATGGGCGTTTCTAAAGATTTTAATATATTTTAACATATGTTGTTAGGTTAGGTTTGACGGAATTACTGTTGTAAAAATTCGTCTATAACAATACAAAAATATAATTTATATTGAAATAATTGAAATATTTATGTTTACAATAATCCATATAATAAGCGCTTAAAACTATAGTAGTTAATTAAGTAATTTTGGATTTCAAATCCTCTCTGATATGAATTTTTCTGATTTCCTTCCAAACTTTGGGTATATAAATATTTTTGAATTAAAATAAATGTTTTATTGCAAGGTAACATTCTGACAATTAATATAAAAGTAATGAATTTAATAATAATGGTAAATGTAATGTTGTGATGTGTCAATTAAGGAAGCAATTACAAATGATACATTTATGGGTATAAATCTATTTTTGCCATAATACTATTTTATAAATACTTATATATTTTTTTAAATAGCAGGAATACTTATAAGCAGGCAGGTAATGAAATACGAGAGTATTTTATTGAGTATCCTAACTACGAGCCGTGACATTATCTGACAAGCGTAAAAAAGTTTACAAAAGTCTACGGTTGACGCCTTGACGCTAGTTGATGAATTTTCTTACGATTTTTAATAGATTTACATAAAATTCCGGTTAATATATAAGTGGTATAATTTATTTGATGAACATTAAAATTATAAAAATACAAATGTTTCGCTCTATGACCGATTTTGTGAAAGCTCTTTGCCGTAGAAATTATTGCTTAGTTATTATGCGTCTTTTATCATTTCGCATGTGCGTGAAAGATATGTCAGAATAGAAGAATACGTAGAATAGTCGCAGTTTTGACAATGTAATGCCGAATTAGACTCCTCGCTTTGCCTATCCAATAAGTGATATTATAATTTGTGAAACGATTGATCAATGAAGTTGTAATGAAACGAACAAGTGTAGTGTCGGTTAGTTAGTTTTTGACAGCCGGCAGGCTCGTCGTAAGCGACTCACTATTGGCTGCCTATAAAAATGAACAGTCGCAGTAGTGTTAATGAAACGAATTTGGTGAATTTTTCAACGGATTTGTCGACATTAAATCAATTGGACACAAAGGACGGCTTGCTGAGCTTTCCATTCGATCACATTTACGCGTGCTCCGAGAGTTCAGACCGCAGACAAACACTTCAACTTGACAAGGAAGTTGAGATTTCTACACATTGTGTGGTTGCCGAGGATAGCAAATTAGTGACTGGCAGCAGCACTGAAATAAATAGACTTACTGAACAGTTGGCTGCTTCTGAAAATCAAAATAAGAGGCTGAAAGACCTGCTTATTTATCATCTAGACTTGATTCAACAGCAAAACGAGCTGATTACTAAAAGGGAAAAATTGTACCAGGCTCTCAAACAAGAGAATGATACAGTAAGTATAGTATATTTTCAGTTTTGTAAACATTGTCAAAGTTTTTCCAAATATTTGAATCATTGTTTTTTAAATCAGCAATATAAACAGAGCATAATTATTCATTATGAAATGGTTAAATAGCCATTTTAGCCAATCATATAGTCATTTAGTTATAGAATTAATTGAAACTGTGAGATTGTGTATGTAATTGCAAATACTTTAATGATGTAATAGTAATGTGACTTTGTGTGACAAGGCTAAATGCAATGCGATGTAATGCTATCCAACTGATTTTATGCAAATAATATATATCCATTAGTTTTTATTTCTCAACCATCTCCTCTCTTTATGAAATATGACACATGACATTAATTCTTAGGAGTTTAAAAAGCAATTGAGAGGATAATTGAATGCTTATGGCTTGTTAAGTTATAGAAAGCTTTCCGTTTTCAAAAGATCTATGTTTAAGTGAGATTACTATTTAGAAACTTGAGTATCCAGCATCATAAGTAAATTATACTTTTGGTTATAAGTAAATAAATAAGATTTGTCCAAAATGTCATAATCTTAGAATGAAAAATTTAATGAAATGTGATCAATCTGACAAGAAAAATTATTGTAACACGGTAGTCGGTTTGTATTGATGAGTTTGATTGCAGATTTGAATAATGTAAATATTGAAGCATATAATTAATATTTACCTAGAGTTTTTTGAGTTATCTAGTAACATGTTTCGAACTCCTAATGTCGGTTCATTGTTATTTTACTATCAGCTTGGCTGATCAGGAGTGACCCTAGCTGCAAGGCTATTTGTTTGAGTCTTGGCGGGATCAGATCTTTATGTGTTGAATACTATTAGTTGTACCTGAGTCACGAGTATTTGTATGTTTCCATTACAATTACATATGTTTTTTTAATATTACAATGTAAGTCTATCTGTTATCCCAGTATCTATAATACAAATTCTAGGCGTAGTTTATTCTCATGGGAGTTAACTTTTTGAAACAGCTTCAGTCAAAATAATAAATAAATAAATAATAAAATAAATATATATTACATTCATACCAATTAGCTTAGCCCAAAGTAAGCACTGTAAGACTTGTGTTATGGATACTAGGGTAACGGATAGACATATATGATACACAGATATGTAATATTCATAGAAATATATATAAATACCCATGACTCGGTACAAGTGCTTATATTCATCATACAAACATCTGCCCCCTTCCATGATTTGAACCCAGGACCGTCAGTGCAAAAGGTATGATTGCTACCGTTACCACCACCAAACGGTCACAAAAATAGCCTAAAAATATATCTCATAAAGAATATTACAATTTTTATGGTAATATATCTGTTTTACAAAGCTATGCGAAATATTATTATAACTTATAAGACTTAATAAGAAATTTGTGGCAAAGCTTCTGTGCATGATTTTAGTGTCTAACTTCAGATTTCATTCTTGGCGAACATACTGTATCACGATAAAATGTATGTGTTAAATTTAGTAGATATTACCAAAATATGCTTTGTTTCTGGCGAAAATAGTCTTCAATCTCAGGTCTATAAAAAGTAATATTCATCTGATGTCCCTTGCTTTATTTAATAGTAATTAATTTGTTCTCAAATTATGTTTATTGTTAATATACATCAACCTACCCAAAACATCTACATTCTAACATTGGTTTTGAACATCATTTTGTACTGAAATTAAATTTAATAAAAAGTTTTTGAATGAAACTGCCAATCTGTAGTAAGTTGACATGCTAGTTCTGCCTGACATAGTTCAGGGATGAGACTTAACTGCACATATTTTTTTTGTGTGTTTCATGCTTTGCGATATTTATGGGTGAATATACAAAAGCTGTCCAACTTTTTGACCTATTTTGAACATATATTTTTTACCATAAATATACACATATTTTGATTTCTATGCATAGTTTATCTCATCAATATGCTATCCTAAGCTGGGCCAGTCAGTTTTTTAAGTATTCTTTGAATTATTCGCGTTTTTCAAAATTTTAATGCCAAAGGACTGACGAGGGTGGCAGAGTACTGATAAAAACACAATTTTATAGAAAAAAAATATATTTATTTTAACTTTAAGAGTGTTGAAGTACAAATTATGTTTAATCTAATAATGGCACTTTTCTTAAGAATAAAATCACGTTTAGGTTAAATATTTCCATAGGAAATATGGAATATGTCAGTCTTTTAGACAGTCTTTTTAATAATTAAATTTGTACTTAATACTTATTAGAAAATTATGAAAACTTTTTAACTAAACAAAAAATAATGATGCTTATAGCATATAGGTAATGTAATAAGTAGCTATAACAAAAAATCAGCTCTTATGCTGCAACAAAAAAAAAATATTTCTGAAGATAAAATAACATATTACGTAAGTGTAAATAACATCAATAAAAATCACTTTTCAAAAACGTCTATCTTCTCACTAAATTCGTAAAATATCCTGTTGCCTTTTGTGATCAGGTTTGGAACAGGAAGTTTTCTTATAATTTGGTCCATGGGTACATCTGACACATCGTTTTCATCTAATTTAAAGAGAGTACCAGCATCATTGCAAATTTTCAGAAAAGTAACCCTCAGTTCTCCTTCATATTCAACGGAAGAACAGATAGCCGCATAATGAAATTCTAATCTTCTAACTTTGTATCTAATTAAAACATAGTCACCACTGGTGTAGTAATTTTGCGTTTGTGATTTTGTTGGCTCACTAACTCCTGGCATAGACAGACATTTGCTAGCGTTGTTTTTCAGGGTGTAGGTTGACAGTGGCAGTGAATCGTCTTCAGAGTCAGAGAATACAGTCGAAACATTTAAATGTTCATCTGGCAATTCGCTTTCATACCTAATAGATCCTAGCTGGTAATGATGACATCCATCAGGGTCGCAAAAACAACTAAGAGACTTCATTGTAAGTTGGTTTGGCAAATAAACAGAGCCTGTCACCTGATGCACATTAAGTGTCCCCTTAAAAGCGACAAATTTAGATGAGTTCGCGTTGATTCTGGAGTTCATTTCCTCATTTTTTAAGTACTGTAATCTCTGCTTCTCTTTGTATTCTGCTAATTTAACTGGATCACTTTTAATTCTTAGCAAACGTGCCTTTTCTGCTTCTCTTTTCTTTATTAAAACCTCTTCCCTCGATAATTTCGTTTTCTTTTTAGGCGGCGGCATGATGTCATTCGTCTAAAATAAGTAAAATAAATTGCTTCATATTAAACTGTACAATAACAAAATAAAACCTAAACTAATATCGGTTCATCTGTTTAGGAGCTACATTACCACAGACAGATACACAAACACGTTAAACTTATAACATGGAGGTTAAAATCATTTGAAATACTAGCTGTACCCGCTATTTCGTCCGCGTGCGAAAGCATTGTAAATCGGGATAAAAGGTAGCCTATATTCTTTTTCATGTCAAAGACTACATGCATGCCAAATTTCATCTAAATCGGCTCAGCCATTTTTGCGTGATTCAGTAACAAACATCCAAATATCCACACTTTCACATTCATAATATTACTTAGTAGAATATAGAACATTTAGTTCCTGAAATATAAAAAAACATCAGTTCCCTGGAAACAAGTCAGTCTTTTGGCGCAAGTTTAGACAACGGACTGACGACAGGGTACTGATGAATCGGACCTTAATTTGAGGTTATAATTGAAACATAATATTTTTTCCATATTTTCAGTTGTTACAATGATATATTTCTACAAATTACATGTAATCATGCATAAATTAAAACAAAACATAGGCATAAAAGAAAATAAAGACTCACCAGGGTACTGAAAAAGTGACTGGACCAACACAAACATACGCGATAATAGCGGCGCCAACACTGGCGTCGTAATGGCTGCCGTCGATCTGGCGCGCTTTGCGACTAACTTCACTTCCAACATTCAAATTTTAAAAAGATTTGAATAACATTCAGTAATATTTGGCGGGATATTCGAATTTTAAATTAGCACAAAGGACTGATGGGTAAAAGTAATGACAAAGATTCTTATTTTTTTTTAATAGCTTTTTTTTAGATTCTGTTAATAAATATTTGAAATATCTATACAAAATATATTATACAATAAGTGTACAAAATTAGATTAACAATAAATACGGTACATTTTTTAATATAACCCCTTCATTAAGAGTTTTTGGGATTGTGACACGCCAGGGAACTGATGTTATGAGGATTTATTGTATTATTTTATAAATTAGCTTTAATAGTATGTAGTTGAAATTCAGTGGACACATAAATAGGACTTAAAAGGTTCATAATATACTGTCAATTAAAAAAAATAAGTAAACATTTCGTATTTATCGGCTGATGACAGCGAGTTGGACAACTTTTGTATATTCACCCTTATATTAAAATTCATAAGAATAACAAACATTTAATTGTACTTAAAAATATGCACTGCTTTAAAGTATATACTTTAAGGACTTATAAGTAAACTGTACATTTAGAAAATGTTGTTATCTTGATTTCTAAAACTTGAATGTAACTATAGTTGTATATCAATATACTATCTACAACAATATATATATTGTTGAATATAGTATATCCATTGTACTTGCCATTGCAGTTATGATACATATATCATAAACAAAGGCTAAAAGTGTGTCCCCTTTAAATATAATATTCTACATAGTTCTTATTCTTCTTTAAATATAACTAATAGTAGTTATAAATAGATAGACCGAATTTAAAAAAATACTTTCTTAAAAATATTTTTTATCTCAAAAAGAATATAACCTTTCAAAACTGTAAGTAGCTCTGCTAAAAAAAAATATGTATTAAGTCATATATGATTATTCAGCTTCTTGGTGGGGTGGGAGGGGGGAGGGGGGTGTTTCTGTTTGGGGTGGAATCGATTTGTTAGTCCATATAGTAGATAACTTTTTTTTTTTTAATTTTAGGTCAAAAATGAAAGGGGCCGAAAACCCGCCTTATTGACCCTCCTCCTTTGGTTTATCTGTAATGTTTGATTTTGCCAAGGTGAATAAAAACCTTAGTTATCATGCAGTTAGGGTATCTAACTTAATTTAACAGGGATAACAATCACACATTTTATTTATCAATCATTATCACATATTCAACCCTTAAAACCATTGACTACCAACTATTGATGTATAAGTGATATGTCTGCATTTTTAGGACCCTTTAGTGAGTCCATAGTACATAACTTTGGTGATTATTATTTTCTGCTTAGTTAAAAGAAATTAAATATGGATATAAAAAAGGCTCCTCGCTACAGAGGTAAATGACATTTGATTATTTTATTTCACAATAACTAAAGATGGTTTTTATTAGAAAAAAACCTAATTGCAAGAAATTCTAAAATAGGCTTATAAACCAAACTACAACAGTTGCAGTTTGGTTTATAGTACTGCAAGAAGACTGGTTTATCACATGACAGCCCGCCACATTAATAAGAGTTTCAGCTTGAAGTATGTTAGAAGCCTCTGATTTTCATTGCATCCCGTCAGTGGTTAAGGATTAATGCCAAAAATATATACAATGAAATGTGTTAATTTTTTTTTCCTTTGATTTTAGTAAATTAACCTTTTTATTTCAAAAAATGCAATTTTTAAATATTATTATACAAATTATAGGTATACAAATTGCCCTGTGGGATTTGTTACAAAAAACTATTATTTTAATAAACATATGGGTTATTTAGACAAATGTTTTAACTTATTTTAATAATTTTATAAGGGCTAGAGTAATAATAAATTATTATTGAATCTTGCAGCTCAAAACTAAGCTGAACAAATGTATTACTACAGTTGGCCAGAGGCACAGTGTGAACCCACCTCCATTGGTGCATGTCCCACCTTGTGGACTGCCACCACCTTCGTCTCTGCCTCCAGTCACATCCACAGTAGTGAAAACTGAACCTGGGCCTTCCTCGCAGGTACCAAATCATATTTTTATACCATGTTGTTACATATTAGAATCTACTGAAACATTTTTCAATGCCATTGCCAAGTATTTGTTATCCTTGGAATTTTGAATTTATGCAAAATTATGAAGCTCGCTGTGTCCATAAAAAGATTTCCTCGTCATGTCATACTTTGAATATTTAAATATTTATAACATATTTTAAATACCATTACTGTGATCTGAAATTTATAGGTATGTACTATCGAAGCCTCTGGCGCCTTCTAAGTCGAAAGTCGCTTGCACACTGCACGATGCCTATCGCTTCAGGCCACGCCCCGCTCCATTCATTCAACAATGGCGCGCGTGCGCAAACAATCAATTCACGAACGCGTAAAGCAGATTGACAGTTGACAGTACTGACATTAAAGGCGATTTTAAAACTAGTTGTTTATGATTGGCCGTAGTATAAATCGTAGTAAAATACGAAGCCAATTAGGGATAGGTATGGGTTGTGTGGGCGTGTCCGATGCGATCGGTTCAAACGAATATTTCTACAAAGTGGTTAGGCACGAGAGACCTCGATAGTACCTGTTGTGATTGTGGCAATCATTATCCCAAACAATAATATTTTATTGATCCTTAAACAAATTATGTATGTATTAATTATTCCAGATAATGCTGAATAGTTTTACAGAGCTACTGCTGCCAGATAATCGAACAAATTCATTTATATTTGATAGTGATATAAATAAATCTAAATCTTTTGGGCAAGATACTTTCGAGTTAACAAGAAGTACTGAAGGTAATTTATTGAAACTACTTTATATCTTTTAAATCGATTTTTTCCAAAGCTCCAACTTTCAGGTGATTAGTTATTATGTAAGTATATATTTTGAATTAGCATTGGTTTCAAAATATAAATGTACATTTATGTTGCAGTAGATTGAACACACTTTTTACTATAATTTTGTCAAAACTTGTTGTTCGTCAACTTATCTCTCCTCCTGTGTTTTCTATAAAGTCGTAAAATAATTTAAGTTTGTATATATCACAATTTACTCATGTCATCCTAGTACCTTAGATCTGTAATAGTGAAAAGAAGTGTCTTTTTTATGTAATGCTTATTGTCATTTTACGGCTTTAATTTGGTTTCTGAATTTTCTGTAATCAACTGATGCACATGAATAGGAACCTGCCTCTCGTTATATTTAATCTCGATAGCTAATATTTGTATGGAGGTGATCAGAAATTAATTAATAATTGTTAGCAAGTACAGCTCGGTTACAATATCTGTGGACCTCGCTGGAATGTCAAGCCCCCTCCCCGTTCTCTTAAAAAGGAGTAAAAAATTAAAAGAGTAAAAATATAATATATTTTATTTATAGTTCATAATTATTATTGTTTACAATACTATCCCCATGATGCTTGTTTTGTGCACCGTTCCTAAGCGCTGATGTGACGTCATCAGGTCCACAGATAATGTAACCGGGTTGTAGATAGTAATAATAAATTACTTTATAAATCTAAAAACATTTTCGGAGACAGTTTTATTAGTTATATCCTTTTTATTATGAAATAGGTAATAAAAATAATCATTTGGAATTAGAATCCACAACCTTGTGATTGCACCTATTGCTTGTTTAGCAATAGTTTTAGGTTAGCAATTTTTTTTTAGGTATTGGCTATCTCAAGCAAGCATGGGATAATATTATTTTTTTGCTAGTATTTTATGTAGTTAGTTTTTGCCAAATAAAACCATAAGTAAGTAGAGACAAAAGTATTTGCCATACAAATACCAAAATCGTATAATTTTGGTATTCGATGAAAACCAAACATTTAATGTCCATCTTCTGTAACATTTTACGTATTAGGTAAATATTCGTTTATATTTTTCGATATCCGCAAAATACCTACAATTTTGGTGTTAGTATTCTCCGTTTGTACTATCATTTACATCAAACATGGTATAAAAATGATGGTACATTAATTGAGATTTATTTAGATTTAAATTTAGAAAGCAGTGGATTCTATACAAAGGAACAAATTATAATTGAATTATAATTATTAATACCTATGTCAACAGTTGATAATTAATATCACCTATTTTTTTTGTCAATAAGTTCTTTGATGCTCTAAAAAATATTATTATTTAGCCATTTGAAGACACTTTTTTAAATTCAAAGTTATTCAATGTTTTCAAATCATTAGGAATCTTATTGTTTATACTAACGCACATTGCAGGATAATTCTTATTGTATTTACTTGTCTTTGGTACAATTTTTATGACAAGTTCGTACGCTTCGTACTCTAGTATTCTGTGCATCAGATGCTTTTGCAAATAAATATTTGTAGCGATGCACAAAATTACATATCTCGCTTAAGTAGAGCGACGGAATAGGCAAAAGGTATATAACAAAGGTAGAAAATTACACAGGTCAACAAAAATTTTACCCAGAGACGTGAGTATACTTTTCCGAAGGATTTTGGTGTGCTGAACCCAAATCCGGTAGCAGAATTGCTCTATCATGTCAGGTTTTTGAGATATTCTAACCTAAAAGTGCAAAAAATGCCGTTTTCGCCCATTTTTGAGGTTATGTGATCCTTCAGTTTTTAGTATACCTAAAAAACTACAGGGGTCTTCTTAAAGTACAAGTCTTGAACTTTCAAATGGCGTTGAGTTTGTTTACAAATTCTTCTTTTTTTTTGCTGAGATATACCTAGTATTTTGAAGTTCATTTTTCTCAATTTTGCTTCATGCTACCTATACTGTCATCAGTTTAGTTTAGATCAGATTCAGATCTCATAAACCTGACGTGATAGAGCAATTCTGCGATTTGGATTCAGCACACCAAAATCCTTCGGGAAAATATACTCAGGTGTCTGGGTAAGAAACTTTGTCAAATTTTGTTGGCTTGTGTTATTAGTACCAAAAACCGAGAATACCAGTGTGAAGGATTGGTGCTATTCTACTCTTCCGGATATACGGTCTAATAAAACCACGGTTAAACTAAACACATCAATTTATAAATAATTACGCATAATGCCGAATAGGAAGAAAATTAACTATCACAGTAGTACACGTAGAATACCAACTATGTTATGCAAGCGCCATCACTTCAACTAGCATATTGCGTACGGTATATAACCATGGCAGATAGTCATCCCATCGCACAATTTTTGATACGCGAGTTTTCCCATGATGTTTCCCTCATCGTAAGATTTTTGGACAAACTACAATTTCATATGTCGTAGGAATTGGAATCCACAACCTTGTGATATCACCTATTGCTTGTTTAGCAATAGTTTTAGGTTAGCAATGTTGGCTATCTCAAGCAAGCATGGGATAATATTATTTTTTTGCTGGTATTTTATGTAGTTAGTTTTTGCCAAATACCAAAATAGTATAATTTTGATATTCGATGAAAACAAAACATTTAATGTCCATCTCTTGTAACATTTTACGTATTAGGTAAATATTCATTTATATTTTTCGATTTCCGCAAAATACCTAAAATTTTGGTGTTAGTATTCTCCGTTTGTACTATTGTCCGTCAAAAGCATGTTAGATTGTTAAAGTTTGATTAACTCAAATGGTGGTCATGTTAGCACGTTTATTTCATTTTTGGAAACAAATAGAAATAATGGAGTTTGGAGCTTTGTAAATCCAATCAAACAATCAGTTGGTATGGAAACTGATGTGGTCAGTATCGAAATTGATGAATGGTAGGTATGATTTGTACCTATATATAAAAGTATTTTTTTTTTACAGACGTGGCAAGTTTCTTGCAAGGAGACTTAGAAGTTCCTACTCTTTTGGATAGTAACATTAGTTGTGAAAATTACACAATGATCGAAAATAAACGTTCATTTATCAAGAAAGAAATAAAGACTGAACCTCGTTCTGAAGCTTTATATACAGTAACATCAAACAGTGGTAATCCAGTTATCCAAAGAATACAAAGGAATAGACGGAGAACTTCTTCAGGATTAGGGAGTTTAAGCCGAATGTCAAAAAGCCCCAGCACTAAAGTGGAAGTGCCCGAAAGTAGTAAGTTTTACTTCAGTTTTTTATTTATACGATACGATAGGATTGGATATAAATAAAATATTTAAATCACTATTTTTATTTTTTAGGTAAAATTTTTGATGACGATAGTAAAAATTTCTCAACTAACTTTAATGTAAACAAAAAATCTAAAATGATAAATACTTATGGTAAGTCTAGAAGTGCTATTACGAAAAGGACATCTCAGTTTACTGGTTCTCTCTCAGATAGGCTGCAACTAATTGATACCACACCCACTGGAGAGGATCCATATCAGCTGGGAGAGGCAGATATGAGAGAGCAATCGCCAATCCCGAAACTCATGCTTCAGAAAACGAATCATGGCAGATTGAAAATATGTTCAGATGGGATGGGAGACAGTTCTGCTATGACAACCTCAAGACGGATATACGATCCTTCTGTGACAGATAACAAGTCGACAAATAAAATCAAACATGATAGGTACAATTTGCCAAGTACTTACGTACATCCATCAGAAATAAAAAAACAAACAAAAACAATTATAGTCGAGGAGCCAGACTTAGATATTGTAAAAACGGAACCAGAAATAGACTGGCGAATGTATATGGCTAACAAGTCGGGGAATGAAACGAGTTTATGTGATTTTTCATATGGTGAAAATTCGAATAATTTAGCATCGCATATCTTACCTGCTCTTGGGACGATGGAATTCCAGGATTTATTTTCCCCTGACTCGCCTTTGAATTTGGACGGTTTGAATGCAGTGGAATATGATCCCACCATTGATAAACATTCTGCTGACAAATCTAAACAGCGTGGTATGAGGGCGTCAAGCCTGATAGGATCTAGCCTTTTAGGGGTATGTCAAAATTGATTGTGGAAACATTTTGTAAACTACTCTTTGTTCTGTATTGTTTGTACTATTGAATGTGATATGTTTTTAGGGAGAAGCATTAGACAACAAAAGAATTAATGATAGTAAACGAGGAAGAAAGCGGGCCCTGTCGACGACTGGACTTTTGAAAACAATTAAAGGTCATAATCCTCAAAAAGTTATTATAGTTGAGCCAAAACCAAAGCTAATTAAGGGAAAAGGTAAGTAGACTATGTAAGACCAAGTAACTAATAACTTGCTAGGATAAGGTAGATGTTTAGAGAGCTGTTTTTTGTTAAACGATATCTCAATTAAATACAGCAAATCAGTAAGCTTTTTAGGAATTAGAAATAGTGTTATCATAAGTTATGGAATTGCAATCATTTAACTGTGTGGCCTTAGGAAAAGTATGAAAGTTGATAAATATTTTTCCGTATTTTTTTCCCATTTATTTTTTTACTTTTTATACAATGTTAAAAGGTTGTTATATTTTTGAACTAATTTAATAGTTAGTATTATCACTTATAAATAGAGACCGGATTATGTGCATTTGCATATTCGCATATGGATTTGCATATTTTAGCCATTCTCAGCGGTAATAGCATTTTTTTTTATTGCGGAAAGTTGGCAAACAAGCAAACTGCCCACCTGATGGTAAGTGGTAACAGTCACCTATAATACATGTGGCTCTTGTTAGATTCGCAGCAAAACTGCAACCCCCACAAGAACCACAGTGTACGTTGCCAACTTGTGACACAAGATGTAAAGTCACTGTACCCAGTAATTTCACTGCCATATCTTACCCTTCAAACCGGAACACAGCAATGCAAGCACTGCTGCTTTGCGGCAGAAATAGTAGATATTTTACCTAAGATCTAGTTATGATGCATATTATCGGTACATTTACAATAATTTTTACTCACCCAGCGTTTCGAAATGCGACCAAATGTAATAACGTAATAATAACGTGTAATAAGGGCTTAGCAAATGAGTAATAATTGTTACTTTTTACCAAATGAACTCCGCGTTGCCAAAGGCATTGCCGCATAAACTTAAAGAAAAGTTCGAAAACATATTGAACAATTACCCAGGTTTTCAAAGTTTGTGTCAAATTGATAGTTTCATTAAAGGGACGGCAGAACTTTTGCCAGAAACCATAAGTGCTAACATAGCACCCGAATTCAAATTCTGCCCAGTTACCTCAGTGGAAGTGGAGCGAACCCTTTTCCACTTACAAAAATATTCTAAATGACCGTAGACACAATCTTACCACTGAAAATTTAGAAAAATATTTGATTCCTTACGTTTACAAATTTTTTAAATAATTTATAGACATATAATGTTACTGTACCTATTATCGCCTATCAAAAAATAATTTACTAATTGTATGCTGATTTTGAAATAACAAAAAATGAATACCTCATTTTCCTCTTTTGGGGATTCCTAAAATTTATCATTCAATTTCGCATATTCTGCCAATTTTCGTGCATAATTCGAGCATTTTTCATGCATATTTGCATGCATGTAACAAGCTTTTTATAACAGGCTTTTTATGTTGCATATAATCCGTTCTCTACTTATAAACAAACTCTTTTGAACCTGCTTAGAGAGTGTTTATCTTGTATAGTAATTTTTTTACATTTTTATTGTGTTTGTGTTAAAAAGATTTTCTACCAAACTTATCGATTGAAAGAACAATATAATATGTACTAAAAATTATTTAATATTTAGAGCATATTATATTCTCACTCCTTAAAAATCATGATGAATACATAATGAAGGAAACTTATAAAAACCACTTTGTTAAAGATATAACATACGCCTGTAAAATACGATTTTTCACTATCCGCGCGAGTGATCTGACCGCTGAGCTACCGAGACATTGGCAAAGCGTGTCGTCGTGAGTTCGAATCCCACCTGAGGGCTTGGAGACGTGGTCGTTTTTTACATGCGTATTTTATATCTTATAGAAAATATGGCATTGTGTATAAAAAAAAAAAAATACACCACTTTGTAAATTAAAACTTATGCTATTAAAGTGTTTATGGATAAAATAAGACATTTGATTATTATATAAATATCCCAATTTGTATAATATCTTATATCCTATAATTTCCTAATAGGTATTGAATTATAAAATAGGATTTTAAAAAGTATATGAATTAGAGGCATTTATGTGTAGAAACAATAGTTTTTGAATAAATACAAAATTAAGAAAGGCACGTTGCTAAACTATCATTTTTATCAGACGAAAAAAGTTACTGCTATTACTAGTAACAGAAGCTTTGCGCATAAATTAGGAGTTGTGTCGTAATATCCACGTTTGGCAGGAGGATTGGCGATCGTATTAAGACTATGATTCAGAAAAGCTGCGGCCTATCTGTTTTCTACCGGAGTTGTATGGAGATTAATTACATAATAAGTCCCATTAACTTTTAGTGCAAAGCTTATGTAATGTCTCTTTTTAAGCTGCGTGTCGTGGAAAAAAGTCACCTCTACCTGGAATGGTGACAAATAAGCCATATCATACTTTAGTCGGCGATCCGGATCTATCGTGGTACCTCGGCTTAGATCCTGATGTAAAAATGGAAGATGTCGATCAGGCGGTGGAAAAAAGAAAAATCTCAACGGTGGAGGTTAGTATTGATACAATCTAAAGTATGGAGAAGCTCGTGATTTTTTTTTTGTAACTCATCCGATGACCATCTTCGAGAATGGCACTTGTTTAAGTGATTACTGGACGCCGAAAGCTCGTTTCGCCGAATAATGTAATTTTGTTTTTCAATACCTTACAAAATTCCCAATAGATTTCGCTTAAAATTAAAACGTCTACATTTAATTTATTACGGTTGGGTTAGATTAGATAATTTTTATAATTTTGACGTGATAACGTCTTATAAATTGGTTGCGGCTGGGAGTCACTTATGAAAAAGTGTAACGCTCGGTAACGTTACGATGAGTCACCGAACGAGAGAGAGGCCCGCCGAATGCCTTGCGTCTCTCTCCCACTCAACTATGATCGGTCTGCCGCGCGCATTGTGCAATTTAATTATATTCATATCAATAAATATTCTACCGAGAAAAAGACGTTGTCACGTAAAATCTTCGCCCGTAAAACCGACTTTACAGGCAAAAAAAAAAAAAAAAAAAAAACCGACCTTTTTTAATTCATTTTTATATATTTTATACATTTTTTCAATGGTAACACTCGTCGAAATTTTCCAGTACCTTCCTAATTTTACGCTGTTAGGCAATAGTTATTAAATTAAGATTGAGATATGAAACAATCGTTTGACGAAACGATCTATTGGCGCAGAAAACTTCGATAAAAAATTAAGATTCCTCTAGAAAGTAGAATGATAATCTCATAGGTTAAACGCACTGACCACTGTGCAATCTAGCTCGAGATAAATCTACATAAAGTGACTTCCTATGAATTGCGGTTAGGTACCATTGTGTCGTGGTTTGTCAATGTCATATGATCAAATGATAATTATATAAATCGCTTATTTAGATTCATCTCCTTGCTCAGTACTTATAGTACTTAATCTTAAAATATTACGTCTGCAAGGTATCAGATTGTAAATATTATACTCGTATATAGTACTAGCGGCCCATCCCGGCTTCGCACGGGTGGACAAAACTCTTTAATTTTTTTCTATTATTAAATATTTTTCCGTTAGCGCCATTAAGCGTCCGGTAGACGAACTACTTGCGGTTAATGCGTTGCTATGGTAACGTTATTGATACAATGGAGAAAGAGCGGGAAAAAGAGCGGACAGACAAACACACAAACCACTGTGATCTTAGATTATAGATTCGCAAGTACAATCGAACACAATAAAAATATTACCCAACAAAGAATATGCGACGATGTTTTGCATATATTTATGTACTCTATTAATGTGATGTTTTATGTGATAAAGAATCAGTTATTATTTTATCTATAATATATATCTTATATATAAAATTCTCGTGTCACAGTTTTCGTTCCCATACTCCTCCGAAACGGCTTGACCGATTCTCATGAAATTTTGTGAGCGTATTGAGTAGGACTGAGAATCGGCCAACATCTATTTTTCATCCCCCTAAATGTTAGGGGTAGTCCACCCCTAATTTTTTTTTTAAATTTTTTAGACGAAATTTTTAGTTTCTATTGTTTTATGATACAACATACAAAAATACATACAACCCTAAATTTTCACCCCTCTACCATCAACCCCTATTTTTTATTAATTAATTAAAAACTTTTCCTAGAAATAATATACATGGCAAAACAACGTTTGCCGGGTTAGCTAGTAACTATATAATATAACTGAAATTCATTTAAAATATTTTTTCCCTATAAATTAGACACCAGGTTGGCTGTGATTGTACAAAGTGTATTCATTTGGTAATGTTAGGTATATATTACGGAGATAATAAACATTATGAGAACAAAAATGGCTGTTTTGGGTGGTACTTTCGCCTCATATTGAAAGAAGTTATTCCTAATAATAAAAAACGAGCGAGACTTACAGTAGTCGCAAATGATCTGTAACATTTGATTAATGGAGAAGATTCCTAAATATTAGAATCAATTTCTTCTTTTTTTTAATCGTAAGATCATAAAAAGATGAAATTTAATAAAAGAATTTTTTAAGCAGTAACAGATATTAACCTGAAAATTTAAAAAGCTAAATACTGAAATATTTTATTCGTAAGGTCATAAAAAAGATGAAATTTAATAAAAGAATTTTTTAAGCAGTGACAGAAATTAACCTGAAAATTTAAAAAAGCTAAATACTGAAATACTTTATTCGAATAATTATTTATTATTACTTACTTGATTTTTTTCCAATGATCTGCACTTTATTGAGACTTATTATCAACAGTCAATGTTTATTTATGTAGTAGAAGTATATAAATTGATTTATATAACAGCAAAGTTTATACACCGTATTTACACTTACAACACTGTAACTTAAGTGCACAGCTGATGGATGACAGTACCGACCTCTCGGGAAATTGGTCGGTACTATCTGACGGTCAATTCTAAAACCGCGCGCTCATTCGTCAAATCGAATAGCGCGCGCTTTCGCGACTTCCTGTTACACACTTCCGTTCCATTTCACGAAATCACTCACACAAATTGCAGGAATGCGAGAGGAAAGATGTTACACATCAATAAGATTATAAATGTAATATTCACATAATATCATTATATGTACCTTGGTTAATGCAATATTTAATAAACAATTTTTAGGTACCGCGATGGAGAGAAAAACCTTACACCAGCTGTTATACACTTGAAGGAACAGAAAACTTAGATGATAAAGTTTATGAAAAACGGCATCAAAAATTAGAAGCTGAGGAAAGGCGACAGTTGAGGTAAATATTTTATTGTAGCCACTGATATTCGTGGTATTGTTACGCTAGCAATAAGTTTGTTGGAGACCATTTAGAGATTTAATGTGATTTGTAATGATTTCTCACATGATTTTTCAGTTACTATATTGTTTTGTTACTTTAATCCGGGATTCATGTCTGAAACACATTAAAAATACACACATTTAAATACTTTTCGAAACGGTTTCCGGAGAGCGTTTATGTCAGAAATTAACTCTTATAAAGTAAGAAATATAAGTAAGAATATACCAATGGCGTGCGCATATAACGGTCTCAGAAGGTAGCTTCTTAAATAGCTTCGAAGATTAATTCGAAATCGCTTCGACCGCTGTTCAGAATTATAAGTAAATAAATAAATAAATATTTCTTACTTTCACATCAATTAGCTTAGCCCAAAGTAAGCACTGTAAGGCTTGCGTTATGGATACTAGGTTAACGGATAGACATACTTATATGATACATAAATATGTAATATTCATAGAAATATATAATGACTCAGGTACAAATTTTCGTACGGTCGTCAAAATTGAAACTATATTTTTATACATTCCCGTTACGCGTTATATATGTGCGGGAGCTGGGTCGTTCTTCTTTTTTACCGACAATGAAACGACGTTTTTCTGTTTTTTTGGTTTTTGAACTATCCATAATTTAGGTTTCTGTGTGGAATTTAAAAGAAATTGCATCTGTGTTGTCATTAGGACTAATTAAAGTTTCCTTTGCGGCAAATATTAATTCTTTTTTAATGTTGGTTTTTAAAAAAAATATGTGACAGAGTGGCCTTTTTCTGTGGAGACCACATTTCGGTTTACCACTCTGTCACGGCATTCTACGAAAAACAAATGGAAAAATATGTTGGTTGGAGAAAATGAAAAATTACATAATATTAATAGATAAGAAAAATATGGACGTTTATTCGAACCGAATTAAAAAACCGTAAATATCAATATTCCAACGAGATGCCATAATAAGACGAAGGACAGACCATTGTCGGTAAAAAAGAAGAACGACCCAGCTAAGAACGCAGTCGCGAATGATCCAGAGATACCGCTTACTCGTTTACGTATTTACGCACTCGCTATCTCGTTCTTCTTACGCTACTCGCTACAACGACGATATTTGGCCGCCCGTTTGGTGCAATAGTAGCGATCTTGCCTTTCGCATCGATGGCCCTGAGTTCGAATCTCGCAAGCGGTAGGTGTTTGTGTGATGAATACGAGTATATGTACCTGAGTCATGCGTATTTATATATATTTCTATAAATATTACATACCAACGTATAATATATCCATATCACAAGTCTTATAGTGCTTATAAGATATAATATAAAAAATATTTTATTTATATACACACATTTCTCTCGAACAATTAATTCACAGTGACCTATATATTATCTTTTGATTTTCTGACCGATAGCGTATTTTACGACATAGCCTTTAGTCGTAACTCCAACTTAATCTAATACAGTTTATTTAAAACATAATCAATTTTATGATGTCTACAAATATTCTTGAAATATATTATCTACATAAAAACAACCATTAATCTTTTCAAAAATAAAAAAATCTGTATTATTTATATCTAGCAACATTTTTAACACAGAACAGAGAAAAAGAGTAGAAATCGCAAGTGGGCGGTACCTGCTTAACCAAAATATGCGTTGCTCCCCGCACTTATACCTGATAGGCTTACTCAGTTGGAATCGCTAACTCAACGCGATTTGTTATTTTCATTAAAATTGTGTAAACTGATCATATTGAATTCTTGGAAATAAAAAACCTTATACTCTATTTTTGTAGTATTAAAGTGCAGATTTCAATGTGCAGTTTTGCTTTTCTTGAAGTTTTTAAAACACCTACAAATTACTGATATCATGCTTTCGCCATAATTTGCCCGCTATTCAATTAGTAATGCACCTTATTATCGTGAAAATAATAGATATCGATAAGTAGTGTATTAGTTTCAACTAATTTCATAGAGTTATATATGTACATGAATAAGGTTGTAAAATAAAAAATGGTGATTGAATCCATATGATTTTGAAAACTATTTGAAAAGCAAAACTATACTATCTGTAATAAAAGTTTAATGAAATGTTTTCTTTTCAATATAACATCTAAAGTCTGCTCCAGTTGCATAATTCCGTGTGCAAAATTTTACATAACTTTATTGGAGAAAATTGTTTAATGATATCACTTTGCATGATTTGGTGAACTTCCGACAACAAATCATGTAACTAATTTAATCAAAGCAATCATAGAACGTACATTCATATTAGAATTTATCATTTGTTAAAAATAAAAATATATCCCACAAAACGACAACTTTTAAATAAACATGTTATTTTTCAAGAGCAATGATGTGAAGTTGTAACTTCTTATCATTGTCAATCTCTTTTGATTTAAATAAATATATATTTCTTACATTCACACCAATTAGCCTAGCCCAAAGTAACCACTGTAAGGCTTGTGTTATGGATACTAGGGTGACGGATAGACATACATATATGATACATATATATGTAATATTCATAGAAATATATATAAACATCCATGACTCAGGTACAAATGCTCGTATTCATCATACAAACATCTGCCCCTTCTGGGATTCGAACCCAGGACCGTCGGTGCGAAAGGCAGGATCGTTACCGTTGCACCAAAAAGTCGTCTAAAAAAAAATAATGATGATTAAAAAATACCAACGTCTCAGCTACAAGTAATTGTTATAGTTTTCTTATAATAAATATTGTGTAAAAGTTGTTTAAAAAAATAGGTATTTGTACGCTATATTCTGTAATCTTGCTTTAGGCTTGATGTATTTCTCTGAGGTTGAACTTTTTGTAACAAAGTTCCGTACTAGCTCACTGAACTAACATTCGAAAATTTTAAAAATATTGTTATAAATACACTCATGAACAGCGGCTATTACCATAACGTATATTATTTAAATGACAGAAATGCGTGGCCTTGTTTTTATTTATTTATTTTTGGTAAGGGCAGTATTGAATAAAATACATTAATTGTAATCGTAATTTTTCCTTATACGTTTTGGTAGTACAAGATTATTTTTTTAATATTTTATAAATATGTTATGTAACACATAATAAAAGGAAGGAAGAAATACAGCCTTTCTGATGTCGGACTTACGAAATCATGGCATAGTTTGAACGTTCAATACAAGCATTGTAAATGCACATATTAAATAAAAATCATTTTATCTTTTTCCCATTTCCTGTTATTTTCATTAAAACTTTAAACTTTATCGATAATATTTATATTGTTTGCAACCCTAATTGGTTAAGTTTGAAACGCCGTCTGTTGTTTGTGGTTGCAGTTTACAGCATGCTTAAAGTATCATAACTATAACGCCATCTCGTACCCAAAAGCGGTACTAGAACAAAGTAGTAAGTTGTGATTTATTATGGACCTTAACTATATAAGTAAAGGGTAGAATATGATATAATTCATAATGTGATATATGCTCGAACGTTTTAAGTTTTTCTTACCAATCGAAACTCGATTTAAAGATGTGTGAGTAAGGTTACGTTGGTTTCCTTGAAATGTTCGACTTCTTTTTTTTCTCTCTGTTCTGTGGTTTTTTTGATTGCATTAAACTAAGATACACTCCAATATGCCTGACAACTCAATATTTAGATTAATTTCATTTTTTTTTTTTCAATTAATTTTATATTTAAATCATTAAATATAAAGTTAATTGAAAAAAAAAATGATTCGTTAGTAAATAAAATGAGGTTGGTTATATGAGAACAGAGAAAGAGGTATTAAATAAAGTACATACATACGTACGTATAAAGATGTAAATGAATGGTCATTTGAAACCTTCGCAGATGGCATATGCGACGGATCCGGGAGCAGAGGCACGTAGAAAGGTTGCGTCAGCGGCAAAGGGATCCTTGGAACAATAACAACTCTTCGTACCAGCAGCCTTCGGTGTTCACCATTTGGCCACAGCCTCAGAGGGACGTTCGTTTCATCGAGATCACCGACACATTACCAGTTATGGCCTTTGGAGAGATCCTACCAGCACTGCCAGAGTCGTAAGTCATTTTGTTAATTATCAAAGAAAAACTTTACCAAGGTTACAATAAACCATAGTTTTATATGAATATACCTAAAATCAATGCACAATAATAATTTTAGCAATTTATTTAGTTCTTACACTTCCGCGCACATTACACATCAGAATAAAACACTTTTTACGGATTATTGCGCATGTTTTATTTTATTTTATATTTAATCCTGACGACTAAAGACTTTAGTCATCCTGTGATCACGGCTCCTGTAAAGGAGTCGAAACGTCAGGATTAAATATAAAATAAAATAAAACATGCGCAATAATCCGTAAAAAAGTGTTTTATTTTAGCAATTTGTTCTATTTTAGTATTAACACTTGCGTTGTTCACTTCCTGAATTAAATATTTTTCTTACAGTACATTTATTTTTCCATGTTTTTGCTCGCGAATACACAGCTCCCTTAAATAAGACGAAATATCGAGTTAAAAAACCATCAATATAAACGCTTTTAGTGATCTGTTATTTCTTTTTTCAATCATAGCTTCTTTGGTTTTTGATACCTTAAGATAGATTTCAATATGTTTAAAAGTTATCGTATTAATTGCTTTCAAAAGATTTCTAAGTTTACACTTTGATAGAATCTGTCAATAGAATTAATATCTTAGCTTATTACTAGCGGCCCGTCCCGGCTTCGCACGGGTGGGCAGAATTCTTTAAATTTTTTCTATTATTAAATATTTTTTCCGTTAGCGCCATCTTGCGTCCGGTAGACGAACTACTTGCGGTTAACGCTGTAACGAGGCGCCATAGCTATATTGGCGACTCGTTGCTTTCATTGCGCTCTTCTCTGGCCATTTTTCATATTTTCTTTTCTCTTCGTTTCCTATTTTAAATTTACTGTCTGTCTCTGTTTCCTATTTTAAATTTACTGTCTGTCTCTGTTTATTTGTTTTGTTCGAAGTTTATTCTTACCAGAGTCAGCGCGTAGAGTGGTTGACTCACTGATAACAAATTATTTAAATATATTTATAGTGCTGAGCAGTTATAATAAGCTCACAAGTATAATAAGCTCATAAGCATAATTCACAAGTTTTCCTGTATATATATATTCTGTACCACCAGTTCCTGTTTATAAGTCTATAAGTTTCCTAAGCCACTATTTAGTGCCTTAATTCCTTAAATATAAAACAAGTGACCTAAACGAGCTTTTATTTCTCCGGCTGCACCCCGTCACAACGCGTTGCTATGGTAACGTTATTGATACAATGGAAAAAGAGCGGACATACAAACACACAAACCACTGTGATCTTCGATTATAGATTAAATAAATTTTATATACTGATGAAATTGCTTTTCCCAATTTCAGAGACTTCATGCTGCCGTGGGTGAGAACTTCGAAAGCATTGAAAAGATCCAAACGGTCTAAAACATTACATTAATAAATAAAGTAAGAATTCTTGTTGGTTATATTAGTTACAGAAGAAATGCCTACAAAATTTTTAATACTATCACTCCATAATAATATTTCATGATCTAGACCGAGATATTTGTATAAAAGAATTTCACTAAGATTTGGCTCGAGCTCACAGGGCATTGAAACAGATTCTGGCATGGCAATGTTCAAGTATAACTGACGGCTTCGTTACTCGGCTGTATTTTCTATTGTTTCAGCAATAATAATTTAAGTGTGAGCTAGTGGTGGTCATAATAAAGTCGTCAACTACTCGCCATAGCCGCCTTAAAGGATGTGATGGAAATTGCATCACTAGTTTAGAGCGTAGCGTCAATAAAATATAGTTTTTAGTAGGTATGTACCATTGGCTATTGTTTCATAGGTGGAAAAACTCTGTGTGCTCTCTAAATCTCAAAGTTTCTGACGGCTGCCTGTTTTCTGTATATACGCTTTTTAAATATAACGACAGTGGTAATTTGACTGAACATTGTAAATATTGAAGGTATGTGATATGAATTTATATGAATATTGGTTGGGATCTGTGTATAATTTGTTTTTGTATGTATTAATTTAATGTGTGGTTGACAAAGCATTCGTTGGCACGTTTTTGCCTTATAAAGTTTTACAAAGTTAAATTGTGGCACAAACAATTGTATATAGAATCGATGAGACACATAAGTTTTTACATTTTTTCTTTTGAAGTACAAACCACACATGCGGTAAGGTTTATATGTCGAAAAAGTGCAGTGCAATGCGGCGTGAACATGGTCGAGAGCTGGTCGCGCTTAGGGTGCGTTTTCGTAAGAATCTAATCCGTACGAACGCTCACGGAATCGCGCACACTAGAGACGGGTTAGTCGAACGTACGATCGGAAACATTCTTGTGAGTCAAGGTAGCCTTTGGTAAGAATGTGTGACGGATGCTTGAGTTGTTATAGTAATTCAATTATTCATTTGTCTTGAGAGCCAGTCTTTGTTAAGGATTACATTCTCGAGTCACTAAGATTGTTGTAAATGATTTTGTTATTTTAACGTGTAATGTATTTTGATGGCCAATAAATAATTGTTTTAATTATATATAAATTATGACTCATGTAATATAATATTAATAATAAAGAAAAGCTGTTGACCAATGGTTATTCGAGTGAGTGTTTTAGACGGTAACTTGTGACATGTACTGAACATGAAATATGCGAGTGAATCGTTCGAGTTTGACTATAGCCCTTTTCACATTGCATGGGTACGGTGAACTTTGAATAGTATCGAAATAATGCGAAGTGTAAATTTAAAGAGTTGTGTAAAAGAGATTACCTATAATCGATAAACAAATCGACTGGTAATCGGTTCGTAAAAATAGATTATCGATTAATTCGACTCTCGTCAGAATTAAATGAAATAAATGATGAATAACTGATTTAATCCTATAAAGTGTATTTTTATTTAAACCAAATTATTTTCGTGAAAATCAACTAATATAAATATTACCTATATCGATCAATAATCGATAATGTTTATTCGATTATTTGTTATTCATATCCTACTACTAAATATCCCAAACGTCACCGTACATACCAATGTTATGTGAAAAGAAATATTATTTATTAAGTCGACAAAGTTGTTAAGAGTAAATCGCCATGGTTTTTATTTTGCCTTGTTTGAAACTTTTAGTATTGAGATCTATGTGTGAAAATTATGATGTAGTTACGATTACTAACTAGAAATCCATACGTCATTATACTGTTATGCAATAATGCACCTTATTCCGTTTAGTGATATCTCTTTGGTCAATTTATTTATTTTCAATGCGCAGTGGTACAAATCATTTGGTTTTTACCGAAAGGTGTACACCGGATAGGACACTGCCTTTATCCCGAACCATATTTACAGTATAAGTTACTATGTCGTTACAAATCAATTCAAATGCCATTAATGTCTTTAATGATACAATTTGCTTTTTTGTCCAAAAACTATAAGAGAAGCAATAACTTAGCATAGACAAAATATAACGGTAAAACAATACGGACATACGGACAAAACACAAGGAATTAGCACCCATAATTTTCTTGCTTCTTAACGATAATAATAAAGCGTGGAGTCAGTGGTTTTCGATCTCTTATCATCAAGTAGTTGCTAAAAATAGAAAAAAATAGACTCGCGACTACGCGAATTCCCGGCGAGTAAATCGTGAGTTACAAGTTTTTGACGTTTTGTTTGACAAAGTCACTTCTATTGCCACGTTCCCCATTATATGTTTTTTTACCTAGCAATCCTAAGGCGATTTAAATGGGTTCCAATCGGGTAAGCTATTTCCTAGGAATATAAATTGGTTGTTAGGTTCATTTAGCTACCGTTAACTTCCAAACCTTAAAGGTTTTTACAACAAACAGCATATCAACTTTCTCACACTTCCACAATAGATTTTCATCTTTTAAACTCCTACAATTTTTACTAAACGAGACATTTGGCATTTTGTGATGATATGTGCTATTTATTCTTCATAATAAATATATATACTTTTTTTAAATTCAAGTTATACTTTGGTTGCACATAATTCTCTAAAGCATTTATCAAAATCTTTAACTAATTTGTTTACATAAACTACAATGAGGTATCTTCATATTATTTTTAAAGGCTTGGCATTTGATAATTGGTATAATAAGCTACTGATAACCTGAACACGACATAAAACTAGTAGTAATATTCAAAGGCTAATATAGTCTCCGGCAAATAAGTTGAACATGATTTTGAAATCACGTGACATGCGCAGTAGCAAGTTTAGGTACATTATTCACTACTGCGCATGATTTCAAAATCATGTCCAACTTATTTGCCGGGGACAATATTACAGATTCTAAATTTTCACAGCTGTTTCGTCTACTTGAGAGGTTAATTTGCGATGAATTTACATAATTTTAAAGATACAAAAACGGGGCGAATGAAGATCATTGTGTCAAATTGGATTTAGCAGTCGTCCATAGAATTTTTATTTACGTATTAAACCTGTTCATGTAATATAATTTTTATGGTAAATTGGATACAAGAGGAAACAGGCTTAGAAGGCTTAGATTCGCCTGACTCGGCGACTCATTTTTTATGGAGATAGATTAAAATTTTGAATGAACTGATTGTATATTAGTTTTATAAAGTTCATAATATTTTTCAGCGAGACGCATTTGATAAGAATGAGAAAGGCATAATATCACGATTTTATCCAAAATACAAAATAATTCGGCCTAGTTAATGGCAAAGCTACATAGAACTGTTAACACTTGGGGTTTCCTTCCAAAGAATCTTAACTAGGTCTACTGGTTTCGTTGGCTTATTTATTTAATAAACGAATTGTTCAATGTAAAATCATTATTTTTGTATGTTTAGGGTTGATAGAATCTTCACATTGTAAATAAACGTTGAATATATTTACAGTAAGAGCTAATGGTTTACATTTTCATAATGTTTATGTGATAAGTGCCGATGTAATTAAATATTAAACTTTTTGAACTTGTTTGTGTCAAAAATTATATTATGTTTATGTAATATTTATAGAAAGAATGTATTTTTTGCATTTTCTAAGGCCACAAGTTTATGTAAGTCATTTTAATCAGTTTAGTGGGAAACAACAGTGGTATAGGTTTCATTTGAATCTGCAATAATTTTTAATGATTTTATGATAATCAATGGAGCGAGTATAAATTAACGCATTTTATGTTTCATGGTTTTATTTCTTGTTGTTTATTAACGTCATTATTTGTTAAATAGAATGTTATTGTCGTAATGATGTGATTGATTGGGTTAAACATATATTTTATACTACTAAACATTGCCTTGGTGAACATAAGAAAAAAAAAAACAATAATTTTAAGCAACTTTTTTATTCCTAACTTTAAAAAACTGACATATTTACTTGTGGCTGTAGCTTAGTTATACAGTTATGTTAAGTATTATTTGTGTAGATCGTGATTGTCCTACGAATTGAATAACATGACGCTTTGCAATAGCAAATGAAATTGCATTGTTCGTCTTTTAAAAAGTTTTAGGTAAAAAATAGTTTTCATAATAAAGTTATACACATAATCAAATTATACACACATTAAATTATCTGCTAAACAAAGCTCAGCAGGAAACCGGTATTAGCTAGGTGGAAAGTGTTAAGTGGGATTTACACCGCGTGTACTGCATGTATGCACTTCCGCCGACAAACACACGAGCTAAAATGAGCTCTTTCATATAAAAAGCGAAAAGATTGATTACGGAGATATTATCTTTCAAAAATACATAACAACGCTTTCACCGAGGAGAAGGTGAGCGAAGCTGACCAATAAGTAAAAATAAATATACTTTTGAAATACAATCGCAGTTCCCTCTCTTCGCCGACCTCTCGTTCTCTGTGAACGTGATTTAGTCATTTTCCGTTTACTCGCTTCGCTTATTCCTCTTTTTCATTTATTTTGTTGCAGTGGAAGTGAATATTTGTAAATGGAAGTGTTATTCATCCTTACGCGGTGTAAACCCAGCTTGAATTAGCGTTTAGCAACGGTACTCCCACCGGTCAATAACCACTATCCTTTTAACTAAGCCTTAGGATTTGATGCACTATCCATTTAATAATAAAAGTGTCAAGATCTCATTAATATTAATATCGGAAATACAAATAAAACTCTGTAGTTGATAATTTTACTTACAAGTGCCACACGTTTGAGGTGTAGTTACAAACTATTTTTACGAATTTTATAGCACTATAGAGCCCAGATTGTGCATATCAATCAAACAATATCTGGATTAATATGTGGCTTATTTTAGTGGTTTCTCCGTTCATGTGTAAATTAAATTAACGTTTCCAAGTGTTTCTGTCGCTGACTTTTGTATTGTCTTTTATAATCGCAATAAATTGTATAATAATATATTTAGGTATTAATAGTACGGCATTTATTAAATAATCTCAAAAAGTGGTATGTTTCTGTGTACAAGTAAGTAGTGTGTATGACACTATTTAATTAGGTAGTTTAAATATTTATCTTCCCCTTAAGCTGTAAGAAATTAATTTCAATTTAATTACGAATTCATGTGATACTTCAGACTAAGTTGTTTAAGTACATGGAAATAAAGGACCTTCGACTTTAGAAACTTATCAAGTGGATTTTATTTACACCGAATTGTTTAGCAGTTTTGGTTCGTAATCAAAGTGAAAAAAAGATTTTACGAGCCAGGAATACTGATGCCCGCCCCATCTGAAAGAAGTTGGTGAATGTGCCGGGCTTTGCGCTATTTGGCAATCTTGTTAATTTAACAATATAAATCGTAAGTTAAAAGTAAATTTTTTGAGAAGAAAAATACGGGAATTTCTTAGGAGTTTGGTAGAGGTTAACTTTTTGGCCAAAGATTGCAGAGGGAATCTATTGCCAAGAGCAGGCCGCGGCGGCAATGGGGGACCGGAAAGTACGACAAGTAAATTTCCTCACCGTGACTATGATGGGCGAGAAAAGAATAGGACATCATCGGAAAGCATTTTGAGCGGTTAGTCCCGGCTGCAGTTGCATGCACCCAATAAACACAAGTGCGTCTGCATGGTAGGTATTACAGCCCAATCTCAAAATAGTTTACTTTTAAAGAGAGTTTTTGTGTCATGAATTCGCACATCAGTAAGTTGGTGACAATGTAGATGTGTTAAAAGGATACCTAAATTCCTTCCAAACGTACCATCAGGGGTACCGTGGATATCCTATTTGCGAAATAATTGAATTCAATTCAATTAATTTTATTTCGAGAAACAAAGTCTCATAATCTGTTGGTAACACAGAATCTTAAAAGCTATGTTAGTATGTATATTCTATTTTGGTTTCAATTATATATTTTTTAGTTCATAAAATCAAATCGCTAACAAAATTAAATATGAAAATCAATTTATCCAACGATTAAAATAAATTTTTAACAAATTAAATTTCTGAAGTCAAATAATAAAAAACAATTTAAATCAAATTACTCAAAATCATATCATATGTAAACTAAATGGTTTATAAAAATGTTAGTATCTTTATCTCCTATGTACTAACATAACCTAGGCTTTCGGATTAATTGTCCCACCCAATATTTAAGGATAGGACAGTCCATTTTGTTCGAAATGACTGACAGGACGCTGTTGGAGCTGCCTCAAAGCCGGTTTAACAAGGACGCAATCCGTTTACGCCTAATGGCATATAAAAATCAGTGTGTTCTTACTCAATCAACAACCATAGATTTAAAATGATATCTTTGTAAAAGTGATTATTGTATTATTGTGATGTTTTACCCTATTGGGCTTATCCAGCACGGGCCCATTATGAGTACGCATTCGAGAGTACATAAATAATAGACTTAGATTGAAATATTTGAGTAAATTTTAATAATAAGAATGAGAATTAAGAAATAACATTTCACCAATTATAACGAAAACTTAAAATAAATGTAGGCAAATAAAGTCATGGAAACAGACACATTAATATAAGCTTAAATACTAAAACGACACTAATATTTGGTACTTAGCTATCTTAAGTAACTACTACCATTTATACTGCAAATTTCGACCTACTATAACCTTCATTCCGTAGGTTTAGTAGGTCGCGCCTCCGATTTTTACAATCAAGTACACAAAAATGTACGGAAAGCATGTAAAAGTGGGTGTTACCTCTTGGTACCACCAATGAAGAAAAATTAAAAGAGGAACGAAACTCAGAATACTCATGAAAGAAGTAATTCTTCGTATTAATTTTTTAGGTGACCTATAATTTCATCATCATCATAAATCATTGTCGTTAAGTTGCTCATCGGTAATCCAATGTTTTATCTACTCTGATACTTTAATACAAAGATTCTAAAACTGAAAACAAAATGCTTATGACAAACATTACGTACAGGCCAAAAATAATAAAAAAAAAAGTTTAATTACGATACAGGTCTTGTATGGACACCTGTAACATAATATAACTTTTTAATCATAACGATACACCTATACAACCTCCAGCTGGACCAAGGAGGTTGAACCTCTACTTTAAAAAGGCTTCAATGAACGAGTCCGCGACGACGCAACACGCATGCGCAATCGCAAATTTGCACCTTGGCGCCAACATTTGACATTTAAAAATCTTTTCAATATTTAAAGTTTGTTTTTTTTTTGAAAAATACATAAGTTTTTTGTGTAAAAAACATGTCTGAAAGCGGGGATAGTGGTGATTGTACACCACCAGACATTCTGGAAGCTGCGTCAAACATGACCATGAACCTGTTGCCGGCGAAATCTAGGAGCAACTACAATAAATGTTACCACGAATTCATGGAATGGAAAATGAATTTACGTATTATAGTATGAGAGTAGATAAAGTAGTGTATGACACTGTACATAACTTGGTCTTATAACATGAGTGTGATACTATAAAAAAACTGCCTACGGCTCGTTTTTTTAAAACACACTCATGTTATAAGAACCCTTATTATGCAACAGTAACATAAACTACTATTCTGAGTCTACTGAGATTTTATTACAACGTAGAATTGTAATTATATTAGATAGAAAAATAGCCAATCTTTATAAGCACAGTACAACTAGTCCTTCCTCTATTCGTGTCTCGTACATTATAAAGTCATGACAATCAGATCAGGGCAACAAAGCGAATTTAAAGCAAGCGATCCAAACATAGAAGCTCACTTAAAATTGCTTGTCATCGGCACCGTGTACATATACGGCTGATTACAATTTATAATACTCGATAAATACATTCAAACACTCAGTACAAATTTTAATTATTAAGCTATGCGGTGAAAATTAATGTTGATAATATTATGTAAATAAAATTGATTTTGCTATGGATGTAAATTAATAGCTAAACTATTAATATCCTTCGTAAATCATATATCTAAAGTCTGCTCATTCTAACTTGTCCTATTTTGTAAACAATCTTGGCACAACTTTTTAACAAAATCACCCATTTAAAAATAAAATAATAACAGTCAATAATCCCTTACAATAAATCTTTATTATAGACTGAAACCTATTGAATATAGTTATCAGTTGATTTTTAATGCTGCATTTTCAATAAAAACGAGTGCCAAGATTGTTTACCAAAATAGGACAAGTTAGGATAAATAGACTGTAACATATAACTTTTTTAATTGTTATAATTCATTACGTAAATTTGCTACATACGATGTCATTTTTTCACTTTGTTATGAGAGTAATACTAGAACAAACACAAATAGAGACAAATTCATTATTTAGTATTTTTTATTAATCTTCAAAAGCGGTTTGAGTGATAGCGTAACTTTTCATTTGTGATATCCATATCAAATATGCTTATAATAAGGCACAAATTATTACACAGACCAATGTAAATTATAATTGTTTCTAGGCCAGACATCTTCACAAAGTAGTTTCTTATTTGAAACATATAAATATACGCTAAGGTTTTCGGTTTCTCTATGCAAGTCTTAAGTTTTATATAATGGTTCAACTTTTGGTTGACTAGGAGAACTTCGGTGATATAAGCAGTGTCGTATTTACTATAGAAGTTGAAAAAGCTGAAGCTTAGGGCGGCAAAATTGGTACAGAAAAATGTAAGTAATAGTGCAGTAAAAACAAAGCTTTGCTTTTCTTAGCTCAAAAATATACCCAAAAAGTTGTAAAAATAATTTTGAAAATTGATTATTCTCTAAAAAAGGAATTAACGTTATTGGGAACAGTGAATCTTATTTTCGAGGTCAGTAGGGGAGGCAAAAATTTTATAGCTTTGTGGCGGCAAATGTGTAAATTCAGCACTAGACATTAGCTGGTTTCTTTTATTAAACAATTATACTTGTAGTGCACAAAAATAAAACAAATTACTTAAATACATACATATAAAACGGAAATACTTCTAGTTGTGGTAAAGTGACTAGAGATATAGAGATAATTTCGAGTCACTGTAAATCTATACATAATAGTGTAAGACTTTATGAGTCGTTTTAATACACCACGTGACTAGTAATTTTCATGTGAAAATTGGAATAGGATCATAAGTTTTTTATAATGAAATTTTATTATAAAAATTTTATGAGTATTTTTAAGGTGCCGTCGAGCCTAGAAATACAACAAAAAAGTCAACTTCATTTTCACAAATTAATATAAAAAATGCAGACTTTAGCATAATTAACCGAATTAGGACAACATTCACTAACAAATAACATTTAATTTAATCTTAAGTTAAATATTTATTAAATTTTCTATTATCATGCGTAGTGCAAGGGTTTTACAGTCATTTTGTCAGGAAAGAATTAAAAAAAAATTATGAAACTTCACCTGACTATATTAATAGAATTCAGATATATTTTACATTAATTCTAGCACAAAGGCTACTCAATTTATTTTAAATAAAATAAAATAATTTTAAAATAAAAATTAAATTTTTGATATTTTTTGCAATGTGTCAGTAAATAGGTATATGTCAAATTTATTTCCTTTGCTAATAATAAATGTCTAATAAAGTAACATCATGCCATTTTGCTAATTAAAACATATGTTTATACATTTATTACAAAAAAAAAATTAAAATCCACAGAAAATAACTTTCATAACTAGTTTTTTCCTTTGGTTAGTGTGTCCGCGTAGTTTCCTTCTGACTTAAAGATATCCGATATTATTTACGTGTTTATATAATTCGAATCATAAATGCCAAATATTAAATATTTATGCCGATTATTTATGAAGAATTTCATTAAAAATCTATTTCAAATTAATTATAAAATGTAATTATCATGATTTCGTTAACTTAAGCTATAGAGAAATAGAAGTACTCTAGTACA
This sequence comes from Calamotropha paludella, assembly GCA_927399485.1. Classification (NCBI taxonomy): domain Eukaryota; kingdom Metazoa; phylum Arthropoda; class Insecta; order Lepidoptera; family Crambidae; genus Calamotropha; species Calamotropha paludella. The sequence continues at coordinate 46,139,375 of OV656803.1, forward strand.
CATGTCTTTAACCGATACTGAAGCAGTCCTGATCATTTCTAGGATCGAATAAAATAGTCTTCATGACAAACAACGATTAAAAATACGTCATTAGGTAATTATAAATTGTTGAAATTGCTAAAACAGCGGACAGATATTTTATCTAAAATGTTATGATTATATTTCTTATGTTGGAATATAAAAAAATGGTAGATAAGCGAAGGATAGTACGAGTGGTAAGCTATACTTTGTCCAATGTAGGATGATACTTTTGACAGTTGACACCTATATAGAGGGTATAAAGTTGCTATTGCAATGACAAGCCAAACATAAGGAAACAAACGCAAACTTAGTACGTAGCAATAGGGAAGTGACACCTGTCAAAAGTATCATCCTACATTGGACAAAGTATAACTTTTATGATGCCATAATCTTTGGCACAAGATTTATGTAAACTGATTGTGATAGTAAAAATAATTGAGAAATAAAAAACAAATATCTAATGACATATTCTAGGTCGTAATTGGTCGCTGGACCAGTTTTCATATGTAACTTCTTTAACCGTAGAGCTTAACTTCGGTTTCGACACAATTCTTCATCAACTCATTAAGTTCATCAAGTGAGGTTTGCCCCTTTTCGAAATTTTCCACAAATTCTTCGATTTCAGCAAGGCATCCGTTTTCCACATCGTGTAACACTTTTGATATTTTAGTGTTGCCCGATTTTAGGACATGTTCAGCGTGAAGTTTGTAAAGGTGGTGTTCTCTTTTAGCCTGTAAAGAAATAAGTGTTTTTGAGTAGCTCACTGTATACGTTGTGTCTATGGAACGTTATGTAGGAATACCCAATATTTTGCACAGAATCGATGTTTTGAATATACAGATTTGGTTGTAGATTTTTAAGTTTCGTTCTGACACAAAATTTGAATGGTGCAGTCTTTTTGCTTTGGGTCTAAATATCTTTTTGCATCGATTCAAAAATCGATAGATCGTAGTGCCTTCAATCGTCTTGAAGAAAAGCGATTCAGATCGGGTAACTCTAAAGCAATTCCGCATTAAAGATAAATTGATAAAAATACTTTTTAGCAGTGTTCTAGTACTTACAAATATACCTGCCACTTTTCAGTCCACGGTAGCAATTGTTACCGATAGCCAACACCCTTCGTCAGTCCTTGGTAGCAATTGCTACCGTATTCAAATTACCGTGTGGCCTGCTGTTTTTTTTTTTAAATTACGATTAATTTTTGAGTAACAGAGATCCAAATATTCTGTGGTAGATTCTTTAATTAATCAGCTTTAAGGTTGTATTTTAGAGTTTTGTGAGAAATTAGGCATTTTTATGTAAGAGTCTGATGGCTGCAATTTTTTTTCACAATTCGCGCAGCATTGGGACCGTTGAGAGGGGTGGGGCGCGTGGAAGCGGACTGACATGTGGTTACGACTCTTCTTTTAATCATGATAATACTGAGCAATTTTTTTAGACATTAATTTTATAAAATAGGATACGGTCGCTTCATAATAGTAGTTTATGATACTGTTGCATAATAAGGGTTCTTATAACATGAGTGAGTTTTAAAAAAACGAGCCGTAGGCGAGTTTTTTTATAGTATCACACGAGTGTTATAAGACCAAGTTATGTACAGTGTCATACACTACTTTATCTACTCTCATACTATAATACTTAAAACAATATTGCAAACAAAACCAAACTTTGTTTTAATATTAAAAAGATTTTTAAAATGTCAAATGTTGGCGCCAAGGTGCAAACATCAATTGCGCTTGCGTGTTGCGTCGTAGCGGACTCGTTCATTGAAACCTTTTTAAAGTAGAGGTTCAACCTCCTTGGTCCAGCTGGAGGTTGTATAGGTGTATCGTTATGATTAAAAAGTTATATTATGTTACAGGTGTCCATACAAGACCTGTATCGTAATTAAACTTTTTTTTTATTATTTTTGGCCTGTACGTAATGTTTGTCATAAGCATTTTGTTTTCAGTTTTAGAATCTTTGTATTATAGTATCAGAGTAGATAAAACTAATTATGCGTACGTTTAGCACTATTTTTAAACTTTGATAATATTTTTTTATATATAATTCGTTATTTTAGCATTAAACTGCTTGGTCTTTATATCAAACGAAAAAAGAAAAATATAAACTTTTTATAACAGATTTTCATACGATAATATCGTATAAATTGGATTTAAAAATACAAAAAATATATTCAATTGTATGATTGATGAACTGGTTGTATACCTTATCTTTATTAATTAATATTATTTTTACATGAAATATAGATCAGAGCAGGTTAGTATAGTTTTAAAGATAAATAATTTGATTATAGCTCCATATTCCAGACTGAAATTAAGTTGCATAAAGAACTAAGATTTGGTAGAACTAATTGCATAATTATAATAAAAACAGTCGCAAAAGTGTTTTTGATAACTTTAATTGCTCATGTATTTACCTCTTCAGTAGCGCTGATGGTGAATGGAGAAATTGAGGGATCCGGTGTGAAAATGAATGGTTTGAAATATGATACACTCGGGTCTGGTGTTGCGGTGAACCAGTGGACATTTACCCCTGAAGCTGTCAAACTCGACACCTGAAACATAATACGTGCAAAATATATGACATTTTTTATCAAAAAAAATCCGATTTTCTAGACATTTAGGGTAAGAAATGGAATTAAACGTATCTCTCTATATCCAATTTAGAGCTTATAATAAAAAACATAATTTTGACGTGTTTTTATTACATAAAAACCGTAGGGGTGGGTATTTAATAGCTAAGCTGATGTTATAATAATGATTGCTATTTCTATAAAAATTGAAGTATGTTCAAAAGGCGATTTAAATGTCGATTATTAATATAACAAATATCAATTGTAAAAATATATAAATATACAATGTGTCCCGTCACCAGTGTCGGAGCCTTTAATGGTGTGAAATATGGCATTTTTTATCGACAAATTGCCCCTCAAATTTTGTTTTTCTCTTACGTCCGCAATTTGGTTTTCTTGGTAACAAAAACCTGGGCTCTCATACTAATTCGACCACCACTACTCATGTAAATGTTCACAAGGCTCGTAATTAATTAAAATTAAGAATAACTTAGGAAAAATAGCATCACAATACACCTTAGATACACCAGATATCAAATCAGCAGTAAACCATGACTCCTTTTACGGTATTTTGTCGGATAGAACTTGTTTTCAAAAACAAATATCAGCTAGCTAGCATTGTTTTTTTTGGTAATGCGGCATACGTCTACTGCGGCAATATTATTTTTAAGCTATAATATTTTCACTTAAGATAGATTTTCTCTAATACATGTAATAAATCAACAAATAATATTTGCATAAAAATTCTTGTAAGTTTTGTAATTGTAAATATTACCTGACTTCCTTGAGTGGGAAAGGTATCATCGCACCCGCGGCAAATGCGACTCTCTTTGTGCCTTAATATATTAAACATGTCCTTTACGTCAAAGTTAGAACTTGCAGTTCCACGCGCCAGTAACTTTCTTCCTTCTTCTTGACGCACTTCGTCACCACCGGAGGAGAAACATTTGGTGAAATTAAATTGTTCCTAAAAGTTTAAACGCTTAACTAAAGTATATTAGGTGTAAGTAGACTGGGTGTGAATGGTGGTGTGTAGGCAAAAGCTATTAAATTTCTAGCCTAAAATCTAATACATAAAATTCAAAATCCATTGAGAAAATTTGACAATTTGTGTTAGGATGTCCTGATGTCCAAACATGAAAGTAAGTACAATTAAAGGAAACGATAAATAACTACATTTCTTTTCATTTTTTTAAAGATGTCTACTTACTCAAACCACAGTTTCAAGTAACGCTAACTACGAAAAATTGTAGGCGTAAATTTGGTTAAATAGGACTCAAATAGTAAAAAAAATAACAAAATTGTCAAGTGTTATTTTAATATTGTTTGGGTTCAACTTCAAAACGATGTGAAAAGAAAAGAAAAATTCTCTACTTTCACCTCACGTCGGTCACGAGAAATAATTTATTCTAAATTGGTTCTTAAATTGCCATCTTTTTTTTACTGTTCGAATGTAATCAACAGCAGTCAAACATGCTTCATCTACCGTTACTACTTTATTTGTTATAATTATGTAAAGAATGTTAGACACTCTTCGATCTCTTCGATTTGGTGATCCAAAATGTTTCTAAAATACCACTGTCATCTCAATAAGTATGCATTTTTAAAACTTACTTGACCATCCCATAAGCCCATATTTTTAGCTTTCGCCTGCAAGTTCTCAGAGTGTTTATCAATTTTCGTCGTTATGGTCAATCCATTGGAAATGTTCCTATATCCTGATTCAATTTTCTCTGCAGCCCACAGTTTACCGCTCGTCTCTAAGACCCAAGCTTCCTTTGGGTCAGCTATTAGGAATGAGTTATGGTAGAAATGACTATCGTCGAGTTCTGAGCAGGGCCCGCCTTGACCATATCTCTCTAGAAGGGTGGTTATTACATGTAATGCTTCTTCTGCAGTTTTCCCTCTCTCTAGGCCGAGACTATACAAAAGAAAAATATATCTTCGTTAAATTAGTAAACGGTAAACGAGGTGATTTTTATCAGCTGTTAAATTAAAAAAAATGTTTCGTACTATTTAAAACAAAACATATTAAGAAATACTTCATTATTCCATCAAGTAATTATTGAACGGCTAATTATTTTTCATTAATTAATTTTTATTTTGCCTACATTTACATAGTTATTAGATTTTCGTAGACGACGAATGGGTCCTTTTAAAGGAATAAGCATTAATTAAGTAGTAGAGGTGTGTAAGTACTGTGAGTAATGTATTACGCGATATATAACCCGAGCGCGTACTGAAACAGTACGTATTACCTGGCAAAATTTTGCATGACACGTCATGTCACAGTACCTGAGAGTCTAGCGCCTGTCGAACAGTGTCGCGTTCTGTGGTCGCGTTATACTATGCCATGACATGCTCTCTGCACGGCTAGTCGTTCGGCCGGACGGTTTGTCTCTGTCATGCCATGTTATTTGGAAAAAATATATTTAGAACAGTATTGCGTTCGCGGTAAGGATCATATTTCTGTTGCACCGCCCCGTGTCGTGTAGAACGTAGGTCATAAACCTTGCGAGCTTTTTTCGTATAATTGTTTTTGATTTGTAAAAGTGCATGCATAGTTTTCACTCAATTTAGCAATTACACGGTCAAGGTTTATTGTATGCAATACACATAAAAAAAGGTTAATAGTAAATTATGTGTAAAATTGTTATGTGTAAACTGTAAATAAATAGAAACAGTAGTGCTAGTGTGTGTAAGTAAATAACTTTATTTGTTTAAATTCGGTATGGCGATGATCGGACACAATTTTCTTCCTTCATCATGTCATGTCGCAAATCGTGATGCGATGTAATCACATGTGTTATGAAGAACGTAATATGATCTGTTTTAATAAAGGGTCTAGCTAACAATAACAACCTATCGCTTTTCCATTACACTCAGTACAAACAATACCACGCACATTGATATATATTCTACCAATAGAAAAAATGTGTGCAAATACTTTTGAATTTAGAACACAAATCAGGTGAACTGCGATGACAGACTAAAGTGAACTGTATAGCGCGAACATAACGACTGTTCAGGAGGGCATATCTAGTACAGTAAGTAATAGCGGGCCGTTCGTATAGCGCGTAATTCGAAGTTATATGGAGTACTGCGTACTGTTCTAATGTCATATTACGCGATACGAAATGTCATGTCATATGGCAGTACGTACTAACGTACTGTTTGGCGCATGTTTGCCCTACCAATCCCTACTGGTGAGAAAAAGTAGAATGCTTAAAATTGTGGAGGGTAATCAATGCCGGTTTTACCTCAGACGGGGCCCCAAGTAACAACTGATTTTTGAGGCCCTCGTTTTAATATACCCCCCCCCCCCCGCTCTTCTTTTTAAGTAACAAAAATCAGATCAATTTTGCAAAATCAATATATTATTTGAACCATTTCCATTACAACTTCTTTCTACTTTTTTCAGTCGCAAATTGATTATTAATATCATCAAAGTCAAGTTCTCGAAGCTTGTCTTTTTCGATAAACAGTAGGCTTAAATCACTGACTTTTTCTTGGCCCATCGAAGAATTGAAAATGTCAATGTCATTTTTATTGTATTTCAAATTTTTTTAATATTTTTACATTTTCAAATAAGTTTTAAAAATTTTTCAAATTTTGGGGCCTCTCTCCAAGCGGGGCCCCAAGCAATTGCTTCCTTTGCTTCCTGGTAAATCCGCCACTGAGGGTAATTTATTCCACTAATTCGATTTGTGGGCTGCGTTGGAACTTGTAGGTATATATATAATAATACATATAAATAAAACGCAAATAACGAACAATTTTAGATTTGGCACAAAGGTAATGTTTTTTCTACTTCAATGAAATCGGCTTCTAAATCATTGATAATTAATATATAATTGACGACCTGATTTACCCAGAAACAAATGATTAATCTGGTTTATTGCTAGTGGAGACTGGCCCATTAAATGAATTAGTGGGACAAATTCCAGTGTAAATTTTAAGACGTTCTACTTTGGGCCACTAACAGGAAGGGGTAGTAGAGAATAGTGGTATAATTCGCGCCAGCGAGAGACTATATCTTCAAAGGTAAACGATCCGGGGTTCGAATCCCGGAAGGGACAATGTTTGTGTGATCAATACGAGCAATCTATCTGAATCATGTGGATTTATATATATACTAGCGGCCCGTCCCGGCTTCGCACGGGTGGACAAAATTCTTATTTTTTTTTCTATTATTTAATATTTTTCCATTAGCGCCATCTAGCGTCCGGTAGACGAACTACTTGCGGTTAACGCGTTGCTATGGTAACACATATACAATGGAAAAAGAGCGGACAGACAAATACACAAACCTCTGTGATCTTAGATTACAGACCAGCAGTCCGTCCCGGCTTCGCACGGGTGGACAAAATTCTTTAAATTTTTTTCTATTATTAAATATTTTCCGTTAGCGCCATCTAGCGTCCGGTAGACGAACTACTTGCGGTTAACCACTGTGATCTTAGATTATAAATTTATGAATATTAGTTATTTATGACTCATATATTTTACGAAGTAAGAACAGTGTGGATAATACTACTATTAACATGTAGAAAGAAAGAGTGACAGCGATCACAGAAAAGAAAGAGCTAAAAGAAGGAAATAAATAGAAGAGCACTATAGGGCGTTTGACAGGGTTTACTAAAATATCTCAATTTGTTCGTTATAGCACAGTTTGCCATTTGATTTAATATTTATTAATTCCTCTATTTTTATAAAAAAAAAATCACAATTAAATTGTAAGTGAATAATAAACCCGCCAAAACGCTACGGTCACCATAAAGCAGGTTACTTTACGACATGATGAACTGCTGGTTACCTACCTTTAAGCTGTCAAAGCAGGTGACATCACTCCAGATTCTGCCAATTCCATACATTTTTAAACACGTGGTCGAACATAAAGTATTATTTATTTCATTAACCCCTTAAAACCCGAGAGCATTATATCATGCGCGCGACAACGATCCCTAAAATCCGCGATCATTCTATAACGCTCTATAGCGCGCAGTCTGATTTAATCCTTATTACGGCTTTGGTAATGGTTCTTTTTGATTGAATGATATTTTTTCCCCGATAGAGAGAGAAAGAACGCATTTGACACATAGCTGGGCGTCAAGGGGTTCATGATATTTTCTAAAAATCCTATATATTTAATAAAATGTGTGGGTTAAACTAATTTAAAAAGATGTTTTACTGATTAACTTACAACAGTTTGATCACTGCAGTCAAATAACCTATTTTTATACTTACGCCTCTATTCATTGAAACGAAACTACAACATTTTGTCTTATTTCTGAAATGGAATCGGAATGTCGCGATTATTTAAAATGAGATCACGCGATTATATTGTAGCATACATAAAACGAAATGGTTGGGTTAGGTTAGGTTACAAATTTTACCATTTATCTACTCTTTTATCTGTAAAATAGTCAAATTGATAAATCATCAAAGGACATGTTTGCAAATTAAATCTTACTGCCACAAGCGCAATATTTGCATATCAGTGCTTATAATATTGTAATGGTTTGCAAACAAAAACTTGGTTGTTATTAGATTAATTTGTTCCACGAAATAGGGAGCGCCAATGACGTTTCTGTTTACACAAACCAATGACGCAGATTTCCTGTGTAAAACTGCAGATGCGAATCAAATGAGACTTTCATTGAACTGTATCCGTTGCGTATTCGGTGCCACACAATTATATTGGTAATGCTAACATTGACGCTTTTGTCCGGCCAAGTGTGGTCACAATGTACTAAAAACCAGCAACAAAGTAGTAACACTATTGATAATGTAATCGGGAGGTTATTTAGTAAAAGTTTACAGTTCCAATATTTTATGAGATACCAATTCAAACCTCATACAAATTTTATTTCATAGGTACCATATCATTTCATGTTCACAGTGTTTATATATACTGTAATGTTAGATTGGATGGTACCTATATAGCATCTAATCAGAGCTTCTTCTTGGTTTTGAGTAGCATACTCCGCGATAAGTCGAATTCTGAAAAGTATGTCTTCTTTTCAATTAATGTTTGCAGTCAAAACATTACTTAGGGTTGCCCGTTTTAAATATTAAAGAGAAGGTAACAAAAAAACATGAACGCCTGTAAAATTTTATAAGTAATCGACTCAGATATTTGGAAAAAAATAAGCATATTGGAACAAATCCTCATATAAGGTCAAATAAAATTTATTAATGTAACCTGTTATGGTCAAACGTTAACCGTTTGACATTGGCGGCTGAATTACAATTCTTCGAGTAAATTTGAAATTCTAAGATTCGTACTTTTATTAAACATCGTTTTATAAGCTTTATTTAAGCGCAGACCACACTGCGGTTTGCGGGTACGATTGCTCAACTTCAAAAAGAGCATTACAGAGATTACCCAGCTGGTCATCTGGGACTGTTTCCGTTAGAAAAAATATCCAACATTAATCATTTTATTAAGAACTAGCTGACCCAGTCACGCGTTGCGTGGCACAGTGATTTTATTTTTCTAAAATAAAAGTAGTCTAAGTTACTCCTTATTACATAAGCTACCTGCCAATAAAAGTTCCGTCAAATCGGTCCAGCCATTTCAGAGATTAGCCGGAACAAACAGACAGGCAAAAATTGTAAAAAATGTTATTTTGGTGTATGTACCGTATATCTTTTACTAAAAGAGGATTATTTCAATATAACAAACAGACACTCCAATTTTAATTATATGTATAGATAAACAACCGGGTTTTTCTTGCTACCCACGTCCCTCATCACCAAAGTCCATATACATCGCATGACGAGTAAGAAATGAAAATATATTCAAGTATAAAAGTATTTTTACTTAATAAAATTTAACTAATTTTTTATTTTATTTTTTCTTTTGTAATTTTGTGCATTTTTTAGCAAAACTAACTCTGAATTTATTTATAAATAATATCACAGTATCTGTAATTTGATTGAGGTGTATCTCAAATGGTTCACGGTAGGGGAATCGGGATATCCTTGAAAATACGGGACGGTTAGCAAAGCTACACGTGGGCGAGTATAACGGGTTAGTTTAACTTAGCTTGCATATTCGGCGTTGCCGTTTCAAAGAAAACACTGTGACTACGCAGGCTACGTTCATTAAACAAAGCCGGTTTCATTGGTGTTATCGTCAATGAGTGTATAGAACAAATGCGTGATTAAACTAAACAAGCTTTAAATTTTGTTTAAGTAATTATAAATAGATATCGTGAATATACATATTCTATTACCTTTGAATTTTTCTACAGTTAAGGCAAGTGGATGAAAATAAGGAAGCAGGATAAATCATAATATAATAATAACTGAATTTTTAAATTCGCTAAAAATTCCATCGAAACAAAAAGAAATATATTTTTTTAGGTATTACGCTCCGCTCCAATATATGGTGCCAGTGTAGATTTATTCTTAGCGACTGCATTGCTTAGTAATATTTCTCACATTCACACCAATTATCCCACCCCAAAATAAGCACTGTAAGTCTTGTGTTACGGATACTATAGTAACGGATAAACATACATATACAATATATAGAAATATACGTAAATACCCAATACTCAGGCACAAATGATCGTATTCATGACATACATCACACCACGTGACCATAGTGTCAAGAAATGGCTATTTTAGACATCACTTTTTTGTAAAGTTTTCTATAATGAAGTGATAGACTAATTTCTGGATAGTTTCCAATTTTAAATATAAGCGTAATTTTTCATACATTTGATATTTCATTGTATATACCTAATATAGTTTTGTTTGTTAAAAAATGGTTATTTCAATATGCCAAACAGACACTCCAATTTTATTTATATGTATAGATGTATAGATAAAATAAAAGTAGCCTAAGTCACTCCTTATTATATCAACTAGCTGCCAATAAAAGTCCCGTCAAAATTGGTCCAGCCATTTCAGCGATTAGCCGGAACAAATAGACAGACAGAAAAAAAATTATAAAAAATGTTATTTTGGTGTATGTACCGAATATATATTTATATGCATTTATTTATTTTAATATTACAAACAGACACTCCAATTTTATTTATATGTATAGATGTCATCGATATGAATGGCTTCACGACACTATTTTTCCTATTTTTCCGACAACTATTTCTTATGAACTCTCAAAAGTTCTGAAAACAGCCTTTAGCTTTGTGGTTGAGCCCCTAGTACCTCGCAGCGAACGATATGCGCAGCTCAAACGAACAGAACATCATCCAAGTCGTAAATATTTACCATACATTATCATATTATGCAGATGCAGACGCATGCGGTTTCCGCAAACGCCGTGTATTCTTCTACATCACTTAGCATCTGTCAGCGGATTGATATGTTGGTACTTAAATGCTATTGTATAATCGTATTATGTTGCATTGTAACAAGATCTGATCGTATTTCTATGTTTCTATTTATTGCATGAAGTCACCGATCTACTGTAATTGTTCAGGTAAAGTAACAAATATGGCCATTTCAAAATGAGTTCTATTCATAGGTACACGACTGTTGAAATTACTTACTCGAAGCGATAACGACTGTTGATTAAAAACATCATTAACCATACAACACTAGTTTTTAGAAATACATAAATAAAACAAAGTAAGTAAGTAAGTAGGTATTCGCTTTTGTCCGCGGCCTTGCTCGCGGAAGAAACCTTTTAACGTCCAAGGAGATTAACCGAAAATATATAATTATATCCACTTTACCCCCTTTTTATGCGTAACCAGAAATGTCTTATATCAGCATAAGGTTTAAGTGTTAAATTGTCAAACTAAACGCCACATTTTATGTAATAGATACCTTGTAAACTATGTTGCTTCTAAGTAAATCAATTGATATTGAAGCGGAATTTGCCAATCACCAAAAATAGGATTTGCTTTATTTTTATTTAAAAAAAACCTTTTCTTTGTAAACTTCTTACACATACCGGATTGAGCACTTATTTGATAAGAAAAGAATAAAGACTACATAGTTACTCGAAAGATGTATTTGTTGAGAATAATTACCTGACTAATGATCACGATGCGTGCATTATATAAGCCTTACAAATATATAATACACGATTTATAAAATAAATAAAAATATTTCTTACATTCACACCAATTAGCCTAGCCCAAAGTGAGCACTGTAAGGCTTGTGTTATGGATACTAGGTTAACGGATAAACATACATATATGATACATATATGATACATATATATCCATAGAAATATATAAAAACACCCATGACTTAGGTACAAATGCTCGTATTCATCATACAAACATTTGCCCCTTCCGGGATTTGAACCCGGGACCGTCGGTGCGAAAGGCAGGATCACTACCGTTGCACCAAACGGTCGTCAATTTGTATTGTACAAGTATCTTGTCATCTGGCAAAAGAAAAATCCCGGTTTTTATCTTTAACATAAGTTTTGGTTAAATTAAACATGTTTGTGAAATTTTATGTATTGTTGTAATGTTGATTGGTAAAGCAACGCAGAGCAGTATTTTCTGACAAATACATTGACAAATGCATACATAAATGGCCAGGTTAGATTAGGTTAGGTCCGGCTACAAATTTTACAATTTATCTACTTTTTTATCTGTAAAATAGTCAATTTGACAAATCATCAAAGGACATTTCTGCCGTCCTTATGAAAAGTGCAATCAGTAGTTTCAGCTACTTTCAAAATAATTGCGATTATGGATTAAATTTTTGTTTTTTGTGTGTCACCGTAACTACAATAGCTACTGACTTGAAACCTTTACTATACGACTATAAATTAAAGCGGAATTTTATGTAGTATATTATATTTGTACATACATTTGTAACGTAAGTTGTACGTAAGTCAATTTGGCCAAAAACTCGACTTCGCACTTATCGTAAGGACGGCAGATTTTTGCAAAGTAAAACACATGCAAAATTTATATTCTGTCAAATGTTTACTTATATAGTAATACTTACGTTTGAAAAATGAGAAAGTTTTTATAATGTTATTTTTAAAATTATCAATTTTATCAATTTGTTATTAGATTCTTGATAGTAAACCTATTTCATAACTATGTCAAATTACTGGGAAACAAACAGCAATAACATATTACATAATGATAGTATTGTCTAGGGTTGCCACTAGCAATAGGAGCTTCCATTTCTAATAGATATCAATTACTTTGTTATACTCAATAATCACTTGTTAGTACATAACAACAGGAATAATCCTGAGGAGATGTCCTAAACAACAGTTCCCAAAAAGCTGACTAAAAATTATATCAATTAAATATTATTGGTTCTCTTTTTAATTTTAAATTTTTAATATTGTATATATCAATCTGGCCGTATTACGCATTATAAGCAGGGATTCAAAAATACTTTTATAAGGATACACTTTCATAAGGGTTACAGATTGAATCTGTTACAGAATTATTCCTGTTTTGCGTCGAACACTTATAAAAGTGTAACAGATATAATGTTTTCTGTTACCAATCTGTTAGAAACTGTTTTACGTTTAACTATCTATGTGTATACACAGTACACCAACATAGGCATTTCAAAGTACCCAAATCATTATACCAATGTGAACCTTATTGACTGTAACAGATATTAACACTTATGGACCGGTATTTTCTAAAACAGATTCAAAGTGTTACAGTTTCTTTCTGTTTAACTTTTAAAACAGAAATGAAAAACAGTGTTCAGAACACTATTCGGATACCGCTAAAATCCCTAATTATAAGTATTTAAAGCTCTAGGAATGTATGTATTCTTTGCACAGTTCGTGCGGCAAGAGGGTACAGAAAACGTGATAGTCGATCGAAGAGTTGATCTCGAATATTTAAAAGAAACTTTGTTTTACAGGTATGATAATAATTACTTGAATTTTTATTAATATTAATTACGAGAACTAAAAAAATTAAATACAAATTTTTATTGTTGATAATTCTACGTTTATATATGTTACACAGCTCCAGTTTTTTAAAGAATAACGCTGATGGATACAATTGATAAATGCTCCAAGTGTTCCACCAAACTCAACAAGCCCTTGATAAAATCACTCATGTAACAGCGTCGCGTTTATTGGAAATGACCTTGTAACTGTCTACTGAGCTAACGATACGTCAATATTCAGCTATAATGAAAATGAATACTGTAGTTTGACTAGCTCGCGTCGTCATATTAGTGTCCCCCACAGCTTGGACCCTGGATGGACGATAACCTACCAAACAAGCCAAGTGCGTGCTAAAGACTAAATGCGGTCGGAATGCAACTGCTCACAGTGCCTTCCGAAACAAAACGATGTTTATAAAACCTTTTTTTGGTCATCGATCCAATGTTCGGCCTTTGTACAGTCAAGGGTAAAAATATAGACACATCAAAGTTGCTAAAATATGTATACCTTTGATAAAAGTTAACCATAATTTAATCTACAATAATATTATATATATATATAATATTATATAAGCGGGACAGTACATTTATGAGAATATAATTTATGTACGAAAACACTACAATACTTTTGTCAAAAATAGCGACGTACATTGCTTTAACACCAGAAATAAGAATAGACTTGCCGTTCCAAGATTTAGACTTCAAAAGACAGGAGGCTCTTTCTTGGGGAAAGGTATAGCACTGTTTAATAAAGTTCCACAAAGTATAGTAGATTTGCCTTATCATAAGTTTAAAATGTATGTAAAAAATAAGCTCATGTCCAAAGGTTATTACAAGGCCAACGACTATTTAATAGATCGCGATGCATGGAAGTAATATGTGTCATTTCAACATGACACTCTTTATTACAGGTTGTAACATACAGCATTAGCATTTTTTAATTTTTTTAAACTAATTTATTACTGGTAGATAAGAGTGTGGCATGTGGTGCGGATCGTTACGTTCCCTAAGATATGGTTGAGCGAAGCGATGGCTGTATCATGCGTCATGCTCGTGAACGGGTGCTGCCTTGGGAAATGGGTCTGCTCTAACCTTCAGTATTCAGTATTGGCTAAAACTAAACATAAATCTTGTTGTTTTCTTAAATTTGTCGTTTATTCCCTGTATGTTATTGCAATGTTTTGGGATACTTACTTTAAGTAAGTACAGATACTTGTTGACTTTGTTGTAATCAACGAAACAACGAAATAATGATATCATAACACTATTAGTATTGTCATAACAAAATAATTTTGTTTTTTTTTTTTTTGTGGATTGTATATGGTGACGACGTATTATATTGTAAATGTCGTTACTTCTGTTAAAGCTGACGAGTTTCTTGCGCCCATTCTTCTTGTCAGTTAAAAGACGTCCTGAATGGGTGGTAGGAAAAAATGTTGGACGATTCAAAACTACTTATTTTTAAGTGCATTTGAATAAAGTTATTTTCATTTTCATTTTCATTTTTATAAATATGATTTGTGTTTTTGTATGTTTGAAATGAATAAACTCAAAAACTAATAAGCCGATTTCAAAAATTCTTTCACCATTGGAAAGCTACATTCACGCTGAGTAACATAGGCTATATATAATGCTAGAAAAAAATTTAAAGAATTTTGTCCACCCTTGCGAAGCCGAGACGGGCCGTTAGTATGCAATAAATACACTTTTAATAAGAAAAAATGTGTTCTTTTGTCAAACCAAACAAGTTAGCAGAATCCTGACTTAAAATAAATTACCGAACTAAATCCATGCCCAAAAGGCGCCTCAGTCTTGCGTCTCCATCTCCTTCATTGTTGTTAGTCCAAACAGCTTCGTTGCCAATAACAACATTTTTATCATTCGCTCCCATTTCAGCTCCCCACATCCATGCTGGTTTACTCAATATCACCGAATTATCAGGTTCCGAGTTTCCATCTAATGTTATGTAAGTGCACTGAAAGGAAATAAGTGTTACAGTTTCCACTGATCCATATAAGATAAGAAAGATCTGTACGCGCGATCACGGATTAAAAACTAATCTTTACATCAGCTACGACGAACATCGTTGGGCATTTAAGCAGCCTTCAAAGATGTAAGGTACTTCAAAAGCGACTTCAGTGATCAAGCTTACAGGTTTTCGAAGTGGACTCGCGGGTTCGCTTCCTAACTGGTTCAAAGCAGAATACTAACTTCTCTATATTGGCACAGGTCTCGGTGATGTGGTGCCGGCATTGTGCAAGTGTAAACCCGAGAGCATTTATACCATGCGCGCGACAACGATACGTAAAATCCGCGAGCATTATATAACTTTAGGGCGCAGTCTAATTTAATCCTTATTAGCACTTTGGTAATGTTTCTTTTTGATTGAATGATATTTTTCCCCGATAGAGAGAGAAAGAACTTATTTAAAACATAGTCAAGGGGTTAAGTTACTCAGGTTAAGAAAAATGTATGTGATGTTGCTAAATGTATTAAAAAAATCAAACTTAATCTTAGTTGAATAAGCATTGAATAAAGTTGGCATTCAACCCGTGACTCTCGATAAGCCTGGCTTAGTGAAGGTGCGTTTAACCAATACAGTTATAGTCTCCGGCAAATAAGTTAAACATGATTTTGAAATCACGTGACATGCGCAATAGTGAATAATGTACCTAATCTTGCTACTGCGCATGTCACGTGATTTCAAAATCATGTTCAACTTATTTGCCGGAGACCATACGACGGTGAATATATCCAGCCGCGGTGAGTGCAATCAAATCATCGCTATCTCCTTTAGTATCTACGTTAGTGAAATACAATTTATAGTTGATTTATTGCTTTCATATTCCATTATCCTTTACAAATGGAATTGCTTTTTGAATCGTATTGATTTACTTATCGGCCTAATAACAAACGATAAATACAGTTGATCTAAATCATATACTTTATACACTAATCCAAACCATTACTACTCTGAAAAGACATGAATATGCTTAATTCTTTAATCTAAAAACGTAATGCATTATACAAAGAAATTTTCAAGATATCTTTGGGTTTGCGGATCACAAATTTTACCCGGTTTCTAGTAATGTTGAAAGTTAATTGGATATTGGTTAATGCTAGCTTATATTTTTAATATAATAATTTTAATGTTATCTATACTTATAATAAATTTGTAGAGAGGTCAATTCTGTACATGAAATATATTTTTCAAAATAACTATCAGGGGGTGATTAGTGATCGATACTGATGCCAAAAATGCAATCAGTAAAATTTTTGTCTGTCTGTCTGTATGTTCCTTATAGAAACAAAAACTACTCGACGGATTTTAACGAAACTTGGTACAATTATTCTTCATACTCCTGGGCAGGTTGTAGTAATATATAAAAATCCAGTGTCACAATGTATGTTCCCAGTGAACTCTTCACCAACTCAACCGATATTGATGAAAGTTGGTATTTATGTGTAATTTGCTCCAACTGAAGAGATAGGATAGTTTTTTTTTTTTTTAGTTCATAACACATTTTGTAACGCGTGGCCGGATCAGCTTGTTACAAAATAATTATTAATCCGCAACATTATTATAAGCCTTATCAAATACAAATATATATATAAAAATCCCTGTCACAGTGATTGACCGCAATGAAACTACTTAACCGATTTTGATGTTTTTTTTTCCTTTTGCTGGTTATGTTCCGACCTAGGACATAGGATAGTTTTTATTTTAATTTCTATAAAAAATGCAAATTATAATAACTGAGACAAATTGTAAGGGTTAATCTCGGGATCTACTGAACCGATTTTAAAAATTCTTTCACCAATAGAAAGGCACATTATTGCTGATTGTCATAGGCTATATTGAATGCTAGAAAAAATTTAAAGAATTTTGTCCACCCGTGCGAAGCCGGGACGGGCCGCTAGTATGTTATAATAGTTTCAAACAATTGCTGGTAAACCAAATAAAATAAATGAATATAGATATTTCGAAATAGATTTTGATTGCTTTTTGTTTGAATAGCCTTATTTTAGTAATGATTTTTTTTTTAATTAACTCTTTTGACGACTTTTAAACAAGAAACTCTAGGACAGACAGGATATAAGTTTGTCTATGAAAATAAATATACAAATGCTCTCATATGCTTAGAACCTTTCGTATTAAAGCGACATCTTAGCAAAACGACGTATCAAAAGGTCCTAAACGGAAAATGACGATAATGATAAAAGCACGATACAGTGTCCTAATAGCAGTGATCCTAATAGCAAAAGGATTACTTGTGTAACATTTATTTACGTTACGCGTAACAGTAGACCAGAAAATGTAATTAATTTGAATACACTGGTCTAAAAAACTGCCATAATTTTGTCAGAAAAGCTATAACTTTAACAAAGGTGGATGGCATGCTGTATTTACCAATAAATGTCTTTGCATTTAATGATTTTTTTTTTTTTCTTTAATTGCTCATGTAAAAATGTACAAGACGATGGTAATAAATAAATCAACCACGATAATATTTCTCACATTTACACTAATCAGCCTAGCCCAAAGTAAGCTCTGTAAGGCTAGTGGTTTAGATACTAAGGTCACACATAGACATACATATATATATATATATATATATATATATATATATAATTCCAGTCACAGTGTTTGACCGCGATGAACTCCGAAACTACTCAACTAATTTTAATTATTTTTTAAAGTTACACTTCTTCTGGCGCATTGAGTTTTAACGGAATTTGTGCACGCAGCATGCAACGAAAAAGCGACACTATGAAGTTAGCTGTTAAAGTGAATAGGCTAACTTCAAGATAGCTCATTTAAAAATTTCATAAAAAGTATAACTTCTACCACGCCTGCACGCACCCTTTTTGTGGATTTTTTGGATTTGTTCCGAGTTAGGAAATAGGATAGTTTTCATTTACAACACAGCAACGCGTGGCCAGGTCGGCTAGTGATATATACATAGTTAATACTCATAGAATTTTAAGCGAATCTGGTACATTTGGTCATATTCATTACACAAACAGCTGTCCCTTGCGAGAACTTTGGGCTTAGTAGGGTCCTGCTCGACAAACCGGTGAACCATAGTTGGCTAGTTGAGAAATAATGTTGTTTGAAATCTCATTTATCATAAAAGGACAGAGAGAGACACTGCATTGTGCTAAAGGATAACAATAGTTGCAATTGTAAAATTTATACACTTAAGGAAGATACATAAGTTTAAAATTAGAAAACATTTTCGAAATGTATAATTTTATAATTTTCTGTTACTATGGAAATCTTAAACTATAATAATCATTTTAAAAATGTTGTCTCTAACTTTTTAGAATTATCTATGTTCCTTATGTGCATAAAGTTTTATAATCAACTAGTTCCCTTATTTTGTATAAATAAAATGAGATGTGGTATTAACACTCTTAATACAAATAACAAATAAACAGCTTTTGCATAGCATTTGAGAAAGAGACAAAAATTAAAACAATTGTTAAACTTAGAACACAATCAAAAGTATATAAAAACACGGAGAATGCAATACAGCTTTACATTTAAGTATAGAAGCTAGTACATACAAGAATAAATATAAAAGGCCAAACAACAGTGTTTGAGGCCATTAAAGACCCTGTCTCTGTATAGAAGCCTCTGTGTCATTCAGATATGAGCAGAAAGACAAAGAAGCATTGTAATTCTGACAGGGTCCTTTCACGCTTGTGGTTACAAATACATATAGAACAATTTACATAAAATTAAGTAACATTTAACCAATACACAAAAGACAATGTTTTCACAACCAGAAATCAAAGACAAAACCTCTAAAACCATACAATATACAAAGAAATGTGACACTGATGGACTGAATTGAACAGAGATGACATGAAAATCAAAATAAGAAGGAAAATAATTAATGAAAGTGACACAATAGTACATATAATAAACAATATAAACATAGTACTGGTTATATAAGATAAATATAAATAAACACACACATATACAATTACATATACACTCTAGTGTATCAAGAAAGTGAGGAACGATGATGCAAGCATTGATAAGCTTTCTAAGAGATAAGCTCAAACTTGCTTTTTAAAGGCATATTTATTATTAGATTTTTACGCCACATTTTATCATAGTATTTGTGGGCGAGTGAATGCACCAATAGCCACCAGAACTACTTAAATAAAATATACATGCAGGCGCTTTATTGATGTAATTAGACCCCTTTTTATGTACTATAGTATAATTTTAAAATTTTATTTACCAGATTCTCAGCTCACCAGATTTGCAACTATTCGTTTTCTCAACTCAGCAGGTTTAGTACTATCAGAAAGATAATGGTTATTACTATTATAAAAGCAATAATGTGCAATATAAGAATTAAGGTTGGATAAAATTATTAATATATAAATAGTTGACAATTTATTCAATAATATAGAGAGAAATTAGTTTTATATAATTAATTTATTTGGTTTAATATTTTATTGTTTCGAATCTAAAAGATAAAGAGGATAGAAGATCTAGAAGAGAATCTGGTAAACTACTTCAGAACTACTACAAAATATTTTTGACTCTGTATTCAAACAATTTTTATCCATAAGTTCTTTCTAATAGGTATTATTTCTTTTTTATTTTTATGACACGTAACTAATACTGCTGTAAACCTTGTTAAAATGCTTGTTACAAGTGCATATACAGTCATAGTACATTGGTGAACTTGACTGATGGTTAGTTAAAAAATTCTGATCAATTGTAACAACATATTTTACCATTTATAGGATGAATTTATAAATGTCACCTCTCGATGATGATTAGAGAATTTTTGGAAGAAATCTTTCTAAATTGCACAGTTTCAATGGGGCCTTGCCGTCAGTCAGTTTTTACTTTTTAGGTATATACTATGGTATAACACAAAAGTTCAGCCTTGTTTAATGGTTCAAAGTTTTATGAGTTTCAGATATCAGTTGAGATAATTGAATTAATGATTCAGTAAGTAGATTATTAAATTCTATGCCACATTATAAAATTTGATAATTCAATGCTAGGTTAGTAGAAAAAGGGATATATTTTTGATAATGTACCTTGAGCTTAGGGTCCCTCACCCCGCCTTTGATTAAAACCAATTCTTGCACTTCATTCTGGGGACGATCTGAATTTTTCCCAAATATAACTCTCCCATTTTTAGTCAATGGAGGTAGTACTACAAATGTATCGCAAGATCTTGGAAATTGCATATTAGAGGTCTGCAAATTAAAAATTATCAAACAATACGATTATGCTATAGAGATATGTAAGAAATCTTAAGATAGAAATGCATATTGCACTGATTATTTAAGGAAAGGCGAACTGAAGAGATATGAAATAATTTAGCGCTTACCACCAATATCGGCGTTTTTCTCTTTAGCTGATGAAGTAAATATCCACCGCTAAGCAATTTCAATAAACAATGTAAAATGTTGTTTAGCAATCGATTAATAAGTCTCTGCACACCGTGGAAAGAAAACCGCTAGTTACGAAATGAATCTCCTGCTTTTGAAAATGTTGCTAATGTCAAAATGACATTGCGGTTTGTGACTGTCAGGCATGACAGTGACATTTTTTTTATTAAGTTAATCCATAAGTAGAGGCAAAGGGTATAGAGCTCATACAACTTAGTCTTCAGTTATATCTTTTCGGAAGAAGTCATGATGATTGATGATAAAACTTGGTTTATGAATGACAGATGACCGATGAATAATGAAATAATCAGTTCCTCTAGATTTCAGTAAGGGTAGGTTTTACTGAAATGTCGTCGTGAAGTTTTTCGTCGGCGAAAGCGTGAAAATATATCTTCCACTGTTTTGTCTCACTTACCAGCGCTCGCGCGTGTATACAAATATTAGATTATTAATAACCCACTAATATTACACATGAATATCGACCAGAACACAAAATATAACAAGTTAATTAGAAATGCTAAAATTACGCTTCCCGTTACTGCTTAAAAGTCCTTTTTCTTTTTTTGTAATAAAAACGATAAATGATTATGAGAGCTAATTTATGAATTGTCATCATGGGATCATGAACGTTTAATTACATAACCCCTTTCCCTAGGTTTGAGATAAGGTGTAGGTACCTACTGAAACCTACGTAGGCCGCTCGTGAGAGATCGGGAAAAGACATTTTTCGCTGTTTTGTTTAAATTGCCAACACTAGTTGGCAATTCACGAACACTTAGTATTTAATAACCCTACATTATTACTGATAAATAACCATCACAGCATCAATATTTCAAAAAAAGAGAATGCATCAATGTAGTTGTCATTGATACTGCTTAAACCCATGGCTAGGCTTAAAATCCTTTCCTGATGTGTATCTCTTTCCAATTTAAAGTAGGCACTTTATCAGACTTGAATTCGAATTGTAGAGGTAGTATACTTAATAGCATATCAATTTATTAAAATAATATCAATAGAAAAAATTTGACGGTTTGAAGTAAGTTGACGTTGACGTCCTGTTTTCGGTACCATTACTGTTCAAGACTTACTGTAACAAGGATAATTTATTACAGCAATAGTGCATTGTAATTGTGCTTATGGCGCATGGCGGCAACTGCTACTCTCCACACACACCGCGCAGTGTGAACGGATTACAGTATATCTAATCTGATGTTATGAATGACTAACACTCCATATCGCGCTAGCACCACATTATGAGGTTGACAGGATCATCGATATGTACACTCTAAAAATAAAATTGCATTTAGGATGCCTTCATTGTCTTATTGTCCTATGTCCTCTATATGACCCAGAGGGCGACTATAGTAATCATTCATCATATTCTGTCTTGGTTTTTGCGCTTCACTTTACTTCAAGTATAGTTAAATAATAGTCCAATTCAACCCTATGTTCTCCGGCCCTTCAGTAAATTGGTCACCAGTTTCGCTCAGTTCGCGTTCGCCTGTTTACGAATACATTTACATACTTTGTTACGTACCTAAGTACATTGGCAGTGTATAGGTAGCCTGTGGTACCTACTGTCGATTGAACATACTAATCACAAAACTCTAAATGGAAATCAAAATTACTTAAACTATTTATCAATGCTATTTCAACTATAAGTATAGTACAACAAAGGTCTTCCCTTTAGTTTTGATAACTGATCCCATCGATTGCTTGAAGACTGATTGCCTAATGGCAATCAGCCACTAATGTGGCAGATAATTGCCATCCCTAATTCAAACCGGGATTTGAGACCTTAAAACTTAATTAAATGAAGTCTGAATTTGTGTGATGGTCCATAGTCGCTCTACTTACTTGCTGTTAGTTTCAGTACTGTTAAAGGGTCTTTAAATGAAAATAATATTTATCTTTTTCATAAAAAGGAAAAGATTTTTTCAAAAAGAACTTAAGAAACATGTCTTGAATACCACTGGCGGCGATTTAAAGGTATCAGCAAACAAACAAAATAGGGTATAACACTTTTTGTTTTATAGGTGCGATGTAAAAGGAGCACTATCTGTTTTACACGTTGTTTCATTCAATAATAAAGAATTTTAATTTTTGATAAAGTATACCTATGTTATGTATGTGATGAGCATAGGTCATATATGATGAATAAAACTATCTCAGGAATCTAAAACTGTTATTAAATACTTATTTATTTATTCACAAATTATGTTACATGCGACTTAGTGACGAAACAAACTTGCCAGTACTAATTATCACATGCACCTCGAGAGGCGTGGCAATAAAGAGTAGAGGCGCATATATACAGGGTTATTATATAAACACCATCCAATTTTTTTCTAGGCATAAGATATCATTCAAACACTTCATTTATGAAAAAAAATTGGGAGGTAAAATTTCCGCAAAAAAAAATTTTGTCCGAGCGAATTATTACAACAGCTGGTTACTGGCAAAATAGGTACTTACAGTTGAACGACCGACCGCCCGAAGCGCCCCACCGAGCTGCGCGCGCAAGTTGTAACGACATCGGCGCAATGAAATCAGTCACCCGCGGACTTTCCGCGATGTACAATGTTGCGTTCACGCATTTACGTCGCATAATTATCTACCTAACGAAATGTTTTCACACTTGCAATTGAAATCGAGGGCGAAATTGAACGACGGGTTTATGTGAAGAAGGCCCAAAGCCTCGAAAACTTAAATATGAATAAAATCCGTGCATTTAACGAAGTGACAAAGTGAAAAAACGAGTGATACAATTAAAGACAATGTTCATAAACGTGCAAGACTGTTTAGAGAGAAATTACCTACACTTTAAGGTAAAGTGATTGTTTTCAAACTTCATGTAAGTGTATTTTGTTTGGATTTTTAATTAATTATTTTGTTGGAGTAAAGCAAAATGTGTTCAGGGCGGCTAAGACTTGTGAAATTTTTCACAAAAATATTTTTAGAACTATTAATTATACATTTCATTATCCTATCGTGAAAAATAGACAAAAATAACTTAGGTAGGTAGGTACTAAGGTTTTGGCACTGCATTTTTTTTGCGATTTTCGAATTGCCTTTGCGATCCCTGTGTTTTTTTAGATTCTGTGGTTAAGAAACAACCTTTGCTTTACTTCAACCAATTATTGTACATAAGTTGATTAAATTTTAAAAAATGCGACGTAAGTGCATAAGGTGTGGCTTACTTTTATGTTCATTTTTTATTTATTAAAAGTGTTATCGATTAATATTGTTATAATCAAAGAACAAAAAAACTTATCTCTTCTTCAATTTGACGTTCCTATTTTTTTTCGTTTAAATTTGCAACTTATGAAAATCATTGTAATGTATCAATGAAATACGGGAGGGCGGGGCGGGGGTCGTGTAATCATCTGTTACAACACCGTGCGTAGCGTGACTGTGACAGCAATCGGTAGTTTTCCTCGGATAACTTTGTGTAGGCTTAACTTAATATTTTAGTACTGAGTGATATTAAAAGAAAAAAATCTTGTTTCGTTACTTTCTTCAAGGAATATAATATATAAATTTGGATGGTGTTTATAAAATGGCCCTGTATATATTAAATATTTAGTGTCGTAATACAAATTTAAATTAAACACAAGATTATCTATTTTATTAGAATCGGTTTTATAAACTGATGTTTTGTTAATTTGTACACTGCTTTAAATATTAAAAAGTAGTAAGAAAATAATATTCGGTTTAGATATTACATTTCAATTGGTCACTGTCGATCGAATTTTCGTTTCATATTCATATCAACAATTGAGTGTCAATGTTGTAGTGCACTTTAGTTACAGTTGTGTAAATGAAACGCCAACTAATAAATATCAATTTATAATTTTAAATATTTACATTGATGTCATGATAACAATACATATTTTTCAAAAGCTATTTCAGAAGACATATTTATTTTCAGGAGGAAAAAAAATCAGTATGATAAATTAAAATTGGTAACCTTAGACATAATTTTATTGTTTGTAATCCAAAAATAGGAGCTGGTATTATAAGTTTATAATGAAACTCGCTGATCCGAAATAATTAGGTAAAGTTTGCCTTTACGATAAGAAGATTCCTAACTGAACCATGTAAAATGAGCAACTTACCGATTGCCACCCACCGACTAACATTGGCAGTATTCGGGGATAACCTCATTACAATGTAATTTTAATCATAATATCGTTTTATTTTGTTTGGGTCGCTTAAGTAGAAAGTTATCTTTTTTTCAATGTATTAGAGTTTTATTTCGTTTGAACGCTAAAGTAGAAAGTAAAATTTTAATTAAGTGTATTATAATGGAAGATAATAATAATTTTGATGACTGTCTGGTGCAACGGTAGCGATCCTGCCTTTCGCACCGAACGGTCCTGGGTTCAAATCCCGGTAGGGGCAGATGTTTGTATGATGAATACGCGCATTTGTACCTGAGTCATGGTTGTTTATATATATTTCTATGAATATCACATATCTATGTATCATATATGTATGTCTATCGGTTACCCTGGTATCCATAACACAAGCCTTACAGTGCTTACTTTGGGCTAGGCTAATTGGTGTGAATGTAGGAAATACTTATTTATTTTTTTATTTTTAATAAATATAAATATATATGAATTTTAAGGCATTACTGCAGAAATGGAACTGTAGTATCGTCGACCTAGAAAATCTATTGTGGTGACTCGCCTTCAAGTTAGAGTGACTCTTATTACCTGGCAGATTCTAGAAAATCCAGACTCTTCTTAGCCTATACAGATCTCCTTCGCCCGGGCTGATAATATTTTATCCTAGATGGATACTGCCTTCTTGGATTAGGGATCCATAACTGCATAGGAAGTTACACTGGTATAAAGTAGCTCCAAAATTAAAATAGTATAACTGTGCAATATGTCCGCGATATGTAATTCGCAGAGGCGTCTTTACCTATAGTGCAGGATGTCCTATGGTGCGCCGAGCGCCACTTGCCGCGCGCAACGGCTGACCGCCAGCACTTTCCATGACTTACGTAAAAAGAACTCAGGTTTGCGTACATTTTGTATGGCATCAGGAGATCTACTTATATATGGCTTTTACAATAGTAAATAGTATTTTTTGTTTCAACATGAAATAAACCTTAATACAAATAATTAGGCTAGGGTAATGATTGCACACTGGCGCTACATGCGCTAGAGACGCGTCTGGTAATTTGTCCATTGCTTGTACGTTTTACATTGTACTCAAAATTAGCGTGATCTGGTCGTGATTTACATAAAATTAGTACTTCATTTCGTCGCAGTGTAATTTGATGTTCTTTAAAGTTATTGTATTAAATTTATCTACTCTGATACTATAATACAAAGATTCTAAAACTGAAAACAAAATGCTTATGACAAACATTACGTACAGGCCAAAAATAATAAAAAAAAAAGTTTAATTACGATACAGGTCTTGTATGGACACCTGTATCATAATATAACTTTTTAATCATAACGATACACCTATACAACCTCCAGCTGGACCAAGGAGGTTGAACCTCTACTTTAAAAAGGTTTCAATGAACGAGTCCGCGACGACGCAACACGCATTCACAATCGATGTTTGCACCTTGGCGCCAACATTTGACATTTAAAAAATCTTTTCAATATTTAAACAAAGTTTGGTTTTGTTTGCAACATTGTTTTACGTAATATAGTATGAGAGTAGATAAAGTAGTGTATGACACTGTACATAACTTGGTCTTATAACACTCGTGTGATACTATAAAAAAACTCGCCTACGGCTCGTTTTTTAAAACACACTCATGTTATAAGAACCCTTATTATGCAACAGTATCATAAACTACTATATCAAATATATTGAAGGTAATTAAAAAATATAGGAAATTGCATCGACATTTATAAATGAGGAGAGTTGAGGTTCTGGATTAGAGGCGATACAAGTGTGGCGGTCACGGCGTGGCCACCTACCTCGTTAAAAGGCGCTTCGTTTCTCTGACAGTAACGATGATCGATGGTTTCGGGACTTCCCCTATAATATCCGCCCTCTGCCCTCCCGGCTGCGTTCTAAACAACCGCCCTTCGTTCTGTCATGTCTACATTCACGAGTTCTATCGCAAATCTATGGATTATCAAGGCAAAGTTTGCAATTTCGCATTTAAATCGTGTCATAAGTACTTTTAGAGTTGTCACCGTAAATAGATATTTGATTTGACGTTCTTAATGACCGTCTCGTTACTAATGGTATTCTGAGTATTTTTGTTAGAGCTGGAGAATTGGTACCGTCACAAAAGTTGAATCTAATCATAACATTATGTTCTTTCTTTCTTTAATATTGTTTTAACACTTGTTTGTACCACACATTGTGAGAAGAAAATAGATAAATATTATTATTATTTCTTTTAGGAAGACGGTTCAACTTGTCTTCTAAAGGATGAAAGATATTGTGATAATTTATCTGGTCACTAATTTGACCCTTCAGAAAGTTACTTTAAGACACCACGAGATTTTCTTTAGAGATTTATCCTTACTAATATTATAAATCAGAAAGTGAGTTTGTTTGTTTGTTTGTTTGTTTGTTCCGCTTTCACGCCGTAACTACTGAACCGATTGCTTTAAAATTTTGCAGACGTAAAGATAAAAGTCCGGATTAAATAATAGGGTACTTTTTATCTTGGAAAAAAATTATATTCCCGAGGAAGGAAAAACAAAAATATTGCTTGCTTGATGGATGGATTGTAGATGGCGCTGTGTGTCGTTTAAAACAAGGTAAAATATTGCAAACGAATATAAACATGTAAATTTAGAAGCTAAATGATACGATAATGAATCCCCAAAACTGAGGAATTCCCGAGGGATGACGTACAATTTGTTTTATCGTCTAAACTGTTTTTTACATCTACTTATATGTTGCAAACGAATATGAACATGTAAATTTTGAAGCTAAATGATACTTAAATGAATCCTCGAAAATGAGGAATTCTCGAGGGATGACGTACAATTTGTTTTATCGTCTAAATTGTTTTTTTTACATCTACTTCACTAAAGTCAACGAATTACTAATTGGTATAAGTATTAGTTACGTTATTTAGTTCCTGAGGTATGCGATAGATGGCGCTGGGTGTTTTTTAAAACATGTTAACGATGTGTTTTTTGAAATACATAAGAAGTGGAATGATAGCTTACGCTATTTATGATAAACTAATTGTATCCAGCGTTACATCGCGCTTCTTAGATTTTTCCGTGGGAATGAGAAGTTTTCTTATAGTTGTGCTTTATACCGCAATATAACCGAATTCCACGCGGGCGTAGCCGCGGGCGGAAAGCTAGTTTATATATAAAACTTTCTAGATTTCACTTTATTAATACAACAGATGGAGCTAACGCTAAAAACAAGTTTATAGTGATTAACAGAGATTAGAACAAATAAAGAAAATGCTTTCAATGTTTACAAATATAATTCTTTAAATATTTTCCTGCTACCCTTTTAAGGGTTCCTAACATTTTTTCAAAACTTAAAATTGCCTTTCATGGTATATAATAAATGTTCATAAATATTCTATGGGTTGGTTGGTATGGCCATTGCTAAAACAACTCTTCGTTGTTGTTTTTATGGCATTTTTTAAAGAATTGACCATCCCAAACCCCGGTTACTTTTCCACCGTTAGCAACCGCAGATCTGAAAAAACCTAATTCTGAATAAAAAGGCCTTAACTAGGAGAGGCAGCCTTCTAAAGGGTTTGAATTTTTGGGAAGACGGGAAGGGCGATGCTAAAAATGTGGCCAACCCTGTAAAAGGAGTATTATATATAACTATACCCTAGTATCCATAACACAAGTCTTGGCGTGCTTACTCTGGGAAGAAATATTTTAATTTTTTTATTCTTTTTTCCCCGGCTACGGTTGGCCAGGACCTATTTTATAAACGATTATACATATATTCTCTAAGATACAAGATCCCGCTTATGTGCCTCTCGCAATATCCTCTTTACCGATGAAAAAAAAATCGCAATTGAAGAGCACTACAATAAGCAAAATGTTAAATTCTGCGCTCACAGTTCTAAAGAAGCTGCTCAAATGATCGAAAAGGAACAACGTGGTCATCATCCTGCGTCAGTGATTGTTTGGTGGGGCGTGTCTTATCAAGGCATCACAAAGCTACATTTTTGTGAAAAAGAAGCGAAAACTGCAGTCAAAGTGTATTAAGAGACATTTTTGGATCGTGTTGTGAAACCGCTCAGCAATACACTTTTTAAAATGTACCGTGGACATTCCAGCACGACTCTGCACCTGGTCACAGGGCACGAACTACCCAAGCCTGGCTTGAACCCAACGTTCCGGACTTTATAAGAGCTGAACATTGGCAAGACTACAAATTATGGCCAGTTTTAGAGGTCATGGCCTGCTCTAAGCGATACAGCGACATCGAGTATCTTAAAAAATCTCTGGAGCAAGCAGTGGCGAAATTTCCCATGGAAACAGTGCGTTAATCCATAGATTTTTGGCCAGACAGATTAAACGCCATTATACTCGTAAACGCCAAAGATGGCCATTTCGAATAGAATATATATTTTTTATTTTTTGCTGAGACTTTGATAAATATGAACATTTAAGTTCTAGTAATATTACATTACTTCATAAAAAAAATGCATTTTCATTTGTAACAGAACTTATAGCCGGACTAGGTATACGAGTATATGGGTATATTCTTATATTTACTAGCTATTATTTCTGCACTTCTTATCTATTTTACATTTGCTTCTTATTTTAATGTTCTAATAAGTACTATTAAGTTATTACATAGGTCTTTACTATTACATTTTTTGTTTCTTTATTCTTACATTACATTACATTTTTCTATCATCTAGTCATATACTAGTTGTCTATCCTTATACATTAACTTGCTTTTATCCTAACTCTTAATAAACCTCAACCTCACTCCTACTTTCCGAGGTACATCTGTACCTGTGAGCGACAGCCTCGAGGTTCTTGGCACGGAGTTGTCTTCAGACCTCAACTTCGGCGCCAATATCGAGTCCAAGGCTCAAACTGCAGCTAAAAAGCTGGGCGTCTTAATAAGGTCAAGCTATATTTCACGCCGGGACAGCTTTTAACTCTCTATAAAGCTCAAGTCCGATGTTGCATGGAATATTGCAGCCACTTCTGGGACGGCTCACCAAAATACCAACTTGCTGTACTGGACACGATTCAATGCAGAGCTGAGAGGCTCATTGATGACAGTAAATTGGTGAAGAGCAAGCTTCACACCTTAGCTCACCGCCGCAAAGTAACCTGTCTGTCGGTCTTCTACAGTTTGTATTTTGGAGAGTGTGCTCAGGAGCTGCATATGCTCATATCGCCATCAACTTTCTTCCATCGGACATCCAGACGCACTGCCGGCTACCACCCTTTCTTGGTTGCTATTTCTACCGGTCGCACCAAGCGCTTCTCAACTTCTTTTATAATGCTCAC
The DNA here is from genome assembly GCA_927399485.1 of Calamotropha paludella. Classification (NCBI taxonomy): domain Eukaryota; kingdom Metazoa; phylum Arthropoda; class Insecta; order Lepidoptera; family Crambidae; genus Calamotropha; species Calamotropha paludella. The sequence goes on from OV656803.1 coordinate 46,169,726, forward strand.
AGCAGAGGAGTGGAACTCCCTCCCTGCGTCTGTATTTCAGAGTACTTATAAACGTAACCTTCTGGATTAGCTCGTTCCATCGTGGATTCTATCTTGGCCCCCGGGCCTGATTGGTATCAAGAGCGAAGCTATTCTAAAAAAAAAAAATATATTATTATATTTTTTAAATTTTGTTTATAATTTTTTACCGTTTCTTATTGACACACAAAAGAAAATACTAACGCTTTAACCATTTTACCGACAAGCTCCACCGATGAGTACGATAAAACACTATTAGACCTTGATGTACTCTTGAAAGTTTTAGGGGTTAATTTTTAACGGTGCTAAAATCTTTTTAAAATGTTTTAAAGTCAAGATTTTCCAATTGTGGTGAAGTTGAAATGTTAATGGTCATCTGATCTAACCAATCTCTTCAACTTTTAGAGGACAATATCAATTTAAAAAGTTTGATACAATATGGCTGTAGTATATAAAATAAGCGGTTACTACTTAAATTAAAACTGTTTTACGAAAACTATACCTGATAAGAATATAATATATATTCAATCACATTTGAATTTAATCAAGGTCAGTAAAAATCTAAAACCATTAATAAAAAATCTAACAATTTCAACATAAGATTCAATTAAATATCTCATTTTAAAATGAAGGCGTGTTCCACAAGGCAGATCACTAATGGCTATTATAATCAGCTAAGGTCGCTAAGCTTATCTGTACTCATACGTGGCTAAAATCGATTATGAATATATGTTAATTTTTTTTCGTTTATAGTGTTCCAAGCTATAATAATACTTTCATGATTGAAAAAAATATATTTTGTGCGTTGTGTGTCTTCTTTTCACATTCATATTTCAATAAGTAAAATAAATTAAATAAGATTAATTTCAATTTTTTATTGGTTTTAAAATTTATAGCAATAATGTATATTAAAGTATAAATCTAAAGTAATCAACGCATGCTTTATTCATTCAGACGCGGGGCACGATAGCCCCGCAGTTAGCGTGCCGAGATTGGCTTTATAGCAAAACTCTTATAAAGAATTACAATTCAAATAAAAAATAAACTTGTAGAGAATTCCAGATATGCACTGTAATAACTTCCACGGGCGTCAAGATTCCGCTACCGATCCATATACACCATGCAATTGCGTCTCTGTCACAGTCGAGAGGGAGGGTGGAATATTGGCAGCCGTCGATTGATAAAAATCTCCCACTTTCAACGGGAATGACGGTGAGTGACAAGCGACATTGATTATGCTCGTATTATTCCTGATAATGGTAGAAAATTTTACATAAATTCTTTTATGGTAATTGGAAATAGGGGTAATATATACTCTAAAAACACAAATTTGTTGTTTGTGTGTTTGTCTGTCCGCTCTTTTTCCATTGTATCAATTAACGTTACCATAGCAACGCGTTACCGGGTCAGCTAGTCTATAATCTAAGAACATAAATTTGTTGTTTGTGTGTTTGTCTGTCCGCTCTTTTTCCATTGTATCAATTAAAGTTACCATAACAAAGAACGTTTGCTTAAATACTGTAATTCATACATATCCCTATAATACATTTCCCTATAGTAGCAGTCTGCCACAGGTGGAAAATAATTATAATTGTGGTGTCCTCGATTACTGTCAGGGTATCTATCAAATGAAAGCAGTCAGTAGTTTCACCAAGCAGCACACACACGTCCGCACCGGCCGACGGTCGAGCGAGCAATGCCCCACTACCGCTGTAGGCCGTGCGTACGGGCGTGTGTCGCTTGCACTTTATTAATACGTCACACCTCTTCCTTTTCAATTGATTCGAATAATTTGAGACAATGACAAATAATTAAAATACATTTATGTAATTAATATTCTGAAACAGTATATCTTGAATTGTTATTTAACTAAGAAATATTTTTTTTTGAAATTATGTTTTATTACTTGCAGCCAAATACCCAAATCTTACGTGTCCTCTATTTTTCTTTGAATACGCCACTCTCCTTTTACCTTTTTTTAGGTATATCAGGTTTTTTATATTAGTTTATTTAGTTTTCGACGAATCGTCAGCTTACAATATTGTTTAATTACAAGCTATATAACTTAAAAAGCTAACCAAGGATTCACACGGAAAAATTGGTCTAGGTATTACTAAAGTGAGCTCACTCAGTGTGTGAACCCACGAACCCCTATTGTAGTATCTGAATGCTAACTACCCTATTAAGATAAATGATTGTAAATGATAAAATGTCGTTTTATTCGGCTATCTCCTAATTAGGAAGTCACAAATTAATAAAACAATATATATAATTATATATTTATAGCATCATGCAGTGCATATGCAGGAGATGACAATTTTGTTTTATTTAATTTTCTCTCTCTAAGTTATGTTCAATTAACCAATTAAGGGTTTTATTCAATCTATTGTTACGTCATCAACGAACAAAATACACGGTTCATTCATAACCTTCGGCAGGTCTATTATGTAAACTAAAAACAAGAGAGTCTTAGGCACTCCCTTGTGATGTTAAGGCATTATTATTTTAAATATCAAATAGAACTCTATAAACTTTTCTACTCATATGATTATAATATTCGATTTGGACTTATTGCTGTCTATCTTTTAAATAAGAGATAAACCATTTTTGAGCTGTATTTGGGATACAACCAGTTTATTAATATTTTATGTTGCACACGGTCATACGCCTTGTACATACATATGTTCGAATAGCATATTTTTAATGTCCAATTACTTATTATCTTTTGAATGTATTTGAGAAAAGATAATAAGGTTGACTGACTGTAATTATTTAGGTCGCTCTTTTGGTTATTCTCATGTAATGGTAATCACTGTTGTTTTTAATGAGTCAGGATAAACTTCTACTTGCAAAGATTGATTGACAGTGAAAGAGAAGGTAAGTTCGACCGCACATTCACAATCAAATATGAGGGTAGTTCATCAAAACCGTCACTTCTATATTTTTATTTAGTTATTAAATTCTCACTACGATTACATTGTACACTACTGAGTCTACTACCAGTTCGGAAATTGGGAGGACCTTCCGAGAAGAACTGGCGGAAGAAACTCGGGCAGGGGGACCGACCTCCATCTTACTGTTCTTATTTGCAAAGAGAGCTAACTATATCATCAGGTCTTGCAATGTGTGTTTTGTAGGTATTAATTTATTAATTATTGGATCCCAAGCAGGTGGAACGCTCCAACCTTCGTCTCGATTGAAATTTGGATGTTTCCTGATTTCGAAAGCCTCACGTAGTGTCCAAGGAACAAGTCTTTGTTCTCTAGCGAGAATTTAAGGTTTATCGATACGAATGTAGTAGTTTGGCCCCTCAAAAGCATGCTCACACTCACACACTGCAGACCTAATATCGCGCCTATGTTTTATGTCAGCTACGTGTTCTATAATGCGCGTCCCTATACTTCTTTTTGTTTGTCCGAAGTATGGGAGAACACAGTCATAATCGATTTTGTAGACACCTGCTGCCTGGAGGGGATATTGCATTTGACCGATCGTAAGAATTGGTTAATCTTCCTGGCTGGTTTAAAGTAAGTATTAATGGAAACCCGCTTCAGAATGTTCCCAATCTTGTCAGTGACCTCCTTCATGTAGGGAAGGACAGCAGGTTGACGTTCTACTGTGGCTGGTTGGTGCGGCTTCTGTGTCGTAGTTTTGGTACTCGCAACTTTTTATCTTGTAGTACTCGCTTGCATGCTGAAGCTCAGCAGTCAGGTATTGTTAGGCACAGATGCCGCGAGTTCTCTGAAACAAAGATTTCCCTACGGTAGCCAACTGTATAGGATGGTGTTGAGAGTCACCATTTAAATATCTATCTGTATGAGTTGCCTTTCTATACACTGTATGACTAAGGGTTTGATTTAGATTGCTGCTGATTTGAACATTAAGGAAGGCTATTTTATTGTCTGTCATTAATTCCATAGTGACATCAATGCAATCTTTTATAGGTAAGCTTGTGAATAGAGATGGAACATCGAAGCTAACCATAGTTTCATCATCAGTGATATGTAGGTGTTATATTTCACTAACAAAATGGTAGGTATGGTGCCTTACTTTGTTTCGATAACAGAAACTCGTCAAGCTTATTGCTTTCTATTTTATAAACATCAAAAGTATCATCCCATAAAGAGAAGAGTAGCTCTTTTCTTGACTGTTGTATCTACCCCCGTTGTCAAAAGATATATTCCCAGGGTTGACATCCATTTGTCCCAGCGTAACCCCAGTGACATCGAATCGTCATCGCATTGCAATGGTTCTACGATGGCAGGCTGAACATTTTAGGCGACCCAGAACAATGTCTGTACGCCTTTATTTTGCGCCCTTGGCGCCATTGAATATGGTGTGTCACATTTATACCTATGCATTATAACAAATTTAACGGTAACACGCCCAAGTTTCTTTTTAACGTGTTATCAGCAGCCTGTTCTTGTAACTTGACTTCTATGCATACTGGTATTGTATTATTTATTGTTTGGTTTTGTGTTTCACAACAAGATACCTATTTTACTATAATAAATGTCATCTAACACCATTAACTCTTTTTCCTTCTTGTACCTACTTCTTATAAATTCCAAAATTTGTATCGTGTATAAATACACCTTGTATGTAATTTTTTCAATAAATTAACATATTTTTGGAGCCACATAAAAACAATATTTGGTAAAAGTTGCCTTTGTTTTATATGTGTTTTCCTACTGGAAATTATTTTATTAATAATGATGTCTGATGCTAATAAATAAAATGTATTGGTATTTTTGTTGGTTTATTGTCTTTTATAGACTTGTGTAACTCAGTTATATCCTGGAGCTATATGCCACTCCGGATATGTATTTAATCATTCCGTTCAAAATTCTTAGCATATCTAGTATATCCAATCCAATCCCGTGGATCAATTCCAAATCATTTGGTCAAATACCGTCTGGCTAACTACATAACACATATCGACAGCGAAAGCGTCGATCGAAAGACTTAGAGCGCCTAAAACGCTTTTTGTGTTTTCTGTGTTTTCCGATGAACGGTAAAATTCTTAGAAACGCAATACTGCTGATGCTGCGTTCGCTCTGACTGAGGTGGCAAGCGTCATTATTAGCGAAGCGTTGCATAAAGTTTTGTTTCTATAAAACGGTAGCAAATTTGAAACGCTGCATGTGCTCTTATTTTGCGAAATCTGATTAGTCCGGATTTAATAAACAGATGCGGATATTGATAAATATATATACGTTAGTTGGATATATGGTATGATTTGATATGGTTTGAAAGAATTAAACTACTAGTCCGGATATATTTGGTGGATATGGATATACTAACTGGATCTATATCTTTTTTAGGAAGAATATAGGATAACTCCGATCTTTTTCCGGAGTCACCTTACGCATGTCCAGTCCCTTACCCCGTACGGTTAAGAGTGTAGGTATTCAGAAATAAATTAACTAGCGAATATTCATTTTATACCATTTCCAAATTACATACTTTGCCGATAACATTAAATCATCTAGATTGACTGTTGTTCGATAACTTTTAACTTGTTTACAAGATTTTTTTACATATTTGACGGCGAGGCCTCACGCCGGTCATCAGAATGCTCTTATAATGGATAATAATCCAAAAAGAGTTGCAGCGATCTTCAAAATAATGAAGCGTATGGATGTAGGATAGACTTCTTTATTATTTAAAACCACTTGCAGTCTAAAATCGCAAATGATGCACGAGATTTCAATGGATGAAAAACGTGGTGATCCCTGAGACGGTGTGACAACCTCCCTGGGTGGCGGTCCAACGAAAAATAATGTTCCCGCTCGGTATAAGCTATGAAGTAAAAGTTATACCCTTATAGCGTGCTAACGGTTACTATAAACTAACCGTTTCACGCTTATTGCATGCTAACTAAACGTCTACACTTATAGCACGCTGACAGTCTGCTTCTCAAGTCATCTCAGAAACGTTTAGTGTTGTCAACTTGCAACGCCTCTTTAAGGTCACGCCATCTAGGATTTCACCCAGGTACTAACCTGACGTTTTCCATTTGATAAAATCGTACCTTGTAAACAAATCCTTACTGACAAACATTTTTTTAAGCTTAACCTCTAGAGTTTAATTTAATCTAATTGAAATAATCGAATGCTTCAATGTATATAATATTACTAACCTAACCTATTATCCAATGAATATCAAATTCAGAAATAACATACGTATAATTCCGAAAATATTATTTGTTTATTTCAGTCATAAGTTTTTTTGTATGTATTTTAATATCACTATAAAAGATGAGATAGTTATCGTAGGTTATTATATATCTGAATGTCTTTACAACAGTTTAATTCTAAATCGATGCCCCTTGGTAAAGTCTCACCTTTGTGCACCTTGTTACCATTGTTGCACCTTGGCAAAATCACACCTTTTCTGCACCTTGTTACCATTGTTGCACCTTGGCAAAATCACAACTTTGTGCACCTTGGCACTATTGTTGCACCTTGGCAATATATTATTGTACACCTTGGTACATGTCTTTTCAAATTAATGTATTGTAGTATATCCACTTGTCTGTATAACCTTTATATAAGTTTTGACGTAATAACCATTGAAATTCAAATCGTTGTTTCAGGAGTATAAGAAACTACTTAAAAATCTATATTTTTTTTAGTATCATGGTATGTTTTATTTAACCCGTGTAATGCAATGTAATATTTAACCCGTACAGGGTTGCTATAAACTGAATTAAAATCTCGATCGATTGAAATCGTAAGTAAGATTAAGTTTGGTGTGGGTAGGTAGCACAAGCCAGAATTATTAAAAGCAAGAACAAGACATTCATTACTAGATTAACATGGCAGAAATAACCGTGAAGGTAATAATAATCTCAACACATACATTATTCAATCGAGTGCTTATTACAAGGTTATAAAGATTTTCTTTATAGCAAAATAGGATCAATTCATATATTTTCTTTTATAGTTATCAATAATTACACAAGTTTTTTAGAATTGCAATTAACACTGCAGTTATTCAAGTTGATATTTACATTGCTATAGTCAATGATTTTTCAACTCTTCTTAGAATCAAGTGGATAAACTATTTTACATTTTTTTTTCTAAATACTATGAGAAAGCCTTTTTTGCAAATGGGTTCGTTATCTCCTTCCTTTAATTTGATTTTCAGGAGACATATTTTTCTATACACCACTTACTTGAAGGCTCGTCGCCACGTGTGGTGTCCTCGATTACTGTCAGGGTATCTATCAAATGAAAGCAGTCAGTAGTTTCACCAAGCAGCACACACACGTCCGCACCGGCCGACGGTCGAGCGAGCAATGCCCCACTACCGCTGTAGGCCGTGCGTACGGGCGTGTGTCGCTTGCACTTTATTAATACGTCACAATAATCTAAAGATAATATTTTAAATTATTATATGACACAATAGAGGAGTCCTCTGTCCCTGTAGTGACAAAAGAAAAGCCTACCTATTTGAATATTGTATATCAAAATATACAAGGCTTTTCTGGCAAGGATTTAGAAGTAAGTAATTTAAATTATGAAAATATTGATGTGTTATGCGTTACTAAGCTTTGGCTAAAAAATCACGAATTGATGATAACATAGATAATTATAAAATTGTAAGCTCGTTTAATAGAAAATCAGCCGAAAGAGGTGGTTCTATGATACTCGTAATTTTGCATGATTCAATACAATGTAAATAACGCAAAGATATAGTTTCCCAATCAAAAGAATATATTATTGAGTTATCATTTGTGTGGATTTAGACAAAATAGTTATTGTATGTGTACACCCAAGAGTTCATACCTACAGTTTTGGGCCGCTATGGAGGCCTCTATGGAGGAAGTACTAAGAATAACTCACAACAAAAATAAGAAAGTGTCCGTACTAGTACTTTATAAATATTATTGATTCAACACATATCTCGGGTGGGTTCCTAAATTTATTTTAATCTTTTAATTTATTTAATGTATTTCATGAATCGACCCGAATTACTCCCACATGCGCCACTTGCTTAGACAATATTTTTTGTAATAATGAAATAGTTAAAAAATCAATAATTAACTGCATAAATCAGACTACAGCGGCCAATTTGCCTCTATTGAGTACCATCACTTTCCTCCAAATCGCGAAATAACTTGTAGACCATTATCTAAACACTGTAATAGATAAATTCAGATACAATGTAAGTAACAAAATTGCAACTCTACCGGTCCCCAACTTTGAAACTAACAGTCTTTATGATCATTTGTTTAATGTAATTAATAATGAATTCAGTAATTTTTTTAGACAAAAAGTATTAAAAAAGATAGCGTGAAAAAGAAATTTAGTGATTGGGCTACACCTGGAATTTATAAAAGTAGAAGGAAATTATATGAACTGATGGCTTTCAAATCTACCTCCAGTGATACTAGCTTTATTGAATTTGTTATGAAGTATTCTAAAACATTTAAAAAGTATGTTCTCTTGCTAAATCTATGTATGTACAATTTTGTTAGCTATGTAATCTTTTTCACTGGAAATTAACAAAAATATTTTAAATTCCGACAAGCTGGTGTTTTAGAGGATTTTCTTTCTAGATTACCACTAGAAACTACAAGTTCCCTACGTTCGTGTCCTAATATTGCTGCAGCACTCCTAGAATAGCGTGTAGATAGGTGCAATGGAAAATTTTATTTTACACATATTAATAGGTAAGATATCTTAAAGCCTTCAAAACTATTCATTTTGCAAAAACAGAAGATTTAATGGTGTAGGTATGTCAACAAATAATATTAAATTAATAATTGACATAATTGCGAATTACTTAGCTTGTATTTTTAATAATAGTGTTGACGAGGAGGTTTTCTCGCACACACTGAATCATAGCAAATTAATTCCCCTTTTGATGATGAAATAACCCCGCTAACTTTCTACCTATATCTATATTGCCAGTGTTCAGTGAAATTAACTTAATTTACCAATAATAAAAATTGACATAATAATCAATTCGGTGTTACTAAAGGTAAAAGTACTAATGGTGCTGGACTTGCACTTATCAAACACAAACTTGATGCTTGGCAGGGCAAGCAAGATGTAATTGGTATCTTTTGCGACCTCTCTAAGGCGTTCGATTGCGTTGATTACTAGACACTATTAAAAAAGTTGGAACATTATGGTGTCTCTGATCCGTCAAGAAGCCTATTACAGTCGTATTTGTCAAAAAGAATTCATAACGTTCTCGTTAAGAAGAGTGAGTCTGCTGGAGCCCCCATAACTGTGGGCGTGCCCCTAGGATAAATATGAAGGCCTTTACTTTTTTGAAACTATATTAATGACGTTCCTTTCCTTACTATGTTAAAAATATATGTGAGACAGTGTTATTTGAAGATGACACTTCCTTAGGTTGAGTCCCTCAAAGTAATGATTGCTCTGACAACTTAAATAGTACGCTGTCGAAAATTTTACATTAGTTAACCAGTAAGAATTTATCATTCAAAGATAACAAAGTTATCTTAATTTATGTTATCGAATGTAAGGATGGTTGATCTACATATAAAGTTGAATGATGAAGTAGTCGAATTGGTTGAAAAGACAAAATTTTTGGTCATTACATTAGATTCACGGCTACAATGGGACCCTCACATTGAGGCCTTGTCAAGTAGACTCAGTTCTGCGGCATATGCTGTAAAAAAAATAAGGATAAAAACTAATATTGAAACGGCAAGATTAATTTATTTTAGTTATTTTCATAGTGTCTTTTGAGTTGTTGTTGTGGGGCTCAGATGCTAATATTGAAACCATTTTTGTGCATACAGCCTTCGGCCTAGAATTTCTCTCAAAGACTTGTTTAAGGAAATTGATATTCTAACTAGGACGGGAAATTACATTTATGAGAATATAGTCTATGTACGAAAAAATATCAATACTTTTGTCAAACATAGCGACGTAGATTGCTTTAACACAAAAATAAATATAGACTTGCCATTCCAAGTTTTAGACTTTAAAAGGCAGGAGGCTCATTCGTGTGGAAAGGTATAGCACTGTTTAATAAAGTTCCACAAAGTAGGTATATTTGATATAAAACGTATGTGAAAAATAAGCTCATGTCCAAAGGTTATTACAAGGTCAACGACTACTTAATAGATCGCGATAGACGGAAGTAATAGTGTTGGAAGTAATATGTGTCGTTTCAACATGACATTATTTACATCTCTTGGCTGGAGTCATGTGGTGTTGGTCGTTATGTTCCCTAAGATATGGTTGAGCGAAATGATGGCTGCATCATGCGTCATGCTCGTGAACGGGTGCTACCTTGGGAGGTAGGTCTGCTTTAACCTTCAGTATTATTGACTTATACTAAACATACATCTTTGTTGCTTGCCGTTTATTACCTGTATGTTATTGCAATGTTGAAGGATATTTCTTTGAAACAGATACTTGTTGACTTTGTTGTAATCAATGAAATAACGTATGACATTATGAATAGTATTATTGTATTAACATTTTTTTGTAGATTTTGGACGACGTATAATATTGTAAATGTCGTTACTTCTGTTAAAGCTGTCGAGTTTCTTGCGCCCATTCTTCTTGTCAGTTAAAAGACGCCCTGAATGTGGTGGTAGGTAAAAATGTTGGACGATACAAAACAACTTATTTTTAAGTGCATTCGAATAAAGTTATTTTCATTTCATTTAATATGCATTTAACTGCGAACGAATTTTTTATTAAAAATAAATTCAATGTATTTCAGATGTTAGGGAGGTCTCTAACCGACAGCCTCTCGCTAACCGGGCGAGTGCACCCAATTGAGTTAGCAAAACCCTAACAAACCAGTTGAAATTTTTTAAGAGATCCTGAGTTGAATACTGGCTCCAGATTTTCATGTTCTAGGTAATTAATACCAACAAGATCGAATGTAATAAATTTTACAATCGATAAAGAAGAAACTACTATGTGATATAATTTTTTTATGTAATTATTGATCTCAGGCGTCAAGATGCGTATTTTTTATAGTTATCTATTTTGTTGCATATGATTATTGTTTGTTACATTATGTCGAGAAAGCTTTTGAACTCAATTCAATTACTATGAATAAAGTTACAAATCAATTCTACATTTTCAATTGTAAGTACGAACCAACTTTTGGAAAGTTTATATCAATTATTACTCCTTTGGAAAGTTTGTGAACTCAAGAATTGTTCAAGAAGTGAATACGCTATCTATAATACATTTTTTTTTGAAATTACGAAGTGGTGTTAAAAATAAAAAATTGAAATTAAAGTATAAACGATTTTTATATCTAGGCATCTTCCAGACACGTCACATCCTACATTGCATCATCGCTTATCATCAGTCGAGATAGCCCTCAAGCGCTTAACTTTTTAACACGCTTTTATTAGCTTCACTTGTAACTATGTAAGAAAATCTTGGAATCTTAATTTGACCCACTTTCCGGTCTTTGATTAGGATGAAATTTTGCACACGCTCTGAGTTCTGATGACAATACATGACTAGCTAAGAAACGTCATTACAAATCAAATATAGCGGCATCCCCAAGATCGCGAACTGGCTGTTTGAAATGCACTTCCATGTTATGGGTATCAAATGAAAGGGTTTGCTGTCAGGAATACGAAAAAAATAGTCACGTGACTTAAATCCAACACGGCGGACGTCTAATTCCACTTTTTAGTTTCTTTAATCATTAAAGCGTGGGTTTTTTAGTTTTTTGAACTATTTTTATTATTATAAAAAAAAACATTTAGAACAGTTTTTTTAATCGAAAAATACCTATTAGATGATAGGTTGGGCTATTTTGGCGAAGGTCTTTTTGTTTCCAACCTATAAGTTCATGGGCAGGGATTCAAAAACACCTTTATAAGGATACACTTTCATAAGGGTTACACATTAAATCTGTTACAGAATTATTCCTGTATCACTTATTTGGGTGATTTGAACCTGTTTTGCGTCGAACACTTATAAAAGTGTAACAGATATAATGTTTTCTGTTACCAATCGGTTAGAAACTGTTTTACGTTTAACTATCTATGTGTATACACAGTACACCAACATAGGCATTTCAAAATACCCAAATCATTAGTGAGCTGTCGCATAGTTATGCCAATGTGAACCTTATTAACTGTAACAGATATTAACACTTATGGACCGGTATTTCCTAAAACAGATTCAAAGTGTTACAGTTTCTTTCTGTTCAACTTTTAAAACAGAAATGAAAAACAGTGTTCAGAACACTCTATTCGGATACCGCTAAAATCCCTGTTTATGAGAGTTCTTGTGTGAAAAGTAGAAAGGAGGGAAAAATGCATACCTTACTACATAGTTAGCAGATGTACCTTAATGCTATACACGTTGAAAAGATATATTTTCAAAGTGGTATTTATACATACAGGTACACTTATTTATAATTTGGTCTTAATAAATTAACAACCTGCTAAGTTTTGGTAATTATATAAATGAAATAAAAACACCGTTTAGATCTGTGTCTAACTAAGACATAAAAAATGGGAAAAGGAAATTTATAAATAAAAAGATTTACTTATGTTTGTTTTTTATTGTTTTATATTATATTATAAGACGACCGTTTGGTGCAACGGTAGCGATCCTGCCTTTCGCATGGACGGTCCTTGTTTCGAATCCCAGAAGGGGCAGATATTTGTATGATGAATACGAGCATTTGTACCTGAGTCATGGTTGTTTATATATATATTTCTATAAATATTACATATCTATGTATCATATATGTATGTCTATCCGTTACCCTAGTATCCATAACACAAGCCTTACTGTGCTTACTTTGGGCTAAGTTAATTGGTGTGAATGTAAAAAATATTTATTTATTTATTGTGCGATGGCATAAGATGTATGGACATCTACTTCAAAATTATAACTAAATTTCTGGCGGTACCATGTTCTCGCTTAAAAGTTAACAAGTTTCAACTTAGTAATGATTTGTGGTGGGCGAGAACCGTGCCAGGAAAATGTTTTTGGAGTACCTACTTTAAAAACTATTCGACATTTCGTGGTCTTCATTTTCTCTTCAGTGATACTTCTATCAAAGCGCACTTTTTAATTTATTTATTTAGTTTTAGGGTAAATCATCAGCTTTAAATCTATAATCTAAGATCACAGTGGTTTGTGTGTTTGTCTGTCCGCTCTTTTCCCGCTCTTTTTCCATTGTATCAATTAATGTTACCAAAGCAACGCGTTAATCGCAAGTAGTTCGTCTACCGGACGCTAGATGGCGCTAACGGAAAAATATTTAATGATAGATAAAATTCATAGAATATTGTCCACCCGTGCGAAGCCGGGACGGGCCGCTAGTATTGTATAAAATTACAAGCTATATATCTTACGAAGCTTACAAGAGATTCACACTGTAAGAGTTAGCTTAGTTTGACTATGTTTCAAGTTTTAAATAAGTTAACTTTAATAATTATGAAATATTAAAAACGGAATCATTTATAATTAAAAAGCCCCTTTAAGTGTTTTCACCACATGGATACTTGTGTTAAAAAAAAAGGCACATAAAAATAATTTGACAAAATATTATATAACTAGCTGACCCAGCTACGTGTTGCTGTGTTATTAATTAAAATGAAACTTATCCTATGCCTTAAGTCGATACAATTCTAGCAAAATAAAAAAAAAAACGTTAAAATCTGTAAAGAGAAACAACATTAAAAGCTATTGCTTCAATAGTTTTCTATTATTTGAGAAATATCTCGTTAAAACGTGTTCACTTATTTTTCTATCAAACCAAAGATCTTTTGTCTCACCATAGAGCACAGAGCAGGTCTGCTGTCCACAGATAACGTATGCAGTCCAATGCGCGGGAAATTCAAATTAAATGAAGACCTGAAAGAGCTTCATTTACATATATATATATATATATATATATCATAGATTGTAAAGTTATTCTTCTATAAAATACATGCTTTTTTATCTTATAGTAAGCTGTACTGACTCATTTAATTTACTTTGAGTCAATATATCTCCCACGATGATAGTGCCAGCTATTAATTCTGTAAGAATAGGTCTAGATCACTTCGATTGTTCTGCCGTCCTTACGATAAGTGCAATAAGTCGAGTTTTTTGGCAAATTGACTTACGTACAATTTACTTACAAATGTATGTAGAAATATAATATATTACATAAAATTCCGCTTCATTTAATAGTCGTGTAGTAAGAGTTTCAAGTCAATAGGTATTACAGTTACGATGACACACAAAAAAAACAAAAATTAAATCTTTAATCGCAATTATTTCGAAAGTAGCTGAAACTATTTATTGCATTTATCGTAAGGACGACAGTGTTGCGGGTTTGTGCTGTTATAGCACTATAAAACGGAGTCAGAATGTATAGATTGAAGAGAACTTACCATCAACTTCTATCTAACAATTGAAAGTTGCTATTTAGTTAGGTCCAAAAACTAAATCTGAAAGGGGCGAATTAAACCTACCGCGTGTCACAAATCTCGGGATCTGCTCTACAATACGATGGACTCAGCACCTGTACGCTTAATCCATGGAATGTAAGAAGTTCGTCTGTCTTATTTCATATGCACTGTGTGATAGCTAGTTCTAATTGAGTAGTTAACTTAAGAAAAACCTGTAATTGTCTTTACTGTACGCACCTACTGTTCGCGCCTTAAGCCTGATTGGGGACATACTCACTCAATGTACAAACATTGACTTATTTGCTGATAAGATTGACCATATATGTAAAGAAGCCAGTAAATTTTTAGAATTTGATTACCTTAGGAAGTAACAATTAATTATTGTATGTAACAAACGTGTATATTATTATTTTTATGTTATTGTATTTGTTCATTAATTTTGTTATTTTTTGGTATGAAATTGACGCATAATTGAACTAATTTTTATAAGAATTTGACATTGTTGTAGCACAAAAATTGTAATTGTATTGTAATTAATTCGTTTTGTCATGTATAGCCTTGTATGACCAGCTAGTGTATTGGAAGTGTACTTCTGTAACTAGCATGTGTATGTATTATACCTTTCAAAGATTATTTACACCTTTTAACAGATTACAGCATGAATTATAAAAACAAGGCATTTTAATAACAGTTGATGTTTGACCTCTTTTCCGAAAGACGAAACTAAATATCTGAGGAATTAGAAATAAATTTTATATACACGTTTATAATCAACGAATCCATCAAAGTGAATATTTAATAAACACTTTATTTTTGAACATAGCATAATAACAAAAACATACAGAATCCCCGTCAGTGAGATACGATCATGAGATCGTTTTTGCGTTTAAGAACCCCTCATTTGAATTTCAATACCCGTAATTGATCAAGGATTCATAATATATTAGCTTAAAATAGACCTTGGTCAAAGCCACAATACGCAATTTTATTAAAACTTTTGCTAACATTAGATGCGATAGCTATTTATTTACATATCAAATTTACTATTGAAAATTCAATAACAAATTCTTAATAAATTACACTAACATACATTGATATATGTGACATTTATTAAAACTTCACTGCTTCGCTCGGGTGGACAAAATTCTTTAATTTTTTTCTATTATTAAATATTTTTCCGTTAGCGCCATCTAGCGTCCGGCAGACGAACTACTTGCGGTTGACTAGTTGCTATGGTAACGTTATTGATACAATGGAAAAAGAGCGGGAAAAAGAGCGGACAGACAAACACACAAACCACTGTGATCTTAGATTAAAGATAATGTATATAGAGAACTCGAATATGTTTTTTAATTTTTATAGACAATCGATTTATAGGTTATTTTATGAAAAAAAAAAATACAAATTGTCATTTTATGAGATAAAATTTTATGAGTTTTAGTCTTTTTTGAATATGGAAGTATATATAACGATTTGAAGTTACATAAATAAGCCTGAATTAATACTTTGAATTGCATTATATGATGAAGATCTAAAAATATAGTTTAATATTGCAATGCAAAAAAGAAATTTCTTATAAACCTTTCTACTCTAGGTACTTGATGGCTGGTTTACCCTGCTTAATGGAGTCAGTCCTAAAACAGCAACGATATCTATTTGGTGCGCACTCGAACTCGAGATGTGTGTACACAACAAATAGCTGCATTGCGCCAGTTAACTCTGTTTTAGAAAACAGTTTAACTTTTCTTTTGGATATACACATACTAGCTCACGTACGTCTTAAATATGTATATAATTATTTATCCATCAAAATAACGCAAAACTCATTAATTATAAAAATACAGTCGTGCAAAGATTTTCGTTAAATTATATGTCTTAACTTTTCTGGTTGATTTTTCACACCTTGTGTCCGAAAAATCCAAATATCTTACGGAACTCTATTTTTTTCCAAAATAAAATTTAGCCTTTGTTACTCGTGGATAATGTAGCTTTCGAATGGTGAAAGAATTTTTAAAAACGGTCCAGTAGTTATTGAGCCTATTCATTACAATCAAACAAATATACAAACAAAAGTTTTCCTCTTTATAATATTAAGTGTAGATTGATAATAATTCAAAAGATAAAGTTTAAAATCAAATGAAATGTGATTTTTATAGTCAATATTCTCCCATATAATTTTATTTTGCAGAAAATAAAGCTATACAGATTTTTTTACCCTCATTTTAGGTGATATTAGAATGTGTTCTAGTCAAACCCAGTAACCGTTGGGCTACAAAGGCCTTTGTTTCGCCTGACGTTGTCGATAGAAAGTTTTGCTATATTTTTCTTTGCCATACTATTGCTGCAAGTATAAAGATCGTTTAGACTAATACTTTAAACCCAAATTTAGATTTGCATATATAGTACCTATCAGTTATACAAGTTACGAACTAACAACTCACGAATTAATTTATTAATGGTTATTTGGATCTGAAAAGTAAAAATATATATGTTTGACTTTGACGACCATTTGGTGCATCGGTAGCGATCCTGCCTTTCGCACCGATGGTCCTGGGTTCGGATCAGATGTTTGAGTGATGAATACGAACATTTGTACATGAGTCATGGATATTTATATATATTTTCTATAAATAAAACATATCAATGTATCATATATGTATGTTTATCCGTTACCCTAGTATCCATAACACAAGCCTTACAGTGCTTACTTTGGGCTAGACTAATTGGTATGAATGTAAGTAATATTATTATTATACTAGCTGACCCGGTAACGCGTTGCTATGATAATGCGTATACAATGGAAAAAGAAGCGGGAAAAAAAGCGGACAGACAAACACAAACAACAAATTTGTGTTTTTAAAGTATATATTCTTATTATATGTTCTTCTATATAACTAGGGTAACATAGCCTAAAGATAGGTTAAAGAGCTGCGTGGGCGACCTTTATGCCACCCCTAAGCCGCCAACATAATTATTTTGCCTACGAAAATTAATTAATTATATGCAAACACTTACGCAACTTTTCTCGAAATGCACTTAATCCATGATTGTGGCTCTGTATATGTTTAAATAATACTTCATGTTGTTGTTAATAAGTCGTCATTTTAGGAGGTAATATGATTTTATTGCTTTTAAAAATTATGCTTTAGAAAAGTATGCTTACTTAAGATTATTATGCTAACAAAGTTCTACACAGTACCTAGTTATAGTAAAAACTGATATACTGAACTAAAAGATATAGATATAGATAGAGAATAAATGTATTTAACATTAGGATAAGTAAAAGTATGCTAACATAAGATTTAGCAGATAATTTTATGCTAGACAAAAAATATGGCCGGCCTTAAATACTTTTTCAACATATTTTTTCTAGGTTAAATGTTTTTCTATACCAAACAATAATTAAAAAAAAAATAAGCTTTTATTATTGCTTGTTAATAAAATTAACTAAAAAGTTAAAAACTAATCAGACAGAATCCACATTCGAACTTATTTTACCTAATTTAATGGGTTTCCTTACGGATATAACCAAAGTACTCATCAAGATGAATCAAAACAGCCTAAACTTGATGGAGTTGTGTTTTATTGCGGAGTTCCTATGGCAACTTTCCAGCTGCAGCATCCAATCAGCTCCATGTAATCATAATATTGCATTGTCATGCGATATACATATGTAAGTCAAATTTTAGCTCAATCAGAAACCGGGAAATATGTCGAATTTAATGATTTTAGTGATCATCAGATCACCGGGACAGGGGAAAGTAAATAAAAGCTTTTAAAATCAAAAATATTGAAGTAAAATTTATGAAATATACTAAAATTGATCTTTAAAATCTGAGCATTAGAAAGGTTAATTTAAATATAGATCAAAATTTTGAATAATTTACCTCGACTATGCTTCGCGCTTTACTGGCTATCAGCGAAACTAAGTAGACTCAAATATGCCGGAATAATTAAAACAGACATTCTTACTAGTCTGGTCATTAATACTGTTACATAAAACCTTTTCTTTTTTCAACCTTTTATTTTTTTAATTTGGAACGCCTTTATTATTTTAAAAACTTCTTTCGATTTCGCGCCATTTCACATATTTTTTTGTGTTAGGGTGGGGTGCTAAAGAAAATAGGATTGCAGTGATCGCCTCGCACAAAGTGGGCCGTCAGTCATATTCCAGACACTTCAAAAGCTTGGTATCAGCCTTATGGTCATATATTGTATTAATAACAAACTTCCTCTGTGCTGTTATAACTATTAGAGTTAGTTATTTGTTAATGCTGTTAAAGCTAGAATTCATCAAAACCTCATTAGGAAGCAAAAAATCTTATCACGAGAAATGAAGAATCCCGCCAGGACTCTGTCGCGTATTATAAAACAAGACCTGAAGCTCGGTGCTTATCGTCGATATACAGGACATGCCCTAATTCAATCTTTACAACTGAAGAGAGTGGATCGATCAAAATGCCTTCTGTCATGATACGCAGGTGAAAGGCACAGAAATATCCTCTTTAACGATGAAAAAATTTTAAAGCGTACGCTCACAGTTCCAAAGAAGCTGCTCAAGTGGTCGGAAAGGTACAACGTGGTCAACATCCTGCGTCAGTGATGTTTTGGTGGGGCGTGTCTTATCAAGGAGACACAAAGCTACATTTTTGTGAAAAAGGAGTGAAAACTTCAGCCAATGTTTATCAAGAGACAGTCTCGAATCGTGTTGTGAAACCTCTAAGCAATACACTTTTTAAAAATGTACCGTGGCCTTTCCAGCTGGACTCTGCACCTAGTTACAAGGCACGAACTACCCAACCCTGGCTTGAAACCAATGTTCCGGACTATAACCAAGACCTCAACCCTTTAGACTACAAATTATGGTCAGTTTAAGAGGACATGACCTGTTTAAAACGACACGTCGACATCGAGTCTCTTAAAAAATCTTTGCGAAATTTTCAATGGAAACGGTGCGTAAATCTATAGATTCGTGACCAGACAGATAAAAGGCCTGTATAAAGGCCTAAAATCGCCATTTTGAATAGTTTTTTTTTTTTGCTGAGACTTTCATAAATATGTACACATAAGTTCTAGTAATATTACATTACTTCATAAAAAATTGCATTTTCATTTGTAACAGAACTTATTGGCTGGACTGTTCGGATATACATACAAATTGTGAATAGAGGAGCTAGCACTGTGAAGCAGCGGTTAAAGCGTTATTAGTTGTCGATCCAATGGTCAGCGGTCCCGTCATGATTATTTTGAGCCGGTGCACATATGGCGATTCGTTGTTTTCTAAAACATCAATTATTAGGAGAGTGCGCGAACATGCGCAAAGTTCCGCGAGAATGCGTAACTCTCTCTTAACCACTTTTAATTTAGTCATTAGTTATATAGTAGGGACTACTAATCTATTTATTTATCTATACATATAAATAAAATT
Source organism: Calamotropha paludella (assembly GCA_927399485.1). Taxonomy (NCBI): domain Eukaryota; kingdom Metazoa; phylum Arthropoda; class Insecta; order Lepidoptera; family Crambidae; genus Calamotropha; species Calamotropha paludella. The sequence continues at coordinate 46,189,555 of OV656803.1, forward strand.
GGAGTGTCTGTTTGTAATATTGATATAACCGTTTTTTACTTCGTGCATATGAATTATATACGGTACATACACCAAAATAACAATTTTTACAATTTTTGTCTGTCTGTTTGTTTCGGCTAATCTCTGAAATGGCTGGACCGATTTTGACGGGATTTCTATTGGCAGATAGCTGATGTAATAAGGAGTAACTTAGGCTACTTTTATTTTTAAAAATAAAATTACTGTGCCACAGCAACGCGTGGCTGGATCAACTAGTTTTGAATATATGTGAAAATGGTGGCGCCCGATGATAAAAACAAGCGTTTTCTAGAGATTTGTTTTAAAAATTGACTTAATATCTTTTTGATATTACATCAATACAAGTTATTTCTACATTAGTTTGACAGTGTAGGAGTTGCGACTACTCTGCGCTGTGGATCATCATAATTATGTGCCACAGCCCTTAAAGCTAAACACAATAATGTGGTCGTTAAACTGTGACACCGCTGTTTGTAGGTTATAGCACGATCCCAATTATCTCACTGCAGTTACAAAGATCGTAAACCACTCTTCGTATTAGGATTTAAATAGGGCTGATTTATAGCTCTCATTACACTACCTACCTAGAGCGGGATCCCTTTCCTTGACATAATGTATATAGTTTGCCATAATGAGTTTGGGATATTTTTCTGCATAATATTACTTTGTCATAATTGATTTTTAGGTCTAATATATTTATGCATAATTTTAATTTGCACTATGTTTTTAGTCGCATAATAGTATTTTATAATAAAGGTTAGGTTAGTTATGTGACAAGTTATTGATGTGTGTCTATATCTTGGGAGTTACTTATTCTGCGTAAGATGATCTGCGTTTGATAGCATTATGCCTTTCTGAAATAATGGTTGTGAATTTTATGCTTAAATATGATTATGCTGATTGTATTATGATTAAAATAATTATGCAAAATTTGTTATGGATAATTATATTATGCGTAAATATCATTAGTAATTACCATATGCCAACAACAATTAGAGCTGTTGATGGAGTTTGTAGCATACTAAGGAAAAAAAAAACTACTTAGGTAACTATGCGACTGTGTCCATATATTACGAGTTATTCGGATTCGATATTATCATGATTTTTATACTACAACCTCTATTTACGTCACAAGCATAATTTGCTATGGAAACCTAATGAACAAAGACTTATATTTACTGGAAGAAACTATCTTAATTTACTTTATTTGTATATTGAGTATCCCTGTATTCCAACTCTACCGTGTGTGTTTAATATAAACTTCGTTGCTTTCGTTGTACAAAATAAATAAAAAAAGTTTAGACATTCTTCTTTGTTTATTACCGTTTGACGTTGGCTCGTCCTTTTCTCTTGTAATCTTTATGATTTCCCTTGGTTTCGTAACTTGTTCCTTTTTATCTCGATCCCAGATTTAAACTAAGCTCTTCTTTTCTGATACAGCTTAAATTAAACTGTGGCTCAAAAATAACTCCGCATTAATTGAACTAAAGGAGAAGAATTCTTTGCTCACAAACTACTGTATTTATCTTTCGGGCTGTGATTGCATGTCCTCTGAGTTAATGTTTTATTTGAGGTGATTTACTGCGGTTGCAGATGCAAATTATAACGATCAATCTAGACGTTATATAGACCAGTCTTGTTAGAATAATTACTCCTTAGCACTAAACCTACCGATACTTCGGGTCAAATGACCTGTCTTTAAAATTTTACATATATTACTATGTCTAGAGAATAATATATCAGTTATGCAATTTGGTACATGAAAAAACCATTTTTTTTCAAATAACTATTCAAAATAGTTAATATTATATTAAATTTAAAAAACATAAAAATACAACAAGATAAAATAGTTTTAATTAAGTTTAAAATGGGTCATTTGACCCGTCATGGTATGTTAAATAAATAAATAAATAATAAATAAATCTTTCCTTGATTCACACCAATTAACCTAGCACAAAGTAAGCACTGTAAGGCTTGTATTATGGATACTAGGGTAACGGATAGACATACATATATCATACATAAATAAGTAATATTTATAGAAATATATACAAACATCCATGACTCAGGTACAAATGCTGGTAGGTATTCATCATACAAACATCTGCCCCTACCGGGATTTGAACCCAGGACTGTCGGTGCAAAAGGCAGGATCGCTACCGTTGCACCAAGCGGTTGTCAAATGTTAAGTGTTAAGAATTGTTTTTAATATGGGGCGCCGAGTATGAAAAAGATATGAAGAGTAAAATTCAGTGATCGAATGTCAGCGTTACATTTTTTGTGTGCAACTTACCGTACGCATTTTTCACTTTTGTTTTAAAGTTTAGTTTTATTATTTTCTTCTGTGCCTGTTAAATGACAATCGTTCCTAAGGAGGAAACTCCAGTCGTGCGACAAAGTTGATACACAATTTTTTTTTTGTTTCTTAAAGGTTTAGCGGACCGTGTTCGATCCTCGTCGATGTACTACGAACGTGAATCTACTCGTATCACAGGCATTAAGGCCATGAGAGGTTAACGGGTATATTATTATTGAGTTTAACGCTTTGTTAATCTTTATAAAAGTAAAAAGGAAATCTAATAAAAATCTAGTAATAACATGTAAGTATTTGAGTTCAATTCGAGCAGCACTTTCTTCCTTCCTCTGAGACCAGTCGGTATTTTATAAAAAAAAAAATCTTTCGCTATTAATAAAAATAACAGTAAAATTTTTAAAAATGAAAATATTTAATTACGAATCAGTTGTTTGTTGGATAGAAATAACTCTAGTTATCGCCAAAGAAGTACAAATACGATAATTGATTGCATTTTATCAAAATTTTGTTAAAATCTGATTAATACCCGATTTATTATAAAAGTCTAGATGAGTCTGAGAAGTCTCTGCTATGGAGAGAGATATTCTAGGACATCCGCAAGATAACCAAAGTTACCAAGATATTTCCTTGAGTAACTAAGCTGACAGGGCAACGAGTAGGTCACATCGCTTAACTTATGATCGTAAGAAGAAAGGTTCTAGAGTGGCAAAGACGAACTGGACAACGCAGGGTCTGTAGGCCGCCCACTAAGTGAACCGACGAAGTGGAGATGTTGCTAACAGCAGCTTGGTGTCGCATTCTAAATTGGAGACAAATATTCAGCAGTGGTTTCGTCACGGCTAATGATGATGTATTCAAGTAATATTTAAGGTGTATTGACTTTAAATTATTTCTTAGGTTTTTGTCTTTCTACGATAACTAAAATGGACAAACACAGGCATGTATTATTAGTAGTAATGACATTTTTCATGCTTTTCTGTTAACGAATATCAAAGGGCAGGTCAAATAACAAAGCATTATATCTCGACCTCAATGTAGCGGTTACTTTTATTATCTCATATAAGTATAAAGACAAAAGTCACCTAATTGTATTTGGTAGCACTGGCGTTCGCTGCTTGGGCACTGCGTTTGTTGTTTGTTTATTTTGGTGCTGAGTTCTCTTTCTATTTGTCTTGCATGTTTACCTACTATCATTATGTACCCATTCGATTTTATTAATCTAGTTAGTTATAGGTTTACTAGTGGGAGTGTCGTAGAGTACTTAGGTTTTTATGGCAATCTTAAAGATGATATTACGATAAAAAAAACCGGCCAAGTGTGAGTCGGACTCGCGTACCGAGGGTCCCGAAAAAAACTTACGGTTTTCGCAATTTTTCCTTTATTTGTGCTATAAGACGTTGCTTCATACCAAATTTCAAGATTCTGAGTTCACGGGAAGTACCGTGTAGGTTTAGATTCCCTTGCGAGTGTCGAAATTTTGCGGAATTTTGCGGCATAAACGGCTGTATCTTTTGATTGCGTTGGCTTAGAAGTATGTGTTTTTCACAGCTCCAAGGGACAGTAGACTTGAGTATTTGATATAAATTTCAGCTTGATACGTCCACATGTTCCTGAGAAGAAGGGTCTTGACAGACGGACGGACAGACAACAAAGTGATCCTATAAGGGTTCCGTTTTTTCCTTTCGAGGAACGGGACCCTAAAAATTGAAATTAATATCTTCATTTACACGGTAGAAATGGAAAGTAAATAAAAATAATGTTATAGAGACTCAAAAACACGGTTCTTTAGTTTTGGTTTTTGGGTAAATGATTACGGACACCAATCTGTTTTTGTCTACGATAATGCGACTGCACATTTAGCTGAATGGGTGAACATCTTCGAGAATTTGATAGCTCACGATTAGATTGTCCGGAGGGCTCGCCTGCAATCCTGAACGAGCACGGACGATATGCTCTAAGTCCAATTAATTCTTAAGAGGATTGCTAAACAGATTCTGTCATAGATATATAAAAAGGTGCTACCATTCAAGAATGGGACAGGCTACCAAAGTTACTAAATAACTTGATCTTTAGCGTACCTGATAAGGATTTTTGCACGTGTTCGAGTTAAGGGGTTATTTTTTATTAATTTATAGCGGCCGCCCGCGACTTCGTCCGCGTGGAATATTGCAACATTATTTTTCTAAAATAAAAGTAGCCTAAGTTACTCCTTATTACATCAGCTACCTGCCAATAAAAGTCCCATCAAAATCGGTCCAGCCGTTTCAGAGATTAGCCGGAACAAACAGACAGACAGACAGACAAAAATTGAAAAAAAAAAGTTATTTTTGGTGTATGTACCGTATATATTGGGTTGGGGAATAAGTTCGTTCGGTTTTTTCAAAGTGCTTTCTTTCAACAAAAACCAATAATTATAACAATAAATTGATCAATAATGTATTCGCCGTTACTGTTTACAACCTCCTCCCACCTCTCGACTAATTTGTTGATGCCGTTCCGCCAAAAATCGTCCGGTCTGGTGTCGAAGAAGTTGATGAGCCAGTTTTTGAGGTCCTCTTCGCCGTCGAAGATAACACCCCTCATTTGATTCGACAAGGAATGGAAAAGCTGATAATCTGTTGGCGCAAGGTTCGGAAAGTACGGTGGATGCTGAAGAACCTCCCATTCGAGTTCTTGGAGTGCGGTTTTGACGACTTGTGCAACATGGGGTCTGGCGTTGTCGTGGAGCAAGATGACTTGGCCTTGTCGGTCAGGTCTTTTCAGTCGCATAGCCTCATTTACACGGCGTAGAGCTCCTTGTTGACTGTTGCGTTCCGTTCAAGCATTTCCCCGTGTATCGCACCTCAAGGCGATGAAGACATCGAATTCTGCAGGTCGTCCACTGCGAGGCATGTCTTCGAGATCAAAGTCACCATTTTTGAACTTTGCAAATCATTTCTGTGCTGCGCGCTCACCTATGACACCTTCTCCATACACGTTGCATATGTCACGAGCGGCTTCAGCTGCTTTTTGACCCCGATGAAAAGCGAAGAAACGTAGATGTCGAAAATGCTGATTTTTGTCACCTGGGTATTCCATTTCGAAGCCCAGAAAATAGGAAAAACTAAAAATATTCGAAAAACAAATAACACAGTTCTGTAGAGCAGAAAAGGCACTGTCTAATGAATACAAACACTTTGCTCAACAACAAACAAATACTTTAAATAATCCTCTTCGAAAAAAACCGAACGAACTTATTCCCCAACCTAATATATTCATATGCATGTAGTAAAAAACGGGTATTTCAATATTAAAAACAGACACTCCAATTTTATTTATATGTATAGATAAAAAAAGACTTGAATAGATAGATTCTTAATTTCATGAAAATAAACAAATAATTTATTATGTACGTATTTTAACAGGGTAGGTAAACTAAAAAGATTTTTTTTATATATTTTATCATAAACATAAAATATCTTAAATTTCCAAGTGAACGCAATTTTTTTTGATGTGTATATTTCATAAAATTACAATTTGCTTCTCAATTTGCAAAGCTTAAAGTTAGGCCAGGCCTAAGTAACTAGATTGATTTATTGAACAACTTCTGCTGTTGTTTATGAAGTGGCCCCTATATCGCTTTACGCATCTCTTAATTACTCTGATCAACCGATTCTTTAAAACGATCAAATCATTCACGATGATATATTTCTGAAACATTTAAAATACGCCCGTATGAAATACAACAGAAAACGGATTTACTTTTTTTTTAATTATTAGGAGCTGTTTTTACAAGATGACTAAGGTATTATTCGTCAAAATTGCTTTCTTTTTGTCGTTTATTCCCTGTATGTTATTGCAATGTTCAGGGATACTTACTTTAAGTAAGTACAGATACTTGTTGACTTTGTTGTAATCAACGAAATAATCATATCATAACACTATTAGTATTGTCATAACAAAATAATTTTGTTTTTTTTTGTGGATTGTGTATGGTGACGACGTATTATATTGTAAATGTCGTTACTTGTGTTAAAGCTGACGAGTTTCTTGCGCCCATTCTTCTTGTCAGTTAAAAGACGTCCTGAATGGGTGGTAGGTAAAAATGTTGGAAGATTCAAAACAACTTATTTTTAAGTGCATTTGAATGAAGTTATTTTCATTTCATTTTTATTTTAAACTAGCTGACCCAGCCACGCGTTGTTGTGTCACAGTAATTTTTTTTAAATTAATTTTTTTTTCTAGAGTAAAAGTAGCCTAAGTTACTCCTTATTACATCAGCTACCTGCCAATAAAAGTCCCGTGAAAATCGGTCCAGCCATTTCAGAGATTAGCCGGAACAAACAGAGAGACAGACAAAAATTTTTAAAAATGTTATTTTGTGTATGTACCGCATAAATATTCATATGCATGTAGTTAAAAACGGTTATTTCAATATTACAAACAGACACTCCATTTTTATTTATATGTATAGATTGATCAATTAAATATTTTGATTTTGTTTTATATACTTAGCTACATTACTGTAAACCAGGGGTTCCCAATTTTTTTTTGCCAAGGAACCCTAATTGATTATACTTTTTCTAGCGGAACCCTACTTTGATAACTGGAAATTTACCTACCTTAAAAGAGGTATAAATGAAAAACAATTAAGTTTTGATGAAATTATTATTATACATTTACTGTGAATATGTAGGTAGGTACCTACATAAAGTAATAAAACGTACAAAAATTTCATTCGTCACATTAAATTTATAAAAACACGTCCGTGAATTTAATGTGACGAATGAAATTTTTTTACATATTTTTTCAAAATAGCATTAAAATTAGGCTTGATGTCCGACAATTGAACGCGAAGATCTGGAGCTGCATCCAGTCTATTTCTGTACTTGCTTTTGGTGTAAGCATATGCGGAAAAACCAGTTTCGCATCGGTAAGTCGTCACAAACGGTAACAGTAATGTGATGGCTCTATTAACAATTTCTGGGTATTCATCTTTGAGTCCAATCCAAAAGGCGTTTAAATCAAAAGTTCCTTGTTCGAATTTTTGTCTTAGCGTTGATGAAAATTTGATGTCAATCAAATTCTCATACTCTGACACCGACAGCATCGAAGGTTTGGTGTGATTTACAAACGGATTCTGCACCCAAGCCATGTCCTGCAACTGGTCCGGAAAATACTCATGCAAAGATTTTGTAAGGCTTGTCAAATGCTCATGTATATTCTTTTTCACGTCAGAAGATACCCGCAGCTCATTTCCTTTTAGAAAGTCATTTAATATCGTGAAACATTCGTAATTATGTTTTTCAACACATTCAACCCAGAACGCCAGCTTGTTTTCCAGTGAAGACATTTTATCATTTACTATAAATTTTGTTGTAGCTCGACCCTGTAATGCCTTACAGATTACGTTGAGCTTATCAAATATATCAGCTAAATAAGCCAATTGTATCAACCATTGCTCATCATGCAGCAGTTCAACAAGCTTATTAACGTGTGCAGAAATAGGTTGTTTGGTAAAGAATATCTTAAGCTCGTCGCGCAATTCAAACAGCCTCAATAGAACTCTTCCTCTTGAAAGCCATCTTACTTCCGTGTGAAGAAGGAGTGATTGATGCTGACTTCCTATATCCTCACACACTTTTTTAAAAAGCCTCGACTGGAGTGGACGTGTTTTAACGTAGTTTACAATCAGTACTGCTTGGTCGAGAACTGTCTTGAGCTCGTATGGCATTTTTTTTGCGACAAGGGCATGGCGATGTAAAACGCAGTGACTGCTACTACATTTAGGTGCAACCTCCTTGATTCTTGTTACAGTGCCTTTTATTTTTCCAACCATAGCTGCCGCTCCATCACTACACACGCCAATACATTTGTTCCAATCAATATGGTGCTTAGTCATGAAACTATCAATAACTTTAAAAATTTCTTCTCCGGTTGTGTTGGTTTCTAAAGGAGTGCAAAGAAACAAATCCTCTTCAATAGATCCTCCAAAGAGATATCTCACAAAAACAAGCAGTATTGATAACCCGGCGATATCTGTACTTTCGTCCAGTTGCATTGCAAACATCTCGCTGGTCTTCAATCTACTAATTAATTCATCTTGAATATGGTCAGAAATCTTATGAATTCGATCAGAAATGACGTTATTTGAACACTGAACTGCTGACACTTTCTTTGCTGCTACTTCTCCAAGTACACAGGTGACAATTTCTGTCATACATGGTTTTATGAAATCCTCTGCAATCGTGAGTGGTTTACCAGCACGAGCGATTTTGTAACTTAGCAGGAATGATGCCTCTGTTGCATTTTCATTATCGGTCTTTACAAATTTTTGTATAGCAGCTGCACCAGTTCTACGTACTTCTTTGTGTCTTTCAAAAAAGCTGACGCTTTTATCTTTCAATTCTGGGTGGTTCGTGTCAAGATGACGTTTAAGCTTTGCAGGTACCAGTGAGCTATTACTCATTATTTTGTTGCAAATAACGCATTGTCCCTCCGAGTTCTCAGTAATTCCCACAGGAACAAATCCAAATGACAAGTAGGATTCGTCGTATTTTCTTTTTTTTGAAGAAGTTTTCTCCTGAGTTGCAACTCTTTCGGTGAGTGTATTTTGTAGATTCTGTCCGGTACTGGGGTTTTGTGTATTTAGCACACCCTGAAATGAATTGACAAACAATAATAACAACCATAGCTAGGGAATGCAATCTTGCGAGATTGGGGCTCTGGCGAGATCTCGCGAGATTGTCAGTTTTGTGTGTTTATTCTAGCAAATAATCACAAAATCTGAATGAATTAGGAAAAAAAAACAAGCCGTGGAATGGGTGCGACTCTGCAATGTTACGTTAGTTGCAGTGGGCGTGACTCTGAAAAGTCGCACCTAGATCTTCCTTATAAGAACATTGTATTCACTTGTTTTATTTTATTTAATCATTTGTTAAAATTAATTAAAAGTATAATTTTGAATGGACAGAAATTTTTCTATTTCGTGAATTTATAGAAAATCGAATTTTCTATGGAATAGATTTCATGCAATTTTTTCGTCAGATTATTAATTCTCGATATACCTATATATATCGAAAATAATACATTTTTTCGATAATTTGTCAATAACTCACTAACTATGAGGAATACGAAAAAAACGCATATAATCAATTTTGTGGAAAATTGAATTTCCTATAAAAAAGTTATCGGTAGCTTTTTTCTCCAGATCAATATTTCGCGGGTTAAATTGAAAATAAAGCTTTTCTTTTTTTTTATAACTTCAAGATGGCGGATTTGGCACACAAACTAATGGTCGCGATTCCACCACTAGCTGAACCTACTGTCAAAATTTCAGATCGATAGTTGCATTTCTCGACGAGTAATCGTCAGCCAAAAATTTGACACATCAGACGTACGTACGTACGAACACACACACACACACACACACACACACACATTTTTGGGAAATGCTCTGAAACGTGTTTTGGTGATTGAGAAACGTAAAAATATGACATCATTTCCGATTTCGATTTTCGGGGTGATTCCAATAACTTCCTTATAAGGAAGTTAATAAGAATCATATGTATTACGGAATAAAAAAATATTTTTACGATACATTCCTTTACCATAGCAATACGTTCAATCGACAATAAATAAAATTAGTGAATAACTTGTATCACAATAAATGACTCAAACAATTGTAAAAAAAACTTATGCATAAGTTTCTTACTGATGAACCAGGAACATTTTCTGAAATATTTTCAGTACACACTGCTGGTGGTTCTGGATCTAATGAAGAATCCGAAACACTTTTGTCACTTGTGAGGCGCCCCGTTTTGAGCCAACTTTTCATTTTGAACTGCCTACAATAAAGATAACACGTGAATAAATCTCTCGTATTTTATTTCGACAATAGGTCTACAAATAAACAAAAACATTATGACTTACCAGTAAACATCGAAAATTCCAGATCAATAGGTACCCAACGACAAGTATTTTTAAAGTGAAAACTCCTTTAGTATCGTTGTGATTTGAAAATCAATGAAACAAAAAATCGAGACGAAAAAAAAAGACAGACACATAAGACTTAACGTGGGAGAAAAGGAGATAGGAAGCATTATACAGTGTTTCTTATATTCGTGGTTCTCTTTGTGCTCTGCTTCGTACCCCCTCTACTCGTGTTTACCGAAACATAGTGGGAGCTTGCTTGGGCCTCAGTGTTGTACGTGTATTAATACATGTTTGTGCACGTATGCGTAGTACAAAGCTTGGGAAAAGGCATCACACAACTGTGGTGATTTGTATAAGTGTACGTATTATACGTTCGTAAAATCTTTTCATCATTTTTTTTTTAATTCTTCAAATATGCCGATAACGATTGCAGAACGTTGTAGCGATTATCGAAAAATAAGGTTATGTGTGCAATTCACCCGTATGGAAGTGAATAAATTAAAAAAAATGGAAAATACAAAATATATAAATTTTATATTTTAGAATACAATAGATTGAAATTTGCCGTTTTATACATATTATTAATATATTCAGCAAAATATAACCCAAATATATTTCCTATATTTAAAAAAATATTATTCAAATTACAACATCTTATCTATTTAAGGAGAAAAGTTCCCCATTCTGCAGCAGTAGATGTCTTGGTAATTGTCCAGTATCGCGGCTTCAAAGCGTAAATAATAACAACTCGCTTCTCTGAGGTGTTGAGTTGGTGTGGTGGGGACCTGGGACGAGTATGAATCAAAATAAACTCTGAAATTACTAATAGCAGTATAGCTCAGTGGGTAGAGCGCCATTCCCGCGTAAGGAAGGATGGTCGTCAAACCAATCCTGGGTTCGATTCCCAGGTACTGCGTTATTTTTTCAGTGTTTATTAATTCTAAAACTCGTCCCCCCACCCACTAATTACTTTAAAATTTTAATTGCTGATTAGTGAAGGACAGCGGAGATTGCATTCTCAATAATGACTGGAGCCCCACTTCTGAACAATTACCGATGTCTTTAATATCTAAGAAGAAATTATATTCATTGAAATAGAGGGTCAAAGATATTTTATCGCATGTTTTCATTCTAATCATGATGAATTGTTATCATGAAAATTAAATTGGAATATTTTATGTGTAGGACAGTTTGGATTGAATGAGTGTGGAAATTGCAAACAGGTGATTGTTCAAAATGTATTGATATATTGAAATTTAATGGTTGTTAAAAAATCTAAGTAATTGAAAGGTAAGGATTTTAAAAAATCTTCATGTGTATTTATTTATATTAGTCTTTTTTTAATATATAAATTGCTTACAAATAGCTCGAAAATTTTCGGTTGTCTACTTTTCTCATACTCATTAAATCAAACAAAATTCAATTTGTAAAAGATTTTCGAAAATCTAAGGTGCTGTTTACCAAATTACCAAATTTTTTTCTAATGTAAATATACAGTATATTCAATATGATATCACCTAATAATGAATAGAATAGAATAATTAAAAATAAAAATTACCATTTCGTTCATCAAACGCCCTCTATTTTGTCTCTATTGGGCTTTTTGTAGAAAAAAACGAAAAAAATAATATGTGACCATGAATTTTTACTGTTCCCAACATAGATTTTGCAATGATTGTTTGGGAATTTCCCCAGTACTGTTATCTTGTGGCCAGATCGCTAAAGTAGAACAGTAATTTTTCTTTTTCGTTTCTTTCTATGTATATTTATAAATGCAATATATTTTTCTATACAAAGAAGTCAGTAAATATGTTTAGAATATAATTAAACTATGAAAATTTATATAACTTCAAAAATGTTGTTGGTCACGAAGCGTGTGATAATATTTTTTAGGGAACCCTTGCCGCCCTTCCACGGAACCCAGGGTTCCGCGGAAGGGCGGAGTCTCAAACAAATTCGAAAATCAGGGTGTCTAAGAGAAGAAAAACTACATGTCACTACCTCGATAAGTCGTTAGATTATCGATCGTATTCATTAATCATTTTTCTAAAACATCTTAGTCATTAAAATCCATTCAACTTTACTAAGAGTTACACTTTCATAGTAGGTATGCAGTCGATTGTTAAATTGGCTTCAGACCGTAGAGACTAAGCCACTGGAGCGTGTATCAGACACTCGGAAGATTAAATGAGATCCGTCAACAATGTCAAATCTCAATCTTAGGTTCAGGAGTGATGAATGGCGTTTAAAATCAGGCTCAGCCAGAATATGATTCGTTGCGGGGAAAGATTCTTATAATCAAATGAAAGATAATAACAAAGTTTTCACAAGTAAATGGAATCCAACAAAATAATCGAATGAATTTTCAAGAACTTGCTTAGTTTTCTTATTGAATTATTATTCATATCGAAGTTTTGAAACTTTTTTAATACCATTACGATCGCTAGTATGCTATTACATAATTTATACACTTACATTCTAAGAATAAAACAGTTCATGATATTAGCATAATCACACAACTTTATGAGTTTAATCAAATTAATTTTTAATTAAAGTTCGTAATGAAGATTGAGAGATATCAAGGAAGAAAAAAATTTGTAAGTACATGTAAGTTGAAAAACGATAAAATACTTTGGTACATAAAATAATTTTTCAGATTAATTGAGCTGTGCTCTTGTAGGTACGCCGTATTATTAAAAAATAAAATAAATCAGTATTAAGATATTTTGGTAAGTATCAACCAGAGGCAGAAGGTCTACAGACCTATTCCAAAGGATCCTTTTAAGAGCACTTTTTGAGGTCACCACCATAGACTATTCAAATTGTGTTCTGTTGTCACTAGAGGTCGCCGGTTAGGAGATTTATCTATGTGAAGTAAAACTCTAGACTATTAACGTGTAGAAGTATGTAGGACAATGTCTTGTCTTTCCACTTTACCAAAATTATACATATAATATTTTATTTTTTACATTCACAATGCCACATACAAAATTTCTCAAATATGAATTATAAATCAAAATAATTACTTATAGACATAGTTTTACCAACTACTCAATGAGACTTGACAGGCGGGTTCGAAGAAATCACCAAATATGGCCAGAAGGGTCTCGGAAGAGCGTATCGTGAGTGCGCGTGCGCGGGTGTAGCCATAGCGTGTGTTCCACGGTGCGTAAAAGCAGTCGGAACGCAGTGTGCGACTTAGAGAGCAGTGATCTAGGAATCTTTTGGCGTATGTTGATATGCTGACGGGCTTTCAAGATAGTCCCAATATGGATTTCATTTAGTATTAATCTTTAATCTAAGATCTGTTGTTTGTCTGTTCGCTCTTTTTCCATTGTATCAATAACGTTACCATAGCAACGCGTTAACCGCAATTAGTTCGTCTACCGGACGCCAGATGGCGGTAACGGAAAAATGTTTAATAATAGAAAAAAATTAAAGAATTTTGTCCGCCCGCGCGAAGCCGGGACGGGCCGCTAGTTTGTCTGTCCGCTCTTTTTCCATTGTATCAATTAACGTTACCATAGCAACGCGTTACCGGGTCAGCTAGTGTTAATAATAAATATACTTCTTTAAGTTTTTGGAGCGGAGCGAAGTAAAGCTCCCATGGATCAGCTTCAATGGCGCAATGTCTGTTACGCCATAACTTCTAGAGTTCTTAACCGATTTTAATATTTTTATGGTGAATCAAATCAACAGGTTTAGGATCAGATGGTGATGGAGCCCGAATTTTGAAATTCGCAAATTTTTTTTTCTCATTTAGGTATTACGTTCCGCTCCAATATATGGTGCTAGCGTAGGTTTATGCTTAGCGACTGCATCACCTAGTAGTATTATTCATTTTGATAATCTATATGGGTTTGCAAAAATAAAGTTTATTCTCCTACAAATATGAAAAGATCAGAAAGTTTTGTTATATCCTTTTAATATATCTAGTGGCTTTCACGTCACCATTAATATCCCTCTAGTAGTAACAAGGGCCCATATGAGTATACATAATTGTATTCATGGACGTGATATGCAGGTATAACACATAACCTTTTTTTCAAGCAAATAGGATGTTAAATATAATAACGTCTCTTATAAAATACCAAGGAGGCACAGATCTTTTGCGTTTATAATCATTTGAGGTAGCGAGCCTTCACAGATTGAGATAATGTTAATCGAAGTAGAGTGGAAAATTCGATGAAACATTAGGCGCTAATAACATTTTTATGGCAACCATTAAGGTAGCCATCATATCAGTCAAAACGACTCCAGAATGTGAATGTTTCTTTTTTACGATAAATACAAATACTTTATTTGCTATAAAATAGGGTAAGTACACATGAATGTTGGAAAATGAAAATGAAAATAACTTTATTCAAATGCACTTAAAAATAAGTAGTTTTGAATCGTCCAACATTGTTTCCTACCACCCATTCAGGACGTCTTTTAACTGACAAGAAGAATGGGCGCAAGAAACTCGTCAGCTTTAACAGAAGTAACGACATTTACAATATAATACGTCGTCACCATACACAATTCACAAAAAAAAAAACTAAATTATTTTGTTATGGCAATACTAATAGTGTTATGATATCATTATTTCGTTGTTTCGTTGATTGGTGTTATGTTTAGAAATACTAGAAACTTTGGACATATTTAGCCATATAGAACAGTAAGCAAAAGAACCATAATAGGTATCATAAAAGAGCTAATCGTAATAAATACAAGCTAAAGAAAATGTACTATAAATAGCATTTTAATTGCGATTTAATTATTTTTATTATCACAATTTTATTAAATTAAATTGCTGTTATTCAGTTGAAACTAAATCTAATAAATAAATGCATGTAATGATAGTGTGTAGCAGTTAACTTAATGGTTCGGAAACCTGTGCACATCGCATAAAAATCTTCTTATTAGTTCCGGGGTTTATCAAATACACAGATACACAAACAAAAACAGACAGATAAAATAAAAAAAACGTTTGTGTACGATAAAAAAAAGGATTTATAATTTATGAGTAACTGTTTAATACGGTGCTTTGTCACTCATGTAATTTTTATCACAAATGAACTGAGTATGAGGAAATACACCTAATCTACCTGTTTACTTTGTTAACTTAAAATAAAGTAAAGTTTAATTATTATCATTTTATTTTATGAATTTTCGTATGTATTTTTCATTAAGAACTATACGTTGTAATAGGATGTTGAATTTTCAAATGCTTCCCTGAAATATTACACCATTTGCACAAGTGAAGGTTATAGCACCATATGTGCGATTATGTTTGAAGATCTGTTTAAGTTTAACTTTAAGAGTACACGTGATAAACTATCTAGTAGATAAATTGTTCTTTTAAATTTAATTTCAAACCTATATTTAAATTTGTACTGAGACTGCAGAACGAAGACTGTGACCTAATACAAAGTCTAACTCCCAATTATCTGAACTTTGAAATATATTAAAAGGTACTAAATGCGAATTGTTTATTTCCTTAGCTTATCTCGTTTCCTATTAGAAATAGCTAGGATCCTTTGATATTTATAGGAATAGGATTATTTGACACATAAAAAACTAACTCATCTAAATTCCGTATGTACCTGTGTCTCTTCCAGTAAATGTGAAAATCGATACAAAAAAATAATTATTATAAAAAACTCCCAATGAACATGAATAATTAACTTAAAATAAGAATAAACATTTTTTTATACAAATTTAAAAAAAAACTACATCGTATATAATTTAGGGTGAAACAAATGTGTCACTTTATAACAAAACTCCCACAGCCAAGTTTGGCTCCATCATCAGACCAGCGGGCCTACCATCATCTTTTAGCGCGATTCAAGTTCGATTGTCAAAGTGAGACACCGCTATACGGAGTCTATAGTGGCGTCTCTTTTTAACAGCTAAACTTGAATCGCTATAAGAGGTGATGGTAGGGCCTCTGATCCATTGGAATACCTTACTCATAATTTGAAGTTCAATCGGAAACCGGGAAGTGTGTCAACTTTAACATAAAAGATTTTACTACACACAGACACAGAAACAAAAACTTGTAAAAAGGTTTCATATTATATAGTTTTAAACTTTCATGGTCACTAATATTATAGTAATATACGTTATATACGGGATTTTACCATATTATCTTGTATAAAGTATTTAAGCTGCCTCCAACGCTTATAGGTAAAATTGCCTTTCTTGCTCCATTTTCAGAAGCAGCCCCGTAATAATTATATAAGGGACTGTTTTTGAAAATGGATATAGACATGTAAACGGTTCATTCAAGTCTCAAATTTTTGACGTCAAATTAGGATCGGGATGAGGTGGGACTGGAAAACCTAACGGCTTAGACTTGGAATCGGAATAAGGATCTGTGCACACTTTGAGCGTACAAATCATAATTGTAAGAAATATATGACTAGATAAATATACAGAGTTTTTGAAAAAATGAAGTAGCCCTAGGAGGTTATAGAACAGGGCAAACGCAATATATTTTGTTGTATTGTTACG
The DNA here is from genome assembly GCA_927399485.1 of Calamotropha paludella. Classification (NCBI taxonomy): domain Eukaryota; kingdom Metazoa; phylum Arthropoda; class Insecta; order Lepidoptera; family Crambidae; genus Calamotropha; species Calamotropha paludella. The sequence continues at coordinate 46,206,299 of OV656803.1, forward strand.
CCTTAACGCGGTTTATGAGTAATTCCCAATTTAATATTTTTTCACAAAAATGTCCCATTTCCACAATTTAAAATCAAATTATATTATACACTTGATAGGTCACCAGTATTGGTTTATTCGTATTAAATTGTAAAACCATAAAATGTGATTTATACATTGATATCTAAATTCGAACTATTAATCTCCTTGCAAAATCTATAATCTAAGAACACAAATTTGTTGTTTGTGTGTTTGTCTGTCCGCTCTTTTTTCATTGTATACACGTGACCATAGCAACGGGTTACCGGGTCAGCTAGTGTAAAAATGGAAATCAAAGTGACATTACTGAACTTGCGGTAACGTTAAGTTCGTGGTCGGACACGCACGATCCTTTATTTACGCAGCGAAACTTTCGAGCCGGCGCGTTTCTTCTTATAATTTCAGATTTCTCATAATGAATTCTATTCATCTATTTTGATATTTTTTACCTTAACTGAAAGCTTTGTTAAATACAAATATTATTGGTGTGTTTACTGGAAGATTTTTAAAGATGATTAGTGTTAAATATCGAACATGAAAATAAATAAAAAATAAATACAATTCGATAACAATTTTATTCAAGCGCTAAATAATTTTTAACTTTTTTATAATTAATTTAGATTAAACACACTGGTACAATTACTATAAAAAACTTAGGAGCACATACAAACTTTTTATTAATTTGATTTTATATAATTAAAACGGAATATTAAAAGAAAAATCCTTTAAGTTTCAGACAAAATAATATATTGCATTTTACCAGTTTAATAAGTCTTTTAGCAGTAAAATGTCACATTTCCAGGAAACCGTGTACCTAATACTTTTTAAAATGCAATATAAGAATTTTTATGAAAACAGTATTCGAATTACTTAAAAAATATAAGTTTCCTTTCTCCAATTAGGTTCTATCCAAAATTAATACAGATAAATTAAGCGTAGCATGGCTGGATAAAGTTTTAATGAATGTTTTATGAAACACCACATGTAAACAAGGCGTACGTTATTAATTTTATTCTTTCTCTATTTTGATCTTGTAATCAGCTGATTTTCCAGAGAAAATTAAATTTATACATTATTAATATTCCCTTCACCCGTTTGGGTAAGCTAAAACCTTATGAGTTTATCCAGTGCTATAGGACAACGGCGAGATTTGGTTCATTCAGTTCATTGTTGACTAAATCGACGATACAGTGGCCTTAATTTTAGATAAGCTGTTGGCATCGTTATGTAATTTATGTTTTTTGAAATGTCACTTGGAAAAAGACAATAACTTTTTAATGCAAGAAATGTTTTTGTTCTCTTTCTTCTCTCCGCGATTTGATCCCTGGAGAATAATTTGCTGAAACCGAAAATATTCTATGCTAATCTATTTTTTATTTCTAGAGCCATTTCGGTTTTAAGTTGCTATGTAAGTAACAAAACATCGTACAATCCTTCCTTTCTTATTTTTAACTTACTTGAGATTTTAGTTTCAACGTAACCCTAAAGGTGTAAATGAAAACGGGTTTACCTTTCCTTTATTACCACAACGGAAACAGGAGGTAAAACCGTCAGAAACTGGCAGGGAGTCGCGAGTACTTCCGGTGGCTGCTACAGAGCACTCTCTACATCTATATTTCGGCTCATTGTTGTTAGCTATTTGCATAAATGATTTATGCCGACGGGCTTCTTTCGGCGCTCTGAAAATATTAATTGATGAGCCCTATGCCCGCTCAAATTTTCTTCACCAAACATTTAAAATATCTGAGGGAAATGTAAATGGAACGTGTTTAGCATAACCATTAAGTTTTTCAGTTATTTTCCGGACTAATGTTGTGTTATAATAACCGAAAAGCAATAGTTGAAGAACGTGGTTTCTATGCAGTTTGATAATAAAATAAATTTTATCACAAGCCGTTTTAAATCAAAACAAACTAAAATCGAAAGGAAGTTAAATTGAATAATGGTTTAAGAGTTACTGCACAATGATTTGTGTAATTAGAAAGGGATATACATTTTTTATGTATTATGTATAAATCTTCATAGCTATCTACGTAGAACAGTCACTTATTCTCTGCTGAATAGAACTAGAAACAGCTGAAATCGGGTTTAATTATTTTATTGGGGCAATTTTCTCTATAATTATGACAAGAAATTAATTTGATTTTGTAACAAGGCGACTTAAAGTCTAAGTAGGTGAAGGGGGGTAAGACGGGGTAGCGGGCAAGACGGGGCAGAGGGTCTTACCTGTCGTACGAACATCCAATTATAGCCGCTCTGGCTGGTAATGACCCGTGGTTGTATTGTTTCTCAGTCAGCTTTGTCACCGGTTTGTGAGTTTACGCGTTTGTGACCTAGCACCAAAAACTCTGTTTTGTCAAATTACTTGTTATTTTCGCGTTGTGCATGGCATGTGTTTTTCACCTCAATATAAACTATCAAGAACTTACTGAAAGTTTTTTTTGTTTATCAATAATTATGCTAGCAGGTAAGAATATGTTTCATTATTTTGATTTATTTTTTATGGTTTTTTCATTCAAAAAAGCATGAAAGTGCAAGGTGGGTAAGGTACCCCATCTTGCCCTTCGGAAATAAAACATGATTTTATAATGACATAGGTGTGTTTTTGATTAACTTTTAATAACTTGCTTGATTCTTATCCTTTTTAGGATGGTTAAGAATTATAAAAGGAAGTCGGACAGAGGCGGTTGGAATGAATAAGTATGAGAAATGCGGTAAATATGGTCATTGAAGGGAAAATGGAGTATAAAGTAGCATCAAAAACATTTTCTGTGCCATAAACTACCGTGAAAAGAAAAGTAAAAGCAATTCGTGAAGCCTTATCCTGCAACCCGGAAACTTTCACGCGTCACAGGGAAACGAAGAAAGACAGCTATCATAACTTCTTCACACACACATATTTGCACATTGTAGCTGTGCTGGGATAGATGACGAGAACGACGAGGCAGTACTTATTTACAAGAATTGTAATCAAAATTAATAAATTTCTCCCCATACCTCATCTTGCCCCATAGGGTACCCCGTCTTACCCTACCTTATGCCATAATCGGATGTTGGATGTCTTTGACAAATTTTTTTTTTCTTTTTCTGGCATAACTAAAGAGCCTTAAGTTCCTGATTTCCAAAGATTAATAATGTAAGAGTTATTCAAAGTAAATAAACACTCAAAATAATTTAAATTAAGCATTTTAATGCCCTTCAAACGTTAAGTTCCCCGTCATGCCCCCCCTTCCCTTATGTGTTACTCGGTGAGTACCTAAGAACAAAAGAACTGTAAAAGTAACAACTGAGTTGCATTAAATTATTCACATTATCCAGCGTTTGTTACCGGATGTGTTGGGGAGGCAGTTGTCATCAGCTCAGCCGAAATCAGTGAGCCTCTTTTGAGCTGAGACGATGATTTAAAATAAGTATTTTTCATTTTTTGAGAGTACGTTTGTATGACATTCACCTGATCTAATTTAATTCTAATAAATTTGATAAAATCACGACGCCATGACTTTTTTACCATTTTGGTTCAAAACAACGTAAAAGATCTTTGGACACTAGTAAATATTTCTTGTTAAGATTTACATTTATTTTTTTAAGTAAATATGAGTGTTTTAAATATATTTTAACTGGACTTCACTTAGAATCTCCTAATTACTTTTTTTAAGTTAGCTACATAGCCTTGGGTGCGTGATTTTCTTCAAATAATTGCAAGCTCGCATAAAACAAGTATGACGAGATTACAAAAGAAATATTCACAAAAGTTTGAATTGTAAAGATCTTAAAGGTGATAACTGTAGCCTCTCTCATTTCAAGTCCTTTGATAACACTTTTATCTCTATCGCTGATAAAAGCATCACTAACATTAAATATATTCTAAAAATATATAACGCGAAATTTACTTTATCGTCAATAATTAAAGCAGGAGATTCATAGATGTGTAGCAGAAAACGAGTTCTAAAATGAGGGCTTAACTTTGACGAGAGCCTGCTATGATTTCAAGCAGTTAATCTGTAATAAGCTTTTGAATAAGTTGCTGATGTAGAAGAAAAATAAAAAAATAATACTTTTGCAAACTCATAGTGTCGTTTATGTTTCGTTTTAAGCATTCGTTTTAAGCATTCCGTTGTGAACAAAGTAAGATTATTGATTAAATATGTCGCCCTGTCTGTTAGCGCAGTAAATTTAAGAACCTACTAGAAAGTTATTATTGGAGCGGAGCGAGCGAAGCTCCCATGGATCAGCTTCAATGGCGCAATGTCTGTTACGCCATAACTTCCCGAGTTCTTATCTGAATTTAATAATTTTTGTGTGGAATCGAATCAAAACATTTAAGACCAGATTGTGTCCGAATTTTGAAATTCACAAAAATAAAGCTATAAACAAAAAACATTGGTTCTTTGGGATTTCCCATTGAAAAAAAGCGTGCTTATTTGAAAGTTTTCTTTCTTATGGAATTTAAAAATTTACTTAACATTATGTTTAAGCTAGCGAAGCTTTATGCTTAGCGACTGCATCGCCTAGTTAATAAAATTCCAAGTGATTTCTATTTTATTTAATGATCGACTGATTTATTTGAAAAAATGCTTGGGTATAACATATTCCATAAGGCTTGTATACTTGTACAACTGGCCACTACAATAAAATAAAATTGAATTTCATTTCGTTACATTAACAGCGTTTATAATAAAATAATTGAACTCGAATATATTTGTTTTCTATAACGCATTTCTCTTCGATTGTTCTCGAATAAATAACAAAAGCTTTCCGCCATTTATCGATTAGCTCTGACACTATAACGAGTTAACTTAATCAATGTGTTAACTTTGTGACAACTGAATTATTCTGTGGGTGCCAAAACTGATTGAGTTCACAAACCAACTTTGACCGTTTACTATGAAATTAGGGAAACTTTTTTGAAAGGAATTCCGTGACAATTTCAATTGTTTTAATTCTCGTTTTCACAATTTGAAGGGTTCCAGTTTATCATCATTTTGCAGCAATTGTAGATATATTTGGAAACTAAAAGATTTTGTTTTTGTTTTTGAGTTTATATTTTATAGTATTCTTTATTGACGAAGTTATACTAATATTGAGGAAATAACAGACAATACACATTATTATAACGAGTGGTTTTATCGCTAAAAGCTATTTGTGACAGATTTCCTATGTGTGGATTTGTTGAGTAAAAAATAAAAGGAGTAAAAGAATTGTATTGTCATCAGAACTTAAGGTATGTGTGTGTGTTTGTGTGTGCGTGCGTGTGTGTGTTTGTGTGTATGTGTGTGTGTGTGTGTGTGCCGTTTAAATGGTTCTTCTTATAGTTTCAATATTTTTACCTAGAGGTTCTGATCGTGCTTGGAAGTAGATTTCTGGAGAAACCACGAGTTTTTTAAAATACTTTTGAATTATGAGCCAAATTATAATGTCAACAAATATAAAAAATAGTTATTTTCTAGTCATATTTGTAATTTTAACAATATTAATGTAATTGTTTAGCAAATAGTGCATAGAAGTCTCGACAGAAAAGTTTAACAATATTTTTTGTTATGCTATAGTTCATAAGTAGAATAGACACTATACGACTGAAAAATATATAAGTTAATAATCATGATTATAAATATTAAACCACATCACATACCTAACATAATCAATGTCAATAAGATCATATCATCGGTAAGTAAATTTATATTAATTTCGTTTTTAATACTAAAGTTTTTACTCAGATTATTGACGTGGTACCCTGAGTTAGAACAACATAACCTCATATGTACATGTATAAAACCGCAAATAAAAAAAAAAAATCTAACATAGATAAGTAGAAGAACACCTTACAGCACACAGCGATGCAGTATTCACATATTTCTTAAAAGTTGTTACAGATGGCGCCTCTTTTTTTCTATAAAAAAGTTATTTACATTGGCATCTCTTTAAGTCAATGGAATTGATATATAAGTCGTATCTTTAGGAGGTGAACCAATGTTGTTATAAATTATGTAACGAAATTAATTAAGATTTAACACTTAGTTGAACCGATATACTGGTATGGCATTGAAATCCTGTCTCAGACGTGCTAATTAATTCTCACTATGTTAAGTATCTATTACAAAATATAATAAAAATAATTTCCTTTTAGTAATACTAGCGGCCCGTCCCGGCTTCGCATGGGTGGACAAAAATCTTTAAATTTTTTCTATTATTAAATATTTTTCCGTTAGCGCCATCTAGCGTCTGGTAGACGAACTACTTGCGGTTAACGCGTTGCTAGGGTAACGCCTATACAATGGAAAAAGAGCGGGAAAAATAGCGGACAGACAAACACACAAACCACTGTGATCTTAGATTATAGATTCCTTGAAATCAAGATATAGTATTGTGACGGGGTGCAGCCGGAGAAATCAAAGCACTCAAGGTCACTTGTTTTTGTATTTAAGGAATTAAGGCACAACTGAAACAATTATATAAAAAAAGGTAAATTACACTGAATACAAAAACAATTTCACATTTATCACTAAAAACATATTATAAAAGGTACGGCTACTTACAATAGTGCCTTAAAGAAACTTATAGACTTATAAACAGGAAATGGTGGTACAGAATATATATACAGGAAAGTTGTGAATTATGCTTATGAGCTTATTATACTTGTGAGCTTATTATAACTGCTCAGCACTATAAATATATTTAAATAATTTGTTATCGGTGAGTCAACCACTCTACGCGCTGACTCTGGTAAGAATGAACTTCGAACTTTAAATAAAACAAATAAAAAGAGACAGACAGTAAATTTAAAATAGGAAACCAAGAGAAAAGAAAATATGAGAAATGACCAGAAAAGAGCGCAATGAAAGCAACGAGTCGCCAATATAGCTATGGCGCCTCGTTACAGTATCTACCAAATCGAACCACACATATTTTGTTATCAATATCGTATATCGTCACCTGTAAAAAGAAGATTAAAATATAAATCAAATTCGGCCTTAAAATATTCTTTAAAAGTTTCCACATTTCAGTGTGATTCTAAAATTTAAGCCATGTCTGGCAAGCAGTTTACAAACAATATTTGGATTGACTTTAAAAATAAAAGTAAACCTCTGAGTATACATGAATAGTTGTTAAAAATGAGAAAATATGTCTTAAATTTCTTTGGGTTTTTATTTCGCACAGGAAATTAGTAGTGAGTGACGTTTGAGATTGATTTCAGATTGGCGCTATTCGGTCTACAAGTCAATGAAAATTAATTTTAGGAAACCAATAAAAGGTGGCATGAGTAGACGAAATCAGGAGGTCGCACTTTGTGAGGTGAAAGTACGGTGTTAGGATAATGCGCGATGAGACGCCACTTCGATTATCCCGCAATCTTTTCTTAAGCTTATAAGCCTGCAAAAGGAAATACTACGGCTTATGCACCTATTGTTGTGCCCCAAATTAATATCTACCATATATTGTTAAATAATTAATACGTATCCTTTGAAGTTGAATTAAAATTAATATAAAATAATCATAACGTAAAAAAGCACTTCCGCATGTGATTCCTAATCTAACTGATTTTTGTTGACTTTTATCGGCGACAAAGACGGTTCGATTATAACTCGTTAAAAACTTAATTAGTTGAAGAAGTTAATTTTAAACTTACAGGTGCAAAGCATATTGTTTGTATTCATTTGATTTCAGTTCCTGTGAACCTATACGCTTTATATGTATTACGAGAATTTAGATACTGCATAACTACGAACCAGCTTTTTAGACGATCAGAAGTCGCGCAAATCTTGTTCAAGCGAAAAGAGAGGTATTTCTCACTATTCTCAAGTATCGCTGTAAATATCACACGTTTAAAAGTTAGTAATTCTTACATTTGTCCTATCCAAACTGAGTCATAGCCTTTTTTTTTTCTTTATTTGTGGCTTGCACGATTTGTGCATTTAGTCAGTGTCAAGTAAGTATAATTGCCAGTTCTTGAGTAATTTCTTTTCTTGATTTCATGATGATGACTGAACAGTAAAATATATTTTTCCCCCTAGGTTTCTGTAAATGTGTGGGGTTTTACTGAAGCCTCCCCGTGGACTTCTTGAGAGAGCAGGATAAGACAACTTTCGCTGCTTTGTTACACTTGGCAACACTTTTGTATGTTCACAAACAATAAGTGGTTAATAATCCACCATTATTACACACTTATATCCACAACAACACACATTTTATCAAGAGAAACAAAAGCACCAACGCGACGCTTCCCGCTCCCGCCAAAAAGAAAAAAAAAAAGTCCTCGAGTCATAGCCTAAATATGGATATTATATAGAAAAAGCACTGTCAGTGTAATACCAGCTGTTATTTTTACCTTTATCTAATACCAAATCAAAGAATTAATCCAAATTATGTTTCAAACTTTCAAGTCGATTCTTTGAACTATTTTTACGGGTACCAAAATTATAAAAACATGAAAATAAATAACAACAGCGCTAAAACAGGTCTAATCAAATCCGTGAGCATTTTTACTTTACTCGGCTTTGCTACGGCATTTTGGTTATGTAGTAAAAGTAATCGCCAATAATAATATTCATAGAATCCAAATACTTTCATTCATATATTCTAAATAAATTGAAATCCTATTGTAATCCTCATAAATTTCATTGATATTTGTTCAGGTATATCCGAGTTCATTTTTTAATTCGCTTTTAGTTCGACAGAGAGACTAAAATTTAATAACGGTTATTATTAACGAACAAATGTACAGACAGAGTTTACAAATGGTTTTTTTTTGTTATTAAAACATTTTCCTGCTAGATTTTTGTATCTAAGGACATAATTAGAAGAAATAATTCAACTTTTGTCAGATTTCAGGCGGGTAATGTTCATAAATTTGGATGTAGGAGGTAATTTCCGAAATTATTTATCTAATTTCGAAAAATCTTTGGATTGCAATGGATGGTTTGATTTGGTTGGTGAACATAGACTATATATATTATCCCGTTAACATAAAAAAACCTTTTTGTGATGACCTATTTTACAATTAAAATCGACTAAAACAGTCGAGCGATTTTAACGCTGTCTTAACTTCAAGAGATTATATAAATACTTTCTATAGAGAGGTCTTCTATAGAGAAACTCTATAAAGAAAATCTTAGAAGTCATATATCTGCATGTTAAGGTTTTTACTCTAATTGATAAAATGTAGTCGTATTTTTTAAGAAAAGTATCCTGTCACGGGGAATTTAATAAGGTAATCTGAAATTTTTAGAAATATAAGTTAACATATTTTCAAGTAATTTAATGTGGTTTATATCCACACACTATTTACACAATATTGTTTGGACGAGTAGTTTAGATTTTACGATCGTGTTTTGTTTGAAGGCGATTGACAATGCAAGTTTGTGTACAAAATAAATATCCTAGTCAGGCGGTGGCATGGTCGGTGTAATGTTTTGTTGAGTTGCATTGTATGTGATTTTTAATAAATCTAAAATTTAAGACTGTTTTGTTTCTCTGTCCGCTCTTTTTCCCGCTCTTTTTCATTTGTATCAATAACGTAACCATAGCAACGCGTCAACCGCAAGTAGTTCGTCTACCGGACGCTAGATGGCGCTAACGGAAAAAAATTTAATGAAAGAAAAAAATTAAAGAATTTTGTCCGCCCGTGCAAAGCCGGGACGAGCCGCTAGTATACTTAAAATATTGATTTAAATTTGAAATAGCTATCTGTTTAAATTCGGAATTTAAAAAGAATAATATTTACCTCGTTTCCTATAAACATAAGTTTTAATTAAAGATTACTTCTGAATTATGAATTAGGTGTTAGTAATTATACTTTACCTATGAGCAAGTGCAAGGAATAAGTTGGTAATTTTTTTGTAATAGGATACATAATACGATAGCGTATAAATTACTAACAAACAAACACTTATTATTATATATTACTAGCTAACCCGGCCACACATTGCTGGTATAACCCGGCCACGCGTTGCTGGTATGGTTACAAACACACAAAGTATTGTCATAATATAATTAGGATATTACTAAGAAAATAACGGAATGGGGGCAATAGTATGATAAATTTTACAGTTATGAACATGCAAGGGAATAAACGGATAATGAGTGCAGTTAGAAACATAAATATTTTCAAAGATTATATGTACAGTCCTAATGAAATACTATCAACTGCGACCTGGCCCTTTAGCATTTTCCAGTTGTCTTTTTATTCAACATATTTTTTCTTTTTTCTGCACGATATTCGACTACGGAACAACCTTCCGGTAGAAGCGCAGTGGATTAATACAAGAAGTATGTATGACTTGTACTCTCTTGAGTTCCTCTAGCATATATTATTAACATACCTCCATTACTTGAGACACGTGGGGCATCTCTATCAATTACTGACGCGCTCAAGTATTTCTGTGTCTTTCCAGAACTCGTTGACGCTCCATTTAGCTTTGAAAGCTTCATCATGTAACTTTAATTTTTTCTGCTGTATCTTGTATCTTCAACGACGGTCTCTACGACGACGGTCAAGCAAATACTCATTTAGCATCGTGGGTACCCCTTCTAAGATTGCATCAGATATTATCGTCTAATAAAATCGCACATACGTATCTCCTGAGGCCCTACCATCAAGTCCTATAGCTGTCGAAAAGGGACGCTACTATAGGCCACACATAGCGGTGTCTCACTTTGACAATCGAACTTGCATTGCTCTAAGAGATCATGACAGGCCCTCTGAGGCCCCACCATCAAGTCTTATAGTGATTCAAGTTTAGCTGTTTAAAAGAGACGGCACTATAGACCGTGCATAGCGATGTCTCTCTTTGACAATCGAACTTGCATTGCGCTAAGAGATCATGACAGGCCCTCTGAGGCCCTACCATCAAGTCCTATAGTGATTCAAGTTTAGCTGTTTATCAACGTAGTGTGGTTTTGCATTTTTTTACTTCAGGAAGATTTTCAGTTTTGTATAGATCGTCTCTGCAGTGTCAATAACTGGAATGAAAACTCTTACCAGTGTTTTAAAATTATAAATTAGCTGTTCGGTTTAATTAAATTATTTAAGATTAATCCTATAAAAGTTGTTAAACGATGACTCTCGTACGGCCGCCATCTTGTTGTTTACGTCTGCCTTGAGAATATAAAAATGGCGCAACAGCCGACCGAGCGTCATTCGTTGTGTGAACGTCGCCTTGAGCACATCGTGAAGGGTATGTAACTCTTTGTATATAAATATTCTGGTGAACTTGTAAGTCTTACTTAGTTGATGTTAAAGATTTAAAGTTGTTTACATGATGAAATATTGTATTGGATTTATAAGTTAAATTTAGAGTGCAGGTTTTAATTATCCCGAATTAATCCATTAAATTACATAACTCATTATTTTTACTTCACATCCTAGCTAGTGTATTGAGTCTTTAACACTAGTGTCAATTAATTTTAAATTCTAGTGACACTACTAATTCTCCGCTGACCTGATGAGCTGTGTGTGTATATCTTGGCTCATAGGGTCAGCGGAGAACGACTTCAAATCGCTTTTTAAGTCGATTATGATTTGATCTTAGAAAAATTCTCAGTATCTCGGATTAGTATTTAATTTTAGGATTTAATCGCTTATCGGGAATTTAATGTAGCGATCGTACCTTAGTATACAACCTAACATATACAACATAACAAGCTATGTTATGGAAACCACAAACACCGACAGCATAACAATATCCTAACCCGAGACAAAGTTTATTAAAAGTTGATTATTTTAGATTAGCTCACCGCAGACCAGATCCGCCACCTCAGAGTGGTGTTAAAATGAAATATGGTATGTAAGACACCCGACAACGGAGGTTGTGAACAGGATATGAAAATTGAATGTTCCTTCCCTCGACATTTAAAAAGGCATTCGCTGTGAGGGAGTCGCTATTCGGAGACTTAAAACGGTGATCGCGGCCTCCTTTTGGAAGTTATTTGGTGCCTTCTTTTTATGGTTGACTGGATGGTAAAGACGATTGAAGTATTTACCTTTTTTATCACCAATGAATATTAGCTCAATTGCTTTCTGTGCTAAAATATTTATTCAGAGAAAGTAGCAAAAGCCTTAAAATCGATAAATTGGATTACTCTATCTCACAAAGAAATCTATTTATACAGGTACCTACGCATATTGTTTTGTTTGCAAAACACAGTAGCACACCGTATATTTATACGGTGCGGCATCTGCGTATCTTCACTTTCATCTACCCATCAGACTGCGTAACTAACTAAGCAGAACAGAGACATGAGAGGAATCCATTTCTAATTTGTCCGAAAAAACAAAAGGTAATCCAAAATGTCAACACTGATTTCCCTGCTTCCATTCACGAGTAGCATAACAATACAATTGTCTTGGACGCGGTACCGTCCACAACGTTATTGCGACTGCAAGCCGACCACCGAGTAGGGCATCCACAATAACAGTGCTTTGATAGGAAAACGTTTTTCCATTTTTGCAACGACCTGCTTTGCCTGCCTGGTAACAGTTCAAACTCAAACAAGTGGTTTCACTTCAATCTAAAACTGTTTTATTGACATTCGTATTCGGCCATAATGGAAAAACATTGCGAAGTATCTAGTGTACTGATAACGGTAAAATGGACTAAAATATTGATCAATAAGTTTGAACGTAAGATGCACCTGAAATATAAATATGCGCCAATTGCATTCTCTACCAACTAAAAGGTTTAATTGTGCAATATCGTTTACTTTATTATTTATAAATGTCGGAAGACCAACGGAGAACAAACATAATACATAAATTATTATAATAGAAAAATACTAGAAAAAATCGACTCGGGTCACAAGTGAATCTCAGGCGGGAATCGAACCCGCAACCTTTGGAAATCCGGTCCAATGCTCTTCCAACGCTGGCCTATAGCGTAAAAATCAGGAATATACTAGAAAATTTCGACGAGTGTTCGCAAGGCTCGGTAGCTCAATTGGAAGAGCATTGGACCGGATTTCCAAAGGTTGCGGGTTCGATTCCCGCCTGAGATTCACTTGTGACCCGAGTCGATTTTTTCTAGTATTTTTCTATTATAATAATTTATCTTATAAGATCGCATTGAAAATGCATAAAATATATAAAAAAATATAAATCTAACATGGCTGTTTCATCTTAATCGATTGACCAAACGTTTGTAAAAATGTTTCTTTCGAATACGAGAGGATGTTCCTCTCATTGATGAAACAACGCTGGCCTATAGCGTAAAAATCAGGAATATACTAGAAAATTTCGACGAGTGTTCGCAAGGCTCGGTAGCTCAATTGGAAGAGCATTGGACCGGATTTCCAAAAGATTGCGGGTTCGATTCCCGCCTGAGATTCACTTGTGACCCGAGTCGATTTTTTCTAGTATTTTTCTATTATAATAATTTATCTTATAAGATCGCATTGAAAATGCATAAAATATATAAAAAATATAAATCTAACATGGCTGTTTCATCTTAATCGATTGACCAAACGTTTGTAAAAATGTTTCTTTCGAATACGAGAGGATGTTCCTCTCATTGATGAAACAACGCTGGCCTATAGCGTAAAAATCAGGAATATACTAGAAAATTTCGACGAGTGTTCGCAAGGCTCGGTAGCTCAATTGGAAGAGCATTGGACCGGATTTCCAAAGGTTGCGGGTTCGATTCCCGCCTGAGATTCACTTGTGACCCGAGTCGATTTTTTCTAGTATTTTTCTATTATAATAATTTATCTTATAAGATCGCATTGAAAATGCATAAAATATATAAAAAATATAAATCAAACATAATACATTTTTATTACACATAAAAACAGTCTTCAATGCTATTTTATAAGATAAATTAATTTAATAGAAAATACTAGAAAAAATCGACTCGGTTCGTAAGTGAATTCTCAGGCGGGAATCGAACCCGCAACCTTTGGAAGTTCCGTCCAATGTTCTCCCAATTGAGTCGAAATTTTCTAGTACTTTTCTAATTTGACGCTATAGGCCTTCACCAATTAGATCGTTGTCTTATCAATGAGAGGAACATCCTCTCGTATTCGAAATAAACATTTTTACAAATGTTTAGACAATCGATTAAGATGAAGCAGCCATTTAGATTGCGGGTTCGATTCCCGCCTGAGAATCCCCTTGTGAGCCAAGTCAACTTTTTCTAGTGTTTTTCTGTTAAAATAATTGAACAGTCTTCACGTATAAATAACTTTAATTTAAGTGTGGAGAAGTTATAAAGAATTAGTTAAAAAATCCAAGTCTCAACAATCGTTACAATAGTCGTCGCGCAAGCAAAAGTAGAATAACGTCCTCTAGTGGCAACTCAAATAACCATCATTTACTACCTTAAAATGTAGATCAGAAAAATATTATTAGACAGATGTCTGTGATAAAAATATATATTCAATTTTAAAATATTGTAACAGAGACCCTAATGTCAGATAAGCTTGTGCCGTGCCACATAAAATTGATGTCGGCTGTGAAGTTAGCTGCGAGCTGAACAACGTGCAAATTAGGCAATAGTATAGATACCTTTTTTGTGTGCAGTTGTAGCACTTTTCGTACGATACGGCGTTTCCATTGTATGTTAACCCTACATTTTCCAGCTTGCACTTGGTAAACATTAGGAATCATGGTCCTAGTAATTTATTCTACTGAATTAGTGAACAGGACGAAACCATATATGTCCTAATTTTTCTTCTCTTTCACATTCTCTTTTTGCCATACCGTGCAAGCTGCTATTAATTTTATTAGATGTATGGGTGGATTTTTACATGATGGCTACACACGACAGTACCCAATACTGTTTTTGAACATCAAAAAATATTATTGGCAAGTGTAACAAAACAGCGGGAGGTGACTTTCTCTCAAGAAGTTATTTGCTGACACTCAGAGGGTTTATTGGTCCACTATCCATTAATCCTGTTTTATCGTCACTCACTATCATTCAAACTTTATATTTGATAAAATTAGCCGCTCAGAAATAACACTAATGACTAGAAAATGCAATCTTTGAATATAAGAAAAATAAGATTATTGAGCGAAGCTCTCTTTTAGGCAACTCACAAATTTCGCTTGTCTCCCTCCTGCTACTTAACTGCGGTTTAACCGATTCGAATGAATTTTGGCATGAACATACATGATTTTAACCTGACGGACATAGGCTATGTAAAAAAAATATAGACTTTACCATGGAGGAATAATCACAGAAAGAAAAATTCAAAAGATGATCACAGCCAAACCGCTGAGACTACATTGATGAAATTTGGCGCCAAAACTCAAATCGTGGTCGTGACTAATGTCCAAAAAAAGTTTTGTAATCGGACATACCATCGAGGAATAATCACCCTTCAAAAATCTAATTGCTTCGCTCAGTATTTGCAAACAGCAAAGGTATTGCAGACCTAGTTTACAATATGCAGAGTGCGACGTTACTTTTTACCGTTGCAAGACTAAACGCTATTATAATTAGGGGACAGGAGGGAATTTGAATATAGCTGAGGAAATGACCGGCGGCTAAGACTGGACCGGGGGTTCTTTTTTGTAATGGATGAGCCCGGCTCACATTCAAAAGTCACGTGTCGTCTTTTTTATTCCCTTTTATTTTGCGAGGGAGATACGGCGGCCAATTCGTGGATATGACCCTGCTTCGATCGGTTTAACAATAGGACCCCATCTTAGATTATGTAGATTTCATTTCAAATTGCTGAAACCAACATGACGACAATTATTCATAAAAAGTGGACTCTAGAGTACCAGAGATGTAACTTGTCTTTTTTATTTTGTTGAGCCTTAGACAAAATCTTCAAGAATTCTGTCTAGTTAGCTTAAAGATAGGTAAATTAATATGAAATATTTCTTCAGTTTTAAAGTCAGGCCTCTTTACAAACAACATGATATAACATTGTACAATATATATACAATGCATAAATATAATAAATGGCGCATATATATATATATATATATATATATATATATATATATATATATTATAGGTAGTTTATTCGTCAATTAACACAGTATTATATTTAAATAGATATTAAATATGTAATGAACTACTTGTATGCTTTCAAACAAACGTAGAAAGAGAATTAATTATTTTTAAATTATTTCTTATTTATAAATGGATGTAGAGCCACGAAAAAAGAAACAATTTGAAGAAATGTCACTTACTTTTTGATTTGTTTTGTGAATATGGCGTGTTCATCTGTGTTTTCCAAAGACTCTTGTTAAGTTAATGAAAATCAAGAGTGATGTGTTTATAATTAAAAAAAATAAGCTCATTCGGCATAAGTTGTTCATAGCTTTACTTTTTTATAATCTCCTATTTCTCAGTTCTCAGATTACAACACTCAGTCAAGTTTACAAAAATAATTTATTGTTATACTATCTAATACTATTTTTGCTCTGTTACACTCAACTCTAAGTTTATATGGAACTTGCTTAGTATTGTATTTTGAAGCTTTTATACAAACACGTAGCTAGAAGCTATTAAAGAAATACCACTTTATAATTAATAGATTCATATTTCAAATTATTCGTAATCGTCTGTAAAATTATTTGCGTTATTTTTTTAATATTTATTGTATGCTACAAATGTTTTTATATTATAATATTACAGCTGCTCCCCTCTTTGCGGCAGGACTTTGTTCTTGCATTTTACAATTGTTTTACATGCTAAATATACTATTATACATTTTTATGATTTCTATCACAACATTACTACACATACATTTATCACTATTACATCACCTATTATCATCACTTATATATTACACCTGTTCTTAATCACAATTTTCTTGTATTCTTTACCATATCTATTTCATTCTCCTTGTATAAATTCTACTAGTAACTTCTTATCTTTTATCACTGTTTTTATTTTGCCTCTAGCATATGCCATAAAGATTATTCTCTTCTTTTTGTTACTCATAAAGCGATCTTTTAGAGAATAGAGGATAGAGTCATTTATTTGCGAAATACTGAGTACATAAGTTTACAAATGATAATTTGTAAGGTCTACAGTATTTGCCTTTTTAATGTAGTGCAAATATTTAGGTAGAGTGATGAAAGATTATAAGCACTCAAAGACAACAAATACATTGGCTAAATTACGATATTGGTTATGTCACAATAAATGTCAATAATAATTTCGATCGATTAATAAGATCCGTTAGGTTGTCGAAGCTCAAATAGTAAGAATAACATAAAAATAGATTAGTATTAAAATATCATCGTGTGCCCCAGATATAAAATCTAGGGAATCTTTATTGAGCGTGTGCCTATCGACGATGTGCTGAGTGCAGTCCAACAAGTGAAAGATGTCCTCGCTGACTGCCGGGTGGCAGATACAAGATGGATTAAGGCGGAAACACATTATTAAAACGCGACGCGACCCGATGAAACGCGATGTGTGTTGAGTCGAATCAAATGTATTGTTTTCTATAGACCAGAATCATACTATGAACATCCGACGCGACGCCATGCGCGCACACGCCACCCGATCCAGAAGGGCCAGGTCGGTGTGTTGTCCATGGTGGGGGTAAACACGCCATCCGACGTGGCGTGCGCGGTATGTTTCTAGGCAACACCCGACGCCACGCGTCAGTCGTTCGAGAACTGTCACAGAGCATATACGAATTCTTTGACCCCATACCTATTCTTCAAACTGAGAAACGGAATTTATGCTAAATAAATATTAATTCTTGCATTTATTTAGCGAAATGACCGACGAAAAATTAATTAAGTTGGTAAAACAATATCCTGTTCTATATGACATGAATTTCGCTATATACAGCAATTATACTGTGATAAATGATGCATGGGAAGAAATTGCCAATTCAAGAAATTGAATAACCCGATAGTACATATGAAATATTTCATTATCTTGAAGTAGGTCCAGACCTATCATACTCTGTATCCAGATACAGAGTATGATATTCACCACACATACTTCTCTTTTGATTTATTTCATGTACCCAGTAACGCCTAGTTATTCTCTTTTTATTGAGTCGTTTAAGTATCATATATGTACACAAAATTTGCGTCAAATCTTCTTCAAAGCCTGCATCTGACTCTCATTATTTATTAAAGCCATTGTATATAACCATACACTTCCGCTGCTGTAAGCAAACTGTATTCAAAAATTGCTAGTATGTCGTGGCGTCGCGTGTTGGTAATGTGCACGGTGCATATCGGGTGTCGACACGTTGCGTCGTGTCGCGTTTTAATAATGTGTTCCCACCTTTATCTTTGATCATAAATAAAGCAAGCATAATATATAAAACATAAATAAATAAAGCATAATGAGCAAGTACGCTCGTAATTTGTCATGTCTGTTCAAGATCTGCGAGGTTTCGCGATCTATTTCCATTTTTTTCACCGTGCCGAACGCCTCCACCCCATTGGGGAACAAGACTTTGGTGGTCTCAGCCACGCTTTCGATTCTATACTTGCTGTCCCACTTTTCGATCGTTAACGTGCGGATGTGACGCTTCATATATGTAAAAGTCTGGAGTGGTCTTCAACTTCAGAGCCACATCCTTCGCCAGTTGATCCGCCTTCTCGTTTCCTTTCACGCCAACGTGGGCACGGATCCAATAGAGAGAGACGGGTTGGAGTTGGTCTCTCAGGATTCGGAGGTTGTCCTGTATCGCCTTTGTAATCGGATGTAAAAAGTCGGGATCAAGCAGCGACTGGAGTGCGGATCTGGAGTCGCTAAGCACGGCGGTTTCATGTTTGCTACCATCTGTATAGATCCTCACAAGATCTTCTGCCAGTTTACCATCCTCTTCCGTGTTTTCCAAACACAAAAAGATTTGAACTTATGATCCTACTGGGGTGGCTGTTCTTCGTGACGGAGTCCCGTTTCTCTAGTTTTCTCCTACGTACCACTGCCTGATGTTTCCCTCGCTTCGCCTCATAGAGTGGTGATGCTTCCAAGATCCGAGGATCCAGCGAACACAATCCAAATAATACTAGGACGGCATTAAGGGATAGCGTTCTGCACATAATGATTTTTTGCACAAAACCTTACTGCACGACGTTGAGAGCCTTTCTGGTGACTATTTATTTGGCCAAGGAGGCCGCCACACGCTCGGTGCATATAAAATAATAGGCTATAAATAATGTTTAAAATATTTTTATGCAGTGCTGTCTAAACAAGACATTTGATTAAGTATCAGAATGGCGTTATTATTTTTATTTTCATTAGCTTTAGAGATGAAACGATTGATGATGAAAATTTATATAAGAATTTATTTGGAATAAGGAACTGGCACTAAAAGCAATATGCATTAAAAATGTATAGAACGACTTCGCAATCACATAGCAACACACATCACATCAACTATTTAACTCCTAATTGAACAAACAATTAGCAATTCTAATTTATACAATATGTACAAGTACAAGTAAACCGCTCAGACCGCTATTATTAGATTGATATTATTATGTTGCAAATGAATGAAATGTGTGAATGCCAAGTTTTTTATTGTTCATTCACGAAACAACAGCCTTTTACGAAAACATCAAAATGAAATTATGATAATAGATTGGTACTTCAGCCTAATAGTTTCCAAAGTTATGTTGGATAACAAAAGTGCGAATAAGCTATAAATTACTTAGTGCAGACTATTTATTTTATTTGATCACTAATAAAAATAAATATATATTTATACTAGCAGCCCGTCCCGAATTCGCACGGGTGGACAAAATTCTTTAAATTTTTTCTAGCATTCAATATAGCCTATGACACTCAGCAATAATGTGCCTTTCTATTGGTGAAAGAATTTTTAAAATCGGTTCAGTAGATCCCGAGATTACCCCTTACAATTTAACAAATATACAAACACACAAACTTTACTTCTTTATAATATTAGTATAGAAGTATAGATAACTGATATGTACAAAAATTGACACTGAACTCTAAGGTTCAAATGGAAAAAATCAAGAAGTTTCGTATAGTCCATAAAATAAGTAGTAAAAAAAAAACAAGAGGCCACGAAAACGCTCAAGTTTTTCCTGAAATATATCGATATGATAGAATGTATCATTGAACTCGTTTGCGGCACTTACTAAAAAACTATTTTAATTAACCTTACACAAAGGTGAAGGTGGAAGGTGAAGTGATTATTTAATTCTTGAGCACTTAATTTAATTTACCTAGCAAATAAGGGGAATTTACCATATCTATAGACTAAGAACACAAATTTGTTGTTTATGTGTTTGTCTGACCGCTCTTTTTCCCGCTCTTTTTCCATTGTATCAATTGACGTTACCATAGCAACGCGTTGACCGCAAGTAGTTCGTCTACCGGACGCTAGATGGCGCTAACTTTTAAGCTTTGTTAATGAAAAAAAATAAAGAATTATGTCCACCCGTGCGAAGCAGGGACGGGCCGCTAGTTATTTATAATTTTATACAGCATCACTTGGTCTCTATGAACTGTGTTATATTTAATGTATGTGTTTTATTTCTTGCATTCATAATGCCAAATTTAGTTCTTACACTTTCCGCGCACATTACACATTTGAATAAAACACTTTTTTAAGGATTTTGCGCATATTTTATTTTATATTTAATCTGACGTTTCGTTGCTAAAATACACTCGAGAGCAATGAATCCGGGTCACTTAAAGAATCCTAAAAATCTCGAAAACTAAAAATGCTAGGTTAATGCAATAAATTGTATTTAAAAGACAATGTAATACTCCTTAAATGAAGGTATTAAAACTTCTTAGTTATTGTAAAGTTATATCATAAAAAAATCAAATTTGAAAAAGGGCCACTTTCGAAGATGGAACTACGAAATTACAGCATTTGGTTTTGCTTTTGTTTGTAATCTGTCATTTATGTGGGTACATAAACCGTGTTGATAGTGCTCTATATTCATTATTCAAGCTGAAATTATGTCGCTTACGCCTGAAGAATTCACCAGAATACTTACAATGCTGGAAACCGGCCGGAGTCAGCGCGATACAGCCAGGACTGTCGGTGTGTCGCTGTCAACAGTACAAAGAGTTCTCCGACGTTACGAAGAAACTGGTTCTAACCTACGCAGACCAGGAACGGGCAGAACCAGGTGTACCACAGCACGAGAAGACCGATACTTGGTGAACACCATGCTTCGAAATCGCTTTCTCACAGGAACTGAACTCACCAATCAGTTTCGACGCCTCGGAGGAAGTAACCCAAGTGCATGGATAGTAAGACGTCGGCTTGCGGAATCTAACTTAAAACCCCTTAGACCTGCAAACGGCCCTAAACTGGAGCGTGGGCATCGTATTTCAAGACTAAGATATGCCCAGAGCCACGTAAATTGGAGTATTGAAGATTGGTCAAAAGTTATGTTCTCCGACGAATCAAAATTTATGCTCTACAAGCACGATGGAAGACACAGAGTGTATCGAAGACCAGGGGAAAGATTCAAGCAAGCATGCATCGAAGAAAAAGTAGCCTACGGTGGTGGGTCTGTACTTGTGTGGGCCGGCATTTCTTCTGAAAGTCGCACAGAGCTGGTGATCATAGAAAACGGCTCTTTAACTAGCGTAAGATATGTGGAAGAAATCCTCAATGATCACGTTGGTCCATTTATGGTCAATTTAGGTGAGGATGTTATATTTATGCATGACAATGCCCGACCTCATACAGGTAGGATTGTGAATGACCTTCAAGAGATGAACATTACTCGTATGGAGTGGCCAGCGCGCAGCCCGGATATCAACCCGATCGAGCATGCTTGGGACGAGCTAGGCAGATGCGTAAAACAACGAAACCCTCCCCCAATCACGCTTCGTGAGCTCAAAATTGCTCTCACAGAGGAATGGGAGAATATTCCCCAAAATCGTATAAGGAACTTGGTGTACAGCATGCCAAACCGCGTAAACGCAGTAATGGAAGCACGAGGAGGCAATACGAAGTATTAAAATTCAAGAAAATCGTAATAAAGTTCAAACATTTCATGTTTCCTATTTTTGTTTTAAGGAGAGATCAGCAGTTTTTTTCTTTATGTAATTTTGTGTTAATAAAATGTATGGTGACTCATATTTTTTTTACTTTCATTTAAGGAGTATTACATTGTCTATTAAATACAATTTATTGCATTAACCTATCATTTTTAGTTTCCGAGATTTTTAACATTCTTTAAGTGACCCGGATTCATTGCTCTCGAGTGTATGTCGAAGCCAATCTGAGAAAATCTTTTAAAGAAGTAAAGATTTTTCAAAAAGGTAATTTATGAGAAAACATTGTTTAAATAGTACCATTCACTTTAACTTTATATACGAGTAATAGTGTTGATTAAATTTAGATTTTCACTTGGACGTTCAAGACACTGTAGGTAGATGAATTCCATTAAGACCTTCATCCATTGTTAAAGTTCCGTCGGCCCGACTTTTCCTTAAAATTTGTATTTAAATTCGTAAGGTATCATATTGTCTGTAGATCGGTTTCGGAGAGTGTGCCACTGATTTGTACAATCTTCTTCCGCCGTCCCCATTTTATCATCGGACAACCAGACCTACAAATTGGCGACACCGTTATATGGTCGCACTAAGCGACACCAAAGAGTCGCACTAAGCGTTTTGGTTCCAATTTTGTGATACGTACCGCTAAGGAGTGGAACTCTTTGCCTGAGTCTGTGTTTCCTGACAAATACAATTTAGGGGTCTTCATGTCACGAGTAATTAGGTACCTTCTAGGCAAGCGCGTCACATCCTAGATCACATCTACGCTTACCATCAGGGGAGATGGTGGTCAAGCGCATTCCTATTTTCTATATAAAAAAAAATCTATAAATTAGCAAGGAAATAATAAATTTGTGAAATAATAAAATAATGTAATTAAAAACATTTTAGAAACTTGTTTGTAGTGGTACTAACGGTATATGCTCAAACCAAGATCCGTAAAGGCATTACAGACTTGTTTCATAGCGAATCTAAGTAACAACTGTTTGTATACATATAAATTCCAAGTGATAGTCCAAGGCGCATACAAAAGCTCATGTGCTTTCGCCAGCTTCCACCTCCTGTACAGAACAAACATATTAATATAGGTAGTATCCGCTTAACACAAATTATTGGCGGTGTCTCATTTGTGCTAGCCCCTAAATTTCGTAACTCTGCCCGTCTTTAATTAAAATTAATAGTGATCCCTCGCCCACGTGTTGAGCAATTAATAAGATCTATAGAAACATGTATTGATAATGCTGATTTATGTATCACGTAAGAGAAAAATATTTTACGTATAACAATAAAATGTATCCTATGTTACTTCTAATACCTCTACGAATATATGTACGAAGTTTTATGATGATCGGTTTAATAGTTTTTTCGTGAAAGCATAACAAACAAACTGACATTCACATTTATAATATTAGTAGGGATAAAGATCCGCAATAACGAAAACCACCAAAAATGTTTATTTTAATCATAGGTGTTATAAGTCACTGCTAGAGCTTTATTACAACGGTCAAAATGTTTTCGACTAAACAATTAGTACAGGAAATATTCTTCTTATCAAAACTATTATTAAAATTAGTAGTGAGAGTAGTCGGTCTGTTTTCATTTTTAGCGATGGGCAATCGTTGAAGATCTATTACGATATTGTGTGTATCGAATTGGGCTATAGACATGTATAGCAAAGGGAAATGGAGAGGGAAACTATGAATTTAAAAAGCCACTAGCGGCCCGTCGCGACTTCGCGCGGGTGGACAAAATTCTTTATTTTTTTCTATTATTAAATATTTTTCCGTTAGCGCCATCTAGCGTCCGGTAGACGAACTACTTGCGGTTAACGCGTTGCTATGGTAACGTTATTGATACAATGGAAAAAGAGCAGACAGACAAACACACAAACCACTGTGATCTTAGATTATAGATTTACACATAAGACGACCGTTTGGTGCAACGGTAGCAAACTTGCTTTTCGCACCGACGGTCCTGGGTTCGAATCCCGGAAGGGGCAGATTATTGTATGATGAATACGAGCATCTGTACCTGAGTCATGGATGTTTGTAAATATTTCTATATATATATATATATATGTGTGTGTGTGTGTGTGTATCCGTTACCCTAGTATCGATAACACAAGCCTTAAAGTGCTTACTTTGAGCTAGGTTAATTGGTGTGAATGTGGGAAAATATTTTTTTTTCACCCCAATGACCTCCCTCCCCCTCGAATCCGCCTTTGCCAGTCGTAATAAGCTTATGATTCTTATTAAACATACACGCAGGTCAAGACTTTAAACATGATACAATTTTAGTTAACCGATAAATGACAATAGTTCTCCATTGGTTTGATCGATGTTTTTCTTGCCATTGTTAAGGTTCCTTTCGATCTGTCGTCGAAACGAATGGTCCATAAGTAAAAAGGTTTTGAGGTCGAATGAGAAGCTCTCGTACACGAAACGTTCTGTCGGCGATTTGTCTAACGAAGAAACAATTGTCGGAGATCGTTTGCGGATTCACTTAAGTATGCTTCACCGTCGTAACATAACTAAGTGAAGCCCTTGTGTTATTAAAACAAGATCTAAGTTAAAGCGAAGGAAGTACAAACTCAAACTTTTCTCACATCGCTCATTTTCCGTCATAATACTTGCATAGTTGTTTTACCTCACGATCGATGGCGCATAAGCTATCTATAGGTTGTGATATGTAAGACTGTATTTGTACTAACTTGTATTTCTACTAACTAGCGTTGAGCTATTGTTAGTAAAAGCAAATTATTAAGTAAGCAAAAATTAAATTTCCGCTTACTTCCTATATTCTATTAGGCACATAAATCCTGTAAGGCAATTATCATAAACATCGGTATTTACAATTAATTTGGAAACAATATTATATGTGAATGACACGTAATATGTGATATGCTATATGTTGCTTTTATATTAATATTAGCTAACCCGGCCACGCGTTGCTGGTATAACCGGCCACGCGTTGCTATGGTAACGGTAATTGATTATAAAAACTGTTATTCTTAGGCTTATGGTAACTATATTAGGTAACAAACACAAAAAGCCCTTCTTTTATATTATTAATTATAGCTGACCTGGCCACGCGTTGCTATGGTAACGTTAATTGTATATAAAAACTGTTATTCTTAGGCTTATGGTAACTATGGTAACTAAATATGGTAACAAACCCACAAAGTCTTTCTTTTAGATTATTAATACTAGCTGACCCGGCCACGCGTTGCTATGGTAACGTTAATTGATTATAAAAACTGTTATTCTTAGGCTTATGGTGACTATGGTAACAAACACTCAAAGTATTATCATAATATAATGTACCGATAATGAATCAGATCGCACATTGTGTATAATGGATTTTACAACTTCAAGTTTTATTTTGCTAGGCAGCGTGACCGACCACCTTTAGCACGGATAATTTTTTAGTACTATGTGCATCGGAATTACTCCGCAATATTATAAAAAAATATCGTTTTGCTATATAACAATGACGAATTGTTGTACTGGCCCCTTCTTACTTTTTCACGATTTTATACCCCAATAAAACCCTTCTCTTTCTGTCATGTAACTCTACCTCCCCTGATACGACACGTGAACTGACATAATTGCTACTTACTGATAAGCACAAAATAATACCTTCCAATATATAAATCTTCTTTTATCGAAAAACTAAAAACCTGATTGATTGATTAAAAGTATTGAAAACGTTGTTTTTTTTTAAATATAGGTATATAGATTTCGGCTGCCACGATATTCTGGTTCATTAATATTGATTTTTTCATTAAGGCACTTATGTAACATGATCTGGGCGCACCTTTACGTAACGCGTAGTAAGAGTTTGATGCCAATCTCTCAAGAATACGCAACTTTTGATTAAAGTTTAAATTAAAAATATGCATATTTTTAATGACTGTAAATTTTTATTTTGTAAAGTAAATTTCGGAAAAAACGGAAAGGAATAGTAGTCCAAGATCCCAGTGCCGCCAGACCTACGTCATTTTAGTAAAGCTAAAATTTTGATAAAAGCTAAGCTAAAGCTAAATTTAGATAGAATATTTTGAAATTTTTGATAATAGGCACAGTAAATTAATGGAAACCTTGACGTTTTTCAAAAAACTCGTGTTAAATTTACCCGTGTTTCTAAATTACCCGTCTTTTGGTCCTATTATCATCGTAACAGCCATTTGAGGACGCTCGATCCCTCTCGCACTTTTTGTTGAAAATTAGAAAGAAAAAAGTTCAATGTTTAAAAAATCAACAATCTGAACTTGAAATCACATAATAGTAACTATATTTGAAATTTACTTTACAAAATAAAATTTCACTGTCATTAAAAATATGCATATTATTAATGACTGTAAAATTTTATTTTATATTAATACTTTTAATCAAACAATCAGGTATTTAGTTTTTCGATAAAAGAAGATTTATATATTGGAAGGTGTTATTTTGTGCTTATCGGTAAGTAGCTATGTCAGTTTACGTGTCGCATCAGGGGAGTTAGAGTTACATGACAGAAAGAGAAGGGTTTTATTGGGGTATAAAATCGTGAAAAAGTAAGAAGGGGCCAGTACAACAATTCGTCATTGTTATATAGCAAAACGATATTTTTTTATAATATTGCGGAGTAATTCCGATGCACATAGTACTAAAAAAATATCCGTGCTAAAGGTGGTCGGTCACGCTGCCTAGCAAAATAAAACTTGAAGTTGTAAAATCCATTATACACAATGTGCGATCTGATTCATTATCGGTACATTATATTATGATAATACTTTGAGTGTTTGTTACCATAGTCACCATAAGCCTAAGAATAACAGTTTTTATAATCAATTAACGTTACCATAGCAACGCGTGGCCGGGTCAGCTAGTAATTATAATCTAAAAGAAAGACTTTGTGGGTTTGTTACCATATTTAGTTACCATAGTTACCATAAGCCTAAGAATAACAGTTTTTATATACAATTAACGTTACCATAGCAACGCGTGGCCAGGTCAGCTATAGGCACTAGGCAATAGGCACAGTAAATTAATGGAAACATTGACGTTTTTCAAAAAACTCGTGTTAAATTTACCCGTGTTTCTAAATTATCCGTCTTTTGGTCCTATTATCATCGTAACAGCCATTTGAGGACGCTCGATCCCTCTCGCACTTTTTGTTGAAAATTAGAAAGAAATAAGTTCAATGTTTAAAAAATCAACAATCTGAACTTGAAATCACATAATAGTAACTATATTTGAAATTTATTTTACAAAATAAAATTTTACAGTCATTAAAAATATGCATATTTTTAATGACTGTAAAATTTTATTTTGTAAATTAAATTTCGGAAAAAACGGAAAGGAAAAGGTACCACTAAATATTCTCAGATTTTTATGATGTGTTTTAAGAATATTTTGAAATATTTGATAATAGGCACAGGAAATTAATGGAAACCTTGACGTTTTTCAAAAAACTCGTGTTAAAATTACCTGTGTTTCTAAATTACCCGTCCTTTGGTCGTATTATCATCGTAACAGCCATTTGAGGACGCTCGATCCCTCTCGCACTTTTTGTTGAGAATTGGAAAGAAAGAAAGAAATAAGTTCAATGTTTAAAAAATCAACAATCTGAACCTGAAATCACATAATAGTAACTATATTTGAAATTTACTTTACATAATAAAATTTCGGAAAAAACGGAAAGGAAAAGGTACCACTAAATATTCTCAGATTATTATGATGTGTTTTAAGAATTATTTGAAATTTTTGATAATAGGCAAAGGATATTAATGGGAACCTTGACGTTTTTCAAAAACCTCGTGTTAAAATTACCGTTAAGAAATAAGTTCAATGTTTAAAAAATCAACAATCTGAACCTGAAATCACATAATAGTAAGGTTGGTATGTAACAAAATTTATTGAGGATACAAATCATAGAGAAATTACTCGATCAAATCAACAAAATAGTACCTATTCGATAATAGATTCGTAAATCCAAAGATATAAAAAAGTATGATAGATGTTTTTTAAATAGGAGGTTCTTATCATCTGAATAAACTGTATTCTTATGAAGAGTATTCAAAATCTGCAGGCCTGTGTACATAGCTCTTCTGTAATTCAATGATATATGATCTTAAAGACGGTTTGCTCTCCAGATATATTTATTTCAACCAAGCCCTTTATTTCCAAAATCGACAATACATATATTACCATACTGATGATGAAGGTATTGAAACTGGCATAACTCATAAAGGGCTATAATATGTTTATGGTCAGCACTTCAGTTATATTAATTACAGAGAAATGTCAACTGTAGAGGACAAAAGCGAAATATTTCGTAGTATTTTTTTAAAGTTGTATACGAAATTATTAATGTATTCCTCTACACTACCATTAAGTATAACGACAGCAGAAAGGTAATTTTTCAATTTAAGTAGCTCAAATTAAGCTCAGAGCTTAAATGGCAAAACTGGACTAGCACTTCTCCACCACGGTAAAATATTTTTGAACCAAATTATTTTAATCGAAATGGAGTCTGTCCTGACTAAACTTTATCCTCAATGACCCCTCCCCAATGATTTGAAAGCTGGATCCGCCCTTAAAGTCTGGGAGCACGTTTAATATGTTCCTTGGAAGCCCCCATTAAAGAGGGGGTAGTGACTGCCACACAGACCCACAGACAGCGTAACATCTGGATGTCCCCTCACTCTAGATGTTAATTTTTGGTATATCTATTATTTACGCTCTATGCACGATGACAGAGGTAGTCCTACATCTCGGCGAAAAGCGGAAGTTTAGCAAAGAATTTTCTCTCCATTAGAAAAAAATGGGGCAAAGAGAGAGAGAGGTATTCTCTATAAATGGCAACACCGTAGAGAAAATGGTCACAACTGATCAATCTGGTACAGTGTGCATCGAATCGGTAGGTTCTGACGAACGACTGATGCAGATTCAACCGGAAACACTGGTTTAATGTGCTTTTGAAAATACGAATGAAGATAGTAATCTTTTGGTTACCTTTTCCATATTCGGTCATTTCGTACGTTGCTTGACCTCTGCAATAATATGAGGAACGCTCTAAATCATATATAAAATTATTAAATAGGAGCGATTTCAACCATTTATCTATACATATAAATAAAATTGGAGTGACTGTTTTTAATATTGAAATAACCGTTTTTTACTGCATGCATATAAATATATATACGGTACATACACCAAAATAACATTTTTTACAATTTTTGTCTGTCTGTCTGTTTGTTTTGGCTAATCTCTGAAATGGCCGGACCGATTTTGATGAGACTTTTAGTGGCAGGTAGCTGATGTAATAAGGAGTAACTTAGGCTGCTTTTATTTTAGAAAAAATCTTTATTTAAAAAAAAATATAATTATTGTGTAACAGCAAGGCGTGGCTGGGTCAGCTAGTCACTAAATATAATTAGCACTAAACAAAAAAGTCATAGCATTTCGGCGAATCGTTTAAAGTTCATAGGAAAAAGATGATTTTAATTTGTTTACTTTTTATTTATAAATAGGACAAATTACAAACCTACACAAAGGAGAGAATGATACAATATTTATGTGGCTCAATCAATAGTGCTTTTTCAATAACAAGTTGCTCGGCAGGTTTAGTGCTAGTAGTATTTAGTGCCATTTGCTAAAAGTTGCCTAACAGTGAGTAGTTTTCATCAAACATCATGACAGGTCAAAGTAGAGACACGTGTAGTTATAGAAATAGTGTAAGACGCGTGACGCATGATTAGTTGCGGTTTATATTCGTTTTATTAAATAAAAAAATAAAAAAAAAGAAAATTTAATTTTCTTTTAATCGGATAAAGGTACAGAAATAATTTATTTTTTATTATTTTATATCGCAGAATATTCTAAGCAAATCAAAGTCGAAGCATAGGTACTCAAAACAAAATAAAATAGCCAAATTTGTTTTACTGTTATCAGTCACTGTTTACTGTTATGAATCACTTTCCATCGAACTGAATTTTTTTATTACTTAGAATTCTAGAAATAGTGTTCAATGTCAATTAGAAAACTGATATAGATAAATCACTTTGTTTTCCAGAGTTTATAATATCTATGTATGTTCCGATTTTTACCAGTAAAAAAAAACACCTATGCTATTTTAGGTCACGTGTAATTTTAGAAAATGAATAAAAATGTTTTTTTGTATTATGAAATGCTTGTGGTAACGTCGTGTAAAAGCTACAAGGTGATTTTTCCACAATTCCGAGAAGTACATTTTCAGTTTTCGGAGAAACCCTAATAGAATTTTCCTGTAAATGTCACGTAACAATTTAACCTGAGAAAATAAAATTTTTGTTCGTCCTCATTTTTCATTTAGGCTTATTGAGTGTGTAGAGTTGTCGGAATTATCCAATAGAAACTTTAACCTAAACTTCTGAAATAGACTCAATATCAACTAAATAACTTTGTCATTTTGTTGTAAAATAGGTTTTGACGAAGATAATACCAAAATAATATTTATTTGTAAAAATATTGATATGCCAATAAACAAATATTAAAACCATCAATTGATTAAATATCGAAACACAGATTTTGCCTGTAATCATATACATAAAATTTTATTAAATGTTATTACAATATAACACATTTAAATAAGTTCATGTTAACAAATTAAAAATCATTAATAAAGAAAAAAGTATCATAACGATACTTTTTTCTATTAATAAATTAGTTAATCTTGACTTAAATATATTTAATGGCAAAGCTTTTAGGACAGCTAAAGAGGAGCTTAAGAGAAATCAGCTAGGCCATTTAGGATGCAGCAATGGCGATGACATCCGCAAATCGCAAGAGTAAAAATCATTAGTAAAATAATTAAAATTTCGTTTTAAAATTGACTAAATCTGCAGCGACGTCACTTGCTTATTTACGTCTATGTTTCAGGTATTATGATTTGACAGATAATAAATTATTTATAAGCAGGTGACATCACGGTATCAAGTAACCTGCATTAATGAGGTCTTTACCGTATTGACGCTATTTTTATTAATTAAAACTTTGCTGGTGAATTTCGTAAAAAATAGATAAATTGACAAAGAATTAATCAAATGGCAAATGTGTTGATGACATGATATTTTCGTGAACCCTATCAAATATCCTATTGCTTGCTTATAATTATAAGACACACAAATATGTTTTATACTAAAACTGTTCGAAAAGTACTTGTGCAAGAACAGGTCAGAGGGTACGGTACGTGATTCGCATCGCAGTGAAATGATGTTCTAGCCCTCACGTGTATCGTTGCTCCGGGAGCCCTTACGTGCGATTCGCACGAATCTCCCGTACAGCTGCAAAACCAGCCTAGAATAAAGTGTCACATAAATTATTGCTGATTGGCTGGTTAGCCAACCTTTTCTGATACATTTAATATTGGTCTTATTTTGTAGTCGCTTTGAGTTTTAGTTAATGTAAGTACTCCTAGTAAATACTCTTTCCTTGTCTACTACATATTGTTTTGCTCTATCACACTGTTTTTATTAATTCATCGTTTAATTAGTTTCTAAATCTATAATCTAAGATTACAAATTTGTTGTTTGTCTGTCCGCTCTTTTTCCATTGTATATGCGTTACCATAGAAATGCGTAAACCGCAAGTAGTTCGTCTACCGGACGCTAGATGGCGCTAACGGAAAAATATTTAATAAAAGAAAAAAATTAAAGAATTTTGTCCACCCCTGCGAAGCTGGGACAGCCGCTAGTTTTACATAAAAATAATAATAAACCTGTCAAAGCAACGTTTTTAAGTTTTGTCGTAAGATCATTAAATTACCATCGAAGTGTAAAGTTGATTATACCCGAAATATTTTTGGCATACAGCTTATTTCCGAAAATAATATAAAAAAAATACAAACACTATTAAAATTATGGTTGACACTGACAGCAAGAATATAGGCAAACACATAATTTTAACCTTAAAAATTTCTACTTTTAGTAATACTACTAACAAGTACATTTCTTTTATTTCCAATTAAGTTTCTTTTTTTATTTATGGCTTGCACGATTTGTGCATTTATGCATTGTCAGTTATATATATTTATATATTGAGAGAGCATGAAAAGACAACTGCCACTGCTTTGTTACACTTGCCAACACTCTTGTATGTTCACAAACACTTAGTGGTTAATAATCCACCATTATGACGCACTAATATCCACCACAACACAAATTTCAACAAGAGGAACAAAACCAACAACGTGACGCTTCCCGTTCCCGCTAAAAAGTCAATTTAAATATACAGGCTTTTTATATATTTTATTGGTACTACTGTATGTTTAATTAGTTGCTTTATCTTTCAGTAACATGTTGACATTATATTGTTTTAAACTTTCATGGTCACTAACATTATAGTAATATAAGTTATATACGCGATTTTTACCATGTACCTTGTTTTTATTTTTATTGAATTTCCGATATTTCGGCATGATCACGGAGCAACTGAAGTAATGGCGGGTAGGCTGTTATTTGTTGTAGTTGTAGTTTCCGAAATATCGGAAACTCAATAAGAACAAAAACAAGGTACTAGCGAGGTCTCTCGTGCCTTACCACTTTGTAGAAATATTCGTTTGAACTGATCGGATCGGACACGCCCACACGACCCATACCTATCCCTAATTGGCTTCGTATTTTACTACGATTAATACTACGGCCAATCATAAACAACTAGTTTTAAAATCGTCCTTGATGTCAGTACTGTCAACTGTCAATCTGCTTTACGCGTTCGTGGCGCCATTGTTGAATGAATGGAGTGAGGCGTGGCCTCAAGCGATAGGCATCGTGCAGTGTGCAAGCGACTTTCGACTTAGGACTGATAAGGCGCCAGAGGCTTCGATAGTACATGGTAAAAATCCCGTATATAACTTATATTACTATAATGTTGACATTAGTTTGCGCCCTACATAATTGTTTGGTTATTTTTAAATAAAAATATAATGATCGCAATAATTCGGTTAATGACTATAACATACAAAGTCGCTTCTGAATATTAAAAATTGAAATGTTGTCAGTTGTGAATCTCGTTTTTATCCGATGTATGTGAGCAATAAAACTTCAGGAAAAAATAAATAAAAGTATAGGCTTTAAAAAATTCCGTTGCAGTCGTTTCCAATTTTTTCAACAGAAATTGGGAGACGGTGATATTGAATCGCTGCTCTATATTAGTGATGTTGGCTTGGAAAAATTGGATGCGGCGGCATATTCAATTGCTTTCTAAATATTGTTCGTGTACATTTTTGAAATTGAAATAGTTTCAAATAAAATGCCTAAGATCAAACAAGTTTTAATGAAGCTCGCAGAAAAGGTTTACATGGTGGTACAGATTTTCTGAAGTAGTAGGCGGTAGAAGTTTTCTAAAAGGTGCCTGAGGCACTTTGTCTTAAAAGCGTTTTCATTAGCAGTGTCCTCCCTAATGCACTGAATGAAAGTTAACTGAAAATTTAAATTTAAATACTTATTCACCATGTCTACGATGAAATATACATAATAATTAATTAACTAATTATAAATTATTCATTACTAGCTGACCCGACCACGCGTTGCTATGGTAACGTTAATTGATTACAAAAACTGTTATTCTTAGACTTATGGTAACTATGTTAACTATATATGGTAACAAATACACAAAGTATTATCATAATATAATGTACTGATGTAATTATATTGGATCCTAAGATTAATTGTAAGCCATCTGAAAAGTAAATCACAATTGTTTTTGTTTAAATAACAAAAACCCTTTCAGTCGAAATACGTGTAGAATTTTGAAATAAAAAATTGTCTAGTAAGAAATATTAATAGAAGTTGGTAATTTTAATTAGCTCGTTAACTTCAAAATATACAATGTGATAAAAACTAATCTTATCATTATAATATGTTAATGTATTTGATGTCGAAAAGCTGTAAAGTAAGTCTTGACAAAAAAAGTTTCAGGAATTTCATTGGTTTTATGAGACAATATTAACATTCAAACATAAGTACGTAATAAACTTTGTGAATTTTAAGTGATACAACAGTGATACCCCATCACTGTTGAGAGATTTGTTCATCGCATGAATATAGAAAATTATGGTTTCTACTCTAAAAAAATGTTTATGAGCAAAAGTTATTACTGAATTTAACGTTATTTAGAGGACAAAAATGCGTGGAGTAATGGTCTCTACTTCAGTAACTATACTGCTGATTAATATTGTGTAAAGATTTTTTTTTAATGCTAATAAAAAGCCTTAGAAAAGTTTTCTTAATTCATAAAATTCTGTAACACAATAAAAGGGAGATAAAAATAATCCTTGCTGAGTTTCTTGCGGGTTATTCTCGGTGCAAAAAAAAATCTGCCGACTTTGCTGAATTGGTGATTTACAATAAATGTATAGTGAATGGTCATATTGAACATAAAGCTTTTTAGTTATCATTTTCCCGTCCGTAATAGTCGATTATTTCAACGTTTGAATAATACCTATTCAAGGATACTTTCGGCGTTGTGAATGCAAAATTAAACGCCATGTTGTGTCAGGCTTAGAAGAAAAACAGTAACTATTCACACCTAGGGAGTGTCGGGAAAGGCTATCTATCTACTATATAAAAGAAGGACTTTGTGGTTTTGTTACCATATATAGTTGCCATAGTAACCTTAATCCTAAGATTAACAGTTTTTATAAACAATTAACGTTACCATAGCAACGCGTGGTCGGGTTACACGGGCAACGGTTATACCAGCAACGCGTGGCCGGGTTAGCTAGTAATTCTAGAGGTAATCACCATACCCACCTCCTTTACTTATCCACTTTATGATCTTTATCATAAAATGTGTAGCAACTTTTCGACTGTTATCTTATACCCGCCTGAAATGCTCGGATGTTATTACCCTTTCCCCCATCCAAGAGCAGATTTCTTCTACCTAAGATGATGCTGATGAAATGAGAAAAAACTGAATAATATTATTTTTGAAATACAGAGCTGTTATTGCTACAATTTTATTTCTTTACAAATAGACGGTAGAAGTGTTCTTATTGAAACATTTTTTTTGGCAGCTATATTTTTTATATTGAACTAGCTAATCCACGTAACCCGGCCACGCGTTGCTAGTATAACCGGGCCACGCGTTGCTGGTATAACCCGGCCACGCGTTGCTATGGTAACGTTAATTGATTATAAAAGCTGTTATACTTAGGCTTATGGTAACTATATATGGTAACAAATACACAAAGTATTATTATAATATAATGTACTGATCAATTTTTCTTTTGTAGTCATTTTGATCAACGGTTGTTTCAAAAAGATATAGACGGTTAAATATTTTAACAATGAAAGAAAAATTCAAATTTCAATGTGGAAAAATTAAAAGCGTTAGTAATTATTCGCAGGGAAGCCAACGCTGCAATTTTTACTTGTTTTCAGGCGGTGAAACCGTTATAATGGCTATCGTTAATTTTGCGCTCAAAACCCAGACGATTTTGTTGAATCTGTCTCAGGTGAATTTCACTAAAGAATTTTTATACTTCCTACAGTCTAGAGACAACTCAAGATACGAAACTTGAACAGATGGCGGATTATGATCAATCCCTTCTTCTGTCATCACGATCATAAATAATTTAGCTGCAGATAAAGATACCTATTTATACTACATTTGGAAAGAAGTTTTGGAAGTCGCGATGCAGGAGTTCTAGTTCAAATCATTATCAATTTAAAAATAATCATTCAGGTAAAAGTTTTTCTAAATTGAACTCGATATCTAAGAATTTTACATTATGATAATTTTATAATGAGTTATATTGTTATTTTATTGTATATTTTATTGTAAATTTCGTCTGACTATGTATGAGGAGCGTGAAATCGGAAATCTAAAAGAAGCTCGAATCTTTTCATTGGGTCGAATTAGGTAATAAAGTACTATCTCAAAACAGATCTTTATGATTGATTCTTGAATTTGAAAGATTTTTTTGCATTAAGACGAGATCAAACAGACTTCCAAATGACTTCAAATTAAACTAAGGACTCTACTATTTTAAGTCTTGTTTTTTGAATACGAAAGACTGATGAAAAATCATATAGAGCTCTCATTTTCGAGCCTAGAAAAACAGAGTCTAGTCTTTTCAAAAAGGACTCGAAATATATATCTGTAAGTCTGTCTGTTAGTAGCGCCTTTGTAACGTCTTTGGTGGCACTTTGTTCAACGATTGCTGAGTTTTGCTGTCGCAAATTATAGCTCAAGTCTATTATTTCACAATCAAATTTAAAGCTAGAAATATCGTTCGTTGTGATTGGGTTGTCATAATTTCAAGTGTAACCTAATAAGCTAGAGTAACCTTTCAAGAGTTTTTTTAGTTTTGTAGCTCTATTTTAGTGGTAAAAATGACGTCACCACTATTTAATGCTAACAATTAATACCGACATAGAGAAATAGTATCTGATTATTCTCATTTCAGTTCAATCCTGTTTACTAATTAACATTTATTGAGTAACATTTTTTGAAACAATCACATGTAAAAGTACAATCCCATCAAAAACAATACTTGTCAAAAAAACCAAGTCTCGCAACTCAGTTGTTCTACGGTAAAAAGTTGTGAGATCCATATAATACCAAGTCGGTTATTAATTTATTCAGTCCCTACTTAAGCGAATTTCTGTCTTAATACGTCCAGTCCCTAAGACCACGATCGTGGTCCATAACAATTGAAAAGCAATTGTGTCTGGAATCTCCGTACTCGAAGCATTAAGTTGTTACGTAATAATTAACAGCATCTTATAGTGACGCATATCAATATTAAAAATCTTTATTGTTTTATATAAATATATTGACTCGGCCATCGCACTAAATAATTTAATTTTCACGTGTTTTCATGCGATGGCCGAGTCAATATATTTATATAAAACAATAAAGATTTTTAATATTGATATGCGTCACTATAAGATGCTGTTAATTATTACGTAACAACTTAATGCTTCGAGTACGGAGATTCCAGACACAATTGCTTTTCAATTGTTATGGACCACGATCGTGGTCTTAGGGACTGGACGTATTAAGACAGAAATTCGCTTAAGTAGGGACTGAATAAATTAATAACCGACTTGGTATTATATGGATCTCACAACTTTTTACCGTAGAACAACTGAGTTGCGAGACTTGGTTTTTTTGACAAGTATTGTTTTTGATGGGATCTCATTGCTTTTTGTATTTTTTTTGGTTTTTCCTTGATTCATACACCAAACACTATTTATATTTCAAATTTGAAGCTTCTAGGTCTGCTAGAAGTGTCTTAGAATTTTGATGATCGGTGAGTCAGTCAAGTATTGTTTTTGACGGGATCTCATTGCTTTTTGTATTTTTTTTAGTTTTTCCTTGATTCATTCACCAAACACTATTTATATTCCAAATTTGAAGCTTCTAGGTCTGCTAGAACTGTCTTAGAATTTTGATGATCGGTGAGTCAGTGAGTGACAAAATTAAGAAATTTGACCCGTTATAATTCTTAAACTACGAGTTCAAATTGAATGAAATTTGAAATATACCGTGTCTTTACAATGCTTGCATGGTTACTGAAAATTCAGTCTTCTAGTTTTATCCACAACGAAATTACAGGGGGTCGAAAATGGCCTGAATTGCTTCGAGAAAAGGATGGTACGTCCGTGCCGCTTTTTTGCTTGACTTGGCGGGGGCACTGCCGTGCCCCCAGATAATAAAAAAGTTAAACAAATAATTGTAGAACTACACATTTCTTTACAATCGAAATTAAAGCTTAGGGCTACACTATTAAATCCCATGTTAATTTGAAATGCTCAAATAAATACTAACCTATTTTAGTGTATTGGTTATTAAATTGTTAACATGGAAGCAAGAAGAAGATTTCTGCTATAAAGGGATATGGGAAAATGAAAAGAGCGAGAAAAATCTGTTTCAATTTTTTAAGGGTCTCTTTTAATTTAATGGAACGGAATAAAGAAAGACAGACTGAAAAGTCTAAAAAAATGGTAAATAAAATAACTACTATTAGTCAATAACCAAATATAATAGTTTGTTCTCAATTAATTGTGTTTTGGTAATATTTCTTATGCATGTATAATTATGGTTCAATGTTGATCACCACTATATTTGTTCCAATTGGGATACATAAATTATAAACTATTATTTAGCTTAGTCATTCATTATTAATTTTAACTCCGTTACTGGAGGAATCATGGTTACTTCATGAAAATGGTCACTAGAAATATGTTTACTACCTTTTTAATATTTAAATCAGGCACTTCATATTTAAAAATTTCCTATGTTCCTTTAAGCCACTAAGTCTAACACATTTTCAGAAATTGGAAGGCCCTTCCCAAATACTCTGGAGAGAGAAACTCCGACAGCAGAACTGAACTCCATTTTACATGGTTTAATTACAAAATGAACTGACTATATCACTAGTCTGTAATTTTTTTGTTAATTGTGGTATTCCAAGCAGGTAGATAACTCTAACCTACGTCTGTTTTGAAATTAAGAAGTTTCCTGACCTGAATAGGAGCATTCTGTGAACAAGGTTTGTCAGATCAGATAAATAGTCTTTGATTCTTACTTGATTTTTAGTTACCCGTTTCTGTTTTCCATTTTTTCAGTTAAATTCAAGATGGATAGTGTTTTATGTAGGGTTAAAAAATACTTTTTAGTGTCAAAATTACTGTTTCAAGTGTGGCTCAATATCGATCTCTAACAATTGAATTCAATATATAACATTACTAGTTTAGTTCACAAACACTGAATTATCTGTTTATTGTGATATTTTGACTTAGAAGTGTGGGTAAATATGGTATATATTACTTAAAAAATAACACAAGAAGGTGAATCTTCTTTATGAAAACGATATTTTTCTCTGATTAAGTGTTTTAGTATGAAAGATTTAGCTTTTGTGGTGTGATCGCAGGTTTGGTGGGCGGGTTTTAGATCTGGCGACGAACTTTGAGTTTGAATATTTCTGTAATTATTACTCGAACTCATATTTATAAGTCATCAAATAAATTTTCGCTACCTAAATTAACAGTAAATAGAATTGTGCGTGTGTAAATAAATACATAACAGTACACGAACCTGTGTACTTTTATGTCTTTATTTTAAATTTGTTATCAAGTAAAATTTGCTAAATATATGATGGTAAAATGGTTAAAATAGTTTTAATTTAATAAAATAAGTCATAACTCCTTCCTAAATTAAGTACTAGGAGTGCACGCTCATTAAGAAGGTCCATTTCTTACAATGGACAAATAAGAACAAAATAAAAACTGGCGAGCAGGTTATGGTTATCTCCCACTTACTATTTTTGTTCCATCGTTGGTAGTTTTATATGAGAGATCTATATTTATAAAAGACAAGCATCAACACATCTACAGCAATGAGTTAACCTAAATGTTGAAATTTTGGAGGAAATATATTATGAAGATTGAAAAATGCCTTAATGTGTATCATATCAGCTAATAAGCAAACTGAAAATTATATTAATACCACAAGCTGCAAGTGGTTATAATAATTTTAATTTGGAATTCACCTTTCCGCTGGGACTGTCCGTGAAAGTTTTTTTTATTACGTTTGTTGGAATGTTCAGGTAATCTGGAAATATTTTGGCTCGTTGCAGTTTAAATGTAGCAATTTTATCGGGGACTGCTGCGGTTTTAGAGTGTTGATTAATTTCTTGGAGTTTTGGTATACAAATGAAACGACTGTTATCTTATGATTAAATACAGTTGTGGTTTTATTTAATTTTATGCATTCACAATGCAATATTTGTATAAGATATAAAATACGTGTGTAAAAAACAACTACGCCTCCTAGCCCTCAGGTGGGATATATGCTATATGAGATATATGGGAAGCGTAGTTGTTTTTTACACACGTATTTTATATCTTAAATATAGTTGTGTCTAAAAAACTTAGTGTGGCGTAAGGACTTGAGTCTTCTGAGTCCTACTTGATAAATTTACGCCCAATTTGGACGTGAGGACTCGGTCTAATAGTAAAAAAAAATGTTTTATCGATATAATTATTCCTAAATTATTTGAAGAAATCGGTCCTTCTACATAATATCTTTCTAATATAATTACAAAATGATAGAAATCCTTTAAATAAATTCGATTTTCTTGTAAAAAACTAAGTTCCTAAGGACTTAGTTCTATGAGTAAAGTTGTTCGACTTCGGGACTCGAAACCAAAACTCAGGACTCACTTAAGTCAGCATCTCGAAAGCTCTACATAATGAGTTCGTTTCTTGAAATTAGTATTAAGAAAACTCGAGCACCTACATTTCAACACTAACTTAACCTAAGTTCATAGCTGAGACTATGGTTTTTAACTTCTTAATCCGTTGTGAGGCCTCGTTTAGTGCAGTGCACCTGACTCAGCTGCATAATAGACCATTATTCATCAAGGCGAGAAAGACGAGTTGTTTATAGCATAAATACGAGATTTTTTAAAAGTATTTTCTTAAAGTTAATATGAAAAATAAGGCAATTTTTTACAATTGTTCATTGAATGAAATTACTACTACTACTTCTAGATTTTAGATTAGATTCAGATTCAGATTCTGTATTTATAATACAAAGGAAATTTACTCAGAAAAATTAACAGTTGGACATAATTCTCAAAGTAGTAGTAATTTCCAAACATCTTAAGTCTAAAGTCCTTTAAGTTCCAAAGACATCAAATTTCATAAAATAATGTTGTATTAAAACTTATAAAAATGAAAAGAAATTTTAATTGGAAAGTTTCGAATGGACATTGCATTTGTCCGTTTTCTTATTTTGTCGTATTGTCATTTTAGTAGTTGGACTTACTATTATTTTTCTATTGAAAAGTCTGAAACAAAATTGCCAATTAACTTCCTCGCAAGCCAGTAGCTCTCTATAAAATTCATAGTCGCTGGTTTCTGAGGCGATGTTGTCGTAAGCACTATTGTTTTCATTTCACCGTCGTGCTTATAAAGAGCCTTATACAATTGATAAATATTAAAAAAAAAACAAATATTTCTTCGTTATTTATATATCTAGTTCATAGGCTTTATCACTTTATGACTAAACTATGAAATAAATCGATGTTTTCTTTCATTATCGGTAGAAACTATTACTTTTAATTTTATATTTTAGGTTAACTTTCGATTCGAACCTTCTAGTGTCATTTTGCTTATGTATTTTACGTATTGTGTGGTGGGCGTTGAATTTAAAAGTAACTTGAAGGGTGGTTAATTTTTATAGTATAATATGATGAGATAAAGCCTACCCGTTTAAGAGCCTACAAAAATTGCCATAACATCCGTTTTGGAGATTAGTGTGTATATACAGACAGACAAGAATAAAAATCTGAAAAACTGCTTTTCCCTTTTATCGCCTTTTTTAGGCTTGTATTTGTTATATTTTTTTTCTTTTTCATCAATTGTTCTACCCAACAGATGGTAGCTGGTTACGGTAAAATTAAAGTTATACCTAAAATGCCGGTCTTTTCAAGACTACGGTCTGATACTTATGCTTTAAGATCAATATTCCTAGTGCCCGCCAGATCAACGTAATATACAAGTAATCTGAAAGCCTCGATGGCAAATGGAAAAAACGCAAGAGGGTTTGAAGAATAGGTTTGAAGAAATATCTAACGCCGTTTATTTCCGTGGTCGAAATTTATAATCCTGAGATTATGATGTAAAAATAGACATGACAAGTACAAGCAAATAGTCATTTATTCGACACACCAATATCCGATTCACTCACAATCGACTCTTTGAATAACATAGGTCTTACCTACCCCCATGTGACGGGTGCAGTCGGGAGAAATAAAAGCACTCAAGGTCACTTATTTTTTGTATTTAAGGAATTAAGGCACAAAATAGTGCCTTAAAGAAACTTATCGACTTATAAACAGGAACTGGTGGTACAGAATACATATACAGGAAAACTTGTGAATTATGCTTATGGGCTTATTATACTTGTGAGCTTATTATAACTGCTCAGCACTATAAATTTATTTAAATAATTGTTATCGGTGAGGCAACCGCTCTACGCGCTGACTCTGCTAAGAATGAGCTTCGAGAACAAAACAAATAAAAAGAGACAGACAATAAATTTAAAATAGGAAACCAAGAGACAAAGAAAATATGATAAATAGCCAGAGAAGAGCGCAATGAAAGCAACGAGTCGCCAATATAGCTATGGCGCCTCGTTACACCCAGATATAATTTGATTTAATTAAATAATAAAATAAGTGCTAAACGATATGAAATAATTAGACATTCCAGAGAGCTTAGTTATTAAACGCACTTAAGTAAAGATATTTCTGACATTGGTTTGATTTTTTGTTTTTTTTTTGTATCGTGAATAGGAAATCACTTGACCTCAATTCCGCCTGATGGTAACTGACGATGCGATCTAGGATGTAACGCGCCACCTAGAAGATACCTATTCACTCGTGACTTGAAGATCCCTAAATTGTATTTATCAGGAAACACAGACTTAGGCAACGAGTTCCACTTTTTAGCGGTACGGATTACAAAATTGGAATCAAAACGCTTAGTGCGACTCTTTGGTATATCAACCATATAACGGTGACGTCTATTTTTAAGACTGGGTGTCGGATGGAAAAGTGGGGACGGCGGAATAAGGCTGTGAAATTCTGCTACACACTCTCCGAAATGTAGCCTATAAAAACGGATAGGCTACCCTCTGTCTATGTTCAAGGCTTCACAGCTTATCATTAAAAAGATCGTCATGGATATTAACACTTATTTAATTTTAGTATGTGCAGAAAATATATATTATACTAGCTGACCCGGCCACACGTTGCCGTGGCTCAGTTATTATAATTTGCAAATAAAAATAGCCTAAGTTACTCCTTATTATATCAGCTACCTGGCAATAAATGTCCCGTCAAAATCGGTCCAGCCATTTCAGAGATTAGCCGGAACAAACAGACAGATAGACAGACAAAAATTGTAAAAAAAATGTTATTTTGGTGTATGTACCATATATTTATATTCATATGCATGTAGTAAAAAACGGTTGTTTCAATATTACAAACAGACACTCCAATTTTATTTATATGTATAGATTGTACCTAATTAAAATATTACTTGACATTCCAAATTGTACCCTAGTAACTGATTTCAGTAGATCTTACAGAAGTGGTGGTTATTATGTTTTAATTAGTAGTCTACACATATTAAAGAAAAACACGATCTAAACTTTCTTAGCATAATTAATACGATAGAAGTGGCTGGTATTGAATTATTTAAACATGGAATAGTGAGGGTATATCGGCCCCTCAACGTGAAAACATCTGAATTATATGAAGTGAACTTAAAAAAGTTTATCTGGTCCATGAATAGTTTAGCCTTCAAGCAATTACACGAGTCAGAAGAGCCATTTAATGCATATGATAAATTTAGTGACCCAT
This sequence comes from Calamotropha paludella, assembly GCA_927399485.1. Lineage (NCBI taxonomy): Eukaryota > Metazoa > Arthropoda > Insecta > Lepidoptera > Crambidae > Calamotropha > Calamotropha paludella. The sequence goes on from OV656803.1 coordinate 46,249,645, forward strand.
TTAATCCATTCGATGACCTATGACATATGATGAACTAGTAAGCCAAGGACGGGACACTAAATAAATATGGGACATGTTGCATAAAAATAAATAACATAATAAAAAAGAAGAAATAAAACAGACAAAAATAATGATATAAATATAATATATACATATATAGATCCATATAAAAATTGAAGACAATTTGAATAATTATTATATTAATAAACACTAGCGGCCCGTCCCGGCTTCGCACGGGTGAACAAAATTCTTTAATTTTTTTCTATTATGAAATATTTTTCCGTTAGCGCCATCTAGCGTCCGGTAGACGAACTACTTGCGGTTAACGCGTTGCTATGGTAACGCATATACAATGGAAAAAGAGCGGACAGACAAACAACAAATTTGTGATCTTAGATTATAGATTGAACATCCAGTAAGTAAGTAATGATCAATTTAATTGATCACGATTTAAATAAAATCTAATATGTTTGATTTTATTAATTGAGAGAGCATTAGACCGGACTTCCAAAGGTTGCGGGTTTGATTCCCATCTGAGAATTCACATGTGAGCCGAGTCGATTTATTCAAGTATTTTTCTATTAAAATCATTTATAACATAAGATGGCATTTAATTATAGAAAGAAAGAAGAAGAAAGAAAGAAAGAAAGAAAAACATTTATTTTGGACTCAAACACAATAACAAAACAACAACAAAATTTATATAATCAAAATGAGTAACAACTTAAAAGAGAAGGATAGGTACATGTAAAATAGTAAAAAGATAAATTAAAAAATAAAAAAAATTAAAAAAAAATATATAAAATAAAATAAAAATATAAATACAAATATGTTGTGTCTGAGGCCAAAAAAGGACCCTGTCTCAGCATAAAAGCCTCTGCGTCGTTCGGAGGTGGAAAGAACGAACACAGAGGCGCTGTTATTCTGACAGGGCGCTTGAGTAGACGTCCCGTTAAAAATTTACAAAAAAAAAAGAAAAAAAAATAACTTTTACAAACAAAAAAAAACTAATTACAGACACAAAAAACAATCACTATAATAAACACAAACTACCACACAACATACAATAAAAAATAAAGACAAAAAAAAATAAAGACAAAAAATAAAAAAAAAATACAACATACTAAACAATTTACTAAAAGAAAAAGAAAAAAAAAAGAAACAGCATTTACAAACTGGAACAAACGTGTAAATAGTTGACCTACTCTGAGAAATGACGGGAGAATAGACGCAACTCTAAACATTGTATATGTTCAGAGCTGCCAACGTTACCAATTTCCCAGCTTACTTTTTTTGTTAAAAAATGATTTGATGGAATTTTGCTCTTATTCTTTATTTAATTTGAATAATTATTTTATTTAACTTTTTATTTACCAAAATTTTACACCTAATTAATTGACGAATTATATTGACGAGAAAACTGCGAGGGTAAACAGATTGCTAGCGGAAATTCGTAATGAAAGTCAGCGGAATATATAAATTATTATTGGCAACACTAACAAAGATTCCCTGCTCGGTGACACAAGTCGGCGCCATTGTTGGACTCGAGAGAGTCAAAGTTAAAATTTTGCCACGTAGTGCCACGTACTACCGCGTGGTTTAGTTTGCCGTTTAAATATATATGGACGCAGGAATTTATAAAAGTGGACAAATTGCTTGCCATACAGTGGCTGGGCGTGAAAACCTACCCGTACATGACATGTTGTGAAAAACCAAAAGTAAGTTACTCATATGTCTTTGTTTTTTTGGAGCGACATAAGATAGATTTTCAAGTGTTTTTTAAAAGTAGTTTTATTTTTCAGTTCACGCACAGGCGGCGGTAAATCGTTCCAGCACCGCGAGGCAGCATATCTGAAGGATCCGCGGAAAGCCATAGTACGATGCTTAGGAGTAGTAAAAATGTGAGTACAGACTCTCATTGGATATTTACTGTGTTCCTGCGCCCATACAAGCTTGTCGTAAAGATACTGCGGTTTTCCTGTGTTAATAATATCAAACAACAAGGACGCAAGATGCAGTTTTCTGCGAGCCTCCATTTTGAGTATATTAGCCACATTTAGATATGGAGTGATATGGGATCGCGGCGGCACGTGGAAGCAAAACCGGGCACAAGCATTTTGAACACGCTGAATCAAACAGCTGGTCCTGGCCAGAAGGCATGGCCCATAAACAGTATCACAATAGTTGAATTTTGATAAAATCAGCGACTCACATAGCCTTATTCTGAGCTCTTCGCTCAAATATGCTCTAATTTTGTATAATAGTTTAAGGCGATAAAAGCAGTTCCTAGCACATTCAGCAATATGCGTCTCAAAGCTTAAACGGCCATCCAGGACCAACCCCAGATTTCGGGCTACCTCAACATGTTCAATGGTAACTCCGCCCAGAACAATTTCAAAAGATGATTTTTTTATTTGTTGTAGGTTATTTTTGGTACCAAATATAATAAGTTTAGACTTTTTTGGGTTTAGGGTCAGACTGTTTAAGTTACACCAGGCGGCCACATGTGCCAAGTCATCACTTATTTTTCCTGCAGCATCTGCGTAATCTGATGGAGTGAAAGAAAGGTATAATTGTAGATCATCAGCATATAGATGATGCTGGCAGTGTGTTATACTTTTTGTGATGTCTGCGCTATACAGAATGTAAAGGATGGGGCCCAAAATAGAACCTTGGGGCACGCCGCGCGTCACAGGTAGAGGGGTTGATTGTAATTTGAGTCCATTTAATTTTGTCAACTCTACATACTGCATTCTGTGCGACAAGTAACTAGCAAACCATTTTACTGTCCTAGCGTCGAATCCATAGTAGGACAACTTGGACAAGAGAAGAGTTGTATTTATTGAGTCGAATGCTCGCGAGAAGTCCAATAAAAGCATGGCATTGACCATGCCTCTGTCTTGACCAGAGAGGAGGTTGTCCACCACATCCGCCAGGGCAGTAGCGGTACCATAGCCCCTTCGAAACCCAGACTGTGATTGAGGAAGTATATTGTGTTGTTCCAGGTAACCAGTAAGCTGATCACAGACCACCTTTTCCAAAATCTTTGAGACACATGACAACAAACTGATGGGCCGAAGATCCTGCGCAGATTCGGGCTGAGCAGTTTTTGGGAGAGGCTTGACAACTGCAACTTTCCAGCTACTAGGAAACGTACACTCCCGAATTGATTTGTTGATCAAGGAAGTAATTGCATGCAGTGATTGAGGCAGAGTAAGTTGCAGCATTTCTAATGATATGCCATCGTCCCCCTGAGCATTAGATTTGAAACCTCTTATGACTTTTAGAATCAAATCTTCACTTACTGGTTGTAAGCAGAAAGTTGCATTCCCATACCTATGATGTTCCAGGTAAGTCAGTTGAGATATCGACACCTTATTATCCCCAGGTACATCTAGAAAGTATGTATTTATGTGATTCGGGTCATTTAGAAAAGTAGGTAAATCCAATGCACATTTGGTGTCCGGTATAACTGTCTTCCTCAAATTTTTCCATAATTTCCTTGAGTTGTTAATATTTTTATTTATGTGACTATAAAAGAAACATTTTTTTTCTACTTCTATAGCGGTAATTACTAACTGATTCATTTCCTTGTAACTTTGCTTTAGGGCTGGTGTATTATGCATTTTAAGTCTTTTGTGGTATCTGTCTCTAATTTGCATCATATCTTTAATAGTATCCGTTATCCAGGGATGGGGGGGATGCTTAAACTTCCGTTTTCTGATGGGGGCATGGAGATCAAACAACACAGTCACACATCGGGTAAATGCTAAAACCATGGTATTAATATCCTCCGACTCGTCAGAACTGCACCATCGTATGGAGTTGAGATCTGTGTTGAATTGGTCTAGAATGATATCTTTCATTGGCCTATAGGTTAACCAGCGGGGGCTTGGTTTTTCTTTCCTAATTTTGAATTCTGCTACTACCATAGCATGTCCTCCCAAGTCTGGTGAATATTTGACTCTGATATGAAAGGCTTTTGCGTTAGCACATATCACATCTATTAGAGTTTCACTATGGTCTGTAAAATGGGTCGGCTCTTGAACTAACTGGTTTAAATTGACAGTATGCAAAAATTCTGTAAACAATCTAGATTGATTGCAGTTTAGATCGAGAAGATTAATGTTGAAGTCGCCAAGCAGAATCACATTGTCATAGTTTGATAATGACACAACGGATATGGTAATGGCATCTAGGAAAACATTTATATCCTGCCTGGGTGGCCTGTAGGCAGTTCCAATAGCCATGCTTCTATTGTTCACACGCACACTCAACCACATCTGCTCCACCATTGCTGTGATTGGGTGCTGACACTTACGAACGCTCAAGCCTCTACATATATAAAAACCCACTCCGCCGCCACGACCGTCGGGTCTAGGGGTATGCAGCAAACTATAGCCTGGCACCCTAGGCGCTTTTTCATCCAGACCTGGTCTCAACCAAGTTTCGTTTATTGCCATAATATCTGGGGCCAAGTCCTGCATGGCCACAATAAATTCCTCTTGCCTTGTCTAGAGTTCATTAGAAAAACCATTCCAATTTGCTATGCTATAAAACATTACATTGTAAGTAAATGAAGCATTCAATAGTATGAGGAAGCGGTATTCCATCAAAAGTGCCCCCTTGTTTTTATAACTATGAAATAATGTGCAGTGAATATGTTTACAACTAATTTTAGGAATAATATAGAATATAATTTTGTGGATTAAATAATATATAATTAAAAATGTGTCCCTGTAAATAGATAATAAGTTTTGTAAATTATTATTGTAGGTATAAACAGTATCCATAGTATGACTCAGTGAGGTATTATGCCAAACAGTTGTATAGATTGCACCAAGTGTGCAAAATACCTTGTAAAAGCTGACAGATCTAAACTTCATGTGGTTCACTTTTGTATATATGATAAGGGTACAATTCACACGTTTATTCATTTTGTTGTCTGCTGTAGTTATTAAAGAATAAATTATTAAATTCCAATAATTAGTACTTTCATTTGATGGACTGTGGTAAATGACCGGATATGTTAACATAATTTTAGTACAGGTAAGAGATTGCAACCTGTTTAGCACTACAACAAGAGAGAGAAAATAGTACAGTAGTGTTTGCAGTGTGACAAACATAACATGAAAAAATACAGCACAAATATTACACATAACTGGGACTACATTAGAAAACATACACAACCAAATCAAACTAAATATATATAAAATGTTTCTTATAGCTAACTCATTTTGTAGATTACTGAGAGGATGGTATCTGAAGGCCAAAAACGTGAGAGAGGTCCCCGTCGGAGCGAAACTGAAAAGCCGGCCTTCCGTCTCCCTGGCGGGCGAAGATACGACCCCGCCTCGTCCAGCAGTATCGCCACTGCAGCCTCCGACACTCCTCGCGGACTCGATGGAAGAGCTGGCGGTTCGGGCGGGTCAGTCGCTCGTTGATGAATACGCGGGTCCCGCTGGTGACGGAGAGAGTGCGGCGCACGCGCGCAGCGCCCAGCAGTTCGTCGCGCAGTTGGCGGCGCGCCAGGCGCACCACGACACGGCGCGCGCGCCCGCCCGCCTCGGCCGGGGGCCGGCCAACGCGCTCGGCGAACATCACGTCGCGCTCCTCCAGCGTCACGCCCATGCGCCCAGCGAGCACGGTCACGGAGTGCATGACGCTCTCACCCTTCTCCTTCGGGAGGTGGCCGATCTCCAGGTCCGACAGTAAAGCCTCCTGATCCCGGTCGTTGAGCTCCAGCTTGAGCTGCGATATAGTGCGCTCCAATTCGGTGGTTCTCCCGATGTCCTCCTCCGACCGGTGCCTCTCCAGTGCCTTCAGCCTCTGCTCCAGACCGTCGTGGCGCAATGTGATAGCCGCAAAGGAATCACGTAGCTGCGTCATCTCCAGTCTAAAAGCCCGCATCTCCGCCATACATTCGGTGAACTCCCTGCGAAACTCTATTACACCCTGGACACCCAGCTGCTCGTTTGCAGTGCACTGCTGCGCACTCATTGTGGGGCAGTCGGGGGCGGGCCGAGTTGAGAGTGCTTCCGTCTCAGAACCTTCGCAGATGCCCTTAACTGGGGTCTGAGTATTGTCACCCCTTCGTGCGTTCTTTTTACAATTCGGACAAACCCAGTCCTTATTTAATTGAGCCTTGTCTGATAAAGCTAGACACGCTTTGTGATATTTCACCGGACAGATGCTACATGTAGCGGCCCCCGCCGACGAAAGAAACTTACCGCACGCACCGCAGTTAAGCATTCTTATGGTTAAGGTTAAAAGATTTTGTGGAGCAAAACAAAGCTGTTACTCGCCAAAGGTGGTGGCACTGTGATGCTTGCGGTATAGCGATGCAAAGCACACCAAACTTGTTCTGAGGGTCACCACCAGATGGCTCCACTCTCAAATACGAAATATGTAAATATTGTTCTTCACAAAATAAAAGAATTCAATGTGGGCACTTGTTAATAACTTTATCACAAATTACCCTACTTGTGAAAAATAGAAATGATCAGCTGATCATATAAAGACAATTTTCTAGACAAAACAGTCGATTTAAAAATCACCAACACTTGTGCAGCTGCACTAACACTTCCACTATTGATTGAATTGGATTCTCACACTACACAATGACTTTTTGGTAATTATTGGTCGAAAAAACGAGCACGGTAGATGTACGGTATGCCGTCACAGACGTCACTCAATTATGGCAATTAAAAAAAATTAAATGGCCGTAGCATCTTAATCCATTGCCCAAACATTTGTAAAAATGTTTCTTTCGAATACGAGAGGATGTTCCTCTCATTGATGAGACAACACTAGCCTACAGCGTGAAACTGGAAAGCTACAAGAGTATTTCGACGGGTGATCACAAGACTCGGTAGCTTAATTGGGAGAGCATTGGACCGGACTTCCAAAGGTTGCGGGTTCGATTACCGACATTTTTATTAAAATAATTTATATTCATAGTTTTTCATATCGGGCGCCTTGAATGAAGATGAAATCTTAAGGAGTAAACCCCCAAAAAAAATCAAGATTTTTGCAAAGGAACAAACAGGTTTTCAATACATATGATTATAGTAGGTTTTCTTAAATTTAATAAACCTCCAACGCAAAAGAGAAATCTACTAAGCTGAACAAATGCTAAGTATGCACTATAGATCTTACGAAAAGTAGTAAATACCGAGCAATTTTGACCACTTATCATAAGTGGGTTCAGCGCTTAAATACGAATTTTCGTCTTGGAAGAACGCACGGATAAGAAAAGTCTTTAATGCACAAAACGAAGCAAAAAGATTCTTGTAAACCGCTTATTAAGAAATATAAAAATATTGACTGTCCCATTATATATCCAACTAGCTGACCCAGCCACGCGTTGCTGTGGCACAGTAATTTTATTTTTCTAAAGTAAAACATTTTTTCTAAAATAAAAGTAGCCAAAGTTACTCCTTATTACATTAGCTACCTGCTAATAAAAGTCCCATCAAAATCTGTCCAGCCATTTCAGAGATTAGCCGGAACAAACAGACAGACAGACGGACAAAAATTGTAAAAAATATTATTCTGGTGTATGTACCGTATATATATTCATATGCTTGTAGTAAAAAACGGTTATTTCAATGTTACAAACAGACACTCCAATTTTATTTATATGTATAGATAAGTATATTTACTTTTAAAAAAGAATATCGAAAGAAATGAAAGATCAAGGAACAAGTGACAAGTAAGAGGATGAAGTTGAAATCAAGTTGTCTACTAGGAAATTGTGTATTTGTAAAACAAGTTCTTATATACAACAGTTTGCCGAAATGCTCCAAAGATAACGAAGTCTTATTATTATTTTCCTTAATAATGATCCTAATTTTTCTTATGTACGATAAACTTTATTATATTTGTACACCACTAGCGGCTCGTCCCGGTTTCGCACGGGTGGACAAAATTCTTTAAATTTTTCTAATATTAAATATTTTCCGTCAGCGCCATCTAGCGTCCGGTAGACGAACTACTTGCGTTTAACGCGTTGCTATGGTAACGTTATTGATACAATGGAAAAAGAGTGGGAAAAAGAGCGGACAGACAAACAATAAATTTGTGGTCTTAGATTATAGATTAATGGTTAGAATGGCGCTCTAGTGGTGGATAAGACTTATATTTGCGTACCCATAATTCGCAAATAAAGAGATTTGATAATATTTAAAAAATTGAAGTGTGTAAGCACTTTAGTGTAATCCTGCGAAGCGGGATAAACGTTTGTATTTGACAGAAGGATTCAAAGAAGCAATTCTGCCTGGCCGTCTACTTAAAAAGCGACAGCGTTTTTTGCTAGACTTAACGTTGAGATTAATATTAATTATAACATAAAAAAATAATACGTATTATTAAAAAATATGTCTTATTTCAAAACAATAACGTATTATTGCTTGGAATTAAAGCCTCGTAAGTCCCGGCTGTACTATACCAAGTACGAATCAAAACTTCAGATCGCGACAAAGAGATGTCGGTTTTAGGCAATTTTGGAAGTGAATTACTGTTGTCTGTATTTTTACGGTAGGTTTAAGAAGGAAAAAATTGAAAATATTTGGTGCTTGGGTAAGTACGTTAGGTAGTTAAAAAGGTCTGAACTGCTATCATTAATTTGTGGGGACTTACGAGGATAGGTTTTTAAAGTTCATTCAAATCCACTAACAGCAACGCGGAGATTTCTAACTCATGTCCTTTAGTGTAATGCATTTTTATGTAAAACTAGCTAACCCGGCTACGTATTGATGGTATAACCCGGCCACGCGTTGCTGGTATGGTAACAAACACACAAAGTATTGTCATAATATAATGTATATGATTCATTTTAGGTATTTTGCACATTTTAAAGGAAAAGTGGAGATTGTGGCAAAATCCATTATTGGCGGAGGCTTTCGTACAACATCTTTCGGCTGAGATAAATATTATCAATACAGCTTATTTTTTTCTACACAAATTCCCATGAACTTGGTCAACTATTTGTGTTATAGAAGTTTTTTTGATTGCCAGTTGTCTGATTGTAAACGAAATTTCTATACGGTCTTTATACTAAATTCAAAATTATTTTGGGGAACACGCAGTATTTAAAAACAAATCAGATTTATTACTTTAATAAAAAAATATTAGAAAATACCGACTCGGCTCAGAAGTGAATTCTCAGGCGGGAATCGAACCCAAACATTTGTAAAAAGTTTCCTTCGAATATGAGAGGATGTTCCTTACATTGATGAGACAACGCTGGCCTACAGCGTAATATTAGAAAGGTACTGAAAAATTTCGATGGGTGTTCACAAGGCTCGGTAGCTCAATTGGGAGAGCATTGGACCGGACTTTCAAAGGTTGCGGGTTCGATTCCCGTCTTGGAATTCACTTTTGAGCCGAGTCAATTTTTTTCCAGTATTTTTCTGTTAGTCATTTATCTTATAAGATAGCATTGAAAAAATGTCAAAAATATATAACATTTTTAATCTATAATCTAAGATCACAGTGGTTTGTGTGTTTGTCTGTCCGCTCTTTTTCCATTGTATACGCGTTACCATAGCAACGCGTTAACCATAAGTAGTTCTACTACCGGACGCTAGATGGCGCTAACGGAAAAATATTTAATAATAGAAAAAAAATAAAGAATTTTGTCCACCTGTGCAAAGCCGGGACGGGCCGCTAGTCTGATTTATTACTTTATATTAATACTACTTGTACTTCGCGATGTTACCCGGTCTCGTATTTTAAGGGAATACATGCCAAGAAGATCATAATGTTCATTCTAAAAGTCTATTATCGGAATAATAGTCTTGGAATTGTGTTTAAGGCTAGATTCAAAATATTAAAGCACAATCTACTAATTATATAACAAGACAATATTTAGATTAAAAGCTGGTATACCTAACTGTTATACGAGAGACTAGTATGGATTACTCGTGATGCGGGCGAACCGTAAGGATAGCGCCCGCAGCATACTCTGTAAGTATTACAGTATAGGGGTGCCAGCGAAACCGGCGGCAATGAACTACCCGGAGCATATCTCGTACGGATCAATCCGTGTGGCTTTGAAACGTTGTTCCAGAGTTTCGCGTATCTCCAATCTGGGAGTCTGTACGTGATATCCACATGTATCTCCCGTGCCAACAGTAAAAATCTTTCATCAAAATCAAACGTTGACATGTAAGTAGTAGATTGTTTTTAACGTTTTTTATAAGTTAAGGTGTATAAGACTTACTGGTTGATATAGAAAAAGATTGTGATGTGGACAATGTGAAATGCGTCTTTCTAAGATTCTAAATAGCCTATCTCTACTATATAAAACTCAGACTTTGTGGGTTTGTTACCATATATAGTTACCATAGTTACCATAAGCCTAAGAATAACAGTTTTTATAATCAATTAACGTTACCACAGCGTGGCCGGGTAATACCAGCAACGCGAGGCTGGTTTAGCTAGTAATACATAAAAATATATTTTGTTTATTTTCGTATTTTATCTCGTTCCGTTTATTCGATTGAGATAAAACTATATCAAATTACTGATTGCAATTGTTCGAGGTTACAGACATAGTACTATTATAAGCAAATTATTTTGAGATAAGTGGATGCAAGTAACACTTCTGATCATAAGTCAGAAGTGATCTATGAATTTATATGTTACAGGCAACTTGTTTAACCGGACAAGTATTAATATGGACCGGTGATTGTGAATAATGTCCAAAAGCGTCAGCCAAATTGATAAATTTATTACTTAGGCCGGCCTATATTAATAATGCTTGGTAGTCCCTGGTCCAAGGATTGTGATAACTTGAATGTATTTATTTCGTAGTACAAGGTTTCCAACATTGCTATTGTACTATACTTTGTCCAATGTAGGGTGATACTTTTGACAGCTGTCACTTCGTTATTGCTACGTGCTAAGGTTGCGCTGTTTTCCTTATGTTTAGCTTGACATTGCAATAGCAACTTTATACCCTCTATATAGGTGTCAACTGTCAAAAGTATCTTCCTACATTGGACAAAGTATAGTAACAGTAATTGAAAATGTTAAAAAAGTAATTAAATATTCTTTGCAATTCAAAATGTGTGAAAAGATCAACATGCATGAATAAATAATTCTAATCTCTATATAAAATTCTTACACAATCTTTTAATTTAATATGATTCAGTATAAAACAGCTGATTTTTCTGAAAAAAATAATTACTAATTGCTTTCAATTAACTAACGATTCTAACTGTTATTCATGAATAAATAATAAGTTAGGTGTTACCTAATTTATGATTTTATTAAATTTAAACAATTTTAACCTGTTTTCAATTATTATGCTGAAATGTTGTATGTATTTTTGAAAGTAAATTAATTTCTATTAAATAAACAAAAACAGTTAAATTATATATATAAAAAAATAGCTATCACAGTGTTTGACCGCGATTAACTCCGAAACTATTCAATCGATGTTAATGGTTTTTTTGTTCATTTTGGTGGGTTTGTTTCGACTTAGGACATACGATAGATTTCATTTTAATTTATAATAAAAAAAATGCAAATTATAATAATTGAGCTACACCAATAGTGCAGTCATTGAAGCATTATTGCTCCGAATTTTTTTACTGTGAACCGAATTACATACATTTTTGGAATTAGGTTCATGTTACCCTTAACTTCAAAAGTGAAAATGTTTTGAACTCCGCAACCAACCTGGGGGTGGTTGCCACCCCTTCTCGGGGGTGAATTTTATTTTTTGCAAAATAACCTCGGATATCGATAGAAGGCCTTATTTTAAGCAAAAAAATCATCTTTTAAGTTTTTTCAAAAATCCAATAGTTTTCGAGTTTTTGGCAATTGAAAATTCGCAATTTTTTCACGTTTTTCATCGGTTTTTTGCAAATACATATCTCCAAAAACATACGTTTTATCGAAAATTTTATAAAGAACAAAATTGTAGCAGGTAAAAAATGAATAAAACAATGAACAATTTGGTTTTTTATAAAGTATTCTAAGTGCAATATTAAGCTAGATATTAAATATCAAAGCAGTTTTTTATTTTGTCTGAAATTTAATCGATGTGGTCAATGCCATCTAGCGGCGAGCAGATGCATTTTATGCATTCTAATACGAAAGGGTTTTGTAGTGCTTGAAATAAGCTTTAAAATGAGCACTATTAAAAGTCTTTTGCACGTAAAATAAGTGAGCTGTATTGCAAATAAGGGGAGCATCTAATGTTTTTTCTTTTAAATCAATGGGTTTCATAAGTGCAATTTCCACCAAAATTAAAATTAATCGTATTCCGCCTAGAATTAACTTTATTATGAAGAGTTTGATAGATAGTATCAGTTTGGCTGCTTCAGGACACATATTTTTCAAAAAAGTCACGATTAAAGAAAAAAACAAAATTTCAATTTTTTTAAAAACCCACTTTTTTTCATAATATCTCAAAAATGACGACAGATACGTATAAAAGTGTATGGATTAAAAATTTAGGTATTTTTCTGACAAACAATTTGGTTTTTTTGTTTTTTCTGTCAAATAAAAATTGACGGAGATATGATTGTTTAAAGAGCGCGTGGCAGCGCAATCACAGCCTCTCTTAAGCCCTTTACCCCTTCACCGCTTTAGAAAAAGATTTTTTACTATATATTGCAATGAAGGATGTTGTAGCTCTCTTAATTACCTTTACAATGGTTTTTTATAAATTGTGATGGCATTAAAATTGAAGGAGTTATGGTCACAAAACTTATCATATTTTTTTCTACTTAGTAACTGAAAATTTCGGAGTGTGAATATTTGGAGCAATGTGAAAGTACGCATTATAATAGAGACCCACAACTATTGTAATGTGTATATATATACATAATATGGCTCATATATTTTGGAAACGTAGGCATGAATACATACCAACGTTATTATATGTAGGGGTAGTTTTAAGGGTAGAAAAGCTTAAGAATATGATAATCATTTTCGATAGTGTGGAATAATATTTAAATCCTTTTCATTTTATCAAAAAAAATTTTATCAAGGGGTAGTTTTCAAGGGTTGAAAGGGGGTTAAAAATTTGATAATTATTATAGAGAATATAAAAGATTACTTAGTCTATACTTACATCTTTTTATGTCATACCAAAGTATTTTTTGTGATTTTTTCAATTTAGGGGTAGTTTGCAAGGTTTGTAAGATTTTCAAGGGGTTGAAAATGATTTTAATATGAGGTAATTATGTTAGAAAATACTTTACAATTTCACCACTTACTATTAGACATGTTTTCTAGCGATAAGATGGATCAATGTCAATGTTTACATTTACACCCCTTAAAAGTAATAGGCGGAGCTCAGATCATTTTCACTTTTGAAGTTAAGGGTAAGAAGAGCATAATTCCAAAATTCGATGCAAATCGGGTCACAGTAAAAAAAATCAGAGGTAAGACCCTATTTTTCGCTTCAATGACTGCACTACAACGCATGGCCGGGTGAGTTAGTAATTATACAAAAAAAAAAAACAGATGAACTATATCATATATTTTCTTTTGCTTAAGATAGGTTGGTTCATTTTGATTGGGAAAAATAAATAGTTTTACTTACATTGCCCTCTTGATACGGACGTTATTACACAATGTGTCCCGTCACCAGTGTCGGAGCCTTTAATGGTGTGAAATATGGCATTTTTATCGATAAATTGTACATATGAAAAATAACAAAATATATTGTCTAAACTAAATCATTTGAATAATAAAGTAAAAATATATAATCAATTTCAATTAATGTATTCACAATGGACAAGTAATTGAATGTTATTCTTTCTATCACTGGTAATTAAACAAATGAGGAACTTCAAATAATATTTTGCTAATTATTTTTTCAGTGTCACCAACGGTGGCTGGGTACCAGTAAGTACCCAAGTAAAGATCAAATGCCGGATTTATGACAGAGTATCACTTGGAATCGATTAGACCGATTTCTACGGCTTTTTTTGTATTCATAATTGGTCTTATGAAAAAAGTTTGCTATAACAATATGTTTGGTTCATTGAAACCCGTAAAATTTTAACACCTTGTAATATAATAAGCCAGGTGATTATGATAAGATTGCCACTCCATTTTTAGTATATATTTATTACTAGCGACCCGCCCCGGCTTCGCACGGATGCAATGCTCTACTATATTATGCATGTACTATACATATAAACCTTCCTCTTGAATTACTCTATCTATTAAAAAAAACCACATCAAAATCCGTTGCGTAGTTTTAAAGATTTAAGCATACATAGGAATATAGGGACAGAGAAAGCGACTTAGTTTTATACTATGTAGTGATATACAATGTGTCCCGTCACCAGTATCGGGGCCTTTAAATAGTGTGAAATATGGCATTTTTTATCGACAATTGCTTTCAAATTTGGTTTTTCTCAAAAAGCCTATAAATAAAAAATACACAAAAAAGAATCTATTTGTTTTTCTTTCATAATTTTTTTCTAAATTTTATGCCATGACAATTGAAACATGATAGCTGTGTAATTGTTGTCTTCTTGTTTAGCTATCAAATGACACCTTTTTAATGTTGATAGGACATTTACATGAGTAGTGGTGGTCGAATTAGTATGAGAGCCCAGGTCTTGGTTACCAAGAAAACAAAATGACGGCCGTAAGAGAAAAACTAAACTTGAGGGGCAATTTCAATTCAATTATAAAAGTAAATTTGTCGATGAAAAATGCCATATATCACACCATTAAAGGCTCCGACACTGGTGACGGGACACATTGTATATTACACATGACTGCATATACACATTTGAGTTTTGATATATCACATGGGGAAACACAGTGAAATAAACCGATGTATGAAAACACGTAGTGCATGATCCTCGAGATAACTGCACGCACGAATGTCCTAGATTTTCGCTAAAATTGGATGGCAAGCAATCGGGGATAATGTTGTGTTTATAGATAAAAATGGATGTCGGTATACTTTTTACGTTTTTACGTTTACCACTATGTAGTAACTTTCTACGTGATGACTGCAGCACAATAAAAAACCTTATATGCCGTGTATCAAGTACAAGTATCAAGCACGGAGAAATTTTTGGGTATTAACTGTAATAGGAGATACTGCAGCATAATCATAAACAATTTCTTACACACTTGCCAAATAATTACAAAGAAGCATAAATCGTTTACAAAAAGAAATGTACAGTTATTCGGTGTTATTGTTTAATTGCATATATTTTCTCTGCTACCTTCGGTGATAGTTAAATAAAAAAAAACGAGCGAGTCTTACAGTAGTCGCAAATGATGTATAACATTTGATTAATGGAGAAGATTCCTAAACATTAGAATCAATTTCTTCTTTTTTAAATCTTAGGATCATAAAAAAGATTAAATTTAATAAAATATTTTTTTAAGCAGTGACAGAAATTAACTTGAAGATTTGAAAAAGCTAAATACTGAAATATTTAATTCGTAAGATCATAAAAATAGATTAATTTCATAAAAGATTTTGTTTAAGCAGTGACAAATATTAACCTAAAAGTTTAAAAAAGCTAAATACTGAAATACTTTATTCGAATAATTATTTATTATTACTTACTTGAATTTTTTCCAATGATTCCACTTTATTGAGACTTATTATCAACAGTCAATGTTTATTTATGTAGTTAAAATACATAAATTGATTTATATAACAGCAAACTTCAACTTTATACACCGTATTAAGTATACACTTACAACACTGTAACTTAAGTGCACAGCTGATGGCTGACAGTACCGCCCTCTCGGAAAATTGGTTGGTACTATCTGACGGTCAACTCTAAAACCGCGCGCTCATTCGTCAAATCGAATAGCGCGCGCTTTCGCGACTTCCTGTTACACACTTCCGTCCCATTTCACGAAATCACTCCCACAAATTGCAGGAAAGCGAGAGGAAAGATGTTGCACATCAATAAAAAGGAGAAGTGGGAGTAGGTGTATTAAAAGAGAGGAGGGAGTGTGCAAACAAATCAAAAGAATATGTAATACATATATAATTATATAAGAAAATACAGGCAGAAGAAAAAAATAATTTCTTGCTTTGTTAACGGAGTAAAAAGTCTGAGCCTTTCTGATACCTTCAAGAAGTAACTGTCACAAATAGACAGCATATCGAGGAATTTGTAAGGAGAGGTTTGAAGAAGAATGTAAAGTAGTTAGCGAGTATGCATAACTTAAATAATTTTTAAGATGAGGTGGACAGATAGGCAGGAATAGTGTAGAGTACAGAGTACAGTACTTATTAACCATAGTGAATTCTATTGTCAATTTATAAACAGTAATAAAATATACACGATAAGACAGTGTTTAGTCGGGTTTAGCTAGTTTAAATAAAACAAGTGTACGCCCCTTTAGATACTGGCACGAAGCTCGTAGTGAGTTCTTCTCGATGCTATCTCGAGTAAAGAGCGTAAAACAACATGCATTCAGTATTTGTTTCTTTAAAAATTCTCTCTTGTAATTCACTTGAGTAGATTTTCCGTCTAAATAGAGCTTCAGAGAAGATTTCTCCATTTCGCATTCCTTAATCAGTAATACAAAATTATTTCCTTTATAATAATATATTATACACTTACTGATGCCCACGTGTACGTTCGCATAAAATTCAGCCCTTGTTTGCAAATAAAAAAACTAAGTGAGCTTAGTGTGTATGTTCTTTTTGTGTGTAATTTCACTACTGATGAAAATAATAATATCTTTATAAACGATTTTATCGACACTAATATTATAAAGAGGAAAGATTTGTATTTTTGTATGTTTGTAATGAATAAACTCACAAACTACTAAGCCGATTTCAAAAACTCTTTCACTATTGGAAAGCTACATTCACGTTAATTAACATAGGCAATATTTGATGCTAGAAAAAATTAAAAATTTTTTTTTGTCCACCCATGCGAAGCCGGGACGGGCCGCTAGTTATTTATATTTGTATTACTCGCGAACAGGCCTCGTTTAGTTCGTTGTGGGGAAATAGACTAATCTAATTCGACGCCTGCAGCTTTTAGGGTCTGTCGTTCAGGTTTAATTATAATTCATTGAGAAGGAAGCGGCTTCGGGCAATTGTGTGCGTTTGATTATATGCATTGATGATTTGCTTTAATATAGGTAAATATCAATAACTTTATATAAGTAGCTTAGAGTTCACACATTTATAGACATGTTCCGTATTAAAAGTAAGATTTCTTAATTTTCTTTATTATTAAACGACAGATAACAATTTTATTATTAAACCGATATTTTTTTATTTACATAATAAAGTTTACCAACTAAATACATAAAGATAAGTTACATTAAAAGTACAACACTAAGCAAAAATGTATCATATATGCATTATTAAACTTTAAGGTAAGCACAACATTATTATATGTAGAAGATGTTTTCAGTTGCGTTCATAATTAATTAATTTATTAAATCTATCGTATTACACTCAAGAATAAAAAACTGTGTTTACTGATGAAAAGTGCTTCCAGTCATCGCAACATGGGCGACTACAATTGTGGAGAAGAAACGGAACGAGGTATTTGGACGACCACGTTGTGCCGAATCTTAGTTCTGGACGCATATCTGTTAACATGTGGGGCTGGATGTCATCTAATGGAGTAGGCGAGCTTGTTGACCTTCCACCTAGGACAAATGCAGAAATTTAACCATCAGTACTAGAAGATGTTATGCTTCCTAGTGTCCGTACGTGTTACCCAGCTGATGCATTAAGAGAGTTCAATTATGTCCACGACAACGCCCGCATTCACACAGCTCGAATCGTAAATGAGTGGTTCCGTAGACACCGTGAAGTAGTGGTGATGCCCTGGCCTGCCAAAGCAGCTGACTTAAACCCCTTATGAAATCTTTGGGGTTTAATGGTGCAGCGATGGAGAAATGACAATGAGAGAAACAATGCTGCTATCGTGGAACATTGCCAAAATGTTTGGGGAGACTTCAGAGGAACGGATATTTGCTATCGTCTTGTTGGCTCCATGCAAGAGAGTCTACAGTCTGTGATTGATGCGAATGGAGGATATACTCGTTTTTAATAACGTCTTGTTTTAATAAATTTTATTATACTAATAACTATTTATTTAATTTTTGTTCATAAAACAATATACATTTTTAAAACTCAAACGTAAAAGTCGTCAATAATTTAATATAACGATTATTGACGTCACGTTTAGGAAGTTTCTTGTTAGTTCACGATAGCAAAACATATCATTGACAATAAAATAAGTACTAAATTACAGTAAGTTGGTTAAACTGTCTTTTAAATTAGCCTGTTACAACGTCAATGCGACATTTTTGAAATGTTGGTATGACTGACGTTCAAACAAATATCGACTTTAAGGTGACGAACCCTTTTCTACCCCGACTGTACATAATTTTGGCAAACGTATATATCATAACATGCAACAATGGTGTATTAGTGTGTGTGTGTGTGTGTGTGTGTGTGTGTGTGTGTGTGAGTGTTAGTTGTGTGTGTGTGTGTTACATTTGTGAGCGTGTGTGTGTGTGTTAGTTTTGTGTGCGTGTGTGTGTGTTATGTCTAAATAAGTTATAGGTAACAGTGAAACAGTGTGACTGTGAGGCCCTATGATTTGAAAATCTTGGGATCGGTTCATATTTTAAAACCACCACCACTCATAGTCACAGTACCATCCTAGTCAGCAGGCCCTCTGTCTCGGTGTATCCGAGGGTTCTGAGTGCATTTGTTACCTTTTTTTTGCATTCGTGATCGATCCTTATTTATTTCTCAAAATGTTGCTCCCAATAAGGAAATCGAAATGACAGGATCAAAAAAATGAATATTAACGTATTTTGGTTACGATTTCTTTTTAATTTCAACGTTTAAGTAAAATACGTATACATAATATTGAACACAAACTCGCAATATATGTCGTAATGAATTTCGTGTTATTTTCCCTTTTAAAACTCTATAATTCCGGTGGATGTATCATTGGACGTGGCATTATAGCCAAATAAAGGTCTGTGTAATGTATGATCGAAATTTAATTGGTATAACATTCGAGTGATAATTTAAACAAAAGTAATTTAAGGGGATTTACGACGCTTTCATACTTTTAAGGATCACAGGGTTGCCTCAGTCATCCTGTGATCACGGCTCAGTCTAATCGTAAGGATCCTAATTATATTATTATGACAATACTTTGTGTGTGTATGTTTGTTACCATATTGTCTCGCTATCCTAACATTGCAAAACTAAACTCGCCCTTACGTTCTCCCGCAAAAACAATACGATACCATGTTTCTACACATACAGCGCCATCTACCGAATTATAAAAACAAGAATCAAAGCGTCGTTAATCCATTTAGTTTTATTTTAATATACGATACACGCAGAAATGTAACAACTAAATATTTGAGTAATAACATTTCATTACCGTAATTTTAATACATAAAAAAAATTAATAACAAACATTAATAATTCTCTAAATAGTTATGGTTATTGATATTCAGATTATTTAAATTTTGGTAGTCGATAACACAGTGATTATCGTCTGCTGCCGTTATAACGAGGTTAAGCTACATAATTTCACAAGATCCAAGCATTGGAATGAATTTACCATTGATGACAAATCTTTTTCGTGACAAAATTATCTGAACTCCTTTCTATTTCATACGACATATTTGGCCATTGTATATTTAGATTCATTCTTATTGTAAGTCGATGCCTCATAACATTACTGAGGGTCGTGATTAACACAAGCAATCTCTAAGATGAGTGTCCGCCATGTTACCCGATTTTCCGTTCTTATGAATGCTGCCTGGAAGTTGGAGTCCGCGGTCTCATGTATTGCATTAGTCCAGCTTGTGGGAGATCTTGCGCGACTTCTTTTACCTTCCATCTGGCCCGCTACAACCAGTTTCTCAAGATTGTCTGGATTTCGTTTGACCACGTGTCCGAAGTAACCAAGCCAATAGAATCATTAAAACCCAATTATTCACACTGGACCCACTTCTTGGGCAGTGATGTATAAGATACCCTATACAAAGTATCTGAAATACTAGATGCAAGATACTTAAAAAAAAAGTATTTCAGATACCAGATACAAATAATTTTCTGAAAAGGTATCTGAAATACTAGATACAAAATACCTATCTTTCAAATACTTTTTAAAGATAAAATACTTTGATTGAATAGTTACTTATATGATATGATACTTAATTGAATTTAAGTTTATTTGTTCGAGAAAACAATTTTCGAATAGATCGCGTTGATAACAAGGATCAGGAAAATGTGACAAGAAAAAATAAGAAGGTATTAAAATTGAGACTTTTTATGTTTTAGTTGACATTTGAGTAAAACTAATTCCTCATACATATTGTCGCACATCTTCCTTCGATGAGGCCTCATTATCTTGCCCCCAAAGAAGAAAAGTCGCTCCACAGGGGCAGAGCTGGGCAAACAGGTGTTATATTTTAGAAATATTTTTTTATTTGTAGGATAAGCATCTTTATTGTTGAGGTACTGGAGTGTCTCAAAATCACTGGTGCTACTTGCGTTTTCGCCACTAGCAATAGAGGAATCGGAGTCCTCTAGAAACATATAATAAGAGTCATCTTTTGTTTTTTTTTATATCACCTTCAATGTTGTTTAAAACCTCCGATTTTTGTTTTTCAGATCGATTGATCATTCTTGTTTCAAACAGGACAAGTTTTTATACATATTCCTTTCCCGCTTTTGGTACCCATTTCAGTTAAAACATGGGATGGGACACTGAGGCTACAGTCAGGTCACAGGTCACAGGTACAGATGTACCTCGGAAAGTAGGAGTTAGGTGGAAGGAATTCCTTGTTGCCGTGAAAAGACACGCTTGTGATTTAGAGGCGTTGAAATTAACGAGGTTACTGTCGCCCCTCTGGGAAACGTAGTTTAGCCTCTGGTTTATTCGCTAAACCATGGCCTCTCTCATGAACATCACGTCGTCACCGCTGGCTTTTGCGCTAGACAGATATCTCTCAACAACAGTACTGTCGTCTGCATACCCATTAACAGGTCATTGATGTGTAGCAGGAAAAGCTTCGCAGAAAGAACAGACCCCTGAGAAACTCCGGCATCAATAGCCACTGAGTTAGAGGAGCAGCCATCGACAACTATTCTGATCGATCGTTCAGTCATGAAATCGGCTATCAAACTACAAAAGTCAGCGGGGATACCGTACGAAGGAAGCTTGCGCAACAGACTTGCATGCCAGACCCTGTCAAAAGCCTTCATGATGTCATGTTGGGGGGGGGGGGGGGGGTAGGATTTTTAGTCGAGACGCTACTTAGTCGACCATTGGAAGTTTCCTTGGGCTAAGCTGACCAAAAAAGGGAACTCACCTGGATACTGCGGGGACGCCCGAACCCCCCCCGAAATGGCCATCGGATCCTCCCGTCCAGTCGCCAACTGGCACGATGGAACATTTCGGGATTTGTCGCGAGTTGGCGGGGCAGCCTTTCACGCGTGGCTAGCGCGCTAGTAGAGCCTCCTACTAACTGCGGTCGGCCAGCGGCTAAAACCGTGCTTCGGATCCCGCTACCCTCCAGAATGAGTTACCAGGTACAGCATAGCCAAGATACCAAGACCGAGGTCAGACAGGACCGACAGGAGTGACGGTGGGTGGCCGATGACATTTGTAGAAAGATAGTGTCGCCATCTGTCATTAAGTTCCCGACAATATCGACTATTTTCTTTATTTATGACTTGCACAATTTGTGCATTTAGCCAGTGTCAAGTAAGTATAATATTTCTTCTATGTTTTTGAGTAATTTCCGAGATTTCAGTAAAGAAGTGGGTTTTACTGAAACCTCCTCGTGGCTTTCTTGAGACAGCGCGAACCTTTCAACCTGTTTTGTTTCACTTGCCAACACTCATGCATATTCAGAAACACTCAGTGGTTAATAACATGCCATTATTACACACTAATATCAACCTCAACACAAACTTTAACAAGAAAACCAAAACCATCAAAATTGACGCTTCGCGCTTCTGCCAAAAAGTCCAATGTCGACGAGTTGCGTTCGGAAAGAAAACCTGCGAAGTTCATTTTAGTAAAAGTATCTTAGGGAACAAAGTATCTTCAAAATACAAAGATACCAGGAAAATGTATCTAAATATAAAATACAAAATAAAATATTTAGAAAGTATTTCAAATACAAGATGCAAATACGTATTTTGTATCTTGTATCTGTATTTCAGATACTTTTATCTAAGATAAGTCACATCACTGTTCTTGGGTTATATCTCATTTTCTCCATTGTGCTTTATTCACAAAAAGTTCTGTAAGTGGATAAATTGATAAGCTAATTATTCCGTCAGCGATGAAGTGAAATCAACTTTCATAGTTAGTGTCACAGTCTCTCAAAATTCATACTTGAATCAAATTTATTTTAATCAAATACACCTTTTATTGCATTTTGCTGAATAATTACAAAAGTATACATTTTCTAAATAATAAAACATCGACATATCTAAAATGAAATCACGAAATAATAGCAAAAATCACATGAAAATAGGAAACATACTCCTGTTTTTGTAACACCCTGGTCTTACAGACATATAAATCTCTGTTGGCGGGTTAAGAGGAATCGAAAGCATCGACGGCTTACAGATTAACGTCTCAGTTAATAGCATTTTACATTCCAAGAAACAAGGAAGCTGTATCTCTACACAAAATCGGTAATATCGGCAGGAGCTACCATTTTAAGATAGTGTGCTATCGGTATTATCACAACGGTACGTATTAGTTTATCTTATGGTTATAGATAGAATCAAGTAGATATTTTCCTAGGACCTCTTATGTGCTGGAATTTTTTAATTTATATATTCAAATTTAAATTTTTGGACGTAGGGTGCGAAATTATTTTTTAATTTATAAAAAGATTTACAGATTACTTGATAAGGTGACTAAATTTCTAAATTAGTCATGTAATGAAACTCCGTAGTAGAAAGAAGTAAGTTTTTTGGTATATATACACTCGAGAGCAATGAATCCGGGTCACTTAAAGAATCCTAAAAATCACGGAAACTAAAAATGCTAGGTTAATGCAATAAATTGTATTTAATAGACAATGTAATACTCCTTAAATGAAGGTATTAAAACTTCTTAGTTATTGTAAAGTTATATCATAAAAAAATCAAATTTGAAAAAGGGCCACTTTCGAAGATGGAACTACGAAATTACAGCATTTGGTTTTGCTTTTGTTTGTAATCTGTCATTTATGTGGGTACATAAACCGTGTTGATAGTGCTCTATATTCATTATTCAAGCTGAAATTATGTCGCTTACGCCTGAAGAATGCACCAGAATACTTACAATGCTGGAAACCGGCCGGAGTCAGCGCGATACAGCCAGGACTGTCGGTGTGTCGCTGTCAACAGTACAAAGAGTTCTCCGACGTTACGAAGAAACTGGTTCTAACCTACGCAGACCAGGAACGGGCAGAACCAGGTGTACCACAGCACGAGAAGTCCGATACTTGGTGAACACCATGCTTCGAAATCGCTTTCTCACAGGAACTGAACTCACCAATCAGTTTCGACGCCTCGGAGGAAGTAACCCAAGTGCATGGACAGTAAGACGTCGGCTTGCTGAATCTAACTTAAAACCCCTTAGACCTGCAAACGGCCCTAAACTGGAGCGTGGGCATCGTATTTCAAGACTAAGATATGCCCAGAGCCACGTAAATTGGAGTATTGAAGATTGGTCAAAAGTTATGTTCTCCGACGAATCAGAATTTATGCTCTACAAGCACGATGGAAGACACAGAGTGTATCGAAGACCAGGGGAAAGATTCAAGCAAGCATGCATCGAAGAAAAAGTAGCCTACGGTGGTGGGTCTGTACTTGTGTGGGCCGGAATTTCTTCTGAAAGTCGCACAGAGCTGATGATCATAGAAAACGGCTCTTTAACTAGCGTAAGATATGTGGAAGAAATCCTCAATGATCACGTTGGTCCATTTATGGTCAATTTAGGTGAGGATGCTATATTTATGCATGACAATGCCCGACCTCATACAGGTAGGATTGTGAATGACTACCTTCAAGAGATGAACATTACTCGTATGGAGTGGCCAGCGCGCAGCCCGGATATCAACCCGATCGAGCATGCTTGGGACGAGCTAGGCAGATGCGTAAAACAACGAAACCCTCCCCCAATCACGCTTCGTGAGCTCAAAATTGCTCTCACAGAGGAATGGGAGAATATTCCCCAAAATCGTATAAGGAACTTGGTGTACAGCATGCCAAACCGCGTAAACGCAGTAATGGAAGCACGAGGAGGCAATACGAAGTATTAAAATTCAAGAAAATCGTAATAAAGTTCAAACATTTCATGTTTCCTATTTTTGTTTTAAGGAGAGATCAGCAGTTTTTTCTTTATGTAATTTTGTGTTAGTAAAATGTATGGCGACTCATATTTTTTTTACTTTCATTTAAGGAGTATTACATTGTCTATTAAATACAATTTATTGCATTAACCTATCATTTTTAGTTTCCGAGATTTTTAACATTCTTTAAGTGACCCGGATTCATTGCTCTCGAGTGTAGTTAATGTAATTAAGCATACCTCTATAAATAAATAAATATTTCTTACATACACACCAAATAGCCTAGCCCAAAGTAAGCACTGTAAGGCTTGTGTTATGTATACTAGGGTAACGAATATACATACATATATGATACATAGATATGTAATATTCATAGAAATACATATACACACTCAGGTACAAGTATTCATCATACAAACATTATCCCCTTCCGAGATTCGGATCCAGGACCGTCGGTGCGAAAGGCAGGATCGCTAATATTGCACCAAACGGTGGTCAATATTTTATTGAAATCACCCTTAAATATAAAGTTAAATAATTTTTTATTTTTTATTTTTTTTGGCCTGTACGTAATGTTTGTCATAATCATTTTGTTTTCAGTTTTAGAATCTTTGTATTATAGTATCAGAGTAGATAAAATAATTTATCTAAGATTTTATTAACCCACTTTTATAAGCCCATCTCCGCTTTGGTGTAAGGGTAAGGCTTGTTGACGTGGTACGGTGACGACGATAAATACATGTCAAGCGTCGTCATTGTATGTCACGTCGCCGTCATGCCATGTCATAGCTACATGCGTTGTTGATTTGACCGAAATTGCCTTGTTGTGATGAGATGGTGACTTTTTAATGTGAGGCCACTTTTCTTCTTTGCGAATCTCTTATATTGCGCAGCTATCGTAGGTTGAACCAGCGAAAGTCTGAACGATTTATAAAGGGATTGTATTTCTTGTTTTACTTACGTTGTATATAATTTATTTTAACACGAATACTGTATAAATAGTGTTTTTTGAAATATATTAATATAACACTTTCCTGGCTTCGGTTTCGATTGCGGAAAAATCTTTTATTTATTACAACACAGGTAAAAAATTACAGGCCTTAATCACAAGCCAACAAAATTTCTTACCCAGACACCTGAGTATATTTTCCCGAAGGATTTTGGTGTGCTGAATCCAAATCCGGTCGCAGAATTGCTCTATCACGTCAGGTTTATGAGATCTGAATCTGATCTAAACTAAACTAATGACAGTATAGG
Source organism: Calamotropha paludella (assembly GCA_927399485.1). Taxonomy (NCBI): domain Eukaryota; kingdom Metazoa; phylum Arthropoda; class Insecta; order Lepidoptera; family Crambidae; genus Calamotropha; species Calamotropha paludella. The sequence goes on from OV656803.1 coordinate 46,275,226, forward strand.
TAGTATGGAGAAAAATTAACTTCATAATACGATATTTTATACGATACGATACGATATTACGATATTTAGAATATCTCAAAAACCTGACGTGATAGAGCAATTCTGCTACCGGATTTGGGTATAGCACACCAAAATCCTTCGGAAAAGTATACTCACGTCTCTGGGTAAAATTTTTGTTGACCTGTGTTATTTTTTTTAAGTGCTCATTGTTCGAAGTCAAATAAAATTTATCTAAAACAATTATATGTAGAAAGAAGAATTATTGAACAACATTAATTGGTGTTTATGTAATTTTTATAATTATTGTGTGTTAATAATTATTCCCAAGTTATATAAAGAGTTTTCATGATAGATTTGGGGTGGAAAATGTCAATAAATACTCTCTGATTGGTTTTCATTTTTATTAAGTACAACCTCCTTTTTAATTTTGAAACATGTAAATGTGTAAAAATTCTTTTATTCATATATTCCAAACTATCTGTGCAGCTGCGCAACTTTGCGTTCTGATATTCGTGCCACACTCATTTATTGCTTAGGTAAATTGTTTTTAGTATTTAAGATTTCATACCAGGTTTTATATACCCATATATATAATATGACTTAATAACTTAACGGATAACTTAATTTCGGTCTTCCGCAAGAGGAAGGTAAATTCCCTAGACTAGCGTTAATTAAGATACTATTCCGTGATGACTACACTGCAAACCACCAATGCAGCCTGCAGATTGCGGTTTTCTGCTGTTTGAAACCGCAAGTGCTTCAGTAGGATAATATGAAAATGCCGCTGACGCGACGCTGCAACTTGCCACAGGTCCATATGTCAGTAGTCTCGGTACCTGTAAAGTACCGTTCAATTCACACGTTTCGTTAATATTAAGAAAATAACTGCTTGTGTTGAAGACAATTGAACGTAAAATTAGCAGTGTTTTCTAAAGTTGACCGCCCGCCTTGGAACTATACCTACTAATATTATAAATGTGAATGTAAGTTTGTTTGTTATGCTTTCACGCAAAAACTTCTAAACCGATCATCATGAAACTTCGTGCATATATTCTTGGAGGTATTTGAAGTAACATAGGATACTTTTTATTGAAAAATAAAATTGCGGGCGAAGCCGCGGTTAAAGCTAGTAATATATATTTATATATTGTATGCATTTTTTCAATGTTTTAGAAGGGTACTAGAAAATTTTGACGATCCCGACGACGACGACGATGACGACGAGTGTTCACAAGGTTCCGTAGCTCAATTGGGAGAGCATTGGATCGGACTTTCAAAGGTAGCGGGTTCTATTCCCGCCTGAGAATTCATATGTGACCCGAGTAGACTTTTTCGAGTATTTTTCTATTATAATAATTTATACTATAATATATCTATATAGGCATATATATCAAAAGAGTGTTTAAACGAGCTTAAGAGCGACTCGAATTTGTGAAGTTTTGTTTTTGTGTTTTGACGATTAGGCTCCGGGTGTTATGACAGGTAGAGACGGTTAAGTAATTGTTAATGATCAGTGACTTTCATTTGCATTTTTATACAATTAAAGGAAGACGTTATAATAAGGATTTTTTTAATAATTATCCCAACAGGCATACTTCTTATTTGCTTCTGCGTTGTGTGAAATCCATATTCTTTATTTAGACCAATATTAATATTTCATTGCGCCCCAAAATAGTTCACAGATATCAAATATAATGCTCATATCTCTTGAACTGTGAGTAAGTTTGCAGACACTAAAACACATGACACGCAAGTAGGTACTTATACGCCTATACGACTGTATGTTGCAGCTAGTGTTGCCCAAATTCAGTCTTGGTCTTGCAGTCTTGGTCTTGTTCTTGCGTTTTTGCAAGACCAAGACCAAGAACAAGACCGCGTATTTTTAGCAAGACCAAGACCAAGACTGACCGTGCAAGACTTGAGCAAGAACAAGACTAAGCCTGCAAGACTCTTGCGTCTTGCAGCTAGGACTTAGCGCTATTTCACGGAGTAGTTAGGTGTAACAGTTCGGTGTATAGGTACGCTTAGGAATTCTATGAGACGCAAAAAACTGTATCAAAGAATATGAAAAACTGGATCTATGCGCATTACGACTAATACCATAAACATACCTACATAGCGAATAAAAAAATATCCATTAAAATCAAACTGAGTGCATGCATAGTTATGTTTTAACCATCGGCACTTTGATAATGCGGCATCAAAGGTTTTGTACTTACTTCTCAAAGAAATTTGCTGCTTTTCGGAAGCACATGGTTATAATACACGCGCCGGCGGCTTCTTTTGAAATCATATACAACAATCGTTGCCGCCGCGCCGAAATCACAACATTTGACACTATTTGATTGCCGCCACAGGGCGTAGGCGTAGGTATACTCATGCAAAATAATTTCGAATTTTAAGAGTACCTACAGGTGTTCCAAAGAATAAATAAGTTTCAGAGTGCTTATAATGAAAATGAATACATTATACTGATCACGCAAGTAGTATTATGATTAGAATAAAATGGTAAGGATAGGTAGTAGATGTCATAATAATTTATTCTAGTAAGTATATATTATAATATTGATTATATGGTTTTAAACTAATTACTTAGGTACTATTATTGTACATTTAGTCATTATATTTCTTAAGTTTTTACAAGAAAAAATAGCAAAAAAGTGTTCAAATATCACCCGTTTGATAAATATTGTAGCCACTTTTAAATATACTTGAAACGTGTAAAAAAATTCTACATAATTAATAAAATAATATAAAAAGCGTAGGTACTTACCTACTAATAAAATAAAAAGCCTGCGATTTATTATTAGTAAATAATCACGGCAGCCGAGAGTGTGTCTCCACTTTTGAATACATAAATCATAACCAGATCACTAGAGCCACTTCAAAAAAGAAATTTGTAATTCCTAGGGTTCAAAATTATTTTGGTGACAGAACTTTACAGAAGCGTATACCATATCTTCTTAATTCGTTGCCCGAAACTATTAGATGTGAAACGGATAAAAATAAATTTAAAAAAATATTAAAAGATTATCTGATGACTACTATTTAACACAACAATTGTATGTTTTTATTTATTTTTTTGCATTCACAATGCAATATTTCTATAAGATATAAAATACGTGTGTAAAAAACAACCACGCCTCCGAGCCCATCTGAGGGCTCGGAGGCGTGGTTGTTTTTTACACACGTATTTTATATCTTACAACAATTGTATCTTATTATTATCACCGCTAAATTTTCCTTCAGTTTGTTGTAATTCAGTCTAAATCCAATTATTGTGCACTTAACTTTACCTGATACAGTTATAGTTGTATTATATACCTACATAATTATAATTATAAGCTAAGAGACTAAAGATCCCTCAGTCAAACCGACAAGTCGGTTTTGTGGGACTAAATTGTATCTTTGTATTTTTTTTTCTTGTATATGAAATAAATAAATAAAAAAAAATAAATAAAAAAAAAAAAAAGTATTTACAAGCAGTGCCCGCGACTTCGCCCACGAAGAATAGTAACTTTGGAGGTATAGTGACGTTCAGGATTTATTTATTTATTTTAAAACTTCTGTCATCAAACATACAAACAAACTCTTCAGCTTTATAATATTAGTATAGATTAGTATAGATGTACGCCAAAACATTCACTTATATGTAAAGAATAGTGATTGGCACTAATTCTTTACATATATTTTATTCACGCGTCGCGTCTGTACAAGTAGGTAATAATCTGTGTTTGTACGCCGCACGCGGCATCGTTTGATTTGCGGCGGCATCCTTTTAATAGAGCCGGCACGTGGCGAGGCGGCGCGGTAGAAAGCAAGGAAACGTACTATAAACAAAGGAATTATTTTAATTCCAGTCATTTCCAATTGAGCTGTGCTTCGAGTCTAACTTAATAATTGTTTTTACTAATTCTTGTTGTTTTCTAAAAACGTATCACGTGTACAATTTAATATGAGTGACGAAGATTCAAATTATTCTAGTCCGAGTAACGAGAGTTTGAGTCACAGATCTAAAAGACCCAAAAGCAAATTTGAGGAGTTTTTCGAAATAATTCATGCATCCCAAACTGCCTTGTGTAAATTGTGCCAACATAAAAAGACTGAAATAAAAATGAAAAACAGAAACACTTCAGGCTTAAGGAAACATCTAATATCTTTCCACAAAAAGGAATCACAAATATTTCTTCCTGTTAAACCAAAATTAAGTGGAGATATCACAAGCTTTTTAGTAACCGCTGGAAGAAGTGGACAGGTAAGAATATATTTTTTTTATATGAAAACTCCAGGAACTCAAAAAAGTCTTTTTTGAACAAATGACTTTAAACTGACTTCGGAATATTTTATAGATATTGATAAAATAGTAATACATAGGTACATATTTCGCGTCATTTTTAACAATGGTCGAAATTGTCGCTACGGGAATTTTAACTCCGCGTAGCTGTTCATGCGATACTTTCAAAAACGCCATTAACTTACGTAAGTATTTTTGAGTTAGTGGTGTTTTCATCTAGGGGTGCGACATATTAAGTATGTAATTATCGTCTTAAATATTTTTATAAACACCTATATTTTCATTTGTTTTCATAATCGGCCAGTAACAACTAAGTACTTTATTTTGGTAAATTACAGTACAGTGCAACCTTAATATAACAAATGTCAATTTAACGATTTTCTCGATTTAACAACAACAAACCTCCTCCTCCTAAACGCTCAAACCTAGTATGTTTTAAATAATAACACAAGATTTATTGTTTTATTTCAGTCGGAAAACAGCAGTGACAACATCACGACAGCTACAGTTGATTGGGTAGTGAAAAAATATCTTCCCTTCTCATTTTTCGATGACGAAGCTACACAAGTATATTTTCGACGTATTTGCCCTAATATGGAGTTTCCTAAAAGGTCTACACTTAGAAGGAAAGTCAAAGAGCGATTTGAAGAGCTCCAATTTAATCTCAAGGAACGACTTCAACAATTATCATCTAAAATGTCATTTACCATTGATGGGTGGACGTCAATTGCTGGTAGGAGTTACTACGGGGTTACTATGCATTATATAGACAACGAATGGAAGTATCGATCTGTAGTTCTTGATTTTATACCATCACGCGGTCGACATACTGGGGAAGATATTGCAACGATTTTCCATGAATGTTTATTGGAATATGGCATAATTGATAAAATACAAGGTATCACGGTCGACAACGCAACTGCAAATACCAAATTTATGTATGAACTGGGCAAACAGTTGCCACACTTTGATTCAGACAATCAACATTTCCGGTGCTTTGCTCACATTTTAAACCTTGGTGTACAAGATTTATTAGAGACCTTAGCATTACACTGTGAGTCTGACACTAACGCGCAAGATCAGCAGTATGAAGACTATGCAGACGAAACTGAGGAAGATGAAGAATATGCACCAAATATTGCTGACTCGCGTACATCTGTAACAAAGTTACGCAGTATTTCCAGTAAAATAAAAAGAAGTGAGATAGTGAAGAAGAAGTTTCAGTCTGCTTGTGAAGCAGCTGGCGTGCCATCAAATCTAAATGCCATTCTTGACTGTCCAACAAGATGGAATTCCACACATGATATGATTGGATTTGGTTTAAAAGTGAGAGCGGGCATTAACATATTGTGCAGTTCTGTCACCGAATTGAATGATTTTCAAATCACAGCTAGTGAATGGCAGGTACTCGAAAAATTACATAAATTTCTAATAAACTTTAAACTTTTAAGTACAAAACTTGGTGGAGACAAATATGTTACATTACCGCTAGTCATTGTATCATTCAATCTCTTGCTAGATAAAATTGAATCCATGGTAAAACAGTTAGATGAGAAACCTAATCGATCTGAAGTGGATGAAAGGCTCATTCTAGCTTTCCAAGCAGCTCGAGACAAAATGCTTAAACATTATAAGAAGAGCAACTGGATTTATTGTACTTCTTTAATTTTAGACCCAAGGCATAAGGCTCAGACTTTTGACCTGACAATGTGGGGGAAGCAACTTAAAACAGAAAGTCTGCGCAAGTTCAATGAACTTTATGAAGAATATAAAAGTCTACACTCACTGAACAAATCTCTGGAATTGCCAAGAAAAGAAAATAAAGTATGTGATGAAGATGAAGACATTATAGACTTTGATAAACTCTATGAATGTCCCTCGACGTCATCTGGATCTTGTCTTCAAGGCTTAGTGATAGACGAGTTGGAGGAGTACCTGAGAAAACCAAGAACTGCCAGCTCGGAAGACATTTTAGATTGGTGGAGGACGCATGAGACAGAGTATCCGACTTTATCGAAGATGGCCCGTGATTTTCTCTCAATACCTGCAACTTCAGTACCTGCTGAGAGATTATTTTCTAAAGCATCATTAGTAATTAGAAAACATAGAAATAGGTTAAGTGATGAGTCAGCCAGATGGTTACTTTGTATTAATTCTTGGTCAAAAGAATTGATATAAAGTAACATAACCTAATGATAAAGCTGTTGTGTACTGTTATGTTTGATTTGTGTTGTATTTTATTTTTGATTGAAATAAATGATAAATCATAAAACTCTTTTATTAAATTTCATGCAAGTTGAGGGTTCAATCTCTTTCTAGACAGACATTGTTATTTAAAATACAGTCAAGTTATTGTAATTAATTTGTTTTTTTACATGTTTTAGCAAATGTAAGCTTATAAATCATAAATGTTTATTAAGAAACAGTTACTTCCATGGAAAACGACATATAGGTCAGTTGATTTTTCGACTTTCTTATCAAATCTTCAGTTATTTATTAATCTGATTGATCTTTACTATGGCTATGTTAATTCAAGCTCACAATGTTCCAATTCTAATACGTTTTTCTAAGATTTAAAGTAAACTTTAATAAATAGCAATAGACTAATAGGTAATTGCAAGACTTGCAAGACTCTTGCTGCAAGACCAAGACCAAGACCAAGACTGCAAGCGCAAGACCAAGACCAAGACCAAGACCAGGTGTATTGGCGCAAGACCAAGACCAAGACTGGCTAAGTCTCGTCTTGTTCTTGCATTTGGGCAACACTAGTTGCAGCCAATTAACTAAACTATCGTTTTAATGATCAGTCTACCCTTTTTTACTAAGCAGCGCCGTAGCTCAAGTGACGACATGAATGACATTAAATAAATACATAAATAAATATTTCTTATATTCACACCAATTAGCCTAGCCCAAAGTAAGCACTGTAAGGCTTGTGTTATGGATACTAGGCTAACGGATAAACATACATATATTATACATAAATATGTAATATTCATAGAAAAATATATAAACACCCATGACTCAGGTACAAATGCTCGTATTCATCACACAAACATCTGCCCCTTCCGGGATTTGAACCCAGGACCGTCGGTGCGAAAGGCAGGATCGCTACCGTTGCACCAACCGGTCGTCAAATTCACATTCATCTATTTAAGTGAACTATGCAAACGACTCTGTTTATAACTAGGCAATGCAATCGCTAAGTATAAAGCTTCGCCAGCACCATAATATTGGAGCGGAGCGTAATATTAAAAAAAAAATGTTTAGTAAATTTTAAAATATGTAAAGAATATATAAAAAAAATATTAAATAAGAATGAAAACTTTCAAAATGCGCGCGCTTTTTGTTTCAATGGGAAATCCCGAAGGCTTTTTGGTCATAGCTTTTTTAATTTAGTGAATTTCAAAATTCGGGCTCCGTCACAATCTGGTCCTAAATCTGTTGATTCGATTCCATACAAAAATTATTAAAATCGGTTAAGAACTCGGAAAAGTACATTCTGCTGACTCTTTTAAGGCACATATTATTTCCTGATACATAGTTATTAATTTTATTCTATGGTCGACATTAGAACAAGTTTTGTTAGCACATTCACAAAAATCTGCAGGAAAGTATATTAAACGTAATCTACTATTACATAAGTCCATATATATGTCCGTATTTGGCTATTATCTCTGTCACCCCACCTAATTTTACTAGCGGATTGAGTTGAGGTTACAACTTTAGATTGAATTTTATTGATGTTACACTCTATCATCAAAGGATAATGATCCGACCAGTACACATTACGGTATAAAACCGAAGTATCGACCACTGTGCGCCGCGCGGCGCTTGTGCCTATACAGTGATCAAGCCATCGGCGAGAGCCGTGTGCCTCACTCACATAAGTGTAGGTATCGTTAGGTAAAATCTCCATGTCAATGCATGACCACGACTGTTCAAAACAAAAGTCTAAAAGTTCATTTGAGAATTGCTCACCGGGATGTGCATTGAAATCTCCGAGTACAAATACCGTTTCGATATCGTTCGTTGCAACTACTGCACTAATTTCACTCATACACTCCGTGAACTCTGTGAGATTCGCCGCTGCATCAGTAGGCATGTACACAGTTATCACTAACACCGCTTTACCATTATCGAAAAGTATCTTAATAGCCGCCAAGCGCACACTATGACATTTTACTACAGACACACACGAAAACGCCGACTTCCTCCATAGTAGTGCCACTCCACCAAAAGATCTTCCTCTGAATATACCGTTAGAAGTGTCTACCGCTGATTTTCCAGTAAAAGCGAAGTTATCATAAATTGTCCCCAGAGATGGCAAATCATGTGGCAAGAGCCATGTTTCAAATTTAATTGAAAGGCAAATTAAGCTATTTGACTGCGACACATATACACGGATGCGTCAGTTGCACTGAGCCGCGCTTGCTGTTATACAGACCAGAATATTGCACACAAACAACTTAACTTAACTTCGGCTTCAATAGTAAGTTATTAAGAATTCTCGGGTGTATTTTTCAATTCTTAAAGGTAAATTAAACCTTAAGAAATATGATAACTATAATATCCATTTTCGGACACCGTTATCACGGAAGCAATCTTTGTATGTGTTTTCTTGCGTCTGGGTGGTTATGTTACTGTAGTTATTTTCATTTTCCAAATAAATGTCTAATATCAGTTTGGTCAGTTTTAACCTGTAAATATGGTTGTTTAGAGTAGCTAAATTTTCTTTTTTATGAGCGGGTGAGACTAAGTTTTTATCTCTTAACGTTATTTGGATAAGCTTTTCCATTACTTCAGGGTACGAATTATTTAAAGACTTTTCCTCTTTATTAACGTAGCGTGTAGCTATATTTTCGGTAAAAGAGATATTCTACGATAATATATTTTTAGATGGTTATACGTGAAATATGGCTATTTTAAATGTTTATCTCAATTGAAGTGGGTAATACTTTTTAATTATCTCCACGTTCGTCACTGTTATTAACCACAAGTCACAACTACCAAAAGTCTAAATGGAAAAAAGTTTTTTTGTTTATGTTAGGTATTTTTTATTGGAGAGCCCTAACATTATGAAAGAAAATTCAGAATCTATAATCTAAGATCACAAATTTGTTGTTTGTATGTCCGCTCTTTTTCCATTGTATATGCGTTACAATAACATCGCGTTAGTCGCGAGTAGTTCATCTACTGGATGCTAGATGGCTCTACCTTAAAAATATTTAATAATAGAAAAAATTAAGGAATTTTGTCCACCCGTGCGAAGCCGGGATGAGCCGCTAGTCTATAATCTAAGATCACAAATTTGTTGTTTGTCTGTCCGCTCTTTTCCATTGTATCAATAACGTTACCATAGCAACGCGTTAACCGCAAGTAGTTCGTCTACCGGACGCTAGATGGTTCTAACGGAAAAGTATTTAATAATACAAAAAAATTAAAGAATTTTGTCCACTCGTGCGAAGCCAGGACGGGCCGCTAGTGGTTATTATAAATATTTACTCGGCCGTTTTATTGGAAACGTTGTATGATGTTTTCGTAGCCTAAATATCCTTTTGTGTTCTTTTTTTTTATTTTGAATTTTTCATCTGTCCTGTTAATTCTTTCATAACGTTCATCTGATGAATACTTTTACTGTGAGATTGTGAAATCGTCAATTGTAATTTTATTTTTCAGGTATTGACGTGAAATATTTTATATCACTTTAGGCACTATATATTTTCCTAATAGAAATTTAAGTTACTTAAAATAATAATATACCTTACAATCAGACCAATTACCAATGCCGAAAGTAAGCACAGTATGGCTTGTATTATGGATACTAGGGTAACTATAAATATATGATACATATATGTATAGTTACCCTAGTATATCCCTACCTACCTACGAAGAATCGTTACAGTAGCTGTAAACGATCGTCAATTTTTACGGTTTAAAAAACAAATACAATACAACTCAACATACATTTACAATTACTGAGAGAAGATCTATTCATACTTAGGACATACGTATATCTTACAGAGTAGAAAGATAAAGTCACCATCACAAGGGCACTCGATCGTTCTACTTCGTTTTTCACAGAATAAGGCTACAATAATCGAAGCGTACCTACCTCAGCAGCTAACCTTCTGCGCCATTACTCTCGGAGCAGCACGGAAAATTCCGAATTTGCAATAATAATTCGAAGGCTTATAATACGAAAGGCCGTGATTTAATTTTGGCTATTTGTTAACTGTGTCCGTTTATTTTCTGCCATTCTAAAGCGAATATTTATTGGTGCCGAAGCGGCAGGTCGCGAAACATTCGCATTTGCAATTTTTATTTGTTTTTACCGGAACGGTTTGATAATGGAGAACATTAATTTTGGGCAACGCCAATCCGGTATTTCGGTGGATTTCAGTATTTCTTATTCGTAAGACTTGTACGTTAAAATTTTAAGAAACAAGAATTTGGTAAAGGATTTTTTATATGCAATAGTGTAATCTTCATTTTACACCATGCAATGTGAGTCTCAAAGCCTACTCGCTGTGGAGTATCTTACATATTGTGTAGGTAAAAAAGGCGATGAAAGAGATAGTGAACTCGCGACTAATATTCACAGCACGTACATAACAATACAGTTGAAAGATATTTTGCATATTTCTTTAACGGTATTCTATGCGTCCGCCCGATAAAAATTCACTGTGAACAAATGCTTTACAACGATTTTTTCTTGGTATACTATTTATTCATATGACTATACTATCGGCCCTTAATCCTGAGTCCGTCAAAATCGATCAGTTTCTGTGACTGTTAAGATTAGCCGGAATAGTTTTTATAACCACCGTATACATGCATTAAGTAAAACACTTTACATTTTATTTATTTGCACAGATTAAAGGTTTTAATTTATAAATTAACCCCAAATAACTCAGATACGACTAAAATGTATGCGAGTCCAGCATTGCCTTGATTTCTATAATTTTGTTCAAAAGAGATCTACAAAAAATGCATCTTCGCTGGAATCGTGCAATGTAATTAAAACGCCCTTTTTTCAGCATATATTTTCATTTCAGATGCGTTATGTGTGGATAACGACCGAATTGCGTACAAGTAATAGTTCATAAATAATAATCTATAATCTAAAAACACAAATTTGTTGTTTGTGTGTTTGTCTGTCCGCTCTTTTTCCATTGTATCAATAACGTTACCATAGCAACGCGTTACCGGGTAAGCTAGGATATACTCTAAAACACAAATCTGTTGTTTGTGTGTTTGTTTGTCCGCTCTTTTTCCATTGTATACGCGTTACCATAGCAACGCGTTACCATAGCAACGCGTTACCATAGCAACGCGTTACCATAGCAACGCGTTACCATAGCAACGCGTTACCATAGCAACGCGTTACCATAGCAACGCGTTACCATAGCAACACGTTACCGGGTCAGTTAGTAATAGATTTAAAAAAAAATCATATGACTCGAGTGCTTGTGCTCATCCATCACACAAACTTTTGTATAATTGGTTATCCCAATCTTTGTTATAGATTTTACAATCAAAGTCATGAATCTGCATCACAAGTCTTACTTACATTTAGATTATTTAACTTTTTGTCATAAACCGTATTACATTGAATTAATTAATTTCCAGAACATTCCAACATCCAGTTCAACTATATAGGTTTCGGTTATTATAAAAATCATAAGCACAAGTGCGTCGCCCAGGACCCCTAGGTCGATCGCCTAAGTTTATATATCTTTCCCAAGTCTATAGCACTACCTAGGAGATGTTTAGTCAATAAGAGTCTGACTTTACCGCGGGGGTATTCGTTTACGATTCACCACCTCCCTTCCCCGAGTACGGAGAGTGCCCAATCCAATTGCTTCGAGCACAAATAAAAAAGACCCAATCGCCCACGCGATGTCGCGTAGTTTACATTGCACAAACTTTTTGTACGCTCCAAAAGGGTCGATAGAGTAAACAGGTGTGTAAGGAATTATTCACAATAAGAACACTTAAATCGAACACGACCATCTTGTCTGATCATGATCGGTTTGTCTGTCGAAAATGAAAAACAAAATTTTGACTCTCTAATTTAAGGTCGCAAATACGCACACACAAACAAACGCACGCATACATACACTCACGCATTGACGCACACATACACACACACACACACACAGATAGAGAGAGAGACATGCTCACATCTTTCGGCACTTTGACAATTTGTAATATTTTATTTTTGTAATTGTTCGACAATTTGCAATTTTAGTAAGTTTTGTAATTAAAGATTGTAGTAACTATACTTAAACTAATAAACTTCTTTTATTTTCTTTTTCATTTTTCAAAAATGACGTATGTAGTGATAATAGTGGCTGATAACCAAATAGATTAAAAATTCATTGACTTCGACATGGAATTGAGGCTTAGGTGTAAGTTTTAAAATATGTAATTACTATCGCATTCGAAATTATGTTTTAAATTCAGCCTATTTTCCATCCATCATACAAATGTTAACAGCTGACGTAACGACAATTCATGTAGTATAATAGGATTACATCCATCGACAACAAACGTAGTCGAATAGATCCAACAAAACCTTTGCTTGTATTCTAAATCAAGTCATAATCACAGCCCCTTTGACGCAACGTTTAGAGCGCTAGTGTATTCGTATGTTGTACATACTAAATTCCCTTTGAAATTATGATTGGGGTTCTAATGGATAAAAGTGGCTTTAATATACAATTTTAAACGAACGCGTTTGATTTTGAAAACAAAATCTATATTATAATGGCAATAGCTGACTCGGTAACGCGTTGCTATGGTAACGTTGATATATACTCTAAGAACACAAATTTGTTGTTTGTGTGTTTGTTTGTCCGCTCTTTTCACCGCTATTTTTGCATTGTATACGCGTTACCATAGCATCGCGTTACCGGGTCAACTAGTTGATACAATGGAAAAAGAGCGGGAAAAAAGCGGACAGACAAACACACAAACAACAAATTTGTGTTCTTAGATTATAGACTAGCACCCCGTCTCGGCTTCGCACGGGTAGACATTTTTTTCTATTATGCAATATTTTTCCGTTAGCGCCATCTAGCATCCGGCAGACGAACTACTTGCGGTTAACGCGTTGCTATGGTAACGCATATACAATGGAAAAAGAGCGGACAGACAAACAACAAATTTGTGATCTTAGATTATAGATTAAAAATACTTTTTTTCCAGTTTTCACCGGTAGTGTAAGCGGGCTTCCCTGGGGTTTGATGTCACAATTCATATTAGAAGCAGTCTTGATGATCGTTTGGTGCTGCGATCCTGCTGTTCGCACCGATAGATGGCAGATTTTGAGTGATGAAAACGAGCATATATTTATTTATTTATTAAACGGATCACCAACAAGGTTGCACTAATACAATCACAAAACAAATACAAACATAAAAACTACTTGATCAAGTGAAACCTTAATTAGAGGCGACAGCGGCATGCGATATACAAAATAAAAGCAATTGCATTACAATTACACGGACGCACATGGTTACAGGTTATATACTGGTAAGAATTCTATAATTATATGAACCAGTTTATAAAAGTACATTTTTTAGTATAAACTTCATTAAATTATGTAGGTTTGCTGAGACACATAGATTTTAATGTATTCAAAGAATCGGAGTATATATCGAGACTAGTCGATTGTGACAGTGAGTTGTATTGGAAGAACATTCCATTTAAAGGAGAAACCAAGCTTAAGTTTGATTTAGAATATCTGTTTACAAATAAGCTGTATCTAGATTTTCTTGGCAATTTAGTGGGGACGTTTATATTAACTCTTGAGAGTCATCATCATCATCATCATATCAGCCGTACGACGCCCACTGCTGGACATAGGCCTCCCGCAAGGATCTCCACAACGATCGGTCCTGTGCTGCCCGCATCCAGCGTTTTCCCGCGACCTTAACCAGATCGTCGGTCCACCTCGTAGCGGGCCTACCCACTGAGCGTCGTCCGGCACGCGGTCGCCATTCGAGAACTTTTCCGCCCCAACGGCCATCGGTTCTCCTTGCTATGTGTCCTGCCCATTGCCATTTCAGCTTCGCAATTCTTTGAGCTATGTCGGCGGTTTTTGTTCTCCTACGGATCTCCTCATTTCTGATTCGATCGCGTAGGGAAACACCAAGCATAGCTCTCTCCATTGCCCGCTGGGCGACTCTTGAGAGTAGATCGGGACAATCTAAAATGCCATTGACGAGTTTGTACAAAAAGGCCGCATCCAACATAGCACGTCGGTTTTTGAGAGTGTCCATTTTAAAGTAGCGAAGTCTGTCCTCGTAGTTAGGGATTTGTAACTATCATATAATGGATGTCTATTCGTTATCCTAGTATCTATAACACAAACCTCACAGTGCTTAAATTGGGCTATGCTAATTGGTGTGAATGTTTTTTTAAATTACATTTCAATGGTTCCACTTCAAGGCACTTACTTTTTTTTCTATGGATGACAAAACGATAGAGAGAGGAGGTAATAATATATATACATATATAAGTGCCCCCTATATACATATATAAGTATACTTATATATGTATTCTATACATTATTTATAAGCTCTATCCGAAATTTTTTATTTAATCTTTTTCATGCTTCGGTGGCACTCTAAATATAAATCCTTGTCATTAAAAATATCCGTCCTTTATATATATACGACCATGACACGGGAACAAATGCTTAATATAATGCATGTTTTGCGTGGGCATTATAAACTGTACAATAAAAAAAATCTTTTATGTAAAAATTACTTAAATTATTTCAATATCGAGGTAAAATTGAGTTTTAAATTTGAACCAAATCCAAAAACAAACTTAGGAAGTTGTTTACCTTAATAATAATAATTTTCATCTCAAAGTTTGTACACTTCCAAAAAAACATTTTCAATTTAATTTAGCTTTAAATCAGTTCTTTTGGTAGATGTTAACTTTAAAAGGCTGGCATTATTAAATAAACTACTATAAAATGTATATAGATATGATTTCAATTTTCGAAGCATATATAAGGAGAAGGCTCATTATCACTGATAAACGAATCAAGTTACTGAAGTACTTCTTAGAAGCAGAAACGATTTTATACTTAACGAAGACCAAAAGCGCTTGTCCCCTGATTCATTTCCGCCTCGTTCCCGTTAAGTTGTCTCAGTGTTCACTCCATTAAGTCGCATAGACTTTAGTTATAGCTCAGTTTTTTCTTTAACTTTTTATTTAAGCCTTTATCTGTTAGATTTTATATTTTTAGATTTAAAAAAATATTGGTCTCATAATTTAGGTAGTACTTGCACCAGGGATTTTAGCGGTATCCGAATAGAGTGTTCTGAACACTGTTTTTCATTTCTGTTTTAAAAGTTAAACAGAAAGAAACTGTAAAACTTTGAATCTGTTTTAGAAAATACTGGTTCATAAGTGTTTATATCTGTTACAGTCAATAAGGTTCACATTGGCATAACTATGCGACAGCTCACTAATGATTTGGGTACTTTGAAATGCCTATTTTGGTGTACTGTGTATACGCATAGATAGTTAAACGTAAAACAGTTTCTAATAGATTGGTAACAGAAAACATTATATCTGTTACACTTTTTACACTACTGTTCGACGCAAAACAGTTCAAAACACCCAAATAAGTGATACAGGAATATTATTCTGTAACAGATTCGATGTGTAACCCTTATGAAAGTGTATCCTTATAAAGGTGTTTTTGAATCCCTGACTTGCACCTTCATCCTATAGCTATCCGGGCGAGTGATCTACTAATTGAGCTAGACTCGTCAAATTTTCCCTAGTGTTTCTTAAGTTGAATACGAGGACATGAGCGACATGAGCCCGCTAAATGGAGTTGATTTTTTGTAGTAAAATTTATTTTTAAATATGTCAGAATAAGGGCTTATTTAAAAACATATTTAAAAAATTGAAATCGAGTAATGTTAGAATTTGTTCAATCAAAAACAACTTTCTGAATTTCTCTATACTAAAGGACCCAACCGTAAAAAACATAAAAGACGGAATCGTTTTTAATTAACATAAATATTTACGTAGCGTTTATTAAAAGTGGAAAGCTACCTATCGTAAATCCCAAGGCAGACCTTATACTGAGTCGATACTTTAAGAAATTCAATTGGTTTTTTTCTAAATTACTTATGGCTGTTTTATAAAAGTATTATTGAGCGAAGCTCTCTTTTAGGCAACTCACAAATTTCGCTTGTCTCCCTCATGCTACTTAACGGTTCAACCGATTCGAACGAATTTTGGCATGAACATACATGATTATAACCTTAGGGACATAGGCTATGTAAAAAAAATTTAGACTGTACCATGGAGGAATAATCACCGAAAGAAAAATTCAAAAGCTGATCACAGCCAAACCGCTGATACTACATTGATGAAATTTGGAGCTAAAACTGCAAATCATGACAATGACTGCGAAGCAACATCGTGACAAATGTGCAAAAAAAGTTTTGACATCGGACATACCATCGAGGAATAATCACACTTCAAAAATCTAATTGCTTCGCTCAGTATTTGCAAACAGCAGCATGTGTTGCAGACCTAGTACATTAAGAGATCTTCTAATTTCAGATGAATGTATTTTGTACTATTTGAAACGGAAAATTACTACATTGATTTTTTTATTTTCCGATGTTTCATATATTTCGGCGTATTTGCGTACTTCTCATAATCCCGTTTCAATCAATACTGCATAAAGGTTATTTTTAAAATAATTACTTTCAATATTCTTTTTTAATGTTTATTCGTTCCACATGATTCACGTAATGGGTTATGCCCGATTATTTCTACGGTAATTAATTATGGTCTGTAATAAGAATAATAGTAAACATGTTTAAATAAAGTAAACGAGTGAATAGGAGATAATGCTATAAAACATTTAGACGGCACCTACTAACGCATTTACGACAGCCATTAACTGCGTCATCCCCTCGACATGTCTCATGAAAGGGAGGCTCGACGTCGGAATTAAATAAAACAACAAAAACACGCGAAGTCAACGCGTTGGTATCCAGTTAATTTCAGTCGAGAAGCACAAACGGCTTCGCAATTTATTAACGAATATTAATTAATAGCATTCACTTATAAAGGAGAAATAAAAGCTAAGTTTGCAGCAACTTTGACTGCGTATTTGTAGAGATTTTAATGATTGAACGTGAAATTTATCTGTCTCATTCTCGTTATAGAACTCAGTTTACAAGCCATCAATAACCATAATAACAGAGAAAAGCTTTGTTATGCAAGACACTTGATATTGCTGGAAGCACTGCAAAATATTAAAATGCTGTATTTTTCCCAGGACGGCCTTTCTGGAATGATTGAATTTTGCCTTTTTTATTGTGCTGGCGACGTCGTCGTCGTTCCAATACGGCCTCTTGGCTTGAGAACGTTCTCTAATCGATTTGAGCGGACAACGGCTTCATAATTGATTTATTTGCGATTCCCTAAGCTCATAGGTAAATGGATGTTGTTCTTATCATGGAGTACGATTGTGCTTATCATGATATAGTAAAGTTAAATTATATATTATCGATTTTAGTTGGCAACTGTAAGATTTCACGTTAAATATATTAAATTTTTTGATATATTAAGGGGGATAGCCACTGTGAGGGCCGAAAATTTTGTGATTTTTTTTATTTTTTTTGACCGATTAAGTAGAGGAATTTTGGAATCGGGTTTTTTGTTATTTTATTAATATAGGTATGGAAATTTTAAAAGATACATGATTTCAATACGAGATTTCTCGTAACGACTATTTTCTAAACTGGTCGCATCAATAACTCGAACAATTATTAACCCATGTCTATTTTTTTTTTGTGTTGTTCTTCTTGGTAGTGGTGAAGGTTAAGCGCAGCCAATTTGAAGAATTTTGCTTTTTACTACTTTTTAAACTGTTTGAAACCCAAAAAACGGTCGGAAATATTAAAATATAAATATAATACTCAATACTCAATCATTTATTGTATTCTACAATGTTAATATTGTCAATCGGTCGCCATTTTGTTAAAAAATCAAAATAAAAAAAAACGGCTACGAACAACGATAACAACATTCACACAGATTACAATAATTTTTTTTCGGAGTACCGGCTCTTGAAAAATCGATGCAAACATGGAGGGGGAATTTTTTATTCAGGCGCTACGGCAGCGTTTATATTGTTAAACTATTAAATATTTTTCAATAAAATTTGTGGAAAAATGATTAGATGTCTACTTAATAAATAAAAAAAACCCGATCGAAAAATTCCTCTTCAAAAAAATTTAAAAAATCACTAAATTTTCGGCCGTCAACAGTGGTTATCTCTCTTAATTGATTTTCCTACATAATAATCCTTTTATAATAATTATTATTTATTATATCAAGTAGAATGCAACGAGTTTTCTTAATGGTATTTTATGTATGTATATTGTAAAATCTTGAGTGAACATTCACTGAAGTTGCTGAATCTGTAAAAGAACATTGTACAACGAGGGAAGTAAGCGCCCGATTGCGGATGAAGATGCTGTTTGAAGCACGAGACGTTTGAAAAGGAGAGCTTTAAAAGTTTCTGAACTCGGAAATATAGTTCGGATATATCCGAAAATATGTATTTACTCTAATTAAAGTAGAATATATGAAACTGTATTTTGTGTACTTTATCATATTTTATTTATTTTATTTTTGGATATTTATAATTAAGTATATTCTGCATTTAGATTTTTATATACTCTTAATATAATTAATTATCTATGATACAAAAAAAAAACTAAACGAAAATCGGTTCATCCATTTAGGAGCTACGTTACCACAGACAGACACCGTCAACCAACAAAATATCGTTCTATTCTCACTTTTTAAATTAAGAATATATTAATGCGAAAGAAAGAAACAAGTGGCCACTATTGTTTCTCTCTAATTAAGAACTTATCGTTTTATATTTAAGTTTTCTTTTTATACTGTCAAAACTTTTAAAACGAAAACCGGCGGGTAAGTAAAGGATTTTTATATAATTACTCAGCACACGCCTGCATTTTATAGGCTAGGATTTCATACGACTTTCTAAACTAAAACATTCCGAACAGGTGTGGTGTAAAAATATTTATATTGTGAAAAAACTGTTTTTCTTTTTCTGTTTTTCTTTTCTGCAATTTGTGGGAGTGATTTCGTGAAATGGGACGGAAGTGTTTAACAGGAAGTCGCGAAAGCGCGCGCTATTCGATTTGACGAATGAGCGCGCGGTTTTAGAGTTGACCGTCAGATAGTACCAACCAATTATCCGAGAGGGCGGTACTGTCAGCCATCAGCTGTGTACTTAAGTTACAGTGTTGTAAGTGTAAATACGGTATATGAAGTTTGCTGTTATATAAATCAATTATATACTCCAACTACAGAAATAATCATTGACTCTTGACAATAAGTCTCAATAAAGTGCAGATCATTTGAAAAAAATCAAAAAAGTAATAATAAGTAAGTATTCGAATAAAGTATTTAGCTTTTTTAATTTTTTAGGTTAATATGTGTCACTGCTTAAAAAAAATATTTTATTAAATGTGATCTTTTTTATGATCTTACGATTTAAAAAAGAAGAAATTGATTCTAATGTTTAGGAATCTTTTTCATTAATCAAATGTTACACATCATTTGCGACTACTATAAGGCTTGCATGTTTTTTTTAAATTTATATACACATAGCGCTTTTCAAATGCTATCAGGAACCATGTTTATGGCGAGCATGGACCTATCAATATGGTACAAATATTTTTTTTTTTACATTATACTAGAATTCCTTATCTTTAAGTTTTAATAATTCTGTCAACTTGCGGACTATAAACTATTAGATGTTAAAATATTTTATCAGCGCGATCATATTTACCTCAACTACCTCCACTTCACATCAATAATAAAATGGATCACGCACAGACTTGGCAATGCAAAATTCAGTGATCGGTTCATGATAATCCTGCAGTTTTATACCTACATGCGATTGCCCCGAGCTTTATTAATATGTGCATGAATTTGAATAATTTTCACCTGAAAGAGGCTAGCATTACTGGACTGCCTTTTTTGGTTCTCTGTAAACGTTTGATTATTAGTACTTGTAATATAGAAAAACTGATTTAAACGATTTCACACGGTATGATACCGTTTTTTGTTAGTAACTAGCTGACCCGATAACGGGTTGCTATGGAAATCGTTGCTTTGGTAACGCATATACAATGGAAAAAAGCGGGAAAAAGAGCGGACAGACAAACAACAAATTTGTGTTCTTAGATTATAGACTAGCGGCCCGTCCCCGCTTCGCGCGGGTGAACAAAATTCTTTAATTTTTTTCTATGATTAAATATTTTTCCGTTAGCGCCATCTAGCATCCGGTTGACGAACTACTTGCGATTAACGCGTTGATTTGCTGACGTTAATTGATACAATGGAAAAAGAGCGGGAAAAAGAGCGGACAGACAGACAACAAATTTGTGATTTAGATAATAGATTTTCAGTGGCAAAAATTACAAAAGAGTAACATATTAACTAGTGGTTTTGGGTTGAAGATTGTTTAAAGATCGATTTGATGTTCATCGGTCTTTGATTCATTAATGCTGCCGCCCGCTCCGTTTTCTAGATGTTTCTTTTCAATTCAATTGCTACTTGAGCATGCTTGGTAGAAAATGAGTAATTGAAAGGAATTATACAAAACGAACGGTCGTATTTTTAATGTGAAGCTCATTGACCTAAGCCACAAAGCTGTTTCTCTTTAATCTTTAATCTAAGATCACAGTGGTTTGTGTGTTTGTCTGTTTTTTTGTTTCTCTTTTTCCCGCTGTTTTTCCATTGTATACGCGTTACCATAGTGCCTAAAAATAAGATTCAAGAAGCATTTTTTTGGTTTCTTTTTTTGATGTGTAATTGATGTTGGTCGCAGATGACCTTAACAACATACACGGTTTTGGGACGGCGAAATCCTTAAATGGACCTCAAGCCGAGAGTAGCGAGCCACCATAGTGGTTTTCTAGCTGGACGGCATCTCCCATGAGGGAGTCCCCGAGCCAGCATAGAGTCACTACGGCGCTCAAGCCGGAAAGGGAGCACAGGGTGCCATAGGGTGCCTCTGAAGGCTCGGACCTCGGCTATGGTACGCCGTGTCGTGGGGGAGAGAAGCGCCCGGGTACGTGCCTGTACCTAGTAAAGCGCGAATTGAATAGACCGGGTCTTCGCACTCTGGACCTACGGGTGCGGTGTACAGACGCTACATGAGTGTGTGTGTGGTGAGTAATTGGACTGTGTCTGTTCTGTGTGGGAGGAATCGGAGAGGCGTTTGCCCGAGTGATCGGATCATCGGGGGCGTCTAGGACATGCCGTGGGCGTCGAAAACGAAGCCGTTCGGGGGCTGTGAAGGTCTGAGATAGGGGTTGGTAGTTGCACGCCTTGACAACAAGGGGGTTCGGGTGGTGGGGGTCATTATTGAAGTATCGCTTGGAGGCTTCTATCATAAACTTGACTATAGAGTCAAGTTTGAGGTCACAATGGAGATCTACATTGCGAATGTACCAGGGGCAACCCGTGGCACCGCGAAGAAATCGGTTTTGGAGGGTCTGTAAGCGGTGGATGTAAGAGGCGGGAGCTTGTGCAAAACACACGCTGGCGTAGGTCATAATGGGGATTCAAGAAGGCTAAGAACAGTTAGCTATATGTGTAGTCGTAGAACCGAAACGTTAGCGCGATTCATTTCGGTACAGCGACATCTGTAACTGAGACACAACAACGCGTGGCCGGGTCAGCTAGTTATTATTACAATTTCAGCTAAAACAACATCTACCGCCGGACGGTGGACACCTTAAATTAAGGTAATCATTATCTTTAATTTTACCAGTGATTAAAAGAACGCAGTTTGTAATATCGTTGCACTCGAAAATATCACGTTGTGCTGTGCATGGATCTGTGGATGACAGGTATTTTTCAGATATGAAATTTTCGCAAAAATCAGAATCACACTACATAGCCATAACTCAATATAAATATTAAATTATGTTTTAATATTCTGCAGATAAATTGAAATTCAATTAGAACCTACACCTATTTCTCTAATATCGGATACATGTACCATGTATCCGATATTAGAGAGATATCGGATACATGGTACATGGTTATATTAGAGAGATTGGTGTCTTGTTTTCAATAGAAATTGAGCAGACGGCCTAATATCGATTTCTAGTATCAACAGTTATTGTTTATGAGAAATTGCCAGTACCACACTAACATATAACTACAGTTTGTGTTGGATATTGGTATCCAATACGATACAAAAGTTATTTGGAGAGAGCGGCAATAAAAAAAGAAATTCCAATTATTTCACAGGAATTTCACGAATATTATACACTTGACTATAGTGTGAATGGGCGATGAAATAGATATTACCATTTTTATCTACGTATGGATAGGTCAAATGGTTTTAATATTTTAGATATGGATATTGAAATGTTAATACTTCCTTATTATTTTTGTTTATTTATATATTATTAACGAGTGAATCCAAAACGGTGTCCACTTTTTTTTAAAATAGACAGAGGAATGTGAAATTCGGCATAGTTAAAGTTTTTTTTTTATCGTGAATAGGAAAGCACTTGACCGCGATCTTGCCTGATGGTAAGCGACGATGCGATCTAGGATGTAACGTTGAATGTAGCGCTTGCCTAGATACCTTTTCACTCGTGTCTTGAATACCCCTAAATTGTATTTATCAGGAAACATATATTCAAGTAAAGAGTTCCACTCTTTAGCGGTACGGGTTACAAAATTGGAACCAAAACGCTTAGTGCGACTCTTTGGTATATCAACCAAATAACCGTGGCGCCTATTCGTAAGTCTGGTTGTCTGATGAAAAATTGGGACGGCGGAACAAGGGTGTGCAATTTTGCTTTATATGGAGAAAAAGTGCAGAAAGCTAATATTTTTATATAACATGCATTGGAAGTAAATTAGATGAGTTTAAATAAACATTGGTCATACTACCGCGCGAATGACACAAATGCCTATTTTTTACTTTTAAATTTAAATATACCTATTTTTTACTTGTTTATGGTTAAAATCTATTTAATTTGTAGTCAAACCGTATGTCAAACCGAAAAGAAATTAAATAGTCCTACTGAATATCAAAGTTTATTACTCGCATCTTATTTTATGACAAAACTGCATTTGCTTTATGATCTTAAGAGTAAAGCAATTTTCGGGGGTCGTATCTGAAATTAACACTTATTTTAAATGATATAGCATTTGTAATGGCTGACTCATGAGCTAAAATAAAAAGGTATTATTTATTTTATTTTTTGATTTAATAGATTATGTTATTTTTTTGAACCAGATCGAAATAATAACTAAATAAGTCTTGATCATAGTAAAGTCTCTGACAAAATAACTTGGAACAGCGTTCAAACTTAAAACTTAAATGATACATGGTCGTATTTCGACCAATGAGCGACCATTATTCTTATTAAACTAACAAAAATAGCAAATAGTATTGAATTAATAAAATTAGTGTAGTATTACTAGGCGATGCAGTCTCTAAGCATAAAGCTTCGCTAGCACCAAATATTGGAGCGGAGCGTTATAAAAAATCAATAATGTTTAGTAAATTTTAAAACTTTCAAACAGCACGAGCTTTTTGTTTCAATGGGAAATCCATAGAGCTTTTTGGTAATAACTTTTTTATTTTATATATTTCAAAATTCAGGCTCTGTTACAATCTGGTCCTAAATGTGTTGATTCGATTCTACGCAATAATTATTCAAACCGGTTAAGAACTCAGGAAATTATGGCGGAACAGACATTGCATTATTAAAGCTGATCCATGGGAGCTCCGCTCGCTTCGGAGCTCCAATAATGCTTAGTCTATGGCAGAAAAGCCATATCCTTAATAATACTTTTTTGACCCTCACCTTATTTTGAGCTGCACTAGAAAACTTTCAGTAACGAAACATAAAAAAGGTATTCGTTATTTACGAAGTATTTAAAATCCTGTATCTAAGTTGTTTCGAATGTCTTTTTAATTTCCAAATGGAATCGTAATTGTAGTACAAAGAATTTTATTGTAATAAAAGTCAGAATTAAATCTGTTTAAAAAACATTTTTTCGAAGTTAAAATGAGTTTCGATACATGAAATTCATTGAATCAGTATTCTTTCAACTCATTCAATAAGAAGTTACTCTATTATAGTACCTCTTAAAATAGTCGCCAATGCAACTAATTACAAAGACACGTCATCTTCCTAATACCTTCATTTCATTTTGAAATCTCGATATTTCAATTATATAGAATTTTAATACTTAACTCTATAATTAACTTAATTTTAA
Source organism: Calamotropha paludella (assembly GCA_927399485.1). Taxonomy (NCBI): domain Eukaryota; kingdom Metazoa; phylum Arthropoda; class Insecta; order Lepidoptera; family Crambidae; genus Calamotropha; species Calamotropha paludella. Next base: position 46,299,875 of record OV656803.1, read on the forward strand.
TAAAAGTATAAATCCGTACTAATATTATAAATACGAAAGTAAATTTGTTTGTTATGCTTTCACGCAAAAACTACTAAACCGGTTATCATGAAACTTCGTACATATATTCTTGTCGGTATTAGAAGTAACATAGGAAACTTTTTATTGAAAAAAAAAAAACATTGTATTTGTGGTTTCTAGAAATTGTGTAAATACTAATTGCAACAAGAGATCGGGTTTTTTGTGTTTGGAGCCGGTTTTAATGTCTGAATTAATAAGCTAGGAGACACGGTCTTTGTCCGTGAGCGTTATAAATATAGATCCTACGATCAATATAAATTTCGAGTTGAATTAAAATTTGTTTTTGTGGCATCCTGTGAATTTATTTATTTATTTAATATCAAAGCAACGTGTTCAGTGTTTTAGTGTTTAGTTGAGTAGTGAATTAGGTATCCAAATCTACCGACACTTGTAAATTAAAAATAACCGTTGTCTATTACACTTAATTAAATACTAGCTTTTACCCGCGTCTTCGCCCGCAATTTTTTCTTCAATAAAAAGTGTCCTATGTTACTTCTAATACCTCCAAGAATATATGTATGAAACGAACTTATATTCACATTTATAATTTATATTATTAGTAGGGATAATACAGCGTTAACAATGATCTTACTCGTAGTTATATCTTAGTTGTATTGCGATGTAATTATTGATTGTTTTTTTGTAATTTAAATGGCTGAAATAAAATTGCTGGTTTGATGTTCCAGATTTAATACAAGACTAATTAAGTTAAGCCTTACCTGCAGCCTCACCACCGCCACTACTTATCTTCGTGTTACCGCTAAAAGTCAGAATTTTAACTTTGTTTTCGAATCCCGATTCAGTGTGTGTAATCAACAAGCAAAAATAAAATAATACTAGATTTAAAAATCTAAAAATCCCACGTTTTTCAGTGACCAAAAAAGATTGAGAGTATTTGTAAAGATGCGCCCCCACGTTTTGAGTGGCCCCTTACTTGGCCCCGCCGGGTTGTTTTATTCTTTTTTGGTCACTGAAAAACGTGGGATTTTTAGATTTTTAAAACTGGTATTATTATTTTATTATTTTTAATTATTAACCCAATGAAGGAACCATGTGTTTCGCAACAATCGGATAAGCCGACAAAAGTGAAAGTTGCCGAAAGTTGACCTGAAAGTGCACCTAGAAAGTTAAAAGTTGTTTAAGCGTGCATTGTCATCGGGTTCTGAGCTACCCTGAAAGTTTCAACTCGCTAGGTGGTCGGGAAGTGCCTCAAAATTGAGATACAAGATTCCAACCGGACAGACAAGAAAACGACCTAAGAAAAACGTGGGAAAATTAAATAATTATAATAATTATTTTTTTTATTTATTAAATCATCTCCGTGCCATCCCTATCATAAAACGTCAGTGTTGAATTGAGTTGTTAATTGAATATATGATGTAGGCGTTTGATATTTCGAATTCTGTATCGAATACCAGAATATTGGTCTGCAGCGTTAGCCGAATTTAACATTCAAATATCCATTGATCAAATGCCATGAGTGATTGTTGAATTGCCATGATAGTAGTTTTTGAACTACATTTCTAATGTCGATGAATATATTTTTTTACCATATTTCAAACCATTAATGAGATTTTTTTAAAATAAAATGAAAATAACTTTATTCAAATGCACTTAAAAATAAGTTGTTTTGAATCGTCCAACATTTTTACCTACCACCCATTCAGGACGTCTTTTAACTGACAAGAAGAATGGGCGCAAGAAACTCGTCAGCTTTAACAGAATTAACGACATTTACAATATAATACGTCGTCACCATACACAATCCACAAAAAAAAACAAAATTATTTTGTTATGACAATACTAATAGTGTTATGATATCATTATTTCGTTGTTTCGTTGATTACAACAAAGTCAACAAGTATCTGTAATTACTTAAAGTAAGTTTGCAATAACATTGCAATAAACCCCTGAACATTGCAATAACATTATAATTTATTAATAAATAAGTCTTAATAATTCTGTATATAACCTATCAATTTATTTACTAGTAACAGAAGTCAGGGGATTAGTTCGGGACATTGAGCAACGACAGCAGACTAATGTGGATTAGCGTGTGATATGTTACTACTGCAGTACCTATCACGAAACTGGGGTCATTTAGAAAGGATACAAAGTCGTCGGCAGGCCAAGCATGAAAATAGATTAAGACGCTTTAGCACTCAAACCCCTGTAAATAGGTTTCCCAACGATACATTCTGATGTATATATAATCTAAGATCACAGTTGTTCGTGTGTTTGTCTGTCCGCTCTTCTCCCCGCTCTTTTTCCATTGTATCAGTAACGTTACCATAGCAACGCGTTAACTGCAAGTAGTTCGTCTACCGGACGCTAGATGGGGCTAACGGAAAAATATTTCGTAAAAGAAAAAATTAAAGAATTTTGTGCACCCTTGCAAAGTCGGGACGGGCCGCTAGATTTTTCCGCCGCTCTTTTCAAATTTTAAATACTCAAATGATCTTGGCATCCCTATCTATGAAGGTAACTATATTATTATTTCGTCTCAGTGCACTATAAGATATTTGCTAGGGTAATGAAGAAAGCGAACTTTTCTATATTGGCTTGAGTCTGGGAATCGTGGTACCGTGTGCGTCGTTGTTACTGAATTCCCTAACACTAGCTAACTACTTAACTTAGGTTCAGAACTATATAATGGATGTTATGTAGTCTGGTCTTATATTTATTTTTATGAAAGATATTTTATTTCTTTCCCATTGACAAAGGAGAAAAAATATGCATTTAAGGTTCATAAAAAGATTGCCTATTGTAAATATTCTTTCTATCGAATCAGGGAGTTAATCACACAGCGTCTTTTTGAGGAACTAAGTATGTAATAGGCGATGCCCTCGCTTAGCATACAGCTTTGCTAGCACCATATATTGGAGCTGAGCGTAATATAAAAAAAAAAAAAAAGTTTAGTACTTAAATTTTAAAAACTCCATAAGAATTAAAAAGAATGGAAATCCCATAGAGTAAATTTTTTTTTGTTGTAACCTTTTTATTTTTGTGAATTTCAAAATTCGGGTCACTATTTGGTCCTAAATGTGTTGATTAGATTCCACGCAAAAATATTAAAATCGGTTAAGAACTCGGGAAGTTATGGCGTAACAGACATTGCGTCATTGAAGCTGATCCATGGGAGCTCCGCTCGCTTTGCTCGTTCCACTCTAAAAATACTGTTTTTTTATTTCGCGGATACTTTAGTGATATAATATTACTTCAACTACCATGCAATTATTCCAGGTAAGTTCTTAGGATTGTTATAAGTCAATGCTTGAAGGGGCATCAGTTGTTATTGTTAGATTACTAGCCTTACAATGGTCAACATTCAATCATCCGTCTAAAATCAGTACGTCAATCAAAGCTCATCCATCCAGTCATGTATTATTGATGAATTGAACTGATGATACACTGAGCATGTAATCAGAACGTCATGAAACAATGACTGTACGGAACTGATATGCTTATATACTCGTAGCCGTCATCTAACCGTTTTGTGTTAAACCTAATTAATCCTCAGTAATCTTGTGAATGATATTCAATATTATTATTATGAACAGTATTGTTATTATGTACACACAGTAATAAATCTAATTCAATTATATACAATTTTCGCTGCCGATGATCAACTGTGAGTCCAATTAATAGAGTTCAGTATCAAAGGTGAAAAACTGGTAGCTTTGGACTATTAAAAATGGCTATCAATATTAAATTATATAATTTAAGATCACTAATTTGTTGTTTGTCTGTCCGCTCTTTTTCCATTGTATATGCGTTACTATAGCAACGCGTTAACGGCAAGTAGTTCGTCTACCGGACGCTAGATGGCGCTAACGGAGAAATATTCAATAATAGAAAAAATTTAAAGAATTTTGTCCACCTGTGCGAATCTGGGACGGGCCGCTAGTATTAAATTATTTTTGTTAGCTGTGATTTAAGGCCGTGTACAACTGTATACTTCAATAGTCTTGTGTAACCGGGACCAGCGAATCAACGTTTCTTGCGAAGTACGAAAACGAACGACTAAATGCATTTTTGATCATCCATCTCTTGCGATAGACGCTTAACTCAGCATCTTTAAGCTGGACGCGCTAATCAATTTGCCCATGGAGGTCCATGCATGGCTCAATTGATAATTTTCTTTCCGTAGTTTGAAAAGCAGGTTTGATATTCTTTTGGTACTTTGGTAATAGTCATTGCTGGTGCCAGTATTAAATTCAAATGGTCGCGTTATTTATTTGTATGTTTTTGTAATTTTAATTAGTTTGGTCGACACTCCTAGCCTCACTTCCAATTACTCCATTTTCCTTTCGCGCATACCTTGTCTCACATATTGAAGAGCGAGACGACCTCGCCATCTATTGGTGGCAAATCATACCGCAATGTGGCCAACATGTCGGCAAAAAGAAAAAAATACTAGGGATGGCCGCTCGCGCACGTACACCGTTTTCTATTATACTTAAGTTGATATGATATCTTGGTGTGTGATATGTAAAACCATTTATACATTTAACCATACTTTCTAGTTATCGGGTAAGAGAGCTTTATAGATAGAAAATAGCATTTCCGGAATCTTTGCCTCTTAAGTATGTTGAGACAATCTTAAAAACAGAAAATTTGGACTATTACAATCATAATTATATCTATTTAGAGGTCTATAGAAAACAAAAAAGTGCTTTTGCAGACTTAGATTTAAAAACCAACCACACCTAGTTAAATTTACATTTTGCTTATGTTACAATAAATTATATTTAGTTCAAAAATTAACATACAACCAGCATATAGCCAACTAATTATAATATTATATCAGGAACCCCCTTAATGGTAAAACATATGCATTAAATAAAATTTATGGACAGGAATTTATTATCTATTTTTTCAACAAATTAAAATAAAAAACCCCGAAGAAACATATCCTTTACGAAATTGTCCAAACAAAACATTATAAAATAAAATTTTTAGTTGTTGCCCTCAAACCATCATCATGATAAAGTTACCCAAGCTTTGACTTTGTCCCATTTAATTGACCGGTTTCAACCTGATATATATCTATCTTGCAGAATAAGTAAATCGATCATCATGTATCCGATAGAACAGTAGAGGTAGAGTAGAATACCTAAGTATTATGTAACATATTGTACCGTGATATGGTATATATACATATACCTTTACACTAAATGAATATCTAAGGTGGCTCAAAAGGAGCCATTGATTTGTTAGTGCAATGTTTCGTTAGCTTCCAATCCTAATGTCGTATCAAAGGATTTAAATATCCCTTATTCGAAATGTAATTTATGTTTTTGAGTTTTCTATAAACTAACCAAAACGTATTAATAATTAATACATAGCTTGTATTATTAATAAGCTTATACAAGCTTATTGGGTTTATTCCGGGTTAATTATCACAATTTGACAAAACAGTAATATTTGCCAATGAAACATTAACAAATATATCACATTTTCTTTCGACTCGATTTTTCTGTTTTTTTTTGCACTGTTTCTCTTTTTGTATTTTCCTGATTTTAGAATGTTAGTTTTTGGTTTTAATGCACCTGTGTGTATTTCCAAAAGCACAGCAAAGAAAGCAATATGCATAAAAAATGTTTTATAACCTACGCTTAGTATTTCTACATTAATTTTAAAATGAAAGACTAACAATTTATGATATTTCACTTCTCGGATATGCGATGGGCAAACCAAACACTTACCGAATTTTACCTACTAAGTGACATAAATATCTGATTGATCTAACCAAGGATTGTGAAGGGGTCTGAGCAGAATTCCTGCCTGAAACAGGTGGCTTTTAGAACGTAACGATTTTTCAGATTCGTTAAATGGTAACCCGAAACAGAAAAAAATCTTTTTAAATCTTATATTATCCTTTAATTTGTTTTTTGTTATAATTTGCCCGTCACCCGCAATTCCTCTTCTCGCGTTCATGTTGTTTTAAAACATTTTCAATGAAAAGTTAAAAATATCAAAAGTAATTGAATTATGGTACTTTTTATAACTCAGTTTAAGAACCCCTCACGATGACGTAATTAATTTATATCATGATAGTTTCTAACGAATTACGTGTTTGTGTAGTAACGATCAAACTGCGTAATTTCGGCACAGAAAATCTCCACGATAAGTAATATATACTTATCGAATCTTATCTTTAGTGACGAGTGATTAATGTTTCTTTGGTGTAGATACGTGCGCTGCGGTCCTAGCCATCTCTGAATAGCTCTCCTGCGACCCTCTTTACAAAGCAGTGGCTACTATATATTCTATATTCAGTTGTAGACGTTCAGTAGCAACTAAAGTTAGATTTTTCACTGTTAATTTTTTTTTCTTATCTCGAAAGCTGATTCTTAAATTTAAGAATAGCCCCTTTGGCTTTAAAGATTCCGTAACTGAGCTCTGGATAATTATCCAGTGACTAAAGACTGTATTTATTAGTTATTTGAGTTTCGTTTGACAGAGTCAAGCATAAAATATTTGCATGTTATTAACGTTTCAGTGATACGTCATAAGGAAGCTGCGATCAGTGGTTGCTCGGAGGTCTACAGTAAGTACTTAACTTACTATCTTTAATTACATAACTAACTACTTACTAAGCTTTAGTGTCAACAACTAGTTTTAAGAATAAAATTCTGAGTGTGTAAATAAATAATAAAAATTTCTTACATTCACACCAATTAGCCTAGCCCAAAGTAAGCACTGTAAGGTTTGTGTTATGGATGCTAGGGTAACGGATAGACATACATATATGATACATAAATATGTAATATTCATAGAAATATATATATAAACACCCACGACTCAGGTACAAATTCAATTCAAACAATTTATTTCAGATAGCTTAGTTCCATAGTGTTGGTAATAACAAAAATACTTGAAAGCTAATGTTAGTAAAATGCTCATATTCATACAAACAATTGCCCCTTCCAGGATTTGAACCCAGGACCGTCGGTGCGAAAGGCAGGATCGCTACCGCTGCACCAAACCGTCGTCGATTTATAAAAGAAATATTTACTCCACTAAATATTTGATTGCATCGTAAATGAACTAATAATCATAAAGGTTGATCTGCATGATATAACTAAGTATTAAATGAAGCGTTTTAAAAGCCTATAGGTATGCACAACTTTTGTTAGAAACATAACAATAATCGTTACAAAGCTGACAAGTTTCTTGCACCCTTTCATGTTGTCAAAATGAAAATGTTAAAAATGTTTGCCGATTCATATCTAATTATTTTATGTACATTTGAATAAAGTTGTTGCATTTATTTCATTTCACAAACTTATTATCCGGGCTTAGTAGTAACGGGTAAAAATATAAATTAAAATTATTTGAAATAATTTCCTACATAAACTTTAATATAATACAAGAAAAATTGTGTCGGAGTATAAAAAAAATCTAATGATGTAATATAAAGTTAGTATTATAACTAATTTTATATATATTTTTAATCAGTATTTGCGTAATTGGATCCCATGGATCAGCTTCAATGGCGCAATGTCAGTTACGCCATAACTTCCCGAGTTCTTAACCGATTTGAATATTTTTTGTGCGGAATCGAATCAACAGGTTTAGGACCAGATTGTGTCCCGAATTTTGAAATTCGCAAAAATTCACATCTAAAAAAAAAATTTTTGTTTTTAGGTATTACGCTCCGCTCCAATATATGGTGCTAGCGTAGCTTTATGCTTAGCGACTGCATCGCCTAGTTATGTAAATAAAATACCCAAATATAAGAACTATGCTATTAATCATTACCAAAAATACAATCCCACTGCCTAAAATCCAACTTAACACTAACTTTAGTAAAATAAATTTTAACGAACAAATACGTAAATATTGAGTGGCTTAAATATTACAATGATGGGTTTTATAACGTCTTTTCTACTTTCCACTGCATTCAAATTTGCTTGTGTACTTTTAAAAAAACTATCGGCCCGTCCCGGCTTCGCACGTGTGGACAAAATTCTTTAAATTTTTCTATTATTAATTATTTTCCGTTAGCGCCATCTAGCGTCCGGTAGACGACTTGCTGTTAACGCGTTGCTATGGTAACGCATATACAATGGAAAAAGAGCGGGCAAAAGAGCGGACAGACAAACGACAATTTGTGATCTTATATTATAGATTCGTTTTTAATTTTTACCCGGAATAAATTAAAAAGCTTTAAATTATTATTTGCCCTGATTTGTTTTTCCCAGTACATCTCTAGTTCATTCACACATCATATACTATTTCATAATAGCTACGTTCATGACTCAACTACGTATAAAAACATAAACACTGCCCACTTATATAGAGTTTTTTATCTCTATGTGTAAAGATCACTATTTCTGACCTTTGTAGACATTTTAATCTACTATCGTTACCATTTATTATTTTTTGGGAAAAAAATTTGGAAAGATTTAATTCAGTTAATAAAAAAATACAGAGCCAAGGTTTAGATATTTGTGAATGATATAAGTTAATTGGGTCATTTAAAGAGTTTGTTAGCAACATAAGGCAGCAATCAGATTAGGAAGCTAAAGAATTACGAAGAAAAAGCCAAAAAATTGAGTACAAATGCGGAAACTAACTACAGTGATACAACTAAGAGTCGCATTATATCAGAGTATGGATTAGTTGAAAATCTAAAACGGGTTGCTTAAACTATGCTTAAACTATGCTTAGACAATGCCTAATTGCAAAGAGACACACGTCTTGGATGAAACAGACTATTTTGGCATGCATCTTATACGACATAGACCCGTCATATTGCAATACCATAATACCACTTCATTATGCATGGAGTTGAGAGCTATTTTATGCTACCGTCAATTCACATGTTTGCATATGCTCCATAATTTCTAATTATTTTTTTGTGATACTTTAAGTAATTGAAGAAAATACTAGGGTTAAGTGGGGTAAATATGAGGCACTCAATATTTTAGATAAAAATAAGACACGGTTGGTAACACTCAAAAACTCTGATTATTCATTCCTATTTCTATTTTTTTTTAATATATTAGTCAAAAAATAAACAAAATTAAAGTCGCAAAAAATATTTCGTATTATTTTATCCTTACTCTGTATCAAAACCACATACTTGCTTCAAGAACACTTATTGCGTAGAAATTATGGGAAGTCTTATTTTTAAACAACACTGTTTCATATTTACCCCAAATTGATGAAAAATATGAGACACATATTATGTATTGAAATACTAACATTATATAGATTCATAGTTAAATTAATAATAGTATGCGTAAGATAGTCCAAGAAAGAACATTTCTATAAGTCCAAAATATTATTAACAAATTTTTATACGCATGAAAATCCAAAAGTTGCTATTTATGTAACATATTTACCCTACTTGACCCTAACTTACTTTTTGGAGTATATTTTACTTAGTAACTTAGAAAGCACCGCGTAATAGTAAGTCCAGTAGAATAAATTCAGTAAATCCAGGTTATTGTTAACCTGGATATACTGAATTACTGAGTTTAATTTCAATAGAAAGATGGGTAGACTTTATACGAAATCCTATGAACGTAAGTACATCATCGATGAAATATAAGTATGCATTCACTTTCCTCCGCTTTCGGCAAATCCTGGATTAAGCAGATTTGTGTTTTGGCAGAAATACGGTTGTGAAATAAAAGAAGCGATTTGACAAACTAGTCGAACCAAACGATTGGATGGTTCATCGTGAAATTTTGACGATATCTATTGTGAAATTTAGACAAAGTACATCCTACTGCCTTGAAACATCAGTGTTTGTGAGAGAAAATATTTTTTTATGTAAGTAGTAAGTACTAGCTGACCCGGTAACGCGTTGCTATGGTAACGCGTAGACAATGGAAAAAGATTTGTCCACCCGTGCGAAGCTAGTATATACTCTAAGAACACAAATTTGTTGTTTGTGTTTGTATAGCAACGCGTTACTGGGTCAGCTAGTTGATACTATGGAAATAGAGCGGGAAAAGGAGCAGACAGACAAACACACAAACAACAAATTTGTGTTCTTAGATTATAGACTAGCTGACCCGGTTACTCGTTGCTATGGTAACGCGTTGCTATGGTAACGTTAATTGATACAATGGAAAAGGAGCGGGAAAAAGAGCGGACAGACAAACACACGAAGAACAAATTTGTGTTGTTGTGTTATGTTGTGTTAGATTATAGATTACCGTAGGTAAAATTAAGAAGCAAACATCATGAAATTCGAAACAATGGAAACATTATTTTTATTTAAATATTATTATAAATCGATAAATATAATTGACCACATCCGTGGTTGAGTGGGTCGCATACTGGTTTTCATGGTATCGCTACTCCAAAGTACCGGGTTCGATCCCCGTCCTAATCAATTAAGAGAATGAACTTTTCTATATTGTATCGGGTCTGGGTGTTGTAGGACCGTCGTTGTTCCTGAATTCCATAACACAAGTGCTTCAGCTACTTAACTTGGGTTTAGAACCCAAGAAGACCCAGAAGGGTTGTACCATATTCATTATTGACATTTTTAGATTATATTATCCAAATAACACTTCTTACTGAAGAAACTATTACAGCGTTGGTATAAAAATGTTTCATATTTCTTTACTTTGCTGATCGTGATTCAGTTTTAAAATCGAGGGTATTTCAGTAAGTTAAATAATCTTTATTTAAGTGAAAGTATGGGAAACTAAGTATGTATAAGTGAAAAAATATAAAAAAACAAAAAATTACAAAAAAGGTACTAGGTAAAATTACATCAATAATCAAGTATCTTATAATACGTTAATTGAAGTCTTATTTTATGTACGTATGAACAATTATCTGCCGTTAGCATTAAAGTGAACAGATATTTTAAAAATTGGGTTATTCCAAGAATAGATCAATCAGATAAGGAATGTGTCCTTTAAAGTATAATATCTGCTTTTTTGGCGAATAGGTTCACTAGCCGTTAAACCAACTAACTGAAAGCGCATGGCTGATTCCTACAAGCAGCAACTAAGAAAAAGAAAAAAAATACAAAAAAATGCAAAAACACCCATGTTGATTTCAAAAGTTAAAAAGTACCAAAGAATCGATTCTGCCATAGGTAAGGATTTATTGCAGTCAATATTAATCAATTTTATTACTATTTTACAGAAATACCTTAAAAATAAGGTATACATTTCAAATTAGTACCATAGAATAAGCAAACAATTATCTTACAGGAGTCATGTGCGTAATAGTGTTTAGGAAAAAAAAACATAATTTTTACTATTTGTACTTTAATGCTGTAAATGTCTAAAGAAAACATCGGTAGTATTTTTTTATTAATAATTACGAATTTGAAATACATCAACAGGACAATTCTGTTTTTTCTGAATTCGCTTTAGAATATCTCGTACTATCTGAAAAGGTAAGAATGCGTCACAAATGAGACTTTAGGGGAAGGAAATGGCTTGAAAACGGTGTTATTGATATCTCTAGAACGGAAACATCCATTTAACCAAGTAATATTAACTCTATTCCGTTACAAATAGGCAATCTTTTAGCATGACAACATTTAATAATGTTTTTCAACATAAAATATTACTTTAATGGTTAACGCCGCATCAGTTTTAAATAAGAAAACCGATTCTTAAAAAAAATGTGAACTGAAGGAAGGTACTAAGCCTAAAAAAATATCAATATTTATAAAATTTATTTTCTCATATATGGAAATCTTAAAACTACTCTATTTTAATTTTTTCTACTTACTTTTTAGTTTTATGTATATGTTACCGGAAATGTCAAGGAATTGTAGGAAATGTGTACAATTCCGATATTATTTAGGAAATGTATAAAATCTTATTTGAAAAACTATTTAATGTATAGATATTCTAGGAAATGTATAAATTTCCTCGGAATTGTATATAATTCCTATATCGTATTAGGAAATTTATAAAATAAATGATTTCTGTAATAAAATACGTTGTTAAAATGAGAATAATAATTTTTATTATAGCACTCATTGAGACAATCGGGTAGTCATACCGTAAAATATAATATGTTAATATTATCTTACTAATTAATGATTCAAAAATCAACTATCTATTAACTTTTAACGTATCACGAAATAAATTTATACTAATTTTATAACTTAACCTAACCTAACCTAACCTAAAGCAATACCCTCCCCTCGTCCCGCTGTCCCCGAGTACCCATCAATATCTCAAATGCTTTACATTTCCGGTTGCTATTTAGGAAATATATAGATTTCCTAGGAAATGTGTATAATATAATTTATTTCACACATTTCCATGCGAAATGAATTTAGGAATTACGTACATTTCCCAGGAATTGTATACAATGACGGATTACATACATTTCCGTTAACATATACATAAATACTTAAGAATCATAAGAATTTTCCTTATATTAAGTCAAGAAATTTTGTGGGAAATGCTTATTAACGCTTACATATATGACCCACCCATCTGATAATCTATCTTTGCGAAGGTGCTTCTGAAATTGTAGACCAAACATGTTAGAGCAATTATATTACGGTTTTCACTTATAAAATAACCGTGGTCAAAAAATGTTAACAAGTATTTGCCCGTTCTACGCTTTTCATAAAGTTGTTCTATTTCGTAGGACTTACGTCTTTGTATTAAGGTTGTTTTTTACACTTGTACCCGTAAATTGTATAATGGAAAATCTAGATGCGATTTTATTAAGCATAGCTAAACCAATCTATAATCTAAGATCACAAATTTGTTGTTTGTCTGTCCGCTCATTTTCCCGCTCTTTTTTACAATGTATATGCGTTAGTAAGTAGTTTCTCTACCGGACGCTGGATGGCGTTAACAGAAAAATATTTAATAATAGAAAAAATATTTAAAGAATTTTGTCCACCCGTGCGAAGCTGGCCGCTAGTCTTCTATAAACGCTTAAGCTTGGTGACTAAAAAGGTGTCTAAAGAACTTTTTTCTTTGAACTCATAAATGTTTATTCGTAGATAAGAAATATTTTTAGATTAAGAATCGAGTTTATATATCCAAAAGTCATTAAAACTTTTTCTTTAGGATTCTCAGTTTTCAAAATGGCAATTAACTTTATATCAGTGTTATTTCTGCCAGTGTCAAGTTTAATCAGTCAAATTTATTAGATTATTAAGTGGTTTCCGATACTCCCGTTATTGAATTTTCCGTTTTCACGCTACAATATTTAATTCATGATTTATACATTCATAACTTCATGCTCTTGCCAATTATTAATAATTTAATTACCGATGAACAAACCGTTCAAAGTTACATTAAAGTTTTTGCATAAAAATTAATTAGTTCTTCATATATTTTGAAGAAAAGTATTCGACGCGATTTTAAGCATGCTAAAAGTAAGATTTTTACAAAAATATATAGGTACATAAACGTGTCATGGTTATCAGTTTATGTTGTTTGACATTATGTTTTTAAATTTATAATCTAAGATCACAGTTGTTTGTGTGTTTGTCTGTCCGCTCTTTTTCCCGCTCTTTTTCCATTGTATCAATAACGTCACCATAGCAACGCGTTAACCGCAAGTAGTTCGTTTACCGGACGCTAGATGGCGCTAACGGAAATATTTAATAATAGAAAAAATTTAAAGAATTTTGTCCACCCGTGCGAAGGCGGGACGGGCCGCTATATTATGCATGTGTTATATATATAAACCTCCCCCTTGAATTACTCTATCTTTTAAAAAAAACCGCATCAAAATCCGTTGCGTAGTTTTAAAGATTTAAGCATACATAGGGATATAGGGACAGAGAAAGCGACTTTGTTTTATACTATGTAGTGATGAAGAACACAAATTTGTTGTTTGTGTGTTTGTCTGTCCGCTCTTTATCCCGCTCTTTTCCATTGTATACGCGTTACCATAGCAACGCGATACCGGGTCAGCTAGTATATTAAAAGTAATTATACATTTTTTGACAAATCTATAGCATAAGATATTGCAAAATGGAGTTATGCCATACACTCATTTAACGTAATTCCTTCTCCTAATTTGATGAAGATAAATGTGTCAAAACGTTTTTCCCCTGGTTTTAGTAAAGGTGTTGGGATTTACTGAAATATGTGCGGAGTTGCAAGAGTACCAAAAGGTATGTTTGGCCGTTGCGTTTATCTCTTTCACATCTCTACAGCAACACGAACATTTTATGTGAACGTGAAGTGAACAATCCACTATAACAGAAAAAACAAAGATAAACAAAAAAACAAAAACTACTGCAGTGACTTTCTCGTTTTCGCCGCATAGTCGGATCTGTCATTTGGGTAGGAATATGCCTACCATTACATACCTTAAGGGTCAATATTATATGAAAACTATAGAAATAAAATGACTACCTATCTAACCAAGCAATATAAACTTATTATACCATGTCATCACTAGTTTCTTGGTAAAAAATAAAATAAATACGTCCCATTTTTGCCTTCATATAACTGAAACAAAACGAAATTAAGATTGTATATGTCTAATCACTATTAGCGCTGAGATCAATCTACCTAATGTATTGCGTAAATGTGTTCAAGTAAAATCTATAGCACATCAATGGAAACAACTGCCAATTCTTTCTGTATTGAAATATTTTATTTAGCACATCTAATTCTAGGTCAATGATTATTGAATCGTATTTTACTAAGCTAGGCTATTATAATTTATACTTATAGTCCATTTTTTAGCATTAGAAATTATGTAAGCAAAGAAGCAGTGGTGGCTATCCTTATGCTGGAGTCCGCTTTAACCGACTTCAGGCTCGTCCATTGTTGAACAGATTAAATAACAAATAACAACAAAAACTTTTAACAAAAAACTTCAACAAAAACAATTGAAACTTAACAATGAACTAAAGAAAATAGTCAAAACAGATTAATGCAGACGTTCACATTTGCCGTTATTGTTGCAAATTGCGGGCATGTTAAGCGACCATTTTAAAAATCACCTAATACGTACCATACGTATTACAACATCGGCTAGTACTTTTTAATTTTGTCGTGTCAAACTGACCAACGTTTGGTTCCACAAGTTTGCAAATTCTGCTTCTTAAGGTACTTTTTAGTGTAAACTTTTCACGATGTTACGTTTTGCTTATTACATTATATGTGTACAATAAAGTACCCAAGTTTTGTTCTTTCTAATGCTAAAAAAACAGACTATAGAGTACCCTATCATCATCAAGTGCTAAAAAGTTAAATATTTTTAATGAATGTTTTAGTTTTTGAATGGAAATGTCCTGCACACGTCATTTCGCAATTAGCGCATCTCAGTCAACATCGTTCGGGAATGTCGATTGACAACACTTCTCTAATGTCGACGGCCACTTGATGGGGCTGTGAGTGACGTGTGTTCGTGAATTCTTAAAAGTAGGTAAGTCGACATTTACTTTGAGGCTTATATATAAAACACTACCCTTATTTTATTCCAGTAAGACTACGACGTGACCCATTTCCAAAGTAAGTTAGGAATTTATTAAATATTAAAAATTAATTAATATATACTCCCGCACAGCCTTCACCGATTAATTAGTTATAAACTTAGCTGAGCTTGTGATTTGTACACGAAAATAACGGATAAAATACCTTAAAAAGTATATACCAGGAATGACACGGGAATGATGATTACAAGATCCTTGACGTATAGGTACGAGGGATCGCGGCAGTTACACCAAGCGGCATCGGCAGTAAGAAAGAGGAAAATCCAAGTTTTAAACTGTCTCTTTATGTTACAAATCAATTCCTGCTTTACTACTTACGACATTTACGAACGAACACGAAGACGTAACGTTCTTGACGTCTTCTTAAAGTTAACCCTTTACTAACATGTTTAAAATTAGCAGTAACGACGTGGAAGCTAATGTGATTATGAAAAGCATTATAACGCTTGATTTATGCCATCTTTGTGCCCGTTGTTACACTCGTACACCACCAAAATGGCTGCCGAAACGGGCCGACAGCCAAAACCGCAGAGAGTAATAAGCATAAAGTGAACCCTGGTATAAAATAGTTTAACTTGCAGTTCTTTAGGAGACTTCATTGATGATACTGCACAATGAATGCAATTAACACAGGCCTGGTAGTGTAGATGAATTGATATATATATATAATCTTATGTGTCGGATCCTCAGTAAAAAATCATTTTAAAAAAATTGACACTTTTAGGTAGGTTGTTGTACTGTTTACCGTGTTTTTGTAATTTTCTAGTGCCGCAGTTTTATTTTCAAAAATGTAAAACATCATTAATATTAAAGAGAAAAAAAAATGTATTTTTTTATGTTGGTAAGTTTTGATCTTCGAAACTGCACAGTTGAAGTCGAAAATTCTTTCATCAATATTTCGATAGGATTTTCAGGGTGGACATTGATATATCCCGTTTAATAAAAATGACTTTTAGTGGTAACTTATTTTACAACTAAAGTCGATGAAAAAATTACCAGATGATGTATTTTTTTATTTGGATGAGGTAATTTCTGTAACACCTATATTTTATAATAGAAAAATATTTTTGCTGGTGATAGCTCAATCCGTGCGGCACGCTATAAGCCAGAAAGAGCGTTAAGCGACGACACGGAGACTGGGGCCAGATTATTGTGTGACAAAATTGAATTCCACGCGGACGATATCGCGAGCGGTAGCTAGTAATATAATTAAATTAAACACTTCCTGACTTTTTTGCAGATATGCTATTTTGCTGGCCTCGAGTCGAGATTTTTGGAAACATTAACTATTTTGTTTTTAAATAATTTACAAGACACTGCCACTTATTATGACTAACATCTAATAACTTATAATTACATGCAAAAATGCACAAATATTGCCGAGCATACCGTTAAGCAAATGCCACACTTGCGTTTTTACTTATGTATTGTGATACAGTTACAGAATCATATATTAAAATTAACATTGCTTGTCTTTTTGTAATTTCAAATTGTTTTTAAGTATCATTAATATTAAAATTTGTTGATAATATTAAAACTTCAGAAACATGAGTTTATTTCAAAAGTAGTATGTAGATATAGTAACGTAGTTTACTAATCGTATACTGATATGAAGGACCTAAGTGTTTTATGAAACACTTTATTACTAGTATGTCACAACCTCCACAGTTCATAATCTGTAATGTCTGACTATTAAACACGTGAGAAAGCGTTTGAGCAAGGTTAAGTGGTAAGTTGGTCAATTTTTATGTGTTTACTTTCCGGTCACTTTTACAACTCTTACTAATTGAGCGAAGCTCTGAAAGAGTGAAGCTCTCTTTTAGGCAACTTACAAATTTCGCTTGTCTCCCTCCAGCTACGTAACGGTTTAACCGATTCGAACGAATTTTGGCATGAACATACATAATTATAATCTGACGGACATAGGCTATGTTAAAAAAAATATAGACTTTACCATGGAGGAATAATCACCGAAAGAAAAATTCAAAAGCTGATCACAGTCAAACCGCTGATACTACATTGATGAAGTTTGGCGCCAAAATTCACATCATAGTCGTGACTAATGTACAAAAAATAAGTTTTGAAATCAGACATACCATGGAGGAATAATCACCGAAAGAAAAATTCAAAAGCTGATTACAGCTTACAGATTACAGATTAAGCTGATTACAGATTAAGCTGATTACGCTGATACTACATTGATGAAATTTGGCGCCAAAACTCACATCGTGGTCGTGACTACTGTGCAAAAAAAGTTTTGAAATCGGACACACCATGGAGGAATAATCACCGAAAGAAAAATTCAAAAGCTGATCACAGCCAAACCGCTGAGATCAAAGCAACCAATTTGGTGCGCGATATTTACGAGGCAATTGTTAATGATTAAGGTGAGGTGAGGTTTACAGGGAGCCCGTTAGGTTAGGTAAGGTCAGGTGGTGAGGTTAGGTAAGGTCGTGCTTCGCTCAGTATTTGCAAACAGCAGCATGCATTGCAGACCTAGTTTATTTTTAGTGATAATATTAAAAACAAATATTAGAGAAGTAAACCTAATAACTTGGGTGAGGTTAGAACTGTGACTCGCAGTTTAAAACAAAATTCAAATTAACTAAGCCAAATGCTACGCTATCCTCACAATGCATGGTCACAATATCTAACTTAGATAAAAGCACTCATTTCAGAAAGCTAAGTTTCCTGTCTGTCGGAGAGTGTGCTCAGGAGTTATATGAGCTCATATCGCCATTCCTTTTTTTCCATCGGACATCCAGACGCACTGCGGGTTACGCGCTACTCAACATCTTTTACAACGGGTACAGAGAAGAGGCGGAACTTGAAGGAGTGGAGCGTGTGCCTATATTTCCGACTACTTATAACTCGTCCGTCTTCAGAGCCAGAGTGATAAGGCACCTCCTGGGTAAGCTTGTTTCATAGTAGATCATGGATTTGCCTCCTGGCTTGTTTGGAAAAGCGAACCCATTAAAAAGATATTTCTTTTCAAATCGGCGGTCGTTCACACCAAATAATTTTGACCTCAAATCGGTGCAAGAAGTGTCCAAAGAGGTTACGTCATTATAAAATTTTATTAATTCCGATAAAGTTTACACAGTATTAGCACACGAAACAATTGAGTCAAGTAAATATTGATATGTTAATCGAAAATCCCTAAACTGTTCAAATAAAATTGGCAAAAAGTTTTAAAGCTGTGGAAATATAGTATTTTAATTATGGATAGGGCCGTTTATTTTTCGGGGAGGTCCCTTCCAGCAATAGACGTCTTTTGGTTGAAATGATAATGAGTAGCCCTAATGCTCAATACAATATCTACACTAATAATATAAAGAGGAAAGATTTGTATTTTTGTATGTTTGCAATGAATAAACTCAAAAACTACTAAGCCGATTTGAAAAATTCTTTCTCCATTGGAAAGCTACATTCATGCTGAGTAACATAGGCTATATTTAATGCTAGTAAAAATCAAAGAATTTTATCTACCCGTGCGAAGCCGGGACGGGCCGCTAGTTTTAAATAAATAACTGCGTAACATAGCTAGTTTAATAATTATATGTTCACTCTTGCTATTCTTTATTACAGACTTGTATTTTTGATAGGGACCAAGTGGTAAATACTACTTATCTCGACGGGATGATTATGCCCGCATTCTCAAGACAGATAGCCTCCATTGCCCGTCTGTCTGTCTGTGTATTTGAGGTCGTAAACGTTTTACTGAGTGCCACTGCCCCATTTTCTGGTATTAACTATAATAGAAGCCGATAGTTTAAGTAGCGATTTTATGGGACAATGCAAATATAAGACGATGTAAGAATCGAAGGAGGTCTTCTTTCGAAACGATTTTAAACCATCTTGTTGCTCCTTTACTCACAAAGACGACGGTATTTATTGTAAAGTTTCTTTGACTTGATTGTTTGATACGTGAAAATGCTTCAAGATTCCTGGCTTTACGGCAATGTATGATGTGACATTGGCTGTTAGCTATTCTGCTTTTTAATTATGTTTCTCTTAACCTATATATCCTTGCTATATGTATATTGACACACGCATACAAATTCGACGACCGTTTGGTCCAATCCCGATCCGACGGTCCCGGGTTCAAATCCCGGAAGGGGCAAATGTTTGTATGATGAATACGAGCATTTGTACCTGAGTCATGGGCGTTTTTATATATTTCTATGAATATCTATATATGTCTATCCGTTAACCTAGTATCCATAACTTACAAGCCTTACAGTGCTTACTTTGGGCTAGGCTAATTGGTGTGAATGTAAGAAATATACTTATTTATTTATTATTTATTTAAATACTGAGATTATACACTTCTCTTATCCGAATCTCATAGCTTATTTAATTATACGTGAACCAAAAAGTTTGCAAATCTTTAAAAAAATTACACAGAAAAGTGTGAAATTTGTTACAGTTTAAGTTTATAAGAAATCAATCAAAACAGATCAACGCGTGTATGACAATATACACACATGCCTGTTTAACATTTGTTTATGGTTAAACTCTGTTAAGTCTGTGGTTAAACCGAGAAGAGGTTAATGAGGTCTTATTTCAAAATGTGTAGTAGGTAATCAATACCTATATTTTGTGATATGTCTGCAGTCACGTTAAGGTGTCATGTGGTTTTTAGTGAAAATGAAGACTTTAAATCATAGTACAAGGGACTTATTTCAAATAAGAAAGAAATAAATAAACCTACAAAGATTTTTTTTTAAATGTTCGCAAATGGGTCGTTCTACTTTTTTACCGACAATGGTCTGTCCTTCGTCTTATTATGGCATCTCGTTGGAGTATTGATATTTACGGTTTTCTAATTCGGTTCGAATAAACGTCCATATTTTTCTTATCTATTAATATTACGTAATTTTTCATTTTCTCCAACCAACATATTTTTTTTGTTTTTGTTTTGTTTTCCGTAGAATGCCGTGACAGAGTGGTAAACCGAAATGTGGTCTCCACAGAAAAAGGCCACTCTGTCACATATTTTTTTTTTAAACCAACATTAAAAAAGAAATAATATTTGCCGCAGAGGAAACTTTAATTAGTCCTAATGACAATGACGATGAAATTTCCTTTAAATTCCACACAGAAACCTTAATTATGGATAATTCAAAAACCAAAAAAACAGAAAAAAGTCGTTTCACTGTCGGTAAAAAAGAAGAACGACCCAAATACAATTCTCATATGCTATGGTTAACTCAGCAGGTAAAATTATCAATTCAGTTACAAAGTTCGAGTTTAAAATGATTTTATATTTTATTGAAATTTAATATATTTTGGTTGAAAAAACATTAGCAAACTGTATAGCCCAGATTATTGATGGATATTTTACAAAATAACCTCAATAGAGGTCAAACATAAAAATCGAAATAAATTTGCGGCGAATGTTGACCACCAGTTAATTTAAATGAGCAATTTTGCGGAAATTACTAATGAGTTGGGTGGAATTTGCACATAAAAAGGCTTTTCTCAAATAATCTATGTAGTTTTGTTTTAAAGAAATTTTACTCAGAGAGTTATGAGAGCTCGGAGGCGTAGTTATTTTTACACGCGTATTTTATATCGTATAGAAAAATTACATTGTGAATGCGAAAAATAAAAAATAAAAACGCATCAAAGAGTTATTTTTACTATTTGCCTACTTCGGTTTAGTTAACAAGTGAAGATCGGTCGCTCAGCTACTACAGTACAGTAATATGCTTTCCTCGCCTACATCTTAAGATTAATACGCTATTGTAAAGTTTAATACATGTAAATATTTATTAAGAATTTGAATTTGTATACATAAATTATTAAACCATGTTGATTGTAGTATAGATTTGAAATTATGTGTTTGAAAATTATAACAATCATATTTCATAGTTTTATCTATGATGACTTAACGCCAGAAGTAGTTTAAGTTTGTATGCTTCGCAGCTGCAAAACAATCACGAAAATTGGGAAACGTCCATCAAAATCAGGGACGGCTGGGCATCGCTAGGAGGTTGATCATTTATCAAGTTTATCTACATTTCAGGTCGGTCGAATCATTTGGCGAGAAAAATCTTAAACGAAAACATTTCGAGCATTTTAACATAGAGAGAAGTGTCTCACTTGAACATCCCGTGACATAAAACGATGCAAGATTATTGTTTCATGAAGATACGTATTTTTGTGAACCTTATAAAAATTATATTTTTGTAGTAGACCTATAGAACATATAAGTATATAGAAAAGGATAGTCATCCATAAAGATTATTGACAAAAGCCCTTTTGTTATCGCATAGAGACATGTAGCGCTCGATTTTCAAGTTTAGTGCGAGTTGCTTATCGATAGAGGTCAACAAGGAAACATTATTAATATCGGAAGTGCCTAAAGTTACTTCGAAGATATCTTTGGATTACTCAATTGGATCAAATTAGATTTAAGGTAAACATAAAATACTGCTTAAAAAGTATTAGTCGAGTGGAAGCGATTCTATTTGCGAAGTTAAATGGATTTGAGTCCTGGTAGGTATATAAATTGTGATGAATTTTATTTGTATAGTCTATTATTAACATAGCCTATGACCGTCAGGTTATAATCATATTGTATGTTCATGCCAAAATTCGTTCGAATCGGTTGAACCGTTAAGTAGCAGGAGGGACACAAGCGAAATTTGTGAGTTGCCTAAAAGAGAGCTAAAACAAGATGTATGATGACCCTGTCTTCGAAGCATTCCGGGTTAGAATCCCATTAGAAGCATATGACTTTGTGATGATTTATAGGTCTCCGAACCATGGACATTTATAATTAAATGAATATATTTTATTTATGTGTGCCTATCCGTATGTTATTTTTAGAACACATGCCTTAGTATTATTTGATGTTTACGTGTCATCTAAATTGATGTTATGAAAAAAAAAACATTTTTGTGGTAAAATTGCTATCAAATAAGAAAATATTTTATGACATAAACTAATACCGCGTGAGATATTCTGCCCGAAAGTCTACAAAAATAAGATAGCTAACATAAATCTTAAAAGTCAGAGTGCGGAGGGTAAAGATCTCCAAATTCAATGTTAGATTCAAGCTTTTATCACTAAGACAATTTTCTTTCATAAATCATTGGATGAAGTCTAGTATAGTAAATCTTACATTATCATATTCTTATTATAGTTAGTAGACGTCTTAACGACCATCCAACTTTTCCAATTAATATGTTCGACGTATTTAAGTTGGAAATAAAAATAAATACTCGAAACCTTTAGGTTACCTTCGAAAACTTGAAATAAAGACTTTGCTTTGTTTCCAAACATTATAAAGAATAATAATTTGTATTTGATAGAAAAAACAATGAGTTATTTCTGAGTCAAAAATATAAAAAAGGAAATATTTAATGTCCTAGTCAACTTTGTTTTTGTCCACCCATTCATGAAATGGAATCTAAGGTAACGATTCTACAAAATCATCTTGATCAAACCTGGATATTTTCGCGACAATTCTAAGAATTCCTTTTGCATGTCTTACATCCAGCAGTTCATTGACGTCTCGTATTGCGATAGGACCATTCATGTTTAGAATAAATCAATGACACGAACGAATTTTCTTCGAATCTCCGTACAATCAGAAGTGCTTCGCACATTTATTTCACCTAAGTTCCCGACCGCAACTCAATGAGTTATAGCACAATTTGTTATTGCGGCTCCCAACACAATAAGACACGGCGCGAGGTGCGGAGACTCAGTATGTAGAACGAGGATTAATGTCAGGACATTTGTCGTCGCCGAACCATAAGCACTGCCACCGACTCCTTGGAATCGATATTTGCAAATAGCAATGCATCTTTATTGATACGGCTTAACAAGAAAACGTGAACAGAGAGTCTACAACGAAAACTCAAGCCCCATTATGGTATTTTTTAGTTTCTATGTGTTGACTATTTTAAAGGGAAGTAAAGTAAAGGAAGGATAAAGTGATTTTTATACGATATGAGAATTTACTAGCGGCCCGTCCCGGCTTCGCACGGGTGGACAAAAATTCTTTAAATTTTTTCTATTACTAAATATTATTCCGTTAACGCCATCTAGCGTCCGGTAGACGAACTACTTGCAGTTAACGCGTTGCTATGGTAACGCGTATACAATGGAAAAAGAGCGAGAAAAAGAGCGGACAGACAAACAACAAATTTGTGATCTTAGATTATAGATTTACTCATGCGTGTATTAAACGTCAACAACTACGACATGGCTTCGTGAGTACTTCCTTGGAAGACCTTATATCGAGTAGGAGTCTCAAAAAGTCTATTGGGACTTGTTTTTTCTAGCTGCGATTATTTGTTTAAATACATAGTTTCGAAAAAAAAATTGTTAATGTGAAATTAATGAATTGCCATATATTAAACAGGCATCATTCGGTTATAGTCAATATTTGTCTGTTTAGTTTTAGATGTCAATTAAAAACCTTTTGGGGATCCAGGTTAATAGCACACAAGAAAGTTGGTAAATGAAATCAACACGAAAGGAGTCGAAAAAAGCGAAAAATGTTATGTTGTTAACTTCGAAGTTTTTCTATGCCCACATTTGGCTCTAATGGCGGAACCAATCTTGAAATGTACCTATATACAAATCCATCTTATACATTAATCTTTAGTAGATACAACACGTTAGTATTGTATGTTAATTATTTTATGTGAATGGAAATGTAGTTTCTCTTTGTAGATTGTTACTTAAGCTGAAAGGATTTTGCGAAACTCTCTCACGATACTGGAAAAGCCAAAAACGAACACACGTTTCACAATTGCATCTGAGACGGAATGAATTGCTTAAAATGAAGAGACTCTTCACTTTGCTTTTGATTTTGCTTTGAAATATAATCATTTGTTTTCTACATTTAATTTGGACTAAAATAGTTCCTGATAGCCCAGCGATGATAAATCCATAATCTAAGATCACAAATTTGTTGTTTGTCTGTCCGCTCTTTTTCCATTGTATCAATAACGTTACCATAGCAACTCGTTAACTGCAAGTAGTTCGTCTACCGGACGCTAGATAGCGCTAACGGTAAAATACTTAATAATAAAAAAAAAAAAAGAAATTTGTCCACCCGTGCGAAGCCGGGACGGGCCGCTAGTAAATAACAATTAATGTTAGACATAGAATATTAGACATTTTTATAAAAATTTTACTATTATTATTAAGTTTTTATAAAATTACACAACAAGACACTCACTTTCTCTCACGCACGCACTCACACACATACACTCGTACACGTAAACACAAAAACACACACACTAGTGGTAAAATCTGTTTTCTTTGTTTGTTATTAAATTTTATACTCTTATTCCTTCACTCTGTTTAAAAATCAATTTAGTTTAATGTATCTTTTTTTTTAAGAAATTTTATATTAACTTTATAAAAGACACAGTTTTTACTAGTACAGCTGTCAACGTAAAATATGTATGTGTCATCTTGTATATTTTAAATAAATAAATGATTTGATTTGATTTGACATCACATAGATAATCAAAGTTTAATAGTCAAGGCATTATAAGTTATTATGGAAATCAGAAGACTGATTCTACAATATCCAAATTCGAGAAAAGATAATTTTCTACATGAAATCTGTCAGGAAATAAATCCGGGATTTCAAAGTGGTGTTACTATAAAAACTAGTATGCAAGTCACCCGCTCATGCCATACTGCTATTGTGCTTGCTACTGTTGTAAATTATCGTTTACTATTGAAAATTACGAGTAACTTTAGTAAAGTAGCAGATAGTAATCACTTTGTATAACAGGCTCGAGTTTTCGTAGAACAAGGATTGATGTCTGAATATTGATCGTCACTGATCCAGAGTCACTTCAAGTAATCCAATGACGTCACGTCTAGTGGATCAGAATTCCATAAGTTAATTCCGCCCTATAATAGAAATGTTGATTTTACAGTTGAAACCTACTTAATAATACTTCGGGTTCTATGATTTTCTTTTTCATCTTTATTTATCTGTACAGTACTGTCAGCGATTGCCTTTTAAATATCCAACTAGTTGATCGTTTGTTATCTAGGTCTCCAGCAAGTAAACTTAAAATGAAAATCTCTTTGGTTTGTTGTAGTAAAAACTGTGTTACAAACCGCCGTGAATTACGTACAATCTCATGCGTGTACAATTTATAAATTGCAGTATACACTGCACACAAATGACTGCTTTTGACGGTGATTTCATAACCAAGTAGTGATTGATTAATAAATTAATTCATTCTAGATACCACTTATATTTAAATCACCTGCAGTGAAATATTTATCATACCGGCCCATCCCGGCTACGCACGGGTGGGTAAAATTCTTTAATTTCTTCTAGCATTAAATATAGCCTATGTCACTCAGCGTGAATGTAGCTTTCCAATGATGAAAGCTTTTTTGAAATCGGCTTAGTAGTTTTTGATTCATAAATTAGGTAAGATTAGTATTTTTGTATGTTCATTGCAAACATAAAAAATACAAATCTTTCCTCTTTATAATATTAGTGTAGATATAAGGTTAAATTTTGACATTAAAAGTTCCCAAAAAAAGAAGTGAATAATGGTTACGATAGGTTACAATCGTTAAGGTCGGCATTTGTTTTTAGAGTGGCGCTATAATAATAATTTGAAACTAGCTGACCCGGTAACGCGTTGCTATGGTAACGCGTTGCTATGGTAATGTTATTGATACAATGGAAAAAGAGCGGACAGACAAACACACAAACAACAAATTTGTGGTTTTAGATTATAGATTACCGTAGGTAAAATTAAGAAGGAAGCAACATAAAATTCAAAACAGTGGAAATATTATTTTCATTCAAATATTATTATGAAACGATAAATATAATTGACCGCATCCGTGGTTGAGTGGGTAGCATACTACGCGTTGCTATGGTAACGCGTATACAATGGAAAAAGAGCGGGAAATAGAGCGGACAGACAAACACACAACAACGAATTTGTGTTTTTCGATTATAGACTAGCTGACCCGGTAACTCGTTGGTGTAGTAACGCGTATACAATGGAATAAGAGCGGCAAAAAGAGCGGACAGACAAACACACAAACCATAGTGATCTTAGATTATAGATTTGTGTAAACCATTTTTCGTGATTTAAGTCACAATTAGTGTCTGTACCAGTTAAATATTTGGTCATTTATACCTTGTATTTTAAGCAAACATACTGACATCATCTGATTTAAAACCATATTCATATCGCTGCTGTGCCGCAGTAACCTAAGCGTATATTTTTGGTATTTAACTATATCACTACTACATTTTTATATTTTAATTTATTTTTACTAGAAAAAGAACAACTCGTTGCAGATGTCAGACGGGAATCGAACCTGTAACAACTCACTATCCGGAACAGAACGTTAGAGAATGACAAAGTCATAGTTTTTTTTGAAAAATTGAAAGGAATTGACAGTGCCAAATAACCAACTAATTTAAAATGTTATTTGTGAGCTTTTTGCCTTACAATATAAATCTTGTCGCGGTAGCATTATACTAGAGTTTATTTTAAAAGCACTTCTTGTTTCTGCCATTTCATGTTTTTATTTGTCTCTAATAACGAAGTTTCGGTAATCTTACTAATATTATAAATGTGAATGTAAATTTGTTTGTTATGCTTCCACGCAAAAACTACTAAACTAACCATCATGAAACTTCGTACATTTTGAGATATTAGATACACTTTGAGATATTAGAAGTAACAAAGGATACCTAGTTTTTACCACGTTTTTCTTATCTCACTTTTCTTATTTGTTTGTCTGTCCGGGCAAAATCTTGCAACTTAAATTTGAGGCACTTTCCGATAAGCTAGAAAGCTGAAACTTTCAGGATAGTTCAGAACCCGATGACAATGCACTCTACAGCAACTTTCAACTTTCCAGATGCACTTTCAGGTCCACTTTCGGCAACTTTCACTTTTGTATGGGGCTTATCCGATTGTTGCGTAACACATGGTTACTTCGTTGAGTTAATAATTAAAAAGAATAAAATAATTATACTAGATTTAAAAAATCTAAAAATCCCACGTTTTTCAATGTCCTAAAAAGAATAAAATAACCCTGCGGGGCAAAGCGAGGGGCCACTCAAAACGTGGGGGCGCATCTTTACAATAATCGGCATCAATGCATGTCATTCATCTCTTTAAAATCTCCTCTTAGTAATATGCGCCCCCACGTTTTGAGTGGCCCCTCGCTTTGCCCCGCAGGGTTATTTTATTCTTTTTAGGACATTGAAAAACGTGGGATTTTTAGATTTTTTAAATCTAGTATAATTTTATTGACAAAAAAAATTGCATGCGAAGCCGCGGTTAAAAGCTAGTAATTAAATAATATTATTTTAAAATTTTAATGAAAATCCTTACTATATTGTTACGTTAAACAAAGTTGATTATAAATAAAACTGCCTCATAAAAAAATAATAACCTCTAGCAAAGTTTTTACAAGATTTTAACTGATGAAAGAGCATCAAACAGATTGAAGTCTAGAAAATTCTCAACAACTGGAGAAAAAGTATCCAATATATAAAGATGATCTCGATGCGGGTCACTGCATAAAATCTCAACCGCACTACAGAATAAGATTCAACAAAGTGACAGCACTGAAAGGAAGTTTGACCTCATTGTAACTGTTCTATTCTACACAGTACGTATATGTAAACCTAGATGTTATTGAGTGAAGCTCTGAAAGAGTGAAACTCTCTTTTAGACAACTCACAAATTTCGCTTGTCTCCCTCCTGCTACTTAACGGTTCAACCTTTTCGAACAAATTTTGGCATGAACATACATAATTATAACCTGACGGACATAGGCTATGTAAAAAAAATATATACTTTAACATGGAGGAATAATCACCGAAAGAAAAATTCAAAAGCTTATCACAGCCAAACCGCTGATACTACATTGATGAAATTTGGCGCCAAAACTCACATTGTGGTCGTGACTAATGTGCAAAAAAAATTTTGAAATCGGACATACCATGGAGGAATAATCACCGAAAGAAAAATTCAAAAGCCGATCACAGCCAAACCGCTGATACTATATTGATGAAATTTAGCGCCAAAACTCACATCGTGGTCGTGACTAATGTGCAAAAAATGGTTTTAAAATCGGACATACCATGGAGGAATAATCACCGAAAGAAAAATTCAAAAGCTGATCACAGCCAAACCGCTGAGACTACATTGATGAAATTTGGAGACAAAACTCACATCGTTGTCGTGACTAATGTGCAAAAAAAGTTTTGAAATCGGACATACCATCGAGGAATAATCACCCTTCAATAATCTAATTCAAAATCATTGAAAAAAAGTTCACGTGCAAAATAAAAATTTTCAATTTCATATGTGCAAAGTCCAGCGAAGCCCTTTTCGGATCATCTTGTATTAGCTCTGCATCACAGAACTTCTAGCTTCGAGCGGCGGTAGCCGCGAGAGGCAACCAGTTTGGTGCGCAATATTTTCCAGGCAATTGTTAATGATTAAGGTGAGGTTAGGTTAGATAAGGTCAGGTGGTGAGTAGGCATGGGAACGTTATACCAAAAAGTAACTAAAAACCGTTTTGAATTTCATACCGAAACATCACGTTACCGCAAAACGTAAAACCGTTTTTCTCATAACCAACGCAATGCAACCAAAACTAAAAACCGCGCACCGCGCCGCGCCGGCCGCCACGATCGCGTAAATGAGCCATAAGAGTGGTAAATGCAATAATAAAACAAATAATTTTGTAATTTTATCAGAAATATTATCAAAAAAATCGAAATGCAAATTATTGTAAATAACACGATTTTTATTCATATATCTCATTTATTTACGCTATATTAAAGATGGCACTGATTTAAAGAGGCAGTTGTAAATAGCAGTTTTGGTAGGTTAAAAATTATAAATGGCACGTTTAATAACTAGTTCAGCAGTAAAAAACTATATAAGCAGTAAAGTAAACAAAAATGAGAAATAAAAAATAATGAAATGGATCAGTGAATATAAAATTGAGCAGGAAAATAATTAAATGGACGGTAAAAATTATTGAACGAGCGGTTAGTAATAAATCGGAATTTGTCGGTAAAAAATCTCATTCTAAGCAATTCTCATTATAACCTAACCTAACCTAACCAACCCTGTGATTAGTCGTTTTCGCCACTTCTCATCTCAATGAATTTGAGTTCGGGTGTCACCGCTCGCTATGATCTGCCGACTATTTATCGAACCGCTCATTCCGTCATTTGTCCCGCTGATTCAGTTATTTGACTGCTCAATTATTTTTAGAATTGACATTGTATGACAAATTAACCGACTAATTGATTTTTTATTCCTGTCCATGTTTTACTGTCGCAATGATTAATCAACCGCCATTAAATTAAATAACTGCTCAATATGTTTTCCAACTGATCATAATAACATCTCGAATATTTAAACAACAGCTCAAAAAATTAGCTCCCATTAAAGATTACTAGTTCATATATTTTAATTTTAACAAACTAGTCCTGTCTAGTAAAAACTCAAAGGGATATCGTCATAACCATAATAACGTTAAACTAAAACAAAAACTTGCGTTACGTTACCTAACATCGTTTTCGTTTCATTCGTTTCGCAGTAGCCAAACCATCTCGTCAACCGCGGTAGTGAAAACCAAAACTGAAAACGGTTTTTAATAACGTTATGGAAACTTTAAAAACCTTACGTAACGGTTTTCAAAAATTAGCCAAAACGCCCATATCTAGTGGTGAGGTAAGGTAAGGTAGTGCTTCGCTCAATATTTGCAAACAGCAGCATGCATTGCAGACCTAGTTTTAACTAGGTCTGCAATACATGCTGCTGTTTGCAAATACTGAGCGAAGCAATTAGATTTTTGAAGGGTGATTATTCCTCGATGGTATGCCCAATTTCAAAACTTTTTTTGCACATTAGTCACGACCACGATGTGTGTTTTGGCGCCAAATTTCATCAATGTAGTATCAGCGGTTGTGATTAGCTTTTGAATTTTTCTTTCGGTGATTATTCCTCCATGGTACAGTCTATATTTTTTTTACATAGCCTATGTCCGTCAGGCTATAATCATGTATCTTCATGCCAAAATTCGTTCGAATGGGTTGAACCGTTAAGTAGCAGGAGGGAGACAAGCGAAATTTGTGAGTTGCCTAAAAGAGAGCTTCGCTCAATAATAAAACCAGACTTTGCTCGCGGCTCCGCCCGCGTGGAATTCGTTAATATTCCTAAATCGTTTTCCCCTCGGGAAGTGTAGGTACTTTTATTGTGGATAAAAGGTATTTTTATTGTGTCGCTTATGAATCATTTGACTAAGGGCCATACGTACCCTTGGATAAAGATTGTAATTTGAATAATGGTCTTAAATAACAGGTTAACTTTTTTATTTAACATAATAACATAATTCGTTTGGAATCAATTGTTTTTGTTTATTACGCTTATTTTTGTGTAGTAATGATATTCTACCGATATGTCTACCGAGCTTCGAAAGTTTTTTTTTATACGAAGTATATTACTTATAACGATTGTTTGACGCAACGGTAGCAATACTGCCTTTCTTACTGACGGTCCTGGATTCGGATCAGGGACAGATGTTTGTGTAATAATAATACAAGAATTGTACCTGAGTTATGGATATATCGACGACCGTTTGGTGCAACGGTAGCGATCCTGCGTTTCGCACCGACGGTCCTGGGTTCGAATCCCGGTAGGGGCAGATATTATTATGCGAGCATTTGTACCTGAGTCATGGGTGTTTATATATATTTCTATGATTATTACATAACTATGTATCATATATGTATGTCTATTCGTTACCCTAGTATCCATAACACAAGCCTTATTTGGTGTGAATCTATAATCTAAGATCACAGTGGTTTGTGTGCTTGTCTGTCCGCTCTTTTTCCCGTTGTTTTTCCATTGTATCAATAACGTTACCATAGCAACGCGTTAACCGCAAGTAGTTCGTCTACCGGACGCTAGATGGCGCTAACTGAAAATAATTAATAATAGAAAAAAATTAAAGAATTTTGTACACCTGTGCGAAGCCGGGACGGGCCACTAGGTATTTTAATTAATATATCAAAAATCCAGAAAATATCATCATGATGAATAACATCCTAAGTAGCCAGTTAGAGATCAATCTGTTTTGCGAAAAAACGTTTTTAACATAGGTTTTTTGTGAATTTTATCCGAAAAAAAAAAAGAACTCTAAAAGTATAATATACACAATATAAAATATTTTCATTCGTTCGAATATTATGATGCCAGTTTAATGTTCCATATACGAAAAGCAGATAAAGAAAATTGCTGAAAGGATCTTACAAAATTGAGGAGCATCAAACAATATTATCTGATATAAAATGTTTGCAGTGCTTTAAAATGTACTACACGTTTCTGCTTTTGTCGTGGAATAGCTCTTTGTAAATAATCTATAGCCCTCGACAACGAAAGGTATCGAGAGATGGACTTTGTCGCTCGATGAGTCTTTTATAAAACAACTAGAAATTGCCAATAGCGGATTTCAGTAACAAATAATGATTCACAGAAAACGGAAAGCAACCGTACCGCAATTTGTGTAGCTAGTATTTCTCTAGCTTAACAAATGCATTCACAAAGTCTCAAATTGGTGGAATAAGCGAATACCTTCGCGAATTCGCGCCAACTAGTCTGGAGAATATAAAAGCAGGACAGAAAAGTTTTGGCAAACAAGTAAGTTTACAGAAGTAGGGCGCGAGGCTTGGGCAGCCTGCTCGATTCTTCGCTGTACAACGCGCAAAGAGCGATTTTAATGTACGGCAAGACCACAACATAAGTGCACTTATACGAATGCAACACACAACACTAGTAGTATACCTATTCATATATAAATAGCTTGCGATATCGCATGTTAAGCTACTTCCACAAGAGCTGCCCATTGGATGAGTGGCCAATTATTATTATTATTATTGTTTTAAGCTTTTCCATGCTTTGTAAGGGAACTGGTTAACATCCCATTACCCATTTCACTTACGGCGTTTTCAGCAGTAAAGCTGTAACAGCGAAAAAATATTAAAATCTTCAAAAGCAGTTTCATTATTGTGTTTATTAACGTTAATATATTATTATGGGGCGGAAAGGGTTACCTATTTTGACTGAATTTAAATTTTTAAATAGTGTTTTAATATTTATTATTGTAGTGTTTTTGTTTTGCTGAAAACACTTTTAAGGGGATTTTAAAATTCAGATTTGAAATTGTTCTCTTTTGATTACATATATTTTGAAATCCTTTTTTCTGGATATTATATAAAAGACAATTTTTGACGGACAAATCATTAATTCATAATATAAATGATTTGTCCGTCAAAAATTGTAAGGAATAGGAATAGTAATAAAAGGATATCATATTTATCCTATGCTTGTTGCCTATTTTATTAACATACAGAGCTAGTAATCAACTTCGGAAATTTTGCCTCTTAATTATCACTTAATTAGGAAGACTTAATTTCCTAAAAAAGTGATGGAATTAAAACCGATTACATTCGATACATTTTCATTAAAATTCATACATCAAATAAATGCAATCTAATACGAGAGTGAATGAAAAGTTCACAGTCTCGCATATAAACACTCATTTTATATATTTCTACCGTTAATACATATATATGCTTATTACATTATACAGTTGTGTTTTTGCAGCCTTTGCTGTTTCAAAGATATAGAGACTTAAGTAACATTAAGTGAAGTGTTTTTAGATAATGGGGTAGTAGTTTACAACGGTTAAAAGTAGGTTGCACAATTCAAACGAGAATGAGAGAACATCGAAAGCGATCCTCGCTCCGGCCGGCCTAGAAATCGTACGACTAAAGAAAACTTCCGCAAAGTGTGTAATCACATAACGGCAGACCGATGATTGACTATCAGGGACATTTCTGACATAACAGGCATCTAATATGAACGAAAACAAACACACACTTCAATTTTCTAAGGTTTCCGCTCGGTAAGTACCCAAATTGCTTTCGGTTAAGCAAAAACGATTACCGCTCTCGATTTCTCGCAACTGTTTGGAGATGCTTGATGCTTACCGGTAATATTTTTCCACTGATTTGGGACAATGGGTGAAACCTGGGTTCATCACTATACCGTAGAATCTAGAAGATCACTAATTTGTTGTTTGTCTGTCCGCTCTCTTTCCATTGTATACGCGTTACCATAGCAACGCGTTTACTACAAGAAGTTCGTCTACCGGACGCTAGATGGCGCTAACGGAAAAATATTTAATAATAGACAAAAATTAAAGAACTTAGTCCACCCGTGCGAAGCCAGGACGGGCCGCTAGTCAAAACAAAAATCTTAGCAATGGGCGGATGAACCAAAACCAAAGAAACCGCAAATAATTTTGTCCGCTGGCAAGGTCATGTTTTGGAAATACTTTGGAGTCATCATGGTGGACTATCTAGCAAAAGGCGAAACAATAAACTCGGAGCATTATTGCTCTCTTTCAAGTGGTTTACGTCAAGAAATCAAATACAAACGCCCCGGATTACTCAGAAAAAAAAATGGTTCAACGCTAAGCTCAAGTTCATACGTTTGTTAAATCCATGGCTCAAATTTGTGATTGTAGTTTCGAATTACTGCCCTGTCCAGCTTATTCTCCTGATTTGGCTTTGCACTGTAACCTATTTTCAAACACAAAGAAACACCTTTGTGATTAAAAATTGCAATCGAAAAAAGAAGTTGAAACTGCGATAAATAAATTATTTAAATACTTTAAAGAATATTTTTATTTGCATAGATAAATAAATATATTTTTGTTCGCATTTAATTTTGAATTTTTTGACTGAACCACAATTTTTTAACTAACCCTCTTATTTTCGCAAATATAAAATACACATATTATGTGGATAACAAAAAAATTGTAATTTCCTCTCACTCCAACTATAAACCTTCGTAAAAGCGAAACATATTTTTTTTTAATAAACTAGGTATCTAGATCTAGGTATGGAGCCCAATCTTAAAAAAAAAGATCACTGCTTAATCTCTATTACAGTTTATCTTTGGCGCTTTCTTTTTTCTTCTCGTAAAAATGCATAGGACGCATCTATTTTTTCTTTTTTTATTGCGGAAAGTTGGCAAACAAGCAAACTGCCCACCTGATGGTAAGTGGTAACAGTCACCTATAATACATGTGGCTCTTGTGAGATTCGCAGCAAAACTGCAACCCCCACAAGAACCACAGTGTACGTTGCCAACTTGTGACACAAGATGTAAAGTCACTGTACCCAGTAATTTCACTGCCATATCTTACCCTTCAAACCGGAACACAGCAATGCAAACACTGCTGCTTTGCGGCAGAAATAGGTAAGACGGAGGTACCTAAGCAGACGACCCTGGTACAGAGTCTCCCTCCAGTAAAAATATCTATGTGTGTTACATGTATAGAAAAACGAATTATCTTACTATTACATTATGGAAAATATTTAATTAATAATATAAATTTATATAAATCATTTTTATTAATATAAATGTATTTTTTATTAATTAAAAAGCGTCATTAGCGAATAATTAGATGGAAAAGATGCACTGAATTGATATTTGCGGTTAACTTGCGTTCCTATTGACCAATTAGCGTACAGTGATTTCCGTTTAACTCATTAGTCATTCATTATGCAGGCGTCACTTGAATATTGATTGCGAGATAAATGCAGGCATATTTGCTTTATCTCGTATTGTATATTTGATTTTATCATATAAATAGAGAGACTGATAAATGAATGCTTTCACAATTTAAAAACATTGTTAAGCAAAAAAAAGTTCAGTAGTAAAAGTTCAGTACCAAAAATAGAAAATCTAAATTATATTATGACAATACTTTGTGTGTGTTTGTTACCATACCAGCAATGCGTGGCAAGGTTATGCCAGCAACGCGTGGCCGGGTTAGCTAGTGGAAATAAAAGAATGAATAAAGGCTTTTTTAAAGTAATTAAGTTGAAATTATCGTTAATTAGTTTTCGTGCTTGGAATGTTATTTCTTATATTTTCTTGTTTAGAATTTTACACATTATTAATAATGTGGTTATCAGATTGTTTATAATCTTCATAATACAGATAAAACATAACATTTTGCCGTTTGATGCACTTAGCAGCACCAAATAATTACACCAAACAGTACTCTGATAATAAACTAATCTGTAATCTAAGATCACAGTGATCTGTGTGTTTGTCTGTCCGCTCTTTTTCTAGCTCCTTTTTCATTGTATCAATAACGTTACCATAGCAACGCGTTAACTGCAAGTAGTTCGTCTTCCGGACGCTAGATGGCGCTAACGGAAATATATTTAATAATAGAAAAAAATTAAAGCATTTTGTCCACCCGTGCGAAGCCGGGACGGGCCGCTAGCAATAATAGAATAACCTTGACTTTGGAAAAAGTGCTGTTTTTCCCACAAACATTTGCCTCAATTGAGCTTTGAACCTGTTTTGCCGTTTGATGCACTTAGCAGCACCACATAATTACACCAGACAGTGCTCTGATAATAAACTTATTTAATATATTTTATTAAAATGTAATGTTCCGATATTTTGTTCTCTAAAAAATCATAAAAATGACATAGCCTACTATTCCACAATTTTACATTTCTCTTTTTTATTTAAGAAATCGTTTCAAAGCGAGAAATAGTTGGGACTTTTAAATTCGACTCAAAGCAAAAACTTTTCTATAAAGCGCAAATTACAGAGCAACTCTCGAAAACGAAACAACTGGTAAACTCTTGTCATGAGTGAGAACATAAAAAACTCTAACATACTTCCTAACATACGAAAATAGTAATGCATTAAAAGCAGGTGGCTGTACGATTCATAATTATGTTCCTACCATAATGACACGTTTAGATGAAATCTAGCGAATTTTTTTTTAATATAAAATATGATATTTCCTTTAGGTGTTAAATTTAGTTATTGCATTTGCTTAAACATACCTATATGTTGTGGAATTTTAATGATTTGAACTGAGGCATTATAATAGTAATAATATTTCCGATTTGCCTAGCCCTACCGAAATAAACACCGTGAGAATTCTATTACAGATACTAGGATAAGGAATATGTATACATAAATTATATTAATAACAATACCCATGATTCAGGTACAAATGCTCGTATTAATCATATAAACATCAGCCCCTACTGTACTAATTATGCAAAAGTGTAAGTACGGAATTCAATTAAAGCAATAATTCAAATTGAAGTACGAAAGTGCAGTTTGGGTGATTATGGTGAGTTTATCGTTTTCTATAACAAATTTTTGTTTACCAGGGAAGGTGCAATGTAATTTAATAAAGTTTAAATTATTGGGTTTTCAATAAGAACATTGTATTCAACTTACATAGGAAATGTGTTCTGACGTTGACATATTTGCATCTCATCGTAAACAATCTTGAGATATCTCTCGACTCTCGACTTGTGTTTCTACAATGATATTGTGCTGCAGGGCTAATCTGTAAGTAGCGAGTTATAAAGATAACTATGCGTGTTAGCTCTTGAGATAAACTTACGCAATTTCAGTTGAGCGCCCGAAACACGACGTCTGAGATTAACCAGCATTGTTGAAGTAAGCATCAGACCCCTCTTTCCCATTGGGTACTCTGGGCAAATGCCCAGGGCAACGCGATCGAT
Organism: Calamotropha paludella; assembly: GCA_927399485.1. NCBI lineage: Eukaryota > Metazoa > Arthropoda > Insecta > Lepidoptera > Crambidae > Calamotropha > Calamotropha paludella. Next base: position 46,336,993 of record OV656803.1, read on the forward strand.
ATGGGCCCCCTAGTTCCTACCAGATCACTAAACTAATACCGACATTTATTACTTAAAACTTATTTAATTAGAGTAAATGGAAACTTAATTAGGGACTATATTATCGACTTGCTTTTTAGCTTTTGCATGCGTAAAGCTTACTCTACTCTCATACAAAATGAGGCTATATAATTTCAGCATTCTTAGATATTTTAAATATGTGAGAATCGCCTCATTTAAATTAAAGATTATCCTTGTTTAAACCTTGTTTATCTACTTTCATTGTCTATTCTAGTAAAAAAAGTGTTCTGTCAAAGTCATAAGCGCCCCTTATTCTTATATGCCCAGGGCCTCCAATAGGTTAAAGACGGCACTGGTAAGCATTTTTTTACATAAATGTAAGTTTATGACTTTCTCAACTCAGGTCCTAAGCGCCTTCTACAGTAGGATACAAATTCATTAAAATCTTCGATCGTTTAGTCAAATTTAAACACGTTTATAAACAAGTCTTCCCCAAAGTATTGATTATTATCTGTATTTCGTATAGGGACGAGAGATTTCGAAACATTTTTCGTGTACGTCAGTTGTTGCCAAATGTTGGCTAAAGCTTCTACACTATTGTAAGTCTTTATAAAATGTGTACGCTTGTACGTGAACTCTGTAAACACGATCAGCCAGGCACACGGTAGAGTGAGAGTCCCTGTAAATAAATGCAAATATGACAAATGGAAACATGCTACAATAATATTTTTTGGTATTTGTGCACACATTTTGATTTTCGTTTATATGGATAGAATTCAGTACATATGTTCAATCATTGACAAAATTTATAGTACAATAACTAACATTCCAAAATGAAGTGTTTGATGAACGTATACAAACACTCGATAATAGAAGGTTTAATAGTTTGAAAATGTTTCAAAAATTTTGCAAAAATTCAGGCAGTAATTGAAAAAAAATATTTGGTTTTTAACGTAAAGTGATGCAACTCAAATCGAGAGCAGGTACAAATAAAGTCAGCAAGTGGTTTGCGTCTAAAAAGTTGCTATTTAAATTTAAAAAAAAAGAAATACGCTTTGGAAAACTGTTTCTTTGGGTCTACTGGAATAATGGAAGTATAATTTTGTTTATTATTTTTTTTATTGGTGGAAAATATAATATGTATAAGAATGTTCTGCTACAAGCAATTTTTTATAGAGCTGACATTTATGAAAGATTCTCTGTTGGTAAGGGTTTTTACCAATCTATACATATAATAAAACTGTAGGGTCGAATGTCTGTAGAATAAAAATATAAAAATAAAAACATAGAAAAAAAATGCTTAAAACCAAGTCAGGGGGATGTAAAAAGAGGGAAAATACCAAAAAATGTTTTTTTTTTGTTTCTCTGTCTGTTTGTCTGTTTGTACGGGGTAATCTCCGAAATGGCTGGACCGATTTCAATGAAATTTTGCATGGTGATACCTTATATCCCTGATCAACTTGTTAAATACTTTTTATTCCAGATAATTTAAGGTTTTCCGTGGGATAGTTAAAAAACTCGTATTCTTATAATTTGAAATTTTATACAGCGGTACCTCACGGCCGCCCGGTCCGGGCTTTATTACAATCCTCACTCTCATTAGCCTATTTAATGCCCCCACTACTGGGACTTGGTATCTATATATAAATTATACATTTACTTACGCGTTATTTAGGATTCAGTAAGTCATACAATCTTTTTTATGTGTTAGCTCTCGATACAGGATCCACGATGGAGCCAGCCAAGAAAAGGCCTACTCACCCTGGTTTTAAAAACGGATGGTACAGTAAGTACTCGGAAATACAGATACAGGGAGGTAGTTCCACTCTTTTACTGTGCGCATTATTAAGTGCTTTGTGCGACAGGTTGGAATAGCGACCAAGAAAGGGTGGTAGCCCGTAGTTCTTCTGGATATCCGATGGAAGAATGGTGATGGCGGTATAAGCATTGTATTCACTAATGCCTCTTTTGGTACAATATAAATTATATCCTACTGTATGCGGCATTTTTACTTCCACTTCACCTATAAATCCCCTTAGTGGGTCCAGTTACCCTTCGGAGTTTTCAACCATAAGGAAGTCACAATTGTAAATAATTCGCTGTGGGGCGAGTGTGACCGATGGCCGGTGAGAGCGCTGTTTAAAATCAACAAAGATCGGAAATCGCATCTTCTGTTAAGTGATATTTAGAATACACCAATCAAGAAAATATAATAGATATTTTCCTTATTACATATTTTGAAACGGAGAGGCCTTTTTGCCTTTATGCCAAACGGTTAACGACTAAAAACAGGCGGTTATCAATATGTATTATTTTTTATTTTTATGATAAATTAATAATAAAATACTAGAAAAGATCAACTCCGCTCAGGCGGTACTTAAACCCGTAACCTTTGGCTGTTCAGGGGCCAGTAACTGGGATAAGAGTGGATTTAGAACTATAAGTTGGATTCCAAAAAAATATTTTTTAGTTGGACTATACCTAGCCCTTATTCAAGCCATGGTTAGGCCACTGTCTTAATTTTATCAAAATCGATTCATACTTTTTTGAGATAGAGTGCTAAGTGTGCTTCAGCTAAGAAAACAGTTCGTTGGCATAAGAACATAATTCTAAAGCATGTCATTAAAGATAAAGAAATGATTGAGTACTAGATCGAAGAAATGATTAAATGTTCCAATTACAACTGAAATGACTGAAGAAATAAAAAAGTAATTAAAATAATGAAACCGAATTTAAAATTGTATTATATTTATTTCTCTTTTAAGATATTAAATTAATAAGTTAGGGTCTTGATATAACCTATATCAAAATTCTAATTTATTAATTACGTTTTTAATTGTCTGAAATAATAGCAATAACTTAAGTTTATTTACCTCCAAACATTTGAGGAACTAAGCTCTCAAATAACAGTCACTATCACTAGTACATAGTTGGTATCTGGGATATTTATTTAAGTATGTACTGCCATTAAACCACTATTAATATAGACAATACGAAATTAATATTTAACGAAGGAATTTTCCATATTTTTTAAATAACGGAAAAAACCAAGCGTCCTATTTCATTGTTTTGAATTTCGATATAAATGTTTTTAATATTTAGGTTTACCCGCACGAATTAAAAAAATCAAACTAAGTAAGAAAAGGATTGATTTTTTCATACAAAACTTCCCCTCATATTTGTATGACATACTTTCTACCCCTTCTTGCTCAAGTATCATCTTATTTTCTTATTTTTAAGAAAGAAAGAAAGAAAGAAGAAAGAAACACCTTTATTGGCCTCAACAACATATTATAGTACCTTACATTAATACAAAAACAATTACAAACAAAAAAAAATATAATAACTAAAATAACATAAAATAAAGCGAGGCCAATTCGGACTCTGCCTCAGCATATGCGTCTGCGTCACTCTAAGATGGACAGAGTTACGCAGAAGCGCTGGTATTCTGGCAGGCCCTAAGGACGTACGGACGTACACGCACAAAAACAACAAATAATAAACATACAAGTACACAGTACATGAAAAATAATACATAAAAAATTAATAAATATTAAAATAAAAGTAGTTATAATAATAATACATCTAAATAAAATAAACAAAAGCAAAAATTAAAAGAAATAAAGATCGGCTGTATTGGCTTCATTGTCTTTGCTTTCCGAATTATGGTAAATTACTATAAAACGTTAGAACTAGGCAGTATTTGCTACGTCACCTTTGCCTTCCGAACTATAGCAATTTACTATCAACTATCTAACACTGGTAAAAAAAAAAACTGTTTTTTATACATCACTGAAACTGTTTGTAATAACACGAAAATGTAACAAATTGCCTTGTTCGTTCGTCACGTAACGCAACGCAGCCATATACCTCAAAAATTTCAAGTTGAAATTGAAATTTGCTATAAGTTGTGTGCCTGAAATTAGTAAATGCATCTATTAAAAGTAAGAACTGCTTGCCTGTTCAGTTTGTTGACAATCGGATGTGATCCAAAAGGTAAATACATTGAGTAAATTACGACAAACTTTTTTGCAACATTACTAAATAGTTTTTAAACTGTGTTTTGAATGTATGTTTTGTTTTCAGGTCACGCATAGGTGGAGGCAGATCGTTCCAACATCGAGAGGCAGCATATCTAAACGATCCACGAAAAGCCATAGTGCGGTGCTTGGGAGTAGAGAAGATGTTACTACAGGCTCTTTTCAGATATCTACTATGTTCCTGCGCCCATACTAGCTTGCTATAGAGTTACTGCGGCATCCCAGTACCAACTATATCAAACATTAATGTAGCGAGATGAAGCCTTCTACGAGCCTCCATCTTGAGCAAATTCTTCGAATTAAAGAAAGGAGTAACATGAGTTCGTGGCGGCACGTGAAAACAAAACCTGGCACAGGCATTCTGAACGCGCTGTATAAGTCTTGCAGTCCTGGAGAGCAGACATGGTCCATACACTGTATCACAATAATTAAACCTAGATAGAATCAGTGACTCGCATAACCGGATTCTAAGCTCTTCACTCAAGTAAGATCTGATTTTATATAATAACTTAAGGCGGAAGAAACAGTTGCGTGCACATTCAATTATATGACTCTCAAAGTTAAGGTGGCCATCCAGTACTAGCCCCAGATTTCTGGCTTTTTCTACGCGTTCAATGATTTCTCCATCTATAGTAATATCGAAGGAGGGGCTATCGTTATTGATTTTTTTAAGTTTATGTTTAGCACCGAATAATATAAGTTTAGACTTTTTAGGATTCAAGGTTAAACAGTTTTTCTTACACCAGTCAACCACTTGGGTTAAGTCATTATTAATTTTCGTCTTAGCTAAAGCATGTTCTGAAGGTGGGAAAGAGAGATACAGTTGCAGATCATCAGCATATAAGTGATGTTGACATTGTGTAATACTTTTTGTGATATCTGCACTATATAACACATAGAGTAGTGGCCCTAAAATAGACCCCTGGGGCACGCCGCGTGTCACAGGGAGTGGGGTTGATTTCATTTTGTAACCATCTTCTGTAGTTAACTCTACATACTGTACATTTTTCGGCATAAATTCTTAGTTTTTGATGTGTAACATCTTGCCTCTCGCTTTCCTGCAATTTGTTGGGGTGATTTCGTTAAATGGGACGGAAGTGTGTAACAGGAAGTCGCGAAAGCGCGCGCTATTCGATTTGACGAATGAGCGCGCGGTTTTAGAGTTGACCGTCAGAAAGTACCAATCAATTTTCCGAAAGGTCGGTATTGTCAGCCATCAGCTGTGCACTTAAGTTACAGTGTTGTAAGTGTAAATACGGTGTATAAAGTTTGCAAATTGTAAATTTGTAAAATTGTAAATCAATTTAACATTGACTGTTGATAATAAGTCTCAATAAAGTGTAGATCATTAGGAAATAATCAAGTAAGTAATAATAAATAATTATTGGAACAAAGTATTTCAACATATAGCTTAAATTTTTAGGTTAATATTTGTCACTTTTATGAAATTAGTCTTTCTTTATGATCTTACGAATAAAATATTTCAGTATTTAGCTTTCTTAAATTTTCAGTTTAATTTCTGTCACTGCACAAAAAAAACTTTTATTAAATTTGATATTTTTTATGATCTTACGATTTAAAAAAAAATGGATTCTAATGTTTAGGAATCTTCTCCATTAATCAAATGTTACACATCATTTGCGACTACTGTAAGGCTCACTCGATTTTTTCGATCGTATATTGTGTGCGACTCACATTTCCATCAGGCTAGTATTCATAGTGAAAACAATACATGTTAGATTATAGTGCGTAAGCGGATTAATCTTAGACTAGGCTCAACAGCAATATTATTCTAACTAATATTTGTAACAAAGGAAAACTGAAAAAATACAAAGCATATGAACTGTGAAAGATACCTATCTAATCCAAAAGCTTTTAGCCACCGAGCTTTCAACTATACGAGTGGTATAATGTGATGCAATTTTGCACAGTATAAGAGAATAATTACGGATTTCTATAAGTACTCTTCTCTTTAAATGATTTACTGTACTTAACGGTTCTGGACTCTTTGTTGTATAGGTACTAGCGGCCCGTCCCGGCTTCGCACAGGTGGACAAAATTCTTTAATTTTTTTCTTCTATTAAATATTTTTATGTTAGAGCCATCTAGCGTCCGGTAGACGAAATACTTGCGATTAACGCGTTGCTATGGTAACGTTATTGATGCAATGGAAAATGTGATCTTAGATTATAGATTAACAGTCTATATACCATATTAACAAGCAAATGAATAGTTATCTTATCATTTTTTATTTTTTGACATAAAATGCTCAAAAACCGTAATTTAGAGTGATAAACGTGGTACTATGCTAAGGTTGAATCCGAGTGCAATTGTGATGCCATATGCAAGTAATCGCTGATCGCAGAATACCTGTTCCCTTAACTCATGTAGTTTCTGTTACTGAAAATCCATCACCAAAGCGAAAAGTTCCATTTTAGAACAAGAACTTTAAAACTCCTTTCCAATGTTGTGACTTTTGTTAAATATACTTATTTTTAGTGTAAACTCCATTTATATCTTTTTGTTTAACTGAAAAGTGAGTACAGTACATAAATACGTATAATGTTCAGTTTATCTAAAACTCACTCATCAACGTGGTTTATATCCTGGAACTAAAAGAACGTAATAAAATGTGAGTAGTGTTATTAGACGATGATCTGAGGTCACATAAGTTAAAGAATTAAATAATTTATCAGTGCAATTCTATCTAATATTATAAAATATGTAATAGTTACATTTTCTGTCTCTTTATATTACGTTTGCATAGCGAAATAGCTGAAATGATACGTATTACAAAAAATCATGTCAGCAATAGACTACTAATCTTCCATTCCCCAGATTTAAAATACACAAAAGGCATCATGATATATTTCTCTCAATGTTTTTTTTGGTAATATTAAGTTCATTGTTTATAATGATCGTTACATACAATAAAGATCCCCTTTGTAAAGCAATTAGTGACATCAAATGCCTATAAAAATAACACTTGCACAATCTGGCCCGATCGGTATAGTCGAATAAAAATTTTGAAATATACCATATCCGACCGTTATTCGTGCAGACTTTTTTGCTCCGAGTGCATTTCGTCTTAATTATTGGTATTGAGAGTTTTAGAGGCGCCAAAAATATCAAAAATATTTAAAGCAAACCTGATTCTCTACCATGACGTCTTATCAGGGATTCAAAAACACCTTTATAAGGATACACTTTCATAAGGGTTACACATTGAATCTGTTACAGAATTATTCCTGTATCACTTATTTGGGTGTTTTGAACCTGTTTTGCATCGAACACTTATAAAAGTGTAACAGAAATAATGTTTTCTGTTACCAATCTGTTAGAAACTGTTTTAAGTTTAACTATCTATGTGTACACACAGTACACATACATAGGCATTTCAAAGTACCCAAATCATTAGTGAGCTGTCGCATAGTTATGCCAATGTGAACCTTATTGACTGTAACAGATATTAACACTTATGAACCGGTATTTTCTAAAACAGATTGAAAGTGTTACAGTTTCTTTCTGGTTAACTTTTAAAACAGAAATGAAAAACAGTGTTCAGAACACTCTATTCGGATACCGCTAAAATCCCTGCGTCTTATAGCGGTTCAAGTTTAGCTGTTGAAAAGAGACGCCACTATAGACCGCGTATAGCGGTGTCTCATTTTGACAATCGCACTTGAATCGCGCTCAAAGATGATAGTAGGCTCTCTGATAATATTATGTGACTTCTATTGTGAGTTATCGTTCGTGTAACTGAGTACCGAAGGTTATAGAAAGCAATTAAGTTGTTTCTTGACAACTCCATCGAACTCACCAAACAAACATGTCCCTTTGTCCAAAAGGGTATTTACTTAATGACTTAGGAAATTTTGCTGTTCCTTCACGGTCTGTTATGCAAGTGTTAGATTTATTAACTATAAAGTATGATAATTAAGTATTTTACACATGTTTTCTTGTTTACCTTAAAGAAAAGCATCTTTTGCTTGATAGTTTGAGTGATTTTCTTGTATGTAAATGACAAATTGTTTTCAATAAGAATCATATAATTTACCAAAGCAAAAACCAACCTTTAAGTAATCTAAACTCTGTTTTCATATATCCATTAATATCTCCAATTTAATCAATGTGTGTTGTATACATAACCTTACAATTTGTTCCTATTAAGTTATTTTTGCAATTAAAAGCTTAATATCCTAGTTAACCTCCTTTAAATCTCTTTTGATATAATTAATTCATAGTCAATTTGAAAGATATTGTTAAATAGAGACAAATGAATGACGTCAGAGAATATCGTCCGATGTGACTCACTTGTTTGTCACCGCCTATAAAAGACTGTGCTCCGGTCGTACTCGGCCCACTTGCTTCGCAGCAGCCGCACCGCACGGACCTAAGCTAAGTATACAATTATTTGGTACATGTATGTACCGCTTGTGTGTTGGTATATAGGTACAATATGTTCTTATTATCGAACCCAGAATTAAATTAATAAATTATATACCTTGCTTTGTTACTTGATATTTAAAAATGTTTTAATAAGGTTATTTTGGATAGCTCCACACTATTTTACTAAATGTTTAAGTAAATTAAGTTATTGTGGGTAGTTTTATGTTCAACTGAATTATGTTGATAAATGTTTAAATAAATGTTATTCCATGACATTCTTCTTATATGCTTTAAATCATTCTATGATTATTTATTAGATGAGATTAAAATACTTTTTTTAGTATTCTACCCCTTTTCTTTTTTTTATTATTCATTTTTTTTAACATAATCTCACATCAGAAGTGGGATGCTCACGCCCTGTACTAAATTTTTTTTTCTTTCTTTCAGCATGTGACCAAGGTCGGTTAAATAGTTCGATATAGACACTACGATGCTGAAGGGATTGTTGTTGGCAATACGTGATGCTCTACCTCGTTATGATACTTAAAACTGTAATTTGAAACCACGTGTTCAGCAAACGAGTAAATTTAATGAATCGTGACTAAAAACTACTAAAATATTTATTCATGGCTGAGAAAAAAGTAACAAAAATAAAATAAAAATTTAATTAATACCTACAAAAACACTCATTGCATGATATGATGATGTAGTTAGCTCTTTTTGCAAATAATAACAGTAAGATGGAGGTCGGTCCCCCTGCCCGAGTTTCTTTCGCCAGTTCTTCTCGGAAGGGCCTCCCAATTTCCGAACTGGTAGTAGACTCAGTAGTATACAATGTGATCGTAGTAAGAATATAAAAAACAATTTAAATCGTATCATAAAAACAATGATTAAGAATAAATAAATCAGTTGCTGGGTACCGCTATGCTTGGTGTCAGTTTGGTCTTCACTAACCAGCAAGTGATGGAACTGTACATGTCTAGGCATAGAGGTTTATAAAAAAAGATATGCTGGATAACCATGTGCTTGGTGTCAGTTTGGTCTTCACTAACCAGCAAGTGATGGAACTGTACATGTCTAGGCATAGAGGTTTATAAAATTAAGAAACAATAACTTGGTTTTATGAAACGATATCTGATTTATGTCGGTGTTTTTTATATAATCTCAAAGTACTTCGGGGACGAAGTACTGTCAGTATGGCCGTGTTAGAATTAGGAATAATTCGGAGTGTATTAATTGTTACTTAATCATATTCATTATCATTATTAATATTTAAATGATTATTTATTGATTTACTAAATTGATTTATTGATTGATTTAATTATGTTCGCTTTTTACTACAATTTTTTTCATCATTGTCTTTGATCTAACGTGTTACCTGTCATAGCATAGACAACACGATCGGTCCTCGTCACCTCCCCGCCAGGCGGTGGAGTAACGCGGTGCCTTTGTAATGCCTCTCACTGAGTCAGACGGTCTCTTTCTTTGCTTGACGCTCGGAGACGGCGGACGGCCGGCAGTCCTTATCGGATTATATTCAGCACAAATCGTTGTGCCAAAGATGGATCCCGCTGTGTTTGAGGCTTTGTTAAAAGCTATTCGTGATGCAGTGGCTGGTAATCACCATGAAGATGACGTTGGATTGTCACCGTTTGATCCAGAAAATAATGACAACGGCGCAGAAAGTTGGTGCAAGCACATCGACTCCGTAGCCAAGGATCGTGGTTGGAGCAGCATCACAACCGTTGGTAAAGCAGGTTGGCCGAACGGTTTGTGGAAAGTGCAACAATCAATACACACTATTGTGCAAAAGTCAACAAGGTTTTCACTAACTAGGTTATTATTGGTTGTAATGGAAATATAACTCAAGTACAGGTTCGGCTTGTTAAAATACAGGATAATGATTCTGTTCAGCATCATTAGCCGTGTTAGATTATTTAAATAAAAAACAGAATACACTAATTACAGTATAATATAATTCATTTGATACTTTTAAGGGGATTTCAGTTGATTATTAATTTTATTGAAACTGTTCTCAATGCTTATTCATAATAAAAATTATCACTGTAAAAGGATAATAAAAAAATGAATAATTTGGATATATATAAAAATTTAATGTAGAAGAAGACCTAATTTACGTATACCTCTGAATATATGCTAATTCAACATGAAAGAAATAGACATTGTTTGAAAGAAATGATTCTTATGGTCATTTGTTTGATTTGCTATTGTGGAAACATGTTGGTTTGATTTGCTATTATGAAAAAAAAACTGCTGGTCGGTCACTGCCCTGATACCTTTCTGAAATTCACTCGCAGCAGGTGATAGGACTGGTATGACAAGGCCAGATGACCAATAGCAATCAAACCAATGTGTGTGATAAACTGCTGGTCGGTCACTGCCCTGATATCTTTCTGAAATTCACTCGCAGCAGGTGATAGGACTGATATGACAAGGCCAGAGACCAATGGCAATCGAAGAAATGCCTATGATGAACTGCTGGTCGGTCACTGCCCTGATACCTTTCTGAAATTCACTCGCAGCAGGTGATAGGACTGGTATGACAAGGCCAGAGACTAAATTATAGAAAAAAAAAAAAACGTGTTCCTAACCAGTAAAGTATACAGTAAATTGGGTACTTCGAGAGCGAAGTACTGGTCAGTCTGGCCGTGTTAGATTTATTAACTATAAAGTATGATAATTAAGTATTTTACACATGTTTTCTTGTTTACCTTAAAGAAAAGCATCTTTTGCTTGATAGTTTGAGTGATTTTCTTGTATGTAAATGACAAATTGTTTTCAATAAGAATCATATAATTTACCAAAGCAAAAACCAACCTTTAAGTAATCTAAACTCTGTTTTCATATATCCATTAATATCTCCAATTTAATCAATGTGTGTTGTATACATAACCTTACAATTTGTTCCTATTAAGTTATTTTTGCAATTAAAAGCTTAATATCCTAGTTAACCTCCTTTAAATCTCTTTTGATATAATTAATTCATAGTCAATTTGAAAGATATTGTTAAATAGAGACAAATGAATGACGTCAGAGAATATCGTCCGATGTGACTCACTTGTTTGTCACCGCCTATAAAAGACTGTGCTCCGGTCGTACTCGGCCCACTTGCTTCGCAGCAGCCGCACCGCACGGACCTAAGCTAAGTATACAATTATTTGGTACATGTATGTACCGCTTGTGTGTTGGTATATAGGTACAATATGTTCTTATTATCGAACCCAGAATTAAATTAATAAATTATATACCTTGCTTTGTTACTTGATATTTAAAAATGTTTTAATAAGGTTATTTTGGATAGCTCCACACTATTTTACTAAATGTTTAAGTAAATTAAGTTATTGTGGGTAGTTTTATGTTCAACTGAATTATGTTGATAAATGTTTAAATAAATGTTATTCCATGACATTCTTCTTATATGCTTTAAATCATTCTATGATTATTTATTAGATGAGATTAAAATACTTTTTTTAGTATTCTACCCCTTTTCTTTTTTTTATTATTCATTTTTTTTAACATAATCTCACACAAGCATATACTTTAGAATTTGGACCTTTTCAATATTGGCTTATACTGATCAAATTTGTTCTACCATATACCACCGTTAGCTTTTTCAAAGGTGAGACTTATTATTAACAATAAAATATTCAAAATTTAACGGTCACACAAATATAGTCACGAGCACTATACCTTTTTATTTTATTTGTTTTTTACTAGCGGTCCGTCCCGGCTTCGCACGGGTGGACATAATTCGCTTAAATTCGCGCCGTTAGCGCCATCTAGCGTCCGGTAGACGAACTACTTGCGGTTAACGCGTTGCTATGGTAACGCATATACAATGGAAAAAGAGCGGGATAAAGAGCGCACAGAAAAACAACAAATTTGTGATCTTAGATTATAGATTTTGAATGGGTTCGCTCTTGGTCCTTATCAAGCCCGGCGGCCTAGACATGATCCACGATGGAACGAGCTAATCCAGAAAGTGCCTATTCATACTTACTTAAAAAACGGGCGGTTTATAAGTACTCGAAAATACAGACCCAGAAAGGGAGTTCCAATCATTTGCTGAGCGCATTATAAATAATGTTGAGAAGCGCTTCGTGTGACAGGTAGGAATAGCAACCAAGAAAGGGTGGTATTAAATACCCTATGATTTTTAGAATACATCCTAGTGCTAGTTAAAGCTAACCAATGAACCGTGCATCAAAATGTATTTGCAGGCAAATCAGCTTAGAACAGTGTGTTTGCTAAGCAATGCAAAGCTGGGCGTAAATATAAGGATTTTGAAGTTGAAATTATTTTCTGCGGTTATTGTTCGCGTTGTTACGTGTGATTCATTAGATTTCAACCATACTTCATTTCTACGACTATAAAGTTGGAATTTTCTATTGTAGCAGAGTTTAATACAATGTAGGGAAAATATACGAGAAGGAGTTTGAATTTTTTTACTCGATGAAGCTCATGATTTACTTGTTTTGAGGTTACAATCCACCTCGTACTGTTAGTTCAATATATATACTTTTTCAAAAAATTTGGAAGCCCTACTATTAAAACTATAGAAATATACAAACGTTTCCATCCAGTTTTACCCACTTACGGGTTAAATAACGCAAAATCCCGTCTTAGTGAACACCTACATCCTTAAAGGAATTCCCGTGCAAAATATGAGACTCTTAGCACTTGTAGCTTCTGAGATTTCGAATGACCTTTCGCTTTTATTTATATAGATTTCTAAAAAAAATCTCGAGGAAAGCGATGCTTCAAGAGATATTTTTACTTATTTAGTTGTTGGCGCCAAAGTTGGCGTCGTTCTCATTGAAATGAAACAATCTTTAACCAAACACTAAACAAGTTGAGTTTTATATTTCAGAATATTTAATCAAGCGTTTCTAGTTCACTTAAAGAGCTATATGTTCAGTATGATACTTGAACTAAATCCGGAGAAAACTTTCTTAAATAATAATAGCGGCCCGTCCCGGCTTCGCACGGGCGGACAAAATTCTTTAAATTTTTTTCAATTATTAAATATTTTTCCGTAAGCGCCATCTAGCGTCCGGTAGACGAACTACTTGCGGTTAACGCGTTGCTATGGTAACGCATATACACTAGAAAAAGAGCGGACAGACAAATAACAATTTTGTGATTTTAGATTATAGATTATTACCGGACACTCGTTAACATTGTCGCGCCTCTTATGCCTGTTCTCATCGGTACAGTTTTCTTATATATAACCTCATTAATACGATATTTGTTGTTATGTGTAAGAAGGTTTCTTTTTTAAATATTAAAAATAATTTTGTATATTCACACTAATTACACTGACCCTAAGTAAGCACTGTAATAATAGGTGATTGTTTATCATAATGGTGGGTGCATTGTCATCAGCTCAAATATACAAACTGAATATTACATCTAAAGATATACAACATATCATGTGTCTGTTTCATTCATTTATATATTACGCCCATATTCCATGGGCGAAAAAAAAAACGTTTTTGCTACCATGGATCAGCTTCAATGGCGAAATGTCTGTTACGCCATAACTTCCCGAGTTCTTAACCGATGTTAATATTTTTTGTGTGAAATCGATTCAACAGGTTTAGGACCAGATTGTGACGGAGCCCGAATTTCGAATTTCGCAAAAAAAAAATTTTTTCTTCTTTTAGGTATTACGCTCGGCTCCAATATATGGTGCTAGCGTAGCTTTATGCTTAGCGACTGCATCGCCTAGTTTAACACGTTCACTGCGGAGCTCAAAAAGGCAATATTTCTACTGGTGCGGTACAAGACGATATTGCCATGTACTGTTAATTTTTCTAGTGCGAAACATGGCTGATGAGTCCGGTACATGACTTTTTTTTCAACTTGTATTTCTCATGAAATTTTTACTTTCTGGCAATTTTATTTCTTTTATCGACATCTAAAAACCTTGAACTATAAGGGTTTCTCTTGGTTGCAAAATTTGATGAATAGTTTTTGATATATAGATATAAACGTCTTACCGGACTTATATGTCATGTAGCGCACATAAAATATGAAAATTTTCAAACTATCGATAACGAGATAGTGATGTTTGTAAGAAAACAAATATTTATCGATATTATTTTATTTTTAAAGAAGACTAATTAATATTTTCATGAGCTTTGTTGAAACAATTAAGGCAAAAAACTTTCTGACATTCAACACACATCAATTTAACTTTTGTCACTTTATAATCAGCTTCTCGGCTAGTCATTGTTTTGCGTAATTCTTGATAGCAAAGTGTGCATTGTTTTCTTTTTGTGATTTTTTCTAAACTGTGATACTTTTTTCCTTCTCAAGACTTATTATCAGCGTAAAATGTATGCCCAGTAAAGTTTTGTATAATAGATTCAACAAAGTCTATCAATGTTCCTTTTTTGTTAGTAATATTATTATGGATGATCCAAGCATTAACAACACAAGTCCCAAAAAGGAAACTCATCATTAGTTTTCGGTACCATTTGATGCCTCTTCTCAATGACGAATAATATTCTGTCATTTGATCGCTATAATCGACACCTTTCTTGTTCAGATTGTATAGGAATACACATTCTGGCTTATAAACTGTCTCACCATTTCGTTTCTTTTTGCCTATATCTTTAACAGTCGCAAAATGATTCTTGCACGTTGTTATCATCGTTACAGCCCGTTTATCATGCCATTTTATTATTTTAACTCCATTTTTATTCATTTTTCCAATACACTGTCCTTTCTTCAGCTTAGTAGATATAACATTTTTAGGTAGACCTCTTCTATTTATTCTTATTGTTCAGTTTTTTTTCTTCAATATATCTTCTGCCAAACCCACAGAGGTATAGAAATTATCAGCTATAACAGTTCTGCCGCTTCCACCCAAATTTTTTATCAATTTTAAGACAATATCGTGACCATGTGGCTGGTTGCTAGGTCGGTCATTTTTTCCTGTATAAATAATCACGGACCACGTATACCCTTCCGGTGTACAAAGTTTATATAATTTAATGCCGTGTGGCTTTTGTTTTTTATATATTGTCGGAATTTCAGTCGCCCTCGCCAAGGAATCATTGATTCGTCAATAACTAAATACTGGCCAGGTGTTAAAACTTCACTAAATTTCTTCAAAATCGTGCTCAAAGTATCACGAATTTTGCATAATTTGTCCGTTTGATCAATTGTATCATTACTAAAATGCCAACATTTTATTAGCAATATAAATATATCTCGCGTCATTAATGATTGGATGTATTCGTTTTTATAACATGTTTTTTTCGACCAATAGTTAGTTAAGCTTGGTAGTTTGACAACTCCCATTGTCATCAAAATACCCAAAAAAGTGCACATTTCCTCAAAATTGGTGTCCTTCCACTTTTTCAGCCTAGATTTATTTTTGACATTTTCAACACGACAGCAATTATTTGCGTAATTATTTGTCTCTTCTACCATTTTATGTATAATGTCATCAGTAATAAATAACTTATAGATTTGAAATGGCAATGTCACATCAGGTGGAATGTTAATAATTGTATCATTTTTAAAATTACCAATATCTGGCATTGACGACGTTATATCTACCCATTCGCTTTCTTGTGACGCAATTAAGGGACTTTGAATATCTACTACATTTTCATCATCAACCACAGATACTGTCTCCGTATCGTTTGAAGAACTGTCTGAACTGGAAGGTTCATAATTGCTGTCACTGTCTGTACTTATGTCACTAACATTATGTGGGTTTTCGTTCTTAAGCTGCTTGGTCTCTGGGTGATGAGCTATTGCATCCATGCCGCTATGGTTTGAACTAGTAGATGGCAATGATAAATCTATTGCTTGCGAGATGGTAACTGCCTTTCTATTTTCTTGTATTATATCTTCGGACTTCGGAGTTATTGAAGCTGACTTTATGTTACTATCTCCCAGGGTCTGTTGTTCAGGGCTATTATTTTTATGACAAGTGGTGTGGACAAGTTTATTTGACTTAGGTGTAGATAATAATGCACTTATAGATTCTGGTGTCAGGTTACAATTACAGTAATTTATTTAAATAAATTACTGTAATTACAGTAATTACAGTAATTTATTTTTAATAAATTACTATACGATAAATCACTAAGTGAGCCAACTTCACTCGAACATCCAGGAAAAGACACATTGTGTAATACTGAATATGTGTTGCTAGTAGATGGACTTTTATATGTACTTTTTTCTGAATTGAATTGAATTTTACTTGAAGTTGACTGGTGAAATTTTAATGGTCCAGGAGACGTAGCTTTTTTTGAACGTGATGGCATCATTATATCGTCTAAAACTTTTATTTTCTTACCATGATGGAAAATCTTTTGATTTCTGTTTTCGTGGTCGGATGTGGTATCATCATCTTGCTTTTTTTCTTCGAATATACGCGCCAACATTTTTCGGGAGCGTTTCATTGTGAATTCAAATCCGTAACTGTTTCGTAAACAAATGACAGGAAAATACAAATAATATCGACAAACGTCTAACGGTAATCAAGGTCAGATTCTCACTAACGCAAATGGCATCACCACCAGTGCGATACCGGACATGCACATACATGTCGTATCCGTCCGGTAACGCACTGAATGCAAAGTTTTTTTATTCTGTGCGTACAGGGCAAATATGCTATGGACTTTATTTCTGTTGTATTAAAACCGTCTTAAAATAAGAAGTAAACATATGTATTTGTCTCTTTTCAACTCACAAAATCTCATACCTAAAATGACGCAGCACGAGGGGAAAAAACTCGTTTCTGCCGTTCGCACAGCGGTAAGGTTCATTACCGGCTATATTAATCCGGTAACGCACTTAACGTGTTATACGCATTTAGATAATAATAGCATTTTTAATTTTTTTTCTGGCCGTTTGTCTGTTAGTGTTTATCTACGAACCTCCTCAACGTATTGTATAGTTTTGAAAAATAAGTTAAAATTAGTTTGAAGCCACTTTAGTATTCGTTTCATTGAAATCGGATGACTGTGAAAAAGTTTAAGTCATTTAAAAATCACCGCTCGCCTGTCAAAAGCTTAGGTTAAATTCATTGCAAAATATCACTACATTGAATGATTATTTGATTGTTTTATAATTGATTGAAAAAGGTTACAATTAATAAATTTGTTTAGCTTTAAACTAATGAAGTTCATGAATACATTTAGACAAATCATTAATATTAACTTATTAAAATTTTAGTACTTTATAATCTATTTTGTTAGAAATGTTTTTTATTTCAAACGGCTTACAACTTAATTTTATTCTTTCAAAACTGGTGGAAGTTTTGTAGAATATTTTAACTCTTTTGAATGAACATAAATGGTATATTTTAATAAAACGCTGAATCAATTGTATACTTATTTTTTACTTACTGTGTATCAATAATCGAACTGGAGTTTACATAAACAATATATAAACAAAACATCAAAATAAAAGAGAAAGGTACGATAGATGGCGCATAAAAGACGCTTTCATTTGTCCACAAAATTTTATGCTTAATATTTTTTTATACCGGGCACCTTACATGAAAATAAACTCTTAAGGTTTCTTAAGACTCTTACTAACTTACTTACTCGTACTCTTAGGGTTAAGGCAAATAGTTAAGGAGTAAACTTCAAAAATGTCGGCTTTGTTTAAAAAATTTTCCCGTCCTATTTCAAATTTTTAGGGGCATTATTTCCAGAAAAAATATATATTAAATATGTCTTAATGTAGGATGTCGACGTATCTTGTTTACTATTGTTATAACTAATGTAAATTTGTAAATATACTTGTTGATATAATAATAAGTATTGATACTAGCTGGCCCGGTAACACGTTGCTATGGTAACGTTAATTGATAAAATGGAAAACGCGCGGACAGACAAACACACAAGAAAAAAATTTGTGTTCTTAAATTATAGACTAGCGGCGGACAAAATTCATTGATTTTTTTCTATTATTAAATATTTTCCGTTAGCGCCATCTAGCGTCCGGTAGACGAACTACTTGCGGTTAACGCGTTGCTATGGTAAGGTTATTAAAACAATGGAAAAAGAGCGGACAGACAAACACACAAACCACTGTGGTCTTAGATTATAGATTACATATTTTGATAGTTATTCAAAAAAAATGCCGAAATTTGTTTTATTTACAGAACGTCCTAAACACGTCAATTCAATATATGACGCTGATCAGTTCATAGAGGGCACAAATTATATATAAATCACACATTTCCTGATTGAGTTTGCTATTGGGCAATTGACTTCTAAGAAATCGATTACATTCAGAATATATTTGATTCACTTTGGTTAGTAGATAGTCAATACATCATGCTTGAACTAGTTCCAATAATGGTGCTTAGAAATAAAACTCCATTTAAATTGGCAACAGAACTCGCACAAAGTAACCTGTTCAAAGGAACATCACCGAAGTCGAGATTCTCAGGCGAAGCTGTGTTCACACTGTGAATAACTGAGCGCAAAATATTTCGGATCCCAATACATGTGCACACAATTTTCCATAGCGCTGGCTCGGTCGTGGTGCTGCTGGTGTCAATATATGGTTAAAATGTTTTTCCTGCAGCCAATTTGACGTGGCCTGTTCACGGGTTATCTATTTTTTTATAACACCTTTGCTCGTAAAGCTGATGTAATTCCACCGGTTTTAAATATGTAAAGCGTGTCATAAAAAACGCGTATGTTACCAAAGCAAATAGTTAAGTTATAGTCTATACAAACTCCATAACAGTATTATTTGCCATTTCGCGCGCTGTTGCTATTCAAATTTCGAACTAATCCCCGCTCGTTAAAATCGCGGGAAAGGAACAGCGTACATTCACAGATTGAGTTTATTTAATAATAATAACATAATTAAAAAACCAACTACAACTACGTATCATTTTAATAATTGTAATTTCACTAACCGTTTCAATAATTAAAAATGAAAAAAATATAAAATGTTTTTTTCCTGTTTCCTCGCAAATGTGTTAAAAAACGTCGTACAATATGCGTGCGTATTGGTTATAACATGCTCGGCTCAATCACGCCCTCGCCTTCGGCTAAGGCTGAAATTCCGCCTCGCTTGTTATAACCATCATAACGCACTAATATCGTAATGTACTATTATATAATTTTATGACCTGGTAACATAGACCTTTAAGTCATAACTTATTTCGAAAATGTTTGTTACTTCAGAAATGATGATGAGAATAGTGAAATAGCTTAACCTAGGTTTCAGTAAAGATGTGGAGTTTTACTTAAAATTTCTCGTGGAACTCATGAGAGAGAGCGAAAAGACACCATCCATTTTTTTGTTTCACTTGCAAACACTCATGCATTACAGAAACACTTAGTGGTTAATAACCTACCATTATTACACACTAATATCAACCACAGCACAAATTTTAACAAGAAAAACAAAACCACCATAGTGACATTTCCCGCTCCCGCCAAAAAGTCTATGTTATTCTTGTATATTAGCTACCACAGAAAAAAAAACGCATGAGAGTCGCATCAGAATCAAACAGAGGTACGTTATAAAAGCCAATTTTACGCAAAGTCGCGGGCATCAGCAGATGTTGAAATAAGCGCACTTAAATTAAGTATTAAATAAATGGTAACCATGAGATGAATGTTAATCACAGAAAATGACGGCAAACAAAACTTCTAAGTAATAGTTTAATGATTTAATTTAGGATAACTCATAATTTATGAGAAATTTTATTTGTTTTGCCTTCAAGATGGCAGATTGAATTATTACAGTAACACCGGTCGGTATTTATTTTGTAACAATCTAACAATTTCCTAACAATAAAGTTAAAGTATCTGTCTCTGATTTTTAAATCTAAAAGAAAACTTTTTATCCCAAATTACTATTTTTTTTGTCTGTCCGAAGGTAAGTCTTGGACTGGGTCTAAAATAATTTAATGGACTAGCGGCCCGTCCCGGCTTCGCACGGGTGGACGAAATTCTTTAATTTTTTCTATTATTAAATATTTTTCCGTTAGCGCCATCTAACGTCCGGTAGACGAACTACTTGCGGTTAACGCGTTGCTATGGTAACGTTATTGATACAATGGAAAAAGAGCGGGAAAAAGAGCGGACAGACAAACAACAAATTTGTGATCTTAGATTATAGATTTAATAATTTTCAAAGAGACTATAATAAGATCCTTATATTACAACCTAATCCATCTTTAACACATCTAAGTAACGATGTTGAGAAAGCTTTTTTATCTAGTTTTTGTTCTTGTATATGCAATTCTCAACTTCAAAGGCGAATCGAATTTTAATTAAGTCAGTTCCCTACTTCACATTATAAGAAAAGATAAAAACTCAGAAGGAAGCAATTTGAGTTAACGTGGTATTTTTTATGGGATTTATGTATTTTAACAAGTTTTCAATTCTGTTGACTGCGAAAGAAAGTATATTAATTTTATAACAAATACTAGGCGATGCTGTCGCTAAGTATAAAGCTTCGATGACACCATAAATTGGAGTGGACCGTAAAAAAACTAATTTAAAAAAATCAATAATATTCAATAAATTTTAAGATTCCATAATAATGAAAACTTTCAAAAAGCGCGCGCTTTTTGTTTCAATGGGAAATCCCATAGCGCCAATGTTTTTTAGTCACAACTTTTTTATTTTTGTGAATTTCAAAATTCTTCGATTCCACATAAAAATTATTAAAATCGGTTAAGAACTAGCGTAATTTGCATCATTGAAACTGATCCATGGGAGCTCCAGCCGCTTCGCTCGCTCCGCTCCAATAAAATAATATAATCATCGTCTTTATACACCTGCGGATTTTCAAAGAGGTTTTTACATCGGTTATTTACCTAAACCAATAGTTTTCCTACCCAACGAACCATCATACCGGAAGGCAAACTGAATTAATTACCTATTAATTCCAGCAAGGTGCTGCCTCTTATAGACCTCAATGAAACATTACTTACTACTTTAGTCTCAAAGGAAAAGGTGGAAAAAAGATTTCAAGCAATAAATTCACGTTCTATTTTTTCATATATCTATCATGCTATGGTACTATTGTAGCTTTGATTATTAATTTTAATAACTACATTATTCAGAACAACTTTTTTTTGTAAAACGAAGATGAACGGTTTCTATCGTAAAATTGACCTTTCCCCTACTGCTGAATACTAATTCATAAGTTGTCTATACATTGACATTTAATATAATGTGATAATAAAATCATTAAGGAAACATACTTATGCGTCGACACATCTAGCCTGTCTTTATTTAATACTTAGTATTATCGTATACTTTTATTTTTAACTAGCTGACCCAGCCACGCGTGGCACAGTAATTTAAAGAATTTTTCTAAAATAAAAGTAGCCTAAGATACTCCCTTATTACATCAGCTACCTACCAATAAAAGTCCCGTCGAAATCGGTCCAGCCATTTCAGAGATTAGCCGGAACAAACAGACAGACAGACAGACAAAAAGTGTAAAAAATGTTATTTTGGTATATGTACCGTATATATATTCATATGCATGTAGTAAAAAACGGTTATTTCAATATAACAAACAGACACTTCTATTTTATTTATATGTATAGATAAATTAACTTTATTTACTTTTTATAAAATAAAATAGAAAAAACACATTTTTCATAAGTCTTACTGTTAAAACTTTCAATATGTTTTGACTGGTTTTCTGCAGTTTATTCAAAATCTAATGAATTCATTATCATATCAAAATCTACTAATAAAATGCCAAATTTTAGTAAAATTCAAACGGTTATTCCGTCGGACAGTTCTGTCTTAAAGTGGTTTTACAACCTATTTGTTAAAGGTGGAAGAATTTTTATTTAGTTCAATACGAGGTTTGCTGTTCAGGGCCCGAGGGCCTCCTGAACTTGGGGGCATTGGTGCACAGCACCATTATAGCCCTACGCCATTGTCTATACAATTGCCAGTTAGTTTTAATAGCGATAGAGTAACTTTTAAGCTTAGTGAAATGTAAAAGTAACTTTAAAACAAATACTCTACTTACTCGGCTAGAAATATTTGTGAGAACGGTGGACGCACTGATGGAACTCATAACAAACTTATTAAATAAAATGATAATTACTTTTATCCTTGACATTTAACATAATACACCTATTATTATAATACGAAATAAATTTCTTTGTCCTCCTCTGTCGATTAATACAGTGGATAAATGAGAAAGTAAGTCTCGTTAGTTCTGTGTATAAATAATTCTCTCACACACTCAATATTTAATTGATAAGGTATACGTAAAGACACAAAGGAATATCCATGAAATCCAAATTAAAGAATTATTTTAATTATTACATAACATAATTTGTAATATGTTGACAAGGCTCTAGAAAAATAATAAAAATATAATATTATTAAAATGCATAGTCTTTACGTGTACGTAATCAATTTGATATTGAGTAAAGTGTGTGCTAGAATGACTATTCATTACATTTAAAACTCATTTTTATATAAGTAAGAAGGCCATAAAAAAGGTATGAATAGATATTCAAAGCAGAATTGTAAATATTTATGTATTCACGTATTTATGATTAAAATTACAGGTTCTGAGCTGTTAAGTGAACGAACCATTAACTACAGATATCTAGTGTGCTACGAATACTTGCTTTATTACTTACGAAAGTACCTAGTCAACTAAAAGTTTTGCTCACAAATAAAAGTAGGTACTATTTTACGAACTAAGCTTTAGCGGGACTGGCACCGGTAACAGTGAGTTTCATATGTATCACAATACAGTAACTACACGATTCCTAAACGAGCGAGGCCATAAATTACGTATAAAGAATAATCTTAAATTATCGTTAAAGGGACGGGTATTTTGCTCATTTTTCGGGAGCGTCAAGCGACCGCCCCCGTCGATAGTCATCGATGATTGATAGCCTCGTCACGGCGCCATTTCCGAAACCAGTCACTTGGCAAATCTTAAAGCACCAACGATTTAGCTCGGCATGACAAAATATCGGTAACATGTTTATAAGGTAAACGATGAATAATGTTTGCTTCGAAATTGGGTTAAGTTTGTTTATTCATTTTTGTTTTACATCTTTATTTAATACTAGATGTCGCTGTACCAAAATGAATCGCGCTAACGTTTCGGTTCTACGACTACACATATAGCTAACCATTCTTAGCCTTCCTGATTGTTATTCTTAGGCTTTTACTAGCAATATGGTAACAAACTCACACACACACAAAGTATTGTCATAATATAATTAGGATACACTTTATAAGAAAAAATCATATATCAGGAGTGAGCGAATAGTTTCCGTAAACAGCTTTGAGTATAGCTCGATGTAAATAGTATAGATACGTAAAATAGAAATCGTATCGCACCTACGGTGCTATAACGTCACTTATGCAAATGGTGTTATATTTCAGGGGGAGCATTTACAAATTGAACATCCTTACAACATATAGTTTTTCTCGGCTAAACAAATAAAATAATTAAGCTACAACTTTGAACTTCATTTTAGAGTAAAAGCAAGCAAAGTAAAGAGGTATAGTAGAGGTAGGAGTATTTTCTCATACTCAGTTCAGTTTTGTCTAAAATTACATAAGTGACGTTATAGCACCGTATGTGCGTATATTCAAATTAAAATTTTACTGGATTGTAATCGTAGTAAAGAATTTCAAAACAGATTATTACGATGTCATAGAGTTGCTTATATATATTTGGATTTTCGATTTCAGTTCTATAACTGTAAGCTTATTAGGATAAGCATAAAAATTGTATACACAAATAAATAGTAACGATAAGGTTATTAGAATAATTTCCTTCTACCTTTTGCTTTGGTTAGCATGCAATAGATCGATTATATCCAAGCTTCTAATAATAATGTAGGATTTTTTGTGTATCCTGTGTGTTGGGCTACGTCTATTGTCATTAATCACCAGGTAATGCCGCAAGCTTCCTGACGTTCTTCTGTAAATTATGCAACTGTTATCTGGATTTTGAGTATTACTTGTTTACCTATTAGAAGCCAGTTCATAGAAAATTAATAAAGAAAGAATAAACGATTGAATTTGATAATCATATATTAAAATATTTAAAAAATATTATTGTTATTAGTAAGTTATTTATTAGTGATCGTTTTCGGCAATCGAGAATCATTGCACTGTAAGATGTAACACCAAAATGTAGATTTATAAATACATAACATAATGCAATTAGAAATAATATGAAATATACTGGTATACATGTACAATATACAGATAAGATGCATGACCATAAATAGGTACATAAGAATACAATCAATATTTACTAAATTGTCTGTTCAGATACATGTGTGTTTGAGTATTGAGTCATGCATCTATACTTTGTCCAATGTAGGATGATACTTTTGACAGTTGACACTTATATAGAGGGAATAAAGTTGCTATTGCAATGTCAAGCCAAACATAAGGAAACAAACGCAACCTTAGGACGTAGCAATAAGGAAGTGACACCTGTCAAAAGTATCATCCTACATTGGACAAAGTATAAATATAGATTTATCACATATACGAGTACATCTACAGTTTATCTATTTGTTCCATTGAATAGAAATTGGAACAGATGGTCCATTGTATTACAAACAAGTATTTAAAACAGAAAAAAACAGTTCTAAGAATATAGGTCATTCATAGTCCTTTATCTACACTAATCTGAATATTTATAAGACTATTCAGCTGTACAAAATCTTATGGTAGTAGCGGAAATAATTTAGTAAGTAGTTAATGACTTCTTTTTATTTTTATATATAAACTAGATATCGCTGTACCGAAATGAATCGCGCTAACGTTTCGGTTCTACGACTACACATATAGCTAACTGTTCTTAGCCTTCTTGAATGTATTCTTAGGCTTTTACTGAGAATATGGTAACAAACACACACACACACAAAGTATTGTGATAATATAATTAGGATAGAATGCTTATAAGAAAACAATATTTCATATATAATAGGGGTTTTACAATCAACAGTTTCATAGTAGGATATGTTTTATGAATTGCAGAGACTCATTAAAACGCACCTCTGAAATAAGTCGCAAGTAGTGAAGTAATGTTTTTAAATTCACTACATTTTTACGT
Organism: Calamotropha paludella; assembly: GCA_927399485.1. Lineage (NCBI taxonomy): Eukaryota > Metazoa > Arthropoda > Insecta > Lepidoptera > Crambidae > Calamotropha > Calamotropha paludella. The sequence goes on from OV656803.1 coordinate 46,362,522, forward strand.
GTGGACGTACGTATAAATAAAACGAACTATATCGTTTTGATTACGTATACGTTTATGCGTTTATATTTATAACTAGCTGTACCAGCCACGCGTTGCTGTGGCACAGTAATTTTATTTTTCTTTACTAAAAGTAGCCTAAGTTACTTTTTATTACATCAGCTACCTGCCAATCCGTCAAAATCGGATCAGCTATTTCAGAGATTAGCCGGAACAAACAGACGGACAAAAATTGTAAAAATTTTTATTTTGGTGTATGTACCGTATATATATACTCATATGCATGTAGTAAAAAACGGTTATTTCAATATTACAAACAGACACTCCAATTTTATTTATATGTATAGATTACCATCGTGAAAGCTGTCTTTTATTTTCCAAAGTGAACTTTGGAAAATAAATTAAGCTACTTTAGCAATATTTAAAGTTACACTATAGTGATAATGAAAATATTTTTTTGATACATTACCTAGATTTGATATGCTTTTTGCATATAGTTGCTACGGTATTATAAAAAGGGTCTTTAGGGTACTATATCTTAACACAATGACATCTTGCTATACAGCTCAACAACGCTGAAACTGAAAGCTATTTAACGTAAGCTTAAGTACAATAGATTAACACGATTTTTGACACAGTACTAGTCTTGGGTGCATGTCTTCGGGGATATATTTTACTTTCGTTTTAGTTTTACGTCGTTGCTTAATTCTATGACAATTATCACTAATATACGAATACCGACATTTATTACTAAAAACATATTTAATTAGAGTTAATTGAACCGCTATTAGGGACTATATTATCGACTCGCTTATTAACTTTTGAATGTGCCAAGCTACTCTACTCGCCCAAAAAAAGACTATCCAATTTCAGCATGCTTAGATAATTTTAAATGTGTGTGACTCACCCCATTTAAATTAAAGATTATCTTCTATTGACTGGCAATAAAAAATCCGAAACCTTGTTTTATCTACTTTCTTTGTCTATTCTAGTTATAAAAAAGTGTTCAGTCTTAGTCATAGGGGCCCTATTATTCTTATATGCCCAGGGCCTCCAATAGGTTAAAAACGGAAAACATCGTGATGCAAAAATGTCCTTTTGTAAGTTGCAGTTACATGTAATTCGCAACTAAGTAAATACAACCTCTGCCCTTGTTATTCTTAACAAAATGTAAAGAATTTTGTACTAGTAAAAAATTCAATTTGTCTGTGGTGTCAGGCGCCTCTCGCTATCCGAGCGAGGGCTCTTAATATTGAGCTACTTTGACAGACAGACTCACGTTAAATTTTTTCAAGTGTTTCTTAAGCTGACGCCAGGGCCCCTACTCATCAATCGTAATAGTTTTATTAATGTCGAACACACGATAACGAAAAAACAGAAATGTAAATTTTCTCAGATGCTGCGGTTCCGAATTCTGCCTGACATTTGAGGCAAGTTTAATTTCCTCTAGTGAAAATTTATTTAGATATAATAATTTAGCAGTAATACTGAGATAAGCATAAAAAATAATTTGTTTTACTTTTTAAAAGCTTAATTAAATGTTTCACTCGATCAACTAACATGAATGATAAGAGATCCGAAGGGTGGAGACTTGACTGCTGGTTTCGGCACGTTACTTATAGATACCCAATATTACTCAATAAGAATACCTTGCGACTGTTATTATGATTTAAAACAGCAAACTTAATTGTATATTTACGGAAAAAATGTTGGCATTATACTTTGCCCAATGTAGGATGATACTTTTGACAGGTGTCACTTTCTTATTGCTACGTACTAAGGTTGCGTTTGTTTCCTTATGTTTGGCTTGATATTGCAATAACAACTTTATACCCTTAATATACGTGTCAACTGTCAAAAGTATCATCCTACATTGGACAAAGTATAGTTAGAAACGTGAACTGGCCAAACAGTACATCTTAATTGCAGCTTCAGCACTCCGCGGGAAGATTGCGGTCTGTACAATGTTTCAGCATAGATTTTTCGTACAATGTTGTGTGTAGGGCAGTTTTTCCAGGCGTTGTAGCGGGTGCACGTTTATGTCGTTTTACACCGGATTTTTTAGAAAAACATGGCAAATATGTTAATACCAAGCAAGTTCGCTTTTATAGTCTGCTTACGGCTGTATTTCCGAAATTACAAGTTGTGAAGGCTAAAAATAAATAGAACTTTATATCACTACATAGTATAAAACAAAGTCGCTTTCTCTGTCCCTATATCCCTATGTACGCTTAAATCTTTAAAACTACGCAACGGATTTTGATACGGTTTTTTTAATAGATAGAGTAATTCAAGAGGAAGGTTTATATGTTTAATACATGTATAATATAGAAGAGCATTGCATCCGTGCGAAGCCGGGGCGGGTCGCTAGTTTATTATATAATTTTATCTGCACGAACGATAGCCCTCGTTTCGGTCGCACTGCTCTCAGTGCAGAAACCACGACAATAATAATTCAAATTTGTCACTGTTAAGCTAATAAGCAGAAATACTAAGCAGTACAGCTAACGCGTGGCTTAGTCGCGAACGCATTAAATAAGAAGTTGTGCAAGTCGCTCGAGAAAACATACAAGAAAACTTTGTTTTTTTTTACTAATAATATACAATTTTATATTAATAATTAAAATTGGTTGTAATATTTTTTTGTGAAATACATAGTAGATTATACATATTTAATACTAGTGGCCGCCGACTTCGTCCACGTGAACATTGCAACATTACTTTATTTTTCTAAAATAAAAGTAGCCTAAGTCACTCCTTATTACATCAGCTACCTGCCAAAAAAAGTCTCGTCAAAATGCGTCCAGCCATTTCAGAGATTAGCCGGAACAAACAGACAGACAAAATTTGTAAAAAAATATATTTTGGTTTATGTACCTACCGTATATGCATATAGTAAAAAACGGTTATTTCAATATTACAAACAGACACTCAATTTTATTTATATGTATAGATGTAGCTACCAAAGTTAGTTTCAATAGGTATGTAAGGAACATATGTAATACTACATTACATATGTATGTAGTATGTAAACGTGAAATAACAAACAAGATGAGAATAACGAACGGAATAACATAGGTGACTATCGTAACTCATTTAAACGCTAAAAAAGTACTTGTTTCATATTTATTTTTCAGGATATGAATTTCTCATTTATACGTGCTACTACTGCTATAGTTTTACAAAAAACTTGCAATGTATCATTTGTACTGAACTCGAACTTCTGAAAGTGTGTAGTTTTATATTTGTGCTTTATTCCTAGCATACGAATTTATGTATGAAATTAAAAATTCTGTTTGTTCAAATTGTATGTTTATTTTCCCTATTTCATAAGAACAGTATTGACAACAAATATTGAATTGGATATTAAAAAAGGCGATTTTATTTACTACCGTATACATTTACAGTAGGGTCTGAACGTTTGAGTTTAAACGCACTAGCTGACCTGGCGTTTCGCTGTTGTGGGTCAGTTTTTATAATTTGCAATATTTTCATTATAAACAAGCTGACCCAGCCACGCGTTGCTGTGGCACAGTAATTTTATCTACTATATAAAAATAAGTCGGGTTTTCCTTCCTGACGCTATAACTCCAGAACGCACGAACCGATTTCCACGATTTTGCATTCGTTGGAAAGGTCCCGGGCTCCGTGAGGTTTATAGCAAAGAAAATTCAGGAAAAATTTCAACAGAAAAGTGGGAAAATCTTTTTTCACATACATGTGTGAAGCAGATCCATTCGCAGCGACGCTGATGTACATTGAAATGCCTAAGTATTACACTTGGAATCAATCAACAAAGAAATTACAACGTCGCAAACAAGGAACCCCAGTTCCAGATTGGCCACAGGTGTTTTCCACTGTTGCACTAGGTCGCATGTATACTGTTCATCCTAGAAATGATGAATGTTTTTATTTGCGACTGCTGTTGGTAAATGTACGTGGACCAAAATCATTTGCGCATTTGAAAACTGTGAATGGCCACCAATGCCAAAAATATCGAGCAGCATGTCAACTATTGGGTTTGCTGGAGAACGATTCTCATTGGGTATTAACACTTGCGGATTCAGTTGTTTCATCAAATGCGTACCAAATACGAACGCTGTTCGCAATTATCATCACCACATGTTTTCCTTCACAACCAATTCAGTTATGGAACAAATACAAAGACGACATACGTGAAGATATCTTGCATCGCTTGCGCATTCAAACGAATAATCCTGACATCCAAATAACCGATGAAATCTACAATGAAGAATTGATTCTGATTGAGGATCAATGCTTGACTATTGCAAACAAGCTACTGATTGAAGTAGGAATGATTGCGCCAAATCGATCGATGCACGATGCATTCAACCAAGAATTAAATCGAGAGCTGCAAAACAATGTTGATACATTGCAGGAATTCGTTCGAAATAATGTGCCGTTGCTGAATGAACAGCAAAAAAAAGTATACGAAACATTAATGCAAGCGGTGGACAATAATACTGGTGGTCTATTCTTCCTGGACGCACCTGGAGGAACAGGGAAAACATTTGTCTTTTCATTGATTTTGGCCACTATTCGATCAAGATGTGACATAGCTTTGGCGTCAGCATCATCTGGAATTGCGGCGACTCTTCTAGATGGCGGTCGTACTGCACATTCTGCGCTTAAGTTGCCACTCGATTTAAACACAATTGATACTCCAACATGCAATATTTCCCGATCCAGTGCAATGGGAAAAGAGTTGATGCAATGCAAGCTCATTGTTTGGGATGAGTGCACAATGGCACATAAGAAATCACTTCAGTGTGAAGTTAAATACTTCACACTGAAGGATCTTCGGCGAAATAACAACATCTTTGGCGGCTTGATGATATTGTTGGCAGGCGATTTCAGGCAGACGTTGCCAGTAATTCCCCGTGGAACGAATGCAGATGAATTGAATGCTTGCCTGAAGGCATCACCTTTATGGAATAACGTAAAAACATTATCGCTAACCACTAATATGAGAGTTCAACTTCAAAATGATCAAAGTGCTGCACAATTTTCCAAACAATTGTTAGCTGTTGGAAATAGAAAAGTCACAGTTGATGCGACATCTGGATTAATTACTCTTACCAACGACTTTTGCCGATTTGTAGACTCTCAATTAGCTCTTATTGAAAATGTTTTCCCAAACATTAGTGAGAATTATCAGAATTATGCTTGGTTAAGTCAACGAGCAATTCTTGCCTCAAAGAATAATGATGTACACGCACTGAATTTCACCATTCAATCAAAAATTGCTTGCGATTTGGTGACATACAAATCCGTTGATTCCATAACAAATCCCGATGATGTAGTAAATTATCCAACGGAGTTTTGGAACTCTCTGGAGTTACCAGGATTTCCACCACATAACTTGCAATTCAAAGTTGTTACAGTTATTATGATATTGCGTAATTTGAATCCACCGCGACTTTGCAACGGTACTCGACTTTCGGTAAAAAGCCTTATGCCGAATTTGATTGAGGCAACCATTATTAACGGAAAGTACGCAGGTGAAAATGTATGTATTCCTCGAATTCTAATGATTCCGACTGATCTTCCGTTTGACTTCAAACGATTGCATTTTCCAGTTCGCCTTGCGTTCGCAATGACAATTAACAAGTCGCAAGGCCAATCGCTTAGTGTTTGCGGGATAAATTTAGAAAATCATTGTTTTTCACATGGGCAGTTATACGTTGCATGTTCACGAGTTGGGAAACCATCCGCTTTGTTTGTGTTAACGTCAGACCAAAAAACAAAAAATGTGGTTTACCAAAGAGCACTTCAATGAAACGGATAATTGGCAGACACGTATAACGCTTCGATTCAGTATTTACTTGGATTCACTTTCATTTACTTAGAGAAGTTCAACTAAATAACACTTCATTTTTGTAATCGAAATGAATTCATTACTGTTGTGAAATGAAATAAAAATTTTCCTTTTCAAATATAAAACAAAAAAAAAAATTTCTCCTTCTTTTAATCACCAAACGAAATGTTACATTAAACGAAGCCATCTGGTGGCGAAACGGAGTTCGCCGGGTTTGCTAGTTTTTCTATAATAAAATATTTTTTCTAAAATAAAAGTAGCCTAAGTTAGTCCTTATTACATCAAATACCTGCTAATAAAAGTCCCGTCAAAATCGGTCCAGCCATTTCAGAGATTAGCCGGAACAAACAGACAGACAGACAGACAAAAATTTAAAAAAATGTTATTTTGGTGTATGTACCGTATATATATTCATATGCATGTAGTAATAAACGGTTATTTCAATATTACAAACAGATACTCCAATTTTATTTATATGTATATATTAAAATTAAACCTATCCTATGTCTTAAGCTGGAAAAAATCCAGCAAGACAAAAATTGTAACGAAATTGTTTGAGTAGTTTCGGAGTTTATAGCGGTCAAACACTGTGATTTATGTGTTCAGGGCTTAACAGTTGATGTGAGATTATTTAATTTAACTCGTATTTAATTAGAGCAGTATACCGATGAGTATATATCGAAAATGGTTTGCTTAACTCGTCTAAGCCCTCTTATGTTCTTTGTGTTTCATTGGAGCATGGATCAGCTTCAATGGCGAAATGTCTGTTACGCCATAACTTCCCGAGTTCTTAACCGATTTCAATATTTTTTGTGTGGAATCGAATCAACAGGTTTAGGACCAGATTGAAATTTGAATCTCGCAAAACATCCAAAGGAACAAAAAAAATTTTTTTTTCTTTTTTTATGTATTACGCTTCGCTCCAATATATGGTGCTATCGTAGCTTTATGCTTAGCGATTGCATCGCCTAGTTATATTGTTTTGACTTTATATAAACACTAGCGGCTTGCTTTACTATATTATGCATGTATTATACATATAAACCTTCCTCTTGAATTACTCTATCTTTTATAAAACTTCATCAAAATCCGTTGCGTAGTTTTAAAGATTTAAGCATACATAGGGATATAGGGACAGAGAAAGCGACTTTGTTTTATACTATGTAGTGATGACCTATTTATTAACCTATTTTTCTGTCACATATTCTTTGAAACTAGTAAAATAACCATATACTTTATATATTTTTATAAATGTCACTTAAAGGGTTTTATGTGCAGTGAGATTCATAAAGTTGTTAAATTGGATTTCATTTTTGATTTGTTTTTTTCTTTATTAAAATGTATTTTTGTACTTTGGTGCATATCCACTTGTCAGTCAACGGTAGTAAATGCTACCGATAGCCAACACTACCATATTAAAATTTTCGCTTGCCTGCAGTTTTTTTTAATTACGATTACTTTTTGAGTTACAGAGATTCAAATATTCGGTGTTGGATTCTTTATTTCATTTACGTTAGTAATTTTTTATGGTTCTAGCTTCATTATTTACCGAGAAAATGGCATTTTTATCTAAGAGTTCGGTTTTTTTTTTACAATTCACGCAGCATTGGGACTGTTGAGAGGGGTGGGGCGCGCGGTAGCAGATTGACAAGTGGATATAAAATAATTAATATAATAAATGTAGTAAGCATTATAATATAAATAGAAGTAGGTTATCAATTATTCATCATACATTATATTATGACAATACTTTGTGTGTTTGTTACCATACCAGCAACGCGTGGCCGGGTTATACCAGCAACGCGTGGCCGGGTTAGCTAGTTTATTAATAAAATAATAAAAAGTCTAAATATGAATTATTTTTGTAATATTCTAAACCCATGTAAACATTTTAATACATATTGGAGAAAAATTATAAATCTTTTAACCTATTTTTAAATTTATGTGATAAAATAACGTACCCATTTTGCTTATTGGAAGTAATTCTTTTGTAATGTGACTGGAAGTTTACTTTTAAAACTAGGCGATGCAGTCGCTAAGCTTAAAGCTTCGCTGGCACCATATATTGGAGTGGAGCGTAATTCTAAAAAAAGAAAAAAAAAATAATAAAATTAAATTTTAAAATTTTATAAGAATGAAAACTTTCAAAAGACGCGAGGGATGGGAAATCCCAAAGAGCCAATGTTTTTTGGTCACAACTTTTTTATTTTTATGAATTTAAAAATTTGGGCTAAGTCATATCGGTTAAGAACTCGAGAAGTTATGGCGTAACAGACATTTCGTCATTCAAGCTGATCCATCCTCCAATTATTTCACAAAAATGTACTGGAATTTAATATTCAATTATCTGGCATCTTATAATATTATTTTTCCATAAACTATTGAATATTAGTATTTTAATTTTAATTATTTACTACTAGGTAGTTTTGTATCCAATGTGTATCATTATTATTCGAAAAAATACAGAATGTATGGCAATTTTAAGGATTTCGTGCTTTCAGTTTACACAATAAGATAGAAGACTCGAATGCTCGAATCTTCTATAGAGTTTTTCTCGAGTACAAAAGACTTGTTATACCCAACTACGAAGTTTCTTGTCGAATATGTGTCGGCTTTCGAAAATGTCTGGTTAATTTTGCCTGTTGATGTGGTAAATTGTGTGTGTCAAAGAATAATCCGTACAAGTTTACGAAACCCTGCTTTAAGATAGAGTTAATTAGGCGTGTACAATGCGAGTTACTTGGATCATTCAAATTGTTGGTCGGTGCGGAAAGCTTCAAAAGTATACGAACACAAGTATCATGATACAGTGTTACGTTGCAACCATACTAAACCTTTTCAAAGGTAAATGTTGTTTTACTTATACGATTGACTATTTAACCGATTCGTTGCTGATGGCACGCCTGTCGTGTCATCATTTTCTTTTACGTGTAGCGTTAGCCACTGAAACCTTGTCATTTTTAAATCGATCAACCCAGAATAAAACTCTCTTCATATTTCACGTAAATCAAGCTCGTAGCCTTCGTTTCTGGTAGTTGTATGTAGCAACGAATCAGTTAAGAATAAGTTAGAGATTAAAGCAGAGCGATCACTTTTCTACAAAAGTTGATCCATTTTAAGTTATCGTCCATAAATCAATGAAATAAGTTCTGAATTAGAAAAAGATATAATATTAGTTGTGAAATATTTCAAGGACGGTAGTTTGAGGTTAGTTACCATTAATGGCCTTCATGCAGCATTTTACTTATATAATATTCACACAAGCACCACGTCCAACGGAAAATTAAAATAATACGAGTAAACGGCGTGGCTATTGGTTTATTTATTTAATAAGGAATTTATAAATTACAATAACGTTGCATTAAAAATGTCATATTCAAACGCCTCTATTAAGGTACAATCGAATTAGAACTAGCGGTAGCTTTTAGTTTGACATTACGAGGAATTTATAGAAGTTGAAATTAATGAAATTCCAGATATGAAGTGTACTGATTGCAAAGCTTTTAAATAAATATGTTTTTACTCAATATATATTTACTGAGTCTATGTCTGATTACGATGCATTTTTTGAGCTTTATAATTTTTATATATTTTATGCATTTTTCAATGCGATCTTATTTAAGATTAGGATAAATTATTATAATAGAAAAATACAAGAAAAAATCAACTCGAGTCACAAGTGAACTATCTAAATATTTTTCTATTATATTAATTTATCTTATAAGATCGCATTGAAAAATGCATAAAATATATAAAAATTATAAAACTAAATGGCTGTTTCATCTTAATCGATTGTCCAAACATTTGTAAAAATGTTTCTTTCGAATACGAGAGGATGTTCCTCTCATTGATGAAACAACGCTGGCCTACAGCGCAAAATCACAAACGTACTAGAAAATTTCGACGAGTGTTCACAAGGCTCGGTAGCTCAATTGGGAGAGCATTGGCACCGGATTTCCAAAGGTTGCGGATTCGTTTCCCGCCTAAGAATTCACTTGTGACTCGAGTCGATTTTATCTAGTATTTTTCTATTATAATAATTTATATAATTTGAGCTGTTGTATTATTATATCAGAGACTTCAAATAAGCAGTAATAGTAAATTGTAATACATATATTTCAACTTTTTTATTTTAAATGTTTTTCATTTGATAAATTTAGTTCTTGGAGTCCTTACCTGTAGTTGATTTAAATAAAAAGCCATTTTACAGAATTTACGACACTTTTATGATCGCGTAAACGCGTCGTAAATCCAGTAAATGCGGTTGTATTTAAATATACAAGGTGTTACAAAAATACCCGTAAAGCGGAAACGGAGTTCAATGGTCCCTTATAAAGAGACAATTTACAATATTTGAAAACCGTAGTATCGCAGTATGACTTATGGGCAAAATTAATATTTTTTTTCATTTATGTGCCAACCCTATTTCCATATATTAGGTTGGGGAATAAGTTCGTTCGGTTTTTTTCAAAGAGGATTATTTAAAGTATTTGTTTGTTGTTGAGCAAAGTGTTTGTATTCATTAGACAGTGCCTTTTCTGCTCTACAGAACTGGGTTATTTGTTTTTCGAATATTTTTAGTTTTTCCTATTTTCTAGGCTTCGAAATGGAATACCCAGGTGACAAAAATCAGCATTTTCGACATCTACGTTTCTTCGCTTTTCATCGGGGTCAAAAAGCAGCTGAAGCCGCTCGTGACATATGCAACGTGTATGGAGAAGGTGTCATAGGTGAGCGCGCAGCACAGAAATGATTTGCGAAGTACAAAAATGGCGACTTTGATCTCGAAGACATGCCTCGCAGTGCACGACCTGCAGAATTCGATGTCCTCATCGCCTTGAAGTGCTCCTGCACCTCAAGGCGATACACGGGGAAATGCTTGAACGGAACGCAACAGTCAACAAGGAGCTCTACGCCGTGTAAATGAGGCTATGCGATTGAAAAGACCTGACCGACAAGGCCAAGTCATCTTGCTCCACGACAACACCAGACCCCATGTTGCACACGTCGTCAAAACCGCACTCCAAGAGCACGAATGGGAGGTTCTTCAGAATCCACCGTACTTTCCGAACCTTGCGCCAACAGACTATCACCTTTTCCATTCCTTGTCTAATCAAATGAGGGGTGTTATCTTCGACGGCGAAAAGGACCTCAAAAACTGGCTCAACAACTTCTTCGACACCAGACCGGACGATTTTTGGCGGAACGGCATCAACAAATTAGTCGAGAGGTGCGAGGAGGTTGTAAACAGTAACGGCGAATATATTATTGATCAATTTATTATTATAATTATTGTTTTTTGTTGAAAGAAAGCTCTTTGAAAAAACCGAACGAACTTATTCCCCAACCCAATAATTCAAGAGTAAATAACACAGAATGTTGATGTTTTTTTTACCTAATATCTGTGGAACAACATAGAGTCAATAACAAAATGTACAGAAGCCGCTCTGATCGATATTACAAGTCAAAGAAAGTGTAAAAAAGACCTGACATAGGTAGTTTATGTTAGGTCTCTTTCAACTTAAACTAACACTTACTTTTTCGTAACGAACAACATATTTACAGCCGGCTCAAAGTGTGCTCAGGCTTGCTCAATACACAACCTCGTTCGCCGGGATATAGCTTGTGTAGCATTTCGCGCCATTGTCGGTGTTATTGAGCCATTATTTCACTTTAGAAATAATGTTGGTTAAAACACGAAATAATTGTAAGATTATCGATTAGGAGATTTGAATGTGACAACAAAACGATTTTTTTTCGACTATACGTTTTTTGAAGCCATTAATTCCTCTTATTGAGTTTGTAAACATTTTTTAATGAAAAAATCCGTTAAGGAGTACACTCTATTAAATAATCTATACTAATATTATAAAGAAGTAATGTTTGTGTGTTTGTATATTGGTTAAATTGTAAGGGGTAATCTCGGGATCTACTGAACCGATTTTAAAAATTCTTTCACCAATAGAAAGGCACATTATTGCTGAGTGTCATAGGCTATATTAAATGCTAGAAAAAAATTAAAGAATTTTGTCCACCCGTGCGAAGCCGGGACGGGCCGCTAGTCTATGATAACTTCAGTTCTATGCAGTGGCAGCTTACTAGGGTTGACAATATTTTTCGCTTTGATAATTTATTACATTTTTAGGGGGTTTTTTGTAACACGGTGTACATATTTATAATATACCTTTGCGATTAAAGCGGAAGATATTTTACATATAGATAAAAAAGTTTTTTGTCGAAATTCGATTAAAAATCAGTTACTCAGAATAAAGATACTTCGTGCTATATATTAATAAACACTGAAGCGATTTGCCATAATGTCGAAATTTAAATTATTAAATAGGTATTACTTAATTTAGAGCATTTTCACGTTTTCACTTTGATATTACATAAAGCAGGGTTATTATCAGTATTTTTTACTGTATAAGAGGTTTTAATATTTCAGTGCATTTTCACATCACATCTCATTTTTTGAATTCTTTCGTGACGTATAAAATAAAGATATGTTTAAATAGTTAAAATTGCCTTAAATCTGGCAAGGAAGATTAACCAATTTTTACGATATGTCAAATGTAAATACCCTTTCTACCCTAAAACTGATTGTGGCTGTAGAGTCTCCTACTTCGGGCAAACAAAGAGAAGTATAGGGACTCACGTCATAGAAAATGTAGCTGACATGAAACAAAGGTGCGATAATAATTCTGCATCGACCAACCACTACATAAGATTGGATAAACCAAAAATCCTTTGTAGAACCTCCATTTCTCTATTTTTTTTCTACTTCAAATATAGCTTCTTAATCTTATTAAATTGTTTGTCATTAACTTAACCATTTGTGGATATGATTATTATATTATAAACTAGCGGCCCGTCCCGGCTTCACACGGGTGGACAAATTTCTTTAAATTTATTCTATTATTAAATATTTTTCCGTTAGCGCCATCTAGCGTCCGGTAGACGAACTACTTGCGGTTAACGCGTTGCTATGGTAACGTTATTGATACAATGGAAAAAGAGCGGGGAAAAGAGCGGACAGACACACAAACCACTGTGATCTTAGATTATATATTATTGTTATAGAAAATACAAGAAAAAAAGTGAATTCTCAGGCGGGCCGGCTTGTGAAGATTGTATCTACATATCCCATTCTTATTTTGAATACAAAGACTAGTCTTTACGACACAAGGAATCTTAATGTGGAATCCAGTGATACTCTTAACAATTGTAATACTACAGACCCTATGGTTTAAAAAAACATAATTTAAGAAAGATCTTATAAAAAAGGTCAAAGTATAATTACAATGTTACAGTGATGTCAATTAAAATTAATGAGAAAAACACATGGAAATTTAAATACGTCGTACATAATTACGACTTTTTCCCGTACAGCAAATATCACAGATCTGTCTCCACGATTTTGTATATCTCTCGCTTACATTTCTGGAGTTAATTATTTTAATAATGATATTTGTACAAGGTTAAGTTTAATAATTTCTGTTTGAATTAATTAACACGTAATTCCTTATTTTTTACAGAAAGCTCCATATTATACATGAAAATGATAATTTAAATTAATTATTATATTTCTTACATTCACATTAATTAGCCTAGCTCAAAGTAAGCATTGTTAGGTTTGTGTTATGGATTCTAGGGTAACGGATAGGTAAACATACATGTAACATAATTAGATATTAAATATTTATATAAATATTCTAGCTGACCCGGCAAACGTTGTTTTGCCATGTAGGGCAGAGCGGGGTCTGCTTAGCCACGGCGCGGTGTCTAGTGAGCCAACAGTTGTACGAGCACACGGTATGTGGTGCCTACGAGTAGGTGGCATTAGAAGCAGCGGGGGTTGAGGGACACAAGCAATTGTTGTCTCGGTCGCCGACCGGCATTCGTTTTGGGTGTGAGTGCGTAATATTAAAAGTTTGGCGCTAAAAGGAAAAAAACATCTCTTCAGTGAATTTTGGTTTAAAAGCTACGAATTTCACCATACGGCCATAAGTATATTTTGATTTTAACATGATTACTGGTAATGGCTTAAGTATCAGAATTAAATTATTTTCAATTGATTTTTAGTTACTTAACATATTAAATGTAATTCGGCGAAGGGGTCATTTGAGCCAAAACAATCGGGGTCGAATGAGCCATGTTCAAGCGACCCCGAATCTGTACAATTATTCTACATTAATGTTCTTTTCAAGAAAAACGGATCGTGCTAATATCAGTAAAAATTTGATAAAACGAGCTGTAGATGAAGTCATCAATGGTACAAGCCTCCGTAAAGCAGCTAAAGACAACAAAATAGACAGAACTACGCTTTCAAGATATGTACATCAGTTTAAAGCTTACCTTGACTTAAGAAGAGAGAAAAGTCCAAGAAAAAAAGAGTGAAGAAAGCAACTTTTGAAAGTTCCTCAGAGTCTGGTGAAGAGAATGACTCTCTTCAGAAAATTAATAAAAAGATCAATAAGAAGAAAAATGTAAAGTAAACACAACTTTCGTCAAACACCGAAGAGGATGATTATTTTTGTCTAGTGTGGGCTGAGTCCTATTCTGATAGTCTTCCAGGAGAAGAGTGGGTACAGTGCACCAGTTGCCGAGATTGGACTCACATTAAGTGCACATCTGTTGCCAGTGCAGCTTATATTTGCATGAACTGTGGCAGTAACTAAACTAATTAAGTTATTCTTTTTAATTAGAAGTTCATTTAAGTTTTTGTTGCTATGAGCAATCACAGAAATTTGATTATGTTTTTACTCTTATGTGTCATATATTTTAATGTGCAAAGGTTTGTATATAACCCCTTGGCTCAAGTGTCCCCGTTGGGTAGTTCAATAGACCCCGTCTGTGGGGTCACATGAGCTGTACGACTTTATTCATTTTAAGGCAAATTTAGTATAGGAAACAATGGATTTGCCAAAGTTTTTTTATCTCAATATGCGGTCAAATAAATAAACGACTGATTTAAGAATAACTCTTTTCTTATTTTGTCTTTGAATTGATCTTACGCTGATTCTAACAAAATCCGGATCAAGTGACCCCGCTCTGCCCTATATTATTTCTAGGAAAAGTTTTTAATTAATAAATAAAAAATAGGGGTTGATCGTAGAGGGTGAAACTTTAGGGTTGTATGTATTTTTGTTTGTTGTATCATAAAAAAAAAATTAAGGGCGACCATCCTTAACATTTAGGGGGATGAAAAATAGATGTTGTCCGATTCTCCACCATAGCCGATATGCACGCTTAGATTTACGAAAATCGGTAGAACCGTTTCGGAGTAGTTCAATTACGCACACCGTGAAACGAGAATTTTATATATTAGATATAAATACTCACGACCCATAACTAACGAAGAATAACTAATTTGCAAATCGATGGAATCGCAGAGGAGTGGGTGATGGGACTCGTTTGAACGCGGCATTAGCATAACGACCAGCTAACGACTACAGAGAGCACGTGACATCGCTCCGCTTATTTTATATATGTGTTACCGGCATTGCGAGAAACCGGGCATTATGTGAATGACTAAAAAATATTCCGTAAATTAACTCATAACAATCCAACCATAGGGCGGATTTTCAGACGCTAATAGAAAACTTCACTTATTCTTATAGTATTTTTACTCTTTTAGAGTATTTTTAAACACTTTGTTTTTGAAGCATAATTATCATTTGTTTACCGTTATACTCATGTAATTAAGTTCAAGTAATATGAACTCCGTCTTTTTTGTTTTGGTAAATGTATAGGACAAGGATGATAAAATTAAGCATATTTTTGAATGATATGTTATCGTAACCGTATTAGGTTTTTATAATTCGGAGAATATAGGCAAATATTCCAGACGGCTTTTAATGACAATTATTCTTATAAAAAAATATATTTCACATTATTATGTCAACTCACTACAAAATGCATAAACCAAATATTGTCTTCATAAAAAGTTCGGAACCCGCAACATCATTCATTTTAAGTAAATAGAAAAATTGAGTCTTTATTATAAGATTACAATAATAAACGATTCGAGGAATATAAAATGACAATTCGATCTTTTTCGATATTATTGATTTACTTTAGCAAAATCGACAGCACATTAAGCTAAGCTTACGCTTCAACATTTCAAAGAAGAACTGTGTGTAGCTTGGTAAGATGTCGCCGGAATATTGGATCATTTAAAATAAAGGTTTTGTTTTCAGATATCAATATTTCCTTAACTTCATAAAGATAAAACAAAACTCCTCCAGAATAATAAAACAGTGTAGATAATTTCACCAAAGCAGCGTAGTACTGGCGATCCTAGCATGTTCTGACGTAGAAGCTTTTCTGTACATTATTATGTTATGAAAGGAGTAATCATATTAGTTATAAACATAATGTTAGCAAATATGAATATAAAAAATAGAAGTCAAGTAAAAACTTCCAGTCTGTAGTTATAATAGACAATGCATAAACACTTCGTTGTGCTGGATGTGTTTTATAAATCGTGGTCTCACTTCGTTTAGTTAGGTTTCACAAGTCATATTTGTGTTAAATTGAATTTTTATTCGAATATAATGGACTTACAGGAACTAGGTTTGAGCTAGTCTCAATTGAAATCTTAGTTGAAAACAATTTAAGTAATCAATTTTTTTCAGTTATTTGCTTAAATTTGAGCACACAGACTATTCAAGATAACACAATTCAATATTGTATTATGTTAAAAGAAAACTCACATTAACATAAAAGAATGCAACAAAAGCATGAAAGAGAATGACTTTTTTGTAGAATAGTTATTTTGAATTTGCTACTATTTCAAATTTTGCCGACGACATGTACCTACGCACATACGGCACGCTCCACAAATCATAGGAATAACAGAGATATGTCGTAAGCATGATGCTTAAAGATGAGAAATTTTTGGTCTTCTGTCTTCGTGAAACCGTTTATATTCACACTTTCAGAAAAAGAAATAAGCTTCATGTCGCTGAGTATATATTTTATACGAAGGATTTTGTTATTTCCTCTCTCTTAAAGTAGCAAATCGTATGATATTAAAAATATGAAATAAGCTAAAATATAGGTTGCGCTATATTTGTTTTTAAAATAGATCGGCTTTAGCTATTGTTTTCTGTTTATGTGTATAAAAGTATAACTATAAAACTTTTTACATTTGAATGTCACATAAATAACGTATAAAAATTAAATAAAAAAAATTAATTAATGAATTCCATTTTTACGTCGATATTACCGTGGTTTTATTGAATTGCTAGCAAGTTACTGATGACTGGAAAATACTAATCAACTTTTTGATTATAATGTCGTCCTCGTAGCCATTGGAATGATTAGCAGAATTTCTACGGAAGTTGTAATTAGGCAAGAATAAATAAAATAATGCTTTCAATCAATTGGGATGATGACTGAATTTTAATTTTCACGTCTCGTCATAATATATTAAAATACCGTAGAAAGAGGTACAATCCTGTGAAATCAGAATTAAAATCGGCTTAGAAATACATTAGATACAAGCATTTTAAGTTGTTCATTTGGAAGCGATTAGACAGAGAGATCCGACATCAACAGTGACGTCACTCATTAGTACGGCCATATAAACTCCATTTAAATTTCCGTTTTGCTAGAGAGAGATGGAGCAAAATATTCAATACCTTATATCTTGCTTGTTTTTTAAGTTATTCGAAAACCGTTTATTATAGTAATGAGCTTCTATTAAAGCAAAACACTCCGAAACGGCTCTACCGATTTTCGTGCGTGCATCGGCTATGGTGAAGAATCGGACAACATCTATTTTTCACCCCCTAAATGTTAAGGATGGCCGCCCTTAATTTTTTTTTTATGATACAACATACAAAAATACATACAACCCTAAATTTTCACCCTCTACGATCAACCACTATTTTTTATTTATTAATTAAAAACTTTTCCTAGAAATAATATAGGGCAGAGCGGGGTCACTTGATCAGGATTTTTTGTCATCTAGCCTATTCCCTGGCTTTATAAGTTTTCAGGAAAATCCGTTAAACAAATTTTGTGGGAGGTGCAAGTTTCGTCACAAATCATTTGTAAAACTGTCTGTACCGTAACACTTTTATTGCGTGATCGCTTTTCTAACTGCCACAACTTTTGCATTCTGTTCTTGGCTTTGTGTTATAATTGAGCGTATTTTCCTTTATGATAAACTACAAACCAATATTTGGATAGTTGTTAGCAACTTTATAATTTTTTCCAGCTAGCGTTTTTGTAACCTCGATATTTTGAGTAGGCTATCGTGATTTTGATAGGATTTGAACAAAATGGCGGTCCGCCCCGATTCAGCGCTAAACGAAATGAATACAAATGTATAATCCATGTCCATTTGGAATAATGTAGTTTTTAAATGGTGAGATTTTTTCAAATAGATTAAGCGGTTGCAAATATTGCCTTTTTCCGCTCTATCTCTATATAATATAAGATTATTTGATGTAAATTATATCTCAGTCAAACTAGTTCTTTTTTCCTAATTTTATAAACAGTGCAATAAGAATAAACACGGTAGGTTTATTAAGGTATTTTAATTCTTTTGGTGAATATCTGATGAAATACCTTTTAAAGATTACTGGGTATTTCAGCATAAGAACTGTACCCACAGAACAGAGACACAGAAATAAAAAAGGATAGGATATTTACACGTTTCTGTTAATGATGATATGAGTAGTATTACTAAAGATCACGCGAAATCAGGTTATCGTAACTAAGAAGGGGAGCGCGTTTAAACATAATCTATAATCTAAGATCACAAATTTGTTGTTTGTCTGTCCGCTCTTTTCCCCGCTCTTTTTCCATTGTATACGCGTTACCATACCAACGCGTTAACCACAAGTAGTTCGTCTACCGGACGCTAGATGGCGCTAACGGAAAAAAAGAAAAAATTAAAGAATTTTGTCCACCCGTGCGAAGCCGGGACGGGCCGCTAGAGGTACTACGCCTTTTTACAGGTGATAAAATGCGTTGCGTATACTCTCTCCTCTCTCCTTCACCCCCCTGGGTAGATAGGGTTGCCTACCTAATAAAAATCCTTGTATATACCCTTAATTCTGTGATGGGTCCGTTGGGGCTTGTAATGGTGTTCACCACCATAACGCGTACAACGCTTTATATGCCTGCAGCTTCTAATAGCGAGAGACGACCGTATTCTGCTGGATCCACGAATATATTTTATTATATAGTGTAATACAGTTATATAAATGATGCGATTGAATTTTTGGTTCTGTATTTTTGCGCACTCTTCCCACACGAAGGACCTTTAAACTTCGCTACCTGCCTTCACTGATATTATATTTTATAATATCTATTTTCAACCAATTTAGATTTTTATTATTTTATCAAATTTTATATAAATAAAAATTTCACATAAAGGAAATAATCTGATATAAGTATTTTATTTTATTTTACCATTTTACACTTGTGCTAATCAGAGACGCCATATTTAACTAATTTTGTTTTTGCAGGCTTACTTTCACTAATTGGGTCAAATTGTAGCAGAAAATAGCGCCTTCTAAACATCCATATTAAAAACAGTTGACATTACTGTAATTGCTTCTATGTGATTCATTTATTTAATTTTTTTTCTTAGTGCTGAGTTGGGCTTTGACATTATACCAAATAAAGTGATGGATGTAATAAAAAATATGGACGAAGTTGTTCAAGTAAAATTGGTGCTTTTTTATTGTTAAACATCCTTTTCCCTAAAATATTAAGTGCAATCAAACAAACATTTAGAGGCACCGTTAACTTAGTAAAGATATATAAGGACCATAGTACAACCGCTTTGCCGTTAAGTTTGTTAGGGATGCGAGTTTGTGTGTAGCAACTATGTCGATAATTATCAAAAGTTAGTTTAAGTTTATTTTTCTTATATTTTTTTTTTATTGCAGAAAGTTGGCAAACAAGCAAACTGCCCACCTGATGGTAAGTGGTAACAGTCACTTATAATACATGTGGCTCTTGTGAGATTCGCAGCAAAACTGCAACCCCCACAAGAACCACAGTGTACGTTGTCAACTTGTGACATAAGATGTAAAGTCACTGTACCCAGTAATTTCACTGCCATATCTTACCCTTCAAACCGAAAAACAGCAATGCAAGCACTGCTGCTTTGCGGCAGAAATAGGTAAGACGGAGGTACTAAAGCAGACGACCCTGGTGCAGAGTCTACCTCCAGTGTAGTTATTTGTAATATGTAACTCATCTTTTTAAAATTTTTATCTATTGTATTATGACTGCACATTAATATAATTCAAAATAATTAAATTCAATATAATTTGTAAAATCATTAGTTGATAAGTAAATTTTAATGGAAAGTTGTCAAATATGTAGGTATTATTTATTTTAATTTTTAAATCACGCTTATAATTTTTAGAATGCTGTCTACACTTGTAATTGTTGTGTTTATAGGTACAGTACTTATTATAAACTCCGTATTAATTTTAAATTAACGCAATGTTAGTGTTGCTTATTAAATAAATAAAATAAAACATAAAAGTAAAATCAGGATTTGGAAAACGTTTAGTGTATAAAAAAATCTTACATTTTCATTTGAAATTGTTTACCAACTCAAATAACGAAATCAACTTACGTGTATATTCAATTCATTTATTTTCTTGGTTAATTGTATAAGCATCATCAACACCCAAGGCTAGTTGAATGTTTTCTAGAAATATTTTTTTTAAATTACTAAATTGTTGAACCGTGTATTCAAACATGATTGTTAAGATATAAGCTTGAGTAAAAAAAAACTATCATGATCCAATAATACGAGTTTGAATCCCGGTAGGGATATGTTAGTGTAATGATAATAAGCCATTGTTCCCGAGTCATAAAGTTCGAGTTAAGGACTAAATAATTGTTGTGACTTGTCCAGATTTTATTTATTTACTTTTAGAGTTGCTAAAGTTTTATTCTTATGCAACTCTTAAAGAATACCTAACCTAACCTAACCTAAACAACTACTGGAAACTACGATGAATGTATTAAGTAACCTACAGATGTTGTTTTATTTTATTGAAAAGATTATAAGAGCAAATTTTACTTCAACTCATTAGTTGAAGTAAAATTTGCTCTTTAGTTGAAGTAAAATTTGATTATACATTTATAAACCTAAAAAGTGTGCACAGCAAAACAAAATATTGTAACCCTTATTATATTATGACAATACTTTGTGTGTGTGTTTGTTACTATATTGTCAGTTGTTATAAATGTCAATGTCAACTATTAATAGAGTTCGACGCCAGTCGGCAGCACCTTCGTTGTTGTATTTGTTCGTGTGTCATTTATAACACAGCAACGCGTGGCCGGGTCAGCTAGTAATAGATAAAAAAGAGACAAAAAATATAACAATTTATGACGTGTTTTAGAACTACACGCAATTGATATAATGAGAAATTAGTAATCATGTGAGATCAGTTAGAATTGAAAATATCCAGATCAGCATTGAGCATTGACTCATTAAAACCACGAAACATTTTGATGACTAAAATTAATAAATGAAGGAATTCGGGGCAATCGATGGAAGAGTTATATGGAAGTAAACAACCTCAAAGTAATTAATGTCTAATCTATGATATCTAGTGATTCCAAAATAATGCATCCTATTATCATACGATGATAAAAAAACTGTTGTACGCTTTTGAAACTTAGACGTCGCTAAAAGCACTTCTAAGTCGATTTATGTTTGCAGTACGTTATAATCAGAATTATAGTCGCGAGTTCATACGAGAATCCAACTGAAAAACGATAATTCATTTTTTAAACTAAAACAATTTATAAGACGTTGTCACGTTAATAAACATAACCCCATCGCTATAGAATCTAATCTTGAAGTTCATAACGACATAGGTAAAAAAAGCAAGACATCAGTTAAAATACATAAAAGAAATGTTTTATTTTGATGAATTGCAAAATGTTATCGATAGCTGCAACAACACTATTACACTGCACTAGCTCACACACAAATTGAATAATAAATGATTACAAAGATAAGTTATTAGTAGCCTTGCTGCTGCAGGACTGCTTTGATCGGTTTATTGTATGTAGTTTCTACGGAACCGGGCTACGCTACTTATTATATTCTGAACGTGCGCATGTTTCTCGATTCTGTTTGCTAGTAGTAATTGCGTGTCTCGTTATAAATGATGCCTGATTTATTATTGATGGATATATTACTTCCGACAGACTGGTTTTGACGTGAATACGTCTTTAAAATTGCTTCCATAGGGACGCAATTAAAAAAAACGAATGATAACAAAATCGGGTATCCCCCGAGTTTAGTGTTGTAGCTACATATCTATTTTACTCAGATATGGTTAAGGACCTTTGAATAAATAGGAGCAAATAGTCATACGAATGACCTAATATGAGGTTTGTATAACTGCTACATAATCTTTTCAACAACGGCTTGTCAGTGGGCGCTCGATGCCGCGCCATCTTACACAAAGAATAAACTGGTTCCCATGTATAGGCTTCAGAATCATCTGAGATTTTTAAATGGTCAATAATATCTAAAATATTAGAGTATACCAAATTCTGCTACTATTTTAATAGAGACGTTTGTTATTTGAAACGTCACTAAAATCTTTAACAAATAAAAGATGATTCTAATATTGGAACAATAAGGTTGTTTTTCCAGTATAGATATTTGTGACTACTTTGAACGCTTAGATGATTCTGATGCTGATCGTACACTGTACGCAGTGAATAATAAGAATATTTCATTTTTGTAATTAAATGAAAATAACTATTTTTAATACATTTTAAACAACTTCTTTTGAATCTTCTAACATATTTACTTACGATACATGCGGGACGTTTTTTAACTCACAAGAAGAATGTTAACATTAACAACGATATATACAATATTATACTCTTACCAACCAGAAATCAGGGAAAATAAAAAAAATAATAGAAATGACAAATCACCAGCGTTATGATTACAAATTAACACTAAACGACCGTAATTAACACTACAGTAGACGTCCGTCACATCCAAACGCCGCGAAGCAAATGAGAGCGATCGATGCTCTCAGCTCTATATTTATGCTATGCTCAGTATTTATGCTGCCATGCCGCCGCTTGGCCCTGGCTTGGGTGTAGTAGTGGGGGTTTCCGGTAAGAATACATTATTACTTTAAATAACTCATAAAAACAATATTATTAAATTATTGGAACAATAATCACAGCGTTATTGTTCCATTACATCGTTGATTTCAACAAAGTCAATAATTAAGTAGTTTTAATTAACCACATCGAAATATGCTAGGGATAGAAGACAAGTATATGAAAAGAACATGAAGCTGTTATATCTTATCATAGAATCGCAAACCGATCTCCCAAGGCAGCACCTTTTCACTAGCATGACGCATGGACCAGTCATTGCTTCACCACACATACACACCACTTAACACGTTCGCGGAAACTCGGTTGGATTTTGCAACGCCACCTTGACACTTCATTTTTGTATGGAATGCTTAAGCCGCATCGTCGCTGGTGAAAATTACTAAGTATATTAACAAAATCACAACGGCTATAGCCTTCGCCTGCTTTAGCCGTTTCGTCACTGACAGGTAGTTTTTTACAATCAAATTTTTGTTTTGATGTATTGTCTGAAAGACAAGTGTCCGCGAAATAAAAGCATTGGCTCATCAAGAGAAAGCTGCTTATGTGGCTTTTATAAATTCTGAAAAATTAAATAGATATTGTCATAGAAATTGGCGTGTGATATGGCAAAACTGATGTTAGATAAGGTACCTGATACAAATAAAGCCTATTCTCAAATAAGGCCTGTAGTGCGGAAAAGTCGGTTAAAATATATTTACATCAAAAATATCTCACATACGCATAGACGACAGCCTCACGACTCAGCAAACAGTGCGCGAGAGTTGTGACGTTGTGACAGCGTCACTTGTGACCGGTCGTTTGTGACTAACGGGCATTTTCATTGCGCGTTATTAATTTGTCGTAATTTTTATCGAATTTTAATACGTTATTCTTTGAAGTTTTGTTTCAAGTAATGTATAGAGATCACAATATAACTCATCAAAAAGGTAATTATGACTTTAAATTGTAATTTTTAGAATATGCGAATTTAATATGCTTATGACATTTATGAAGTACAATGTACTAAATAAAGCCTGCTTTTAATATAAGCCTTATTTGCTGACCCATATATACATATATTAGCCTTATTTTTCAATATTTAATAATATTTTTGAGAAATATGTTAATTTTTTCATTTTTGTTTGTTTGGATACGTTTTTTTTTATATTATTCTTTATTTCTTGTAAATATGCGACTTCAAGTCTGACTAGAAATTTAAGCATAATATTTAATAAAATAACTTTGAAAGTTGTTTAAGAATCTCATGAAAGCACTTGATAAATGGCTCAGAAGTATATATTTTTATATAATTAATACTCTAATAACAATATTCCTATAATTAAAGGATATAGGCTTTGTTCAATCACTATGTTTTAAAAAGGCCCAAGGCTAATGTTCCAGAATTACCTCTTTTCGAGTGATTTTTAATAAAAAAAATACAATGTTTTCTTAATTACTTAAAATATATAAACCAAAGAATAATGCCTTGCTATTATTTATCACCTTTTTCAAATAATTATCAAGATATGAGTGTTTCAAATTAGGTAGGCCTTATTTGTATTACTTACCTTAGACTGAGTAATATTTAATCAACAAAATCACATCTATACTTATAAATAAAATTGGAGTGTCTGTTTGTAATATTGAAACAATCGTTTTTTACGATAATATATATACGATACATACACCAAAATAACATTTTTTTCAATTTTTGTCTGTCTGTCTGTCTGTTTGTTCCGGCTAATCTCTGAAATAGCTAGACCGATTTTGACGGGACTTTTATTGGCAGGTAATAAGGAGTAACTTAGGCTACTTTTATTTTAGAAAAATTCTTTAAAATTACTGTGCCACAGCAACGCGTGGCTGGGTCAGCTAGTAAAATATAATCATAAACCTGTTCACAATGCTATTAGTTTTACACTCAAGGTAAACGTAAGTAAATATTTGGAAAAGCAGTTGCATAAACGACAATTACCCAGGACTAACAGCCATTAGACAAAACGTTATCATTAACCAAGCTTGATCAGCAATATTTTAGATGGCCAAAGCTAAATGTTTGTACTATCCCATAATACAAACATACATGCGAATTTATAGTAAATATTGTATTAAATGTTATATTAAATATTAGGAACAATTTATTCATATTTATTGAGATAAATTAAGTAAACTCTCTACTGTAGCAAGTACAGCGACCACCTGCGAAACACACTCACTACACCTCCGCTCCACAGGGCACTCGCCGATCGAGTGAGCAACCTGCCATATAATTGTCGCTGCTATGACAGTTGCGTCAGTGTGCATGCACACACAAGGTGCTACGAGTTGTACACGTTTGTAGGTTAAAAAGATATGTTATATGACACCCACTGATTTGACACTTTCATATTGGGGGCACTTGATGATAAAATATACGGTGGTAGTACGACAAACCATCTGCTAAAGCCTATGTGCCCCTTGAGTACGAAAAGAAAAAATGGCTTTTGCCTACGCGTCACTCTGAGTAAGTCACTGATTACTGCTATAGCCGGTGCGTCCGCGAACGTGTTAAGAAATGTTTTAAAAGAGCAAACTATAGTTCAACGACTAGTAATTAATTGGTTTTGAAATTACAGATGTTTATAGCTGTATGATACGTCCTGTAATAATAGTGTTATTCTCAGCTGATACATATAATTTTCATTATGACTAGCTGACCCGTTGCTATGGTAACGTTAATTGATACAATGGAAAAAGAGCGGACAGACAAACACAAAAACAACAAATTTGTGTTTTTAGAGTACATACTAGCAGACCCGGTAACGCGTTGCTATGGTAACGTTAATTGATACAATAGAAAAAAAAGGGGAAAAAGAGCGGACAGACAAACACACAAACAAAAAATTTGTGTTCCTAGATTATAGATTTAATCTATGCATCGCGACCTGTTAAACAGGCAGTCACGTTTTTTTCATATACATTTCAAACTTATGCAAACAACAAAACACTTTGGAAACTTTTATAAAAGAACTATTCTTCTCTCCAAGAATGAGCATCTTGTTTTTGAGGGTCTAAAACTTCGAACAGCAAGTTTATTTTCCTTTATTGAACTTTACTACTTTAGAATTGATTTTCGTATAAAGCGCCCGGTATGATAAACATATGAAGAGTTATTTTGAGCCTTTTTTTATTATTTTCTCTGTATCAAGGCACTCGTAATTAAGGAGTGAAACTGAAGATGGGCGCCGGATCTTCACAAATGTATTTCAGATGTTTCCTACATAGATAATATTCTCATAAATATACTATGACCGCTACCGCCACGTATAGTATATTAATTGCCTTATACAAGTCTCTAAAAGAAAATCTATGATAAAGGTTTCTTTATTGCGAAGAGTATTATTTTATTCTAAAACTCTTAAACAAAACACCTTGACAAGTCCCGAATTCCCGAATATTTCCCACATTAATAAAAGTAGCCTATCTTTTACTGAGGATATTTAATCTATTACCACTGTACGAGTAATATGATCGTTCAGCTTATTTTAAACTCTTAAAGAATACCTAACCTAACCTAACCTAAACAACTACTGGAAACTACGATGAATGTATTAAGTAACCTACAGATGTTGTTTTATTTTATTGAAAAGATTATAAGAGCAAATTTTACTTCAACTCATTAGTTGAAGTAAAATTTGCTCTTTAGTTGAAGTAAAATTTGATTATACATTTATAAACCTAAAAAGTGTGCACAGCAAAACAAAATATTGTAACCCTTATTATATTATGACAATACTTTGTGTGTGTGTTTGTTACTATATTGTCAGTTGTTATAAATGTCAATGTCAACTATTAATAGAGTTCGACGCCAGTCGGCAGCACCTTCGTTGTTGTATTTGTTCGTGTGTCATTTATAACACAGCAACGCGTGGCCGGGTCAGCTAGTAATAGATAAAAAAGAGACAAAAAATATAACAATTTATGACGTGTTTTAGAACTACACGCAATTGATATAATGAGAAATTAGTAATCATGTGAGATCAGTTAGAATTGAAAATATCCAGATCAGCATTGAGCATTGACTCATTAAAACCACGAAACATTTTGATGACTAAAATTAATAAATGAAGGAATTCGGGGCAATCGATGGAAGAGTTATATGGAAGTAAACAACCTCAAAGTAATTAATGTCTAATCTATGATATCTAGTGATTCCAAAATAATGCATCCTATTATCATACGATGATAAAAAAACTGTTGTACGCTTTTGAAACTTAGACGTCGCTAAAAGCACTTCTAAGTCGATTTATGTTTGCAGTACGTTATAATCAGAATTATAGTCGCGAGTTCATACGAGAATCCAACTGAAAAACGATAATTCATTTTTTAAACTAAAACAATTTATAAGACGTTGTCACGTTAATAAACATAACCCCATCGCTATAGAATCTAATCTTGAAGTTCATAACGACATAGGTAAAAAAAGCAAGACATCAGTTAAAATACATAAAAGAAATGTTTTATTTTGATGAATTGCAAAATGTTATCGATAGCTGCAACAACACTATTACACTGCACTAGCTCACACACAAATTGAATAATAAATGATTACAAAGATAAGTTATTAGTAGCCTTGCTGCTGCAGGACTGCTTTGATCGGTTTATTGTATGTAGTTTCTACGGAACCGGGCTACGCTACTTATTATATTCTGAACGTGCGCATGTTTCTCGATTCTGTTTGCTAGTAGTAATTGCGTGTCTCGTTATAAATGATGCCTGATTTATTATTGATGGATATATTACTTCCGACAGACTGGTTTTGACGTGAATACGTCTTTAAAATTGCTTCCATAGGGACGCAATTAAAAAAAACGAATGATAACAAAATCGGGTATCCCCCGAGTTTAGTGTTGTAGCTACATATCTATTTTACTCAGATATGGTTAAGGACCTTTGAATAAATAGGAGCAAATAGTCATACGAATGACCTAATATGAGGTTTGTATAACTGCTACATAATCTTTTCAACAACGGCTTGTCAGTGGGCGCTCGATGCCGCGCCATCTTACACAAAGAATAAACTGGTTCCCATGTATAGGCTTCAGAATCATCTGAGATTTTTAAATGGTCAATAATATCTAAAATATTAGAGTATACCAAATTCTGCTACTATTTTAATAGAGACGTTTGTTATTTGAAACGTCACTAAAATCTTTAACAAATAAAAGATGATTCTAATATTGGAACAATAAGGTTGTTTTTCCAGTATAGATATTTGTGACTACTTTGAACGCTTAGATGATTCTGATGCTGATCGTACACTGTACGCAGTGAATAATAAGAATATTTCATTTTTGTAATTAAATGAAAATAACTATTTTTAATACATTTTAAACAACTTCTTTTGAATCTTCTAACATATTTACTTACGATACATGCGGGACGTTTTTTAACTCACAAGAAGAATGTTAACATTAACAACGATATATACAATATTATACTCTTACCAACCAGAAATCAGGGAAAATAAAAAAAATAATAGAAATGACAAATCACCAGCGTTATGATTACAAATTAACACTAAACGACCGTAATTAACACTACAGTAGACGTCCGTCACATCCAAACGCCGCGAAGCAAATGAGAGCGATCGATGCTCTCAGCTCTATATTTATGCTATGCTCAGTATTTATGCTGCCATGCCGCCGCTTGGCCCTGGCTTGGGTGTAGTAGTGGGGGTTTCCGGTAAGAATACATTATTACTTTAAATAACTCATAAAAACAATATTATTAAATTATTGGAACAATAATCACAGCGTTATTGTTCCATTACATCGTTGATTTCAACAAAGTCAATAATTAAGTAGTTTTAATTAACCACATCGAAATATGCTAGGGATAGAAGACAAGTATATGAAAAGAACATGAAGCTGTTATATCTTATCATAGAATCGCAAACCGATCTCCCAAGGCAGCACCTTTTCACTAGCATGACGCATGGACCAGTCATTGCTTCACCACACATACACACCACTTAACACGTTCGCGGAAACTCGGTTGGATTTTGCAACGCCACCTTGACACTTCATTTTTGTATGGAATGCTTAAGCCGCATCGTCGCTGGTGAAAATTACTAAGTATATTAACAAAATCACAACGGCTATAGCCTTCGCCTGCTTTAGCCGTTTCGTCACTGACAGGTAGTTTTTTACAATCAAATTTTTGTTTTGATGTATTGTCTGAAAGACAAGTGTCCGCGAAATAAAAGCATTGGCTCATCAAGAGAAAGCTGCTTATGTGGCTTTTATAAATTCTGAAAAATTAAATAGATATTGTCATAGAAATTGGCGTGTGATATGGCAAAACTGATGTTAGATAGACTGAGTAATATTTAATCAACAAAATCACATCTATACTTATAAATAAAATTGGAGTGTCTGTTTGTAATATTGAAACAATCGTTTTTTACGATAATATATATACGATACATACACCAAAATAACATTTTTTTCAATTTTTGTCTGTCTGTCTGTCTGTTTGTTCCGGCTAATCTCTGAAATAGCTAGACCGATTTTGACGGGACTTTTATTGGCAGGTAATAAGGAGTAACTTAGGCTACTTTTATTTTAGAAAAATTCTTTAAAATTACTGTGCCACAGCAACGCGTGGCTGGGTCAGCTAGTAAAATATAATCATAAACCTGTTCACAATGCTATTAGTTTTACACTCAAGGTAAACGTAAGTAAATATTTGGAAAAGCAGTTGCATAAACGACAATTACCCAGGACTAACAGCCATTAGACAAAACGTTATCATTAACCAAGCTTGATCAGCAATATTTTAGATGGCCAAAGCTAAATGTTTGTACTATCCCATAATACAAACATACATGCGAATTTATAGTAAATATTGTATTAAATGTTATATTAAATATTAGGAACAATTTATTCATATTTATTGAGATAAATTAAGTAAACTCTCTACTG
This sequence comes from Calamotropha paludella, assembly GCA_927399485.1. Lineage (NCBI taxonomy): Eukaryota > Metazoa > Arthropoda > Insecta > Lepidoptera > Crambidae > Calamotropha > Calamotropha paludella. The sequence continues at coordinate 46,392,450 of OV656803.1, forward strand.
TAGCAAGTACAGCGACCACCTGCGAAACACACTCACTACACCTCCGCTCCACAGGGCACTCGCCGATCGAGTGAGCAACCTGCCATATAATTGTCGCTGCTATGACAGTTGCGTCAGTGTGCATGCACACACAAGGTGCTACGAGTTGTACACGTTTGTAGGTTAAAAAGATATGTTATATGACACCCACTGATTTGACACTTTCATATTGGGGGCACTTGATGATAAAATATACGGTGGTAGTACGACAAACCATCTGCTAAAGCCTATGTGCCCCTTGAGTACGAAAAGAAAAAATGGCTTTTGCCTACGCGTCACTCTGAGTAAGTCACTGATTACTGCTATAGCCGGTGCGTCCGCGAACGTGTTAAGAAATGTTTTAAAAGAGCAAACTATAGTTCAACGACTAGTAATTAATTGGTTTTGAAATTACAGATGTTTATAGCTGTATGATACGTCCTGTAATAATAGTGTTATTCTCAGCTGATACATATAATTTTCATTATGACTAGCTGACCCGTTGCTATGGTAACGTTAATTGATACAATGGAAAAAGAGCGGACAGACAAACACAAAAACAACAAATTTGTGTTTTTAGAGTACATACTAGCAGACCCGGTAACGCGTTGCTATGGTAACGTTAATTGATACAATAGAAAAAAAAGGGGAAAAAGAGCGGACAGACAAACACACAAACAAAAAATTTGTGTTCCTAGATTATAGATTTAATCTATGCATCGCGACCTGTTAAACAGGCAGTCACGTTTTTTTCATATACATTTCAAACTTATGCAAACAACAAAACACTTTGGAAACTTTTATAAAAGAACTATTCTTCTCTCCAAGAATGAGCATCTTGTTTTTGAGGGTCTAAAACTTCGAACAGCAAGTTTATTTTCCTTTATTGAACTTTACTACTTTAGAATTGATTTTCGTATAAAGCGCCCGGTATGATAAACATATGAAGAGTTATTTTGAGCCTTTTTTTATTATTTTCTCTGTATCAAGGCACTCGTAATTAAGGAGTGAAACTGAAGATGGGCGCCGGATCTTCACAAATGTATTTCAGATGTTTCCTACATAGATAATATTCTCATAAATATACTATGACCGCTACCGCCACGTATAGTATATTAATTGCCTTATACAAGTCTCTAAAAGAAAATCTATGATAAAGGTTTCTTTATTGCGAAGAGTATTATTTTATTCTAAAACTCTTAAACAAAACACCTTGACAAGTCCCGAATTCCCGAATATTTCCCACATTAATAAAAGTAGCCTATCTTTTACTGAGGATATTTAATCTATTACCACTGTACGAGTAATATGATCGTTCAGCTTATTTTAAACGTGCATTGTAGAAGCACATTATTTCTATAATGTATACTAGCTGACTAGCAACGCGTTGCTATGGTAACGTTATTGATACAAAGGAAAAAGAGCGGACAGACAACCACACAAACAACATTTTTTTGTTTTTAGAGTATATACTAGCGGCCCGTCCCGGCTTCGCACGGGTGGACAAATTTCTTATTTTTTATATTAATTATTTTTCCGTTAGCGCCATCTAGCGTCCGGTAGACGAACTACTTGCGGTTAACGCGTTGCTATGGTAACGTTATTGATACAATAGAAAAAGAGCGGACAGACAAACACACAAACCACTGTGATCTTAGATTAAAGATTAATACAAATAATCTCTGAAATTCTTTTTTCCAAAAACGTTTCTCCAGACAGGAACGAAAATTATTGTCCGTCATAAAGATCTTAGTATTTGTATTATGTTTATTTATTTTCATAATATCAACTCGATTGTTTGGGTGGCAACTCGTATTTCTTAGTTACGATTTTTTGTTTTACCTAAGGAATTTATTCAAAGCGCTACGCTATTTTACTACATAGCGCTACGAAGTAGGTCACGGACAAAAAGTTATCGCAGGGCTAAAAATAAAGAAATTCTTGTCTCCAAACATTGCTATCAGGTCAAAGTACGAAACTACGTTAATAAGTACTTTTTTAAATTTTGGAATTTAGTTATAATAAAAATAGTAAGTTTAATAAAGCCAGTAAAATAGCTTCTAACTTGGGTAAATTTAAACTGAAATAAGCCTATTTCGTTCCTCGAGTGTCTGATTTACGCAAATTGCTAATTTAATACAAGAAGTTGTTATATTTTGTGTGTATTTTATTGTAGTATTGTAAATAAACAACGGAAATAAAATAAATTTAATATTTAAATGAACATTTATATTTATTTTAATTGCGTTGTTTGTTTATTCAAATGAAACAAATTTTACGAATGCCTTAAACATGACTGAAATAACATTTTTCATGTTGTTTTAACTCTTCTTTGGACACGAAGTTAATTTAAACTTAGTGCGAGGCCACACGATGCGGTACGGTGCGGTGCGGCACCGGATCGTAATGAATTCGACGTATAGGGTGTCCACGTGTAGTGCGGCGCCGCACCGCACCGCGGTGACCACTGTTGCTCTTTACCCCTTCCCGCCTCCGCCCCGTCTCCCAGGTCCCAAGTCGGGCGCGCTGCGGGGCGACGCCGCACGGCAAAATAACGCGTCGTGTGACATGGTATAGTGATTTGTATGTAGGATGACGCAGCGGCACCGCTCAGGCACCGCACCGCATCGTTAACGCATCGTGTGGCCTCGCACTTATACTCTCAGAATATTTGATAATAGTACAGGCAAACATGTGTAATAAATTATCTCCCAAATGGCAGATACAAGCAAAATAACGAATCGTTTTATAAAAAGAGTGAACGTAAGTAACATTAAAAAGTATCTATCCTCCTACGAATCCCTTTTTTATCATATTTGACGTTAACAGTGGACTTTATTGAATCTATAATCTAAGATCACAAATTTGTTGTTTGTCTGTCCGCTCTTTTTCCCGTCCTTTTTCCATTGTATATGCGTTACCATAGCAATGCGTTAACCGCAAGTAGTTCGTCCACCGGACTCCAGATGGCGCTAAAAAAAAAATTAGAATTTTGTCCACCCGTGCGAAGCCGGGACGGGCCGCTAGTATGTTATTAAAAGCCAGGCCTAATAATGAGTATTAACATATTGCAAATTTAAAAAAATAAGTAAATATGACGTAAAGGCGGGTAAATATATTTTTAGTTCAAATTCTTTCTTTGGTCAAGGTTATGAGGCTGCTTTAAAGAAATTTGAACATCAAATGACTACCTGTCCTTTACTTAGGAAGGCGTTTGGAAACTGCTTTTCTACAAGGTCCTTGTATCTTATACTGATTCTTATATTTTATTATTATATGTGACTTTGGGGTTACACAACTTAAATGGAACTGTAGCCAGTGCGCTATGGTAACGCCTCCATGTTAGAACAGTACTTTAACCTGAAAGGTTCTAGGAAATGCAAAACCTTCTTTACTTTGAAGGATTTCAGTATCCCCGGGCTAATAATATTTTTTTATTTTTTATTTCAATTGACAGGCCCAAATATAATTAGTTATTGTAATTATTGTAAATATTGGACTTAATAATATCATGTAATAGTTACTAACCGTAATGAGACTATGTTTCTTAAATAAATAAATTGAATTAAAAATTTTAAAATGTCATCCAAGATAGGTACTGCGTTTGTGGATTAGGAATTCAGTCACGTAGGTGCTTGGGTATTTCTTGTTTATCTCTGATATTCCATTGGAGACTAATACTCTGATCGAACTTGATAACATTATTTTTGATTTGATGACGACGCAGCTATCGTATTACACTCTGGAGCGTGCGTTTTCGCCAAGCGCTCAATGCGCGGTTTATAGGCCTCATGAGGCTCGACACTCTCCTTCCTGAGAGGACCTTTAGATGTTTTCGTACCGCTTCGGTCAGTTTGACACGCTTGTTATCCGATATCATTGTCAGCAACGATGGTGAAATTGAGTCATTTTTAGTCTGACTCACTCCAACGATATTGATAGTCGTCACAGGTATGTTTTGTTTAGAATTCAAGTTTACTTGGGAATCTCCTTCGGATTCAAGCAATAAGTCTGACAAGTCGAAATGGTAATTGTACTACTGGATGTACCGCGTTCATCATCGCCCAGAGAAAATGGTTATATGAAGTTTTTAGTTATTTCCCTTCACTTTTAGATTTGGAGGGCATTATTTGAAACTCATTTTATCATCATAGAACAGCGAACGTTATTCAAGGTCAGAACCTTATGGAGACCCCATTAGGAAATTGTATTATATGCTGAGTCTTCTTGTTGGGTGATTGTATATTTTACGGCCAACTCTTCGCTTACATAAATATCTTCCATCTAAGCTTACTTCTTTGCGACTTTGAGATGTCTGAAGCGACCGTGTCTAAAATGTCTTGTAAAACCAAACTTGTTTAAAATTTTTTTGAATATTTAAGTGTTGAGATATAGTTCAAGTATTTGAAAGGTAAGTAAGATAGGAAGATCCAGAGGAAATAAGTTAATGGCTTAGGGTTTATGGGATGTTCCCGCGGTGATTGCCAAAAACGGCCCCGTGGGACCAATGGCAGTGTGGGGGTGCATACTAGGGTTTTTAGTGGGTATGCCTCCAATCCCCCATCGGGCAGTAGGCCGGGTGGGGGAATGGAGGAGAGCCCCACATAACTGAGCCGCTCGCCCGGCGGCGCAGTATGCGTAGGGCATTTTCCATAGTATAAAAAAAGGGTTTATGGGATTTGGAGCAAGGGAATGGGTAAGAGTTACATATGTCTCACTTATCTCTTTAATATTTAACACGTGGTCAGGTCAGATTACTAGCTGACCTGACCACGTGTTTCTGTGTTATAAATTATAACGAAACTTATCATATGTCCTAAGTCGGAACATCCTGAAAAATGAAAAAAGTCATCAAAATCGGCTGAGTAATTTCAGTTCATCGGTTAAACATTGTGACAGAGATTTTTATATAAAGTATAGATAAAAATATACGTAATAAAATTTTTAGATGTTGGTATCACTTAAGTCTGTAATATAATAAATTATAATAGAGATAAAGTTTCACAGGCTATATTTTTCTTCAAAAAGGCGTCTTATATAAAATGTCTCATAATTTAATAGCATTACCATTGAAAATTCGATTACTCTATATGCTTCAACGGCAAAAATAAAAATATTAAAGAATGTAATTTAGTTAGTAAGTCTTACAGGTGTTCAAATCTCCTTACGTTGTGTTTACTTACTCTATCACTTTAAGATTATAAAGAAAGTAGAATGCTTACTTCTGGTGAAATCTTCATGTATGTAGTCTATCTTCCTCGAGTTCCGTTTAATATAAAGTACATATATTTCAATATTCTCAATGAAACTTTATTAATTACCAAAGAGCGAGAGAGAGACATTCAAAATCGCAGCTACGTTCTAAACTATAACACTCCAATTTGCCTGAGAAGTCTTGAATGACGTTATTTCATGCTTTCTTAAGTCCGCATCAACTTAAGAAAATCCTGCAACGTAAATTTTATACCCGGTAACTAACATTGGAATTAACGTTGTCACATTAAAAAAAACTTCTTTTGATACCTGCGCTTCTGCCTATGCCTATCTGCAAAATTAAATCTTATAGATGAATTCAGAAAAGAAAAATTTCTAGTCTCGTTAGCGTGGCGTTTCTTCGCTAGTATCTGGCTCGCTTTCCCTGTTTTTTTATTATTTATTTAGCATGGTTTCGATATTCTTGCATTAAAAATATCTTAAACAAAAAAAAAACGGGTAGCACTCCGGGAGTGCCGGCAGAAGTGAAAACATGAACATGAATGATTGTGCATTTTTGATATTTTGGAATGGTGAGGGAATAATTTCGCACGAATTGCTTTAATTATAATTATAAAAGTACTATCATTTATGTGGTAAAATGCAATTTTCATTTATTGCGCTATCGTACACAAACATGACAACAAGCACACTCGCGCAAGCGCCCTGCGCCGTCTTACGAATTTTCGATCAGGTCACGTGTCCTGACGCGAGTTTAGAAATTTTTACCCATTCCAAAAAAAGTACACAGCGCCGCTAAAGAAGTTTTCACTTCAAAAAATACTTGTAATGAACTTGCCAGCCTCTTAAGAGACTTGTGGCAAAATTGATAAATTTATATTTAGTAATTTTTCCAATCTTATACAATAAATCAATATTTAAGACTAACATTGATGTTTTTGTGATTCGGTTGGAGATCGGTCGAATAACATTTTTTTGGGTGCAGTTCCCTTCGTTAGAAAGAGGAACTTTTCATACACACTTGATAATTTCATAACGCAATATAAGAGATCTTTATTGCGTTATAAGATTTCAAAGGAATCAAAAGAAATGAAAACACAGTTAAAAGTTTCAAGTTCACCAGAGGGCACTTTAAATTGATGCTTGACCTTAAATTTGATATTACCCTGAAGTTAGATTCATATGCCAGCTATTTACACAATATTTTTGTGTCGCCCGAATGCCTGATTTCTTGATTTTAAATCTATAATCTAAGAACACAAATTTGTTGTTTGTGTGTTTGTCAGTCCGCTCTTTTTCCCGCTCTTTTTCCATTGTATACGCGTTACCATAGCAACGCATTACCAGGTCAGCTAGTAAGAATACAAATTCGTTGTTTGTGTATTTGTCTGTCCGATCTTTTTCCCGATCTTTTAACGTTACCATAGCAACGCGTTACCGGGTCGCTGAGGAGTTGAGTAAATTACTTATTGGTGCAGCATAAGGTCAACGTAATCATATTACGGAAATATCACCGGACTTATGAAAGGCTAATAGTAAATTATCAGATGTATATTAGAATCAATGGATCTTTATAAAATATAAATAAAGACCATCTCGAACACGAACTATCAAACAAAAAAAAACCTTATCAAAATAGCTTCACGTACTTTTTTATCACAGCAATTTTGTGTGTTAATCACCTACGTGACTTCTACAAAATATAATTTCACTTTGAAATAATTTATTTTGTTGCGAGAACAGACCGTAAAAAACAACCACGTTTTATGACAATGTAAAAAGTACGGTTGCCAGTAAGAAAAAGCCCATTCCCAAAGTTTGAATTGAACTTCGTTTTTCCTTTTTCCGAACATCGGCCGATGGTCTCGTTAGTTTTATTATAAAAATATCTTGAGGAAGTTTCTAAGTTTGATGATATAAGTATTCGCTATTAAAAAGAAACTGATATGGAACTTTCCAGTGCTTTATTTCTCCAGACCGTATTCGTTAGCAAGTTATTTATTTTTAAGAATCATTAAGCTTGAAAATTAATTAAACAAGAAAGAAGAAAAGATATATTTTCATGTATTTAGACATTATTACAGATTTCTACATCACATAACAAAATCACGTTCGTCTCGTAGCGCTGTCGTGAAACAATCCTCCTTTTCGTTTTTTTGTGGAATTAATCTGTTGGCATTGTCAAATGTCAAACAATCGCATATCGCAGCATAATAGCAAATTGTTATTAATTTTATATTTTAATAATATACCAATTGTTGCAAAGTGGGTGCGTAATGATAATAGCCAGAGTAATCCGCCCTAGAACTTGGCTACAGATGAACAGGATGATACCAATACGTGCACTGGAATGTAACCCGTGTGCGCCGGAACCTCCTCCGTGTCCGCCTTGTCCACCTTGTCCCCCGTGCCCTCCTTGCTCCCCTTGCTTGCCTCCATGCCCACCACCTCCTCAACCACCATACTATTGTTGCCCCAGAACCAAGTATGATGTGAAGTTTGTGTATGTCAATGATAAACCGCCTACGACGACATTGAGAGACTTCGTCGATCGCGCGTCGCAGACTTTCTTTTGGACCGAGCTGGCTAGAGGTATCTTCGACGTTTATATTTTGGTAGGCAGTAACGCTAGACGGTTCCCATTTCGACACGGGCATTGGTTCCTATGCATGTTTATACTGTAGAGGGAACAGGTCAGAACCCATCACGCGTTCTTTGTGTGAATCAGTTGATTCTAACGACTGCAGACTCAGCAGTAGCCAAGGATTTTACTAGAATCACGAAGAAACCTGTCGTAAAAGCATACTTACCGCATTTTACGTTACTCGGGTTTGCAGAACTGTACTTGAACTGTTTTGACGGCTTACTGTTATATATTACATTGCCCCTTAGGGTTACTCTGATTTTCTGGACTCGTAGTTTCGACTTTGGCACCTATGTAATTTGATAATAAGTTTATTTTTTGACATAATCATTCAAAAATGTTAACAAGCACTAAAATGAAAGATAACAAAATAGAATACTTTGATATAAGCAAATTACAAAATTTAGTCATGTAGTCGCAAGAACATGCCAAAAAATAAAATTTCAGTTTTTGGTTTGCTGCCTGATTTAGTAATTCAACGATTTTCAGGTTTTGCGGTGACACTGGGACACATATTCAAAGAGCCAGCGACCATTAACTATCCGTTCGAGAAAGGTCCCCTCTCGCCACGATTTAGGGGCGAACATGCATTAAGGAGATATCCGTCAGGTGAAGAGAGATGCATAGCTTGCAAGCTCTGTGAGGCCATATGTCCATCGCAAGCGATTACCATCGATGCTGAGGAGCGATGCGATGGCGCCCGTCGTGCAACCAGGTATGACATAGATCTAACTAAATGCATTTTTTGCGGTTACTGCCAAGAAGCATGCCCTGTCGACGCAATAGTAGAGGGTCCCAATTTCGAATACAGTACTGAAACGCGAGAAGAACTTTTATATAATAAAGAAAAACTACTAACCAACGGCGACCGCTGGGAGCCCGAGATAGCGAGCAATATCAAGGATAATCATTTGTATCGTTAAGGTTCATGGATCCGATACCGGATAATAAAACCGTCTACTGGGTCATTTGTGATTGCTGGGTTAACTTGGAAACCTCATAAAGACGTGTATAAAGAAATTTCGTCGTTCATCGTACTTTTATTAGATTCAAAAGCATGCTTAATGACTATTTTGCTTGCTCCTAATAAAATTTCCTATGTTATTTTTATTTGAATAATTTAGTGATATAAAATATATCTTAGATTAGAATCCAATGTTTACAATTGATCTTAAATAAATGTTCGTATATTTTTATTTATTTATTCACTACGAATCTACGAGTATAATAGCATGGATACAATAAACGTGAAGAAGAGATATAAACAGTTATGCTTGTAACAATATACCTACAAATAAAAATTATGCACTTACAAATGAGCATGAAAATTTATATCAATTAATGCATTAGAAAGATCTCATGTCAATTTTTAAATCAATTAATTGAACAATGTTTCAGAACATAGTTTTTGAATAGCTTTGTACAATGTTGAATAAGTTGAGTTTCACATTGAAAGGCATTACTTCCTACACGCGGTGGGAAGGACCATTACACTTATTACATTTTCAGTAGCTCAAAGATATTGTTTTGCCTAGTCCCATGGTTTTTAACTGCTAATTAGGTTCCTACCGCTACACAATAAAGTCAACAATTACAACAATTATACGAATACTATGCATGTTTTATATATCATGATGTTTTATAAATGTGGTGCCATGGTGCTTGTAATACTAGCAACGATACCTGGGTCGAATCCTAAAGGTTGAGTTGAGTATTTGTTTCTTTTGTCATTGAATCTACATAGTTCGAAGGAGAATCGGTTACTACCGGAACATAGCAATGTTTTAAAACGTTGTTGTCACTGCAGACTTAGATAAGATGGTGGTAGTACCAATCAAAATGAGCAGAGATAAGTACCCCATTTGGGAGTTGAACCTTGATCTCTGAAAATAAATTCGATGGGCGAGTCACACATTCGATAAACCAACATACCAATTATATAAATGCTTCTCTGCTTGCGACTTACGAAGCGATCAGTGCATGATTCACACGTGTCCGTTTTTTTGTATTAAAATTAAAATAAATTACTTAATTAAGGTACATTACTTACTAAAACCCCCTACGTTGAGAACTGAAAAGGCTTATACAGTCCAATAAGCAATCACTTTGATAATTGTGCATAAGTTTCATAAAGAAGTCACACAGAGTTCCATTGAGAGGAAATTAAAATAAAATTGATTTCGTTCCATCAAAGAGATCTGCACAAATAAGCAAAATATTCATTGGGTTATTCGTTTAGTTCAATAAGTGGAAAATAAAAGAAGAACTAAAGGAACCATATACATACATAATACATGGATATGAATTCATCAACAGCAGTGGCTTTATTCCAAACATGAACTTTATTGATTTAAGTAACGAAATCATAAATACTTTACATCATAAGTACACCATTTCAAAAGGAAGCAAGCAGAGAGTAGAATAGTTATTCCATTTCGAAGTGAGCAAATTAGAACCCAAGATGAATGCAATAAACCCGTCGATAGCTCATTCTGATAAAGATTAATCAAGCTATCTGTATTTGCAGTTCTTGCAGAGACTGGGAAGTTTATATTGCTGTGCTGTAAAACTTCATGATTCTATTAAGTTATATGGCACTGAATAGGGGAAGAGAGGTGTAAAATAAGGCAGACCAATTATTTAACCAATCAGCTCCTTAAATCTTGATAAAATAGTTATCGAACAGTACATTTGTTTGTTACACACTTACTACTAAGTCACATAAGTGGTGCGCAGGGTAAAATGTTATAATAGCAAAATTAATGACAATGCTTCTTTTTGCGCTCTATATTCAACGTGTCTCATCTTCCCCTAGTTTTATTTTTTTCTCCATGACTACAGTAATAAAAGTATTACAAATATTTGTGATCACCTTTTAACTACGAATTTTCTTCTTACATTTATTTTTTTGTAAAATATGTTAACCTTTTTCAAGAGCCAGTTTATCAGATGATTGACTAAAAAACTTGTTCTTGCTGCATCTGTAGGTATCAGCACTCACCAATCCACATTGGGACCTTGGGTAAGTACAGTGTGGGTTTCCATCCATTAAAACAAAAATGGAACAGTATTCCAGCAATGGAGGAAACATTAGACAAAACATCTAAGTACAAACACGTTACATAACATCAACATAAAAACTATTTGAGAGTGTAAGAAAATAATTTGAAACGAGCGCGGGTATAACTTCATTGATTGAATAGGTAAAAGTATGTGCTTTAATAAATTCTAGTCGGTCGCGGTGTATCGATTAAAAATTCAGATTCTGGATAGTTGTGGACGATACTATGTTACAGCTTTTAAATTTTGTGAAATAAGTAAAAAAATGTTTTTTCTATTCATTAGAACCATGAATTAACGTAAAATTTTATGTGATTTAAGATGGTAGGACAATGTATGTTCTAACAAGTTTATTCATCAGCTAACACAAGGAAGTTGCAACTTTGAAATCGGACTGTCTAAGCCAATAAGAAACTAAAATAAGCGGTAAAAGAGCTAGAAAATACAGCAATGTTGCCAGGACGCCGCATGAATTATACATGTTCGCACTGATAACAGACTCGGTACTTGGGCTAACTGTCTACTTACCGTGAGTTGCAGGTTGTGTCGCTTGCTTACATGGTAACTGCCGTGACAGTGCTGTTACGTCGCGTAAATTTAATGCTTACATACTTATCTGTCGTCTGCAAGAGCCATTTATTCTGTGAGGGAATTTTGAAAGCTAAGTTCGTAGTAATTCGGCAGCTAGGCATTCTATTAGTTGGTTATTGATACCACTAAGTTGGGGTTTCTGGCTGCCGTGATTTTTCTTTTATATACAAATTCCTTTCTACTGTTAATATATTTAAAAGAGCTATATAAATTTTAATATTTTGAAAAGAAAAAATAACTTTATGCATTCGTACGAAGTTTACAAATTACCGTATCACGGTCATATTAATTTAAATTTCGATTAGTCAAGTAATATCTTATTGAGTCTAAATGTTTATTGATATTATCGCTAATAAAATAAACAATAAATTAGGACGGGCACAGCCCCTCTGGCCTAGTTGAAGGTGTCTCGCTCGGCATCGCATTTTCAATTTACTTTCCGTATTACTCATACTATCACGAACCACTTTAAATGACTCAAGTAGTACATAGCATTATAGGGAGCACCTAGGTTTTACAATATTTGTTGTATTATATTTACTATTCGGCCTCGTGGTATCTTCGTTTTATGGTACCCCGTAGAACTAGGCATAACATAAAGACTGAATATGAAGACTACTTAAATTATAGCTTAGATTAAGATGAACTTGGAAAAATTCATCTGAATCCCGAAACAAGTCGTTTTGTTTTTCTAATAAAAAAATAATTTTATAAAAAAATCTAGCCGGTAATTGCATAAAAACTTACACAATAGTAATTACATACCTGTTTCTTACTTCGATGATGTGGGTAATAGTTACCTAGAATATGATCAGATGGCGCTGAAAGTCATCTCAACAAAAATAAAAATTTAACGGGCCTGTCATAGTATCGTTTGGTGTAACATTATTGTACAAAATCAACTTATCTGTGGTTTGAACGGGACACAAACCCACATACCGTCGATATCCGGGCAAGTACTCTTCCAATTGAGCTTATTAAATTTTCGAATGAGAATTTCTTAAGCCGACGTCAACGACCTAAGACGCCTTGTTTTTTTTATTCTAGCAATATTTTTTAGTCATATAAATCTAGCAGTAAGGCTGCGGTTCCACTGAGACGGAGCGGAGCGGGGCTGAGCTGTGAAAAGAGGTAAGTATTTCCACTGAAGCGGAGTGGGGTGGAGCGGAGCGGAGTGCCCAGTGACACGTGTTTTCTCAGTTAGAACACACGTCATGTTGTCGGTTAAGAAAAAAAAAGGAATCTCCCACGCTGCATCCTTCGTTTCATTGCATTTGTAGGTAGGTATTTGTGTATCCCACAAACCCGGCCCTCTCCGCTCCACGTTGCTCCTCTCTCGGCGCTAGGCTAATCTAGCCTGTTTTCCCGATATTTTAAACAATTCCGCTCCTCTCCGCCAATGTTGTTTCCTTTGAAGCGGAGAGGAGAAGAGATGTGGATTTAAGCCATGTGATTGGTGAATCGCGGCACAGCTCGTCTCCGCTCTGCTCCGCTCCGCCTCAGTGGAACCGCAGCCTAAATTTTGAAGTAAAACGAGTTTTTCAACCTCGTCAAAGACCGAGTGGAATATATGGAGCTGAGAGCCAGCCTTCAATTGTTTGAGAGCGCTGGAAGAAGAAAAGGCATCAAAATGCTTAAATAAGAAAAATATATAAATAACTTTAATATAAGTAATTACCTAAAGTACTTTACTTAGTTCAATAATGTCACAGATGTAGTAATTACAGTTTCCGTGCGAGGGCGTAAGTGTCGTTACGATTTTGGTGCTAATCAAGCAGATCCTCGAAGCAACATCGTTTTATTGGTTAGGGCGCTCGGTATCCTACTTTGCAAAACTATCTTTCTGCTACAATATCATTCGTAATTTAATTATGTAATTCTGGAACGATAAAAATCTAAGTTGGTATAATTATGACATTATTTGTTTTCAATATCACTTTGCTTCTCCGATCGTTTTGTCTTTGTTGTAAAATGTATTTAAATAAGAATAAAATAAAACGCAAAATCTTTATATATATAATTCTTCTGTGAGTGTGTATGTTACTGAACTCCTCCTCAACGGCTGGACCGATTTGAATGAATTTTTTTGTGTGTGTTCAAGGGGATCTGAGAATGGTTTAGATTCACAAATCAGTCCGGCAGATGACGCTGCAGTCGGCACAGCAACGCGTGGCCGGTTCAGCTAGTATATTATATATTAATAATGAACCCGAAGCCGGTTATTTAGTTTGTCTCTCTGAGTCGTTGAAAATGCTATTACTACACCCAAAAAATCTAGGCCTACATTTAATCAATAGGGAATTATGGCCTGGCCTGTTCTGGCCGCGTTGACAAGCGATATATTGAAGTGATAATATGCCTTTCTCATGCTGTGGCAATGGCAGTGCCAGGACAGTTTCAGAAAACTGGACACATATATTTGGAGTAAAATGTCATATCTCCGAGACTATTCATTAACACTTAAACAGTTATTTTTACAGGTCTTACAACAAATTCTAATAACACTAGCTGTCTCTTCCCCAAATATATCGGTCTGCGGATGAATCTCGACCAAACCATAGTGATGAGAAACAATCACGTGATTCCGTGACTGGTTGTCGTAAACGCAGTTCCTTTTGAAATTCTTTAGGAGTTAGTGGCACGGAAATGCTTGTTATGTGATAATATTATTTCTTTGCAATATTTTATGATATAAGATACACCAATGTGTTCATTGGATAAAATGTTTCTTTTGACGTGACAACGTCTTATAAATTGGTTGCGGCTGGGAGTCACTTATGAAAAAGTGTAACGCTCGGTAACGTTACGATGAGTCACCGAACGAGAGAGAGGCCCGCCGAATGTTTTCTCAATATTTAAAAGTTTATTGATTTTTAATATTATAAGTATATATATGAAATTGTAAACTCTTTATGATATATATAATACAAAAAAATTGTTTATATCGATAAATTTTGATAACCATCCAAGATTGTTCCATTTAAATCATTAATGTATAAATCACTTATAATATAAATATTTAATAGTAGTAGATATATTTCCTATATAACCCAAATTATTCATTTATTAATTTTCGAAATATATTACAGGCATTTATATTTAAACATCCTGTTACATAATGATTTATAGTTTTTTTTATCCTCAACAAAATCACTCAAATAGGAATTAGTTAAGTTTAAGTTTACATGTACAATGTTTTAGTAAACAAAATATATTTCTATAGTTAAAATTTGTGCAATTCTTATTTTCATTCAATTCCTTGTTCCTATTGTGCAATTTAATTATATTCATATCAATAAATATTCTACCGAGAAAAAGACGTTGTCACGTAAAATCTTCGCCCGTAAAACCGACTTTACAGGCAACCATTTTTTTTAGTTTTCGAAATGGCTGAACAAACAACTTTGTCTTGATAATTTTTTGACTTTATTTTCGATTAGCGGCCCGTCCCGGCTTCGCACGGGTGGACAAATTTTTTTTAAGTTTTTCTAGCATTAAATATAGCCTATGTTACTCAGTGTGAATGTAGCTTTCTAATGGTGAAAGAATTTTTGGAATCGGCTTACTAGTTTTTGAGTTTATTCATTGCAAACATACAAAAATACAATTATATAAAAATACAAATCTTTCCGCTTTATAATATTAGTGTAGATTAGTGTAGACAACTCTTTTCCTGTTATATATATGAATTTTCTGTAAATAAAGAAATAAACATTATTTTCGATTTTATAGACCCCAAAGAAAGATCCCAAATATAATTTTTACGTATTGGATAAGATTCAGCATCAACACATTGTCAACAAATTAGAGAAATAAGGGGATTATTTTTGTCAAATTTGTTCTTAAATAGAATAAATAAAATTAAATAATGATGTACGTATTTAGATTACTTATTTTAATGTTTAACCACTTTGCTGTATATCGATTGTCTGTCGGTTGTTTCGGTCAAATATTATCTCAAACAATATAACTGAAGTAATACTTAGTGAACTAGCGTGTAAATTCTAAATTTCGTCACATAAAACGCTTAGAGATACCGTCGTTGTCATTAAGCGCGTTTTAGTTTCTGAAAGTTACATCACAGAAGAGAGAGAATGTTAACATAAATCATTTCAAAAGTTAAACGGAAGTGTGTCGTCGTGGGACTCACGACGCTTTGACAAATAATTTCGTTTTTGTTGTACTACTGCTGAGCATTTGAATTAACTGCGAATATAACGTACAATTACGCGAGTACTTAATGTGGAATTTACGTATTCAAATTAACCATGTTTAGGTGGACCAATAGACCGTGTGTAGTGATAACATTAAATCTGTTAAAGGAATAGCTAATTTATTTAACATTATTGTCACTTTGAAAAAAACATTTTTTTAACTGCAATGACTGCTGTTTGTCTGGCATTTTTGCTGCATGATGGTCCTTGGTGACTTAAAGGTGCCACCATGACAGTGCGCGGCCAAAAATGCGGTGAAGAGCAGATTGGCTCCAGATTTAAACTGGCTTCAAGACGGAATTTGTGCCAATCGATGAAGAGGATTTAACTTCAGGCCAAAATCCCGATTCTCATTGGGTTACATCATGGAGGTGAGCACAACTGCAGTGTTGGTAACCATATCTAACAAATTATTCAGCACTTGTCTACAGAGCGGCTCATCCCATTACTTTTGCGATAAAAGTGATGATGGCAAGTCACATGAGCTTGTCACTTCCCTAGAATTTTAAGTCTTAGTAAAAGGGAAGGTCGCGCAGTTTGAAATGCATTCTAATTTAGTTCCAGAGTGGATTGCACAAGGTCCAATATTAAAAAGCTTGAAAGGCAATTTTGTTTAAGCATAAACTACGAAATTTCTCTCAAAAAAATAATATTAAGAACACTAGACAATATGTCTATTGTTATATAATTTCGAAGTTTGTTAGGTATGTTTTTATAAAGGCGAAGAAAATACTCTTCTTATTTGTAAATTGATACTTGCTTATAATTCTGATTCCTGGATCTAGAGTATCAAAATCGTTTATTATTGGTTTTTTGCTTAATTTTTAATTTAATATTTGTGCAAATTTAAATGCAGACCACATTGCTAAAATGTTCATCTTTTAAACATGTGTTACTGTGAGAGCAGTAATTTCCCCTCTTTCTATGATTCTATCATCTAAATATCGTACAGCGAAATTTGAATTTAAAGTATTATTACAAACTGGTGATGCCGGCATAAAAAATTCAAACACAAACTCGAAAGCTTTTAACTGGGTACTTTAATTTAGTTTATCTATTTCCAGTTGCCTTTTGGGGCACACGGCTTTATAGCAGAGATCAACAATAGGGACCATACGTTGGCAGGGAAAATTTTACAGTCAGCAAGCCCTTGGGAAATCTGGCCCTACCTTGAATTTAATCAGAAGTTAAAACAGAGAGGATCTCAAAAGTGGTGGTTTAATTTCTTTTACGTTTTATAAGGACAGAGGGTTTTTTATATAAATTTTATATTATTAATTAAGGGCACAGCAGACCCATTGCCGATTACGTTATATGTATACATAGTTGCATTTTAAGGACAATAAATCCTTGTTTTATGTTTGTCATTGTTATTTAGTACTAGCGGCCCGTGCCGGCTTCGCACGGGTGGACAAAATTCTTTATTTTTTTCTATTATTAAATATTTTTCCGTTAGCGCCATCTAGCGTCCGGTAGACGAACTACTAGCGGTTTACGCGTTGCTATGGTAACGCATATATATAATGGAAAAAGAGCGGACAGACAAACAACAAATTTGTGATCTTAGATTGTTATTTAGTATTCCTATGTTTTAGATCGAATATAGATATAATTGCACTCAACTATAATATTATTATAAGAACGTTCAGTTTGGTTTATGAGTTGAAATTGAAAACGTTCCCGGAACTTACTTCGTTCGTATAAGCGAACTGTCACCGATAAATTACATTTATATCATTCGCTCTGTAAAGCCCTCGCAAGGAAACGTTAATTTCTCTTTAGGAAGGCTGAGTGTTTTCGTAGAGATTTTTCTTAAAATAATGAGCCGGACGGTAAGCGAGGTATACCATTAGATGTTGGAAGAGGGGAGAACATTAATTCAATTCCACTCTGATAATGTATTCGTAAACTTTGGAGCAAGGAGAACTTCCATGCCCCCCGCTGCGTTGTAGATAACCTCTCATGAATAAACCTTAGCTACGTCTAGAAATATTATTTTTAAAACTTATTATTATGCTGTTTACGAAGTTTACCTTCTGCTAGCAGCCGTCAGAAGTATTTATGCAGAAGGGAACACTACTCACTGAGTTTTGAACAAAACTGGATCCACCCGTAAAGTTTAAAGAAATATTGTTTATCTTAACGAAATTTTATGAAAAACAATTTTTACCTTTTTTTGTTGTTCTAGCGTTTTAGCACAATAAAAATTAGTATTGTAAAAATGAAGTTGTTCATATAGATCTCAGAACAATAACTAAAGCATAGAAACCTTGCTAAAATAGCTACTGAATTCAATATATTTGACTCACTTTGACCTTAGGCAGACTTTAATTAGTTAGAAAGAGACAGGTAATAGTAAGATGTTTCGGAAATTCGTAGGTGGTCACTAGTTTCTGTTTCTGCTAGTGATGTTCTTCTCAAGACTCGCCTAGTTTCAACGTCGATATATTATGAATTAATATATTCTTAATAGTTACAATTTTTTTTTATTACGATACTATGAATTAAATATATTCTTAATACTAAAATGTTTTTATTACGAGAAATACAACGTAAATCATAAAGGGTACATTTTCTCATGAAACTTATCCTTGAAAGCTGCTGTGCCCTATGGTATGGCCAGGCTAGCCAGTCAAGAGACTAAAAGCGGACGTTGATATGCTATTAAAAAGACGAGTAAAGGGGCTTTTGAGGGATGTAAGGGTTTTTGCTGCTTATGACGACTAATTTAAACGTCTGTCACGACAAATTACTCAAGAATAGCTTTGAAAAATTGATATTAAATAAATAAAAAATATTTCAATATTCCCTTTTCAGTCCTATCTGAGGATTGAAAAATCTAGCGTATTAAGTCAAAAAATGCACTATTAAATTTACGGGTGTTTCCCGTTGGCTAGATTGATGAAATTTTTCCATTCAAGAGATTCACAAATTGAATGAAAAGGTAATGGGAGACATATTGAAAAACAAAATCAAAACAATCAAAATGTTCTTTAATCAAATATGATTGAAACCTCTTTTGAATCATTCAATTTTTTATCTACCACCCATTCGTACATCTTTTAGCTGATAAGAAAAATGGGCGCAAGAAACTTATCAGCTTTATCAGAAGTAACAATAATTATGTCGCTACGATACATAATAATATCTTTACATGAATTGTTATACAAAATAAAATTACATTATAACGTGTTATATCTACAAATTAACACCAGGCATTGGCATTATTGAAGTAATCTTATGAAAAGGCAAATCAGTAACACTTTGTGAATTTTTTTTGTAAGAAGTTATACATTTCCCCATAAATGAGCTTTTAGCTTTATAGATTTTAGACGATTGTATATTTTCAACTAAAACAACAGAAAAAATGTAACATTAAATCTTCTTATGATAACCATGCTATCATTCGCTTAAGTACCAAGCGTTGCATTTGTTTGGCACTTTAAATAAGACGGAGGTTCTGCAATAACGAAGTTTAAAGGAAAACTATCAGAGTTGAGTACTAAGTACAAACAAAAAAGTTATAGACGACCAACTTATAAAATGTACTCGGAAAAGTAAAATTTCATTGAAAATTAAGTATACTGAATATCAATTTGTGAACCACGCGAAGTTAATGAGGAGAATATAAAATCATTGCAGCTTTAATAAAAATAATAATGCCTAATTTAATAGCAACGTGTTGTGAGGTGTGAGTGTGAACACAAAGTTGGCATTTGCAACTACGGAACTCTACACTGCGCGTGGCCTGACACGCACTTGGCCGGTTTTTTATGTTAGTTACCTCATAGCTCTGTCATTTATTAATCGATTTGGAAATTTCTTTTTGTGTGCGAGACGGTATACTTTCCGACTGGTCCCATTGTCACTAAGTCATGATTATGATGACGAAAGCCCAGAAAAATCGAAGGAAAAATTTAAATTTCATAGGCACGTTTCAACGTGTTTCATGTATTTTTCTGAAGAGGTATAGTACCATTGATGGTACTATCTAATGGTACCACGGAAAACAAACGATTTATTTGCATTTAGTAGTCATCCTATTATGTTACTGAATTATTGATGGAAGGTTTCTGATAAGTAAGGACGCATACTTCTATTCATCAAAGTGATTCAGGTGAGCTGATAGTGGAAAGTAAGAAAAAGAAAGATTATTCGGGAATAATTCTTTCAATACTGTTTAGAGCGAAAGACGTTTTAAGTTAATCTGGTGTCTGTTGAACTTGGGTCAAATTTTAATACGCATGTATGAAATTTACTAAAAAGATTGAAATATTTTACTGTCAAAAAATAAAACCGACGTCAAAAACACCAAAACGTCATAAATAATATAAGAATACGTACAACATCACATTTTTATATTGAAGTCGGTGCTAAGCAATGATCACCTGGAAAGCCAAGGCGTAAGCTAAAATTTGGCACTTACTTCAATATAAAAATGTGATGTTGTATGTTTCTTAAATTATATATGACTTTTAGATGTTTTCGAAGTCGGTTTTATATGTTTTTATATTATTGCCCTTTAAATAAAATTGTTTTTGTAAGAAAACTCCGGACTTTTTCATAAGTTTGATTCTCCTGTTTTGTTAGATAATGAATTCTTATTTTCAAATAAATCTGACATATGGATTTAATCAACAGGTTTCTATGGTTTTGTTCAAAATCTTGCTTTAAGCAATGCTGTAATAGAGTTTTAAATACGTTTGATTCTACATACGTGGAAAATACTTTGTGTATCATCGTTATCATAATATCTTTTCGACCCAACTGTGCACCAGCCTTATAAATTTGCTCCCGTATAACCTTCTCTGTAGTTTTACAGATGTTCTGTACTGATTTTGATGGTATTACTAAACCACCTCGATCTTTAACTTTAATTAATGATGGTTTAAAATTTCCATTATCACATAGATTTTCCAAACAAATTTCACATTTTAAAGTTTTTCTCAACTTTCTGACAACAAAGCCTGCAATGTAATGAACCACGTCAATTGAATATTCAGTAAGCTGAGATGATGCTATGTAATTATGGTCCAATTCGACATTGCTTAAATAAGGACTTATCTCTATCCGCTCATCGCTCACAATGTATACATTTCCACTGCTTTTATTTATCGCGTCTATACATTTTGAAGGATTATAATTTAACACTGAGATCTTCTCAAGTGGAACGCAATTGCCATTGGATCCATCTTTGAATTGAGCATGCACCAAAAGTCTTTTGTATGCAGCTTGGAACATACGTGCCGAAGGGTTATTATTATAACCGCATTTGGATCTTATGGCACCAAAAAACAGTTCCAAATGGTCTTGTGATAACTTATATGTACATAAGTATTGCAAGGAATTGTTTTCTACGATGTCTTGATAGATTTTCAATAAAGACTTCATGCACATTATAAAACCATTTAAACCAGTTTTTCGATTTGAATTAACGATATAAGTGCCATTCATAAGCTTCAAATTTTGGATATAAAAAATAGCAGCCTTAAAAAAGATCTGGGTTTCTTCAATGTTAAAAATTGTTAGGGCCCTTTTCCACCCTTTGGCACGCATGTTTCTACTATTGAAAATGTCAAATAAATTATTGAAAACTCTAATGAATTTAATTGTTCCGCTACAGTCTTCAAATCCTAGAATACTATTTTCAAGACAATACTGCAGGGCATCTGCAACTGAGTTGCTAAATAATTGGGTCGCTAGACGGACTTTCATTTTTTGTTTAATATAATACACATGATCTCTTCTAAGTTTATTACCTAAATGTAAACCTTCATTTTCTTGGAGCTCTAAAAGCAGCTCTATATGTTCCCAAGATATTGTTTGGTTATCTATATCTATAATTTTTTTCTTTTCACCAATTGCATTTCTAACTAATTTTATGTTATGGCAGGGGTCTGGCCATAAACATATAACTGAACCAGCACAGTGAAATACATTCATGTCTTGATCGGGGTCTGAGTACATTTCAAATCCTAAATGAGTGCACATTGCAATATTATTTGCCGCCCCATCAAATGTCAAGGACACAACTTTCACGCCACATTCCTGTAAGAGATGAATGCCTTGCTGTACAAGCATTGATTTTTGTTGAGCAGTGATAGACTTGATAAAAAATATCCAATAGGAATTTTCCATGTGTCATTTAGGCAAGTAACCATGAAAGTCAAAGCTTGCGTAGCAAGGGGCACTAAATCGGAATCGAAGTCGCAACCAAAATTTACATACCCATGATATTTGTTATTATAACTATCCCATTCTACAGTTTTTCTAATAGCCATTTCATCAATAGCATAAGCACAAAATAAAGTTTTATTTGGGTACTGTTCTACTCTGGAACGGATTGCATCGAATGATTCCGTTGTAAAACCGGGACTACAATCGAGGGATCTGTACCAAGAGGAAATGGTTTTAGGATGTGGTAATGTATTTTGAAAATGTTCCCTAATAAATGTATATGCTTTTGGCGAAAGATAATTTAATGTTACAGCAAATTTCTTAATTTCCAGACTGTACTCCTTTGACAAAGTGTCACCTAATTGCTTTTGCAAAAACCTTTTGACTATATCATTTTTGTTAATGTTATCTATCATAGTTATGTACTCCGTTTCAATATTTTCTTGCTTCAATTTTTTCATCAAAATGCTATAAAGATCTTCATTTCTTTTCCCTAATCGTGATATTCGTTTAAATAGGGTGTTGATTTTTTGAAGGCGGCGTTTCGATATCTTTTTCACTCTTTGAAGCTCCTTCTCTAATATTTTAATTCTTCTTAGAAAAAACAATTCAGATCTGGATTCCTAAAATAAATATTTAAAGATTAAATACTAGGTTATTTTTTAATTATTACAAAAATTTTGTGTGCTTATTTAGACAAGCAAACTGAACAACTTTCACTATGGGACCAAGTTTGAAATCGCAAAAATAAATCATCTGTTCCCTACAAATAGTCAACATTAACTGAACCTAGATTTCAAACTTGGTCCCATAGTGAAAAATGTTCAGTTTGCTTGACTGCACAAGCACAAAAATTTTTTTTACTAACTAAAAAATACACTATATTATAATTTTCATAACACAATATTTTAGTTAAAAGATTTCTTTTATCTATACTAATATTATAAAGCTGAAGAGTTTGTTTGTTTGTTTGTTTGCTTGAACGCGCTAATCTCAGGAACTACTGATTCAAATTGAAAAATTCATTTTGTGTTGGATAGTCCATTTATCGAGGAAGGCTTTAGGCTTTATAACATCACGCTTCGATTAATAGGAGCTGAGTATTAATGACAAATGTTGCAAAAACGGGTAAAAAATATACGGCGAAACGTAGTTCGCTGGCACAGCTAGTATTAAATAACTTGACTTACCTGACTTTGGTGCGAAATAATATTGCAAGATGTGATTTGTGCAGATTCATAACTATGGGAGGATGTACTAGGTCCTTGTTCAGAAACCTCCATTGGTACCTGCAATTAAGCTTTGTCATAAGTATAAACATAAATTTGGTGTTGACTATTTTCTTACTGGGATACTCAAAGAATTGGGCAACAGTTTCTGGACAATTATTTTTCACCATATTCAATATTTTACCAGTCTTTCCGTTAGGTGTGTGTCATATTGCTGATGACACGTAGCACCTCCTTGAAAATTATGAACTGCACCATGCCCTTCTTCGCAGACCTCCATAAGTTGCAGTAACATATTTAAATAGTTTTAATTTGAATGGGATACTATTTATTACAAAGAAATAAAATAATCTAAGCATAATGTGATATCGTACCATTTCTTGTGCTTCATCCATAATAAATAACGTAGGAATTGCATCTTTTCTAAGACGTCTCCATTTCGTAGCTCGACTACAAAGAAATGAATTTGCGGTAAAATGCTTGGAGCAAATGTGATTATGTTTTTTTGGGGTCCAATTTCGCCTGCCGATACATTTTACCCATTCATTTCGTTTAACATCATCTTTAGGAAATCTGTAAAATAAAAAATATCGATAAAATTTTACCTGCCCTATGCCTGATCAAGATAACCTTATAATAATTTTCGAATAACCGCTAAAACATAAGCTGCATTCAATGTTACGTATTGTTTTTCTACAAAATGATTCAGAGATATTTCATATGTATTAATATTCACTTAAAAGCTCATATTCAAATAACAATATAATAAAACATACCGATGAAAGGTCAAAAGATCTTCATTATTTTCTTTTCGCCACGAATGTGACTTGCAGCCCCGAACCACACAAGACATTTTACTAGAGTGTACAAACAATCACTATTTATAAATTACTAAAAATTTCTTTCAATCTAATCACATTAATATCAATAAAATATCACCAAATATAATTAGCCACGGGAAACATAAACAAAGAATACGCGAACAATTCAAATAGTTCAAACTCGGATGGTCTATCTTTGAGACTAGGTACTATAGAATTTAGCCGTGTTATATTTTTAACCAAATTACCAATTTTAACCAAATGAGAATTCATCTTGTGACCTCCTTGTGATATGCTAGAAAGACAAATATTACTCATCTCTTACACTTACACAGTTTTGTGCCGTATGATAGAAAGAGACAAATAACACACAATGAATTCTTATTTTATCCTTCCTTCTATGCTTTAGTTATTGTTCTGAGATATAGATCTCGGAGAAATTCAAACTGACATTTGACACGACACGTTTTTCTACGGACCAGGATCGTCACTGGTTTTAGAGCAATGCGTATGCGTGTGGTCGGCCGTCTGTGTGTTGTCAAAACGGAGACGCGCGATGGTGTAGATAGTCGTTTAGCTTAATATTCTTAATGTTTAAACAGAAAAACAAGCAAATATGTAATAGTGACCAGGAAAATGTCACGCTTAAAACTATAATCTTATAATGGTCACGTCAAATCTAAAAAATACTCAGAGGGTGCAGTATTGTCAGAACAAGGATCAACCACATACTTATGCCAAATTCGTGTGTTACGTTAGAGGTTTGGTTATATATTTGTTAAATTTTTAGCTATTTTTAATGCAGAAACTACACCTCTATGGAACATAATAAAAAGAAGATGCCATGTTACTATTTCAACAACAGATGATTCGAGATATTTAGTCTCTTTTCTAAGGAATAAGTGAAAAAATCTTATGTTTAAAAGTGCCATGTACATGTAATTTTATCTTGTAAATGTATTACATATATTGAATATATACATGAAGATACCAGAAGTTATGATGAATTATAATTCTAGTATACATTGCAATGAGATGGCAAGAATGGTATATTTACTATTGTAAAGCAAAAACAAAGGGATGACTGACAGCCTTATTATAGAAAATATATTTAAATTTGCTTGTCCTCAACTTTTGTCCATAGATAAAGTACAAACAGAAATAGGAATATTTTTATAAAAATATCTTTGATTTAAAAAGGGTTTAAAAAAAGAATGCATTGAACGTGGTTTAACGTGGTCCTGGAAGAATAACGAATAAGGCACTGTATAAACTAGGCCTGCAATGCATGCTGCTGTTTGCAAATACTGACCGAAGCACTACCTTACCTAACCTCACCACCTTTTTGAAGGGTGATTATTCCTCGATGGCATGTCCGATTTCAAAACTTTTTTTACACATTTGTCACGACCACGATGTGAGTTTTGGCGCCAAATTTCATCAATGTAGTCTCAGCGTTTTGGCTGTGATCAGCTTTTGAATTTTTCTTTCGCTGATTATTCCTCCATGGTAAAGTCTATATTCTACATAGCCTATCTGTCAGGTTATAATCATGTATGTTCATGCCAAAATTCGTTCGAATCGGTTGAACCGTTAAGTAGCAGGAGGGAGACATACGAAATTTGTGAGTTGCCTAAAAGAGAGCTTCACTCTTTCAGAGCTTCGCTCAGTTATTATACCATGCCAAATAAAGAAATGGAGCCGCTGAAATCGAAACCTCTGAGTATAAATTATGTCTTCACCTACTACTTACCCACTAGTACTTACTACTACTTGCTACTTACCCAGTAGTAATCTTTAAAATTTATTTCAAAATATAGTACCTATATTGAAGCAGATATTAAAAACGCGTAACATTTAGCTTAAATTTCAAGTTCAAAGGTTAAACGGTGAAAGAGATTTAAAAGTTTGTAACTGGTAAAGTGCCTGACATAATCAAACAGCCAAGCAGTAATCTTAAAAAGAATAAGCTTTTAAAACAAAATTTAAAGGATGCGTGTTTATAAAGAGGCGTGGTGGTTGAGATATTTTATTTATACTGGCTTACCCGGTAACGCGTTGCTGTGGTAACGCGTATACATTGGAAAAAGAGCGGGAAAAAAGCGGACAGACAAACACACTAACAACAAATTTGTGTTCTTAGAATAAAGACTAACGGCCCGTCCCGGCTTCGCACGGGTGGACAAAATTCTTTAATTTTTTTCTATTATTATATATTTTTCCGTTAGTGCCATCAAGCGTCCGGTAGACGAACTACTAGCGGTTAACGAGATGCTATGGTAACGTTATTGATACAATGGAAAAAGAGCGGGATAAAGAGCGGACAGACAAACAGAAAATTTGTGATCTTAGATTATAGATTTAAAGATAAGTCGTTTGTTGAATTGAATTATTGTCACACGAGTACTCTTGATTATTATAATAACAACCAATCCTGAATTATATGGCTTGTATATAGAGGTTTTCTTTGTGTTATCTATAGTAAATAAGTCTCATTGTATAAACAATTATTAAAGAATATATTGTACCCAAAAAAGGTAACATACTACATAGCGAACCGGACAAAAGCACGGCCAGTTGGTTATAATTTGTAGGTAATACTGTACAGATCCTCAAAAGTGTTTGAGAGATAATACATTGGAATAGCCACGGTTTAGGGCTTAACCCAGCTTTAAAAAGTGTTTATTTAATTAGACATACATAGATAATAATAGACGCTGTTTTATCAGTCACACTTAACAACAACTAATTTTAATAGTGTTTATTAAGCCTTTAAAGCCCTTTAAGTCAGCCGACACAATAAAATTAAATCATCTTAGCGAGCTAGACGATAATACTAGTTTAGTGACAAAGACACCTGCTTTTGCGAGGATCATGCGTCAAAATATAATGAAAATTCAGCTGTCGGACGCTGACAATCCAGGTGTAAATTGTGCCTAAGTTTAAAATTAAATATTAAAATTAGAATATTTCTTACATTCACACCAATTAGCCTAGCTCAAAGGAACACTGTAAGGCTTGTGTTATGGATACTAGGGTAACGGATAGACATACATATACGATACATAAATATTTAATATTCATAGAAATATATATAAGCACCCATGACTCAAGTACGTATGCTCGTTTTCATCATACACACATCTGCCCCTTCCGGGATTCGAACCCAGTACCGTCGGTGCGAAAGGCAAGAACGCTACCGTTGCACCAAACGGTCATCAAGACTAAAGTTTAAAGCTACAAACACAAACTTAGAATTTTTTTTGGCTTAGCTATGTTAACATGTGTATGTTTAATACATGAACTTATCCCATTATGGATGGTTCAAAGAAAATCTTCTTTCGTAGTCTTATTTTGTATTAAATACCCTGTGATAGAAGGACAGTGTTGCGAGCTCAAAAGGCGTCATAGCCCGAAGGCAAGGATCTCCTTAAAACGAGGAAGGAAATTTAACATAGGTAAAGTAAGCATCAATCGGATAAATCCAGTTGTCTGGTTGGTGGATTCACTGCAAAGTAAGCTTGACAGCCTAAGGCTTAATTTTATGGTTTGGGTTTCACAGTCGAGGTGAATGTTTAAGCTCTAGGCAGTTTTAGGCTCGCATTTGTCATAATGTCTTTCAGGAAAATAACATAATACCAATGCAAGTAAAATGTTGACGATCTAGTGTCACAATCTTTGAGCTTCCTGGTTTTGTCGGTCGATAGATATTTGTAGAAATGTGTTTTGTTCTGTATTATTACATATTTTACTTAGATTATTTGTTTATATAACACTAGCGGCCCGTCCCGGCTTCGCACGGGTGGAAAAAGAGCGGACAGCCAAACAACAAATTTGTGATCATAGATTATAGACTAGCGGCCCGTTCCGGCTTTGCACGGGTGGACAAAATTCTTTATTTTTTTCTATTATTAAATATTTTTCCGTTAGCGCCATCTAGCGTCCGGTAGACGAACTACTAGCGGTTAACGAGTTGCTATGGTAACGTTATTGATACAATGGAAAAAGAGCGGGATAAAGAGCGGACAGACAAACAGAAAATTTGTGATCTTAGATTATAGATTTAAAGATAAGTCGTTTGTTGAATTGAATTATTGTCACACGAGTACTCTTGATTATTATAATAACAACCAATCCTGAATTATATGGCTTGTATATAGAGGTTTTCTTTGTGTTATCTATAGTAAATAAGTCTCATTGTATAAACAATTATTAAAGAATATATTGTACCCAAAAAAGGTAACATACTACATAGCGAACCGGACAAAAGCACGGCCAGTTGGTTATAATTTGTAGGTAATACTGTACAGATCCTCAAAAGTGTTTGAGAGATAATACATTGGAATAGCCACGGTTTAGGGCTTAACCCAGCTTTAAAAAGTGTTTATTTAATTAGACATACATAGATAATAATAGACGCTGTTTTATCAGTCACACTTAACAACAACTAATTTTAATAGTGTTTATTAAGCCTTTAAAGCCCTTTAAGTCAGCCGACACAATAAAATTAAATCATCTTAGCGAGCTAGACGATAATACTAGTTTAGTGACAAAGACACCTGCTTTTGCGAGGATCATGCGTCAAAATATAATGAAAATTCAGCTGTCGGACGCTGACAATCTAGGTGTAAATTGTGCCTAAGTTTAAAATTAAATATTAAAATTAGAATATTTCTTACATTCACACCAATTAGCCTAGCTCAAAGGAACACTGTAAGGCTTGTGTTATGGATACTAGGGTAACGGATAGACATACATATACGATACATAAATATTTAATATTCATAGAAATATATATAAGCACCCATGACTCAAGTACGTATGCTCGTTTTCATCATACACACATCTGCCCCTTCCGGGATTCGAACCCAGTACCGTCGGTGCGAAAGGCAAGAACGCTACCGTTGCACCAAACGGTCATCAAGACTAAAGTTTAAAGCTACAAACACAAACTTAGAATTTTTTTTGGCTTAGCTATGTTAATAATGTTTAATACATGAACTTATCCCATTATGGATGGTTCAAAGAAAATCTTCTTTTGTAGTCTTATTTTGTATTAAATACCCTGTGATAGAAGGACAGTGTTGCGAGCTCAAAAGGCGTCATAGCCCGAAGGCAAGGATCTCCTTAAAACGAGGAAGGAAATTTAACATAGGTAAAGTAAGCATCAATCGGATAAATCCAGTTGTCTGGTTGGTGGATTCACTGCAAAGTAAGCTTGACAGCCTAAGGCTTAATTTTATGGTTTGGGTTTCACAGTCGAGGTGAATGTTTAAGCTCTAGGCAGTTTTAGGCTCGCATTTGTCATAATGTCTTTCAGGAAAATAACATAATACCAATGCAAGTAAAATGTTGACGATCTAGTGTCACAATCTTTGAGCTTCCTGGTTTTGTCGGTCGATAGATATTTGTAGAAATGTGTTTTGTTCTGTATTATTACATATTTTACTTAGATTATTTGTTTATATAACACTAGCGGCCCGTCCCGGCTTCGCACGGGTGGAAAAAGAGCGGACAGCCAAACAACAAATTTGTGATCATAGATTATAGACTAGCGGCCCGTTCCGGCTTCGCACGGGTGGACAAAATTCTTTATTTTTTTCTATTATTAAATATTTTTCCGTTAGCGCCATCTAGCGTCCGGTAAACGAACTACTTGCGGTTAACGCGTTGCTATGGTAACGTAATTGATACAATGGAAAAAGGGCGGGAAAAATAGCGGACAGACAAACACATAAACCACTGTGATCTTAGATTATAGAATTACCAAGATAGTCCTCATAGATTTTATGTAGGAGGCCTCTAATTCCTATAAGTTCTAGTTTGCGTAATAGACTGATAAGGTTTTAGCTTTATCGAGGAAGACGTTTGTACATTTATTGTTGCGGTCAAGATTTGTATAATTTTTTTCAGTAAGTATGTACACTGCTTTTGTCGTCGATTTGCCTTTGCGTAAACCTTAGTTGTGGATTAAATCTCTTATCATAATCTTTTCTGTCATTTTAAAAAAAGTTTTATAATAATGTCTTTATAGATAGTATCTAGCTAATTGAATTTAAATTATAGCTACAAAAGTTATAGTCAGTTAAACATAATTCACAAGCTAATATTTAAAACTCGAGAATGGATATACTTCTAACAAAAGATAAGGCTTAGCTTGAATGAACCTTTTGGCTTTTATTCATTGCATCGCCTGTTAATGAACAAAAACTTTATAAAGACATAATAAAGTCATTGCAAAATATCTTTAAAAGGGCCTAATTAAAAGCCTACATGCATAATAAAATTAATAATTCGTTTTTGTACATGTGATGTAAGAAAAAAAAGGATTTATTACATAGTTTAGTTACTAAGTAATAAAATACATAAACTCAATATAAATTTCATAAAAATGTGATTGTTCTGTTTGTGTTTTATTTATAGCATACTAGCGGACCCGGCAGCCCGAAACCGTACCCGAAGGTTAACATATCTTTGTAAATTACTTTCAAAACAAAAGAAGCCTAAACGCAGCATTACCTATCGAGTCTATGTAATATTTCCAGAAACGACTTCATGTAAGTTTTGTTTGACAAGAGCTTTAATAGTTAATTTCATGCTTCTCACTTCGTAACTGGCGGACTTTTTAAACAATATTTATAAATTTACCAAAACGTTGAAGCACGTGTTCATTAATTTATTACCTGGAGCCTGCCTTTGAAATTTCATGTTCCTTCTTTATAAATGACGGAATTCATGATTTAACTTCAAAAATGGTAGAGTTTCCGTGCAATGTTTCAATAAGTTTGTCCCCCTTATGGGTATAAATTTCTAAAACTCTGATGACGGGGTAAATTTTTTTATCTGGATTCTTATGACTTGAATATCCAATCTTTTTCTTCACAAACATACCCTCTAATATTAACCTTTTAAGTTCAGAGGTTAAGGCTGTGCTTTAACTGTCAGTCAACTAGTCCATTACTTACCGGCAAAGTCTTTTCTATCATCAAAGGAGTTATAAAAACTTTCATTTTATTCGCACATCTCTGTACTACTTGTTCTCCTTAGCATAAGTAGTCATAGAGACATTTTAATTGTGGTTATTTCCTGATTGCAGCGCGCAACTTACGTATAAAATACAAATTTTCTGAGAATGCCATTTGACTTAAAAATACGAATTTTTATTCGTAATTCGTATAGGTAATTAGTAAAGATATATTTAATTTGATTTCTTATTTTACATGAAATAATAAACATTTGATTTTTAAGACTTGGCTATGAAAATAAGTATTTTCTGATCATATTTTGCGGATTGGTTAAGTTAACGCTATAACAAGGCATCCCGATAATATTTCTCAATTATCTATCTATATCAATTCAATTCTATTGTATTTTATTTTTTCAATGTACATTAAATTGTACAATGAATTTCAAATCGACAATCAAAACATCTGCTTATAAAGAAACGAGAGGCGAAACTGTGTTAATATCGCGAATATAACTGAACCCCAACAATTTGTTCTGACCCAGTACAAGTGCACACAATTTCCCCTAGCCACTTGCTTTGCGATAACCGTAAATAGGCTTCAGAGGCAGACCCTAAAGGCTGCTGATGTCTACCTAAGCTTTATCCACGGCCAACTCTGTGTGACCTGTACGCGAATCAGTAATGTTAATAAAATCTATTTCTTATAGTCCCAAGAAGAATAAACATTAAATCGTGTAAAAATAATATTCTTTAATATATGTCATATTTAAAACAATCGCAATTTGATGATTTTTCTACCGCACTAATGAAATTTATACTGTAGTCACACTTAGATGACAAATAATGTAATCTGTAATAGTCTATAACCTGTCAATGTAAAATGGCGGCATATCCTGCCTTACTACTGGTCGTCCAGTGGTGGATTTTGGACCGCTATTCATTTAATGTTTAAGTTTCAACTTATTCAACCAATTACACAGCTATTTTGTACTTTTTAAAGAAATTTTATAAAATAAAAATATATTTATAAAATAATAATGTTTAAATAAGTAATATAAAACACATTTTTTAAAACTGCACTAGAAATTTATTAATTACGAGAATACTCGTAGTTGCGTTACCGTAACATGGTGCCGACTAAGAGTATGCTCGTGGATTTTTTTGGGCATCCTATACAAAAAATATTTCTTGGCACTACAAGTAAGATCAGTTTTTTAGAGTTTGGCATTAGGAATAAAAATATGTGTTAAGTGTTTAAATAGTATTTTTGTAGCTGGCACGGAAAGGGTTAACTTCCGAGCAAATAATAATAACCTTACGTTATAACGTTAGTTAGCCCATTCATTTGCCAATTAGCCTAGCTCAAAGCAAGCACTGCAAGGTTTATGTTATGGATACTAGATTAACGGATAGACATCGATATAATACAGAGATATTCATAGATATTTAAATATAAACATCCATGACTGAAGTACAAATGCTCGTATTCATCATAATAACATCTGCCACTTTCGGGACTCAAACCCAGGAGCGTCGGTACGTCTTCTGAGTTTTTATCTTTTCTTTTAATGTGAAGTAGGGAACTGATTTAATTAAAATTCGATTCGCCTTTGAAGTTGAGAATTGCATAGACAAGAACAAAAACATAACGATGAAAAAGCTTTCTCAACATCGTTACTTAGATGTGTTAAAGATGGATTAGGTTGTAATATTAATATCTTATTATAGTTTCTTTGAAAATTATTAAAATCTATAATCTAAGATCACAGTGGTTTGTGTGTTTGTCTGTCCGCTCTTTTTTCCCGCTCTTTTTCCATTGTATCAATAACGTTATCATAGCAACGCGTTAACCGCAAGTAGTTCGTCTACCGGACGTTAGATGGCGCTAACGGAAAAATATTTAATAATAGAAAAAAATTAAAGAATTTTGTCCACCCGTGCGAAGCCGGGACGGGCCGCTAGTCAGAATATAAAATAATGAAATTTGGCGACAATCTGAATTTCTAATGAAAGGCCAGGTTTCTACAAAGTAAAAGTTGATCTTCTGATTGTGACAAGAAAAATAAAAATGTGAACTAATCACAGCAATAATAATAAGTACTGAATCATACACAGGTTTATAAAAAGTTTCTCATAATTCTCAGCAACGTATCTATCCGGGCGATAAAGGAATTAAACATTGAATGTTGGAGGGGCCAGTTTCAATTAGATAAACGATTTTGTTCCCTTTTAATCGAGATAATGTCCCAACATTTATTGTACTGAGCGTGCCAGTTTTATTGTTTTTATATTACTTATTAAAAGCGTTTTGTAAGCCAAGACAATTTCTACCATTCCAGCCATGGTTTCCAACGACTATACCTACTACAAACAATAGAATAAGTGTTTTATCCGTTTATATCTTAGATGCTATGTCTTTACGACCACAGTATTGTTTATGGCCATTCATCATCATATCAGCCGTACGACGCCCACTGCTGGACATAGGCCTCACCCAAGGATCTCCACAATGATCGGTCCTGTGTTGCCCGCATCCAGCGTTTTCCCGCGACCTTAACCAGATCGTCGGTCCACCTCGTAGCGGGCCTACCCACTGAACGTCGTCCGGCACGCGGTCGCCATTCGAGAAACTTTCCGCCCCAACGGCCATCAGTTCTCCTTGCTATTAATAAATGGCCATTACTTAAATAATATAGTCATACGAGAAATGTAAAATGACGTTGGAAAAAACGTCTTAAAACCATAACGCCACGTAAGCGCCCGTAATACATTAAACTGTATCAGCTTGTAAACTTCTGCAGTGGGTAAAACAATGAGGGAAGATAGCAAATCAGTCTGCGAACTTACGGTTTCTTTAATATAACCCTCAACAATAGGCTAGTTGACAAAATTTGGAAATTCGTTTAAAACTATAGTTTAGTACCTATTTTACCCCAAATATATATTATTTTTAGAAAAATAGGCCTTTTTCATAAGTATTTTGCTTTTTTAGAAATGAACTTATAATTGACTTCGAAAAAGGCCAAGACTGTCATGGCGTCTTAAATGACGTCACTCCTCGCGAAACAATTAGATAAAACAGCACAGATTAGATAGATGATGTACAGCTACGACCGGTGTTTTGCGAGGCGTGACGTCACACTTCTTTGATTGGTATTTAATGTCACGTGATTAAATAAGTAATTTTGCCGATTTTAATTTCCAAAAATATTAGTAATCTTATATTATTTTAATAAAAAAGTTGTTTTTTTGTTTACTACAAATCATGATTAATCATTAGAAACTCTAAGCCATCCGATTCATTCTTAGTGGAAACAAGCCTATTGTATGATTGCAGTGTAACAAACGGTCCAATATTCTTAGAGCCTTTGCCTGGGTCTTTTAAAGGCGCCGTCGACGCGCGCTCGTTTCGATACAAACGTTATACTCACACGCATCAAACGCAGCATGCTAGCACTAGCGACACTAGCGGTCCGTCCCGACAAAATTCTTTATTTATTTTCTATTTTTTTAATATTTTCCGTTAGCGCCATCTAGCGTCCGGTAGACGAACTACTTGCGGTAAACGCGTTGCTATGGTAAGGTTATTGATACAATGGAAAAAGAGCGGACAGACAAACAACAAATTTGTGATCTTAGATTATAGACTAGACTATAAGAATTTCGTCCACCCGTGCGAAGCCGGGACGGGCCCGGCGTCCCACGGGTGGACGAAATTCTTTAAAGTTTTTCTATTATTAAATATTTTTCCGTTAGCGCCATCTAGCGTCCGGTAGACCAACTACTTGCGGTTAACGCGTTGCTATGGTAACGCATATACAGTAGAAAAAGATCGGGAAAAAGAGCGGACAGACAAA
This sequence comes from Calamotropha paludella, assembly GCA_927399485.1. Taxonomy (NCBI): domain Eukaryota; kingdom Metazoa; phylum Arthropoda; class Insecta; order Lepidoptera; family Crambidae; genus Calamotropha; species Calamotropha paludella. The sequence goes on from OV656803.1 coordinate 46,427,242, forward strand.
CAACAAATTTGTGATCTTAGATTATAGATTCAAGGTAGTGTTTACCTTTGAATAACAGCATAAATTCATTCTTGCATTTGAATCGGTATCTATATCGATATTATATTGATACAAATGCTTTAGACATGCAAGAAATTGATTTGTAGAATAAATATAAACGCGCTTTTGGACCTTGAAATATCACCAAAAATGCGTAAATTTGATGCAATGTAATGATTTCGTCTAGTTAGCTGCTACATTTATACAGTGGCGTCGTAGACGCTTGAAATGGAAATGTTGTTGTCATTGTTATAACTATTGCTATTGCCTGAAGGCAACGGAAATCGGAGTGCACGAGATTGCTAAACAGCGTTTAATTGACATTCGAGAAATCACAAATCAGTTGGGAATGCATACGACGTGCGGGAGGCTTCTCTATTACAGTATGGCGTAAATTTATTATTTTGTTTCTAAAACATGTATTTTATCGACTAACAAACACTGACTTATTTCACTGGTCATTATCCCATATGCGGGGAGACCTATATACTTTATAGCGACCAATTAAAGCGCTGGGCCTTAGGTTATGCTAAATTCCTTTGTTTACAAATTTTTGTTATTATAATAATATATACTCTAAGAATAGAAATTTGTTGTTTGTGTGTTTGTCTGTCCGCTCTTTTTCCCGCTCTTATAATTGTATCAATTAACGTTACCATCATCACATATATTGTTCACAACCCAAGTTAAGTAGCTGCAAGCTAAGCTAAGCACTTGTGTTATGGAATTCAGGAACAATGATGGTACCACAACATCCAGACCCGAGCCAAAGTAGAAAAGTTCGTTTTCCACATTGACCCGGCCGGGGATCGAACCCGGGACCTCGGGAGAGGCTTAACCATGAAAACCGGTATCCCAACCACTCCACCACGGAGTTCGTGAACTATATAATTTGATTTAAAAAAAAACCGTTGTGTGTACTAATGTACGCACGTAAGAAGTTATACTTCTTTATCATTACTAAACAAAGATAACTAATATTATAATTTTATATGAATTATTGATAAATACCATATATAATTTAGAATCAAACACACACACACATTCATAATTAGCGGACAACTTCATCCTGTTGGTTTATCCTATATCGCTTTTGCGGCCAACTGCAACATGATAATTTTGTGTCACAGTGTGGCGCACGCATCTTAAAATTTCACTGTCATCCTTTTTTCATAACGCGCCTAATATTTTCCAAAATTTTTGCGGATTTTCAAAATTCTGTCCTAAGAACCCTACAAAATGAGGGGTCGCACACCCCTGTCCCATCAGTTTTGCACGAGATATCGGGGTTTGAAAATTCGGGGGGAAAATTAGCGGCTAAATTTATCCTTCTGGTTTATTCCATGTCGCTTTTGCGGCCAACTTCAACATGGTAAATTTAAGTCACAACTTCAACATGATAATTTTGTCACATCTTAAAATTTCACTCTCATTATTTTTTCATAACGTGCCTAAAGAAGTATAACTTTAAAAATATACAGTTGTGCTATTATATATTCTGAATTGCCAGCTACCTGATGCATAAACTGTGTTGCCCTTTAAAATATTAACTTCCATCCAAGAATTTGCCTTAATTTTCTTTTCAATATCAAACAACACTTCGTTATATCCTAAACGTTATTGGCCATTATCGAAAAATTCTCCACCCTTTGTCGAAAACACATTTCAAATTATAGTTTCAATTATTAATTACTTTTCAATCTAATCCATTGCTTTCAAAACAATATCGTTAATCACATTGCTAATATATAGATATTGAAGGACTTACTATTTATTAACGTGGAAATAACATCGGCTTTGATGTTATACCGTTTAATTAAATATTATTAAATTGTCCAAATTCCCCGTAATGCTTAGTTGTTCACACGGTCCATGCAATCAATTTTTAAGTGAACAATGGTAATTCAAATTTAGGCACAATGTATTAAACGTACAATTCTAATTAGTTTTAATTATATTTTTATTTATTTATTGTTTTATACGACAAAAAATCATTCAAAAACTTGTAAACTTCAAACAAGTCATAGTATCTTGGAAAATCATTTACTAACGACCGTTTGCAGCAACGGTAGCGATCCTGCCTTTCGCACCGACGGTCCTGGGTTCGAATACCGGAAGAGGCAGATGTTTGCATAATTAATACGAACATCTATACCTGAGTCATGAGTGTTTATATATATAAATATTATATATGTATGTCTATCTATCTGTTACCCTAGTATCCGTAACACAAGCCTGTGTGCTTGCTTTGGGTTAGGCTAATTGGTGTGAATGTAAGAAATATTTATTTATTTAAGCCAGAAGAATAGAGTCACTGATAAGTTTATGGTTAATAATTCACCATTTTGACACTAAATTTAAAAAATAAGTAAAAATAATAAAATATTATTATAGACTAGCTGACCCAGTAACGCGTTGCTATGGTAACGCATATACAATGGAGAAAGAGCGGACAGACAAACACACAAAAAACAAATTTGTGTTCTTAGATTATAGATTTAGATACAGGGTTTAATGAAATATGTATTTCCTGTCAATACTGATGGAGTTATTACATACAATTATCTCAACAGAACGCAACTACGTACCAAGAATGGTTAGGGAAGCGATTGAAACAACCAAACACAAAAAAATCAAACTGTAATACCGGTATCAAGTGTAATAAAATACTAAAATTGAGATCTCCGTATAAACATTGTTGTCTTTGGACGAGGGTAGACCGATACGTCTGCCAATTACTTATAATTTAGTACTTATAATGAGTCGCAATATCAGAGTTTTAAAAACATGGTAATGATACCGTTTTAATTCATACTATAATATACGTAGATTTACCGATCACTCAGGAACAGAAGTTTGGTATAATCAAATCAGAATGATTCGCGCCAGTTTAGTAAATTGTTATCATATTTATGCAAATGATTCTAAATGTACTTTCCACCAACTTTAAAAAAGCACTTCACCGAACTTTTCGCCACTCTCATCAGCTAGCTATGCTTTACAACGCATTTATTATATAAACTAGACGATGCAGTCGCTAAGCGTAAAGCTACGCTAGCACCATATATAGGAGCGGAGCATAATACCTAAAAAAAATTTTTTTTTGGGTCGATGGGAATTTTTGCATATCATAATTCGGGCTCAGTCAACAACGTCCGTTAAGAACTCGGGAAGTTATGGCGTAACAGACATTGCGCCATTGAAGCTCAAATCTTTGGGAGTCCAATAATCACATATACCTGAAACTCATTTCAATCTAATATCAATTAAAATCGCCGTAAAATTCTCAACCTGTCATTTCTCCATAAATTAGTCAATGGTAAAATAAATTGTCCTCAACTGCTTGAGAAACTTAATGTCACAGTTACCTTTAAACTTCGAAGGCTATCCAGATACTCATTGTTTACACCAAAACGTTCCAAAAGCAACCTCTCTTCTTCTACTTCTCTCCTATAAATAGGCTTCAAGCAGAGTATAAAGCCATAAGCGAAAATGAGAAAGTCGATGTATTTAGGTTAAGTTAACCTATATTAAAAAAAAATATTATTACTAAGCTAAGTATACTTTCATGTATAATACCTTTTTTAGTATACATAAGAATTAATAAGGCTGTTTGTTTTTATTGGATTAGTTTTTTAAGTTTTTTATTTATAAGCACAGGGAACCCTTATGCTCCCAACTACCGTTATTTTTTGCTGTCCGTGGCAACCTGTAATTAAGGCAGCAGTCATAATTAATCTAAGCTGTTAAGGTGTATGTCTTTGTTGATTGTCCAAATAAATAAATAAATCTGCTCTCGCGATGACACTGACTTTCGATTTGTCGACTTACATCTATTCTACTTAATTCCGATATTGTAAGAAGTCAACACAAGAAACACGGCAAAGAGTCTTATCTTGCCTTATTATATTTTCACATTTAGAGACATTTCAATATCAAAGTTTTCGTGAATACCAATGCTCTGTATTTTTTTATAATAACAATTGATCTACTCTCGCATAAATCTTCAGAAACTACTTAATTCAGGGTGTTAATTTAGTAATAGCAAGTTAAATACAGTGACACCGTTAATATCGTAGACCGGCTTGTTATATGAGAAAACTTTGCCTAGAAACGTTTTATGGAATTTATCACATAACGACCATTCCATGTTTAAACTATGAAGCAGTACATTAGCGACTGATGTTCGTCGACGAAAGTGGTCTAGCTGAGATTCCATTACTCTGACAGAAATAGAGACCATTGAAGAAATGACAATATAACTTTACATTATTTTTATTCCAAAATCAAAATTACTGCATCTTAAAAAAAATGACAATAAAAAAATTAAACTATTCTCAGGTATCAGGCACAACTCCATATCTCATCGCTATCCGGTGGAGTACTCTTCCAATTTAGAAACAAGACCAAGAGAGACCAGTCGAATTAGAACGAGGCCACACGATGCGTTAACGGTGCGGTGCGGCACCGCATCGTAATGAATTCGAGGTGCCACACGGGTGGTGCGGCACCGCAGCGGCAATGACTCAGTGTGTAGGGTCACTTCAGTCTGTTCACGACAATTTTCACGTTCGAGATACAAACAATACTGCGGTGGCGGCGCGTATTACTTCGTCTCTCAGGTCGCAACACAGGCGTGCTTGCGGTGCGACGCCGCACGGCGACTTAAAGCGTCGTTTGACATGGCATATGGTATAGAGTATGTAGGATGACGCAGCGGCACCGCTCCGGGACCGCGCCGCACCGTTAACGCATCGTGTGGCCTCGCTCTTACTCCAAGTATTTCTTAAGTTGACACTAGCGCCGCGTCTTCATATTTTTGGGTACTATTATCTACAACATCGAATTTAATATTTCTAGAAGTATCTACTGATAACGGTAAAAAGGAAGTTATGTAATGTATTCGCAATGCCGTTTTTCTTTAGGATACTAGCCGACCCGTTCATGCTTTGATATGGCTCATTTATTGTAATATGCATTTTTTTAAATTATAAATTACAATGAAACCTACCCTATGTCCTAAGTAGAAACAAATCCCACAAAATGAAAGAAAATCATCAAAATCGGTTAAGTAGTTTCAGAGTTTATCGCGGTCAAACATTGTAACCGCGATGTTTATTTATATTACATGCTAGCGGCCGCCCGCGACTTCGTCCGCGTGGAATATTGCAACATTATTTTTCTAAAAAAAAGTAGCCTAAGTTACTCCTTATTACATCAGCTACCTGCCAAAAAAAGTCCCGTCAAAATTCGTCCAGCCATTTCAGAGATTAGCCGGAACCAACAGACACACAGACAAAAATTGTAAAAAATGTTATTTTGGTGTATGTACCGTATACATATTCATATCCCTGTAGTAAAAAACGGTTATGTCAATATTACAAACAGACACTTCAATTTTATTAATATGTATAGATAGGTATAGATTTATTTATTCATATAATAAGAAATATTCTTTTACAAAAGTCTTAGTTAATATCTGCAAAAGGAAATTATTCAAGGCAATGTTAGATAGATAAAGTACGCATGTATAAAACTAACACGTCTCGGTAACTTAGCGGTCAGAGCACTCGCCCGGATAGCGAAAGGTTGTGGGTTCGTATCCTGAGGGCTCGGAGATGTGGTCGTTTTTACATGCGTACTTTATCTCTATCAGTTACGTCATTACTATTTAAATATCGCAAAAATTTATTACAAGAAAAAGATGAACTTGTCTCCAGGTGTCATGTGAGATTCTAAGCAACATCCCTCGCTATCTGGGCGAGTTCTTTTCCAGTTAAGCTACAGAGACCTTGACTCTGATTTTTCCAACTTTTTCTTGAGCTCAAGGCAGCGCCGTCTGGCCATAATCAAAATAATGTATTGACAAACCACTCAATTACGGAACAATAGTCAAAATTATGAAATCTTTGATCATCGACCAACATTTTTGCTGTGAAATAGATTTTGAATTTTAACAACATTAAAATTTCAAACAAGTTTGTTTAAAACAACAACTAAACAATCATTTCATAGAATATTTTGTATTTTAAAGAACTTATTTAATTCTACCATTACATTTATAAACTACTCAATTACTACTACTAAAAACTACTACTACTAAATTACTAAACTAGCTTATTTCAGCTTTTTTTATTTCAGCGAAACAATTCATATCTCTAATATATATAAATATTAAAATACGTTGCGCAAATTTTGTTTGCAAGCATGTGGTTTTGTAGCCTTTCGCTATCCACACTCCCTTTAAAAATGGAGGAAAGATTTTAAAAAACTGTCTCTGGCGCTTCGATAAATATATGTTTGTGTGTGTGTGTCTCTATCCGTTACTGTGGTATCCATACAGTGCTTACCTTGGACTTGGTTAATTGGTGTGAATATATCAAATAATAAGATGCTTATGAAACGGCTCCGGTGTTACGGGGCTTCTGTGTTTCCACGAGATCTTATCGTCACAGTTGGTTTTGGTTTACTACCACAGCTTCGGACGTGGCGATGACCCTTAAATGTCATCTTATTTTCAGCACGCGGCCCATTTCGCTCCGCCACGCCTAGGCGGTCTTAAATTATACTTAGAGGGATAGAGAAAACAAGACGTAGTTTTGGTTTTTCGGTGATTTATTTCTGTCAGGTACACCTGTATGCGAGACAATATTAGGATTTAACTTAGTTCGGCTTTGTATTGTTATGCCAAAGGAAATTTATGCTAATACACTCGAGAGCAATGAATCCGGGTCACTTAAAGAATCCTAAAAATCTCGGAAACTAAAAATGCTAGGTTAATGCAATAAATTGTATTTAATAGACAATGTAAGCACGATGGAAGACACAGAGTGTATCGAAGACCAGGGGAAAGATTCAAGCAAGCATGCATCGAAGAAAAAGTAGCCTACGGTGGTGGGTCTGTACTTGTGTGGGCCGAAATTTCTTCTGAAAGTCGCACAGAGCTGGTGATCATAGAAAACGGCTCTTTAACTAGCATAAGATATGTGGAAGAAATCCTCAATGATCACGATGGTCCATTTATGGTCAATTTAGGTGAGGATGCTATATTTATGCATGACAATACCCGACCTCATACAGGTAGGATTGTGAATGACTACCTTCAAGAGATGAACATTACTCGTATGGAGTGGCCAGCGCGCAGCCCGGATATCAACCCGATCGAGCATGCTTGGGAAGAGCTAGGCAGATGCGTAAAACAACGAAACCCTCCCCCAATCACGCTTCGTGAGCTCAAAATTGCTCTCACAGAGGAATGGGAGAATATTCCCCAAAATCGTATAAGGAACTTGGTGTACAGCATGCCAAACCGCGTAAACGCAGTAATGGAAGCACGAGGAGGCAATACGAAGTATTAAAATTCAAGAAAATCGTAATAAAGTTCAAACATTTCATGTTTCCTATTTTTGTTTTAAGGAGAGATCAGCAGTTTTTTTCTTTATGTAATTTTGTGTTAATAAAATGTATGGTGACTCATATTTTTATACTTTCATTTAAGGAGTATTACATTGTCTATTAAATACAATTTATTGCATTAACCTATCATTTTTAGTTTCCGAGATTTTTAACATTCTTTAAGTGACCCGGATTCATTGCTCTCGATTTTAGATGTTAGAACATTAAATACTAGAAATCATAAAATTAGAGCTTACATTTTTAGGTCAAACTATCAATTGTGTATAACATCCATTAGGAAAAAAATATTGCGTACCTAAAGGATTTAAGACCGATGAGGTTCAACCAAACGAAATTAGGGCCAATTACTTTAGGCGAATCGAAGGGCACCCACTTAACCCGGACACAACCGAAATGGACCGCTTGTATATAAACATATTTATATATATTCTCTATTTACTGATATAAAAATGGCCATACGATTATCAATTTTTAATGTTTATTATGTATTAAGTTTACTAGATATTTAAGTATTAAGTTACAAGTTATATACTAAAATATATTTTACTTATATTATTTTAATTAATATTATTATTTCACCTAAAATAATTGAATAAAATTATTTTCGCCAAACATTATTGATCTTAACTTCTTTTGCCCAATAATTTTTTATTGAATCGTTGTTTTTGTACTATTGTGGCTTGGCCTGAATATTGAAAGCCCTAATTTGTTATAATTACTTATTAGAAATATTTAAGCTGTTTTTAACGCTGAAATAATTTTGACCCTTACATTATTTGTTGTAACCAAAGGTTATAGGAAAACCCGCCTGAATTCAGTTACAAAATTGGGGTTACATTTTTGATTAGTTGGATCGGAGCGAGCGAAGCTCTCATGGATCAGCTTCAATGGCGCAATGTCTGTTACGCCATAACTTCCCGAGTTCTTAACCGATTTTAATATTTTTTTTGTGTGGAATCGAATCGACAGGATTAGGACCAGATGGTGACGGACCCGAATTTTAAAATTCACAAAAATTAACAAAAAAAAACAAAAAAAAAATGTTTTTTTAGTAATTACGCTCCGCTCCAATATATGGTGCCAGCGTAGCTTTATGCTTAGCGACTGCATCACCTGGTTACAAAAGCAGCAGCACCGGAGGGTTCAGCCGTTTCCCAAAATGGGGCTAGAGGAGTAGAGCTACAACGTCTCAAAAAATGAAAAGATCAAGGGTTAGGTTAGAACTGTTACCAAAAAAGCGCAAGCGAAACGAGCGTACCACGGTTGCGGCCGACGAAATGCCACGGACTGTTATTTATTTCAACTCCTTCCCCTTTTTTTTAAGAAGGATGCGAAAAGAGGTTGGAAGACTTTACACTTTTATGTGAATCAAATTTAACATGTGCAAATAGTATCATTATGATATGTCCTACTGATGAATTAGGGGAGTGAAAATACGACGACGAAACTTTGGGCGGAATGAAAATAGGCCAAACTAATTTAGGACATGCGACTGTTGTGCAAAAAAGTTTTAGGCCAATATTTTGCGTATGACAAATAGCGCTACAAAAATTAGGTCGATTCAATATACCTATACCCATTATTATTATTATTTCATTTTAAATAGTGTAAAAGACGATTCAAAATCCTTTGACGTATATATTTACGTTATGGTATTAGATTACATTTATAGACAAATTCGTGGCTAAAAATCAACCATTATTTATTTTATTTATTTAAAAATCTTTATTGACCATAAATATAAAATGGTACAAAAGGCGGACTTAATGCTAATTGCATTCTCTCCCAGTCAACCTTTGGGAAAAAAGAAACTTAAATGCGGATACAATAGAGATATATACTTAAACTTATCAGTTTAACATACATATTACATTATATACAATACATACATTACGTATATAACTATATTACACTACATATATAAACCAAATATATATATATATATATATATATATATATATATACATACATACAACTAAATACATTACAATAATTTACAATAATACTTAGAAAAGAAAAATATTAACAAATTAAAAGCGCAAATATAACTCAACAGTGGCAAAAACCAACCGAAAATTAGACAAATAAATCATCTAATATTATAAAGAAGTAAAGTTTGTGTGTTTGTATATTTGTTAAATTGTAAGAACCGATTTTAAAAATTCTTTCACCAATAGAAAGGCACATTATTGCTGAGTGTCATAGGCTATATTGAATGCTAGAAAAAATTTAAAGAATTTTGTCCACCCGTGCGAAGCCGGGACGGGCCGCTAGTCTCAAATAAAATTGTTTCAGAATGAGTTGAAATCGTAGGTGGTGTACTGGTTTGAATAAATAAATAAATACTAGCTGACCCGGTAACGCGTTGCTATGGTAACGTTAATGGAAAAGGAACGGGAAAAAGAGCGGACACACAAACAACAAATTTGTGTTTTTAGATTATAGACTAACTGAACCGGTAACGCATTGTTATGGTAACGCGTATACAATGGAAAAAGAGCGGGAAAAAGAGCGGACAGACAAACACACAAACAACAAATTTGTGTTCTTGGATTATAAATTAGATTTCATCAAATACATTGTTTTGAACCCAAATACCTAAATCATTTGTGTTTTGTATAAAAGTTCGTTTCCTAACCCAGGACCTTAGAGTAGCTTTACCACGAAATTCGGTATGCGAGCCATTAGTCCATGGAGGTCAATTTCTATTTGAATTTCTTTATTTGCCTTAAACAGGGTGTGTTAAAAGATGTTATATGAATAAATACCTTAACCTATTAAGCCATTTACAAATAGCTTGTAAAATTACATTTAATATATCTACAGTGGATCCCCGGTAGTCCGACAAACATTTTGCAGGGCAGTGTCGAACTATCGAATTTGTCGGATTATAGAGTACTGCCTAAGACCCCCTATAGTCCGAATTTTTTTACAAAAGAGTACCCTGTAATCCAATAAATTACAGATCCAATGATAACTAGAAATCTCTTTTATAATTTCTTCGTCAGACATTTCATGAAAAATATTTTCCATTTTATCCATTCCACGGCACCAGGTTTCCAAATCTTCCGGACTTATTTGTGTTTCAGCAGCGATTTGTTCTATTACTTCCGAAGGTACACTGATTTGTGTGTCGTTGGTAGGAGTATGTATGGAGACAAACTAAGCAATCAGAATTAAAACAATACCGTACGCGTCGAGCGCAATAGTGATGGTGCGTACAAGTTGTAACTTGTTCAATCGTGAATTAGCGAGTAACTTGTATGTAATAGACGATGTCGGATTATAGGGGGTGCCGTATTAGCCAGGGGCCGGATTACCGGGGCTCCACTGTATTTAATTTTGCACTGACTTCAAATTAATTCATTTTATACTGTCACAACTTGTCAAATGTGTCATACTTTCAATTTACTTTCATATGTAATAATTATCATTTACTGATTATCATTCCATTCCAATGTCAATAAAAAACTAAAACCAAAAAACATGCAAAAATAACAATAATATAAAAAAATAATAACAACAATCCACACTTAACGATGCCAATTAAATCATGCATTGATATTTCATTTTTTTATTATAATGAATAAATTCGTCAATAGTATAAAAAGAATTTTGCATTAACCATTTCTGAAGTTCTGTTTTGAAGTTATTATAAAGTCGCCGTTTTATTGCTTCAGGTATTTTATTATATATCATAATAGACAAGTCAGGTGCATTCGATTGAAATCGTTTTGACTTTGGTCATTAAATTCGTCGTGAGATAGTCATCTTTTTAAACATTTCTCTCATATGTGTACATGTGTATGTGTTTATACTGAGACTATCACACCCATGAATAGTCTGTGATGAAACCGTCCCTAACAAGTTTGGATTTACGGCGGGAACGTGACGCGTCTTCTTCACTAATTACTCAACAACGACAGAGCCACAGAGGGGTGTAAAGCTAGCAATGTATAGTAGCTCAACAACGACGAATATCGTCAGAACGTCTTGATTATCCGATAGTCAAAAGTCATAGTCCCGGCTTCGCACGGGTAGACAAAATTCTTTAATTTTTTCTATTATTAAATATTTTTCCGTTAGCGCCATCTAGCGTCCGGTAGACGAACTACTTGCGGTTGACGCATTGCTATGGTAATGTTAATTGATACAATGGAAAAAGAGCGGACAGACAAACAGCAAATTTGTGATCTTAGATTATAGACTAGCGGCCCGTCCTTGCTTCGCACGGGTGGACAATTTTTTTTTTCTATTATTAAATATTTTTCCGTTAGCGCCATCTAGCGTCCGGTAGACGAACTACTTGCGGTTAACGCGTTGCTATGGTAAAGCATATACAATGGAAAAAGAGTGGGAAAAAGAGCGGACAGACAAATAACAGATTTGTGCTCTTAGATTATAGATTATATTACGGCCAAAACTACTGAAAGCTGAAATAAATGCGGATTAAAATTACGTTTGGTGACTTAATAATGGCAATAACCCACTGTAGTGGCCTAGTTAGCAGCACACCATTTACAACTGTTTGCTGCTGATTTATTTCGATATCTTTGTTAAAGTTAATGTCGTATAAATAACTTAAAATGAATACTCTATTACAATGATTATTTAGTAAATGGTCTCTTTAGAAGAAGCAAATGTGTTGTTCGTCTTTATAATACGAAATGTTCCGCCGAACTAAAAGAATTTTAGGGTATCCATACTTTTTAGTGTTCCGTACCCAAAGGGTAAAAACGAGACCCTATTACTAAGACTTCGTTGTCTGCCCGTCCGTCTGTCTGTCACCAGGCAAATTATGTATCTCTGTTGCTGCTATAACAAAAACAAAATAAAATAAATATTTAAGGGATTCTCCCACATAACAAACGCGATTTTTTTGCCCGTTCTTGCTCGATATCAATAATGGCAACAGGTAGGCACTTGAAATATTCACAAAATAGGTACTCAGTTGTATTTTTACTTTATTAATAAATAATACGATTGAAATAAAATAAATATTTAATACATATAAGATACAACAATCGTGTTTTTTTTTGTACGGACAAAAGTTTGTACGGAACCCTTCGTGCGCGAGTCCGACTCCCACTTGGACGGTTTATTTATTTTGAGTGGGTTCCATTTTGATCCCGATCAACCCCGGGAGGCAAGACACGTTCCACGATGGAATGAACTAACCCAGAAAGTGTCTATTCACCCTGGCTCTAAAAACGAACGGGTTATAAGTATTTAGTTCTTACACTTCCGCGCACATTACACATCAGAATAAAACACTTTTTTACGGATTTTTTTGCGCATGTTTTATTTTATTTTATATTTAATCCTGACGTTTCGACTCCTTTACAGGAGCCGTGATCACAGGATGACTAAGATGATGGTTGTCATGTATTTTCTACTACCTTCACAATATTTTAATCGGGCACGTTCCTAATTATTAATTTATTTTATATAAATCAAGTTGTTTTATTTTATTTTAAAACATTATTTAGTTATTTAATTAATTCTCACTACGATTACATTGTATACTACTGAGTCTACTACCAGTTCGGAAATTGGGAGGGCCTTCCGAGAAGAACTGGCGAAAGAAACTCGGGCAGGGGGACCGACCTCCATCTTACTGTTTAATTATTTGCAAAAAGAGCTAACTACATCATCAGGTCTTGCAGTGTGTGTTTTTGTAGGTATTAATTTATTAATTATGGGGTCCCAAGCAGGTGGAACGCTCCAACCTTCGTCTCTATTGAAATTAGGATGTTTCTTAATTTCAATAGCCTCGCGTAGCATCCTAGGAACAAATCTTTGTTCTCTAGCGAGAATTTGTGGTTTATCAAAACGAATATAGTGGTTTGGCCCATCAAAAGCATGCTCACACACTGCAGACCTATTATCGCGCCTATGTTTCATGTCAGCTACGTGTTCTTTAATGCGCGTCCCTATACTTCTCTTTGTTTGCCCGATGTATGAGAGCCCACAGTCACAATCGATTTTGTAGACACCCGCTGCCTGAAGGGGTATATTACACTTGACCGATCGTAAGAATTGGTCAATCTTCCTGGCTGGTTTAAAGTAAGTTTTAATAGAAACCCGCTTCAGAATATTCCCAATTTTGTCAGTGACCCCCTTCATGTAGGGAAGGACAGCAGGTTGGCGCTCTACTGTGGCTGGTTTGGCGCGGCTTCTGTGACGCAGTCTTGGTACTCGCAACTTGTTATCTTGTAGTACTTGCTTGACATGCTGAAGTTCAGCAGTCAGATGTTGTTGGTCACAGATGCCGCGAGCTCTCTGAAACAAAGATTTCCCTACGGTAGCTAACTGTATAGGATGGTGGTGAGAGTCACCATTTAAATATCTATCGGTATGAGTTGCCTTTCTGTACACTGTATGACTAAGGGTTTGATTTGGATTCCTGCTGATTTGAATATCTAGGAAGGCTATTTTATTGTCTGTCTCTAATTCCATAGTAAATTGTATGTTGGGATGAACGGAATTAAGGTGACTTAAAAAGACAGAAACCATATCTCTTGGTAATATAGCAAATGTGTCATCTACATACCTTTTGTAAAAGCGTGGACACACCGGTGCCGTCGCTAGGGCCCTTTCCTCAAAGTCGTCCAATTACGGAACAATAGTCAAAATTATGAAATCTTTGATCATCGACCAACATTTTTGCTGTGAAATAGATTTTGAATTTTAACAACATTAAAATTTCAAACAAGTTTGTTTAAAACAACAACTAAACAATCATTTCATAGAATATTTTGTATTTTAAAGAACTTATTTAATTCTACCATTACATTTATAAACTACTCAATTACTACTACTAAAAACTACTACTACTAAATTACTAAACTAGCTTATTTCAGCTTTTTTTATTTCAGCGAAACAATTCATATCTCTAATATATATAAATATTAAAATACGTTGCGCAAATTTTGTTTGCAAGCATGTGGTTTTGTAGCCTTTCGCTATCCACACTCCCTTTAAAAATGGAGGAAAGATTTTAAAAAACTGTCTCTGGCGCTTCGATAAATATATGTTTGTGTGTGTGTGTCTCTATCCGTTACTGTGGTATCCATACAGTGCTTACCTTGGACTTGGTTAATTGGTGTGAATATATCAAATAATAAGATGCTTATGAAACGGCTCCGGTGTTACGGGGCTTCTGTGTTTCCACGAGATCTTATCGTCACAGTTGGTTTTGGTTTACTACCACAGCTTCGGACGTGGCGATGACCCTTAAATGTCATCTTATTTTCAGCACGCGGCCCATTTCGCTCCGCCACGCCTAGGCGGTCTTAAATTATACTTAGAGGGATAGAGAAAACAAGACGTAGTTTTGGTTTTTCGGTGATTTATTTCTGTCAGGTACACCTGTATGCGAGACAATATTAGGATTTAACTTAGTTCGGCTTTGTATTGTTATGCCAAAGGAAATTTATGCTAATACACTCGAGAGCAATGAATCCGGGTCACTTAAAGAATCCTAAAAATCTCGGAAACTAAAAATGCTAGGTTAATGCAATAAATTGTATTTAATAGACAATGTAAGCACGATGGAAGACACAGAGTGTATCGAAGACCAGGGGAAAGATTCAAGCAAGCATGCATCGAAGAAAAAGTAGCCTACGGTGGTGGGTCTGTACTTGTGTGGGCCGAAATTTCTTCTGAAAGTCGCACAGAGCTGGTGATCATAGAAAACGGCTCTTTAACTAGCATAAGATATGTGGAAGAAATCCTCAATGATCACGATGGTCCATTTATGGTCAATTTAGGTGAGGATGCTATATTTATGCATGACAATACCCGACCTCATACAGGTAGGATTGTGAATGACTACCTTCAAGAGATGAACATTACTCGTATGGAGTGGCCAGCGCGCAGCCCGGATATCAACCCGATCGAGCATGCTTGGGAAGAGCTAGGCAGATGCGTAAAACAACGAAACCCTCCCCCAATCACGCTTCGTGAGCTCAAAATTGCTCTCACAGAGGAATGGGAGAATATTCCCCAAAATCGTATAAGGAACTTGGTGTACAGCATGCCAAACCGCGTAAACGCAGTAATGGAAGCACGAGGAGGCAATACGAAGTATTAAAATTCAAGAAAATCGTAATAAAGTTCAAACATTTCATGTTTCCTATTTTTGTTTTAAGGAGAGATCAGCAGTTTTTTTCTTTATGTAATTTTGTGTTAATAAAATGTATGGTGACTCATATTTTTATACTTTCATTTAAGGAGTATTACATTGTCTATTAAATACAATTTATTGCATTAACCTATCATTTTTAGTTTCCGAGATTTTTAACATTCTTTAAGTGACCCGGATTCATTGCTCTCGAGTTTAGATGTGAGAACATTAAATACTAGAAATCATAAAATTAGAGCTTACATTTTTAGGTCAAACTATCAATTGTGTATAACATCCATTAGGAAAAAAATATTGCGTACCTAAAGGATTTAAGACCGATGAGGTTCAACCAAACGAAATTAGGGCCAATTACTTTAGGCGAATCGAAGGGCACCCACTTAACCCGGACACAACCGAAATGGACCGCTTGTATATAAATATATTTATAAATATTCTCTATTTACTGATATAAAAATGGCCATACGATTATCAATTTTTAATGTTTATTATGTATTAAGTTTACTAGATATTTAAGTATTAAGTTACAAGTTATATACTAAAATATATTTTACTTATATTATTTTAATTAATATTATTATTTCACCTAAAATAATTGAATAAAATTATTTTCGCCAAACATTATTGATCTTAACTTCTTTTGCCCAATAATTTTTTATTGAATCGTTGTTTTTGTACTATTGTGGCTTGGCCTGAATATTGAAAGCCCTAATTTGTTATAATTACTTATTAGAAATATTTAAGCTGTTTTTAACGCTGAAATAATTTTGACCCTTACATTATTTGTTGTAACCAAAGGTTATAGGAAAACCCGCCTGAATTCAGTTACAAAATTGGGGTTACATTTTTGATTAGTTGGATCGGAGCGAGCGAAGCTCTCATGGATCAGCTTCAATGGCGCAATGTCTGTTACGCCATAACTTCCCGAGTTCTTAACCGATTTTAATATTTTTTTGTGTGGAATCGAATCGACAGGATTAGGACCAGATGGTGACGGACCCGAATTTTAAAATTCACAAAAATTAACAAAAAAAAACAAAAAAAAATGTTTTTTTAGTAATTACGCTCCGCTCCAATATATGGTGCCAGCGTAGCTTTATGCTTAGCGACTGCATCACCTGGTTACAAAAGCAGCAGCACCGGAGGGTTCAGCCGTTTCCCAAACTGGGGCTAGAGGAGTAGAGCTACAACGTCTCATAAAATGAAAAGATCAAGGGTTAGGTTAGAACTGTTACCAAAAAAGCGCAAGCGAAACGAGCGTACCACGGTTGCGGCCGACGAAATGCCACGGACTGTTATTTATTTCAACTCCTTCCCCTTTTTTTTAAGAAGGATGCGAAAAGAGGTTGGAAGACTTTACACTTTTATGTGAATCAAATTTAACATGTGCAAATAGTATCATTATGATATGTCCTACTGATGAATTAGGGGAGTGAAAATACGACGACGAAACTTTGGGCGGAATGAAAATAGGCCAAACTAATTTAGGACATGCGACTGTTGTGCAAAAAAGTTTTAGGCCAATATTTTGCGTATGACAAATAGCGCTACAAAAATTAGGTCGATTCAATATACCTATACCCATTATTATTATTATTTCATTTTAAATAGTGTAAAAGACGATTCAAAATCCTTTGACGTATATATTTACGTTATGGTATTAGATTACATTTATAGACAAATTCGTGGCTAAAAATCAACCATTATTTATTTTATTTATTTAAAAATCTTTATTGACCATAAATATAAAATGGTACAAAAGGCGGACTTAATGCTAATTGCATTCTCTCCCAGTCAACCTTTGGGAAAAAAGAAACTTAAATGCGGATACAATAGAGATATATACTTAAACTTATCAGTTTAACATACATATTACATTATATACAATACATACATTACGTATATAACTATATTACACTACATATATAAACCAAATATATATATATATATATATATATACATACATACAACTAAATACATTACAATAATTTACAATAATACTTAGAAAAGAAAAATATTAACAAATTAAAAGCGCAAATATAACTCAACAGTGGCAAAAACCAACCGAAAATTAGACAAATAAATCATCTAATATTATAAAGAAGTAAAGTTTGTGTGTTTGTATATTTGTTAAATTGTAAGAACCGATTTTAAAAATTCTTTCACCAATAGAAAGGCACATTATTGCTGAGTGTCATAGGCTATATTGAATGCTAGAAAAAATTTAAAGAATTTTGTCCACCCGTGCGAAGCCGGGACGGGCCGCTAGTCTCAAATAAAATTGTTTCAGAATGAGTTGAAATCGTAGGTGGTGTACTGGTTTGAATAAATAAATAAATACTAGCTGACCCGGTAACGCGTTGCTATGGTAACGTTAATGGAAAAGGAACGGGAAAAAGAGCGGACACACAAACAACAAATTTGTGTTTTTAGATTATAGACTAACTGAACCGGTAACGCATTGTTATGGTAACGCGTATACAATGGAAAAAGAGCGGGAAAAAGAGCGGACAGACAAACACACAAACAACAAATTTGTGTTCTTGGATTATAAATTAGATTTCATCAAATACATTGTTTTGAACCCAAATACCTAAATCATTTGTGTTTTGTATAAAAGTTCGTTTCCTAACCCAGGACCTTAGAGTAGCTTTACCACAAAATTCGGTATGCGAGCCATTAGTCGATGGAGGTCAATTTCTATTTGAATTTCTTTATTTGCCTTAAACAGGGTGTGTTAAAAGATGTTATATGAATAAATACCTTAACCTATTAAGCCATTTACAAATAGCTTGTAAAATTACATTTAATATATCTACAGTGGATCCCCGGTAGTCCGACAAACATTTTGCAGGGCAGTGTCGAACTATCGAATTTGTCGGATTATAGAGTACTGCCTAAGACCCCCTATAGTCCGAATTTTTTTACAAAAGAGTACCCTGTAATCCAATAAATTACAGATCCAATGATAACTAGAAATCTCTTTTATAATTTCTTCGTCAGACATTTCATGAAAAATATTTTCCATTTTATCCATTCCACGGCACCAGGTTTCCAAATCTTCCGGACTTATTTGTGTTTCAGCAGCGATTTGTTCTATTACTTCCGAAGGTACACTGATTTGTGTGTCGTTGGTAGGAGTATGTATGGAGACAAACTAAGCAATCAGAATTAAAACAATACCGTACGCGTCGAGCGCAATAGTGATGGTGCGTACAAGTTGTAACTTGTTCAATCGTGAATTAGCGAGTAACTTGTATGTAATAGACGATGTCGGATTATAGGGGGTGCCGTATTAGCCAGGGGCCGGATTACTGGGGCTCCACTGTATTTAATTTTGCACTGACTTCAAATTAATTCATTTTATACTGTCACAACTTGTCAAATGTGTCATACTTTCAATTTACTTTCATATGTAATAATTATCATTTACTGATTATCATTCCATTCCAATGTCAATAAAAAACTAAAACCAAAAAACATGCAAAAATAACAATAATATAAAAAAATAATAACAACAATCCACACTTAACGATGCCAATTAAATCATGCATTGATATTTCATTTTTTTATTATAATGAATAAATTCGTCAATAGTATAAAAAGAATTTTGCATTAACCATTTCTGAAGTTCTGTTTTGAAGTTATTATAAAGTCGCCGTTTTATTGCTTCAGGTATTTTATTATATATCATAATAGACAAGTCAGGTGCATTCGATTGAAATCGTTTTGACTTTGGTCATTAAATTCGTCGTGAGATAGTCATCTTTTTAAACATTTCTCTCATATGTGTACATGTGTATGTGTTTATACTGAGACTATCACACCCATGAATAGTCTGTGATGAAACCGTCCCTAACAAGTTTGGATTTACGGCGGGAACGTGACGCGTCTTCTTCACTAATTACTCAACAACGACAGAGCCACAGAGGGGTGTAAAGCTAGCAATGTATAGTAGCTCAACAACGACGAATATCGTCAGAACGTCTTGATTATCCGATAGTCAAAAGTCATAGTCCCGGCTTCGCACGGGTAGACAAAATTCTTTAATTTTTTCTATTATTAAATATTTTTCCGTTAGCGCCATCTAGCGTCCGGTAGACGAACTACTTGCGGTTGACGCATTGCTATGGTAATGTTAATTGATACAATGGAAAAAGAGCGGACAGACAAACAGCAAATTTGTGATCTTAGATTATAGACTAGCGGCCCGTCCTTGCTTCGCACGGGTGGACAATTTTTTTTTTCTATTATTAAATATTTTTCCGTTAGCGCCATCTAGCGTCCGGTAGACGAACTACTTGCGGTTAACGCGTTGCTATGGTAAAGCATATACAATGGAAAAAGAGTGGGAAAAAGAGCGGACAGACAAATAACAGATTTGTGCTCTTAGATTATAGATTATATTACGGCCAAAACTACTGAAAGCTGAAATAAATGCGGATTAAAATTACGTTTGGTGACTTAATAATGGCAATAACCCACTGTAGTGGCCTAGTTAGCAGCACACCATTTACAACTGTTTGCTGCTGATTTATTTCGATATCTTTGTTAAAGTTAATGTCGTATAAATAACTTAAAATGAATACTCTATTACAATGATTATTTAGTAAATGGTCTCTTTAGAAGAAGCAAATGTGTTGTTCGTCTTTATAATACGAAATGTTCCGCCGAACTAAAAGAATTTTAGGGTATCCATACTTTTTAGTGTTCCGTACCCAAAGGGTAAAAACGAGACCCTATTACTAAGACTTCGTTGTCTGCCCGTCCGTCTGTCTGTCACCAGGCAAATTATGTATCTCTGTTGCTGCTATAACAAAAACAAAATAAAATAAATATTTAAGGGATTCTCCCACATAACAAACGCGATTTTTTTGCCCGTTCTTGCTCGATATCAATAATGGCAACAGGTAGGCACTTGAAATATTCACAAAATAGGTACTCAGTTGTATTTTTACTTTATTAATAAATAATACGATTGAAATAAAATAAATATTTAATACATATAAGATACAACAATCGTGTTTTTTTTTGTACGGACAAAAGTTTGTACGGAACCCTTCGTGCGCGAGTCCGACTCCCACTTGGACGGTTTATTTATTTTGAGTGGGTTCCATTTTGATCCCGATCAACCCCGGGAGGCAAGACACGTTCCACGATGGAATGAACTAACCCAGAAAGTGTCTATTCACCCTGGCTCTAAAAACGAACGGGTTATAAGTATTTAGTTCTTACACTTCCGCGCACATTACACATCAGAATAAAACACTTTTTTACGGATTTTTTTGCGCATGTTTTATTTTATTTTATATTTAATCCTGACGTTTCGACTCCTTTACAGGAGCCGTGATCACAGGATGACTAAGATGATGGTTGTCATGTATTTTCTACTACCTTCACAATATGTTAATCGGGCACGTTCCTAATTATTAATTTATTTTATATAAATCAAGTTGTTTTATTTTATTTTAAAACATTATTTAGTTATTTAATTAATTCTCACTACGATTACATTGTATACTACTGAGTCTACTACCAGTTCGGAAATTGGGAGGGCCTTCCGAGAAGAACTGGCGAAAGAAACTCGGGCAGGGGGACCGACCTCCATCTTACTGTTTAATTATTTGCAAAAAGAGCTAACTACATCATCAGGTCTTGCAGTGTGTGTTTTTGTAGGTATTAATTTATTAATTATGGGGTCCCAAGCAGGTGGAACGCTCCAACCTTCGTCTCTATTGAAATTAGGATGTTTCTTAATTTCAATAGCCTCGCGTAGCATCCTAGGAACAAATCTTTGTTCTCTAGCGAGAATTTGTGGTTTATCAAAACGAATATAGTGGTTTGGCCCATCAAAAGCATGCTCACACACTGCAGACCTATTATCGCGCCTATGTTTCATGTCAGCTACGTGTTCTTTAATGCGCGTCCCTATACTTCTCTTTGTTTGCCCGATGTATGAGAGCCCACAGTCACAATCGATTTTGTAGACACCCGCTGCCTGAAGGGGTATATTACACTTGACCGATCGTAAGAATTGGTCAATCTTCCTGGCTGGTTTAAAGTAAGTTTTAATAGAAACCCGCTTCAGAATATTCCCAATTTTGTCAGTGACCCCCTTCATGTAGGGAAGGACAGCAGGTTGGCGCTCTACTGTGGCTGGTTTGGCGCGGCTTCTGTGACGCAGTCTTGGTACTCGCAACTTGTTATCTTGTAGTACTTGCTTGACATGCTGAAGTTCAGCAGTCAGATGTTGTTGGTCACAGATGCCGCGAGCTCTCTGAAACAAAGATTTCCCTACGGTAGCTAACTGTATAGGATGGTGGTGAGAGTCACCATTTAAATATCTATCGGTATGAGTTGCCTTTCTGTACACTGTATGACTAAGGGTTTGATTTGGATTCCTGCTGATTTGAATATCTAGGAAGGCTATTTTATTGTCTGTCTCTAATTCCATAGTAAATTGTATGTTGGGATGAACGGAATTAAGGTGACTTAAAAAGACAGAAACCATATCTCTTGGTAATATAGCAAATGTGTCATCTACATACCTTTTGTAAAAGCGTGGACACACCGGTGCCGTCGCTAGGGCCCTTTCCTCAAAGTCGTCCAATTACGGAACAATAGTCAAAATTATGAAATCTTTGATCATCGACCAACATTTTTGCTGTGAAATAGATTTTGAATTTTAACAACATTAAAATTTCAAACAAGTTTGTTTAAAACAACAACTAAACAATCATTTCATAGAATATTTTGTATTTTAAAGAACTTATTTAATTCTACCATTACATTTATAAACTACTCAATTACTACTACTAAAAACTACTACTACTAAATTACTAAACTAGCTTATTTCAGCTTTTTTTATTTCAGCGAAACAATTCATATCTCTAATATATATAAATATTAAAATACGTTGCGCAAATTTTGTTTGCAAGCATGTGGTTTTGTAGCCTTTCGCTATCCACACTCCCTTTAAAAATGGAGGAAAGATTTTAAAAAACTGTCTCTGGCGCTTCGATAAATATATGTTTGTGTGTGTGTGTCTCTATCCGTTACTGTGGTATCCATACAGTGCTTACCTTGGACTTGGTTAATTGGTGTGAATATATCAAATAATAAGATGCTTATGAAACAGCTCCGGTGTTACGGGGCTTCTGTGTTTCCACGAGATCTTATCGTCACAGTTGGTTTTGGTTTACTACCACAGCTTCGGACGTGGCGATGACCCTTAAATGTCATCTTATTTTCAGCACGCGGCCCATTTCGCTCCGCCACGCCTAGGCGGTCTTAAATTATACTTAGAGGGATAGAGAAAACAAGACGTAGTTTTGGTTTTTCGGTGATTTATTTCTGTCAGGTACACCTGTATGCGAGACAATATTAGGATTTAACTTAGTTCGGCTTTGTATTGTTATGCCAAAGGAAATTTATGCTAATACACTCGAGAGCAATGAATCCGGGTCACTTAAAGAATCCTAAAAATCTCGGAAACTAAAAATGCTAGGTTAATGCAATAAATTGTATTTAATAGACAATGTAAGCACGATGGAAGACACAGAGTGTATCGAAGACCAGGGGAAAGATTCAAGCAAGCATGCATCGAAGAAAAAGTAGCCTACGGTGGTGGGTCTGTACTTGTGTGGGCCGAAATTTCTTCTGAAAGTCGCACAGAGCTGGTGATCATAGAAAACGGCTCTTTAACTAGCATAAGATATGTGGAAGAAATCCTCAATGATCACGATGGTCCATTTATGGTCAATTTAGGTGAGGATGCTATATTTATGCATGACAATACCCGACCTCATACAGGTAGGATTGTGAATGACTACCTTCAAGAGATGAACATTACTCGTATGGAGTGGCCAGCGCGCAGCCCGGATATCAACCCGATCGAGCATGCTTGGGAAGAGCTAGGCAGATGCGTAAAACAACGAAACCCTCCCCCAATCACGCTTCGTGAGCTCAAAATTGCTCTCACAGAGGAATGGGAGAATATTCCCCAAAATCGTATAAGGAACTTGGTGTACAGCATGCCAAACCGCGTAAACGCAGTAATGGAAGCACGAGGAGGCAATACGAAGTATTAAAATTCAAGAAAATCGTAATAAAGTTCAAACATTTCATGTTTCCTATTTTTGTTTTAAGGAGAGATCAGCAGTTTTTTTCTTTATGTAATTTTGTGTTAATAAAATGTATGGTGACTCATATTTTTATACTTTCATTTAAGGAGTATTACATTGTCTATTAAATACAATTTATTGCATTAACCTATCATTTTTAGTTTCCGAGATTTTTAACATTCTTTAAGTGACCCGGATTCATTGCTCTCGAGTTTAGATGTGAGAACATTAAATACTAGAAATCATAAAATTAGAGCTTACATTTTTAGGTCAAACTATCAATTGTGTATAACATCCATTAGGAAAAAAATATTGCGTACCTAAAGGATTTAAGACCGATGAGGTTCAACCAAACGAAATTAGGGCCAATTACTTTAGGCGAATCGAAGGGCACCCACTTAACCCGGACACAACCGAAATGGACCGCTTGTATATAAATATATTTATAAATATTCTCTATTTACTGATATAAAAATGGCCATACGATTATCAATTTTTAATGTTTATTATGTATTAAGTTTACTAGATATTTAAGTATTAAGTTACAAGTTATATACTAAAATATATTTTACTTATATTATTTTAATTAATATTATTATTTCACCTAAAATAATTGAATAAAATTATTTTCGCCAAACATTATTGATCTTAACTTCTTTTGCCCAATAATTTTTTATTGAATCGTTGTTTTTGTACTATTGTGGCTTGGCCTGAATATTGAAAGCCCTAATTTGTTATAATTACTTATTAGAAATATTTAAGCTGTTTTTAACGCTGAAATAATTTTGACCCTTACATTATTTGTTGTAACCAAAGGTTATAGGAAAACCCGCCTGAATTCAGTTACAAAATTGGGGTTACATTTTTGATTAGTTGGATCGGAGCGAGCGAAGCTCTCATGGATCAGCTTCAATGGCGCAATGTCTGTTACGCCATAACTTCCCGAGTTCTTAACCGATTTTAATATTTTTTTGTGTGGAATCGAATCGACAGGATTAGGACCAGATGGTGACGGACCCGAATTTTAAAATTCACAAAAATTAACAAAAAAAACAAAAAAAAATGTTTTTTTAGTAATTACGCTCCGCTCCAATATATGGTGCCAGCGTAGCTTTATGCTTAGCGACTGCATCACCTGGTTACAAAAGCAGCAGCACCGGAGGGTTCAGCCGTTTCCCAAACTGGGGCTAGAGGAGTAGAGCTACAACGTCTCAAAAAATGAAAAGATCAAGGGTTAGGTTAGAACTGTTACCAAAAAAGCGCAAGCGAAACGAGCGTACCACGGTTGCGGCCGACGAAATGCCACGGACTGTTATTTATTTCAACTCCTTCCCCTTTTTTTTAAGAAGGATGCGAAAAGAGGTTGGAAGACTTTACACTTTTATGTGAATCAAATTTAACATGTGCAAATAGTATCATTATGATATGTCCTACTGATGAATTAGGGGAGTGAAAATACGACGACGAAACTTTGGGCGGAATGAAAATAGGCCAAACTAATTTAGGACATGCGACTGTTGTGCAAAAAAGTTTTAGGCCAATATTTTGCGTATGACAAATAGCGCTACAAAAATTAGGTCGATTCAATATACCTATACCCATTATTATTATTATTTCATTTTAAATAGTGTAAAAGACGATTCAAAATCCTTTGACGTATATATTTACGTTATGGTATTAGATTACATTTATAGACAAATTCGTGGCTAAAAATCAACCATTATTTATTTTATTTATTTAAAAATCTTTATTGACCATAAATATAAAATGGTACAAAAGGCGGACTTAATGCTAATTGCATTCTCTCCCAGTCAACCTTTGGGAAAAAAGAAACTTAAATGCGGATACAATAGAGATATATACTTAAACTTATCAGTTTAACATACATATTACATTATATACAATACATACATTACGTATATAACTATATTACACTACATATATAAACCAAATATATATATATATATATATATATATACATACATACAACTAAATACATTACAATAATTTACAATAATACTTAGAAAAGAAAAATATTAACAAATTAAAAGCGCAAATATAACTCAACAGTGGCAAAAACCAACCGAAAATTAGACAAATAAATCATCTAATATTATAAAGAAGTAAAGTTTGTGTGTTTGTATATTTGTTAAATTGTAAGAACCGATTTTAAAAATTCTTTCACCAATAGAAAGGCACATTATTGCTGAGTGTCATAGGCTATATTGAATGCTAGAAAAAATTTAAAGAATTTTGTCCACCCGTGCGAAGCCGGGACGGGCCGCTAGTCTCAAATAAAATTGTTTCAGAATGAGTTGAAATCGTAGGTGGTGTACTGGTTTGAATAAATAAATAAATACTAGCTGACCCGGTAACGCGTTGCTATGGTAACGTTAATGGAAAAGGAACGGGAAAAAGAGCGGACACACAAACAACAAATTTGTGTTTTTAGATTATAGACTAACTGAACCGGTAACGCATTGTTATGGTAACGCGTATACAATGGAAAAAGAGCGGGAAAAAGAGCGGACAGACAAACACACAAACAACAAATTTGTGTTCTTGGATTATAAATTAGATTTCATCAAATACATTGTTTTGAACCCAAATACCTAAATCATTTGTGTTTTGTATAAAAGTTCGTTTCCTAACCCAGGACCTTAGAGTAGCTTTACCACAAAATTCGGTATGCGAGCCATTAGTCGATGGAGGTCAATTTCTATTTGAATTTCTTTATTTGCCTTAAACAGGGTGTGTTAAAAGATGTTATATGAATAAATACCTTAACCTATTAAGCCATTTACAAATAGCTTGTAAAATTACATTTAATATATCTACAGTGGATCCCCGGTAGTCCGACAAACATTTTGCAGGGCAGTGTCGAACTATCGAATTTGTCGGATTATAGAGTACTGCCTAAGACCCCCTATAGTCCGAATTTTTTTACAAAAGAGTACCCTGTAATCCAATAAATTACAGATCCAAATGATAACTAGAAATCTCTTTTATAATTTCTTCGTCAGACATTTCATGAAAAATATTTTCCATTTTATCCATTCCACGGCACCAGGTTTCCAAATCTTCCGGACTTATTTGTGTTTCAGCAGCGATTTGTTCTATTACTTCCGAAGGTACACTGATTTGTGTGTCGTTGGTAGGAGT
Organism: Calamotropha paludella; assembly: GCA_927399485.1. Lineage (NCBI taxonomy): Eukaryota > Metazoa > Arthropoda > Insecta > Lepidoptera > Crambidae > Calamotropha > Calamotropha paludella. The sequence goes on from OV656803.1 coordinate 46,454,128, forward strand.
ATGTATGGAGACAAACTAAGCAATCAGAATTAAAACAATACCGTACGCGTCGAGCGCAATAGTGATGGTGCGTACAAGTTGTAACTTGTTCAATCGTGAATTAGCGAGTAACTTGTATGTAATAGACGATGTCGGATTATAGGGGGTGCCGTATTAGCCAGGGGCCGGATTACTGGGGCTCCACTGTATTTAATTTTGCACTGACTTCAAATTAATTCATTTTATACTGTCACAACTTGTCAAATGTGTCATACTTTCAATTTACTTTCATATGTAATAATTATCATTTACTGATTATCATTCCATTCCAATGTCAATAAAAAACTAAAACCAAAAAACATGCAAAAATAACAATAATATAAAAAAATAATAACAACAATCCACACTTAACGATGCCAATTAAATCATGCATTGATATTTCATTTTTTTATTATAATGAATAAATTCGTCAATAGTATAAAAAGAATTTTGCATTAACCATTTCTGAAGTTCTGTTTTGAAGTTATTATAAAGTCGCCGTTTTATTGCTTCAGGTATTTTATTATATATCATAATAGACAAGTCAGGTGCATTCGATTGAAATCGTTTTGACTTTGGTCATTAAATTCGTCGTGAGATAGTCATCTTTTTAAACATTTCTCTCATATGTGTACATGTGTATGTGTTTATACTGAGACTATCACACCCATGAATAGTCTGTGATGAAACCGTCCCTAACAAGTTTGGATTTACGGCGGGAACGTGACGCGTCTTCTTCACTAATTACTCAACAACGACAGAGCCACAGAGGGGTGTAAAGCTAGCAATGTATAGTAGCTCAACAACGACGAATATCGTCAGAACGTCTTGATTATCCGATAGTCAAAAGTCATAGTCCCGGCTTCGCACGGGTAGACAAAATTCTTTAATTTTTTCTATTATTAAATATTTTTCCGTTAGCGCCATCTAGCGTCCGGTAGAAGAACTACTTGCGGTTGACGCATTGCTATGGTAATGTTAATTGATACAATGGAAAAAGAGCGGACAGACAAACAGCAAATTTGTGATCTTAGATTATAGACTAGCGGCCCGTCCTTGCTTCGCACGGGTGGACAATTTTTTTTTTCTATTATTAAATATTTTTCCGTTAGCGCCATCTAGCGTCCGGTAGACGAACTACTTGCGGTTAACGCGTTGCTATGGTAAAGCATATACAATGGAAAAAGAGTGGGAAAAAGAGCGGACAGACAAATAACAGATTTGTGCTCTTAGATTATAGATTATATTACGGCCAAAACTACTGAAAGCTGAAATAAATGCGGATTAAAATTACGTTTGGTGACTTAATAATGGCAATAACCCACTGTAGTGGCCTAGTTAGCAGCACACCATTTACAACTGTTTGCTGCTGATTTATTTCGATATCTTTGTTAAAGTTAATGTCGTATAAATAACTTAAAATGAATACTCTATTACAATGATTATTTAGTAAATGGTCTCTTTAGAAGAAGCAAATGTGTTGTTCGTCTTTATAATACGAAATGTTCCGCCGAACTAAAAGAATTTTAGGGTATCCATACTTTTTAGTGTTCCGTACCCAAAGGGTAAAAACGAGACCCTATTACTAAGACTTCGTTGTCTGCCCGTCCGTCTGTCTGTCACCAGGCAAATTATGTATCTCTGTTGCTGCTATAACAAAAACAAAATAAAATAAATATTTAAGGGATTCTCCCACATAACAAACGCGATTTTTTTGCCCGTTCTTGCTCGATATCAATAATGGCAACAGGTAGGCACTTGAAATATTCACAAAATAGGTACTCAGTTGTATTTTTACTTTATTAATAAATAATACGATTGAAATAAAATAAATATTTAATACATATAAGATACAACAATCGTGTTTTTTTTTGTACGGACAAAAGTTTGTACGGAACCCTTCGTGCGCGAGTCCGACTCCCACTTGGACGGTTTATTTATTTTGAGTGGGTTCCATTTTGATCCCGATCAACCCCGGGAGGCAAGACACGTTCCACGATGGAATGAACTAACCCAGAAAGTGTCTATTCACCCTGGCTCTAAAAACGAACGGGTTATAAGTATTTAGTTCTTACACTTCCGCGCACATTACACATCAGAATAAAACACTTTTTTACGGATTTTTTTGCGCATGTTTTATTTTATTTTATATTTAATCCTGACGTTTCGACTCCTTTACAGGAGCCGTGATCACAGGATGACTAAGATGATGGTTGTCATGTATTTTCTACTACCTTCACAATATTTTAATCGGGCACGTTCCTAATTATTAATTTATTTTATATAAATCAAGTTGTTTTATTTTATTTTAAAACATTATTTAGTTATTTAATTAATTCTCACTACGATTACATTGTATACTACTGAGTCTACTACCAGTTCGGAAATTGGGAGGGCCTTCCGAGAAGAACTGGCGAAAGAAACTCGGGCAGGGGGACCGACCTCCATCTTACTGTTTAATTATTTGCAAAAAGAGCTAACTACATCATCAGGTCTTGCAGTGTGTGTTTTTGTAGGTATTAATTTATTAATTATGGGGTCCCAAGCAGGTGGAACGCTCCAACCTTCGTCTCTATTGAAATTAGGATGTTTCTTAATTTCAATAGCCTCGCGTAGCATCCTAGGAACAAATCTTTGTTCTCTAGCGAGAATTTGTGGTTTATCAAAACGAATATAGTGGTTTGGCCCATCAAAAGCATGCTCACACACTGCAGACCTATTATCGCGCCTATGTTTCATGTCAGCTACGTGTTCTTTAATGCGCGTCCCTATACTTCTCTTTGTTTGCCCGATGTATGAGAGCCCACAGTCACAATCGATTTTGTAGACACCCGCTGCCTGAAGGGGTATATTACACTTGACCGATCGTAAGAATTGGTCAATCTTCCTGGCTGGTTTAAAGTAAGTTTTAATAGAAACCCGCTTCAGAATATTCCCAATTTTGTCAGTGACCCCCTTCATGTAGGGAAGGACAGCAGGTTGGCGCTCTACTGTGGCTGGTTTGGCGCGGCTTCTGTGACGCAGTCTTGGTACTCGCAACTTGTTATCTTGTAGTACTTGCTTGACATGCTGAAGTTCAGCAGTCAGATGTTGTTGGTCACAGATGCCGCGAGCTCTCTGAAACAAAGATTTCCCTACGGTAGCTAACTGTATAGGATGGTGGTGAGAGTCACCATTTAAATATCTATCGGTATGAGTTGCCTTTCTGTACACTGTATGACTAAGGGTTTGATTTGGATTCCTGCTGATTTGAATATCTAGGAAGGCTATTTTATTGTCTGTCTCTAATTCCATAGTAAATTGTATGTTGGGATGAACGGAATTAAGGTGACTTAAAAAGACAGAAACCATATCTCTTGGTAATATAGCAAATGTGTCATCTACATACCTTTTGTAAAAGCGTGGACACACCGGTGCCGTCGCTAGGGCCCTTTCCTCAAAGTCCTCCATGAATATGTCGGCGACAATGGGTGATACAGGAGAGCCCATTGCTACACCATCCACTTGTAGGTAGAATTCATCATTCCACAAGAGATAGCCCGATGTTAGGCAGTGTTCCAGTAATTTTGAATATTCACTTGGTATATTGTGTTTCTCTAGTCTCTTCCTAGTGACATCAATGTAATCTTGAACAGGTAAGCTTGTGAATAAAGATTGGACATCGAAGCTAACCATAGTTTCATCATCAGTGAGACGTAGGTGTTGTATCTCACTAACAAAATGGTAGGAATCCTTTACATAGGCAGTTGTTTAACCCCATAGTGGTGATAGTATTTTAGCTACGTGTTTAGCCAAACGGTAGGTTGGTGAGTCAATTTGGCTAACGATGGGACGTAGCGGTACATCTTGTTTGTGTATTTTCGGCAACCCATACAACTTCGGCGGTTTAGGGGAAGCGTAGGTAGCGGGGTTATAAGTACTCGAAAGTCTTTATTTATAACAGTTTTTTACACAAAACATAAATACTGGATTAAGAAAAACTGTTTGCACATTAGCCTAACAGTTTCCACCTCTAGTTGGTACATATAAAGGTATGTTGAGTGACAAAAGTGCGTATAAACTATAAACTATATAGAGAAAACTAATACATTTGATAAGGAAATAAAAACAACAAATATATACTTATATAAACGAAATCAAAAAAGCAATTAAATGACACTAATCACTACGAAAACGCGTAAGTTTTTCGTGAAATATGTCGATGTGATTAAATGTTTCATTGAACTTTTTTTTTTCTTATTATAGACGTAGGGAGGGAGTTACACTCCTTTTCTGTGCGCATTATATAAGATGTTGAGAAGCGCTAAGTGCGACAGGTAGAAATAGCAACCATGAGAGGGTGGTAGCCCGCAGTGCGTGCACTGAAATGAAATACGGAGAGAAAACGAATTTTCTATGTTCGTACATAAGTGTTATCATCGAAACAAAGAATCTACATGAAAAAATTCTTTCACCATTTGAAAAACATGTAATTCTTAAAATTGAGTCTTGATTGATAGGAGTATATAAACCTCTTAGCATTGATGACCAGCGATATAAGGGTTTTGCGTTAACTAGATAAGTCTGTAATATTTCTCATATTCCCACCAATAAGTCTAGCTTAATAAGTACTGTAAGGCTTGTATTATGGATACTAGAGTTACTGATTGACATACATATACGATACAGAGGTATTTAATGTTTATAGAAATATATTCACAACCCTTTGGTGCAACGGTAGTGATCTTGCCGATGCACCGACGGTCCTGGGTTCGAGTTCAGTAAGGAGCAGATGTTCTTGTGATGAATACGAGTATTTTTACATGAGTCTTAGCAGTTTATATGTTTATTTCCATGAATATTACATAACTATGTATTATATATGTTTATCTATCAAATACCCTAGTATCCATAACACAGGCCTTACAGCGCTTACTTTGGGCTGGGCTAATTGGTGTGAATCTAATAAAAATTACAATGTTATTTTATATATATATGAAAAGTACCAGGTACCGAGGTCAAGATCTGCTCCGTCCGGGTATGGAACCCAGGACCGTCGGTGCGAAAGTTGGAATCTCTGCCATTAAACTAAATGGTTGTTAAACTAGATCGAACAAGAATCTACAATGCACGTAAAATGAGCGAACACTTTATACTGAGTCGCTTCCCTGATGCTTTAAACAACCAATTTAATGAGGTTTTGGTGTTTGCTAAACACGGCTCAATGTTTGATGGGGTGTTTATAATATTCGTATAGTCCCGAATGCTGTAGATTAGGTATCAAGTATTACAACGGAATATGCTTCGAGTGAAATATTCTTACTTGTGTGTAAAATTTACTTCGCTTGCTAAGCTGGTGATTTTGATAATCCGATTAGGAAAATTTAGTGAAAATAATAAAAGCTGAAGCTGGTGAAGCAAACCACTACCGAAACCAGGCGTACTATCGGTACCTAATAAGAAGTTAACTCTCCATATAATTTATTTTGTTACGTGAGTTTTGTTTGTGTTTTTCAGACAAATTGACATTTTATAAAAATGAATAAAGTCCCTGACTGCCGAGCTAGGGTTATAATAATAATATTATTTATTGTCTTAATTGTGATTTTAAATTGATGTTAACAAATACAGTGCACTATTGATTTTATTTAAATTTTAAATCTAACAATTCCTTTAGGTCATAAAAAATATTTTCATTTAGCAAAATATGTAATTTAGTTTTAAATGCTGTATCTGAAGGAAGCTCTCTAATGTGGTTAGGTAAACTATTATAATTTTTTATAGACATCATCAAGCAGCTCTTCCCATATTTGGCTGATGTAGGAATATCCGCGCATACAAGTCTGTTTGGATCCCTTTTCAGCCTTGAATTTACATCGGACGTTTTTTTAAAATATGCTTGATTCTGCCTTACAAAATTTAACATTTCTAAGATATAAAGTGAAGGTTGTGTCTGTGTTACGGCAATCAGTGTCTTTCCACAACTGAGGTTTTACAAATCGTCCAAATTAGCGACGGTTTCTGACTATTAATTGAGAATAGAAAATAATAAATTTAATATTTTAAAAATGTTGAGAAAAAAAGGAAATATACACATATTGTTTTTAACATCCTGCAGGTTTAGCTCAATTACAAACAAGTATTTATATTAGTATCGTGTGTAGTATCTCTCTCTCTCTCTCTCTGTGTGTGTGCCTGTGTATGTGTGATGATGATCTATTCGAAATGTTTGTGAAAAGTGTAAATTGCTTTAATGTTGTGATATGTCAATTTACAGCTGCAGATTGAAAGATATCTTTTCTTAATAATTTATATTCTGGTTTGGATTCTAAGTTTTTTACGTAATGCATTCGTGTAAACAGTTTCGTCATAGCTGCCGCAGTCTATTTTAAGCTTTATGATTTTGGTTGTTATTAGATTATCAGATTAAGGGATCTGCCAGTCTGTGCCAGTCAGATCTACTAACTACTGAAAAGCAATATTTAACTTACAAAAGAATATATGTTTATTTCAATTCTAGGGTTGAAATTTATTTAATAAATACATATATGTGAACAGCTGAATTTTCCTCTATCAGTTGGCCACTCACAGGAAGGCAATGTGAAATTGCAAGGTCTTTACTGTCTTCAACGACTTCGGAAGGCTCGCTAATGGAAACATTATTTGAGCCCGTCTGCCACCCGTACGGCCTGCTGCACTAACGATTTTTCGCCACGACTAATTCGGGTGCGCAAAGGGCGGTCCGCGTGGCTTGCTAGACTTGAAAATCCTTTAATTTAGTTGATTATATCTCAGTATCTATACTGCCGTTCTTATGAAAAGTACAATAAGTAGTTTCAGCTACTTTCGAAATAATTGCGATTAAAGATTATATTTTGTTGATTTGTGTATCATCGTAACTATAATAGCTATTGAAACTTTTAGTATACGACTATAAAATTTTATGTAGTATATTATAATTGTACATACATTTGTACGTAAATTGTACGTAAGTCAATTTGCCTGAAAACTTGACTTATTGCATTTATCGTAAGAACGGCAGTGTATGGATCAACATCTGACAAGGAAAACATATCTTCGTGAAACCAGCCGAAAAACGTTTGCGTGGAGTGCTTCAATGAGAAAACTCCTCAGTTTTCTTCCATTTCCTGAAATTGCGCTTGCACAATCTCTTCTTTTGTCTATCTTTGGCTATGCTGATGATAATTATCAATCTTACTGAGGACCAGCATATTAAACTAGAGCGCCTAATTTTTATAAAGCACCGCTGCTGAACTGGGATCCTATTTTTAATCGTTCAGTGTCGAAAATCGGCATGGCGTCTTTTATTCTATCGCAAAAAAGAGACGGCATGCGCTCCTCGCATGAAAAGTGGGTTCCAGTTTGCATTCGAGTTGGACTATTATGTGCCTTACTTATCTGTTAGAAATATAGCATATGAACGATAAATCTAACAGTTGTTTTTTTTATCTCTCCTACTTTTTTTTATTACGTGTCGTGAGATATTTAAGAAATTCCTATTTTATTATATCATTTAAGATTAGGTATTCACGTGGTTTTCATAAAAAAAAATTTTTAGAACTAATAATTTATTTTTTGCCAGGGTTGTATGCAAAGTACTTTACCTATCATGTTAGGGATTTGACAGATCTTATCATACACTCTTTTTCATATAACTAGAATTACAATAGTAAATTAGTTAACATTTGATGGTAAAATAACATGTCGGCTGCACAACGTAGATGAACCATGAGATTTGAGTTGCCAACTACGAAATAATCTCTTGATGTCGATCTTTTCTCTATGATTAACCATTATTTTGTTACGTTATACACATCATACTTCTAGGTCTGCAATACGTGCTGCTGTTTGCAAATACTGAGTGAAGCAATTCGATTTTTGAAGGGTGATTATTCCTCTTTGGTATGTCCGATTTCAAAACTTTTTTTGCACATTAGTTACGACCAAAATGTGAGTTTTGGCGCCAAATTTCATTAGTGTAGTCTCAGCGGTTTGGCTGTGATCAGCTTTTGAATTATTCTTTCGGTGATTAAGTATTCCTCCATGGTAAAGTCTATTTTTTTTTTACTTAGCCTATAGCCTATGTCCGTCAGGTTATAATTATGTGTGTTCATGCCAAAATTCCTTCGAATCGGTTGAACCCTTAAGTAGCATGAGGGAAACAAGCGAAATTTGTGAGTTGCCTAAAAAGAGCTTCGCTTAATTACAATGTCAAAATAAAACGTAACGTCATTGAAATCATGTTTAAGAAAAGTTTGTTAACATTTGTAACTGTGTATTTTGTCACGTTGCTCGTTTTCCTAAAGTTGTCATTGTAAGTTGGAAATGGCGCAGTGACAAGTGACTATCTTCCTATACCTACGTTATAATTTCGAGTTGAAAAATAAGCATAAGGATTTAAATAACTTGTTGGAAGATTTTGTCAATCGTAAACATTGCTTTCTTGTATGGAATTGACAAGCTTTCAACATGAATTAAATCGTTTACCAATTATTTTTGAAATATTAAATTAGCATGAGTGTTTAAACAAATATATGATTTGTAATTTTTATAAACTCTTTTGGTTGTAATAGAACCTTTTACAAAAATCAGAAGATTTTTATTTAAAACTAGCGGCCGCCCGCGACTTCGTCCGCGTGGAATATTGTAACATTATTTTTCTAAAATAAATATAGTAACTGATAGTGTTTATTTACATAAACTTGTGACAGTTGCTATGCCTTATTTAAACTAAAAGAATATTCACTGTGGCCAGTAGTAGTGTTTATGGTAGAAGAAACCATGCAGGTCCAACACCTCCCCGTAACATGAACACCCTGTACTGTACACACTCATTTACACATGACATAAAAAAATCGTAACAACACTACTCACTATACACATGTCACACCTTAACATAACTTAACCTATCTGTACAACCCTTAAAACTAAGAACAGAAATAAACCTATCTAAGTTAAGCCTAAAAATTGTACACATTTACAGTGGGAAGGCCTAGCTAATGGTTTGGTCAATATATCTGCTGTCATGTTCTTAGTGGGAATGTACTTCAGGTCGAAATGGTGTTGTGACAAAGCATCGCGAATGAAATGATGTCGAATGTCGATATGTTTGGTGCGAGCGTGAAATGTGTTATTCTTAGTAAGCTTTAATGCACTCTGGTTATCTGTGTAAATGGTGATGGCATGATTAATGTTGAAGACTTCTTTAACTAGGGAAGATAAGTATATGGCTTCCTTACAGGATTCGCCAAGAGCCATATACTCAGCTTCGGTGGTGGATAGTGCAACTGTGCGTTGTTTGCGGGATTCCCACGAAATAGCTGCTCCACTTAGCTGGAAGCTGTAGCCAGTGTAGGAACGCCTGTCAACTATGTTACTGCCATAGTCAGCATCAGCAAAACCTACAAGCTGACTTTCGTCCCTAGTAAAGGTAAGGGCGAGATCTCTGGTGGCTTTCAAATACCTAAGGACACGCTTGGCCGCTCTCCAGTGTGCCTCCCCGTAATGCATATTGTATTGGCTAAGATAAGAGACCGTGTATGAAATGTCTGGTCTTGTGCCAATTGCAATATACATTAGTGAGCCGACAAGCTGTTGATATGGAAGCTCTGGTTTCTCGTCATCCTTACTAGGGATTATGAGTTTCATGCCAGGTTCCATAGGGGTTGAAACTGGAATAGCGTCAGTCATACCAAACTTTTCGATAATATTATCGATATATTGCCTTTGGTCGAGAGTGATTTTACCATCGCTTTGAACAACTCTCATTCCTAAGCAGTCTTTAACTGGACCAAGATCTTTAACAACAAACTTTTTTCCTAATTCTGTTTTAAAACGATTTTTCATATCTTCATCGTTGCATAGGATGAAAAAGTCGTCAACGAATACTGCTACTACTAGGAGACCATTGGCCTCTCTTTTGTAGAAAACGCAGTGTTCAGATGCCGCTTGAGTTAGTGAGAAGCTGGTCATCGCCTCACTTACCTTTTTATTCCACTGCCGTGGTGCTTGCTTAAGGCCATAGAGAGACTTCTTTAACAAGCATACCTTACTGCGTGGTTCAGTTGCGAAGCCTTCAGGTTGTTCCATGTAAATCTCTTCATCGAGATCACCATTTAAAAACGCAGTTTCGACATCTAAATGATCGATTTTTAGGTTCAGCTTCACTGCATAAGCTATTAATAACCTAATAGAAGATAGTCTGGCGACAGGAGAAAAAGTTTCCCCATAGTCTATGCCATAAACTTGTGTAAAACCTTTTGCCACAAGACGTGCTTTGTACTTTGCAATTTCTCCATTGGTATTTCTTTTTATTTTGAACACCCATTTACTCTTGATAGTTTTTCTATCAGGAGGCCTGTCTACTAATATCCAGGTGCCATGTTTTTGTAGTGATTGGTATTCAGCTTTCATAGCTTCTAACCATTCTACTTTGTGGCTGTCCCTTAATACTTCTTTATAAGTATCGGGTTCACAGTCAATACTTGAAAGATTAGCAGTCTCAGGGTACCTGACTGGAGCACGTCGAGCTCGCAAGGGATAACGCCGCTCTTCTTGCTCGCGGTCTTCGGTGTTGTCTGACGGAGATTCTGATGGCATTCCTTCACTATCTGGTACACCTTCTACTGGTTCCGTTTCTGATGGGACATCAAAAACTTCATCAGTCGTCGCCTCCTCAGACTGAGAACTGGAAACATGGGTTGGCGTTAGGACAGTAACTTCAACTTGGGTTTCAAAATTATTTAAAGTACTGCTATCGTCATTACTCTGTTCAGGATGATCAGATTTGATAGGTTCCAGAAGTTTATCTTCTATAAAGACAACATCCCTTGTGATAATAACTTTTCGCGGGTTCTGTGGATCAATTACACGATATCCTTTGCTCTCAGTAGAATATCCTACAAAGATGCAGGCTTGCGTTTTAGAGTCAAGCTTTTTTCGCTTTTCTTTAGGAATAAGCACATGCGCCTCACAACCAAATACTCGAAGGTGAGAGAGGTTAACTGGCTTGCCTGTCCACAGTTCTTCAGGGATCTTGTTGTTTAAGGCTTGAGAGGGAGTGTAGTTTTTTAAATAAATCGCAGTATTCACTGCTTCACCCCAATATGCCTTAGAAAGCTTTGAGTCTTGGAGTAAGGCTCGAGCTTTTTCGATTATGGTACGATTTACCCTTTCTGCAATACCGTTTTGCTGCGGCGTGTAAGGGACGGATGTCTGGTGAATGATTCCGTTCTCCTTAAGAAAGGCAGACATTGCACTATTTACAAATTCGCAACCATTATCGGAGCGTAGAATTTTAATTTTTAAATTGGTCTGGTTTTCAACCAAATGTTTGAATTCTACAAATTTTTCAAACACTTCGGATTTCGTTTTGAGTAAATACCCAAACGTTTTCCGGCTATAATCATCCGTAAATGTTAGTAGGTATAAAGCACCACCAAAGGAGTGCGTGCTCATGGGACCACATAAATCCGTATGCACGATACCCAATTTGGAATTGCATCTACTTACTGACTTTTTGAAAGGTTTTCGGGCCAATTTACCTTGGACGCAAGGAATGCAGGTCTCATTGAAATTGTCTATGAAATTTACCCCAATCTTTTTAGTTTTAAGAACTTTCATAGACTTGACATTTATATGTCCTAAACGTCTATGCCAGAGAGATGCTGACTCTTTGGCAGTTGTCAAAAGTGCCATTTCTGTCATGTCTAGTGTAAACATGCCATTGTGTATGGATGCAGTTGCTACACTATGACCAGAAATTGTACATTCCCCTTGACGGAAAATTGATGCTCCTTTTGACGTAAAAACTACAATGAAACCTTTATTTACAATACTACTTACTGATAAGAGATTTACAGCTAACCTAGGGACGTATAATACATCAGAGACTTTATTTACACTCGAGTTGGGAATATTTATATTTACAGTGCCTTTACCTTCACTGAGGACTTGCTCATTGTTGGCCACAGTGATCGGCTTAACAAGTGGAGTTAGTTTCGCAAACCAATCCCTTTTGTTGCACATATGACGCGTAGCACCAGAGTCTAGGATGAAGTGGCTAGATGTATCTGAGGGCGAAGCATTAAAACATGATAAAAGTGAATCAGATGTATAATTAGTACTACCTAAATGTACACTCTCACTAAGAGCAGGCTTCTTCCCTTTACGTTTACGGCAATTTTTGTACAAATGGCCGTTCTTTTTACAATAAGTACACTTCGTAAACTTAGGTGACGGTATAGACATAAGAACATTATCAGAAGATGCCGACGTTGTAGGTGTGCGTCTTAGGTCTTCTTTGAGCAGCATTGAGGCAACCGAGTCAGACGATATTTTCATACCGGAGTTCTCAAAAGCCATGACCATTGGGTTATACTCCTCTGGTAGACCTGCCAACATAATAACACCGACAAACTCGTCTTCTATTTTTTCGTTTGCTTGAAGCAATTTCTGATATGTGTTGCGTATTCCGTTCACATAGCTATCCATGCTTTGGTGACTACTGAGCTTGGCACTGAAAAGTTCTCGTAGTAGTGTAAGTCTTCTGAGTAGCCCACAATCAGCGTACTGCACTCGAAGTCTCTCCCAAGTATCAGCGGCTGAGGTAGCGGACATTACAACTGGGTAAATATGTTCCTTTACTGACAGGCATAATTTTGATCGAGCTTTTTGATCTTGTTTCTTAAAATCAGATACCTCTTTCTTGTATTCTTCTGGACGCTCGATACAGTCCCACAGATCGTTGTCAATGAGGAACATTTTGACTGCAAAACTCCATGTTGTGTAGTTTTTTGACCCTTCCAATTTTTGTACGGGAATCGATGACTGCGACGAAACCATTATTTTTTGCTGTTGCAGAGTAGCAGGGGCAGAGGAAACGTCGGGTTGAGAATTTTCAGCCATATCCCATAACCTATAGTAACTGATAGTGTTTATTTACATAAACTTGTGACAGTTGCTATGCCTTATTTAAACTAAAAGAATATTCACTGTGGCCAGTAGTAGTGTTTATGGTAGAAGAAACCATGCAGGTCCAACAATAAAAGTAGCCTAAGTTACTCCTTATAACCTCAGCTACCTGCCAAAAAAAGTCCCGTCAAAATGCGTTCAGCCATTTCAGAGATTAGCCGGAACAAACAGACAGACAGACAGACAGACAAAAATTGTAAAAAATGTTTTTTTGGAGTATGTACCGTATATATATTCATATGCATGTAGTAAAAAACGATTATGTCAATATTATTATTATTAACAGACACTCCAATTTTATTTATATGTATAGATGCTACCAAAAAAACAATTCTTTTTTTGTAATTATTTAACGGTGACGTCTACTCAAGGGCCCTGTCAGAATAACAGCGCCTCTGTGTTCGTTCTTTCCATCTCCGAAAGACGCAGAGGTTGCTGAGACAGAGTTATTTTTGGCCTCAGACACACCATATTTGTATTTATTTGTTTTATTATTTTATATCTCGTATCTTTCTTTTTTAAGTTGTTACTCTTTTTAATTAAATACATCTTTTTTTTGTGTTTGAGTCCCAAATAAATGTTTTTACTTTCTTTCTTTCTCAATAAAATGTTATTTAGTGTATCTGAAAAATAATTATCAATACAAACAATCGCCTTTATAAAAATACCATGATAACCACAGATTGTTCATCACAAAAAATATGAGGTAAGTTTTATATAAGACATAAATATATGTCCTGACAAGTCTGAGTAAAATTCAATGATCAAAACTAATCGGATGACTTAATGTGATTTGTAGAGCTATTTAGTTTCACATGAGAACATTTTATTTACATAACAGGCATCAAAATGTATCGTGACCCTTAATCGCTTTTGTCATTAACTGTCTGTTAAAATGGCTTTGACTGAAACCGCAAGTAGAACAGAATAGGGAGCTGGAATTTGAAATGAATGAATTTAATGTTCCGTAACAAATTGGAAACTCATACAAAACGTGGTTTGGCTCTGGTTAATATTTGTAGACTTTACACGTAGAAATAACCTTAGTTTTATATGTCGAAATACACGGTTCGCTAATAATTTCTTGAAGGTTGTCATAGCGCATACTCGTCAAATAAAGTTATTACTTTATCGAATTCTAAACAAAATATATCGACGAAAAAATAAGATTTAGTTTAGACATATACATTAACTTGCCTGTCGCAAAAATATAGACATCTCAATCATAATGTTTTTATATTATTCTGAGTGTTCCAAGTCTTCTTTGCTACTGTAATATTTTTCATGAATTGGTATGCAAAAGGAATACTTTTTCTTTATTTTTCCTACTTTCTTACTATACTTTGTCCAATGTAGGATGATACTTTTGACAGTTGCCACCTATATACAGGGTATAAAGTTGTTATTGCAATGTCAAGCCAAACATAAGGAAACAAACGCAACCTTAGTACGTAGCAATAAGGAAGTGACACCTGTCAAAAGTATCATCCTACATTGAACAAAGTATATTTAAGCATTCAAGGTTTTTCTTCCGGATCTCATCGGACAGTTAAAGGCTTTGGGCAGGATATTTCCGCTAGACATTTCGACCGTCCGTAATTCTGTTAATAACCGGATGGTTATTGGGTTAACCGCACTACCAAATTTATTACCGATGAATAACAGTCGACCGAATAGAAATTAATTAATTAACAATGCTTAGGGACTACGGTAAATATTTGCAGCATACCAGATTCAAACTGAGACGTCTATCAGCTTGGACTTTTTTCCAAATTGTCGAGTTGTCAGTTATATTCTATTAAAAATAATAATAGAAATAATAATAATCGTTATAAACGTAACACGGCTACTCACATTTGAAAATCTTTACAGGCATTACGCAAGAAAAATCGGATTGTTAGGTTATAAATTAAAAATTAATTACCGAGTTAATGAGGGGATTGTCGGGGTTGCCCTGGCGATGTAGTCCTTCGGGTATGTTCGCCAAGTTTAGCACTGATGGCTTCTACGCTGTGCTGCGCAAGCGAGTGGCTTCCTTGTGGGAGCGAGTGCGATGCAGTGCCAACACTCTTTTGAAGGTGGTTGCAGATAGGGTGGACAGTCCAATCCTTGCACAATGGATGTCGACCCACGTAAAAAACAATGTTTATTTGAAGTTCTACTTACATAGTTTTAAGTCATTGTTACTAACATATTTTATGGATTTTCTTTTTTTTAGGATTTTTATGGATTGTGAAAGTCTGAAATAAATATTATCATTTCATTTCATTTCATAGTAATAAGATCAAAAATGTCAATAATAATAATAATAATATTTCCCACAATCACACCAATTAGCCTAGCCCAAAGTAAGCACCTTAAGGCTTGTGTTATGGATACTAGGGTAACGGATAGACATACTTATACGATACATAGATATGTAATATTCATAGAAATATATATAAATATCCATGAATCAGGTAAAAATGCTCGTATTCATCATACAAACACATGGCCCTTCCGGGATTCGAACCAAGGACCTTCGGTGTGAAAGGTAGGATCGCTACCGTTGCACCAAACGGTCGACAATAATTATATAAGTGACAATAATCACAAGGCATAATTCTAATAAGAAATTTATAATATTAATAATGTTCATCACGATATTGAAAGAAATGTCAAATGAAAAATATAACTCTATAATTTCTTATACACAGAAAAAATTATCACTATAGAAGTTGTAGCAGGTAAGTCAAAGATCATGAAATTTCGATAAATAGCCAATCAAGTAAGTATGTATTTTTACAAGAAAAACTTGCATAATAAAATTCGAACTTTTATTTTTATGACTAACATCTGATTCCATCGGAAAATCTTCGTATAATAAACTCGCCTCGAGACGAAGACGAGTTCGTGCGTACCTAAGAAGGCTACTATCATCATTCTTGCTTCATGTATATTTAAGCAATATATATTTTTAAGTATTTTTGTTTATGCAACTTACCCTGTCATGCCTTTATATCTACGAGGTGGCGGTGTATGTGCATGTCAATAGAGAATTATTTGTATCATTCTCTGAAACAAATCCATTCAAAAGCCATAGATATGGAAATAGACGGTGTTCAAGACATTGCAAAACAGCACTTTACAGAAATAGCTTCTTTGGCATAGCTCAAAAAATATATAAATAATTACCGGAACCTTTAAAAGGCTTGCCATTGCATCTTTTTAAAACACGCTTAATGAAAGTACTGTTAGATAAAGCATATTACTATACGAAATAATTTTTTGACGACGTTTACCTGAAGGAATTTGATAAGTTGGAATGAATCCGTAGATATGTAGATATGTTGATCCGTAGTGTATGAATACTAACATAATTATTTTTATTTTAATATTGGTCTTAGTCTATATTATCCTGACATGTTTTTGTTTAATGCCATTCTTGTTTTATGCTATAATGATTCCGTAAAATGTTATGAAATGTTTTAATTAATATTAGGGGTTAAAGTATGAAATTGCCGATTTGTACTGAAAATCTATATTGTTTATTTTTTAAATTTTTAACAAATTTATTTAATCAAAATAGTTGCCATTATTATCTATACATTGCTGCCATCTAATGGGAAGGTCATTAATGCCTTTGCGATAGAATTCCGACGATCTAGACTGCACAAACTGTGTGAAAGCATTTTGTACTGCCTCCTGGGAAGAAAACTTCTTGTCACGTAGATAATTGTCCAAATCACGAAAAAAATGGTAGTCCGTTGGAGCAAGGTCTGGTGAATACGGAGGATGACGAATGGTTTCTAACTGCAGTTCCTGAAGGGTCAAAATGGTTTCTCGTGCTGTGTGAGGTCTCGCGTTGTCGTGGAGCAATAATGGTGAAGATCGATTCATGAGTCGGGGCTGTTTTACTGCTAGTTTTGTCAACATGGTTCGGAGTTCGGCACAATAGACATCTGCCGTTATTGCTTGACCAGATCGGAGAAAACTATAGTGAATAACACCATGCTGAGACCACCAAACAGTTACCATTACCTTTTTATTGGTAAGTTTTGCTTTAGGACACTGTTGTGGCATTTGACCTGGGGTCAGCCATTGCATTTTTCTTTTCCGGTTATCATAAAGAATCCACTTTTCATCACATGTTACAATTCGATCCAATATTCCTTCATTTCTGTACCGGTTCAACAAGGCAACACAAGTTTCAACACGCGTTTCTTTCTGCAGATCAGTCAAATCATGAGGCACCCATTTTTCGTATTTTTTTATTTTATTGATTTGACGCAAGTGAGTCAATATTGTGGGTAAGGTAACGTTAAACCATGCCGCTAATTCCTGGGTACTTTGACTAGGATCGGCTTCCACTATCTCTCTTAATTCATCGTTATTTACCTGTGTGGGCGGTCTTCCTCGTGGCTCGTTCTTTAAGTCGAAATTTCCATCACGAAAGCGTTTAAACCAAAATCGCACGGTGCGTTCATTAGTAGACCCCTCTCCAAACGCAGCATTGATATTGCGGGCTGTTTCTGCCGCGTTAGTTCCGCGTCGGAACTCGTATTCAAAAATAACTCGAATTTTCGCAGTATCCATCTTTCTTGTCTAAATTGAATAACAAAAACAATTGAAAGTCGATATTCAAATGTTTTACATTTTTTAAAAAAAGAACATCATAGAAACCATTTAAAAAAAGTTTCATTCGAAAACCTCAAACCATGAAGATTCTATGTCAATTCAAAGAACCTATTGCAATAAAACGGCAATTTCATACTTTAACCCCTATTATTACCACTTAATTAATATTTGTATACCTTGACTTAGGTGGAAATACAGTGATACAAAAATAATGTCGTACACCAAAATTAAAAAAAAATGTATATATAACAATAGTGTTCACATACCTGAGGGCCTACCATCATCTCTTAGCGCGATTCAAGTTCGATTGTCAAAATGAGACACCGCTATACGCGGTCTATAGTGGCGTCTCTTTTTAACAGTTAAACTTGAATCGCTATAAGACGTTATGGTAGGGCCTCTGTAATTCACAAATAAAGATTTCTATTTCTATGTCTTCTCTATCTTATACAGTATCTTATACAGCTGTAAATTAAATGTTGTATTGTAGCTTAGATCAAACCCTATAAATCTAGTGCAAAAAATAAATGAGTTATCGGTGTTACTTTTGGAGTAATTTACAATAATTAGTTTATTTTCATATTTTTTTTAAATATTTTATACGAAGTTCAATTATTTTTTCAAATTATGAACGTAACAACTCCCTGTTTCAAATTTTCATACGATAGACTAGAGTTTTGCCTATTTTTATACCATTAACGCCTAAACTTTGGGAGATATGATTTTTTTGTGTCTAAGTAGAGAATATTTCAAGAAAAAAAACAAACTGGCTGCCACATAGCTGATAAGTAGTTTGGACTTAACTATGTAGTGTATTTGTTTTTTAGAATAGTTGTTCTAACAGACTTTAGAATTTCGCTAGTCCATGACCAGACACACTGTATAATTGTAGATACACGAAGTTTAATATGATTTGTTATATACTAGCGGCCCGTCCCAGCTTTTCACGGGTGGACAAAATTCTTTAAATTTTTTCTATTATTAAATATTTTTCCGTTAGCGCCATTTAGCGTCCAGTAGACGAACTACTTGCGGTTAACGCGTTGCTATGGTAATGTTATTGATACAATGGAAAAAGAGCGGGAAAATGAGCGGACAGACAAACACACAAACCACTGTGATCTTAGATTAGAGATTATATTGCATTTATGAATGAAACTTACTTCTTTATAACATTAAATTCCGGATTCAATCAATGTTTATGTTGGTTGTTTGAATCCAATATTAGAAGGGCATAGTAAAAATTTGGGTCCTAACCTAGGAATTCAGGTGGTCCTTCATAGGAATATGTGACAATAAAAAAATCATCTGAAATAGTCGTAGATCGTGACAGTTTCATTTAAAATCCGTACAATCGATTACTACTGATATATACGAACGATCTTTTATTGTGACTACAATCGTTATCAATCGGATCTGATGGATCGGATCGGATCGAATCGATATCGATTCATACGCTAAATATGCTGTAGGTAAAGATTGATCAGGCCCCGTCTCTGTCTAAGTTGTTTTTTATATCAGTGAATCTGTCTATATTTTACATAATGATAGAAGTATGAATTAGGGTTTAGGGAAGTTATTAATAATGCGTTTAAATCATATCAATTCTCTATAAAAAATCTGCCATATTGTCAAAAATATGTCAATCGGATTTCAAAAAGTCGCCAAACATCCCTACTAATATTATAAACGTGAATGTAAGTTTGTCCGTTATGCTTTCACGCAAAAACAACTAATCCAAACATCATGAAACTTCGTACATAATTTCTTGGAGCGATTAGAAGTAACATAGGATACTGTTTATTGAAAAAAGAAATTGCAGGCGAAGCCGTGGGTAAAAGCTAGTAAACAATAAATTTATGATTTCGGAACCAAGTTCCAATTATATGGCAAGGACTTTAATTTTCAGCGGAACATAGCATGGGTACATTGTCTGTATCCATAGTAATCTCTGATGGTCAGCCTGCACTCTCCTCGGGGATAAGGGAACTACAGTCAGTTTCCGACAGCAAGTGAGATTCGATAATATTCCGAAGTTTATTTATTAATAAGCGTTTGTGTGCAAATACGAAATCCAAGGTGATGATTGGGTGCGACATCGATATTTCAATTTGAAATTGCAATTATCTGAGTAATTACTTAGGATGGAAAAAAAATCCTATGAAATTGCTAAAACCGATAACATTTTCGCCGCAGGAGGCATTATTGAACATATTAATTATTACCCCACCTATACAAATGCCATATATTAAGATTGAAATGTTGTAATTTCATAGCAATCTTGTTTGAGTTGTGATAACATTTGGAACGTGAAACTAATACAGAATCTTAGCAAAGTATTAATTCATATAAAAAGAAAAATTTCTTTGTTAAAAAGTTACAGATTATTTTATGATTTCGATATCAGTATACAAAATATAAAGTTTGTTTTATAAACGTACAAAACGTGTATGTGTAATAAACTTTATCGGTAAAATATCTGGATTGTGAGAAAAATTATGTAGATGCATAGGTATGCACCTAAGTCAAGTGAATGAAAAAAGATACTTATAGCTCTGCAGTAAACCTGTCTCAGATTTTATTTCCCACGGCACTCGGACATTAGAATTTATAAAAGATTGTGAGGAGCTAGCTGGACCATTTGACCTACGCTGTGATTGGGAAGGTAAACAACTTAAACATGGGTCGGTCACAGGATAATTGAATAAAAAAGGCATGGGTTTACGGGCTATTCTCGTTGATAGCTTGGCGCAACGGCCATCCTGCCTTTTACACCTGAGTCATGGGTATTTACAGATATATTTCTTGTCATATACGTATATCCATCTGTTATTCTAGTAACCATAACATAAGCCTTAGTATTTACTTTGGGCCAGGCTAATTGGTGTGAATGTAAGAAAAAATATTATAAATTAATAGTATTATTCTTACGGTTTTTTCTTCTATAAAAATGTCTTAGCAAATGATGATGAAAACATTTATACTTTATAGTGAGAAATAATCCCTGCTAATAAGTATTATAAATGTTAATGTAAGTTTGTTTGTTTGTGCTTTTACGCAAAAACTACTAAACCGATCATCATGAAACTTCGTACATATATTCTTGGAGGTATTAGAATTAACACAGGACACTTTTTATTGAAAAAAATGCGGGCGAAACCGCCGGTAAAAGTTAGTGCACAATAAATATCAACTTTCACATTCGCCAATCGTGATAAGGAGCTATTAAATTGTCGTCGTACTATTAAAAATATTTTGAAGATATGACTTCTGTATGTTTTAAGTGACTGCTGATTTTTGCAAATTTTTGTTATCAAGTGATGGTCTAGTAACATTAATCGGATATTATTGGAATTAAAAATTTTCTCGATTTAGTAATAATAAAAATACTATATTTATTTATTATTATAAAATAGCACAACCCTAAAAAACTATTTTTACAGTATAATACTAAAGTTAAACAATACTACTCGGCTGGCTAGGTCAGGTTATACTTTTTAAGGAAACATTCCTTTCCTCGTAATACCGGTATTCCATTAGCACATAAGCTTGTCTCGTTATAATAGTATAGCAGAAATTTAATATTTATACTTAAAAAGCCATAATATTATTTTCATGTACGCCTCTTTGTTGCCAAATAAAGAGAAAATTTTTTTGAGTTAAGTTGTAAGTTGTTCAGTTTGTTCATAGTTTAATTAATGTAATCAATCTCGTACTTTTGTTTTAGAAAAGGTTTTGTGTAAATATGTAGTAATTCTCTATACCGGCCCTAAAAATCTTGAGAACCTTTTAAAGAAAGTGGGTTTATGTTTACCTATTTTACATACAATTAGTGACTAATATCTAGTATTTTTACGAACAATATCTACACCAAGGAGCTAAAATCTTTACTTATAATTCGTTAAATAAACGAGATGAAGTCTAACGAACAAAGTAACTTAGTTTAGCTACCCTCCACCAAGAAACCCAATTTGATGAAAGTGAATTAGTTCATGGAATTAATTCTCTGGTGACTCAATGATCAAAGTTAGGGGTATTAATGACGTAATATCAATTCTCGATTCAAAATAGCAAGTGTTAATTCCATCGATTCCATTTCACATCCTTTTGTGGTTACTGTACTAACTAAATCAATTAATACGTACGTATAGTGACTATATGTTTCACATCAGATATATACAATGTGTCCCGTCACCAGTGTCGGAGCCTTTAATGGTGTGAAATATGGCATTTTTTATCGACAAATTGCCCCTCAAATTTGGTTTTTCTAATTAAAAAATAATTAAGCCAATAATTAAACCAGGCGATGCAGTCGCTAAGCATAAAGCTACGCTAGCACCATATATTGGAGCGGAGCGTAATACCTAAGAAGAAAAATATATTTTTTTTTATTAGAATTTTTGCGAATTCCAAAATTCGGGCTGCGTCGCAATTTGGTTCTAAACCTGTTGATTCGATTCCACACAAAAAATATTAGAATCGGTTAAGAAATGGGGAAGTTATGACGTAATAGATATTGCGCCATTGAAGCTGACCCATGGGAGGACTCCAAAAATACACAAAAAAGAATCTATTTGTTTTTCTTTAATTATTTTTTCTTTTTTTTATTCCATGACAATTGAAACATGATGGCTGTGTAACTGTTGTCTACATGTTTAGCTATTAAAACTAACCAGCGTTATCTGGGTCGTCCCGCCGGGCGTTTCTTGGTTGATCGCCCCAGGTATGCTCTTTTCACAGCGCGATCTAACTTCATTCTTTCAGCGTCCCATGCCAGCGCAGTTTAGCTGACTTTGTTTCGCGCGTTCAGGTCGGCAACAAGCTCCTCTATTTCGGCATTCTTTCTTCTTTCTCAGACTCCATGTTCCGTCCCCACATTTCGTCTAAATTAAACTAAATTAAACTAAATTAAACACAATCTCAAAGTAAGTTTATAGTTTGCGTATTTGAATATTTATATTCAGGCCTTAAATAACTAAAATTGTATTATATTATTTATAATTTGAATGGCACATAAGTTATGCCCAAAGATTGAAAAATATATTTTTTTTTTCCTATTTGGAGAAGCCATCTCTTGACTCGAGTCGAGAGAGTTAACTAGATCAAGGCAATAACGCTATATACCGATTATTGCTTACGTAAAAGTGCCGATCGCCGCCCCGAGTCGCCAAAATGTGATGCAACTTCGCTACAGTCGTTTAATATGTCACTGTAATGTTCTATCGCACTGTTGACAATATACGATGTATCGAGCGCTGTTTGTGTTTTGATACGCTGTAGGTTTTACTATGGCGAATGTCTTTTATATTCATGCATTTCACTTTCTGACATATTAAATTCAACATATAATTATATTCGACAATTACCTATTATTTTCCTACACTCTTCTATGAGCATAACTCCTGTAATAGTTACTTCAATTATTTTTTTTTGTTGAATAGGGCTTACCAACTAAATACATAAAGATAAGTAACATTAAAATTTCCGCACTTAGCAAAAATGTATCATATATGCATTTAACGGTATGCATATAAAGGTAAGCACAACATTATTATACATAGAAGACGTTTAAATAATTAATTATTTAAAATTAGATATTTGAAATTAGGACATTATTAATAACAAAATAAAAACTTAAAAGAAAAAAAAAACTAAAAATTAATCCTACAACAGTCCAAAATTGTTTTTTTAAAGGAAGCTTTTGAAACGGAAAAAATATTTAAATTATTATTTTGAAATATCAAATTATAATTTTTCAGCATCGAGCAAACAGGAGAAAAACTTCCATAACTGTTTTTTCTTAAAGGTACTGAGAATGGTTTATAATTATGCAGACGAGCTGCAACTCTAGGAACTAATATATTAATTTGTGATAGGAGAGACGGACAATCAAAATCATGGTTCAACAATTTATACAAGAAATTCATGGCCAGCTGTTCTTTTAGGCCACACTTTTAAGATGATTCCACAAACAAAATGAAGCTTTTACAATTTATTGATATTTTAAAATACATGTAATTTTTAACTATTAAGTGTACAGATTTTCTTCTTATTTAGTTTTGTTAAAATACTGATCATTTTGTAAAACAGAATCGTGTAAAGTTTTATTGGAAATCAAAAACTTTAGTAACAGATAATAATTTGTCGGTAAATATTTATCCCATTAGACAATCTCATAGGTAATTAATGATGACCCAGGCAATCTGTCTTAGATTAAACTGAATATAGCTTAACATACATACATGTCACACATAAATACATACATTCACTGGAGGGAGACTCTGTACCAGGGTCGTCTGCTTAGGTACCTCCGTCTTACCTATTTCTGCCGCAAAGCAGCAGTGCTTGCATTGCTGTGTTCCGGTTTGAAGGTTAAGATATGGCAGTGAAATTACTGGGTACAGTGACTTTACATCTTATGTCACAAGTTGGCAACGTACACTGTGGTTCTTGTGGGGGTTGCAGTTTTGCTGCGAATCTAACAAGAGCCACATGTATTATAGGTGACTGTTACCACTTACCATCAGGTGGGCAGTTTGCTTGTTTGCCAACTTTCAGCAAAAAAAAAAAAAAAAAGACACATAGTATCTAAAGCCGATTTGAGAGCTTGATGTAAGTGATGTCCCGCAATACGTAACAATGATCCTCATTACACTATTTTCCCTGCCGAGGTAGATTGTCTAACTGAGTTAGACTATCTACGATTTTAACACACCACGTTTAAAGTCTAATTTGCGAAGAGTCGTTCTTATGTTTTTCGACTATCGCAACACGTTCAAAACCACTAAAGTCAATTCAAATTTGGCAAGTGCAAAACAACTGATTGCATTTGGCATCACGTCAACCAATATTTGCTTGAAATAAATAATAACCAAGTTATGGTTTAGGAACAATCAATGAGATACTAACAAGCTAACATAAAATCGGAAGTTAGTAGAGACATTTTTTTTTCAAATACTTTATAGTTAATGGATATTTTATTTAACGAAGTCAATAATCTATTACAATAAATCGTTATTATAGACAGAAACCTATTGAATCTAGTTATCAGTTGATTTTGATGGTGCATTTTCAATAAAAAGGAGTGCCAAGATTGTTTACCAAATAGGACAAGTTAGGATGAATATAAAATAAAATATGCCCAAAAATCCGTAACAAAGTGTTTTATTCAAATGTGTGGAAGAATAAGAACTAATACATACTTTACATTTTATCCTGACATTTCAACTCCTTCACAGAAGTGATTTTATTATTTACTAGCGGCCCATCCCGGCTTCGTACGGGTGGACCAAATTCTTTAAATTTTTTTTATTATTAAATATTTTTCCGTTAGCGCCATCTAGCGTCCGGTAGATGAAGAACTTGCGGTTAACGCGTTGCTATGGTAACGTTATTGATACAATGGAAAAAGAGCGGACAGAAAAACACACAAACAAATTTTACGTCAATAATAAATAAACAGTTTAATGTTACTCACCACAAATATAGCACACTTACATCGTAAAAGAAAACCTTGTACAAAATTTCAGAATCCTGGTCCCATTAGTTTGATTTGTGAGAGGCACAGGTTCTTCAATAGGTACACTATAAAAATTATTTATTAGAGTAAAGGACGCAATTAGATTTATGGTTTATAGTATTGCCTTTATTTTATATGGCTATTTGTAAATTGTCACTATATTTTTCTTATTTTCAGCATTTCAAACAAATATATATTCATAATTTGTTATTATATGTGTTTGTAATAATTTAAAATAATATTATACAACCATTTTATAAGGAAAAGTACTTTGGTAAATCTATAATCTTAAATCACAAATTTGTTGTTTGTCTGTCCAATCTTTTTCCCGCTCTTTTTCTATTGTATCAATGACGTTACCATAGCAACGCGTTTACCGTAAGTAGTTCGTCTACCGGCCGCTAGATGGCGCTAATGGAAAAATATTTAATAATAGAAAAAAATTAAAGAATTTTGTCCACCCGTGCGTAGCCGGGACGGGCCGCTAGTAAGTAACTATAAATCGATTTACGTTCGTACTCTTTTTTGACAGAGCTGTTAGTTTTTTAACTTTATATTATTTTTATTTCAGTACAAATGTTTATTTATACTTCATTACTAAACGATAGGAAGGTTAATTAATACAAAGCAATAACGCTTAATAACAATAATGTAACAACATAACGTGAACAAAACCAATTGTTTTACAGAGCAATTTAACTTTGATATTGTCGAATTTCCTGTTCACATTTTCGAGTTCTCCATTGAAATAAAACGCTTTTTACTGGGTAACTTACGCACTCACTTAACACTGTTCTTTTGTTTTATTTAATCATGACTTTTCAAATTATCAGTCTTGTGAATCTATAATCTAAGATCACAAATTTGTTGTTTGTCTGTCGGCTCTTTTTCCCGCTCTTTTTTCATTGTATACGCGTTACCATAGCAACGCGTTAACCGCAAGTAGTTCGTCTACCGAACGCTAGATGGCGCTAACGGAAAAATATTTAATAATAGAAAAAAATTAAAGAATTTTGTCCACTCGTGCGAAGCCGGGGCGGGTCGATAGTGCCATATTAAAATAGGATTTACCCTTCATTTAATCCAATGTGTAAAAGTGGTATGCATTATAATGTAGATGTATCTGTGATAATAAATATTTGCTACATTTGATACAAGTTAGCCTTAGCAATGCAGTGATCCCGGCTCCTAAGAAGGGCGGTGATAGGGGTTGCAGGTCGGATTAAAATGAAATAATAACTTTTTCCCTAAGAAATGATTGTTATGAGGTTCTAAAGGTAATAGCAAGAAAACAAAATATTTTTTTTAAATAAGTAGGCAAGTAGGTAACAATAGAATTGATTTTACTTATTTATTAGTTCTGAGCACAGCTCAACTGGCGTATAAATAATAAAATTTACCAGTTAATACTTAGCGGAACATAGTATTTTATATAAAACAAGGGTTATTTAACATAGTAGGACAACATCATAGTTAACAAAAATGGTTAAAATTGTTACAGTACTTAATAAATCCAACACTTCCTTTACTAATACAGACTTCTTCTTACAAGGTAACTATCATAAACTAGAAATGAGTCTGAATTAAGAAGAAGACTGTTCAAAAGATCCATGTTAGTCACATCTCGGGAATATTTCCTAGTGTTATCGCGTCTAAATCATCATCGTCATCGTCATATCAGTCGTACGACGCCCACTGCTGGACATAGGACTCCCCCAAGGATCTCCACAACGATCGGCCCTGTGCTGCCCGCATCCAGCGTTTTCCCGTGACCTTAACCAGATCGTCGGTCCACCTCGTAGCGGGCCTACCCACTGAGCGTCGTCCGGCGCTGTCGCGTCTAAATAATTTAAATAATTTATTACAAGATTCGGTAGCTTCTTCAGAAAAACAACGATAGACAATAGACAATTATCAATCTCCTCGTGTATTAAAATCTTTAGCATAGATGAAGGCAAGTCATACCAAGGATATTCCTCAACAAGCATTTTGGCAGTATCAAAAGCATTACTCTTAATTTTTTGCGAATTTATTTTATATCCTGATAAAGCTCTCCAGAAGGTGACTACATCTGTCTATTAGATCTTTTCTAATACCATTTATTTCAGAAAACATTTTAAAATAATAGTAAAGTTTCGTACAGAGTTTCCATCATAGGAATATGTGCCACTTCCAGACTTCCATCTCGTTTAACCAGTCACCATATTTGGCAATCAGCTTAGCTTTTGACCATCCCAGATTCTTCTAATATACAGTAAACCGTTTACAGAGATTATAAATTATATCTCTCAAGTAATCGGTCTAGATATTTTCAGTGCCCAGCAAAGAGTCTGCTCGCATTCCAAACACTTCACGAGATCTATCTGCGTCATTTCTTTTATTCGTCGCAGATAACCAGATGTTTAGAACATGCATTCAAGGAAAAGGGCACTTGATGGTGGCCCTTGCAGAATAAAAGAAAAACAAAATTACCTAAGGTATCAAATTTACCTACATACTGACTAATCCTTTCAATGACCTATAGCAAACCTCGGCGCCATTTGGCGTACCTAAATGTAACAGTTTTTGAAACTAGACAAACAAGAGATTTTTTTGCTTAAAAATGTCGTACATACCTTCTATTTGAATATCCATGGCACAAAAATATCACAAACAACAGCGCTTTAAATATAATAAAAATCGGCGAAAAGATAACGCTAATGAGCACTGATAAAGAGTTACCACTTAGGGTGCACAAAACTAAATGTTCCACGTATGCTATTGCAATTTATTTGATACCTAGTTATTTGTCTACCCTCTAACGATAAATGACGTCATAATTTGACCATCGATAGTTCAGTCCTGTGACCTATGGCGGGACCACAGTGCAGTGGTTCAAAGTAAACGTTTCGACAAAACATACTTTAGCACAGTGTGTAAACTGAATGTATTGTACGCAATCATGTATGTATAAATACTTAACTCTCATACAAGAGATTTAATTTAAATATATGCAAATGCAAAACAACAAAAGCTCTTAATCCAAACATCAGAGAACTTGATTACATAAACCCGCTGAAGTTCATGCCACAAACTATTATGTAAGTACATAGTCTTATCACTGTCACTGATTTCACCAGCTAAATATTTGTCAAGCAAATATAAAATATACAATTTTATTGTAATCCAATTAATAAAATAAATAATAAATATTTCTTACATTCACACCAATTAGCCTAGCCCAAAGTAAGCACTGTAAGGCTTGTGTTATGGATAGACATACATATGTGATACATTGATATGTAATATTCGTAGAAATATGTAAAAACACCCATGACTTAGGTTCAAATGCTCGTATTCATCATACAAACATTTGACCCTTCCGGGATTTGAACCCGGGATCATCGGTGCGAAAGGCGGGATCACTACCGTTGCACCAAACGGTCGTCAATTGAATTGTAATTAATTATTAAAAATCATTTAATTCTGAAATCTGTATAAACGTAATTTTAAAGTATGCCTTATTGAACGAAGCTCTCTTTAAGGCAACTCACAAATTTCGCTTGTCTCCCTCCTGCTACTTAATGGTTCAACCGATTCGAACGAATTTTGGCATGAACATACATGACTATAACCTGAAGGACATAGGCTATGTAAAAAAATATAAACTTTACCATGGAGGAATAATCACCGAAATAAAAATTCAAAAGCTGATCACAGCCAAACCGCTGAGACTACATTGATTAAAATTTAGATGAGGTTAGGTAAGGTAGTGCTTCGCTCAGTATTTGCAAACAGCAGCAGCATTGCAGACCCAGTTTAAATTTTGTTAGATTTCAAGCATCGGTGAGGATTCGTTTGATATGTAAGATAGATTTACACAAATGACCGGTAAACATAAGTTTAATATAATTCCCTGGTTGTTATCATTTTCACACTTAATGTCTTATAATACTGAAGTACTCGTAGATATTCCACGTAACGTTGAATAGTTAGTATAGATTCACTTGAGTGAATCTCAACTATAACTATTACAGAAAAAGTGTGCACTGTCGCGTGTATTTCAATAAGGGTCGTTCTTCATTTTTACCGACAGTGAAATGGCGTTTTTCTGTTTTTTTTGGATTTTCAACTATCCATAATTGTGGTTTCTGTGTGGAATTTAAAAGAAATTGCATCTGTGTTGTCATTAGGACTAATTAAAGTTTCCTTTGCGGCAAATATTGATACTTTTTTAATTTTGGTTTTTTTTTAAATTATGTTACAGAGTGGCCTTTTTCTGTGGAGACCACATTTCGGTTTACCACTCTTTCGGCATTCTACGGAAAACAAACGAAAAAATATGATGGTTGGAGAAAATGAAAAATGACATAATTAAAATATTAATAAAATCCACACAAAAAACCGTTTTGCAACTTATAAATGATCATACGCTTCATGTTCTTTTATTACTTCCAAAACCGATCAAAAAATCTGCCAAAATCGAGTGAAGTATAAAAAATTACAATATATAGAGAAAGAAATGCAAGGTTTTATACAATACAATGCAATATTTATACAAGTGGGGTATCTCCAAGTTATAATCTATAATATAAGATCACAGTTGTTTGTGTGTTTGTCTGTCCGTTCTTTTTCCCGCTCTTTTTCCATTGTATCAATAACGTTACCATAGCAAGACGTTAACCGCAAGTAGTTCGTCTACCGGACGCTAGATGGCGCTAACGGAAAAAATTAATAATAGAAAAAAATTAAAGAATTTTGTCCACCCGTGCGAATTACAAATGTTCTACCCCGTGACATGAATTAAAGAAATGCATAGACTTTTAATATGTGGTCTATTAAATAATAGAAACAGAGATAAATAGTATACCGTGAATTAGTTGTATGTATATAATAAACACAAACTTTACAACACAAAATTTTGTGTTGCCGACACTCTTCTTTCTCTAATTAAAACAACCCCGATATATTTTTGCATCAAAGCTTGCTGCTAAGCACAATTCCAATTGTGTCTAATAGAAACAACCGAAATTGTGCTGAAATAATAGCGAGATGGCGAAAGACATTCGCTTATTATCGCATTCGAATTACGGCCACATTATGTAGAATATGCTCAACAAGAACTGTGGAGTACGATCTTTTAGTCCTGAAACAGTTATCCATAGAATATTCTAAGAAAATTAACTAAATAACAGATAAGGAGTGTAAGTAAGGACTTTCAAGTATCTTTCAAATATCAAAAATCACTGGAATGCAATCGCATAGGTAAGCATATACATACAATGATCTCTCCTGTGAGTCTCTTTTAAGTACTAAATTATCAAAATTCAATTTCTGCAGAAGCTTACAAAACACATATAGCATTACTCATGTGAATAGGTAGATACTGTAATTCCATCACAGTCCGAGCTCCGGAAGTTTGCATAATGCATATACGAAGCAAACGGATACAAGCAACGTATAATACTGCAAAATTACTGTTACACGATGGCTTTGTACCACACAAGCATTTCAGTGCCAAAAGAATACCGAAATGGCTTTTAAAGTGTAATTTGATCATTTAAAGGTCGGAAGGAAGTTCACCAGACTAAATGAGAAGTGCTATCGTTAAATTAAAATTAGTTGCGTTGAACGTGGGACGAGTTAGGACATATATTAGTATGAAGGTACATTCGGACGGCAATGAACACTGAACTTTATTAGACATTGATAAAGTTTTTACACAAATGATAGGCTAGATTCGAAGTCATACTTTTCTTTGTATTATTCTGCGGAAAAAAAGGGTATTTTATTTAATAAACGCCTTGCTAATAAAAATAATTTAAACCCACAAAGAACATGCCTGTTATCATAATAAAACCAGATGAGGCTCTCGTGCTGACCGAGTGGCCAGTGAATAGAAATCAGCTTTTATACCTAAATCCGGTCGATGTCATAATAAAAGGACTACTTGTTGAACGAATTTTCGAATTAATCTTAAGTAATTGATGGAATAATAACTTTCACTAACTTGTCTACACTTGTTTCGTTCACACGCAGAGCATCAGCAGTAGACCGTGCAATATCGAGCCCCGACTCACCGCCTGACAACCAACTTTGTTTTCGACCACTATACAATGTGTCCCGTCACCAGTGTCGGAGCCTTTAATGGTGTGACATATGGCATTTTTAATCGACAAATTGCCCCTCAAATTTGGTTTTTCTCAAAAAGCCAATAATTGAAATATACACAAAAAAAGAATCTATTTGTTTTTCTTTAATTATTTTTTTCTATTTTTTATTCCATGACAATTGAAACATGATGGCTGTGTAACTGCTGTCTACATGTTTAGCCATCAAATGAAACCTTTTTAATGTTGATAGGACATTTATGAGTAGTGGTGGTCGAATTAGTATGAGAGCCCAGGTCTTGGTTACCAAGAAAACGAAATGGCGACGTAAGAGAAAAACAAAATTTGGGGGGCAATTTGAATTATACGTTACACTAGTGACAGGACACATTGTATACTGCTTTCAGTGTAGAGGATTTTTGTCAGTGAGGAGATTTTTTCTCATACTACTTAGAGCCCACATAAACTTTATATAATTTGAGTTAAGTGTTTTAACCACTTATCAATGGGAAGGGAAATAAGGGAAGTTTTATTCTGCGGAACTAATGATCTTTATGCTTTGTAAAATTGATATACCATTGAAATTGCATATTGGCTTAGACTTTCATATTTATCAATTTACGTTCTTATTGTACAATGAGCTAGCGCCCTATTTGATTATTTCCTCTCGTACGGTTTGTTATTTTTGTCGTCACAATTTTTATCTATCATATACAAAGTTCACATCAAAAACTCCCACTTAACTTAAATATATATCCTAAGATATTTATGTAATGAAAATTTGTATTATCAAGAGAAAAAGAATAATTTTGCAGTTTAATCAGTACGGAAAATTTATCAACTTTCTTCTGAAGTCACTAGGTCCCTAAGGACAAGACGGTCAGTAGAAAAGCTGAGGTTTTAGCGACCGCCCCTTATAATGAATTCAAATCAAAATTACTTGCGGGCCGATTGGAGGTGCTATATAACTA
Source organism: Calamotropha paludella (assembly GCA_927399485.1). Taxonomy (NCBI): domain Eukaryota; kingdom Metazoa; phylum Arthropoda; class Insecta; order Lepidoptera; family Crambidae; genus Calamotropha; species Calamotropha paludella. The sequence goes on from OV656803.1 coordinate 46,486,314, forward strand.
TAATTTAAAACAGTATCACTAGTATCATAATTTCCCAGTTGTTAAATTTATTGTTAGAACAAAATCGCCAATAAGAAGTTTTGTTTCCATTGTTCACAGATTATACAGCCATGTTTAAAGATATCTGTTTTGCATTTTGTACTCTTTGAATTATAAATTTAGTCAGGATTAAATATAAAATAAAATATGCGCAAAATCCGTAAAAAAGTGTTTTATTCTTAAATATACTAGGCGATGCAGTCGCTAAGCATAAAGCTACGCTAGCACCATATATTGGAGCGGAGCGTAATACCTAAAAAAAGATTTTTTTTTGTGTCGATGGGAATTTTTGCGAATTTCAAAATTCCGTCACAATCTGGTCCTAAACCTGTTGATTCGATTCCACACACAAAATATTAAAATCGGTTAAGAACTCGGGAAGTTGTGGCGTAACAGACATTGCGCCATTGAAGCTGATCCATGGGAGCTTCTCTCGCTACGCTCCAATAATAATTTTAGTAACGTCTGGTTGACCCAACAAATATAACTGTGTCTAAGTACTCTAAGCCTTTCCCGAAGTGGATAATGGCTTTCAATGTCATTTGAAAAAATGACTATTTGGTTACAAGAAAATGGAAGAAAATGGTTATAAGAAAATGGACTAGGTACCGAGAAATACAATTCCAGTTTTATCTGAACACGATTGTTCAATACGATTTATATATGATATAGTATATATATTTTATTTGCAGGCATTCAGAGCTTGGAAAAATAGAATTTGCAGTCTGAGAAAAGGTATTTCTATTTTTGATACTGTTCTGTATGCTTCGTGAGAGGTTCTTAAGTATACAAGAGTGTTTACTTTGCTGTTCATAAAGGAGCATAATATGGAATGAAAGTATTTTAAGCAAGATAACCAATGGCATTAATGTCATAAAATATATGATGATGTATCGTTCAATTTCTACCATGTTACATTTCTGTTAAAAGTTAAATTACGCCTTGTCTGGTAAATTATGTAACATGCTTTCATTTTATAAAAAAAAATGTATACAAAGAAGCAATTCTCCAAACTTTTTTACTTCTGCTATTATTAAATAAATCGAACTCTTTAAAAGTTTTCTTACTACGGAAATGTACAATTCCAAAGAGTTGCTTAGTGAAAATTTACAAGATTATTCTAAATAAAAATAAAAAAGGAGGTTGATTGCAGGCCACTTGAGGGATTTATGTGAATAGGACTTTCCCTGAAATTCTTATGTCAAGTAAGATTTACAGGCTTAAAAGTAGGGAACATAACAAAGTGTATCTTAGTTAAGAATTAATAGTGTTACGATAATTTTTATGATATGATAAATTATAAGAGCACTTAAAGAGCCTTCTTTTTGATAATGTGTGGACGTATCAAGTTAAAATAAATATCAAGGTTATTCTTTTAAATTTTTCGTATTAAGCCGTACAAACTTAAATTTCAAATGCCAAACCTCGGCTTCCTATATCAATTAATTACCTAGATTGAACTGTAAAGAAAATCAAGCTCCGAATTAAGAGAAAACCAAAAAACGATCACATTTTGACACACTCAAGTAAATGAAACCTACATTGTATTTCCCACTGACCTGAAATTGAACCATTTGGCAAATAGCAAAGATTTACAGTAGCGTAATATTTCCTTAAAAATAAAATTACTTTTGAATCGGTATAAATCGGTTTTTTCACAAATCTCTTGAGGCTGAAATGCTAGTCCCATGAGGCTTGAGTTTAAGGGCGATAATTGAAAGTCATGACTTCCAAAGAAGAAGCAACTACTTTCAAATCATCTAACTTTTGGTTTCTTTTATTATGACAGAACTGATCTCATATGTAATAAAAAAAAAACACCGCATGAAATGCCGCGGGCATCGCTTCCCTGGCTTATCACTCGTCTTTTGTGCAGTGTCAAAGATTCTTGTAGCCAGAATATAAGCGACATAGACGTAGTCTAGTGAATATTTAAAAGAAAGTGTTGTTTGACGTATTGTATTATGGAAATGAATAGTTTGAAGATTATTTAATCTATGAGACATATTTCAAATTAAGCATTTAAAAGCTTGACATGCTCAAAATGGTTAGTATGCTAACATAGAGATCAAAAAAGAGATTATTAATTTAATGATTTACAAAGTGCAGTAAACGATGGCAAGCAGACACGCGCACACACCCAAACACAGACATAAACTATATCACACATATTTAGTCGTTCCATAAAATTGTTTAAAAATATTTAATTATAAAGAATGTTTCTAATACCAACATGAATAATTGTAAAATGCTCGCTTTTATGGAAGAGTGGAGTCTCCTGACACAGGCCTATGAGCTTAAAAGGGGATTCCAATTCATAGCATTCTTGTTACTTGTTTTTTTGAAAATAAAATATTTTGTATTTGAAAATATTTTGTATTCGTATTTGTATTTGATGGAAGCTACACAAACCTAGGATGCATTTATCTTAAAATCGAGCAAAACTCGATAATGCAACTGTCATGTGCTCACAGCATACCTACTTATAACTTAAGTGATACAGACTTAGAAGAAATCCGGATTTCCCAAATTGGTAAATAATTGTGCGTTTGGAGATTTAATTGTACTATTTTTGCATAATGTCAATAGATGAGAAATGTCCGAGATTGCTTTTAAAATATTTCATTTTAAACAAACTAATTTCTTGAAGAAACCTTAACTCTGTTCTATGCTCTGAACTTTAAAGTTAAAAGTTGCTTATATGAAACGAGTTCTTTAGCCTTATGACATTGAAAAGTTAAGTGCCAGATGAATCTTTTGTTTACAGATTCAATTTTTTATGAATCATACAGAGGTACAATAATAGAAATAACCATTTGCTATTACATTATGTTGAAATAAATAAGAAATAAACTAACAGCAATACAACACAACTCGAATTCAAAAATTGAAACACATTTTTATCCGTATCGAAAAAACAATGCATTTCACATTCAAGTAAATTACAAAAGTAATAGCTCACACCCGCTACAACGATATTAACGTCTCCATCAACCGGAAAGTTGTTCCAGAACGTTCATCGAAACGTACCTGCCCGCCTCCAACTGCACTTAAATCTCGGCAAAATACAAATGCAACCCGAAACATTTTGTACAGGTGCACAAATTAAAAATTCTATTTACTACGCGGACCTGTTCATGTTTTCTCTAACATTTGCAAGGGTAAATATCAATGCCCTCCTCTACTGTACCGTTAGCAGTAAATATATTCTCTAAAAACACATTTTTTTTTGTGTGTTTGTCTGTCCGCTCTTTTTCCATTGTATACACGTTACCATAGCAACGCGTTACCGGGTCAGCTAGTATGTACTCTAAGAACACAAATTTGTTGTTTGTGTGTTTGTCTATCCGCTCTTTTTCCCTCTATTTTCCCATTATATACACGTCACCATAGCAACGTGTTACCCAGTCAGCTAATATATGTAAACAATGCTAAAAGATTTTTTTTTGGAATGTGTTAAGGAAAATTCAACAAAAAAAATTAGTTCATATTTTTAAACTGACGTTACAATTCTTGTCGGCAGTGATTTTTTAAGTGAACAAAGAACAAACCTTTATTTTATCAGTCTTTGAATGAAACAGTTAAAATAGAAGAAAATATTAGCATTTCTTTGGCTATCTCATTAATAAATTAAGAGATGATACTATAACGGAAAGACGTATATGATACGTAGATATTTACTACAGAACTGTATATGAAAATCCGTGACACAAACACAAATGCTCGTATTCAAAATACAAACATCTGCCCTTCATGAAGTCGAACCCAGGGCCGTCGATGTTAAGGTATGCTCGCTAACGTTGCAACAATCGGTCATCAAATTTGATAACTTTTCCGTGTTAAATTACGCTTTAATTATTAAAGCGTAATTTAACACGATTATAAATCATACTAGCGGCCGGGGTGGACAAAATTCTTTAATTTTTTTCTATTATTAAATATTTTTCCGTTAGCGCCATCTAGCGTCCGATAGACGAACTACTCGCGGTTAACGCGTTGCTGCTGACCCGGCCACGCGTTGTTGTGTTATAGATGTCGCTGTACCGAAATGAATCGTGCTAACGTTTCGGTTCTACGTCTACACATATAGCTAACCTTCTGAGCCTTCTTGAATGTTATTTTTAAGCACTATGGTAACGCGTATACAATGGAAAAAGAGCGGGAAAAAATAGCGGACAGACAAACACACAAACCACTGTGATCTTAGATTAAAGATTAGAATTTTTTAGACACATCATATACATCATTCTGAACCAAGTAGCTAATCACTTGTGTTATTAAATTCAGAAACAACTACGGTACCACAATGCCCAGACTCGAGCCAATAGAGACAAGTTCGTTTTCTATATTCACTCGGCCAAGGATCATATCCGGAACCTCAGAGTGGTGTTACCATAGAAACCGGTATTCGTGTCACTCGACCATGTCGACATTATTATCTGCTATAACTCTAATTGTCTGTCTTCTTTACTAATTCGTAAGCTTAATAACACGTTTCCACGTAACAAGTAAATCAACATGAAGGTTTAATTTTTGAAGCAGTTTTTGAACCATTTTACACTTAAAACTTTTTATAATATGAAAAGGAAATTTTATTATAAATAATATATTCCCTTTGTTAATAACCGAAAATAAAGATTTATATAAGAAAGCTTTCCTTGCTGTTGGTAAAGTCGTAAATATTCCTGTGCGAAAGTTTCGGTGCCGTCGTAATATTAGCAGGCCATTGCTCACCCTTCACTCACATTGCGGTCCGCCCTTATATATCAGGTCATTATCGGCAGCTGTTTACTTACCACGACAATTTTGCCAACTTCTACTTTTTAACAGAAAGCAAAATCAGATTACGGCGTAGCATACATGACTACGTCGTAGAGTACAGTTTTATTTCGATACAAAAAATGTAATATTTATTTGCTGCGTTTTCATTTTACATTACAGTGTCTTCTTTTAGGTTCGTTGCGTACTATTCCCTTCTTTTTATGCCGTAATGTATCGCCATTCAGTTCCTGTCTGTTATGTATGTAAGCGCTGCTACGTAATTTTTCTTTTCCATTCAACAAATACAATTCTTCTATTGGATTCTTGGCGTAGCAGATAATGCTGAAGCAGGTAACTGGTTGACCCTTGGAAATAAGATTGAGAAATGTTACTACTTAGCTATAATTCTATTTTTTAGGTTTTATTTAACTAGTTATGCTTATTATTTTAATCATTATTTTTATTGAAAAAAACTATAATATTTAACAAAAATCTGTTTATATTTGTTAACGTTAACCAAGAACGAGCGAGTTTAGAGAAGTAATAGTATATGCATAATTTTATTACTGCTACCACTCTTTAAAAAATCCCAGAATTGGTAAAGCAAAATGACCTGTAAAATGGAAATGTTTTACGAGAAATCGTAGGCGGTCCGGTCAGACTTTATAATGCGGTTCCGCGTTTTACGAGTCACGAATAAAAGACGCGACGTAAAATCCGATGGATGGATGATTTGCAACAGGGATTTAAGGCTTACGACGAATTAAGCGAGATTCCTTGCGATGGGAGGCGGCTTGGGACGACTAAAGGGTATGAGGGGACGGCGGTACTTCAACCATTCAACAAACACAATTACTTATCCTTGATCTCGTCTGCACTAGAACGGGAAAAGCTTTAATTGAGAGGCTTCTCTGTATGTGGTTTGGCTAATCTAATGGCTTTCTAAGTTTACGTACAGGTAAAAATTTCTATGACTAGGTACCGTTAAAAGTAATAGAATATATTTATCATCAATGGCTCACCTTTAAAATCGTAAATTCCTATAGACATTGTCAAAAGCAATTCTTAAAATATCATTTTTGAAATATTCAGAGTAAAATCCGATGGATATCCGACATATTTATGAAATTATATAACTATCTTTTATTTATTGTTACTAGCTGACCCGGTAACGCGTTGCTATGGTAACGTTTATTGATACAATGGAAAAAGAGCGGGGAAAAGAGCGGACAGACAAACACACAAACAACAAATTTGTGTTCTTAGAGTATATACTAGCAGGCCCGTCCCGGCTTCGCACGGGTGGACAAAATTCTTTATTTTTTTTCTATTATTAAATATTTTTCCGTTAGCGCCATCTAACGTCCGGTAGACGAACTACTTAAGGTTAACGCGTTGCTATGGTAACGTTATTGATACAATGAAAAAAGAGCGAACAGACAAACACACAAACCACTGTGATCTTAGATCATAGAATAAAAAAAATACGATAGTAAAAATTAATTACTTGAAAAATTACAAAGCATCAAACAACCAAAATGAAGTTATAGAGATGAAGTTTTTTTATCAATTAATTATAAATGATTTTTTTTATTATTGTAACGTGACGAGGTGTATTATTTCAGTCGAAAAAAACACGTTTATATATTGGCTATAACGAAATGATTAAAGAGTTTATAAAATCAATAGTTTAAGAAATAAGTATTTAAGCATGATTTTGTAAAACGTGTAAGTAGTATCATCTTTGTATACTTGTGGTTTTCTTCACTAAAATTCGGATTCAGCTAGTTAGGTAAACTATGCCACTGTTGACTTTTCAGGAGGGATTTAGTTGGCGTTCATAAGTTCGGTTCCCCCTTTCACAAGGACTTTTATTAAAAAACGAGTCATATAATTTTGCTGACGTCGATAAAGTTCTAAACTAGCAAAAGTAGCAATCAGTTTATTAAAGTGATGTAATTTCAGTTTGGTTTACTGTATATTTGACGTGGGTAAATGTATTACAGTATGACCGCCACAATACATTTATATTGTCCGCAAATATTTCCAATGATATGGTTGCTAAAATTAAAATAATGAACAAAGTAATTTGAGATAAATTATTATAATAGAAAAATACTAGAAAAAATCGACTCGGGTCACAAGTGAAATCTCAGGCGGGATAATATATAAAAAAACTACTATTTATAAAAAACTTAATGGCTGTTTCATCTTAATCGATTGCTCAAACATTTGTAAAAATGTTTATTTCGAATACGAGAGGATGTTCCTCTCATTGATGAAACAACGCTGGCCTACAGCGTAAAATAAGAAAGGTACCAGCAAATTTCGACGAGTGTTCGCAAGGCTCGGTAGCTCAATTGGGAGAGCATTGGACCGGATTTCCAAAGGTTGCGGGTTCGTTTCCCGCCTGAGATTTCACTTGTGACCCGAGTCGATTTTTTCTAGTATTTTTCTATTATAATAATTTATCTTATAAGATCGCATTGAAAATGCATAAAAAATTATAAAAAAGTAATTTGAGTTATACATAATAATATTTTTTACACTCCTACCAATTATCCTAGCTCAAAGTAAGCACTGTAAGATTTGTAATTTATGATAGGTACATAGTTATTAAATATTTGTAAATTTATGTATGAATACCCATGACTCAAGTTGTTGTTGATAGCAACCTTTTTAGAATGATTTGTATTTTTTAATCTTTTATTGTTTATAGTTTTTTTGCTTTGAAGTTGGATGTCAGTCGCGTTTTTTATAGTTTGTATGAATCTTTGGTTTTCTTTGATTTGATATTATTTTAATCTTATACCCTAAACGGAACGTGTTTTCCTCATAAACAGCCCCCATTTGCTTACACAGGTATTCATTTATTATAGATAGTAGCAAAGTAGTGGAACTCCCTCCCTGGACTTATAACCCGTCCATTTTCAAAGCTAGGGTGAATAGGCACCTTCTGGGTTAGCATGTTCCGTCTTAAATTCTGTCTTGGACGCGGGCTTGATTAGGATCAAGAGCTTACCCATCCTTAATAAAAAAAAAATCAAAAAAACATCTGCCTCTCTCGGAACTCGAACTCAGGGCCATCGATGCGACAGGTAGGATAGCTTGTAGTTTAAATAGAACATAGACTTGATAAATCCGCAGACCCTTAACTATGAAATCACTCATTCAATGTTAGTGTTAGGATGATTTTCTACGACAGTTTTTATTCTTTACATAAGTCAGAATAACTGAATAAAACATTCGTTTAATGACTCCAGTCTTGGTGTATATTATTTTTAATTGTTTTGTTAAAAATGTGTCTATTATTTCGATATCACTAGCGACCCGTCCCGACTTCGCACGGGTGGACAAAATTCTTTAATTTTTTTCTATTATTAAATATTTTACCATTAGTGCCATCTAGCGTCCGGTAGACGAACTACTTGCGGTTAATGCGTTGCTATGGTAACGCATATAAAATGGAAAAAGAGCGGGAAAAGAGCGGACAGACAAACACACAAACCACTGTGATCTTAGATTAACTAGATTTCGCGTTCTTGCAAAATACACAAGCTGGACTTGCACTTGTCCTTTGTTCTATCTATACCGTAAAGAGATAAAACATTTGTTTTCATTCCTCTCTGTACTGACGATGCTGTTGTTAATAAACTTTTATGATCTGTGCTATATGTGCTTATTGTTATATTTACCGCTGAGATATCAGGGCTTTCCTACAGATGAAATTAATGTAGGAAAAATTGGACTTAAGCCATGCGAGCCCAGCGCGTATAACTGACAACCTAAATTGCCTTCCTTTCGTTAAGTGTGAAAGAATAGAATATAAGTTTATTCATTCTTTGTATAACACAAACAATATAAGTGCCGAAAAAAAGAATCACTTAGCCGAAACAGTCCCGAAGCTCAGCTTTAGTCACAGATAAACTATGACGATAATTTCTAGATGGAGCCGATCAAGTCATACAAAGCTTACTATAAAAAAAATTATAGAACAATTTTACAAATAAATAGGATGTAAACTTGTAATTGCAACCAATGTGTATTTCTCTTTATCGAATCTTTAATCTAAGATCACAAATTTGTTGTTTGTCTGTCCGCTCTTTTTCCATTGTATCAATTAACGTTACCATAGCAACGCGTTAACCGCAAGTAGTTCGTCTACCGGACGCTAGATGGCACTAACTGAGTAAAAAGAACTGAAATAATAACCCACCTGATGCTATGTGCTGTGTGTTCGGTGCCCCGTAGAGTAGAAAAACACTAACTCTTCACACTTAAAGGTATTGTAAAAGGTGACTAAAGATACTGGGATCACCATATACCTCCCGTAATGCACAAAATAGGCAGCAGTCTTTTTTCGAATAAGAGTATTTTACTGCAATCTTCAACCCGTCTGCCGATCGTGAAGATAATAGCAACACCCCTTATTTTCTAGGAAGGATCATTAGCCTTGTAATCTTAAGCCGAACTCAATAACCTTTGCTTTTAAGCAGTTCACTTTTTAATAAATGTGTGCAATTTACACGTGGTAGAAGTGAAACCTTCAAAAATAATACGTACACGTATACAAAATACCACGATTGTGTGCCTTCTCTCAATCTTTGTACTACACGTATTAATTAATTAACAAACACGTATTAACACACGTACATAATGCTTCCTATCTCATTTTCTCCTACGTTAAATCTTTTGAATTTATTATAATTTATTTGTCTGTATAAATTACTGTCGCTTTTTCGTTTCATCGACTTTCAAATCACAACGATGCTAAAGAAGTTTGCACCTAATAAAAATAATAGTACCTGACGTATAGTAATAAAATTCATGAAGATCGATGAAAACACAACCGCACACCTCTCAACGAACATATCACTAAATCGCCACACACTATAATTGACTTGGTCTAGGCTGAAAATTACGGAGTAAACCAGCTTAATACATAATGTGAAAAAACATTTTGCGATAATAATGATAATACCGATGCTAGGACACCTGAGACTAATTCGTGCTAATCACATCTGTTTCGTTTTGTGGAAATTTATCTTGAATAATCCTTCATCTTAATTGTTACCAATGTTTACAAATAGTCCTTCACTAAATTAACAGATTGTTGAGATTTATTAATGTTTATAATAGTTCTAGATTTTCTTTTCTAGATTGGTTACAATATGTCATACTATTTTTAGTTATGGATAGTTGATCTTTTTCATATTTCTGTTTGACTTTATTTTTAAGTTTTTACAGTAGTTTTCATATGTAGTATGTAATTTTTAGGATATTATTATGGGGATCAGCACGTAGTTTTGCTTGCATGCTATTTCTGCACATACATCTTACGATCGCTTAGGTGTTCCATGGTTTGATAAGACGTTATTTATTCGGGATAGCTCTTTTAATACTATTTGATGATATGCTTTGCCTTTATATATTTAATAGTAGTTTACGTTGTAATTTGAGGATAACATTTGATGATCAGTAACAGTTTAATCAAGGGCAGTAATAAAGGCTGTATTTTTAGATCTATTAATTTTAGTAAGGCCCATTTCTGTTTTAAATTTATATTGAATTTTCCAATTATTATAATATTTTTTAGAGTATTAATAGTGTCTAAGTGTATCAAGTATAAATGAAATATTCAGCGTTAGAGTTAGATGGAGAGCAATAGATACAGATTACGATGAGATTAACTACAGCGACTTCTCGGCTTGTTTTGATATAGACAACAACCCCGTTGTTATATATATATATATATATATATATATATATATATATATATATATATATATATATATATATATATATAATGTTATATATATATATATATATATATTTAATTTATATCAAATCAGTAGAATCAATAAAGCGCTGGTGCATAGAGTGGCCACCGGACAAATTCTTACACTTTCAATTGTATAATAGCTACCTGTGTACAAAGTTACGTCTCGCTGATATTGACTATGTTGTTTATGTTAACTAGCTGACCCGGTAACGCGTTGCTATGGTAACGTTAACAATGGAAAAAGAGCGGGGAAAAGAGCGGACAGACAAACACACAAACAACAAATTTGTGTTCTTAGATTAAAGACTAGCGGCCCGTCCCGGCTTCGCACGGATGGACAAAATTCTTTAATAAATTCTTATTAAATATTTTTCCGTTAGCGCCATCTAGCATCCGGTAGACGAACTACTTACGGTTAATGCGTTGCTATGGTAACGTTATTGATACAATCGAAAGAGAGCGGGATTAAGAGCGGACAGACAAACACACAAACCACTGTGATCTTAGATTATAGATTTCGGAAGTGACTACGTGGATAAGTTGTTTAAGATTATGTTTCAAATAAAAATAAAAAAGCTTTATTTCCTTCTTTGCACACACACAAATATATTAACAAAAATAAATAAAAAATAATCATATCTTAGGTAGAACACAAAGTCATCGTGTTTACCCTCATTTCGAGTAAATTGCTGATTTTCGGCTACAACCACGAGTGACCAACAAAGACGATGACCAGCAACATCAGTGGGTGTGATATTTTAAAATATATATAAAAAAGAAGCTCAATAATAAAGTACTTATATAATGGTGAATGTGTAACATATTTTTATATATTAAATAATTGTTAAGTATATGTCTATCATAAATAAATAAATAAAACTGTGATGGATATTAGTATTTGTAAATATGTACTAGATTTATTTTTATTCCTTAATGGACACTATTTTCCGGATGAGCCTCGTATATTACATAGCGCGTGTTATATATTTTTCTTTTGTATTGGCATCGCATCACTAACATTACTTTTAGTTATAAAACAGTAGAACGAAGCACTTTTTTCCTTCAGAAATATAAAAGAATCCCGCTTCTACGCGATTGTTCAGATGAAAAGGTGATAAAGAAATCTTGCTTCAAACGTATTTTACTCGGAGTGAGAATTACTTACGGGAAAATCTATGTTATAATCTATATTATAAGAACTTGCACCTGTCGCACAAAATTAAATGAAGAGTTCCGCACAAGTCACATCAATTATTAAAACCTTAAATAAACAGAAATATGGACTAAATAAGGCAAAACTTGGACATGTTATTTAACAATCACATAAATAAAAACAAAGCAACCATGATTTGAACCCAATGGGTTCGAACCCAGGACCATAGGTAGAGAAAACGGGATCCCGTTACTGTTATCTGTGTATGAGAATATCTTGGTGGTAAAAAGAAATTAAGTCACTTTTTGTCATATAAAATTGAGAACTAATTTATATGTGAACCTGAACACCAAACAGAAATATTGAACAGTTCTAATCTAAGATCACAGTGTTTGTCTGTCCGCTCTTTTCCCGCTCTTTTTTCCATTGTATACACGTTACCATAGCAACGCGTTAACCGCAGGTAGTTCGTCTATCGGACGCTAGATGGCGCTTACTAAATATGCCGGGTACGGAAGTATTTATTTAACAAAATACAAGATAGGAGTAACCAATCTAAATAGTTCGACTAATTGTTATTAATTAACAGCGACTGTAAATTAACATAAAGTTATTTGTTAGGATGTTAAATTTAATTAACTCACACCATAGAATACTACGGTATCGAGGTGTTCCGTAATGTCTACCAACTGTCAATTTAAATTGCAAATCGGGCACCAACCAATTTTGTCTTACTAGAGAATATATTAAGAGAGGGTAAGGGACACTGATCCGAACAAAATGAATTATACCTTGTTTATTAGGATAATTTTTTGCCACAAAAGAATAGTTTTACTAAAGTTCATCCATTACGCAGCTAAATAGTGAAAGTTCTTAAGATATTCCAAAGTTTAACGTCTATATTATTGTACCTTATTGTGAGACTTCTTCTTAACTTAATAATAATTCATAGCTATGTATTTCATAACACTTCCTTTTACCGAATATTTTCACAGGTCATTATATTTTTGTTCGTCAAAAAAATTGCTTTAACCCCAAGCCAATGTTACTCTTCTGGGGGACATAATTAAATATTACATCAGAAACACAATTCTCAAAAAAAAAATTTTCTACTGATACGAATAGGTGACAGAGTGAGATAAAATTTCTTATTCAACGTGATTGTTTCAAATCAGTTAAGAGTTCTGTAGAAAGATATCCAATATCTATGACATAAACTGCACTTTCTCAAGACTGGGGCCACTGGCACGCAGCCATATAATCTACCAAGCTACGCATCACAGACTCCTGTCACGTATTCTAAATCTATATTTTCTGCGGAGCATGAATGTAACCAAGTTTTAAGAACATCTGCCATCGGTGTACAGGGATATGTATATGTGTGCTCCTCGGGGAATAGACGACTTTATGTTGTGTGGTTCTTCGATGTATTTGAGTGGATTTTTTTTTGCGTGATTTGCTAAGATGTTTCCGCTTCTTGGATAATATGCATATGATTATGCATACATTTTGATAGTATTAACTTGAAAGTTATCAAATAATATTTTTTTGTTGCTTGTCAATTATATTTCTTATGCACTTGGTATAAGACTAATTGTTAGTTTTCAGTGAAGTGCCTTTATATTTTATTTTGATAAATTAAATTGTTAATCCGTTAGCAATGGTAGTAGGCATTGTTTTATAGAGAAACTTTATGAACGAATGATTGTTTTTTTTTTCTTTATCTTAATAAAGTGTAGAATTCTGTAGGTTAATGATTAAGATGATTCTTTACCTTGATATAGTTGACCTGAAACTACTCAATTACAAACTCTAACCGTAAAGTTTACACGATAACTAACTTGCTTGTGCTATTATAAGCCTAATTTTACGACTATAAAAACAGACAAACAAATAAGAGGGGTATCTTTTGTTCACAGATTCTATAACGATTTTTCAGTGATATTATCAACTCTATTCTCTACACGGAAATTGAATGAAAGAATCCAATCAAATCCGAAATTAGTCAGATAACGCTTATAGAAAAGCACAAAACTGATGAAACCATTAATTTGTTACAAAGCTAAGTGATTAAGTGGCAAAAATGATTTATAACTCTCTTGCTCGATAGAGTGACGCCATTTTTATATTATCTAATGACACTTAAACAACAATCTATTCGAAAGTTAACTCTCCTAATCGTTTTTAAAGAAGATAAGTGTTTTGACATGTCCTCTTTACAGCTGATTAACTCATGTGAAAGGATGTATTTTTATATATAAATTTCACACAAATGACAATATTTATTTTAAGAATGATATAACGCTATAAATAATACCTCATTGCAACATATTAACACAATTGGTATGCAATTTAGTACCAACTAGCGGCCCGTCCCGGCTTCGCACGGGTGGACAAAATTCTTTAATTTTTTTTATTATTAAATATTTTTCCGTTAGCGCCATCTAGCGTCCGGTAGACTACTTGCGGTTAACGCGTTGCTACGGTAACTGTATTGATACAATGGAAAAAGAGCGGGAAAAAGAGCGGACGGACAAACAACAAATTTGTGATCTTAGATTATAGATTAAGGTCCAAAGTAAGAGCTTATACCTTGTCATTTAAAAATGGTTTGAATAAATATAAAACAAAAACTGACCAATGACTTGTAAATAAATATTTGTGATGATCACCCAAATATAAGTATGCCTTTACTACAAGTTCCATTCATGACACAACTCTGTAATCAGCAGTTAAACATACGTTTGTAGAAATGTTGAAATTAATCATAGTCATTTTTAAGATAAATATATCTTACTTATTATTTTTGCAATTTCAGTGCTATCTTATATGATAAATATATACTCTAAGAACACAAATTTGTTGTTTGTGTATTTGTCTGTCCGCTCTTTTTCCATTGTATCAACTAGTTGACCCTGTAACGCGTTGCTATGGTAGCGTTAATTGATACAATGGAAAAAGAGCGGACAGACAAATACACAAACAACAAATTTGTGTTTTTGAGTATATACTAGCTGACCCGGTAACGCGTTGCTATGGTAACGTTAATTGATACAATGGAAAAAGAGCGGGAAAAAGAGCGGACAGACAAACACACAAACCACAAATTTATGTTCTTAGAGTATATATTAACGTTACCATAGCAACGCGTTACCATAGCAACGCGTCACGGGGTCAGCTAGTTTTAGTAGAAAAATATTAGTGTGACGGTATTATTATATCGTTGATTACAAATAACCGTTGTGTGTACTTATGTACGCGCGTTAGAAGTTAGGTATACTTCTTTAGCGTAACTAAACAAACATAACTAAAAATTTCCTTCCGTGTGCCAGTAATATTTGTATGTGAAAAGAAAGATAAATTTATAAATTACATAGTTCTCAGTAGGAAGCACAAAAAGATTACAGATTTTCTATATATCTGCATACATAATCAAGTAATATATCAAAAACCATTAAATTGTTAACCAAAAATCAACGCAGATTACAAGTTTTTCTCAGACGGAACTCGAACCCACAACCTTGGAAAATCCGATCCAATGCTCTTCCAATTGAGCAACCGAGTATTGTGAGCACCCGTCAAATGTTTCAACTACTTTTTTAATTTTCCACTCTGTAGGCATTGCATCATCATCGAGAGGAATCTCCTCAAATTCAAAAGAAATATTTTTACAAATGTTTTGACAATACATTCAGATGGAACAGCCATTAAATGGAATGGAATGGATGGAATTTATGCTTTTTTCTTTTTTCTTCTAGTAGTTTCCTAAAATTCTTCTATTAATTAAATGTTGCTACATTTCTAACCTAACCTAACCTAACCTAATATATGCGTTTATTGACACATAAGTATTAAGTAGGGAGAGCATATAATAGCCATTACCACCACCCAGTGCAAAAAGGTAATTGCTAACCGGTACAAATGCAGCCGGGATAAATAGCTTAACAATTTTTTGGTCACCAATCCTATACTTAACATCCAAACACTGCGCTATCGATCTTATTAATAAACGTATACTCACTTCAATGCAGCATAATTGTTCGATAAGAGATTCATTTTAAATTCCTTTAAATTAAGAAAGGTAGCTGCATTATCATGTCTTATTAAGCACGGCTGTCAGTTATTCATTGGAACATTAATTATTAAAGGAACAAAAAAATAAAGAAATATAGATATATTTACTAATTATCGCCTTACATAAAAGTTTACTTGATATCTTGAGGAAGTGACTTACGAAGATTGAGTGGCGGTAATGGACCTTTTGTTTTCATAGGAGCAGTAATTAGATCGAGTCGTTTTGCCCACTATATTCAACTTGCTCTCCTTTCCGCTATTTATTTAACAAAGTAAAGGAAGAGTTTAGATTTGAAATGCCCTTGTGACGAAAATTTTATTTGACATATTTTAGCCAGAAGTCATTTGTTTTTGATGATGATGATGATGATGATTTAATACAAGCGACTCGTCTCGGCTTCGCACGGGTGGACAAAATACTTTAAATTTTTTCTAGCATTAAATATAGCCTATGTTACTCAGCGTGAATGTAGCTTTCCAATGGTGAAAGAATTTTTGAAATCGGCTTTGTAGTTTTTGAGTTTATTCATTGCAAACATACAAGAATACAAATCTTTCCTCTTTATAATATTAGTGTAGAATACAGTATTCAACATATTGTATCTTCA
Source organism: Calamotropha paludella (assembly GCA_927399485.1). Lineage (NCBI taxonomy): Eukaryota > Metazoa > Arthropoda > Insecta > Lepidoptera > Crambidae > Calamotropha > Calamotropha paludella. The sequence goes on from OV656803.1 coordinate 46,502,731, forward strand.
AAAAGGAGAATCATTAATTGTTTGTGTGAAATTTTTAACAACTACCTACCTAAGCGATACTGTTAGAAGAATAACGCTAAGGTGTTGCGCAGGTTTTAAAGATCCGTCGTGGATTCCCTATCCCGTGAGCTGCAGAACTATTATCCGCCTTTTATCTGACAAGATAAATACGTGTGTCCCTACAGTGACAAATAGGTTTTCTAAGCTGCTCCAACCGCTCGGAGTAACTAACCAACAATAATTCTGTTTCCATCTTTAGTAATGCATGGGAACTTTTACATTTGATGTTATTAAAAATGTCATGTTTTGACAGAAATAATTTTAAATTGCAGTAAATTCTCTTATCAGTTATAAAATTGCCGTTTTTAATTACATCACTGATAAGACATCACCGTGTTTATACGTGGAAAAACCATAGAAAGCATGATTAGGGTTGATATAAACTTTTAAGAATTGATTTCTTTATTATTTGTCAATCACAGAATTATGTTTTGTTCAATTATTTCTATTACTCTAACAACTGGCTTATTTATTAAATGTAACGTTAAAAAATGTGGCACGTGGACTTCAAATGGAATTTAAGGCCCAAGGGAAATAACGGCCGGGTAGCACTCACACTTAAACTGTCTCATACACAACACATTTGGCTGATAAAAAATGCAGCTACTTATTTTTACCATTAAGCCTTTATAGCCACTTCGTAATGAAACTGTTTTGTAACTAAAATACCAATGACCCCTTTAACCTTTTTAACAAGAATTTATTACATAAATATTCTTAATTTTATTAAAGAATATTAATGTAATAAATTCTTTGTTTAACTAATGGTTAGGATTAGTAATGTTAGGATCACCATACGTTATTATTAGATTCAGGAGCCGTGTTTATAGACTGGTTATCTGGTAAAATGCGTTGTAGATAACTTTGATTTTTTTTTGGTGCGGAGCGAGCGAAGCTCCCATGGATCAGCTTCAATGACGCAATGTCTGTTACGCCATAAATTCTCGAGTTCTTAACCGATTTTAATATTTTTGTACGGGATCGAATCAACATCAACAGGACCACATTAAGAAGGAGCCCGAATTTAAATTCACAAAAATTACTTTTTTTAGGTATTACGCTCCCCTCTAATATATGGTGCTAACGTAGCTTTATGTTTAGTGACTGCATCGCCGAGTTTATATTTTCAATAAATATTATTGTTAAGTATTACTTGTGTTCAATTGATAATAAATATATTATATATCTTCAAATCAGATAAACTGTAAAAGACACAAAAATAAAATGAAAGCCTACGATTATAAAGGCGGATAGGCGTATATACCAGAAAATTATTTCAGCTACGTAACTTATAAATTATACGAAAAAATATGGCTTTGCAAACATAAATGTGACCTAGTTAAGCAGAAAATGTTGATATGCGGAACCTAGCAGGTTTCTTCTTGTCTCACTCCTGCACGTCGCCGTAGCAGAAAGTTTAGTAGAATTTAACGCTTCGTTCCGACCAAATAATGTTTTCTTTTTATTATTAAAGTCGTAACACTTAAAATCTCCTGAGATAAGAACATAAGTAAAAGCTAGCTATTTGCACAAAAAATCATATATTAACAATAATATACTAGCTGACCCGGTAACGCGTTGCTACGGTAACGCGTACACAATGGGAAAAAGAGCGGACAGACAACCGCACAAACAACAAATCTGTGTTCTTAGATTATAGACTAGCGGCCCGTCCCGGCTTCGCACGGGTGGACAAAATTCTTTGAATATCTAATCATTAAATATTTTTCCGTAAGCACCATCTAGCGTCCGGTAGACGAACTACTTGCGGTTAACGCGTTGCTATGGTAACGTTATTGATACAATGGAAAAAGAGCGGAAAGACAAACACACAAACCACTGTGATCTTAGATTATAGATTCACATCTCAGAATGCTTAATTTTAAATTAATATTACTGTTACCACATTCACTGCTAAGAGCTTAATTTTAAAATCACGCCAGGATGCTTTAGCTGTGTAGATTTGTTTTGGTCAGCCTTTTGATGACCACACGGCTGGAGCAAATGCCTGTTTTATTAATTGAAACATAACAACTATATCAACTTCAATCTTATCAGATTTAAACTATAACTGGCAACTACGCGGGCTTAAAACATTTATAATTAGTTGAAATGCATGTAGGGTACAAGATACAAACAATTAAATTGTATGTCACAGTCAAAACTTACAATAACATAGGTTGGATATAAGGAACACTTATATTTAGATAAGAACATAAATCTACGATTCGTTTTGTTGTATACAATGTGTCCCGTCACCAGTGTCGGAGCCTTTAATGGTGTGAAATATGGCATTTTTTATCGACAAATTGTCCCTCAAATTTGGTTTTTCTCAAAAAATAAGTAATTAAAAAATACACAAAAAGAATCTTTTTGATTTTCTTTAATTATTTTTTTTTACTTCTTATTCCATAACATTTGAAACATGATGGCTGTGTAACTGTTGTCTACATGATTAGCTATCAAATGACACTTTTTTAATGTTGGTCGGACATTTACATGAGTAGTGGTGGTCGAACCAAGAAAACAAAATGGCGGTCGTAAGAGAAAAAACAAAATTTGAGGGGCAATTTGTTGGTGACTGGTGACAGGACACATTGTATAGGGCACAAAGAACATTTACTTTTAGTTGGGATTTATGTATTGCACAGTGAACACTTTTTAAACAGTTGCACACATGTCACTCTGAACACTTTAAACTAGATATATTGTATGTAAACACTTAATTAGATGGGTGGGACACTTATTATTAATGACTACACTTTCCGCTTATTTATTTTGTGAATACATTCACAAAAAATATTTTACTTACATTGTAGTTATATTCGCCAATATGTAACAGTAATGGTACATTAATTTTTCCATGTCTTACTGGCTTCAGAAATCTTTTCTTTCTCGTGGGAATCATAAAAGGCAACAAGATTACGTTGGCGAATTGTGTCAGTACAGAATCCCCCTTGAAATATGAGGTACGAGCATAAACGAGTAAGATTAGTGAAATATTTGAGTTATTTCTAAATAAGAAGTTGCCGCTTAACTTTCTCGCTTTTTGCTTAGAAAATATCAAAAGATAGTAATGTAAGCCTGATCACAATACTTCGTTTAAAACCGAAATACGCGCGTGATCTCTTGTGATTGGTGTACATTTAATTACTCTGATGCTTTTGTTTAGTTTTTCGTAGCGATCCTACCTTTTACACCGGCGATCCTGGGTTCGAGTGTGATGATCTTCATATATATAATTCTGCTGTACGTGTGTATGTCACTAAACTCCTCCTAAACGGCTGGATCGATTTGAATGTTTTTTTTTGTATGCGTTTGGGTTATGCCCTGTATGGTTTAGATTCACAAATCAGACCGGCAGATGGCGCTGCAGTCGGTATCTAGGTTATTTATAGTTTGTTTATCCTAATCGCTAGAGTTTAGTTAGTGTAGTTTTTTAGTTTGTAAGAATGCAAGCCTTACAATGTTTATTTTGAGCATTGCTAATTGGTAATATTATATATTATATTTATTATATCAAATATGTTACTAATATTCTAATCAAAAGCCATGTAAATATGGCACACGGTATCTCCAGATCTTGAAAGTTTCCACCAACTACCAACAGACATGTTTTTTTTAACAAAAGGCATAAATGATAGTTTGAAACTATTTTTGAATGCCAAAAAGAACACCATAGTTTATCACGGAACTCAATATCAATCCAACTGTAGTGAAGTGTGAATCAGGGAGATGTTAATCTCTGAATTCTTCGCGATGCTATGGAGGATATTAATAAACTTCGCAAAAGCATAAAAAAACATTAGCATTTATGGCGAATACCTAACACACCTTTGGCAGACACCTAAATACAATGCTTGAAGATCTTAGTTGTGCTCACCAAAGATCGAATCTTAAAATAAACATTGACAAGACAAAATTCGTATTGAATACCGTTACCAAATTACTCTTGATGTTGTGGACCTTTACGTATATTAAGGGCAGACGATCCAATTTGATAAGTCCAACTACGAGAAAGAGCGAATCCAGCTCAGACGAACAGCATTCGGAAAGCCAACTCTTTTGAAGTGATAACGTCTTATAAATCGATGAACGCCGGCTGCACGAACGAAAACGTGTAACGTTCCGCCTGAGCCGAGCGTGCAAGCGAGAACGCGGAACTAGCGACGATCGGCCTAATATTGGGCATTGACGATCAGTTTTTCGTAAAACTGTGGCGTCACTCCAAATGGCTTTAGGCCAACTCGATTTCCGCATTCACTGGCGTCACTCCGGCTCTTCAGTTTTCAATCGGCCGGGCTGTTAGGAAATGTACTACCTGTTTGTGTTGGATTGACGATCATGTATTCACGATCAGTTTGGCGCGACGCGCTGAGTTGGATTTATGATAATCTCGGAAATACGTGGCGCGTCGCCAGTTAAAACTCTGGAGTGATGATTCGACAATCACGAACAAATTTTGGATTGACGTCAGTTCAACTGATGCGAAAAACTGACCGTCAATTCGCAGCTTAAGCGTTCCACTTGTGTCGCATCTATCTCTCTTCCACTTCATGAAGTGAAAAGGTAATATGGTTTCCATTGTTTATTGCAACAGCTTAATGTTGAACAACAAACAAATGACGGTGATAATCATTTTTTTTTTGAGGGTATTATTTCTTGAACGTGTATCACACTTTTTTAAAGACAGCACTGGTCCGGCAATATCGTATAACGTGGAATATGCTTTAATGTCACCTAAAAAGGAAACTACTTCTTTGAGTATTACAAAGACTAAAAGAGACAGCGGATTTTGTGAATTTGTTTACATGTACCTCCTCCGTACCATAGAATTTATTTGAAAAATCCTTTTGCAGCTTGAATTATAATTTTGCATAAATAATAACTCAGGCAAAATCAGACCGTGCCGCCAGTAAAACAAATATAAACTATGTTGTATTTAAATTTAGTGTACAATTCTTAGTTTTGTTGGTCATTTCTATGAGGAATTTCTAAAAATGTAAATGTCTGTTTGACTCGCTTATCTGTAGATAGTTTACGTAATAAATGACTATCGGAAACGTATAGAAAGTTAACCTAGTTCTTTTGCAGTTTGAATAAGAGCTCGAGCTTACCGTCGAAGTGGCTAAGAGGCTTTTAGTAGAGGCAGAGCGTAAAGGATATTTATTTTTAAGTCGGAAAACTAACCTTACTCGTACTTTGTCGGCGGGCTGGATATCATACTACCCTCCTAATATACACACTAAGCCGAACTTACGTGGAGTATAAATATAAGACAACGCAAGATAACTGAAACAACATAATTAACGATAGACAAAACTAGACTTTGTAGGAAGGCTAGGGAAGCTGTCCCCACAATTATTATACCTTATGTTGCCCCAAAACTCGGTAAGTTATCCAAATTTCATCAATGTAGTCTCAGCGGTTTGGCTGTGATCAGCTTTTGAATATTTCTTTCGGTGATTATTTCTCCATGGTAAAGTCTTTATTTTTTACATAGCCTATGTCCGTCAGGTTATAATCATGTGTGTTCATGCCAAAATTCATTCGAATCCGTCAAGTAGCTGGAGAAAGACAAGCGAAATTTGTGAGTTGCCTAAAAGAGAGCTTCACTCTTTCAGAGCTTCGCTCAATAAGTAAGTAAAATGTACTTACATGAAACCTTCAACAGACATCACACCATCTTCATTGCAGTCCCCTGTGCAAGGCTTGGTTGAGGTAGTGATACCAAATTACCTGCTGCTCCACTGCAGAAACTATAGAGCCATTTCATTTCATTACAAGGCGTCAGGTAAAGGAAAAAACTCATCGTTCTAAGCAAAATAGGAGCCGAAAACAATAAAAAAAACAGTTTATTTACAAAATCTTAGATTCAATTTTATGCCGAGGCTTCACAATGAGTAATCAAATACTTGTCTTAGGAAAGTAAAGGTTAAGTAAAAACAAACAAACTACCATTAAGATAAGATAAACATGACGAATAGGAATTTCTCTATGCGTATGTGTCTGTGTTTGTGTGGGTGTGTATGTGTTTTATATATAAGCATCTTATATACTTGTAGCATTATCCTATTAAGTAAATGTTTAACTTTCTCGTAAGTTAAGGTTTATAATTGTAACCATTTAATAAACACTTATTATTGACGATAGTTTGGTGAAACGGCAGCGATATTGCCTTTTGCACCGACCTGAGTTAGAATCCCGGAATGGACAGTTTTTTATATGATGAAGACGAGCATTCGTACCTGACTCATGGTTTTATATAATATACACACACACACACATATATGTAGAATCCTATGAATTTTACATATCTTTGTATCGTATATGTAGGTATATCTATCCGTTACCGTAGTAACACAAGCCTTAGTGCTTACTTTGGGCTAAGCTAATTGGTGTGAATGTAAGAAATATTTATTTATTTATTATTATGCACTTTTCAATATCTTTTTCGTGTATTGGAGTAATCTGAAAAGTTAAAAACGTATTCAAAAATATTGTGGATCTTGGTGCCTGCAAAAATATAATAGCAAAATCTATTTTGGAGATCGATGCTATTTAGTTTTACCGCCTGCCAAGATTATGGCAAAAGACCTTTAATTTTTCTTTCGTCCAGCAGTGGACGGTGAGAAGGTGGTGAGGTGAAGGTGCTGAGATGATGACATCACCTCACTACCTTCTGTAAGGCACACCTCGGCAAGGCCAATAAGTCGATAGTCTAACGGTGTGGTCGCCCAGCCCGTTATGCTAGAAGACATTTGAGTACTGATTGGCTTAAACTTTATTCACAAGATTTTAAATCTTCTATTTATGTTTCAATGAGGCTTTGTTTAACTTAATAATGATATAATCATCTTTTTAATTAATCAATAATACGTTTCTAATCCGCTTTAAACATTGTCACGTCATTAAAATAGCTAAATAATGTAGTATATACCAAAAATTGTTTTGTAAACCGATGCTTATTGTAACTTGCCCTTAAAAAAAGCTATTGACCTGCCATTTCGTTTCGAAGAGAAAATCAGTTACGGACATCTATTTGGGGGAAACAGAGGGATTAAGCCAAGCTCTTCTCCGGATACTGGAGGGCTTACCGGCTAAAAACCTACGCGGTCCTCTTGTCATAGTCATGGGACAATTTGTAAATTATACGAGTTTCAGATGGTAAGGATAATATGGGAATATGTACAAACATAATTAGGAAATATAATAACTTTGAGCGTTGTTAATACAATATCTGTAAAAATCAGTCTTTTTTTCTTTAATTGCGTAAATATTTGAATATTTTGTAGAGTTTTCGCTTCTGAAGATTCGATAATGATTTGATGAGACAATATTGCTATAAAAACAAATTAAATCTGTGACAAATTTCATGAGTTTAATCAATGTCTACCTGAATGGCGTAGCGGTCTGCGCATTTGCCCGGATTTGGATGGTGGGGGTTCGTTCTTTGCCTGAGATAAGGTGATTTTTAAATGTTTTTTTTTACATGTTTTGTAAAAAAACTTTTTCCATTCAAAGTACAAAAATTATGTTTTGATTTATAAATGATTTTTTTATTCATTCCTTATTTTATTTTTAGTGATTACTGTATTTCAGAACCAGTTGTGGAAACTATGCATCATTAATACATAAGCAGTCGCAAGTCGCATTCAAAAATTTCGAATACTAATTAATACCGTTTGGTGCAACGGTAGCGGTCATGCCTTTCGCACCGACAGTCCTGAGTTAAAATCCCGGAAGGGGCAGATGTTTGTATGATGAATACGAGCATTTATACCTGCGTCATGGATGTTTGTATATATTTCTATGAGTATTACTTATTTATGTATGATATAGGTATGTCTATCGGTTACCATAACACAAGTCTTAAAAGTGCTTACTTTGGGCTAGGTTGATTGGTGTGAATGTAGGAAATATTTATTTTATTTTATATTTAATACACAGTATTTTAGTAAAGTAAAAAAAAATGATTGACGTATCGTCACTCACTCAACCAGTTGTAAAATACAGTTTCTATGGCTAACAGACGAATAGATATTTGGAAAATAAACAAAATATGTGAATGTAGATACGTTAAGTAGGCATTTTTTTTTAGTATAGGGGTCATTCTACTTTTTAGTGCAGGTTTTTGTGTCCCCCAGACAAAAAAATTTAAATCAGCCATTTTCTTAATGAAATAATAAAAAATTGCGCAATACATGAAACTTCCGTAATATTTCCTTAACTTCTGTTAACATTGATATTTGAATATTTTGCCTATTTTAAGATAATAAAGGGTAACAAAGTGGAGCTTTATGGTAACATAGTTGTTTTCCATAGTATTGCAAAGTGTCCCCGACCTAATACGCGGACTAACTTAACCCAAAAAAGTATTCTTCTTGCAGTATAGTCCTATGTTTCAAAAAATTATTAAGTTTATTTAATATGTTTGCGTTTTTTATGTAGGCCTCATATATTTTTAGAAGCTTTATTTTTTTTTCAAAATAATGCTTTAGTTTTGTCCCTAAGGAAGAAGCTCAATACGGTACTACTATGTTACTGGTATTTTTTCAAAAAATCGTTAGATGTCATTGTACCGTCACTGGTCGGCTCGATTGGGTAGGTTGGGCATTAAAAGAGTGGAGTGGAATGGCAGTAAGCCGCGTGTCGCCACTCAGTCACCGCCATGTTGTGAATCAAGACGCGTGTGTTTATTAGGTGTGCACTTTGTTACCCGGCGAAACGGTAAGTTTCTGAACTTTTACATTATGTTTTAACTAATGAAACGTGGCATTTATGTCACTTAATTGTATTCTATTGTTGGATTTCCAAATTATATGGTCATTTCGTAAATATCAGGAAGAATCATGTTATTTTACAACTGTGTTACCGGTCCACTTTGTTAATCCGCTGTGGTAACGCAGTTGTAAAAATAGTAACGCAGTTGTAAGTATACTCTGTCACTGATTCTTTCTGATTTTATTTAACTTGATTTGTTCGTATCTACCCATAGGTTTATATTATAACAATTTCATATTTGTTTGCTGACTTACTTTAATTGCTGACGGTAAAATTAGTACTATAATGCCATGTTTTTATCTTTTACAGAAGATCATGCCGCTAACTCCAGCTGAAAAACAACGTCGGTACCGAAACAAGCGAAAATGCGACCCTGTTAAAGATGAGGAAGCAAGAAAAAAGGCTCTAGACAGGTACCACAAAACAAAACGCCTAGTCAAAGACTTAACATCACGTGAACATCGCCAAGCCAAAAGAAAATGGCGGGTCGCTTACAGTAAAAGAAGAGCCCGCATTCATCTTTACTGTATCAGAAAACAGATTGCATAATCCGGCTGCCATTTGGGCACATCTACACCAAGTGCTCCACATGATTAATGAAGAGTATCTTTGGGTCAAATTTATTCATTTCTTTTCTGATGGCCCAGCTACACAGTACAGACAAAAACAAAACTTTTTTTTATGTGTACATGACTTCGACGACTATGGCTTTAAAAAATTCACTTGGAACTATTTCGATGCAGGCCATGAAAAAGGCGCTGCTGATGGTGTTGGTGGGTTTTTGAAACGCACGGCTAATCAATTAGTCGCTACTGGACAAGACATAATTAATGCCAAACAATTCTTTCTTAATTTGCGTGATAAAAGCAAGATCCTAATGTTCCTGATAACTAATGAAGAAGTTCAGAATAAAACACTTTTTTACGGATTTTTGCGCATGTTTTATTTTATTTTATATTTAATCCTGACGTTTCGACTCCTTTACAGGAGTCGTGATCACATGACGAAACGTCAGGATTAAATATAAAATAAAATAAAACATGCGCAAAAATCCGTAAAAAAGTGTTTTATTCTGATGTGTATTGTGCGCGGAAGTGTAAGAACTAAATATGTTAACCAGTACGGGCTGGATATCGCCAACAAAATCCGCCGGTTGGAAGACCTGATGACTAAGCGCGCAAGAAAGATAACATCTTTGAATTTCTTGAAGAGATGCCGTGATCAAGGTCTCATCCCGCACTGTGTCCGAATCACTCCTAAGTGTGACATACGTGGGAGCGCCAGGATCTTAGGTCATCCTGTGATCACGACTCCTGTAAAGGAGTCGAAACGTCAGGATTAAATATAAAATAAAATAAAACATGCGCAAAAATCCGTAAAAAAGTGTTTTATTCTGATGTGTATTGTGCGCGGAAGTGTAAGAACTAAATAATGAAGAAGTTGCTGTTATGGAAAAGCAAATACCCGATTTTGTGCCACCTTTAGTTGAGACCATAATAGTTCATAGAAAATTCTTGCAAACTTATGTACCGTGATTTCAGCTGTTACTGTAGTCGTGGAATATGTTCTTGTCTGAAACCAAAAGAATATACTCCAGTCAATGATTTGGTGATTCAGGATGTACAACCAACTGCAATCGAATCTCCACTTGATGAGCTGTCCGTTGATATCATAAATAAACCATGCAAATCGCTGTTCATCAAATTTACTCCTCGAACACCGACAGCAGTGATGACATACCTCTTTCTGCGTTTAGAGACATTTCCAACATTAATGACCACAATTTACCCAGTACTTCAAAACAAAGTGACGAACTACTTCAGAAAGAAAATCTGCATCCCAGTAAAATCTTTCCCGGAACTTATGTGTTATTGAAAATACAAGGTAGAAAACAAATTTATACAAACTTGGCTTCAGCATTGAGTGAGGTTGACGAAGATGGATACATACAATTTATGTTTTACAGAGGTGTAAATGATACTGGCAAACTTTTTAAAGCAGTCGAAACAGACACTAGTTGTGAACCTTATGATAACATTTTTGAAGTGGTTTCTGCACCGAAAAAGATTTTTAGATGGAAACGCGAATACTACGAATTCCCTAATCCTCTGGAAGTGTTCGAACAATGACTGCAACTATTAATTAATTTTTAAGTAATCCGACCTGCATAAGTGCTGTGATTTTGGTAAAACGGATATAATAGCAGGATTAAATTATTATCTTCAACCTTTGTGGTAACTAAGAGACTGATTAGCTATTTTTGTAGCGAAGAGAATTCTCTATTGAAATAACTTTGTTACTGTTGAACAACTGTGTTACCATTATGTCCCTATTTCTAAGTAAAGGTTTTTCAATTTGAGTTGTACAATTGGCATAATAAGCTACATTACAGATATATCAGATGCAAGATAATATTTTTTAATATCAAAGTCAAATACGTTGTTAAGTTTTTTTTACATATATACATTTTATGTCAAATCTTTGTAAACAAAAGTGCACAACGGTAACATAGTTGTCATTAAATGTGATTTATAAGACTTAATAAATCATAATTTCTTATTATAGTTATGAAAGAGAAAGATTTATGTTCCTAAAATACGTTTTGTTAATTGTTTGTTTGTAATTAGTGACTAAAGCTGCTCAATGAAAATATTTAGATTGGTAACAAAGTGGTTTGATTTGTCTACCTTGGTCTCCAAAACCTTCATTTTCAAAGAGAAATATGTACAAAATTCGCTGCTGGCAGTTAATTTCAATTGTCTGGTTATAATTACGCATAAATACAGTTAAATTACTTCATTTATCTCTAATGATAAAATTTTTAAAACCCATTTTTAGCAGTGCAAAAACCTGCACTAAAAAGTAGAATGACCCATAGGTAACCAGATCAGTTTTGTGTGATAGAGCGAGAAGGTTCAATTATTGTTTTAATACTTTTTCCTTTTATCTCGATTTTAAAGATAAACGTATGATATTCGTATATTGCTCGGTGTCCACTTTCGGTGCGTTTATTTAAATTATCACGAATATAAATTAAATCTTTAAAATATTTATTTGATTTTTAATTTTAGTTTATTTAGAAAAATATAATCACAAAATACTATTAAAGTAGCTACACAGATATCAATTCACTATTTCAGTTTTCCCTTGTATCATACATTGGTTCAACCGGCGCCTCTACCACGCTCTACGAGCGCTCCGGGATCGTTGGGAACTTGGGACGTCAATTTAAACCATTTAAGTACATCTCAATATGTTGTATTACTCAACTCTCATTACAATGTCTCAGGTTACACTCTCAGATACTAATGGTGATCGTCTTATGTTCGTCTAGCCTTCTCGAATGTTCTAAATTTAAAAGGGTGACATTCCTTGTCATAAAGCATATCTACGCAACGAGGTGGTATGCGGTGTCATAGACGCAAGGAGGTCACCACAGTAACATAGGACCAATATTGTAAATTTGTAAAAAATACAAAAGAAAAAGAAAAACGCTTTACATCCTGTAGTTATCGTAACTATTATTATGGTACTACATACACGTTAAACGCAGTATTGCCATTACAATCTGCGCTTCATAGTCGGCCTATTAATGTCTTATTTACAAGAGCGCAGATAAAAACAACTGATTGTGAAAAGAGCGCCGAAACCCACCATGCGAATTAGTGGCTTCTTACGACAGGTGGAAACAACTGTTTATCGTTTTTATTCTAAACAACAAGTAATCATTCTCAACTGGACTTCAACCCGCTTCTCAATATTAACTCTCGCCGTAAAGGAACTGTTTGTGCATACCTGCGTTGTAATACACAACTTGCCCATCGCTTCTATTGTTTTCTCGGTAACTTCCTTTATAATAAAATCAACTCGCGTCTTTCAGTCTATCCCCTTCTTCGTGCATAAAGAAAATTTCGCAGTGGTTACAGTAGCTATGCTACAATGACACAGAAAATCTGCTTGTATCCTTAAAGTATACACACACACATACACACACACACACACACATACACACACACACACACACACACACGCACACACACACGCGCATACATAAACAAATAAAAAATGTATCATGTAATGTATTGTCTCGGATTTCCAAGATGGTGGGAGCCTGATGACATGTGCTAACGGGTAATTTTTTTACCTTTTTCGGGCATTAGTCTCAAACAAACAGCCTAAGATTAGTAACGATAAGTATTGAAGTAAGAGTTTGTGTTGAGAAAATAAAGATTTTATTTATTATTATTTATTATTTAATTAAATTCGGATAATTTTTTTACCACCCATAATATCCACAAGAAGTCGAACTACATATGACCATTATTAAAAGGTTGTTGTTTTGTAAAGTTTGAGCCAATAGTCTGAAATTGTTCCAACATACTTAGCGACTAACTATCGTGAGCAGATAACTCTAACAAGTTTCTTATGGAATAATTTGTGGCTGTCAATGCATAAAAGTCAGAATTAGAATCCAAAAATTAATTGCGTGAGTTACCGATAGTTTGACTAACCAAGTATTCATTTTAACAAGAGATACATATTAAAATGGTTAACAAATCAATAAAACAGAACATCATTTTAATTTATTAACGTAAAAATAACGTGACAAGTTAATTCGTATGTTTACCAAATAACTACAAATACTCACCGTTTAATTCGGAGGAACACAATAACTCAATTAAGATCCATTTCAGATAGCACAGTTTTATTTAAATAGGCACTGCCTGAGAGATTGTAATTAGCATAAAGCCTTCTTGGATAATCGCCAAATTTAAAAGAAATTGAAAAAGAAGTTAAGTGCTCCTAGATAATTCTTTTATTCGACATGACCTCTGATTTGGAGTACGATTTTCTAAGAAAAATGAATTGTTCTTGGAATTAATTGAAAATTATTTACATTGCACATTTCAATTATTTTTACTTTTTTGACATTATATTTAAGCTAAATACGTTAGTTGACTAATGCTCTAAGTGGCACCAGACACTTTTTAATTTTGTTGTTTACAAAGAATATTCAATGAAAGTAGAATTACTTAAATGCACTTAAAATAGCTGTTTTGTAGAACCGTCTGTATTTCCGAGAACTTATAACCCGTCCATTTTCAAAGCCAGGGTGAATAGGCACCTTCTGGGTTAGCTCGTTCCATCGTGGATTTTGTCTTGGCCCCCGGGCTTGATTGGGATCAAGAGCAAACCCATCCTAAATAAAAACAAATCATATAATTATGTAATACAAACCTTTTTTTTTAATTTGCTTGTTTTAAAGCCTTTAAATTGATACAAAATCTATTGTTAATGTAAAAACATGTTGGATAAATGTATGGCGAGCACCCGCTCCCACAACTACATTTAGGCAACCGCCTTACAATTTGGAACAAACCCGCTTCACTATTGCACCTTGGTGCTTACAATGCGATAACGTATATATCACACCGCGTGCGCGTGATCATATGCACCTCCCTATCGCAGGCGAAATGTGTCTTATGGCCGTTGCACCCCTCTCGCTCGCTTTAGAATCCAATAAACGATGCTGGAATGATTTGCATTTTTCACTTTGATGTTTAGGTAAAAAATTATTGATTGCTGTTGTTTCGAACAGTATGTGCTTTGGTAAATTGTTATTGTTTAATATAATTAATATTATTCATTCGGTTTCGATTCCCGCTATATTTTATGTAGGAGTGCCATGACAAATGCAACTCAGACGGTATTCGCATTTAAGTTTTTTTACCGATACGGGTTAGATGCGGTAATCACCAAGCTTTCAACTTTCCTTTGCCAATTTCATTAGAAGGTTTTCTTCCTTTCCTTCCCAAAGTAAGCCTCATGTACAGTCCACAATACATGAAGCTATACACTTGACGAACGTGAGACCCACCTTATATAATTGTAATAAAAAAACAATATTTTTATTAAGCCACTATCGAATCGAACATCTTTCAGTACACCTGTATTACATTTAAATTTAAAATAACTATGTTAAAAGTAAAAATGTTTGATAAATAAAGAAATAAAAATTTCCTACATTCATTCCAATTAGTCTAACCCAAAGTTAGCACTGTAGGATTTATGTTACGGATACTAGGGTAACGGATAAACATACTTATATGTTACATAGATATATAATATTCATAGAAGTTTATATAAATAACATGTCTATTCTGTCAATATTGTTGGTATTCATCACAAAAGCATGCGCCTCTTCCGGGACCCGAGCCCCGAACCGTCGGTTCGCTACTCTTGCACCAATCGCTCGTCAATCTAAGTCAATTGATTATTTTGATTTAATTTTCATATAATGTAATGTGAAAGGTTTTGACGTGACAACGTCTTATAAATTGGTTTGCCGGGTGACACTTCAAGAAACTGCGTTACGCTCCGCTCACGTTATGCGCTTACAATGAGAGCGAGTGAGAGGCACGCGTCCCTTCCACTCGGGCATGGTTAGCCCGCCTAAGAGCGAGAGAGACAGACATAAAAAGTGGAAGGGACGCGTGCCTATAAATTAATGTTTTAAATATAATTCTTTGTATAAATAAATGTTTTAAATTGTTACTATTATTTCATCCTTCTTCCTACTATACGAATGAATATTCACATTAAAATTATTTTACCACTCAAAGTCGTTGTCACGTAAAACTTTCGCCCGTATACCGACTTTACAGGCAACCAACCAGTTTTTTATGAATAATTAAAATCGTATCATAAAAATTTCCCTAAGTCATAGAAGAAATATATCAAACTAGCGGCCCGTCCCGGCTTCGCACGGGTGGACAAAATTCTTTAATTTTTTTCTAGCATTCAATATAGCCTATGACACTCAGCAATAATGTGCCTTTCTATTGGTGGAAGAATTTTTAAAATCGGTTCAGTAGATCCCGAGATTACCCCTTACAATTTAACAAATATACAAACACACAAACTTTACTTCTTTATAATATTAGTATAGAAAATTAGAACAGACTAGTTTGCTAAATTCGATCAACATAATCTTATTAAACATCTTTTAGAAAGTATATAGAAAACGCATTTATTTATTAAATTATTCGTATTTTTAAAATAACGTTTCAACTTGTTTTCAGAAGTCATGTTTATAATATTACTAAAAATAACGAACGCAAATGTAACAACGAATACCCACGTCAACTATCTACTTTCTTATCTTCTAAGATTGTACTAGTAGGTACATATGAGTACTTACTAAAAGTATATTTGAATCTATTTCTTGAACTAAGGAACGTGTCCGTCATACCCCTATTACATCAAATTTTTATCGAATGTAACGAAATAGAAGTATGAGTTATTATCAGGGTCTCAAACGAAAATTTCGAGAAACGAAACCCTTTAGGTTATCTTTGTTACCCTTCAGCTTGTACTGTCCGCTGAGACCCTTGTCTTTATAATCAAATTGTACAGAAATGCTTCTATTTTTTACATTTAGTATATAGGCTATTCACATGCTACTATTATGAGTTTCACCCAATGTTAATTTTTCTTACTACTTTTCACTGAAGATTCTGAGTGGTCTCGTAATATCCCAGGATTTTAACCCGGGACCTTTGGAAAATAAGGTAGTATCTCTACTGTTGCTTTCAGCAAAATATTATCAACTTTCACAGTAGCTGATAAACTTTCCCAAAAACTTCTCAAACTACGTTAGAGTTGGGAAGGTACGTTAAACTGTTGGTGACGGCCGCATCTGCAGTTATTTACTCACACTGGTCACACTTAATAGAAACCTGTAGGCTTCCATAGTTGACCGTCACAACATGCTAACTTAGAGGATTTAGATAATTCACGTCCGCGCCTACCGCACATTAGAATTCAACCTAATTTACAATTTTTAAATCCGAAAAATGGGTTTTTTTTATATTTATATTTAAAGTTTAGAAAAGTCAAAGCGTTGTACCTGTCGTGAGCTACAGATAATTATTACTTACTAGCTGACCTGGTAACGCGTTGCTATGGTAACACGTATACAATGGAAAAAGAGCGGGGAAAAGAGCGGACAGACAAACACACAAACAACAAATTTGTGTTCTTAGATTATAGACTAGCTGACCCATTGTCTCAATGTATCAACCTTTATGAAAAATATTTTTTTACAGGGACGCGTGATGGTGTCAAGTTAATATTAATATCAAGTATTTAGCCCTACTATAGTGCTTTGGGTATAGGGCACTTTGCGTTGACCTAGAATCACGAAATATAGCAAGACGCAATCTCTCACGACACAAATATCAACAAAAAAATCAGTGAATTGTAATTATTTATACGTTAAAAATGGTTTTATTTAGAAAATTACGGAATTTAGAAGTATGAAAGAACATTTTTAATCTTCAAAGTTTTATAAATGATTTATAATATATTAGTATGGTTTTTGAACTTAATCAATGTTAAGACGCCGATACTGTAAGTGCTTGTCGTTTATAGGTTTCGGAGCAGCCCTAATAACAAAATATTCATTACTGCTTTTGAAAGTCATTGTAACATTTTGCTCTGCAGCGATATTTGACAAATGTCAAAAATTCGATCAATCGATGCTCAACGGTGATATTGTACGTTACAAAATCGAGGAACAGATCAACCTTTAGGATGCTACAGAGGGTATAGCCAACGTCGAGGTTCCATTGTTTGGAGGGTGCTAAAGTTGTGTCATGCCAATGCAACTTGCAAAAGCATTAATTGAGAAAATCGACATTTAGGACTTCAGACATTTTCAGAATATCGTATAATAAAACATTATTTCTACACGTATATGAATGTATTAGTATGAATTTAAAATAAAATTTTAATTTTATTTTAATGAATATTTAAACTTGATTTAAGTCAAAGGTGCTAAGCATTACCAACATTTCTGTATAAATGTGGTTTTGCGATTTAGTGCAACTGAAGTTGCATACATTGGTTTAGCTGTTTACTGCTATAAATGAGTTACCTAAGCGAAAATTGTTTCATTTCTAACGAGTTACCAACGAGAAAGTCCAACAATTCTATTGCTGTATGTTAAATTTAACCAGTTTAATGGATATTACTACAGAATTATTTTAGAGAAATGAGTTTGCTAATGCTTATATTTGTTAAAATTGCTTGTTATCTTTTATTTAATATGAGTTCCACTGCTAGATTTTTATATCCAAATCTGTCTCAGGTGGCAAATAGACACGAACCCAAATGCCTTCGCTATCTGGGGGAGTACTCTTCTAATTGATTTACTGATAACTTGACAGAACCATCTGTCAATGGTGATAAGGTTCACTTTATTGGGAAGTTTGATAATGAGAGACGTGCGTTCGCGACAATGTTTATTTCTTAACTGATTTAATAATAAGCTACACCGGTATATATGACTGGGCGTTTGAAAACAGACAATAGTATTGGGTATAGATTTTACTCACAACATACCGCCCACCAAAGAACCTTTAAGTTCTTTCTAACAATCAAAACAAAATAGATTACATTATATTAATTAAAAAGTTAAATTGTAGACATGCACTTATAATATAAATGATACATTGAACTAATGAAAATCACTCTGAGTTAATAGGTAATGCACATAATTTGGTCACACTCCTTTTTACAATGGAATTGCCACTCTTCACACTATAAACTCTCGTATAGCCGTCAGCGCCGGGATGTTTGTCTGTGATACGTCCCAATGACCATTTACCTGGTGGTAAATTATCGGTTTTGATAAGGACTATATCTCCGATTTGAAATTCGTCCTCCTTTCTTAACCATTTAGGCCGTTGTTGGAGTCGCGCTAAGTATTCATCTTGCCAACGTCGCCAAAATTCACCAAGAAGCCTTTGGGTGTGCTGCCAGCGTGACAAGGTATGCATCTTAACACCTTTCATATCTGGATGTGGTACAACAATGGGGGCATCCCCAATCAAAAAATGTCCGGGGGTAAGTACGTCGATACTATCAATGTTTTCATCCATAGGACACAGAGGACGAGAATTTAAACAAGCTTCGATTTGACATAGAACTGTAGTCATTTCTTCATAGGTCAGGTTAGATGTTAATATTCTTTTTAAGTGATATTTTATAGACTTTACACCTGCCTCCCACAACCCACCAAAATTTGGACTGTAGGCAGGTATGAAATGCCACTGAGTTCCTTCTTCAATCGCCAATGTAGATGCAATGCCACCGGTGAACTCTAGTTTAGCCTCATTCCAGGCATCTCTAAGATCCTTTGCAGCGCCAACGAAGTTTCTTCCTTGGTCACTCCATATATGACTACATTTCCCTCTTCGAGCAACAAACCGTCTAAATGCTCCAATAAATGCTTCTGTAGTTAGATCACCTACCAATTCTATGTGGATTGCCTTTGTAGACAAGCAGATAAAAATCGCAATGTATGACTTAACGGTTTTGCTTCCTCTACCCTTAGATGCCAATATTTGAAGGGGTCCTGCAAAATCGACACCGCTGTGCAGAAATGGTCTGGATGGTGTTACTCGTTCTTTGGGTAAGTCACCCATTATTTGCTCTTTTGCGATAGCATTTATTCTTCTACATACAAAACATCGGTGAATATATTTCTTTACTAACAGTTTTGCCTTCACTATCCAATATTTCGTGCGCAGAAAATAAAGCATCTGCTGTATTCCTCCATGGAGCGTCCTTTTATGAGCATCAGCAATGATCAGTGGGGTAAGTAGGTTTTTATGGCCCAAGATAATAGGGTTCTTCCTGTCAATTGGCAATTGAGAATGTCTCAAGCGACCGCCCACCCTGAGGATATCCTTCTCATCGAGGTATGGGTTAAATGATTTTAGTGAGCTCCTCTTCTTAACTTCTTTCTTTAGTCTTAATTGTTCTATATCTTCTTTAAATTCAACTTCTTGAGCTTTCCTTAAACAAATATTTAAAGTTTCTTCTACTTCTTCTGTTGTAAAGTCCAAATTTTGTATGTTTCTGTTTTTTCGAAAGCTTAAAAATCTTCTACAGTAAGTTAAGGTTTTCAATAATTCTGTTAAGTTTTCAAATATTTCAAATTGTGAGTGTAATGTTTGTTCCAGGTTTACGTCCACATTGAGGTAAGTATTAATTTTTGTAGTTTTTATTTCCAAATCTGTTTCTTTAACATCTTCTGCTCTAATTTTTATTTCCTTTTCAGATAACCAGCGTGGGCCCTTCCACCACAATTCACTCTGCTTCAATTCCGTCAGTCGCATTCCTCGAGAGCCCAGATCAGCGGGATTTTCATGTGATTGAACATGATGCCAGTGTTTGTTGTCAATATTCTCCAAGATTTCAACAACCCTATTGGCGACAAAGGATTTCCACCTGTTTGGTTCTCCAGAAAGCCAAGCAATAACTATAGACGAATCTGTCCATGCATACATCTGACATACTGGTATCCTTAAAGCATGTCCAACTTGAGTCATTAATTTGGCTAAAAGCGCCGCACCACACAATTCCAAGCGAGGTAATGATATAACCTTCAGCGGTGCCACTTTTGTTTTTGCAGCTATAAGTTTGGTTTCGACTATACCATCGTATCTTTCCACTCGAATATAAACTGAAGCAGCGTATGCACGCATGGAGGCGTCACTAAACCCATGGATCTGTATTTTCTCTTGGTCAGTGCTGCAAGTTCCTAACCATCTTTCTATTTCTATTTCTTTTATGTGTATAAAATCTGATCTTATTTCTATCCATTCTCTTTCTAATGTTTCATTTATCCTATCATCCCAGCCAATTCTTTCGAGCCATAATTTTTGAATTAGGATTTTAGCCATTACAGTACTGGGTGCTATCCAGCCAAGTGGATCAAACAATTTTTGTAGATCAGAGAGTATTTCTCTTTTGGTCACAGGTCTGGCCATCGGTGGTAAGTTTATATGATATTGAAATTTATCAGTGTTAAGGTTCCATATGACACCTAGTGCTTTAATAATACCATGTAGGTTTAAGTCTACATGAGCCTTGACAGACCTTTCCTTTTCATCAATGAATTTCATAAAATCAAAACTATTAGATGACCACTTGGTAAGTTGAAAACCGCCCTTTTGAAGGATGTCCTTGATTTCCTTAGCTAAAACTTGAGCTTCTGAAACTGAATCGGCACCTGACAGCACATCATCCATGAAAAAATCTTCTTTTATTCTTCTAGAAGCAAGAGATTGATTTGACCCTTCATCGTTAGCGACTTGAAAGAGCGTTCTCACAGCTAAATATGGTGCTGAAGCTGTACCAAATGTCACTCGGAGCAGACGATATTCATGCAGATCATCGCTTTCGTCACTTCTCCATACTATTCTTTGGAAGTCTGAATCTTTCTTTGTGACTAATATCTGCCTGTACATCTTGGTGATATCAGCGACAAAACATATTTTGTGTGTACGCCATCTCATCAAAATGTTGCGCAGGTCCTCTTGCAACTGCGGGCCAACTAGGAGTTCATCGTTCAAGGAAATATGATTTGTGCCTTTCTGTGACGCATCAAAAACAACGCGTGTTTGTGATGTTTCCTTATCAGATCGAACCACTGCATGATGAGGTAAGTAGACTGTATCTTCTTGTTTTATTTCATCACTAGGTATTTCTTCCATATGTTTTTCAGTTATGTACTCGTTAATAACCTTTGTATATTCTTCTTTCAATTTTGGTGTTCTTTTAAATCTCATTTCTAACTGTTTAAACCTCTGTATTGCTATCTCTTTCGAATTTCCCTTAGGTGATTGTGGATGTTTTGGTCTAAAAGGTAATTTTACTATATATCTTCCCTCGTCGTTTCTAGATGTGGTTGTTTTATATATATTTTCACAAAGCTTTTCATCTTCAGTCAAACTTCTTTTGCTATCATGATCTATTTCCCACAATCTTTTAAGCATTTCATCTATATTTACTTGATGATGCAAAACTACGTAATTGTGATCAGTTTCTTTTGTACAAATGTCTCCAAAAATTATCCAACCGAAATGCGTTTTTTGAGCGCTAGGTGTTCCTGGTGGGCCTTTAATAATATTTTCTTCTATGATTTGCGCGTACTCCCTTACTCCCAGAAGCAAATCAATCACACCAGGCTCATGAAAGTTAGGGTCCGCGAAGGTCAAATTCTTGAGATGAGGCCAATTCTCTAAAGATTGTATCTTTCTGGATGGTATCTTCGTCGTTAGTTGTTTCGACATTACGTAGGCTTGAATTGATAAACAAAAGGAATTATCTAATCTTGATTTGATGTCTAATTGAACTTCATGTTTGATTTCAGCTTTAGTGGATCCTACACCTAAAACGCATCCGTTCATCGGACGACGTTTCAGCTTCAACATTTGTGCCGCCTTCTCGGTGATAAATGTCGCCTGGGAACCTGGATCTATTAGCGCGCGTAATAGAAGAGTTTGACCTTGAACGTTTGTTGCTTCTACTACTGCGGTTGCTAACAGAGCTGTCTTCTGTCTGGTACTGTGATGTGACGAGATCATTGTGTGCACCTGCACTTCTTCCTCTTCTACTACATGTGTTGAAACCTGCGGTGGTGATTTGTTCATATGTGCCGCTGGTTCTGGAGTCTTACTTGTGTGTAGCAGAGAATGATGGCGTCTTTTACATATTCTACATGACATGTTCAGCTTACACTTGAACACTGAATGTCCAGGTGCCAGACAGTTGAAACATAATTGATTGGTTTTCACATAATTGCTTCGTTCGCTCGGCTCCAGTTTGATAAATTCTTTACAGTGACATAGTGTGTGATTATCCTTACACATAACACAACATCTCAGTGAATTGTTTGTGGTCGTAGAGGTAACATGATATGAACGTTCTTTGATTGACCTAACTTCTTTGTTACTTGATGTAATTAGTTCCAACGTGCGAAATTTCGCCTCTAAAAACCCTTTGAATTCTTCATATGTTGGTAATGCTTCACATTCTTTTTTGTATGAATATTCTTCCCAACTTTTGTGTGTCTCTGGGTCCAACTTCTGTACCAGAAGATAAATTATTATCGAATCCCAAGAGTCGGTGGATATATTTAAGTTATTCAAATTGTTTATGCATTCGGACGTTGTATCCAATAACCCTTTTAATTGAACAGCTGATTGTGATGTCATTTTCCTTTGATTAAATAATCTTCTCATAGTACTGTTCAAAATTAGGCGTTTGTTACCGTACCTTGATTGTAAAACTTCCCATGCTTGTTGATAATTATCAGCCGTTATTCTTATATGCCTTAAAAGCGACTCAGCTTCTGACGTAACACTCGTTTTTAAATAATGAAGCTTTTGCACTGAACTCAATGTCGGATTTTGATGCACTAGTGAAGTAAATAAATCTTTAAAAGTAGGCCACTCGTCATAATTACCGTTGAAAGATGGTAAATGAATTTTTGGTAAATGTACAACATTATTCGGTGCAAGTGCAATTTCACTACTCATTTTCACAGATCTTGATTCCACATTAGATATCTCCGTCATTGAACTAAGCATGTCCTTGAGGTCACCTTGCAAGACGCTGTATAAATCTTCATAAATAAAGAATTCTTCGTTAAGAAAATACGGCAAAGTACCTTTTGTTTCCGCAGGTGTAATTTTCACTAAGTTTTGGTGAGCGTTTTTAAATGTATTCCAATAATCTTCTATTATTTTTAGGCGTGCTTCTATATAACCTTTGGTGAGGCGAGTCTTCGGACATTTCTTCAAATTTGTTTGTGACTTTCTTAATAAATTTGCAGTGTCTTCTATTACAGAAAGAAGTTGATTTTGATCTTGAGTCGGCGACATAATTTCACAATAATAGTTAACTTAAAACTCGTTCCTTAACGCAAATGTGAATGTCGGGTTCTATTGTTCTCGCGCGGCACAGGTGCAGGCAAAAAAAAACGGCGATAAGAAAATGCAATAATCCGGCTCGATTGCGACCATATGTCAATGGTGATAAGGTTCACTTTATTGGGAAGTTTGATAATGAGAGACGTGCGTTCGCGACAATGTTTATTTCTTAACTGATTTAATAATAAGCTACACCGGTATATATGACTGGGCGTTTGAAAACAGACAATAGTATTGGGTATAGATTTTACTCACAACACCATCGAATTTACCAAGTATTTCTTAAACTGACGTCAGCGCCATCTCTTCATGTTCTAGATATCACTACCTATAACGGTGTTATACTCGTACTTTACAAGTATCGAAAAATCAATATAATATAAGAAACAGTTATGTAATTATTATATATTTAAAGGAATGAAATAAGAAAAAATAAACTTATATATGAATATACATATATGTATATATGTGTGTAAATAAATTCTAAGTCGCAGTGTTTGACCGCGATGAGCTCCCAAACTACTAAACCGATTTTGATTTTCTTTTTCATTTCACTGGATTTGTTCCAACTCACGACATAGGATAGGCTTCATTTTAATTAATAACACAGCAACGCGTGGCCGTGTCTGCTTCTATATCTTAATATATATAAATTACGTGTCACGTTGTTTGTCCGCGATGGACTCCTAAACTACTTAACCGATTTTGATCAAACTTCGTAACTATCTGTTATTTGATCTAACTTAAAAGATAGGATAGGTTTTATTTTAATTTATAACACAGCAACGCGTGGCCGGGTCAGCTAGTAGTGTATTATAACTAAATTAATGCTTTTAACACTTGTTTGTCGTGACGACTTTCGTAACGTCGACGACCGTTTGGTGCTACGGTAGCGATCTCGCCTTTTGCACCGACGATCCCTGGGTTCGTGTCCCGGAAGGGCAGATATTTGTATGATATATACGAGCATTTGTACCTAAATCATGGGTGTTTATGTATATTTCTATGTATAATACCTATCCTTGTCTACACTAATATTATAAAGAGGAAAGATTTGTATTTTTGTATGTTCGCAATGAATAAACTCAAAAACTACTAAGCCGATTTCAAAAATTCTTTCACCATTGGAAAGCTACATTCACGCTTCGTAACATAAGCTATATTTAATGCTACAAAAAATTTAAAGAATTTTATCCACCGGGACGGGCCGCTAGTATTAAATATGTATTTATATCCTTTACCCTAGAATGCTTACGGCTAGGCTAATTGGTTAAAAAAAAAGTTATATTAACTTAAATGACTTTCACATGATATGGCAGTGCAGATTAACGGGCTTTCTTCCAAAGCACGGAGAAGCTCAGGATAATAAATTGATCACCCATCCAACGGCCGACCTTTGCAAAGGTTGTTTAACATTCGCAATTGATGTCAAAATATTATTATACCGTGCTTAAATATTTGAGCTGTTTTATCTCACTCATTAGTAAGATAGTATTAGTATGACAGTAATTCAATCATTCCAGACCGATGTGTTTCTGTTAATAGATTTTGTTTCCAGAATATTCTGAGTCAGTTTTGGATTTGTTTATATTATTTACGAACTTTATAAAATATGTTCACATTAATATATGTATACCAACTCCGGGAAGCTGATTTTGGGGATTAACTTACAAAACATCCTCGTAAAAATATAGGACATAATATGATTCCTGTGATGGCATGTCCATTACATTACTTAGAATAGCTTTGTGAACGCTGAAAGCATGCCACAAGTATAGTCACCAGTCATATCTTCAGCGTAGAACCATATCCCAATACATAAATTATTAATTTCTATACTGTTGTCTTTTTACTTTTAGCATATTTAGTATGAAATGTTTCTACGGTCTAATCGAACATGGTTCAGTCTCCAACCGCATTCTTCGGAATAAAAAACTCTTAAAATTACATTTTACGGCCATAACTACTGAGTAAGTACTTAAACTTAAGTAGAATTATCTTAATCTAACTTATTTTCAGTTAATAAAGTATTATTGCCTTTGATTGATAATTTAAAAAACGTAAAATGATGATTTTGAAACAGGTTTTGGTTAGAATCTAATATTTACATGACATTTTTCATCTTAAGTGATACAAATTTAAAGATAATAAAATGATTATCGTCCAAAATTAAACTCTGCTTCGTTGATTTAATTATATATATATATATATATATATATATATATATATATATATATATACTAATATTATAAAGAAGTAAAGTTTGTGTGTTTGTATATTTGTTAAATTGTAAGGGGTAATCTCGGGATCTACTGAACCGATTTTAAAAATTGTTTCGCCAATAGAAAGGCACATTATTGCTGAGTGTCATAGGCTATATTGAATGCTAGAAAAAAATTAAAGAATTTTGTCCACCCGTGCGAAGCCGGGACGGGCCGCTAGTATATATATATTAGAGTGAATGTGTACTTTATGTTCCGTAATTCGCTTACTTATTACGCATATGAAACCTTGGTGGGCATTCTTGGCGTCATCGATTTTCTTACAAAAAAGTATTAATAACCATTCCACTTTTTAATTCTTAAAATATGGCTCACTAACCTTATTTTACCTTTGTATTTGTGTTTTCATCCATAGGGAACACATTAATGGGCTAGTAAAAAAATTAGAAACTACGTTGTAGGCTACGGTTGAACAACTACGAAGTCAGTGCTGGCTGTCACACTCCTACCACCCTCTAGGGAGCTACAAGTTACCACACGACAAATGGGCGACAAGTAAGTATTATATATTAGGGGTTAAAGTATGAAATTGCCGATTTGTACTGAAAATCTATATTGTTTATTTTTTAAATTTTTAACAAATTTATTTAATCAAAATAGTTGCCATTATTATCTATACATTGCTGCCATCTAATGGGAAGGTCATTAATGCCTTTGCGATAGAATTCCGACGATCTAGACTGCACAAACTGTGTGAAAGCATTTTGTACTGCCTCCTGGGAAGAAAACTTCTTGTCACGTAGATAATTGTCCAAATCACGAAAAAAATGGTAGTCCGTTGGAGCAAGGTCTGGTGAATACGGAGGATGACGAATGGTTTCTAACTGCAGTTCCTGAAGGGTCAAAATGGTTTCTCGTGCTGTGTGAGGTCTCGCGTTGTCGTGGAGCAATAATGGTGAAGATCGATTCATGAGTCGGGGCTGTTTTACTGCTAGTTTTGTCAACATGGTTCGGAGTTCGGCACAATAGACATCTGCCGTTATTGCTTGACCAGATCGGAGAAAACTATAGTGAATAACACCATGCTGAGACCACCAAACAGTTACCATTACCTTTTTATTGGTAAGTTTTGCTTTAGGACACTGTTGTGGCATTTGACCTGGGGTCAGCCATTGCATTTTTCTTTTCCGGTTATCATAAAGAATCCACTTTTCATCACATGTTACAATTCGATCCAATATTCCTTCATTTCTGTACCGGTTCAACAAGGCAACACAAGTTTCAACACGCGTTTCTTTCTGCAGATCAGTCAAATCATGAGGCACCCATTTTTCGTATTTTTTTATTTTATTGATTTGACGCAAGTGAGTCAATATTGTGGGTAAGGTAACGTTAAACCATGCCGCTAATTCCTGGGTACTTTGACTAGGATCGGCTTCCACTATCTCTCTTAATTCATCGTTATTTACCTGTGTGGGCGGTCTTCCTCGTGGCTCGTTCTTTAAGTCGAAATTTCCATCACGAAAGCGTTTAAACCAAAATCGCACGGTGCGTTCATTAGTAGACCCCTCTCCAAACGCAGCATTGATATTGCGGGCTGTTTCTGCCGCGTTAGTTCCGCGTCGGAACTCGTATTCAAAAATAACTCGAATTTTCGCAGTATCCATCTTTCTTGTCTAAATTGAATAACAAAAACAATTGAAAGTCGATATTCAAATGTTTTACATTTTTTAAAAAAAGAACATCATAGAAACCATTTAAAAAAAGTTTCATTCGAAAACCTCAAACCATGAAGATTCTATGTCAATTCAAAGAACCTATTGCAATAAAACGGCAATTTCATACTTTAACCCCTATTATTTATGTTTAGGTTACGATTATGGCTTACCCCACATATCATAGAAGGCTTTTTGATACAAAAGAAGAATCAGGGACTTACTATGATAGGTCGTTTAATTATTCCACTGTGATCATAATGAATTCGACCTATTTGATCGATGGACCTGAATACAAACACTAAAAGAGTTATTCTATTACGTTCCCCTAATTCCCCTAGTCCCCTAGTAGTTATATCTAATTCTTTTTGCAATGTTCAAATATGCAGATTTTTAGTGTAAGTACTTTATATTGTTTTAAACTTTCATGGTCACTAACATTATAGTAATATAAGTTATAGGTATACGGGATTGTCACCATGTACCTTATTTTTATTGAGTTTCCGATATTTCGGCACTGTTGCAAGCGCCATGATCACGTTGCTCCTTGATCATGGCGCTCAATAAAAACAAAGTACTTTAAAACAACTCAATAAAAACAAAGAACTTTAAAACAACTCAATAAAAACAAATAACTTTAAAACAACTCAATAAACACAAAGAACTTTAAAACAACTCAATAAAAACAAAGTACTTTAAACTAATAAGGCGCAGGTTCTTGTAAAATATGTATATTCACTTTAACATACTTTTTTGGGTGAATTCGAATTAAAGTTTGCAAATGTACAAGAACACTGCATTTGTTATGATTTCTTAATGAGTCCAATGCTGGACATAAACTTCATTAGAGCGCCACAAGGAGCGGCTGTTGGTATTTCGGACCGATCAGCTTCCCGCAACCATCATCATTTCGTAAGTCAAGCTAGTAGCAGCCTCCCAGTGCTGTGTTGTCCAGTTCCTGGTCGCCACCTTTCTCCCTCAATTTTTAGATGATACCCTTTCTAAAACGAATCATTCTATTCATTTTTACAGTATTACAACTGAATTCACACATGAATACAATAAATGAGAGAATGTCAAACTTTATTATTATATCATTGCTCATAAATTTGATAAATGGCCAAAGGAAAGCAAATAGCTAGGTTCTCGCAGAATGCTTATAGTTTATTATCACAAACAAAAACGAGATTCTCAGATCCATTGACAACTATTAATAAAGATATTTATTTATTTTCATAAAGGCACAATAACAGACAACAGATAAAGTGCACAATAAAAACACGATTAACATCGAGCGTGTCTGCGACCAATTACAATTGTGCACAGCACTTTTAAAATGTTATTACAATTATATTAGACCATACGATAAAACATTAAACTATACAATAATACATTAAACAATACAATCACAGGACAACTTAAGTAAAACACTAATGAAGAAGAAAAAATCAATGAAAAAACCCACAACACTAAGTGTGAGGTTGCAATTTTGGTAAAAGTGCTTTACGAAAACTATTGATGCTACATTTAAATATATCAACCTCAGATCAATATGAACTTCTTTGTTCTAAGTCTATGTAACAATTATGTTGAGGAGAATTTTAATATATACCGAACTTTTACTGAAAACAGGTGGTTAGTATTTCCCTTATACTCGTACTGCATGAGATGTACACTGAAATGTTTCGAATCCTCAGTTTATTATATACTTAGAAGGACAGAATTGTATGACCGGTACCGTACGGGAGCTTACAGTGACGCTAAGATTATACATTCCGAAAATACAAAACGTAGCATAGATACAAGAATGGACTGATATGAAAAATGAATGCCAGGAAGTTTATTAAATGCTAAATAAGCTTGAAAAATAAACTGACATTTCGCACCTTTAGAATTACAATGACGTAAGTGAATTTCAGAAAAAAATACTAGAAACTTCTCTTTTACTTGTTTCTCAAACAACTTTTTTGGAATGAAAATGTGTATTTTATTTAAATTCAAAATAATTTTTACGTACATTATTTACTTCAAAATTTATTATAAGTTTTGCTTTGGTACATTTTTTTATTATTACAATTATTCAAGATAGTCGTTGTTGCTTAGTTTGTTACTCTTTAAAGTGTTAATCCAACACTTTAAGTCAGTTTCGCTATATTTGCACTTATGTCATTGTAATTCTAAAGTTGCGATGTTTAACCGTATGATGGGACTTTTTATTTTTTGGTTTTCTTGTTAAATTTTATGTTATGGTTGATGTTAGTGTGTAATAATGGTGGGTTATTAACCACTGAGTGTTTCTCAATATGCATGAGTGTTGGCAAGTGAACCAAAACAGTGGAAGGTGTCATTTGCGCTCTCTCAAGAAGGCTACGAGCAGGTATCAGTAAAACCCCACTTCTCTGCTGAAACCTAGGAAATTACTCAAGAACATAGAAGAAAGATTATACGTACTAAACACTGGCTAAATGCACAAATTGTGCAAGCCATAAATAAAGAAAAAAAACCGTATGATTTGACGGAGATGCCAAAGTATTTTATGAATTACTCTTACTGGCTTTACATTGCTGTTTATGAGAGAAGCAGAAATGTAACTAAGACCAGACCTATATGTCAATTACCTACATTAGATTTTAATTTTTACTTACAGGAAATTATAATTAGATATTGGTTTTCTTTATATAAAATGTAAAACCCATGAGAATTGTGTTAAAGTGCCTTAATGGTAGTTTGATCAAGTAAAGAATAATATTTCTTTAAATATTTTGTAATAAGAAATCTATTTTGATTAAAATAGCTCTCTCGAGTTCTACATCAAATAGTCATCACAACCAAAATTCGTTGAAGTCGATATACTGTCGAAAAAGGGTTTCATTGCAATCCAAAACTATAAGTCGAGGTAAATATCCACTTACGTCCTCGATTATTGTGTCGAATACGTATTCACCTATATTAACCTAATTTTACACACATAAATAATTTCGTAAAAGACAACTCAAAGCTGTATTTACAGTTCGGGCTGATTAGTTAATAGGAGAAGTTAAAAGATTAGTTCTCATAAAAGTCAAAGAACTAATCTTTGGATTCGTAAATCTGCAGAGGACGACCTTGGGCCGAGAATCACCAGTAATAAACTCAGCAAAACATTTTTTTCTTCCACTTTTATTTCTTCTTCATCTTAAATTGTCAACTTAATGTAAATAGGCCAATTCCATTATCCATAAAGTTCGTCCAATAAAAATGTAAGTAATGAAATGGTCAATATATTGCAAAACAAGTGGTTTGTTTTTTACTTACTCTGAAAGTGGGTACTTTGATACTTATCGTTAGAAATATAGGGGCGGCAAAGTTATATGAGTATCCATTGCTGTCCGCTTAATCGGGCAGTAAAGTTAAATTTAAATTCTTTATTTAACTGCTGTTTTTCTAATTTCCCAGTACATAAGAAGAAAATTTTAATACCATAAGCTCAAAAAATCTTATTTCGATTTTCAAACAAATTAATACAGCCGCTTAGCTTTTTAGTCAAGATTCTATTTAAGGCAATTAGTGATTTACGGCATGGTCTGCTAGATTAAAGGGGTGCTTCCAACAAAGGGACACACAAGGCTGCAGGACAGAGTGAAGGCACGACGTTTTAGTGGGTATGCCTTCGATCACCCACTGGGCTCCCTTGTTGTCAGATGGGTTATCCAAGGAGAGCCCCACATAACTTCGCTGACTACCCAAGCAGCGGAGTATGCATAAGGCGCATTTCTTGTCGGAAAATAAAATGATCTGCTAGATTAGTCTCAGCACGTTAAAATATATTTTCACTAGGAAGTAGGTAGTTAGCACAGAGCTTACTATACCTCTGGTCAGCGATAGATAGACATAGCGACGATAGCTTTTAATTGATGATGACGACTTTTGTGAAAATTTATTACTGGTAGTTAGAGTATGACATGCTCTCTTGTTGCGTTCCCTAAGAAATGGTTGAGCGAAGCGATGGATGTATCATGCATCATGCTCGTGAACGGGTGCTGCCTTGGGAAATGGGTCTGCTTTAACCTTCAGTATTATTGACTAATACTAAACATAAATCTTGTTGTTTTCTAAAATTTGTCGTTTATTCCCTGTATGTTATTGCAATGTTCAGGGATACTTACTTTAAGTAAGTACAGATACTTGTTGACTTTGTTGTAATCAACGAAATAATGATATCATAACACTATTAGTATTGTCATAACAAAATAATTTTGTTTTTTTTTTGTGGATTGTGTATGGTGACGACGTATTATACTGTAAATGTCGTTTATTCTGTTAAAGCTGACGTGTTTCTTGCGCCCATTCTTCTTGTCAGTTAAAAGACGTCCTGAATGGGTGGTAGGTAAAAATGTTGGACGATTCAAAACTACTTATTATTAAGTGCAATTGAATAAAGTTATTTTCATTTTCATTTTAATTTTGACACTTTTGACTGAAATCTTTATGAGCAGTGAATCATCACTAACTAGCACATTCAACGGACTCATCGAATTATAACTGATAGCTCATCATTCATACAGACAATGTCATTGTGTATTGTGTACAATAAAAGCTTGTATCGTTGATTTAAAAAGCTTTTAAATATTTGATTGTTAAGCTTACAAAATCTAAAGAGTTTTAATTACTCTTTTTATTGTGTTCTCCAAAAATAAAGAGCTCCATGTTATTAAGCTTTTCAACAATCGATTGAGGAATTCATGTAATTTTCGGATGGACGAGTCATCAAAAATTATATGGTGTAGGGCTATATACTAGCCACATTTGCAGTCTCTAGCATTCAGACATTACGGACATTCGTACGGACGTAACAATTTTTGTCAAAAATGTATGAGAGAAATCAAGGATGATTTCCGTTCACTACTCAATACTCGAGCAGGAAGTAACATGTCAAATATCATATGGTCACCAATAACAATTACAGCGAAGAAATCCAGAATGACGTTTAAATAATAGGGGTTAAAGTATGAAATTGCCGTTTTATTGCAATAGGTTCTTTGAATTGACATAGAATCTTCATGGTTTGAGGTTTTCGAATGAAACTTTTTTTAAATGGTTTCTATGATGTTCTTTTTTTAAAAAATGTAAAACATTTGAATATCGACTTTCAATTGTTTTTGTTATTCAATTTAGACAAGAAAGATGGATACTGCGAAAATTCGAGTTATTTTTGAATACGAGTTCCGACGCGGAACTAACGCGGCAGAAACAGCCCGCAATATCAATGCTGCGTTTGGAGAGGGGTCTACTAATGAACGCACCGTGCGATTTTGGTTTAAACGCTTTCGTGATGGAAATTTCGACTTAAAGAACGAGCCACGAGGAAGACCGCCCACACAGGTAAATAACGATGAATTAAGAGAGATAGTGGAAGCCGATCCTAGTCAAAGTACCCAGGAATTAGCGGCATGGTTTAACGTTACCTTACCCACAATATTGACTCACTTGCGTCAAATCAATAAAATAAAAAAATACGAAAAATGGGTGCCTCATGATTTGACTGATCTGCAGAAAGAAACGCGTGTTGAAACTTGTGTTGCCTTGTTGAACCGGTACAGAAATGAAGGAATATTGGATCGAATTGTAACATGTGATGAAAAGTGGATTCTTTATGATAACCGGAAAAGAAAAATGCAATGGCTGACCCCAGGTCAAATGCCACAACAGTGTCCTAAAGCAAAACTTACCAATAAAAAGGTAATGGTAACTGTTTGGTGGTCTCAGCATGGTGTTATTCACTATAGTTTTCTCCGATCTGGTCAAGCAATAACGGCAGATGTCTATTGTGCCGAACTCCGAACCATGTTGACAAAACTAGCAGTAAAACAGCCCCGACTCATGAATCGATCTTCACCATTATTGCTCCACGACAACGCGAGACCTCACACAGCACGAGAAACCATTTTGACCCTTCAGGAACTGCAGTTAGAAACCATTCGTCATCCTCCGTATTCACCAGACCTTGCTCCAACGGACTACCATTTTTTTCGTGATTTGGACAATTATCTACGTGACAAGAAGTTTTCTTCCCAGGAGGCAGTACAAAATGCTTTCACACAGTTTGTGCAGTCTAGATCGTCGGAATTCTATCGCAAAGGCATTAATGACCTTCCCATTAGATGGCAGCAATGTATAGATAATAATGGCAACTATTTTGATTAAATAAATTTGTTAAAAATTTAAAAAATAAACAATATAGATTTTCAGTACAAATCGGCAATTTCATACTTTAACCCCTAATATTTTCTGTGTTAGTACTCATTAAAAAAATATTGCTTTTAAACTTAACATTGTCATATAAAAATATAATGTAGCTGGAGGAATTGGAGTTTAAAGTAGAATGGGTCGTGAGAACGCCTCCATTTTATTGCGCCTTGACTGAACTTACGGTAAATATCAGAAAGAAACCTGGCAACCAGCTAACAAGATGAACCGCCTTTAAATATTTCTGTGCTCAGCTTTCCGTTTGACTGGTAAAGAACGCCTAGTGACATTAAGTCCGCCGTTTATACCGTTCGTACCACTATCATTGTGATATGAAGCTGACCTACATATAGTTTAATAATTATTGTAGCAAACTTAAATACGCAATCAAAGTTAGTGATTGTGTATGCCACCTAACAACCTCATAGCGGGCAAAACTCAGTCTTAACACGGACTTGGCTTTGTATTTACCAACAATTAATTTCGAAACACCAAAACGGTTTTCAAAGGGACAGTCTATACTATTCACTTCGAGTCTGTCTTAAAAATATTTACGCTCGTAAAATGTGTCAAACTTTTACACAGACAAAATCGATGATAGAACTATGTTTAAATTTTCACGTGCACACTCATTTTATAGTCTCTAAGGGACTATTGTTCAAATGCGTAGTAAATAAGTCCAATGGTTTTGGAGAACAAAATGAACACTCCTCGCCAAAATATTTACGACGTATTTAACTCATATTTAGCACAAAACTATGTATATATACTCGTACATTTTAAGAGAGAGAGGCGGGGCCGCGGAAATGTCCGCAAGGGTACCCGACTTCTCGTCTGATGATGACGAGTGGTTCGACGAACCAATGGCACTAAGGTGATTGAGGGGACGTCGTGGAGTTTTTAGGTATGCGAGAAAGCATTTTCTCCACTTAAAAAAAAAAAGGTAATCAACGAGGCGTCGAGGCCCTTATTTGCCTACAAATAAAATATCGTACATCGTGGGCTTAAAATCAACTTACAGTCTACAGCTCAAAACCATATAACAGAATACATAAAATTAGGCCAATATACTTGTAAACAAAATTCAAATTTATAACAACAGTTCAAGATCTACTTCTTTCTTTCAGTGATGATGAGACCGAAAGTCTACTTAAACGCAAACAGATTTCATTAACTGCATACTAATTTCAAACTCACGCTCTCTCTCTCTCTCTCTCTCTCTCTCTCTCTCTCTCTCTCTCTCACACACACATTCACACACACACACACATACATAAATACATACTTAAACCAATCAAATTTAACAATACGTACTAACCAGGCTCATTAACTGCTCTCTTGAGAATATTATTATGTATTGGAGGAATCCCTTACTCCTAAGATACAGAACACGTCCTAATTTGGGAGTTGGAGACCTGATTTGAAGACATTGTAAACCTTCTTATTATGTGAATTGTTGATGTTTTTGTAATGTTATTGTTTTGTTTCAATGAATATATACACGCTGCTCTCATGAGGTTTAAATTACATTATTTATAACTTACTGCCAAACTTTATACACGTGCAACCTATGGAGCAATTACACCCAGAGGACCTTTAATGCTCTGCGTGGTATGTTCGCCAAGTTTAGCGCTGATGGCTTCTACGCTGTGCTGCGCAAGCGAGTGCGATGCAGTGCCAACACTCTTTTGAAGGTGGTTGCAGATAGGATATTATATATATATATATATATATATATTAAAATTATTATTATATTATATTTATAATTTGTACCCAGGCCGCACACGTACCGTCTTATACAGCTACAACATATTCATATTAGTATATAAGAAAATGTTTTCAATGGGATTACTCTAAGCTACTATTTACACCTGACTATAGACTGTCACGCTAGCAGTTTGATTTCTCATCTCCCTCGCTTGGGAGCAAATAATAAATTCAATAAATTATAATATAAATGATGACATTTTACTGTATGTCAACTTCCTGATACTTTCTCTTCATTATTTTTTTTAAAACTAGCTGACCCAACCACGCGTTGCTGTGGCACAGTAATTTTAAAGATAAAATGAAAGTCTTAAATAAAAGTAGCCTAAGTTACTCCTTATTACATCAGCTACCTACCAATAGAAGTCCCGTCAAAATCGGTCCAGCCATTTCAGAGATTAGCCGGAACAAACAGACAGACAGACAGACGAAAATTGTAAAAAATGTAATTTTGGTGTATGTGCCGTATATATAATCATATGTATGTAGTTAAAAACGGTTAGTTCAATATTACAAACAGACACTCCAATTTTATTTATATGTATAGATGAAAAATCAGGTTTTACAGAGTTTCATACACCGTATGTTCAATTTTAATTACATACCACATTCACAAGCAAAGGGGCAAATTATTCTATCCCAGTTTAATATGGTTAGTTTAGTAACAAAATTTGGCTGTATCATAGTACAATGGAAGAATTAAAAATGCAGAAACCGTTAACAAAAACTTACGCTGAAAACCCAAAATAATGTTCTTGCTGTTTTGGTTGTAATCACTATAATATTATAATTATTAGCTTTTACCCGCGGTTTCGCCCGCATTTTTTTTACATTTTTTTTTCAATAAAAGGTATCCTATGTTACTTCTAATACCTCCGAGAATATATGTACAAAGTTTCATGATGATCGGATTAGTAGTTTTGGCGTGAAAGCATAACAAACAAACATACATTCACATTTATAATTTAAGTTGGGATAATGTCAATGGATAAAGTTATTTTTTTTTTAAACCTTTATTGCTTTTTGCAGTTGACTTTCGAAGAGGTCCTCTAGGTTACGAGGAACCGAGAGAATATTTTCCCATGGACACTAGCTATTAGAACATAATAAATTGCCCTTAAGGCTTCTATTACGGGGGATGGCAAATGCAGAGTAATGTAAATGACTTTCAGAGTAGTTGCAACCAGAAACGTTAATTATGTCATGGATTTTAAAATTGTAATAAGAGGTCTATTATAGTGTTGAAGCGCAAATAATGCTTTTCGATAAAGTTGACCATCAATTGTTCATCTTCTCAATTAGTTTCTCCCGAAAAAAGAATGATAGCTCTTGCTTCCAATGTTTATATCTGAGTTCTCACTATTTTTAAATGTGCAAATGAGTTAATAAATGGTATGATAAATATGAATACTACGCAAAGAATTACTGTATTTATAACCTCAACTCAAAATCGACTTCATATTTCAAAAGGTACACACAACCCATTAAACGGATAGTTTAATGGGTTGTGTCTGTTTTGAAATATGAAAAGTCGATGAAAAGATCGATGAAAAGTCGAAAAAGATAGCATTTTGTACGTTTTCGGTTCATCTGTATCTATGATATTGTATGTGTGTAGTTTTTGACGAGGAACACTGCACTTGTCCCGTCCAGATTTCAATATGCTTAGATCTGTATTTTTTTTATAGAAAATAGGCATGCACTTGACCACTTTCTCGCCTGATGGTAAGCGTCGATGCGATCTAGGATGCGACGCGCTTGCCTAGAAGAGACCTATTCACTCGTGACTTGAAGACCCGTAAATTGTAAGTATTTGTCAGGACACAGACTCAGACAAAGAGTTCCACTCCTTAGCGGTACGTATCATAAAATTTAAACTAAAACGCTTAGTGCGACTCTTTGGTATATCCACCATATAACGGTGTCGCCAATTTGTAAGTCTGGTTGTCCGATGAAAAAATGGGGACGGCGGAACAAGGTTGTGCAATTCAGCTGCACACTCTCCGAAATGTATCCTATAAAATACGGATAGGCTCGCTACCTTCCGTCTATGCTCAAGGTTTTTGAGCTTTTTACAGAAAAGATCTTCATTGCCGATGAGCCTCTTGTATAGAAATACTTGTAAATTTGTAGAAGCTTTAACAAATCGGCGTAACTGTTGTCTATTAGAAGCAGAAGAAGAAAGAAGAACGTCCTCGTTACATTATTACTAAATCTGCAACTTTATTAATGGAAGATCTGCAAGCATAAATAAATATTGCTATTTGTTAGGAAGCGTATTTCTTGAGATACAATTTGATCACTTATTTTTCTGAATATTTAAATGTTACCACATAAAAGAAAGAATAACACTAATGCTGCTTTTGGATTCTTTAAACATTCTTTAAACTAACTGAAGTTTTACACCGAGAAACAATATATGAGTTTAAAAAAAACAAAAGAAACTTGGCTTATGACTATTAGGTAAATGATGAAAAATTTAATGTCGAAAACGTCAATATCAAAGAGAGCAGAAAACAACCGTTATAAGTAATATAAAGAAACGTAATTTATCGTAAACACTTGCAAGAAACTGAACTAAAATTAAAAAACATGCATTTATTTAAAAAAAGGTAGGTAGCTAAAAAAATTGTCGATTATGACAATCACAAGTTTTAGGTTAAAGTGTGTGTATTTATACATAAGAAACGTGTGTCTGTTCATTAAATAAATTTATCAAATTAATAATGTGGGCGATAAACAGCATAACAAAACACCAAACAGTTTTTTTATTTGAAGAACCTACCGTAGACTTCTTGAGATAATGTGAAAAGACTAGTTCACGGCCATGAATGCTTAATTTATATATGTTTATATTTCATAATGGCATGAAATAGGTAACTTCTAGTGACCATACAATGGTCTACTATACATGTGTCTGAAGACTGACTTATAGTATATTAAATTTTAAAGAATTATTTTTGCCCTAAGTAATAAGTTCTAACAATTGTTCTGAGGGCCTACCATGATCTCTTAGCGCGATGCAAGTTCGATTGTCAAAGTGAGACACCGCTATACACGGTCTATAATGGCGTCTCTTTTCAACAGCTAAACTTGAATCGCTATAAGACTTGATGGTAGGGCTTCAGCTCCATCTTCTGACCCTTGTCATCGAATGTAATGGAAGGTAATCAAGACAACAAAAAGAACGACCTTATTCTCAAATATCTTAGGACTTTCCATGAGTTTTAGTGGCAATCTTTTGGATTTATCTTAAGACCCTTGTCATCATGTGTAATGGAGAATACTCATGATAACAAAATATGCTAGCCCATATTCAAAATCATGCAAAGTTGTAAGATAGCAAATGCCATCAGGGAGTTCCAGTTCCTACATATCAGTGCTTTCATCAGATCAGCTAGATAGTATCATAATATTGCATCCCTTAAATAAATATGCTAAATTTCAGCTCAATCGGATAGCAACAAGTGGTAGCAAAATGGTTTGCATATTTTGAATCGGACAATTTACGAATGAAAAAGCATTGCAGGTAAATCAAACTTGTAATAATTAACTGTTTGTACGTTATGTTTTTTATTGATTCGGTTTTTATTTTATTACTGTCTTATCGTAGTTTTTTTAAGTCCGCACGGATTTTTAGTTACCAAATATGTAATTTCCTGAGATATTTAATGTGGTGCGTATTTAAACATAAAAAATGTAATATATATAAATAAATATTGTAAATATCATAACAAAACACAATAAGCCGTTTTTTTTATTTGTCTGTCTGTATGTAGACGCAAATCTTTGGAAGTTTTTCTGACAGATTATAACCTAACCTAACCTAATCTAAAGCAATACCCTCCCCTCGTCCCGCTGTCCCCGCGTACCCATCAATATCTCAAATGTTTTACATTTTCGATTGCTATTTAGAAAATACACAGATTTCCTAGGAAATGTGTATAATATAATTTATTTCACTTCACATTTCCCAGGAATTGCATACAATGACGGATTACATACATTTCCGTTAACATATATAATTTTAAAAAACTTTAAAGCTAAAATCAAACTATTAAGGATTTTTTTGTCATTAATTACATTATTTTTATAGTAAATAGGTAATTATTATCTCGCCCGATGATGATGATGATGACGATGTGACGCGCTCACCTAGAAAATACCTATTCACTCATTACTTGAACCGGGCAACCAGTTCTACTCTTTAGCAGTACGGAACACAAAATTGGAACCAAATTGCTTAGTGCGACTCTTTGGTATATCAACCATATAATGATGCTGCTATTTGTAAGTCTGATTGTCCGAAGAAAAAATAGGGACGGCGGAACAAGGCTGTGCAATTCTGATGCACGCTCTCCGAAATGTATCATAAATTATACTAGATTTAAAAAATCTAAAAATCCCACGTTTTTCAATGTCCTAAAAAGAATAAAATAACCCTGCGGGGCAAAGCGAGGGGCCACTCAAAACGTGGGGGCGCATATTACTAAGAGGAGATTTTAAAGAGATGAATGACATGCATTGTTGCCGATTATTGTAAAGATGCGCCCCCACGTTTTGAGTGGCCCCTCGCTTTGCCCCGCAGGGTTATTTTATTCTTTTTAGGACATTGAAAAACGTGGGATTTTTAGATTTTTTAAATCTAGTATAATTATTTTATTCTTTTTAATTATTAACTCAACGAAGTAACCATGTGTTACGCAACAATCGGATAAGCCCCATACAAAAGTGAAAGTTGCCGAAAGTGGACCTGAAAGTGCATCTGGAAAGTTGAAAGTTGCTTTAGAGTGCATTGTCATCGGGTTCTGAACTATCCTGAAAGTTTCAGCTTTCTAGCTTATCGGAAAGTGCCTCAAATTTAAGTTGCAAGATTTTGCCCGGACAGACAAACAAACAAATAAGAAAAGTGAGATAAGAAAAACATGGTAAAAATTAAAGGCTAGTCACCTTGTCGATGCCCGCGTCTGCAGTTTCGTTCGTTCGATCTCTTTATACTATTAAGAATTAGGATTTATTCTAATTTGACGTATTTAAAATATCTTAACAAACGATATTAACGACTTTAGGTTACTCGAAATTTTTGTTCACTTGAACTGGGATGGAAAAGATAGGTGTCCGCGGTATGAAACACAATTGCACCTGAAACAAATCCAGTTAAAACCTCAGCTTGGATCAATCAATAAATTTCAATAGAGTTAGTGGAGTAAGATTTCTAGGAAGCATTATCAGAACGCCCAGTTTGATTACGATTTATTTTCATAGAAAAATTAGTTTTGCTTACAAATGTTAACAAAACCCAAGTGATTTTTAATTTTATCCAAAACCCAATGACCATACTAAACAAAAATTTTTAACACAACTTTATTTTTTACCAAAATAAAACAAAAAACCAAGCAAATCACAGTTCGAAACTCGAAATTAAATTTATCCTTAATTAATCCGTATTCCCGGTAGTAGTTGAACAGCGTTCTCAGTTAAAAAATGTATTTTAACAATTTTATTTTATGTGCAAAGTAAGCATTGTAAGGCTTGTGTTGTGGGTTCTATGGTAACGGATACGATACACATATGATACATATATATGTATTTAATATTTATAGAATTATATACCAATTCCCATGGCATAAACTATGACATTAATACATTTTATTTCTAGTATGGTAGCCACGGAAATACATTGTATGTATGGTGCTCGACTCGACCTAGAACCATCGATTACCATAGTTTACATATAAGTTGATCATTATACTTGGATACTACTACACGATCAACCACTGTAATAAACTTTCAAAAACTTTTGTTAGCGCCATGTTGCGTGTATTACTGTGGCCACCATACTATAAATAAAATGTAGTAACGTATTTTATAAGAAACTCACATTTTTCTGTAATAATTAACTAAGCGTAATCGTAGATTTTATTTTTTGTAACTCAACTATATACAGGTAGATAGATACTTTATTTAACTGTGAATGTTGTAAGTTTTCATTCGGCTCTTCTAGTGACATTTTGCTGTACTTCTAAAAGGCGGGCGTCGAATTTTTAATTATCTTTAAAAGGCTACTCTTTTCAAACTCATACGGAGTTAAAGAAACAAACCCTTAACTGAAACCTAAGCCCGAAGCTGAGCTTAATCTGTGTGTGAAAACTGCCATAAATTCCTTTAGTAATTTTCGTGATTATCGTCTACAATTATAACTCGGTTACAATATCTGTGGACCTCGCTGGAATGTCAAGCCCCCTCCCCGTTCTCTTGTCACCTCGCCGCGATTTTGTTTTGTGCACCGTACCTAAGCGCTGACGTGACGTCATCAGGTCCACAGATATTGTAACCGGGTTGTATGTATCCATAACGATATTTTTTTACCTTAATCCGATTTAAGGAAAAAGTGTCTATTTTTTGTTCCTCACTGATATTAGTCTGAATAGACTAAGATTAACACATTTCCTAGGATATCTATGCATTAAATAGTTTTTCAAACAATATTTTATACATTTCCTAAATCATATCGGAATTGTACACATTTCCTAGGATTTGTATACAATTCCTTGAATTCATACATTTCCGGTAACGTCAAGCTTTAACTGGTTTGGTTGAAGCGATCTTAAACAATTCATGTGCCAGTATTCCCTGGTGTTTCTTTTCGACTCACATCTTGTTTACACTTACGTACTTCTAAACTCTTACCGAACTTGATAACTTTATCAATTCCGATTGAATGTAGTTGAACGAACTCTGTTTACTTCGAGTCGACTGGAAATACGAAGTAGGCGTTAGTAAAGGCATTCTCGGTTTTATTTTTTTAGAGCTGCCCAAATATTTGATGTTTAACAGACATTACTTACCTACACACTTCAAACGCTGAGGTCACATAGCACATTGGTAATAATATGTCGTTCGAGAACGTCTACAATACGGAATCTATTAAAATAATCGTGAAAAAGATGTAAATAAAGGATCAGCAGAGTGAACACAGTTTGATGTGGACTCAAGTATTTATTTAGTAAAGCAGTAAAACATACAAACACAAGTGACACAATAACAACATACAATAGATAAACGACACTGTTGTTAGGTCCATATTTGAAACTATCAGTACGTCATGTAAGACGATTACATTGCCAGTACAAATACATACATGCAACCTCCAACAGAAAAGGCACTTCTCTAGCTGCCAATATTAAGTCGACTAGTACTCTCCGTCTCTGGACACCAATTTAATTAACAGCAGAGAGTCTTATATATAAACCTATAAGCTTATGTTTGAAACTTATTAGTTAGGAACTAGTTTATGATCTAAGGAAGGTTAGATTAGCTTTGAAAGGCTTACTTAAGACGTATTACTTTGAAAATATGTTGTAGATATGGATTTATTTCACGGAAAGTGGTAAATTCTCAATACTTATGTTAGGGCTTATTCCCTTGGCGGTATCAACATCCATTGGAAGGTCTGTGCCCACGAGCGTATCGTGAGGGCGAGCGGGGAGTGGGGTTGTTAGCTGATTCTCTCATTTTTGCATTGCATGATATTTTTTTGTATTTATTTCTAAGGTAAGTTTTTGATTCTTGTTCCGGTGGAATGGCTTTGTTATAAAATCGTCACTATCACTAATTCATAATGAAACATTTTGTGGTTTTATTTAAGTACTAGCTGCACCTTACAACGCTCTTTTTTGCTCATCCTTTTTGACGAATATACATATAAACCTTCCCTTAGCGAAGTTTCGCCACAATCTGATCAATAGTTTCGGAGCGCATAGGGAACAAATATACTGACATCGATTTTGATTTATATAGACTAGCTGCCAGCAAGCATTGCTCTTTTTTGCTTTCTATACTTATCTTTCGCTTGTATACAACCTTCTTTGGTATGTATACAACACTTTACAAAGTTTTATCACAATCTGAGGCCCTACCATCACGTCTTATAGCGATTCAAGTTTAGCTGTTAAAAAGAGACGCCACTATAGACCGCGTATAGCGGTGTCTCACTTTGACAATCGAACTTGAATCGCGCTAAAAGATGACGGTAGGCCCTCTGATCAATGATTTTGGAACGCATACGGCACAAATATACAAACTTTGTTTTTTATTTATATAGATGTTCTGCAGTTACATAGAAATAAAATGAAAAACTCCGCCAACTAATTATCGAGAAATTCCCTTCTTTACCTACCGTATCTTTATATATATATAATTCTTCTGTGAGTGTGTATGTCACTGAACTCCTCCTAAACGGCTGAACCGATTTGAATGATTTTTTTTGTGTGTGTTCAAGGGGATCTGAGAATGGTTTAGATTCACAAATCAGCCCGGCAGATGGCGCTGCAGACGGTATCTAGGTTATTTATCTATACTGCAAAAATAACAGGCAGGACAACGTCTGTCGGGTCCACTAGTATAATATATAACAATGAAGACGTACTGTCTACCTTTCTTGCGTAAATATCAACGTACTTTCCGAACAGGTATACTGTCTTTGAATGTGTTTGATTAAGTAACACCTGAGAAAAAGGTATGAGATAATATCGCCTGTTTTGTCTCGTTACTGGCTGTGGTATGAATAGACATTCAAGTATCCATTGAAGTTGCTGCGTCTGATAGTTCTGCGTAGAATAAGTTCTAAAGAGTTCGGATTC
Organism: Calamotropha paludella; assembly: GCA_927399485.1. Taxonomy (NCBI): domain Eukaryota; kingdom Metazoa; phylum Arthropoda; class Insecta; order Lepidoptera; family Crambidae; genus Calamotropha; species Calamotropha paludella. The sequence continues at coordinate 46,546,932 of OV656803.1, forward strand.
TTTAGACATCTTTTCGACGGTCACGTCATACTGACTTCGTGTCACTTATTCAAGTAGTAGCTAAGGACTCTCCGAAAGAAAAACGATGTAGAAATCACTACATAAACTACCGTTGCCAATGGCCAGTAAAAATGTTAATAAAATAAATAAACGAAAAAATGATGTCGTTGCTTTTTTAAGCTCTTGCTGTGAGTTGTAAGAATTATGTATGAATTGCATCGTTGAACGACGACTTTGTATGTAAAATATTTTTATTTCTTTTACTGTTCTGATGCAGATAATACTGCAACTGATAATTCATACGTTAAGTACCTTAAAATAGGCTGAGATCTCTAATAGGGCAGTATTTTAGTTATAAATAGTATTAATTTAACATAATTATAGCTGGTTCCATCTTAATCGATTATTTAATAATTGTAAAAATATTACTTTCGATGTTGAAGGTAGTTAGCGTTCAACATTGGTGGAACGATACAAGCTCATAGTAGAAGTTGAAATACGTTTGTGAAATTCGACACCAGCGTCTCGGTAGCTCAGCGGTCAGAGCACTCGCCCGGATAGCGAAAGGTCGTATGTTCGAATCCCACCTGAGGGCTCGGAGGCGTAGTTGTTTTTTACACACGTATTTTATACCTTATATTGTACAAATATTGCATTGTGAATGCAAAAAATTGAATAAAAACATTTTTTAACTGAAATATTATCTAAAGAAAAAAAATCACAATAATAATACACAGGTTAGGTGTAATTATAAAGTCATTCGAGTTTGTTTGCTTCATTCAGACACAATTTTGCTGGGTAGCATTTTTAAATAAACTAATACTTGTAATAGATAGCCATGTTACAAGGCAATGTACTATTAGGCCCGTTAAAAAAATACAGTTAACTAAGTTTATTGAAAAAACTATGTAATGTGTCGTTGCCGTTTTCACATGATTTTTCAAAATAGTATTATTATATTTATTATATATTTTGTGTCAATCAAGTATTTAACTAAGAAATTTTGATATCTAAAGAGAATATGAAAAACCTGTCTAAGGTCACATAATGTAATAACTAGCTGACCCAGCCACGCGTTGCTGTGTTATAAATTAAAATTATAACTATCCTATCTTTCAAGTTGGATTAAACTGCACACGGTGTACAAATTTGATAAAAATCGGTTAAGTAGTTTAGGAGTCCATCGCGGACAAACAACGTGACACGAAATTTATATAAATATATTAAGATTACGATTAAGATTACATAGCTGATTCTTCTTTATCGATTGTAGGATATTTGTGAAAATATTGCATTTGTAAATAGAAGTGGAACATGAATTTATGGAGCTTTAATCAGCTTAGGGAATCTCATGGAGAGATTAGACGTATCGGTAGCTCGATTGAAGGAGTACTCATCCAGATGGCGAGGAAATATGCGTTTGTGTCCCACCTGACGTCGGAGATAAATTGAATTATTTTTCTGGTAATATTTTCTTTTGATGTATGCATGATAAATATGTATAGTTTATTTATGATTGTTCTGGATGAAAGCAAAACAGTAAAATCTTTGTCAGGATTGAATTTCGAGCTGTGATTTGACTTTATAGTATGTAATTAAGTTTTTGTATCCAAACTGTAAACGCTCTTCTCATAGGGTCGTTATTGGTAATAAATTGCGAAGTGTATTATTTAGTTACAAATTTAGATTTATAAGTAACTATTTGAAATAATCTTTTACTGTCGTAAATATTTGTCGCTCATAGCAAAACTACGATGTTAATCTGACTGACATTCTCGTAAAAAACGTGCGTTTTTTATGACTCCAGAATACTTTTATATATAATTTTTATTTCTTTAAAAACCTAATGCCCTGATACAAATCAACAACGAAAAGAAAATCTTATTTCATGTGAGGTAGGGAACCTTAAAATCATTACTGTCTACAATAAAAACTGTTTTATTATAGTAATTTTTGAGCTGTAAAATTGTTTTTTAAGTAAATGGTTTATTTTTAATTTCAGTATGTGTTTATTTATTTATTTATGTATTTTATGGGCAGCCCACAAAGAACACACCTTACACTTTTGATTTAAATTATAACAATGCATTACATAGAGTTGCCGTAATTAAAGGCTGTTCCTCAAAAGACTTCAAAAATATAAAATTTTATGATAAGTAGCTAATTAAACTATTTCGGAAGCTTTTACGACATCATTTTACGACTTGGCAATAATAGCTTTAACTTTAACCGAATTGTAACTGCATTAAATATTACAGATTCAAAAGAATACATTTTTCCAAATCTTCACGACAACTTCACTTTTACTGATTTTATGATTTGGTGTGACGTTACTAAAAACAGGTCAATTATTACTATCTTTAAGGCATAGGTACTTTATATTGAAATCTTCAAAGAAATTTAAATTTGATTTTTTTACTAGGCAATCGTGTACTGTGATATATAAATAATGAAACCAGCATATCACGAAAAGCCGGGTACATCTCCTTGAATTTAATTATACGACTTAGACGTAATTTATAGCATAAGGCGCGTCATTGCTGAAGAGCCAGTAGTCTGAAGCTACATGTAGAACAAACAGTATTCTGTAAGTGATATCTGAGAGGTATCTCACATATATGGCACTAGGAAGATCAATGCTCTGAGTGCGAAATTTGTCGGCCGTTAACCCACCGCGTCGCATTGCATCGGTCGACCGCTCTGTTACTTCGTTTTCGCTAAGCGTTCTATTTAATAAAACCTTTTTTTCGGATCCTTAAGGTCACCAGCCCTTAGGATCCGAGAAAAAGTCATCATTATAAGTCTTTAACGCAGGGTTCCCAACTTAGGGGTTTTCCCCCTAAATTTAGGGGGTAAATCTCATCTCATCATCTCACTTAGATGGGATTTTTTTAAGGGTCTTATATGTTTAGGGTATTTGTGAATCTTCATATTTTTTATTATTTTATTTATCGACAAAAATAAAGATGTAAAGTATAGGCCCTGGGACAGTCTTAACTAGCTAATCCAATTTATGTTTTAACTAGCGACCTCGGACTTAGTGACATCTAGTGTACTTAAAATCCAAGTACAGTACTTGGAATTTTAAATCGAAATGGTGGATGAAATGATCTTGTACAATATTCAACCCATCTCCTAAAATATAAGGCCTATTCAAAGTCAACATGTATGACTTTATAAAATCTGATTCGTCAGAAGAAAATGAAAAAATATTTGACGAAAATTAAGTTAAATATAATTTAATTTTTATAAATAAAAAGTTAACAAAACTTTATCATACAATTTATTTTTAGGGGGATTTCAAAGTAATTAGGGCAATTTTAGGGGTTTTTGAATTTAATTTAGGGTTAAATATTTTTAAGAGTTGGTAACACTGCTTTAACGCTACGGCTAACAAGACTTATAATACCTTTCTCAGGAATTGAACTATCGATTGCAAAAAAGTTATAAACTCCAAATGGAAAATGAAATTCAATAAATAAAATTACTGCTGTTTTAATGAGTTAGTACAGATTGAAAGAGTATTCGAAACTAAAGTCAATCCGGTAACTAACAACAACTCTAATTTTGATTTCGATGAATACACAAGTGTCTTTTCGGAGCAGATTAACATCCAACTGAATATTTAAAGTTAAAACTAGACAGCCGTTTAGTAGACAACCAGAGTGACGACTGACAGCGCTGAAATAGTTTTTGTCAGAATACGTTTCTTGTTTTTGATTCAGCATTTTGTATGAATGAATTACTAATTTTCATTTTTCAACAATTTTGATTACATAACAAATTCATTTCTTTTTATTTTGTAACTTTCATGAACGCTAACATAATCATTTATTAAAACAAACCATCCCTTTTTATTTTTTTAAGGTTCCAATATTTTGTTAAAATAAATTTTCTTATCGCCTCACCCTTGGCCTCTTAGCCGGTTCGAATGTAAGCTCCAAAGTAAGGGACGGATGATATCCTCATCTATTACATATAAATAAAATTGGAGTGTCTGTTTGTAATATTAAAATAACCGTTTTTTACTACATGCATATGAATATATACACGGTACATACACCTGTCTGTTTGTTCCGGCTAATCTCTGAAATGGCTGGACCGATTTTGACGGGACTTTTATTGGCATATAGCTGATGTAATAAGGAGTAATTTAGGCTACTTTTATTTTAGAAAAATAAAATTACTGTGCCACAGCAACGCGTGGCTGGGTCAGCTAGTATTAAATATAGTTACATATTAAAACGATGCAATCACGTTGACGTGAACATACAATGGAAGAGTTTTTTTTAATTATTGGGAAAACTTTAATCGGTATTTTCATCAAATCTATTTAAAAATCTTTTAGACAGAAATAAGATCGCGAACTTAATTGTACCGTAGGTATATTTATACTGAGTTTGGAACTAAACTAAATGTGAGTTGTTGGGTAAATTAATTATTGTTATTAACACAATTCGTATTAATTTTCCCTCGTAATTGGTAGTAAGTAACTTTTGAAAGAGTGCAATACTATCGAAAGTATTGTTGCCCGTAAATAAGAAATAATTGATAGTATCGATAGTATCAATTGTTTTAGATTATCGATAGTCTTCAATTTTGCAATAGTATTAAGTATGTTTTTACAACAATGTAATAAATTGCAAACCCTTTTGCATTATTACCGATCTGTGCTGCTCACGTAAATTTGAACGTATCATTTGAAATTATTTGTTCTAATGTTGATTTATTGTTGACTTTATTGTTGACTGCTATGCCTTAAAATTTTAAACGACACTATTGTAAATTGATAAATTATCGATAGTTCAAAACAATCGATAATGTCGATACTGTCGATACTATCGATAGTATTGTTACCAAGAACAAAGGTAGTATCGATACTATCAATAGTTTGTTATTTACGGGGATATATCGATAGTATTGCACTTCTTGAATTGTATTGCACTCCTTGAATAGTATTGCACTCCTTGAATAGTATTGCCCCGTTTTGAGTAATCGATAATATCGATATTATCGATATAATATTACTACGATCGATAGTCCTACTATCTATCCCCTATCGATAGAATATCGATTAGTTATCGATAGTCCACTATCGATCGGCAACACTATCAAACATTTCACTACGTCATCAGTTAAATGAATTAGTCCATTCAGAAAATGTTGGTATGCTGATAAGCGACATTGATGAGAGAGAAGCTGCAAGTACCTGAGGCTTGTAATAAAGACTACCGTATTAACGAAACAGCGTCGGCCTGTGATGACCCTAACACAGTTATTTTGAACAGTACTAAAGCTGCAAAATAGCGCCATTCTTACAATTTCCACATATACAAATTCATGGTCACAGTGTTTGATCGCGATGAACTCCGAAACTACTCAACCTATTTCGATGATTTGTTTTTCATTTTGCTGGATTTGTTCCAACTTAGGATAGGATTTATTATATATTTTAATAAAATAGCAACGCGTGGCCATGTAAGCTAGAAAAATATAAGAATAAGCTAGAACAAATATATATCCGAACAACTAGGCATAATTTAGGTATATCCAAGTATCAAGTCAATTTATAAAGTTAAGTGTTAAGGATTTCTTTAAAATTCTCAAAGTGGTATTAAAAAGTTCTAAATCAGGGAACCTTTTATTGTACATGTTACTGGAACGATAAATTAAGTGTATATATTTGAAAATGGTGGAGAAACAAAAAGTAGTCGTTTGTGAGAGGACCGCAAGGAGAGACTCGCACGTGCTATGGAACTTATTTTACCCAGAAGCGTAGATTATAGCGTAAATTGTTAAGTATTTGATATAAAAGTATGTCAAATAATTTGTGCCTGTTCTGAAGATTTATTAGGTTATATTTTTCTCAGAACAATATTAGCTATCTTTAGTTATTGTTCTGAGATATTTTTTAAGGGAATATGGTATGATTCGATTGTGATATTGAAACCTTAAAAAGGCTGAACGTCAGCGTTAGAAAACAGTATTCGAACCCTATTATGGGAATATGTTTTTATGATGAGCAAACTTAAGGGTTTCTTCGGTGATCGATATTGACTATTTCTTATCAAGAAAAAAATGGCAAATATTTAGGTTTCGTTTATTTAAATTATAGTTATTTGTTATCAAAAATATTTGTGTACTCCTAAAGAAATATCAGTCACTGCATAGAAGGAAAATTTCTTAGGATACTCTGGAAAGGTCCTGTAGTCTACTCTGGAAAGATCCTATGATCGGAGTGGACATAGAATCGTGAATAAATGTAAATTTACTTTAATTCTATGAACATAAGAGTAAAAAGGTGAAAAAAATATCCAAGGAACCCATGGGTGGCTCGACATGGGACGGAGTAATGCCTCGTCATGCTAAGTGGACGGAGAAAAGGGGCCTAATGATATTGAAATTAAGCGTCACATTCCTCCCAATCTAGGCCACACAATCCAACCAGCTCGGCAAGCGTGGCGATTTTCATAAAATTCTCATTTTTGGAGCAGGCTTTCGTCCAACAGTGGACGTGTTTCGACTGAGTTAATGATATTCATAACCAATATTTGTCCAAAATTTGTTGTATTAGTCCAAACTCTTCTTTTGGAATTAAATAAATTAAGAGTTCTCCGGCATATATTCCCGTTATTTTTATCTATTGTAAGACTAAATACAAATAAGATTTTCTTAAATAAGCATCACCTCCTCATAGAAACCATATTTTTAGTAACATAATTGAACAATTCATCTTACTTATAATTTAAATTTACACAGTTAAAATAAGTTATATTGTTATTTCTTATCAGGACTCAAGAAAAACACATCACACGATGATATTAAAACACTTGTCAAGTTAGGAGATAAAGTCGATAAAAACATTATTCGTTTACGCAGGAGCTCCATTAGCTCATACCGCCATCACCTTTCGTCCTTCGGCCATCCAGACGCACTGCGGGCTACAACTTGGTTGCTTGGTTGCTATTCCTACATGTCGCACCAAGCGCTTCTCAACATCCTTTATAATGCGCACAGCAAAGGAATACAACTCCCTCCCTGTATTTGCATTTCCGAGTACTTATAACCTGTCTATTTTCAAAGCCAAGATGGGCGAGGTAACCCAGGCACCTTCTGGGTTAGCTCGCTCCATCGTGGATCCTAACTTGGCCTAAAATCTAAAAAAATACTTTCTATGCCAACTCCAGTAGTTATTTTCAAAGATTCGTATAAACTTTTATGCACATATTCGAAAAGTTTTTAGTTCATTCAATTAGATTATTTTAAATAGCTTCCATAACGGAATAAAAAGTATGATTCTCCAAGGTTTTAACTTTCCTATAAGACATATCTGAGACTCTAAATCGTTGCAAAGTGGCAGATAAAATTTTTATATTGCGCTCAAACACTTAAGACTGTTACAGTAGGTGTGAAAGAAAACCGTTTAGTTTTTAAATATCATCTTACTCGTCTCTCCGTTGTTAGATAATAACTACATTGACCTAGAAGCGAAATATTAATTGTCGGGAGACAGTTTCCGAGTTCGTTGCTCCAGATATCCCTTCCCTACGCGACATCGATCTTCAGCACAATATCGATAAAAACTTTTTCTCATAAAACATTAACAGTCCTAAAAATCTCCTTAAAAGATCAATAGTAATTTGTTATTTTTATATATGACTTTCGATTTAGAGTTTCATAATTTTTTATATATTTTATGCATTTTCAATGCGATCTTATAAGATAAATTATTATAATAGAAAAATACTAGAAAATATCGACTCGGGTCACAAGTGAATTCTCAGGCGGGAATCGAACCCGCAACCTTTGGAAATCCGGTCCAATGCTCTCCCAATTGGGAGAAATGGAAATCCGGTCCAATGCTCTCCCAAATGGAGTGGGTCGTGGCCTGAAGCTATAGGCATCGTGCAGTGTGCTAGCGACTTTCGACTTAGGACTGATAAGGCGCCAGAGGCCTCGATAGTACATACGCCCGCTATTTACTTAAGCATAGCAACGAGTTTTGTTAAGAATTCACAGTGGCGGTCATCATTTTATTTTATATGATATTAAACACGCTCTTTTAAAATCAAAAGTGTTTGCGTCAGCTCCAACCCACGACTGGAGTTTACTCCTTAAAGTGGGCATTGACGGTCGGTTTTTCGCGTCAGTCCAGACGTAAAACTGTGGCGTCACTCCAAATGGTTTTAGGCCAACTCGATTTCCGTACTCACTGGCGTCACTCCGGCTCTTCAGTTTTCGATCGGCCGGGCTGTTAGGAAGTTTACGTTGGATGTTTGTGTTGGATTGACGATCATGTACGCACGATCAGTTGGGCGCGATGCGCCGATTTGGATTTATGATAGTCACGGAAATACGTGGCGCGTCGTCAGTTAAAACTCTGGAGTGATGATTGTCGAATCATCACTCACGATCAAATTTTGGATGGACGTCAGTTCAACTGATGCGAAAAACTGATAAAATAAAAGTGAAGGGTGCACACAATAGTTATGCACAAAAAACGTAACACTGTCATTCGATCACTAATTTTACTCTTTATATTTTTTAATACCGGGTGCCTTATATAAGTATCAACTCACAAGAAGAAAACTCCAAAAAATATGTCGATACTAATATCTTTGAACGTATGTATATCGTAAACAGATTATATACATTCTTACAGTATTATTCATAATAACTCAACACATAATAAACACATTTTAAATAAAAATAGTTTGTGTATTTCATTCAAAAAATGTTTTTAGTTTGACAGATAAATACAAAACACCCTTATAACTAAAGTACAAAACGTTTCAGTTTAAAAGAAAACTTTTATTTACTTTCACCTGTCCCGGTGTTGCCATTTTGAAACAACACTATCCGGAAACGAGATTTAATGCGTTCCGAATGGTATTTAGGTACCCTTTTATAGCGACGTTTTTAGCGAGGATACCACCATCTCTGGTTGCAAGCAAAGAGTAGGTAATCACTTAGTTTAGTGAGGCGACACTCTTATACTTCGGGCTAAGCTTACTCAAAATGGTAAGTCAGTATCAACATCAAAAAACTAACTTACAGCCCCTGAGCCATGTAGACAATATACCTCATTGGTAACTAAATGATGTCCAGACTCATCGGCAAATTATCTCAAATAGCGTTGTAGTTCTCTATCGATAATGTTCTAGTTCTAACCATGCCCTATTCTGGCAGTATACCGACTGTGAAATAAAAAGAGGAAAAGTTTATGCAAATGTTGGATACCATAAGAATTTACGCGAGAAGTTGCGTTTTTTATTGAAAAATACCTAATTTTTGTTTTCAATTTAAATATAAAAAATCTTTTTTTACAAATGTAGCAACACTACTACTATTATTGCAGCAAGGAGATCAAATTGACAGTATTTCTACAAGAAATAGCTTAGAAACAGCAACAACAGAGAATATTTTTATATACCTAACTCAACAACACACGATCAGAAAACCCGTATTTTCATACCGCAAGACTTTAAATTCACATATCTATTTCTTTTGCCTAAAAATACCAACAAACCGAATCACGAAGCCAATGATATATTTTTAAATTATCCACTTTCCGAGTGGAATAGTGAATAGTCCAAAAACGTATTATTGTATGTATAATATTGCAATCTGAATTATCAAACTACTAAACTTTCAAACTGTTCGTGTTAGCGCGTTTTAGAATCTGAACACAATTGAACCACGTTTTATAGTGCGTCGCTCGTGAGTAGGATGTTCTATTGATAAAATGTACTGCGGCATTTTTATGAGTAACTATCTTAATAATACAAAAGACTTTGTCCTCCATAAGTGACTGACTGACAGATAAAGGAAAGCCTAAATTGCTGAACCGACTGTGAAATTTAGAGGGCGTACGAATAAAACGCTTAAATGCTCGCTAAAAAGGAATTTTGTTTTTTTTTTACATTTAAAGGGGTAAAATAGGACAAAATCGTTGTATAAAAATTTAAAGATTCAAAAATAAGAGGCTTTAAAATGAGATATACACGCACCTGTTAAAAATAAATATATTTGGCATCAGAGTTTTAGAAAATAATACACAAAGGAAGGAAAAAAATTATTGAAACTGTATGAAAAATACACCATTTGTGATGTGAGAAGGACGCTTCTGAATTCAAACATGGTGTTTCATTTTTATGAAATTCGAGCTTTGGTAAGAAATAAATGGGCTCGTCATACACAGTTTTAGAAAATTACTCATGAATGGTAAAATGAAAAGTATAAAAATTATGTGTGGTTATTAGAATTATACAATGTGTCCCGTCACCAGTGTCGGAGCCTTTAGTGGTGTGAAATCCACTGCAGGGGCACATTTTTTTCTTATGGGTTACAATACCGTTTCTAGTACAGAATGGTGCGTGATTGTTAAGTTTTACAGCTTCAAGACACTTTATTAAAAACAGTTATGTTTTTTTATAGTATAGCGAAGACTCTATTTATGAGCGAAACTATATGTTTACTTATATAAGCCGCATTGAGTGTGCTATTAATCTTCCCGCTGCAAGTATTTTTGTCCAACAAGGCTGTTAAGAGGGATGATAGCACTATTCTAACGACGTATCCTGTCATTTTATGACAAGTGTATATGAAATTTATTATACCCGGGTATGTTATGTGCTAAAGAAACCTCCATTGCTAATGGAAGTTTATGATACCTTTTATTATGGAGACCACACACTGGATTTGTTACCCGTATATGCTTAATTATGATCGTTTGTCTTTACTTTCATCCCAGTGGCTCTCGCGTTCGATAATGTGGAAGTTATGGCTTAAACCACCAGGCTTTTAGTAATAAAAATAAACAAATTTTAATAAATAATCAGGTTTGTGACAGACAAAACAAATTTCAATTGTTCATAAATTGAAATACTGCCGAACACGTGTGGGAAAACGGGATATGATATTCGTTAAATATTTAACATATGCTCCTACAAAATCACGAACATAGTTAAATTTTGCAGTAACATCATCAGTTCGAAACAATCTCTGACCCCGTCAATAATACGGCTGTTGAAATTCTCCATTCCATTATGCCAAAACATAGTATCGTTCGAAAATATTGTGTTAATGTGTACTGTACACATTTGCGTTGCCGTGGTTTCTATATAGGCTTAGTTCAGAATCTGGGTAATATTAAAAGTGTTTATATCTACACAATTATTGTTATACATATGCACGTATAATATTCGCCAAGGTTGGAGCTAATTTACCCAAACCGGAAAAATAAAAACTTCAGAAAACTATTGTTAGTAGTTTCGAGTAAGACCTTTTTGCCGTCTATTATATACCAATGAGGTTGGTAATTGAAGAATATTAAACAAAACTTATTTCCTACTTATTGCGGCAAGAAAAGATTAAAAGAAATAAAAAAAACCAATAATAGTATTGGAAAATAATTGTTAATTATATTTTATTATAACTAGATGGCGCTGTAGCGCGTAGAAACACGCTATCATATTGTTTTTGCGGGAGTAAGTAAGGGCAAGTTTAGTTTGGCAATGTTAGGATTAGTGATTAGTGATTACATACTTTGGTTAGGATAGGATAGCGAGACAATATGGTATTAAACACACGCACACACACACACAAGGTATTGTCATAATATAATTAGGATTAATCCATGTTTTTTTATTAAACCATAATACCTGTTTATTTTATATCGAAATATATTTTCTACTAAAAAAATACCTATCACAGCGGTTAGTCTGTGATAAGTATTTTCAATGGAGCTAACAAGATCTTCACGAATGCTTGCTATGCGTTAATGAAGTAATAAATTAATAACAGAAAGAATATCCCGAGACATCGATACAACAAGCACTACGCTAAAAAATGAACTATACTTATTATTGAGAGAGCCGAGCGATGCGACGGAATGTTCACTTGTGAATATTTGAAAGCGTGGCAGAGGTGGCTTCATTCCTAACGGGTGAATAAGAATTAAAGGATCTTTTCCTTGAGTATTAAGTGTGTACTTTGTGAAGTGTAAACTAGGGATGTTGCGGATGTGTTTTTTTTCACATCCGCGGATGCGGATGCGGATGCGGATTTTAAGAGGCTCACATCCGCGGAAGCGGATGCGGATGCGGATCTGTACAAAAAACTTAAGTGATGGTTTGGTAGGGTAAAAAGCAGTAATATTTATCCTTTGTTTATCTATACATATAAATAAAATTGTAGTGTGTGTGTGTGTGTTATTGAAATAACCGTTTTTTACTACATGCATATATATACGGAACGGATACGTACACACACCAAAACCACATTTTTTACAATTTTTGTCTGTCTGTCTCTTTGTTTGTTCGTGCTAAACGCTGAAATAGCTGATGTAATAAGGAGTAACTTAGGCTACTTTTATTAAAAAAATATATATTTTACTTTAGAAAAATCAAGTAATGTTTCTATGTCAAAGTACTGTCCAGTACAGCGCGCAGCCCACGCGCATGCCACCACTGTCTATGCCGTCACGTCGGGCACGTCGGGTCAATATCACAAAGGCTGCCTATCGCGCGGGCTCAGAACGCGCCAGCGGGCTATTGCTGGTTTTTAATAAAAAAATTTTTGCAAATTATAATAACTGAGCCACGGCAACGTGTGGCCGGGTCAGCTACTTTAATAATAAAGTAGTGAGTGAATTACTATTACTGATTAATTGTTTTAGTAATGAAATTTAAATATTGGAGCATTATATTTAATGATAATATTTAAAGTAGAATGACCGCCTTTTCGGACTCCAGTCTGTTTCGCAAGGGTTCGTGTATTAATCCTGCGCTACTAAATAACTGTTCACTTGGAACACTGGCTGGTGGCGCTGATAAGAATTTGCGTGCTTTTTTAGGTAACAGTTTGAACTCACTTTGATTAACACTCCACCATTAAAGAGGACTCTCATTTAAATTAACTCACTTATTATTACGGAAAGTAAGTAACTGTTTCTTGTGAATTGTGTCAGGGCTGACAATTTCTGGTGTAGCATCATGATAAGATCACTAATTAAACAGGACTGACGTTCTGTACCTGAGGTCTCTAGTCGTTCCGTTCTGTTTCCATGAAATCTGTCATTCTCATTTTCTTCACTCTTTCGGTACTTTGAGATATTCTTCGAGAAGCCAAGATGTCTTCGGTGTTTCTGCTAATCTTTAATATATCATCTTTAATCTTTTACTCAGTCGACACTCGCCACTCGCCGGCCCCTTCCCTTTCTTTCTTGTCGCATCCGCATCCGCATCAGCTCCGCATCGATTTATATGCGGATGCGGATGCAGATGCGGATGTCTAAATCGATGCGGATGTTCCGCATATGCGGATGCGGATGCGAATATTCGCAACATCCCTGGTGTAAACCATTACCATAAACAAAATAAGTTCTGGTATTGACATTGACGAAAAATCTATCAAAACAAATTCTTTTTTAATATTAATTGAACTTGTCATTTTGTACGTTTACGTAGTATCGAAATTCAACTATAACTTTGTCTTTATTCATTTCCTTTTTAAGTATTATCGACTAATATTCATTTGAAAGTAATCTTATTAAATAAATATGATCTCAATGTTTGAATGAATATATTCAAGATATTTTTCACACCCTTACTAGCCATCAACTTGTTCCCAAAGAAATTATTACTTGAATAAATTTAGCTTATCTTAAGGGTCAGGCGGAACTCAAATCCAGATCCCGTCCCTATATGGGCCAATATGACCTTGAGAGACCCGTTGATTTTGTTAAAGTATTTCTTGAATAAACACCAGCGAAATTCTTGATGTTCTAGATGGAAACACCCAACATAGAAAGTAATACCAGTATCCAATTTATAATCTAAGAACACAAAGGACATTGTCCAATTTTGGCCATTACTGGACACGATGCTATGAAAAAAAACACATTTAGCAATATTTTTATCTTTATTTTAGATAATGTAATTTACCAAAAGGTTTGTGTAAATTCACACTTCAAAAATAAAACATTTTTTAAGTATTTAATTTGAATCTTGCAATAATCTGCTTCGGCAATTTGGTTCCAGTGTTGCTAACATAAAATATCAAAAATCGACCAATTCGTATCGATAATAGTTGATGCCTATATTGTATTACTTGTATTACACAATGTTCAGTATTTTTCCGCGAGATGGATTCAGTGAAAGTTATTGATAGATTATACAAATATTTACATGATTTGATGACTGAATTGGTATATTAACATTTTTTGGAATAACTTGTAAACGTGTAGTCGAACAATCGATTTTCAAAATGATTTTTTTTTTCGACATGGCAATAAAAAACAAAAAAAATGACAATTAGGTCGTGTCAAAATCTAAGACCTCATTCGCTTTGTTTTCTGCATATTAATGCATAGAAAAACATCTAAATATAATTTCTGATACAAAGCTAGGCTTATATTTTGTCTTTTAATGATGTAAACTATTCAATCTATCACATATGATTAGCTAAATGTTCTGTCCATGAGTGGCCAAGGTGTCTTTAGAGAATGGTGTTGTTGTCCTTTGTTGTTTGTGTGTTTGTCTGTCCGCTCTTTTCCCCGCTCTTTTTCCATTGTATACGCGTTACCATAGCAACGCGTTACCGGGTCAGCGAGTAAAAATAATTATCGTAATATTGTAATATTTAACACTTTACTTGAAAACAGAAGAACTTAACTGGTACAGGCGGGTCAAAATGACAAGCACACGCTTTTGCGGTTATTAGGTGTTTTAAATATTCATGATCACTTAGACCATAAGAGTTAAAACATTATATTTATGGCTTTCAGATTATGTTAAGTACTATGCACTAAGTCGTAAAATTGCCGCATCTGAACTAATAAACAGACTTTACTGTTGCTATTACATAAAATTTGGGAAAAAGGAATAATGCAGCACAGCTATTAAGAAGAAGTACATAATTTCTTTAATGTCGAGAAAAAAAATATAAATAAAGCAACAACCGTAGCATTCGCTAAAACGACGCCATGACGCAAATATTTCAAATAAACTTATTTATGAATACTTATGAAATGGTTGAAGGTCACGAAAATGTCAGCTGGAAACTTATTTTTATAATCTGCAAAGGAAAAACACGTGCAAAGGTGAAATAGTGAACAAGGGTTTATCAGTCATAGAATCTGTGATAAAAGTGTAGGCAAAGTTATGTTTCTGGGAAATGCGATTATCGTGGAATGTTTTGATACCAAAATTAAGATTAAGATTTTATAATTGTCATTTTTTTGGTTTTTAACAATTTGACTGCTATATTTTTAATATAAAGAAATTATTACCCATTTTTAACTAAGTATTTTAGTAAGGAAAAATTCGACGCGTCTGTCAAAGTTTTAAAAATTAAATCGTTATATTTTATCGATTGGTTTATACTAGCGGCCCGTCCCGGCTTCGCACGGGGATGGACAAAATTCTTTAATTTTTTTCTATTTTTAAATATTTTTCCGTTAGCGCCATCTAGCGTCCGGTAGACAAACTACTTGCGGTTAACGCGTGGCTATGGTAATGTTATTGATACAATGGAAAAAGAGCGAGAAAAAGAGCGGACAGACAAACACACAAACCACTGTGATCTTAGATTATAGATTTGCCAAAGTATTACATTTGACGTTGTAGGCATTTACCTAGAACCTGAATAGATGGCACTGGAATAAGCCTAAGAATAGTTGGAAAAATCGATGCATCTGTTAAAGTCTCGGTAGCTCAAGGATGAGTATTTGCACGAATAGCGAGGAAATGTGGATAGCAGTCCCACTTAATACCAGAAGCACATTGAATTTATTATAGTAACAATTTTATTTCTATTTTACACTTGGTGTACAGTATAAAGAACAAGTACTATTACTTTATTAAACACGTCAATATGCATTAAACGGTTTTATTATTTTTTTCCCTACTGGGAAATCCTTATTCGACCCGCCTCGGATTGATGGCGGGGCTATATGGGACTCTCCCACACTTGAACAATCGTAGCATACGTAGGCGGCATACCCAAACTAAAAACCACTCGGAGGTACCTGACTGCCTAAGCCAAGGCTGCTCAACCATAGAGACGCGGGTCACACAATGACCCACCGACGCATTTTGAATGGCCCGCGCAAGCAAGATTCAGAAATTTCCGCCAAGTCTTAAAATTATGAATTTCGGCGAACGGCTTAATTTCCTTAGATAAATATTATTGGGTTATTGGCACGCCAAAAATTTTTAATCATCCATTAGACCCGACTGTTAAAAGACTTGACCAGCCTTGGCCGAGGCTATGTTGGGTCGTTTGTGGCATTCGCCACTACGAACCGTGGCAGATGGCCCGAGGGGAAACCACGGTGAGGGATTTCCACGTATCAGAAATCCCCCCAGACGTGCAATGCTTGTACAATGCCGACGATAGGATTTAACAAAAAAAGCCTTAGCATTAAACTAATCTGATTACTTATATTCTTGCGTTTTTTCCCGAAAGATTATCACCTTAGTACAAAAAAACATTAGTGACTACTAATATTCTTAAGAACTGTAGCGCCCTACGCGCGCTCCGGGATCTTTGGGAACTTGGAACGTTAACTTAAACCATTTAGGTATATCTCAATTTATTCTAATACTCGACTCTCATTACAATGTCTCAGGTTACACTCTCAGATACTACTGGTGATCGTCTTTTGTTCGTCTAGCCTTCTAGAATATTCTATATTTAAAAAGATGACATTCCTTGCCATAAAGCATATCTACGCAAAGAGGTGGAATGCGGTGTCATAGACGCAAGGAGGTCACCTCAGTACCTAGTGTGACATACCGAAAGAAAAACTGCATATAAATCCCTATTGGTCTTAAATATTATTTATGTCCATAGAAAATACTAGTGTTACAAGTGTTAGAAGAACAGCACGATGATATGGTACGGAAGCCTACACGACAAAGCCGCTAAGTCGATTGTAGTAAACATTTTGCAATACACAAATATATTCGATGATATAGTATATTATTTTTGCGAACTAAGCCGCGGTCACAGATTTTATTTATGTCCCGAAATGCATACTGATTTTTATGTACCTACCTACTTCAAAAGTAAATTATAAGACAGACACATTACTGTCTTCATGAGAAATATTCTAAGGATATAGTCATTTGATCAATGCAGGCTAACGTTTTAGGAAACACATTTAAAATCAGAGGGTTTTTATGGTGGTAAATCAGGTGATTTCGTAATAATTTCGTATTATATCTAATTATGTATCAACTATGGGACTTTTTGATATCTATCTACATCTGATTATATCTGAGAAGATCTGGAATTTTATACTATAAATCTAATTATGTATAAAAAGATCTGGAATGGTCTTATTTCGTTTCATATTGTATATACATAGCACTACATCTGATTTTATATTCAAAAATTTAATTATGTCTAAAAATATCTAAATTTCTCTTGTAAAAATTGTGTTGTAAAAATTGAATATCGGAATTTGTCAAATTATATCAGACTAGATGTAACCATATCAAAATTCCCATCATTGATACATAATTATATATAATATTGTCTAATATGTTTAAATTCTTTAATAGAAAGCCCGTCGTTTTGTATATTTACTGCATGAATATATATGAACTTCACTGTACTACTAACTTTGTAGTGGAGTCTTGAAAGTTTACAGTAGTTAGCGTTTACAATTAAAGTTTGTGCTTCAATGAAATCCCGAGAGCGCGTCCGATCTCTCCTAGTCTCCTAAACCAATTCATCAAGCTCAATTACCAACAATAGGAAAAACGCAAGAATAATAGTAATCAGATTTAATTCATGACGACATTATGTATACAATAAGGTTATAAATATAAAAAAAAGCTTGGATTCTAACCAATTTTTTCAAGTAATTAAAATAAGAGGATGTTTTTGAAGAGGATTTGTTAAGTATTCAGAGGCTCGAACTAACAAAGGAAATAAATACTTACAAGTTTAAGTAATCTTGAAACTTAACCACACGAAAGAATTATTTAAATACATATTTGTTATAACTATATTCTATAGTGTGCCATACCGTAAAAAACTACATTTAAACCCCCATTGGTCTTAGGGGTCATACATAAATTATATTATAGGTTCAAGGAAGGTATTAACGGAATGTGACATTATGTGACAAGGGGCAGGGGGGTCAAAAGCTTTGTGACGTCACACGTTAAAATACAAAAACTTGAACCAAACATTTAAATGTAAAAAAGCTCTTAAAAATTATAAGTTGATATATAATTAGTCGTTTATTGTTTCCTAACTAGTCGTTTGTTTTCTTTGTTAATACTAAGCGGCCCGTCCCGGCTTCGCACGGGTGGACAAAATTCCTTTTTTTTTTTTCTATTATTAAATATTATTCCGTTAGCGCCATTTAGCGACGAACTACTTGCGGTTAACGCGTTGCTATGGTAACGTTATTTATACAACGGAAAAAGAGCGGGAAAAAGAGCGGACAGACAAACAACTTTGTGATCTTAGATTAAAGATTTATTGAACGGTCTTATAATGAATTTAAGTTACAAATGAAAGCGATTTTTGGACTCTCCTATTTCATTGGAACATATTTATTAATCACCACCATTTAAAATATTCTTATATCCATCTTATGACATTAGAAAATTCGTGTATCACTGCTTATAAGGAGGCTACTAATAAATCCAGTCTGTAAATAATACTGTGATAAGGTTAACAAAGTTTTATCTTGTCCTGTCTATTTTTATGAATACAGGAAACTAAGAGGGGGAAAATCTTCAATATTTCTTTAAATATTGAGTTTTATCTCTACTATATAAAAGAAGGACTTTGTGCGTTTGTTACCATATATAGTTACCATAGTTACCATCAGCCTAAGAATAACATTTTATAATCAATTCACGTTACCATAGCAACGCGTGGCCGAGTTATACCAGCAACGCGTGGCCGGGTTATACCAGCAACGCGTGGCCGGGTTAGCTAGTCATCAGAAAAGAATAATAACACTTATTACTAACAATACTTTCTTTCTTTATCACTTGCAAGTAATAGTTTTATGGGATATGAACAAACTGTTTTAAGACCCGTAGTCAATAGGTATAATTTGATTAAAACTAATATAAAATACTTTTATAATATCAGTTTATCATTAACCTAATGAAGTTCTCACTATTGGACGTGATGTGAAGATCTTTGTTATACCAGCCGCTGATAGGCTTCGCGAATATAGCTTTACCTCAGCAATAACAAGGCAAACGCATATGATTGGGTATTCCTTATAAAACTCAATAAAAACTCATACTTATTTATTGCTGGGTTAGACGGACCGTCAAAATCCGCAGAGGCTCCATTAGGTTGATGTAATTTGTACTGCAAATGTGGCGGACGAGTTGTATATCTAAAGCCGCATATTTGTATGAATAGTATATATTCAAAATTTATTTATGCTTTCCAATACTCCACTTAGCACAGAAGTGTTTCTTGTTCAGCTAGCAACATTTTTTTTATTCCATTTACGCTGTTATTACAACTTCGTTCTATTCATGTGTTCGTAGATACGATATGCGTGCACAATAACTAATGATTTATTTTTTTACTTAAACCGCTAGCATCAAAACCGAAGGTGGTATAGGTGGTAAGAACTGAGTAAGTAACCGCATTATTATAACCAAAAAGTAAAAAAATAACAATCAAATAAATCTAAAACTAAATAAGTTACAAATGCGCATATATGAATTGTGTTTTTGAATAATTTACTGTCAAACAAGACACTAAGTAAGGATATATTATATTATATAAAACAAATTTCAAATTTAAGAGAAGTTGGAAGCCGTTTGAAACCCATTATTTTCCATAAATTTTTAATGGACGTTGGCAACTTCGTAATTTACCCAAAAACATTTGCTCCACCAAGATAGATATATAGTTAATCTCGTTCATTTGAGGTTGAGTAGCAGAGAATGCGTATTTGCATTATCCGCGTATTGTACCAATGATATAATATTGATACAAAAGGCGAACTTGTCAATAAAATAATCGCTACTATATAAAAGAAGGACTTTGTGTGTTTGTTACCATATATAGTTACCATAGTTACCATAAGCCTAAGAATAACAGTTTTTATAATCAATTAACGTTACCATAGCAACGCGTGACCGGGTTATACCAGCAACGCGTGGCCGGGTTATACCAGCAACGCGTGGCCGGGTTAGCTAGTATAAATAGAAACAAAATGAGGTAACAAATCTAACAACTTGTAGATTTTTTTACTAGAGTACATAGGATATACAAGCAGATTAAGAACATCTCTTTTAGGACTTGTCGGTATTAGTCCCAAAAATTATCTACTCACGTGAAGTCAAAGCTTACAACATGCTTAAAAAGTGATTCTACTGATATCAAATAATAACTATAATAAATGCGTACGTAATATCGTATAAGGCAAAATGGAAAATGAATTGAGTTACACCTATCCACATCGAACATATGAATGAAATCAATTTGTCTGTCCACGCACTGCGGAGCCTATTATTATACATTGCACGAATCATATGACATAACAACAGCGTGTTGAGTTCAAATACAAAATTAAAGCTCTTACAAAGAACTTTTCCCGCTCCTACTGCATTGTCATTAGTATGCCTTATCTATCTACATTATATTATGACAATACTTTGTGTGTGTGTTTGTTACCATACCAGCAACGCGTGGCCGGGTTGTACGAGCAACGCGTGGCCGGGTTATACCATCAACACGTGGCCGGATAATACCAGCAACGCGTGGCCGGGTTAGCTAGTGGATAAATAATTTATTCAAACAAGACAATTATGTTACAAAACACCAATAATACACATTTTGAGAAGGTTTATAATGTCTTTAATTCAGGTCTCCAACTCCCAAACTAGTTGCCCTGTATCTTAGGAGCAAGGGATTCCTCCAATACACAATAATATTCTCAAAGGAGTAGTGAGTAAGTCTAAATAATGGGTATTGTTAAGTTTGACTGGTTTTGTGTGTGTGTGAGCTACATTCACTTATGTAGACTTTCGGTTTCAGCATAGTTAAAGGTAAATTGAAAACGAGGAGAACTGGCGGATAACCAACAGCACAGTGCTGTGCTGTTTTATTACTAACTGCAACGGCGGCCGGTACCAATGAGTTAATGTGCCTTCAACACCACGAAACTGCTTGAAGTAAATAATTTTTGTTTAATCTTTCGATGACAGAATCATAGTATCCTATGAACTAACTGCTCCGGCTACGATCTCTTACTGCTATATCGTATTTCTTTAATTTATTATATGAAGTGCCATTAATTACGCGCAACGAAAATGTAAAAAGTAAAAATGTTTAAAAGAATAAATTTTACACATATTAATTAGATGTAAACAATCCAATTGTTCATATATTAAAAACTACACTTTCCGTTTTATCCATTATACGTAATCCGTTTTTTAATTAATGAATTACGTTTAAACAAACGGCTGCTTTTTTAATTAATATGTTAACGAACTGCTACAACCTAAATTAAGATACCTTGTTTTTAATACCTCAAGTTATTTTTATCCATAAGTCACAAAAATAACCATGTTGAGACACCGTAAAATCTGGTGTGATCTAATTGTAGTGTCTGTGTCAGCTCAGATGCACGACTGGAGTTTATTTAACTTAAGTACTTAAGAACGATTGTCTTTGAATAGGTACAGAAATTAAGAAAACAAAACTTAAAAATAAAAGTAAATAGCGTACGCATAAAAATGTAACACTGTCATTCGAACACAAAATTTTTGTCTTCATATTTTTTTCATATCGCGCGCTTTATATGAAAATCAATTCTTAAAACTTCAAAAAATAACAAAACAATATTTTGACTGAAATCAACTAAGTGGCTTTAATGTATAGGCTTATGGACCATATCACACCGTTATTCTAACACTTTTATTTATTAGCATTTTTATTTGTGGAGATAAATAATCGTAAAGATTAATGGGCATTTATACGTAGTTTCTCACACGGTATGGCACACTAAAATATAATTGTTATATATTTAAATATTTTCTTTTTTGTGGTTAAGTTTAAACATTACTTAGACCTATTTTCTTTATTTACTTTTTTCGTTCAAAGCGCTTAACATTTAACAAATCATGTTCAAAAACATCCTTTATTTTAATTACTTGAAAAAGTTAGTCGGAATTCCAACTGTTTATAACTTATATTTTACTATTTAGAACCTTATTGTATACATAAATAAAGTTATATTTAACACACTTAGCATTTCATACTATAGAGTTTTATGTAGAAATTGTAATATTTATGAAACAAAAACAATCTAATGTCGTTAAAAGTAGAGCACGTTATGCAATGGTATATGTAAAGGCGTAAACAAGTTACACGTTTCCTTCATAAGCGCCGAGTGACTTAACATAAACTGAAAAACATCCCTGACATAGAAAAATATACACCTACAACAAAAGTACTAGCAAAATAGCACTATAGTTACCTATTTAGCACTAAGATCCATGAAAGAACCATGAGTAAGGTATCATCCTAATTACTTGCTTGGGGAGCCTGAGATAATATTCACAAGTCAGAATAACTTTCCACTACACTGAGCGGCCAATACCTGTTTCACAAATAAATCTCACCTAGCATATTAGCGTTAGTATTTATATGCTAACTAAGATAGACTTAACCGGTGAGTCGATGGATTATCTGCTGTCAACCTACCGCCCTGTTCACTGGTGACGCCTGATTAAAATTTAGAGTAGAAAAAGGCTAAATGCGCTGACATCTAGCTAGTTTAGCTGAATGTCTAAAGCGACTCATTATTACTAAATGTTTTAGGAATAAAGAGATGTATACAGCTATGATATACAAATCTCCCTCACCCTAAGCGTTATGTTTGTATAGATATTCTACAAGTAATCATTCACAGTTCTCAATAATGCAGGAATGACCCCTATTAGGTGAATAAAATTGACTCGCCGATATTCTTGGCAGCCAGCTCTCATCTTTTGGAACATTCATGGTAGACCAAGGTTCTACTAAGTTGTGACTTAAATTTAAATTCAATCCCTCCCATCAGCCGCCATTATATAGTAGAATACTGTGAAATTTTGTGAATTTTGAAGAAAGTGGAAAGAAGTGAATTAAGTGTGATGATTAAACATTATTTTTGGCCAAAAAACCATCAGCAAAATGAAAAAAATACTAAAGTGACTCTGCATTTAATGGCGAAGAAGTGGTCTACTGAATTCTTTTGTGGTTGTACTAGCAATAGGGATGTCGAACGTTAAGGTTAATAGGTGGTCCCGTCAGTAATCGTTAATAAAATAAGCGAGGGAATAAACTGTGTGAGCACTTCAAGGAACAATCGAGACATTGAGCGAACTTCTACCAAAGGAGGCCAAGTCGTGGTTGTCAGCAAACAAAATTATGGCTCCATTTTTCGAGATGTACACGGTGTTATTCTCATCGATGTAAAAGGTAAAACGATCACTAATTAATATTTTTCAATACTTTTGAACAGATAGGATATAAATTTAAAAACAAAGGCAACTGCATTTGAAGAATAAATAAATGCTATTCCACAACGACATAGACACTGTTATCCCATCTAACATATTCTCCGGATTTAGCCCCCGCGGCTATAAGCAATTAATGTTTTAAAATCGAAAGAAATGGCTATGCTGTAAGAGGTTTTGGTACAGCGAATTCATCACTAAAACAAACACATATTTCGATTTCCTTGAAAAAAAACCATTATTGTGAATGAATAAAAAAACACTGGATTAAATGTATCGAGCTAAAAGGACAAAATATCTTTTATTCAAAAAGTCACTGGCTTATCGATCTGCCCCTCGTAAAGGGTCCTCAGTAACTTCTGAATGTAACTTAGTTTTACCTCAATTTCGACTTTGGATCATAACTGAGAAATGGACAGTATGGAGGTTCTGGAGTTCAGATTGATCACTTTGTGACGGGGTGAGGCCAGGAGAAATAAAAGGCACTGGGTCGTCACTTATGTTTTTTATAATTATGGAATTAAGGCACAACTGAAACAATTATATAAAAAAAGGTAAATTACACTGAACACTATAATATATTATAAAAGGTAGGGCTACTTACAATAGTGCCTTAAAGAAACTTATAGACTTTTATATAACAGGAACTGGTGGTACAGAATACAGATACAGGAAATCTTGTGAATTATACAGTAAGTTAGTGTGAGCTTATTATAACTGATCAGCACTATAAATATATTTAAATAATTTTTAGCGGTGAGTCAACCGCTCTACGCGCTGACTCTGGTAAGAATGAACTTCGAGAACAAAACAAATAAAAAGAGACATACAGTAAACGGAAACCAAGAGGAATATGACCAGAGAAGAGCGCAATGACAGCAACGAGTCGCCAATATAGCTATGGCGCCTCGTTACAACTTTTTAGGCGGTTCACCCACTAGAGATGCGTCCCGCCGCGGTGCGCGTAGCGACAGAAAACGCGCGCGGGGACGGAGGCGCAGATCTGCCTATCTTAGCGGTGTAATCTGCTTCTCCGCGCGGAGTAGCAATACAAGACGACCCCGCGCCTTATATACCGCAGCACGCTCCGCGCTCCCGCGCAGAATCTGCGCGCGGGACGCCTACCCGCGCTTTGCCGCATCGGCAGTGTGTTGTCATAGGCGTGTTTTCTATATAAATTGAGATTCTTGCATACAATGGTAAAATCTGCGGCCCCGCGCTACGCGACGCGGCGTGGTGCAGTGTGTTAACCGCCTTACTCTCTTTTATTAAACCTATTTATATAGGTTTGGCCCTTTTAAGCATTATGTTTAAGTATTTCATACATATCAAATACTTTTCCGTTAAAAATTTTGTTGATGTAAACTATGCGTACATACTCCGTGGTTTTATTGATCACAAAAATTATGTGTTGTACAAAATGCGACGATGATTATAACATAACATTGATCGAAACACTTGTTTGATCATAGAATATTTCCAAATAACAATGTCTTTTAATAAAGATACGGAGTACGTACTGTTTGCTGTACAAAGCAAATTCGTTATTTACATAATTACGAGGAAACTGTTGACAAGGAAAACGTGCGAAGTTAATAGTGTATATTTTTAATAGAATAATAGACTGCTATTATTAGTTTTGCTGTATAATTACACAGAAGCAGATGTGGTTATAATAATGTACTATCTTCCATTCGCAGTTTCACCGGTGTGATGTTCGGTTTGTAACAGAAAGTACTTAACGTTCTTCTAGCGAACAATGCGAATTTCCAAGATAAAAAGTATTTTGTAATATACCCCATATTATATACTATCCATGTATCAAATGTAATCAGCCGTTTCTTCGTCTTTGAATAACAAACATACAAACAAATATAAAAAAATGAACCTTATAGTATTAGAAGAATTAGAGTGAAGATTAAGTACGCATTATAAAATGGGTTCACTTGTTAACTTTGTAATCTTAGTAAAGCTTGTAGTTAACGGAGAGGATTCTATCGAGAGGTTAATTCTTTGTGTTATCAAATAGTATATCTGTAACTTATATTGCCGATGAGATTTTTGATACAAGCTCTATGTAAATAATTTTTAATAAGTTACAAGTATATGATTAATTTTAATTGTAAAATAATGAAAAGTCGATCCGATTCACAAGTTATTCCCGCCAGCGAAGCTATGTCGTCTTTTCTACTATTTTTCTATTAAATTATCATATAAGATAGCTTTAACACAATAATAAATGCAAAAATATAAATTAAAATGGCTGTTTTTTTAATCCATTTTTAAAACGTTTGTAAAAATGTTTTTTTTGGATGTGAGATATTCCTCTCATTAAATCATTAAAAAGTAAAACGTACTAGAAAAAATCGACGGGTGTTTACAAGGCTCGGTAGATCAATAGAGGAAGCAGTGGACCGGATATGCACAGATTTCTGGTTCGTGTCCCGCCTGAGAATAACTCGTGAGCCATGTAGATTTTTTTCTAATATTTTTCTATCAAATTTTATTATATATTTGTTAAAGCAAATGTAAAAAATATGAAAATGGTTAAGTTTTTGTTACAAATGCGACAGTTACCTACACCCTGTTAATCCCGTAAGTAAATTCTACGGTAGTACTAATGGATGTTTGCGGCAGTTGCCCATAATGATCCAAATTTCAAAGGCAATGTCTGAAATGAATTTCCTCGTTTATGCATAATAACCATTGCTATAATTCAATTAGTTATACCACAACAGTCAGGTAATTAATTGTCAAGTTTATTTTGACCTCTGTGACCATGTAAAATTATGGCCAAAATGGTTGCCTATATTTGCAATTTAGTCGATTTGATGCAATCAAAGACATACTTTTTACTACTCGGAAGTTACTTAGAACAGTAAAGATCAGGTTTTTTCCAGTTTCGCTTTCCGGACAAAGTTTCCAGAAGCTGTTAAGAATTACTATGAACTACTAGTTGAATACGTAGTGTAGACCTTTTAAAAAAACCAGCCAGGTGCGAATCGGACTTTTCAACTGCAAAACCCGTATAAACTTTTAGTTAAGGAAATTATGAAAGGACCGAACATAGCTCTGACGAAAAGATAAACGGATTAAGGGACAAACTTAGTTTTGCCGTTGGAAAACTGTTGTCCCTATATATCGAAATAGGTCGCGGTTATTTTACCAATTGTAAATAAGTTTGTAATGGAAAAAAAGTTATTATTGATGCAACTACAAATTTCCGTTTTTCTGATTTTTTCCTTTACTTGTGCTACATGACATCGCTTCATGCCAAGTTTTATGATTCTGGGTCAACGGAAAATACTCTATACATTTTGATTACTTTAAGTGTCGAAATATATGCTTACGTTTACTTGGAATTTCATTTTTTCACAGCTTGAAGGAATTTTAGGCCTTTTTTTCCGTTCAGTTACGGAACCCTAAAAATGGTGTTTAATTACAATTTAATTATTATTAATCTAGCCCAAGGTTTTTGGTGTCAATGTCAGTTTAACATTTTGCTATTGCAAAGTTCGAACAACTTTTGTAAAGTTAAAACATTTGATTGGTGACCGCATGATCTGTCACTGCGACGCATTGGGCTCACGTGAGCTATACAGTAGCTCATAAAGTTTGTAACGCAACAACTTCATAAGATCATGATAATATAATCATTAATGTCCCCATTTTCTTCAGACAACCAGACTTACATTTAGTCGCTAGCATTATATGGTTGATATACCAGAGAGTTGCACTAAGCATTTTGGTTCCAATTTTGTGATCCGTACCGCTTAAGAGTGAAACTCTTTGCCTGCTTCTGTTTCCTGACAAATACAATTTAGGAGTCTTCAAGCCACGAGTGAATAGGTATCTTCTAGGCAAGCGCGTCACATCCTAGATCGCATTGTCGCTTATAGTTCCCGGCATTTAAGTTGAACATGATTTTGAAATCACATGACATGCGCAGTAGTGAATAATGTACCTAAACTTGCTACTGCGAATGTCACGTGATTTCAACATCATGTTCAACTTAAATGCCGGGGATTATACCAACTGGCGAGATAGTGGTCATGCGTCTACATATTTACTATAAAAAAAGAAAATGTTGAAAGAAGAACAATGTTGAAACAGAATCAAATAATAATCAACAGATTCGTAATAAGATATACATAAATGAATATTTCCTTATATAGAATTGGACAATGACTCCAATTTGCAATATTTTTATACAAAAAGTTGGTAAAATAGCACGTTCTAAATAATGTGAAAGAAGCAAGCCAAAAAATATTTCTTTAAATCAATAATTACCAAGAATTACGCATTATAACATTGAGCTTATCTATTGCTGTAAAAACAATGGTAGCAATTTATAATTATTTCTACATTAAAGGGGGCAAAAAGGGGTTTTCGTATAAAGTAAAACTATATTTTTACATTTAAAAGAGTGAAACTAAGTTTTGATAAAAACTACGTCTATGTGTTTTTATGTTCAATATCTACGAAATATATATTCAGTATCATCTAGCCGAAAGACGTCTACTGGCCTGAAGTTTCTCTTAAATATAGGGTTTTTCCATAATCTCCAAGCTAAGCAAATATCACTGGTTGCCTTTTAAATCATCCTCAGGTGTAAAATATTGGTGTTGTTCTCTGTCGGACACCTCGCGGTATATTATCGAAATATATAACACAATTTAATAAAACAAAATATCTTGGATGTGAAAAAACATTGAGTAATTTAAATAGAGTGTCTCAGCATGTGTTGAGTAAAGCAAACATACCTAATACGACAAATGGGCTGTCACAAATAAACATGAAAAGCTATGCATGTATACGATTCTAAGATCAACCATTCGGATCACCGGAAGTGAGGAAATCGGACAGGAAATATCCAATAGGTTTTCATTAGATTGAGCATTCCCAACATCTTTCGCCGTCGGAAAATCTATATGTGACCCTTTTATATGCTTACTAGCGACCCGCAATGCTCTACTATATTATGCATGTTTTATACATATAAACCTTCAACTTGAATTACTCTATCTTTAAAAAAAAAACCGCATCAAAATCCGTTGCATAGTTTTAAAATTTAAGCATACATAGGGATATAGGGACAGAGAAAGCGACTTTGTTTTATACTATGTAGTGATGACTTGGAAGTATGTGGCGCTGAGATGTCATTTCGAGAAATTCCTATCTAATTGAAACAGCCGCTATAATCTAAATATCCAAACTATATGATAACACTAGTTTGTAAGTAAAACTACAGTCTTTGTCTATAAACGTCAGCTATTTTTGTTTTATTAACCGATAATTATGTCCAGCATAGCTGACCGTCTTACGATGAACTGTAAGAAACTACCTCGGGTAACAGAAAATAAAATTTTACTAAAAAGAGAACGTAGCATTTAGTCAACAGTTCAGTTTAGCTTGGAAATAGGATCTGTAAATCGGATCATCAGTTCAACCTCATTTTGTCACAGAGCGAACTACTATAGCAAAGCGTGCTTTTTGAATTTTGTTTCTTTGGTGCCAAGATGACGACAAGGACACCTAAGCTGAGATTTAGGCGACCAAAGTTTTATACCTCCCCTGCAACAGTGTCTAAAAATACCATCACAGGCACTCCAAAATTACTTACTACCGGGCCCTCTAATCGTTCTACTAAATATAGTATATATAACACAAATTTGTTATTTGTGTGTTTGTCTGTCCGCTCTTTTTTCCCGCTCCGTTTCCATTGTATACGCGTTACTATAGCAACGCGTTACCGGGTCAGCAAGTATATATACTCTAAAATCACAAATTTGTTGTTTGTGTGTTTGTCTGTCCGCTCTTTTTCCATTGTATCAATTAACGTCACCATAGCAACGCGTTACGGGGTCAGCTAGTATTGTCTAAAATTTAAGCACTTTTAAATGCTGCTAATTTAAAGGCTCACTATATCCATTAATCCACTATGATGAATATGCAGATTACGCAAATAATAACGGTATTTCGATTTAACGGTTATATAACACTTCACTAAAACAGTTTTTAGACAGTAAATTTTTAACCGCACAAAGTCTTATTATTTCGATTTTTTGCTTTATACATTATAATTATTATACACAATTTGTTGTTAGGATGGTTTAGATATTTTGCGAATGTAGTTATCAGTATAGCCTCTCTTATAAGGCTCTTTTGGTGCATCCACACGGCTGTTAGTTTTTGTGGAGCAGAATTTCCAAGGGTCATTCATCCAATAGGAAAAAGTTGTTTGTAGCTAGTATGTGTTACCGAGATAAATAAAGTTTGTTTAACATCCAACACGTGGTAACAATGAATAACATTCCTTGAAGAATTTTTGTTAATTTAATTTGTTACGTAAAAACAAGTCCCTGCAAATATTTATTTCTTTATCTACTATTTCATTAAACACTTTATTTTTTATGAGTCACAACGCCAAAAGTAATTTTACTGTCCAGTGTTAATTACCAGCTCCCAGGTATCATATCTGATGGATTTAGAAATGTAATCTCATTTCTGGAACAACAAACCTTAAGCTTGATAGACACTTAAGTGACTTAATTTTGTTATCATGAGGTACGTAGTTACGTTATCAAAGTTACAAAAGGTTAACTTCCGTAAGTCACTTGTAATTACTGAGGGTGATTCATTTATGAAATTCACTGCATATCTCTAAATAAAATTATTAAATAATAACTAGCGGCCCGTCCCGTCTTCGCACGGGTGGACAAAATTCATTAACTTTTTTTTATTATTAAATATTTTTCCGTTAGCGCCATCTAGCGTCCGGTAGACGAACTACTTGCGGTTAACGCGTTGCTATGGTAACGCGTATACAATGGAAAAAGAGCGGGGGAAAGAGAGCGGACAGACAAACACACAAACCACTGTGATCTTATATTATACTAGCTGTCCCGGCCACGCATTGCCATCTGCCGGACTGATTTGTGAATCTAAACCATTCTCAGATCCCCTTGAACACACACAAAAAAAATCATTCAAATCGGTCCAGCCGTTTAGGAGGTGTTCAGTGACATACACACTCACAAAAGAATTATATATATAAAGATATTCATAGCCCTTAAAAGGTAAAAATAATGACAGTATGAACAAAATATTTTGCGTTAATAACTTAGGGTTGATTCCTTTTATTGTGTTACCCTACGATTACGCAAATTTAAAATATTTTATTTTCGTGTTACTTTCTCGTTTGTTATTAATGTAACGGCTTAAGATGAGAAAGTATGGGAAAGCCAACTTAATCTTTATCCGGACAGATGGCCTGACTGCTGGTTGAGTGACTCCCGTTGTGATTTTCATAGTAAAGCCACTTCGAGGTCCCTGCTTCGATACGAGGCTAGATAAATTTATACATTGGCTCAGGTTCGGGTTTTGCGGTAAAGTCGTTGCGTCTGTAGTTTCGTTTGAATCACAGAAGTGTTTTTGCTATTTAACTTCTTTTCAGAACAATGTAGGTACGTGATACAGTCTAATATAGATATCCCAGAAGTTCTATTAATATTCTATCTCCACACTTCCGTAGAACCGTGTTAGGTTCCAATTCCGATGTTCCAAGACTCTGTAAACTCCACAACAGATGTAATAATAATAATAATAATAATATTTCCCACAATCACACCAATTAGCCTAGCCCAAAGTAAGCACCTTAAGGCTTGTGTTATGGATACTAGGGTAACGGATAGACATACTTATACGATACATAGATATGTAATATTCATAGAAATATATATAAATGTCCATGACTCAGGCACAAATGCTCGTATTCATCATACAAAAATCTGCCGCTTCCGGGATTCGAACCCAGGACCGTCGGCGCGAAAGGTAGGATCGCTACCGTAACACCAAACGATCGTCAAAAAAATGAAATAAATATATTTGGGTATGCAAGCTCAAATATCAGCTTCACCAACTAAATATTGATTAGTTGCTTATAATTTTAACCTAGCTTTTCAATGTAAGCATGTAGTCTTTACCGTCTAACTATACACTTAGCTCAAAGTTATACACAAATTTGTATATATCCCTACTAATATTATGAATGTGAATGTAAGTTTTTTATTAAGCTTTCACGTAAAACTACTAAACCGATCAACATGAAACTTCGTACATATATTCTTGGAGGTATGAGAAGTAACATAGAATACATTTTATTGAAAAGTATTCATAGTGTAACAATTACTGGTAGACCAAAAAAATAAATATTTTATATTTTAAACAGTTCTTGTCCCTTCGATATATTAATTTCTAGAACGTGATCGTTTTTACCACCATTTCAAGTTAAATTATGTTACGTTGTTAACTAAAAATCAGATTATGTTTAATCAAAGAATGAGTGAATGGGAAAAATAAAGCTATTAAAATGGTGTACTGGTACCAGTCAAAGCTTGTATTAAAAATCAAGTTTATTCATATTCGCGAATGTAAATGCTGACTACACCGAAAAACTGCTTATAGATCATTATTTACTTCTTGAATTTTAAAATTACACAATCACTTAAGAAGGATAGTCGTTGTGACCAAAAGATCTATTTTGAGATGCGGCCAAGCTAATAGTATCCTCTTTTAGTAAGTAAGCGCAGAAAAAAAACTTAAGTCTTTCTTAGCTCCCCGATCTTTTTTGTTTTTATTTTTGCTATCGCAATTGTCACTTCATTGTTTCTTTTGTGTAATGATATATTTCACTCTCCTCCAAACTCCATTTGATAAAGTTATCATCAATGTCACCTTTCATTCCAATTTAAATTTCGATAACAAATATTTGATATCGAATTCTTATGAAAAAAGTGGTATTTTCATAGGAATTCGATATCAAATGTCTTTGTCCTAAAAATCGTTTACGACTCAATAGAAAATAGCAGCAGATTGTAAAATCTGAAAGAGAAAATGTTATATTTTTGGTTAGGAATGCGCAAAGCGAACGAACGAATTCACAACGAAGGCGCTTTCAAAGAGAACCTTCAATTTAAACAAACTCCACACATTAAATCAACGTACTATATGCACATGTAAAGGTGCACATATATCAAATACTTCCGCCATCTCTTGATAACTCATGTAAAATAAAAGAAACACTATAAATAACTAATCAAAATTAATAGATATTCCTTAAACTTACTTCTTTGAATAATCGATTCCCAAGTTTTCCCATTCATATTATAAACCAACTCAAATACCGTTTAAAATAACACTTTAGTTAAAATAGCTGCCCGTTTCATTATTTTTCTCGTAATTAAAGTTCAAAAAAATTTGCTTCTTGGCAGTATAAACAAAGTGCATCTATTTAGTTAAACCACGCAGACGATCCAAATGCAATACCCCATTGCATTGCCAAATCGTCATTTTACCCTATAAAGTTTAATCACTTTTCTTAAATGATACTTTGTGGATTAGTATGTCGATAGATGGCTCTAGCTCCAATTGTAGAGTAAAAAATAGAAACAAGTGTATAAGAAAATTAATATCTTTGTTAAGATAAACTTAGGTTTGGCACAAGAAGTACGTATGTATGATTAATGCAGTTGAAATGAGAGCGATAACTGGAATTAATTTGATGGATAAAATAAATAATGATTTAATAAGAAAATGGCGTGGTGTGGAAGAAGTTACAGTAACAAATCTTTGTTACTGTAACTTCTTCCACACCACGCCATTCTATCTAGAAAAAGGAATGCTTAGATAGTTTGGACATGTATAGGGGATGGACGAAAGAAGATTAACAAGATGATATGAGGCGATAATGCATGGGCAAGCTGGTTAATGCAAACCAAGAAGAACTTTTAGGGAAAAATTGAAGATGTCCTTAAAAAGGCCATGTCAAAAGCACCCTTAACGAGCTTGAATGAAAGGTCAGACGAGAATTGGAAACAAATAGTTATGTATGGAAAGCTCGAGGAAAGTGGAAATCTGTTATCGCTGACGACCTCTTCGGGAAAAAGGCGATATTGTATGAATGTTTATAAAACAGCGTTAAAAAACCTCTGTTAAGCATTGGTTCGCCCCATCGGTTTATTTTCGCAATATCCGTACATCAGAAAGTTGACTTACGCTTTTTATGCACGATGCTATGCACCATTGTGCATTGTAATACATTTTCCACAACTCTGCCAGCTATACTCCAAAAACGGTAAGTCCTACAAAAAATTTGTTTGTATCAATTTTGTAGGTTTTTTCAAGAGAAACAACTTTTACATTAACACTTTCAATGTAAAATAATTATTTACATATAAAATACGGCAAAAACACAATTTCTTCGACTTTCGCGCCACCTTCCGTCCAAATTTTAAATCGTAC
Organism: Calamotropha paludella; assembly: GCA_927399485.1. Taxonomy (NCBI): domain Eukaryota; kingdom Metazoa; phylum Arthropoda; class Insecta; order Lepidoptera; family Crambidae; genus Calamotropha; species Calamotropha paludella. Next base: position 46,580,741 of record OV656803.1, read on the forward strand.
GATGTCGCACCCATTGTTGGGGACGTTCTCCTCTACAAATTATCTCATTAGATAATTTGTAGAGGAGAACGTCCCTAACATTTTTTGCTTTATAAACCTTTCCCTAAACCCCTCAGTTTCCGAGATAAACGCAATCTTAATTTTTTTTGAGTTTTTGATCCAGGCCCAGGGGTGGGGCGGTCGATGTACTTATGTTAAGTTTTTTAAGGAATTTTCTACCGATGTGCAAAAAATCATGACTGATGTTATTTTTTACGCGGTAAAAACTAGATTTCCTGTACTACACGTGAAACCGTGCATCCAATAGGCATAGACAAAAAATTAATTAATATTATTTTACTTATATTGTCAATAAAATTAGTATTATTGTAAACGAGTAAATTTTCAGGGATGAAGGCACATGCAACTACGGCGAAAATGAATAAATTATAGAAAACTTACAATAATATCACATTAGTATCAATGCTATTTACATACCAATACTTCTATTCTTAATAAATGTTATAAATGGGAAAGAAAGGTTTGTTTGTTACGCTTTTGCGTCTTAATTACCTACCCGATCATCATATATATTTTTTTGTTGTATTAGGTACAGAAAAAGACATACGTACTGCTGTTTGGCGAGCGAAACAGTGGGTAAAAGCTAGTGTAAAATACATTAATAAACACATTATGAAAGGCTGTATAGTAACAATTCTAGACCGATATTGTGTATCGTGAATCGTGTTTGACTCTTAATGGAGTGGATTCTCAAAAACCAGAGTTGTCATGTTCCAAACAAATACAAAAGTACACGTTGTGGTTTTCAGTATTCATAATAATTTTCCGGAGTTTTTGCCCGGTATTTTACCTACTATAGGGATTATAGAATTATTACCAAATTCCATGAATATTTAGAAACAAACATGTATTTCCAGGACCGATTGCCGTACAAGGTACTCTCGAAGTTAGACGAATTGAGTTTTATATATGTATACGATTTTCCTGCATACAAAATCACGCTAAAACTTGGTCTGGAATAAATATTTTATCTATAGATATTGAAATTAATTTCACCTTGTTATAGAAATTTCCGTACGAACGCTCAAAATAGGTTATTTGCGCAAAATATTAAAACTTAGACAGTACTATTAAATATATAAACAGTACAAAGGAATTTGCATATAAGAGGGGTGTCAATTTCCAGTTAATACAGAATGACAAACTACCAAATCACTACGGATGCAGCTTTCAAAATTCCCTCACAGAATAAATGGCTCTTGCAGATGACAGATAAGTAAGTAAGTATTAAAACGCGACGTAACACCACTGTCACGGCAGTTACCATGTAAGCAAGCGACACAACCTGCAACTCACGGTAAGTAGACAGTCAGCCCAAGTGCCGAGTCTGTTATCAGTGCGAACATGTATAATTCATGCGGCGTCCTGGCAACATTGCTGTATTTTCTAGCTCTTTTACCGCTAATTTTAGTTTCTTCTTGGCTTAGACAGTCCGATTTCATAGTTGCAACTTCCTTGTGTTAGCTGATGAATAAACTTACTAGAGCATACAATGTTCTACAATCTTAAATAAAATAAAATTTTACAATGTTAATAGGTGTACTTTAAATCAACTGTTCACATTTTTCTTGTGGTTTTTATATATAAAAAATACATTTTAAAGCTTATCTTGTATTAATTTTCAAGATGAGCTGCCATGTTTGTATATTAATCGGTTACTTAGTATTACATTAATTATACATAAAGTTACAAAGAAATTAGTGTAAAAAGAACCTATATACAAATCAGAAACATTTTATGATCATCACTTTAAGAAATGCCTAATTAGTTTCTTATGGACCGACCCATTTAAGCCAAAATTAGAAATAAAGTTATTAAGCAAAAAAAAAACTTCGGTTCACTTATATCTACGATATTTTAAAATGAATATAAAACAAGAGATGTGAAAAATGAAAATGTGAATTTTTCTGGTTCTATTTTTACAGCATCCCTGCAATAATCTAAATAAACCATATGTGTTAAGGGAAAATCAGTGTGTAAAATCACGAACTACACCGTAGTACCGTACACAAGCACCCATAATCTGTATTTTTAGGGTTCCGTTCCTCGAAAGGAAAAAAACGGATCCCTTTTAGGATCACTTTGTTGTCCGTCCGTCCGTCCGTCCATCTGTCAAGACCCTTTTTCTCAGGAACACGTGTATCAAGCTGAAATTTATATCAAATACTCAGATCTACTGTCCCTTGGAGCTGTGAAAAACTCAAACTTCTAAGCCAACGCAATCAAAAGATACAGCCGTTTATGCCGCAAAATTCCGCAAAATTTCGACACTCGCAAAGGATTAAAAACCTACAGGATACTTCCCGTGGACTCAGAATCTTGAAATTTGGTACGAAGCAACGTCTTATAGCACAGATAAAGGGAAAATTGCGAAAACCGTAAATTTTTAGTTACGTCATATAATAAAAATATTTTACGGAACCCTCGGTGCGCGAGTCCGACTCGCACTTGGCCGGTTTTTTTGAATCAATACACGGTGACCGACTAGTTATTAAAATACCTACTTTTACGTAATCAATCGATGAAGCTATACCCGCGCCCGTTCATATTAATTTTTGTACAGTTCTCAAATAGTTTGTATGTTGGTAATCTAGATGTTTTGTCTGGATACTAGGTTAATAAAACAAGACTTTTACTTGTGAAAATATATATTTATCATTATGATTTGCCTAATGTATTCCCTATTTCTGGGACACTGTACTTACTCAAGGTCCCAGTGTTGATAAGTACTGTGGTGACCTCCTTGAGTCTATGACACCGCATTCCACCTCGTTGCGTGGATATGCTTAATGACAAGGAATGTCACCTTTATTAGTAATTTAAATATATGTCGAAGCATTCGATTATTTAAATTAAACTCTAGAGGTTAAGCTTAAAATAATGTTTGTCAGTAAGGATTTGTTTACAAAATACGATTTAATCAAATGGAAAACGTCAGGTTAGTACCTGAGTGAAATCCTAGATGGCGTGACTTTGAGGAAGCGTTGCAAGTTGGCAACACTGAACGTTTCTGAGATGACTCTTGATAAGCACAGACTGTCAGCGTGCTATAAGTGTAAAACGTTTAATTAGCATGCTATAAGCGTGAAACAGTTTATAGTGACGTTAGCACGCTATAAAGCTATAACGTTTACTTCATAGTTTATACCGAGCGGGACGTCACTTTTCGTTGGACCGCCACGCAAGGAGGTTGTCACGCCATCTTGGGGATCACCACGTTTTTCATCTATCGAAATCTCGTGCATCACTTGCGGTTTTAGGCCGCAAGTGGTTTCAGATAATAAAGGAGTCTATCCTTCAACCATACGCGCTCTTATTTTGACGATCACTGCAACTCGTCATGGATAATAAAGAGCATTCCGATGACCGGCGTGAGGCCTCTCCGTTATCAGAAGTGGGATGCAACCACAACGCGCTGCATAATGAGATTAGTGAATTAAACACTGGACAGTCTAATAACGGGACAAGTGCTACGGAAAATAACACGATCGACGAAAAATGGCGGTTACTGATGAAACAGCAAAACCGTAACTTTTTGGCTTTGGTGCAAGCAATGCAAACGCCTACGACGAGTAACAATTTTCGTCTACCCGATTTTGATCCCGGAAAAAACGATGTTGACGCTCGTGCCTGGATTACAAACGCGAACATGTGTGTGAGTGATCAGCATCAAGAAGGCGCAACACTGATGATTGCGTTGAGCCGCGCTCTCAAAGGAGAATCCTCATCCTGGCTGTCATCTGTTTCATTCCCTGGGATGACGTGGAGCGACTTTAAGGAGCTATTTGTGACAAGAAACTGGCCTTCACGACTGAAATGAAGACACGAAACCAGACGCAGAAGGAACTGAAAGCTGTGTCATTTCTTAAGAGAAATGCGCCAATGAATAAAGATCATGATACTCCCGAAGCTAAGAGAATCCGACCAAATGGGCCTAGCAGAATACTCAAGTGTTTTAACTGTGGGAAACCTGGACACAAATCCGCATTTTGCCGTACAAAGAGAGACATGAAGATAGAAGCCTCATCCTGTCCAGAGTGGGAAGCCTGCTTCCATCACCTGCTTCCACTGCCGGGGTCAGGGCCACAATGCGTCGAGCTGCCCTGAGCGAAACAAGAAGGGGACTGGAACCAACTCATAGAGAGAGAAGCGTGTCGACGTGTGCGTTGTGAACGCACCTGCTTGGACCTTACAACACTCCGGTGAGCGATATTGTTTTTCGTACGATGTTGGTGCTGAATGCTCGTATATTAAGGATAGTGTTGTTCAAAGTTGACTGGTAAACGTTTTAATAATGTCACTGTCATGACCGGTATAAGCCAAACACAAGTGTTCAGCGCAGAACAGGTATAATGTTGTGTAACGATTAACCATTTAAGATTTTTTAAGTTTTACAAGACCTTTATTTGCAAAATGATATTAAGATCGGCCGGAACATTTTTTGGTTGAATTAGTGTGAATTCTTTTATTTTTTTATGAACCTACCCTCGATCTAAATAATATCGATACATCCGTATCGTTACGTATGGTAATAGTTAAACTTTGAAAGCTGTAAATTCTAACCTTACAAGTACGCATATGATCGGTTGAGAAGGATGCCAAAGGGTTATGTACCAGTCGAAGTTGAAGTTGAGTTACATGTTGATCAATTATATTTTATTTTTTTTTTGTGGGAACTCGAGTGGGATCTTGAGCCGTAAAGGTGTTGACCGTACCTAGAGTCATTACGCAGTCGTAGCCCGGTAGAAATCGGTGTCTATTGGGGAAACCTAAGTAGTCTGTGGGTACACGGTGTGCATTTGACTTAGGTAAAGGTCGTGGTCCCGGTGGACCGTAGTGTGTAGTCAATGGGTAATACACACGGTGTTGTGGATGTACAGAGTGGTACAAGTACAGCAATTTCTATTTCTGTGAAGATCGTGGCAAATAGAGGTACTCGAGTGTCCAATTAACTAAATTTAGAGATTGACATAAATGAAGTGTTGCTGTGAACGATCATGGTACATAGCCTAGCTACTTCTGTATACCTAAATGATGATGCTTTTGACAATTTTTTTAGTTAAATGTTATTAGTTTAGTTTAATAAGTTAGTTGTCAAAGTAATAAAGAACAGCAGGGCATTATTAGGTGCTCCCATACGTATAATCGCTGATCAGGGTCGTTGCTTTTGAAGTGAAAGAACATTTTACTGTCCGGCACTATCTCTGTCTCTTCAGGTACCAGTTCATCCCGATTCCGTTGAGAAGACTGCGTTCATTACTTCGGAGGGTCATTTCGAATACGTAACCATGCCATTCGGTCTGCGCAATGCTCCTGCTGTTTTTCAGCGTGCTGTAATAAAGGCTCTTGGTGACCTTGCAAATACTTACGTAGCTGTCTATATGGATGCCGGAAGGTTACGTTCCTCCTGACGTTGAGACTATAGACGAAGACCAGGGCTCTGCTTCAAGTTAAGTAGATAGTGTTAAATTTATTTTCTGTAAGCATAAGACAAACAGAGTTTTGTTGTGTTCCGTCATGCTTCGGAAATAACGAAGAGTGTCTATGACACTGTTTATATGGTGTGTGCGCTGTCAGAATGATTTCTGATGGTATGATATGGTGTGTGCGCTGTCAGAATGGTTTCTGATGGTATGATATGGTGTATGCGCTGTCAGAATGATTTCTGATGGTATGATATGGTGTGTACGCTGTCAGAATGATTTCTGATGGTATGATATGGTGTGTGCGCTGTCAGAATGGTTTCTGATGGTATGATATGGTGTGTGCGCTGTCAGAATTGTTTCTGATGGTATGGTTTTAAAAAAAAAGTGTTCCGTTATTGGCCGAAGGTGACGAAGAATGCTTACATAAGATGTGTACCTTATGATGGCGATGATGGATAGGGGGAGTGTGCCTGCTACTGCCGTAGAGTAGTGGATGATATGGTGAGGAGGAGCACTATTTTAATTAATCAGTCCATCTGTTTGTCTTGTGCTCCTGTTGCAATTTTAATTTTAACATGTTTCCCCTGAAATCGAAATGTTGTCAGGAAATCCGAGCGAAACGGTTACTACTCTTGTGACTTTCTCTTGCAGATGAGTCACTCGAGGACGAGTGAACAAGCAGGATGGCCGTGTCGAAGCATTCGATTATTTAAATTAAACTCTAGAGGTTAAGCTTAAAATAATGTTTGTCAGTAAGGATTTGTTTACAAAATACGATTTAATCAAATGGAAAACGTCAGGTTAGTACCTGAGTGAAATCCTAGATGGCGTGACTTTGAGGAAGCGTTGCAAGTTGGCAACACTGAACGTTTCTGAGATGACTCTTGATAAGCACAGACTGTCAGCGTGCTATAAGTGTAAAACGTTTAATTAGCATGCTATAAGCGTGAAACAGTTTATAGTGACGTTAGCACGCTATAAAGCTATAACGTTTACTTCATAGTTTATACCGAGCGGGACGTCACTTTTCGTTGGACCGCCACGCAAGGAGGTTGTCACGCCATCTTGGGGATCACCACGTTTTTCATCTATCGAAATCTCGTGCATCACTTGCGGTTTTAGGCCGCAAGTGGTTTCAGATAATAAAGGAGTCTATCCTTCAACCATACGCGCTCTTATTTTGACGATCACTGCAACTCGTCATGGATAATAAAGAGCATTCCGATGACCGGCGTGAGGCCTCTCCGTTATATAGAATATTCTAGAAGGCTAGACAAACATAAGACGATCACCAGTAGTATCTGAGAGTGTAACCTGAGACATTGTAAAGAGAGTTGAGTAATAGAATAAATTGAGATATACCTTAATGGTTTAAATTAATGTCCCAAGTTCCCAACGATCCCGGAGCGCGCGTAGGGCGCTACAGTACCTACAGACAGATGTAGCCAGAACAAGTTTTTTGGTCAAACATCTGATAAATTGGGCACTTGAAAAAGCGAACATAAATATTGTTGATACCTATGTTGCCTCATTTTATAAATAGATTTAGAAAGAAAAATAAATAAGACGGGGAAAATGAGACCCGTTGAACATAATGCGCAAAATAAGCACTGTCATGAATTTTCTATTTGAACGATTGTTCCTGCCCACTACTGACCTGACGAATAGTACTGTAAGATAACTACTATATCAAGATGTCAGTGAACATTAATTTTAAGAGTTGATTGTTGAAATGATGGGATTCTCATTTTATATTTATTTATTTTATAATATGGACAACAAAACAGATTACAATCACAAATACATTAAGGTATACAATAAATAGTTATGTGCTAGTTTGTAACCCTATGTTGACACATCATTTACAAAGTAGGTTAACAAGTTAAATCTACTCTTCAAAAACAAACACATGAATAAAACTTATTATAAATTAATTAAATTTTTAACATTATTATGAACTACTCGTGACAGCGAGAAATGGGCGAGTGTTAAGCCAGTTTAAGATCTTTTACTAACTTTCTAAAAATTCTGGATCTTGGATTAAAGATATCAATATGCGTATGCCGGACAGATATCTCGTTGTAAAGCCGACACATTCTTACGAAGGGGTTATAAAAGGAATCTCTCATTTTATATATCTATTCCCTTATGAAGCCCCATATCATTTAATAGAATCATGTTTTAAATCACAGTAATATAAACCTCCCACTATTTGCTAGAACTGCAAATGATTGCTTTATTGATATATCTGAATAAGCTATCGACGGATTTATTGAATTAATCTGGAGTTCTAATTTGCTCACTTCGAAATAGAATAACCATTTTACTCTCAGCTTGCTTCCTTTTGATATAGTGTACTTGTGATATAAAGTATTTATGATTTTATCACATAAATCGATAAAGCTGTGGTCCCTACGTTTCTGGAATAAATTCAATGCTATGTGGGATTTCCTTATGAAGCATATGCACAATGGACCTACTTATGCAAACGACAACCAATTCACACAATGACAGTTTTGAAAAAAGGCATATCTGTCAAAATTTTGTATTCAGAATAATTGATTGTAATTTTCAATAAAGCTTAGTATACAATATCATACTAGATGATTTATTCCATGTGTACAAATATCATTTTTAAAATCTTCTATGCCCTTATCTCGATTTTGTCATTTGTGTGGATTGGTTCCCGTTTTCATTATCACCGTATCGAATATTAGTAAGTAATGTATCCAAGTTAAGTGACATATTACAATTAAATTACAAAAATCGGAACGAGTAAGTCGTGCACTGATCATTTTGTAAGGCGAAAGTGGGAAAGCATTTACAGGATTGGTCTGTTGGCTTATCAAACGTATGACTCGTCCATTAATGTTGTTTTCAGTAGTCCCGGGTCCAATTGGGATGTATATTTGAGTTCATTTTGATTGGTACTACCAACATCTCATCTAAGACTGCATTTATAACAACTTTTTTGCGTTGTGTTGCGATAGTAAGACGGCCAGATGTTCTTTGAAACTATGTAGATTTAACAAGGGAAGGAACAAATAACACACACAGGATTCGAACCTGGTTTCGTAGTTCGGGTCCTATATCCTTCCTACGTCCGTTGCAGTGTCATACTGTCACACGGATGGACAAAATTCTTTAAATTTTTGCTATTATTAAATATTTTTCCGTTAGCGCCATCTAGCGTCCGGTAGACGAATTACTTACGGTTAACGCGTTGCTATGGTAACGTTATTGATACAATGGAAAAAGAGCGGACAGACAAACACAAACCACTGTGATCTTAGATTATAGATTAACCATGCCTAATATTTTTATGATTATTGTATTTGTTGACTTTATTGTGTAGCGGTAGAAACCTAACTAGCAATTACAAACTAATCTAGGCATATCTGTGAGCTCGTGTAAACGTAATAGGTTTAATGAACTTTCCCATCGCCTTAACAAAATTGATAAATTAATTTATATATAAAAATTAAACATAAGTTGAACCTACTAATGCATTACGTTGTTGTTTTAAAGTTTCAGATTTGTAGGTGCATTTGTAACAAGCATAATTGATTTACATCTGTTCTTCCAGTTTATTGTGTTCATCTATACTAATATTATAAAGAGGAAAGATTTGTATTTTTGTATGTTTGCAATGAATAAACTCAAAAACTACTAAGCCGACTTCAAAAATTCTTTCACCATTGGAAAGCTACATTCACGCTGAGTAACATAGGCTATATTTAATGCTAGAAAAAGTTTAAAGAATCGCGTGTGCGAAGCCGGGATGGGCCGCTAGTGCTATTATAGATTCGTGTAAACAAATTAATAAGAATATACAAACATTTATTAATTATAAACATTGTATTACAATCTAAGATATATTTTATGTCAGCAAATTATTCAAATAAAAATAACTTAGGAAATTTCATTGAGAGCAAGCGAAGTATCATTAAGCCTGCTTTTGAATCTAATAGAAGTACGGTGTACGAGGAAAATTTCTTTATACATGTCTTTTACGAGGTTACCAAGTTAACGCAGCAATCACAAATGACCCAGTAGTCGGTTTTATTATCCGGTATCGGATTCGTAGTGAACGTTAACAATACAAGTGATTATCCTTGATATTGCTTACGATAGCAGGCTTCCAGCGATCGCCGCTGGTTAGTAGTTTTTCTTTGTTATATAAAAGTTCTTCTTGCGTTTCTTTGCTGTATTTGAAATTGGGACTTTCCACTATTGCGTTGACAGGGTATGCTTCTTGGCAGTAACCACAAAAACTACATAAAGATCTATGTCGTAGCTGGTCGCACGACGGATGCCATTGCATCGGCTCTCAGCGTCGATGGTAATCGCTTGCGATGGACGTATGGCCGCACAGAGCTTGCAGGCTATGCATTTCTAAATCGTGGTGAATGGAACGGATAGTTAATAGTCGCTGGTTCTTTCAATCTGTGTGCCAGTGTCACCGCAAAATCTGGAAATCGTTGAATTCCTATATTATGCTTCGAATTAAAAACTGAAAATTATTTTAGGGCATATTTTTGTGATTTATAGATTTTGTGATTTTCCTATGTCAAAGTATCCTTTTTCATTATCATTCCTTTGCTACTTGTTAACATTTCCGATTGATTATATCAAATAATAAAGACATTATTCAGTTATATAGATGCCAAAGTTAAAACTTACAGTCCTTCGATTATCTCTTAAACTAGACAACCGGAGTAACCCCTTACCGTCATAACAGTTTAAGTACAGTTCTGCAAGACCTAGTAACATAAAATTAGGTAAGTATCCTTTTACGACAGGTGGAGTTATAAGAAAAGATTTGATGACACTTACTTAGTTGCGGGACTTTGATAGTGTCCTAGATGTAATTGCTTCGCTCGACAATTACAACTTGAGTTTGTAGGCACTGTTTATTACGTGGCATATGTGATTTATCCCATTTGGTTAATTTGATATGTCGAGCTATAGATGACGCAGCGCTAAGCGTATTCAGATTGCCATTACGAAAGTTAAGTAGTTTTTACAAGGGTCGTCCATTAGAAAGAGACCAAAAATTTATTATCTTGATCTCCTTCGATTTCAGGCAAGTGAAGCTCTTGGTCCCTGCTGAGAGTGCGTTAGTTAGCATTAATTGTTCCGCACTGAGAGCGTGTGGCTGTTTATGGCCCGATCTCTCTACAGTATTGACGTTAATAGGAAATTTCTATGCCCACGCATGAGTGGGAACTTTAAAATCATGTACCGCCTATCATAACTGCCTACCAAAACATAAATGTCGAAGATACCAGCTTTGTTGTAAACAGAAAAACGAAGAGAATGTTTTTTTTTCAGAGAACGCGAAGAGACAAACGTGATTTTATAATGTAAAGTAGTAATCTGTAATAATATGTAAAGACATGAAAATATATCTTTACTCCAAACAGAGCAAAGCTCTGTTTACATTTTTAAATAAGTTTCAAACTAAATTATAAAAGTGAATGAACTTGCTAACAGTGCTTTATTACTACGGTTTGGAGTAATAAAGCACTTAAAAGTTCCATATCAGTTTCTTTTTAATAGCGAATACTTATATCATCAAACTTAGAAACTTCCTCAAGATATTTTTATAATAAAACTAACGTGACCATCGGCCGATGTTCGGAAAAAGGAAAAACGAAGTTCAATTCAAACTTTCGGAATGGATTTTTCTTACTGGCAACGGTCCTGTACATTGTCATAAAACGTGGTTTGTTTTTTTACGGTCTTTTCTCGCAACAAAACCAATTATTTTAACATGAAATTGTATTTTGTAGAAATCACAAAATTACTGTGATAAAGAAGTACGTGTAGCTTAAGAGCTATTTTGCTAAGGTTTTTTGATGTGTAACATCTTTCCTCTCGCTTTCCTGCAATTTGTGGGAGTTATTTCGTGGAATGGGACGGAAGTGTGTAAGAGGAAGTCGCGAAAGCGCGCGCTATTCGATTTGACGAATGAGCGCGCGGTTTTAGAGTTGACCATCAGATAGTACCAACCAATTCTCCGAGATGTCGGTACTGTCAGCCATCAGCTGTGCACTTAAGTTAAAGTGTTGTAAGTGTAAATACGGTGTATAAAGTTTGCTGGAATATAAATCAATTTATATACTTCAACTACATAAATAAACATTGACTGTTGATAATTAGTCTCAATAAAGTGCAGATGATTGGGAAAAATTCAAGTAAGTAATAACAAATAATTATTCGAATAAAGTATTTCAGTATTTAGCTTTTTAAATTTTTAGGTTAATATCTGTCACTGCTTAAACAAAATCTTTTATAAATTAGTCACGTGATCTTGATGTGAAGAATAAAATATTTCAGTATTTAGCTTTTTAAATTTGATCTGTTTTATGATCTTACGATTTAAAAAAGAAGAAATTGATTCTAATGTTTAGGAATCTTCTCCATTAATCAAATGTTACACATCATTAGGAAAATATCAGTGTTAAAACAAAAAACCGGCTCAGTGCGAGTCGGACTCGCGCACGAAGGGTTCCGTACAAGCTTTTAGTTTAAAGCGTAAAAAAATGGTTCACGGTTTATGCATTTAAATGTATTTTTTTTTTTATTTGAGTTGATTGAATGAAAGGTAAATTGCGGTTTACGATTTATGACAAAAAATAAACTACGTACAAGATATCTTTCAAACCAATTTTCGGTGCAAGTTGGTAATATACATAAATTTTTTTTTTTTCACTTTTATCATTTATCTTATTTTAGAAGTTGCAGGGGGGGACACACATTTTACCATTTTGGAAGTGTCTTACGCGCAAGCTATTCAGTTTAGAAAAAAATGATATTGGAAACCTCAATATCATTTTTGAAGACCAAGCCATAGATATCCCATACGTACGGGTTTGATGAAAAAAATAATTGAATTTCAGTTCTAAGCAGGGGGAACCCCAAAAAAATATTGTTTTTTTCTTTTTTTGTGTGAAAATCTTAATACGGTTCACAGAATATTATCTACTTACCAAGTTTCAACGGTATAATTCTTATAGTTTAGGAAAAAAGTGGCTGTGACATATGGACGGACAGACAGACATGACGAATCCATAAGGGTTCCGTTTTTTGCCATTTGTCTACGGAACCCTAAGAAGGAGAAAGAGAACAATATAAAGCAATTTGCTTAAATCAGACACGTGAGTAACACACCGTAAGTGATAGTAACTTTTTTAGTTTAAATTAACCCAATGCAGTTTTTAAATATATCAAACTTTAAAGTTTAAAATGCAACACGGAAACAGAATTTTGTATTTTTACCTTTAACCTGGTGACGATGTGTGAAAACAAGAATTTCTTTATTTTTAGCTCTGCGATAACTTTATTGTCCGTGACCTACTTCGTAGCGCTATGTAGTAATAAAGTCCTTGGCTATCATAGAAAATCGTGAGCAAAGAAATACAGATGGCCACCCAAACATTCTAGTCGATATTATGAGAATAAATAAACATATACAAATACTATATCTATATGACGAACCATAATATTCGTTACTGTCTCGTGAAACGTTTTTGTAAAAAGCAATTCGTACAGGGTCTTTGTAATAATACACATTTGAAATAGTATGCTTTTAAAATGCCTGTTTATAAAAAGATGAACGTTCACTTTTAATTGGGAATAGATTATCTGATAAATTATTATAATAGAAAAATACTAGAAAAAATCGACTCGGGTCACAAGTGAATCTCAGGCGGGAATCGAACCCGCAACCTTTGGAAATCCGGTCCAATGCTCTCCCAATTGAGCTACCGAGCCTTGCGAACACTCGTCGAGTCAATTGGGAGAGCATTGGACCGGATTTCCAAAGGTTGCGGGTTCGATTCCCGCCTGAGATTCACTTGTGACCCGAGTCGATTTTTTCTAGTATTTTTCTATTATAATAATTTATCTTATAAGATCGCATTGAAAATGCATAAAATATATAAAAATTATAAATCTTACATGGCTGTTTCATCTTAATCGATTGACCAAACATTTGTAAAAATGTTTCTTTCGAATACGAGAGGATGTTCCTCTCATTGATGAAACAACGCTGGCCTACAGCGTAAAATCAGGAATGTACTAGAAAATTTCGACGAGTGTTCGCAAGGCTCGGTAGCTCAATTGGGAGAGCATTGGACCGGATTTCCAAAGGTTGCGGATTCGATTCCCGCCTGAGAATTCACTTGTGACCCGAGTCGATTTTTTCTAGTATTTTTCTATTATAATAATTTATCTTATAAGATCGCATTGAAAATGCATAAAATATATAAAAATTATAAATAGATTATCTTTCCTCAGGAAAAGAAGAACTTTTATTAATGTAGGTAATATTTAGTATTTACTTTTTTTAGGAGACTTGACATGACAAAGAAAACCATGGTAACTCAATGTTACTGTTTGTAAACAGAACTACATCTTATGATGATTGACAATAACCTTTGCCTACTTACTAAATAAAAGCAAAAGATGTTTTTTTTTTCAGTTTGATTCTCGATCATAATTATTTTTCACGATATTACTAAATTGGTTATACCCATTCGATATAGAAGCTGGTAAATATATTTATCCAGAAAGAATTGTTATTCTTCTTCTTTTCTGTCGTTTTTTCTTTGATTTTACCTCTTATATTATAAATCAGTTTTGCCGGCGCCCTGTAGGAATATTTTGTATTGGAATTCGAGCGTTTCTCGAGCTATCTGTATGTTCTGCATGTAGTTAAATGTTCAAGGTTCTTTTCACTAGGTTGCTAATAGGAAATTAATATTTTTGGATATAGAATAGTATTTTTGTGAGTGAATTCTAGAATTTTAGACATATCAAACTAAGTAATGATATATTTAATATGATATATGTACCATACTCGAACCTGCGTATTAATCTATAATATAAGATCACAAATTTGTTGTTTGTCTATCCGCTCTTTTTCCCATTTTTCCATTGTATACGCGTTGCCATAGCAACGCGTTACCGGGTCAGCTAGTCTATAATCTAAGAACATAAATTTATTGTTCGTGTGTTTGTCTGTCCGCTCTTTTTCCCGCTCTTTTTCCATTGTATACGCTTTACCAGGTCAGCTAGTATATATTAATAGAAGAATACTAGAAAAAATCAACTCGACTCACAAGTAAATTCTAAGGTCATTAACTCGAGCTCGGTTGTTCAATCGGGAGAACATTGGACCGGACATCCATAGGTTGCGGGTTCGATTCCCGCCTGAGAATTAACTTGTGAGCCGAGTCGAATTTTTCTAGTTTTTTTCTATTAATATAATTTATAATATAGCATTGTAAAATGCAAAAAATTAATAAAAATCATAACAGTGTTTTTTTTAAGTTCTATTATTATTAAACAGTAATTATTATTGTGTAACTTAATAGTTTTATAAGTATAATCACAAGTCTACGAAATATGTTTATTATCACAAATATACTCTCAATCTTAAAAAGATTCCGAAGACTTTATTCTATTGTTATTCTCTTAATAATAAAACACCATATTGCAAACCGTATCGCAATATGTGTCGTCTGTGTGGGCTAACTAAATTATTAAAAATATTACGATAATAAGAAGAGGATTTTGTCCTAGTTATATTTTATTTTACAACATCACAAATGTGAAAAGCTTGGGGGTACATTAAGAATCGTAACTACTGCACCTACACCTCTGGCTTCAATTCCTGTCAAGGTCATTTTGTAAGGACAAATTTCAGGTTGCAAAATTTCTTAAGGAATTTTTAAATTATTTTATACATGTCAAAGAGATATCTTTATACAATGAACGGTAATAGGTTGGTCTCTGCTACAATACAAAAGTATTAGTTTTAAAAATCATTGTTTTTGGATGGGTATCACAATTTTTATATAGAAAGTACTTCAATATGTAAATGTATTGCATTTTAATAAGTTTAAAACTTCTTTATACAGTAATGGAGTACGTTTAAATTCAGTATATAAATTTTGAGATTGACAATCTTTTTAATAATGAAATGAAGTGTTTCAAATCTATAAATTTCACATTAGAAATTAAATACTACTGTTTTATGTAAGATGTATATTAATTAATTAATTTTGTACTATTATTGTGATTGTATTGTATATGACTGAAAGGTGTAAATATATTTTTTGTACTGACGCGATTAGTCACCCAACACATACGTGGTTCAGAATTAAGTTGCTGAAGAACTTGTGTTATGGAATTCAGAAACAACGACGGTAGCAAAACACAAATTTTACTTACATTTCCTTATAAAAGAGCAAGTAAATCTACACTAATATTATAAAGAGGAAAGATTTGTATTTTTGTATGTTTGCAATGAATAAACTCAAAAACTACTAAGCTGATTTCAAAAATTCTTTCACAATTGGAAAGCTAGATTCACGCTGAGTAACATAGGCTATATTTAATGCTAGAAAAAGTTTTTAAGAATTTTGTCCACCCGTGCGAAGCCGGGGCGGGCCGCTAGTTATTCATAATATACTTTATAGACATAATGTAATGACAATTGGTTACAACAAATCTTTACAAATATATGTGCAGTGAAACCTGTTTCATTGAGTACTCAAGAGACCTAGAATTATTTATTATAGTTATTTAATAAAAAGTGAGAATTAATTGGCTTATTAATTGATTGTGCTGTGAGTACGTGTCAAAATAGTAAAGTTTGCCAATCATAAAAGTGATTCCATCCTACATTTTTGACAATAAATTCTCATATATTCTGAAATCTGCCCATTTGGTATTATTTGAAAAAATTTATGTGTTGTATTTATTAAAATATGTAATTATTACTATAATAATTAATATTATAATTAAATAAATAAATATTTCTTACATTCACACCAATTAGCCTAGCCCAAAGTAAGCACTGTAAGGCTTGTGTTATGGATACTAGGGTAACGGATAGACATAGGTACATATATGATACATAGATATGCAATATTCATAGAAATATATAAAAACACCCATGACTCAGGTACAAATGTTCGTATTCATCATACAAACATCTGCCCCTTCCGGGATTTGAACCCAGGACCGTCGGTGCGAAAGGCAGTTCATCAATACCCTTGCACCAAACAGTCGTTAAAAAAAAAATTCAATATTTAAATATTAAATTGAACTTTAATGACGTATACGTTTTATAATTACAATCACAAAATAGTCATAATTTTAATAGGGGTGATGTACTTGATGAATTGAAAGCAAATTATCAATATTTACCTTCAGTTTTTTTTGTTTGTTTCAGTTTTAATCTCAATTAACAATTTCCTAAAATTCCCAGTAACAGAGGTATTTCTGTGCAAAAGTGTCAGGATCTCATTTTCATTAGAAATTATAGAGGTTTCACATTTTTTTTTTATTAAAGAACTAGACGAAACTAGACATGTCAGTCCTATCATAAAAGTTATTATGTTTACATTATTTATTCATATAACTTGTCATTATTAAATATTAACGTAACTTAATTTTAATAAATTATAATTCCAAGAGTTTGGGGGTACATTAAGAATCGTAACTACCTACTGCACCAACAGATCTGGCTTGAAATCCTCTCAAGGTCAATCGTTTGTGTGATAAAATAATAATGTACGATTTTGATGCCGATTTTTGCTTATCAAATTGAAAAGAAATATGTAAGCATTTATTTAAAACTGTTGTCCGTTATAATGTTGATTAGTTTGAGATATGGGTCATTCTACTGTTCTTCCGACAATGGTCTGTCCTACATCTTATTATGGCATCTCGTTGGAATATTGATATTTACGGTTTTTAATTCGGTTCGAATAAACGTTAATATTTTTCTTATCTATTAATTTATGCAATTTATCATTTTCTCCAACCAACATATTTTTTCGTTTGTTTTCCGTAGAATGCCGTGACAGAGAGGTAGGGGAGAGTGGGTAACACCGGATCACGGGTCACAGTGGATTATTCGCTATAATTCTTAAATGTGATGCTTTCCACACACAAGCAAACGCGTGGCTACTGCTCGTTGATACCCCCCTCTCATGCGCCGGTCGCCGCCTTGCTCGCCGAGCGGAATCAGGTGCTGTCACACGCCGGCCAGTAGGTTAGTACGAAAGTATTTTTTTACGTAATTTAGAAATTTGTCGTATTCCCAACCCTTTAATAAATATAAATGATAGTTGTATGTTTTGAAGTTGTTGTTTGTTAAATCCGTTGTGGGTAATGTAATGTTGGCTTGGGTATACGTAGTTATTTTTTGATTTTTTTTTCTGTCGTAACAGTCTATGGGTCATGTGGTGTCCTCGATTACTGTCAGGGTATCCATTAAATGAAAGCAGTCAGTAGTTTCACCAAGCGGCACACGCGCGTCCGCACCGGCCGACGGTCGAGCGAGCAATGCCCCTCTACCGCTGTAGGCCGTGCGTACGGGCGTGTGTCGCTTGCACTTTATTAATACGTCACACCTTTTCCTTTTCAACAGATTCGAATAATTTGAGACAATGAAAAATAATTAAAATACATTTATGTAATTAATATTCTTAAATAGTATATCTTGAATTGTTATTTAACTAAGAAGTTTTTTTTTTTGAAATTATGTTTTATTACTTGCAGCCAAATACTCTAATCTTACGTGTCCTCTATTTTTCTTTGAATACGCCACTCTCCTTTTACCTTTTTTTAGGTGTATCAGTTTTTTTTACATTAATTTATTTAGTTTTCGTCGAATCATCAGATTACAATATTATTTAATTACAAGCTATATAACTTAAAAAGTTAACAAAGGATTCACCCGGAAAAATTGGTCTAGGTATTACTAAAGTGAGCTCACTCAGTGTGTGAACCCACGAACCCCTATTGTAGTATCTGAATGCCAACTACCCTATTAAGATAAATGATTGTGAATGATAAAATGTCGTTTTATTCGGTTATCTCCTAATTAGGGAGTCACAAATTAATAAAACAATATATATAATTATATATTTATAGCATCATGCAGTGCATATGCAGGAGATGACAATTTTATTTTATTTAAGTTTCTCTCTAAGTTATCTTCAATTAACCAATTAAGGGTTTTATTCAATATATTGTTACGTCATCAACGAACAAAATACACGGTTCATTCATAACCTTCGGCAGGTCTATTATGTAAACTAAAAACAAGAGAGTCTTAGGCACTCCCTTGTGATGTTGAGGCATTATAATTTTTAATATCAAATCGAACTCTATAAACTTTTCTACTCATATGATTATAATATTCGATTTGAACATATTGCTGTCAATCTTTTAAATAAGAGATAAACCATTTGTGAGCTGTATTTGGGATACAATCAGTTTATTAATATTTATGTTGCACACGGTCATACGCCTTGTACATACATAATTATGTAGCAATATTCGAATAGCATATTTTTAATGTTCAATTACTTATTATCTTTTGAATGTAGTTGAGAAAAGTTGACTGACTGTAATTATTTAGGTCACTCTTTTGGTTATTCTCATGTAATGGTAATCACTGTTGTTTTTTAATGAGTCAGGATAAACTTCTACTTGCAAAGATTGATTGACTGTGAAATAGAAGGTAAGTTCGACCTCACATTCACAATCAAATGTGAGCGTAGTTCATCAAAACCGTCACTTCTATATTTTTATTTAGTTATTAAATTCTCACTACGATTACATTGTACACTACTGAGTCTACTACCAGTTCGGAAATTGGGAGGCCCTTCCGAGAAGAACTGGCGGAAGAAACTCGGGCAGGGGGACCGACCTCCATCTTACTGTTATTATTTGCAAAGAGAGCTAACTACATCATCAGGTCTTGCAATGTGTGTTTTTGTAGGTATTAATTTATTAATTATTGGATCCCAAGCAGGTGGAACGCTCCAACCATCGTCTCTATTGAAATTTGGATGTTTCCTGATTTCAAAGCGTCGCGTAGTGTCCTAGGAACAAGTCTTTGTTCTCTAGCAAGAATTTAAGGTTTATCGATACGAATGCATTGCAGACATATCACACACTGCAGACCTAATATCGCGCCTATGTTTTATGTCAGCTACGTGTTCTATAATGTGCGTCCCTATACTTCTCTTTGGTTGTCCGAAGTATGGGATAACACAGTCACAATCGATTTTGTAGACACCTGCTGCCTGGAGGGGTATATTGCATTTGACCGGTCGTAAGTATTGGTTAATCTTCCTGGCTGGTTTAAAGTAAGTATTCCCAATCTTGTCAGTGACCCCCTTCATGTAGGGAAGGACAGCAGGTTGACGTTCTACTGTGGCTGGTTGGTGCGGCTTCTGTGTCGTAGTTTTGGTACTCGCAACTTTTTATCTTGTAGTACTCGCTTGTCATGCTGAAGCTCAGTAGTCAGATATTGTTAGGCACAGATATCGCGAGTTCTCTGAAACAAAGATTTCCCAACGGTAGCCAACTGTATAGGATGGTGGTGAGAGTCACCATTTAAATATCTATCTGTATGAGTTGCCTTTCTATACACTGTATGACTAAGGGTTTGATTTAGATTGCTGCTGATTTGAACATTTAGGAAGGCTTTTTTTTTGTCTGTCATTAATTCCATAGTGACATAATGCAATCTTGTACAGGTAAGCTTGTGAATAGAGATTGAACATCGAAGCTAACCATAGTTTCATCATTAGTGAGATGTAGATCTCACTAACAAAATGGTAGGTATGGTGACTTACTTTGTTTCGATAACAGAAACTCGTCAAGCTTATTGCTTACTATTTTATAAACATCAAAAGTAGCTGTTACTCATTATCATCCCATAAAGAGAAGAGTAGCTCTTTTCTTGACTGTTGTATCTACCCCCGTTGTCAAAAGATATATTCCCAGGGTCGTCATCCATTTGTCCCAGCGTAACCCCAGTGACATCGAATTGTCATCGCATTGCAATGGCTCTACGATGGCAGGCTGAACATTTTAGGCGACCCAGAACAATGTCTATACGCCTTTATTTTGCGCCCTTGGCGCCATTGAATATGGTGTGTCACATTTATACCTATGCATTATAACAAATTTAACGGTAACCCGCCCAAGTTTCTTTTTAACATGTTATCAGCAGTCTGTAATTGTAACTTGACTTCTATGCATACTGGTATTCTATTATTTATTGTTTGGTTTTGTGTTTCACAACAAGATACCTATTTTACTGTAATAAATGTCATCTCACTCTTTTTCCTTCTTGTACCTACTTCTTATAAATTCCAAAATTTGTATAGTGTATAAATACACCTTGTATGTAATTTTTTCAATACATTAACATATTTTTGAAGCCACATAAAAACAATATTTGGTAAAAGTTGCCTTTATTTATTATGTGTTTTCCTACTGGAAATTATTTTATTAATAATAATGTCTGATGCTAATAAATAAAATGTATTGATATTTTTGTTGATTTATTTTCTCTTATAGACTTGTGTAACTCAGTTATATCCTGGAGCTTTATGCCACTCCGGATATATATCTAATTCATTCCATTCAAAATTCTTAGCATATCCAGTATATCCGATCCAATCACATGGGTCAATTTCAAATCATTTGGTCAAATACCGACTGGCTAACTACATAACAGATATCGACAGCGAAAGCGTCGAACGAAAGACTTAGAGCGCCGAAAACGCTTTTTGTGTTTTCTGTGTTTTCCGATGAACGGTAAAATTCTTAAAAACGCAATACTGCTGATGCTGCGTTCGCTCTGACTGAGGTGGCAAGTGTCATTATAAGCGAAACAAGCGCTGCATAAAGTTTTGTTTCTATAAAACGGTAGCAAATTTGAAGCGCTTCATGTGCTCTTATTTTGCGAAATCTTATTAGTCCGGATTTAATAAACAGATGCGGATATTGATAAATATATATAATAACACGTTAGTTGGATATATGGTATGATTTGATATGGTTTCAAAGAATTACTACTACTAGTCCGGATATATTTGGTGGATATGGATAATCACTGGATCTATATCTTTTTAGGAAGAATATAGGATAACTCCGATCTATTTCCGGAGTCACCTTACGCATGTCCAGTCCCTTACCCCGTACGGTTAAGAGTGTATTCAGAAATAAATAGCGAATAAATAGTGTAGCGAATATTCATTTTATACCATTTCGAAATTACATACTTTGCCGATAACATTAAATCATCTAGATTGACTGTAATTCGATAACTTTTAACTAGTATACAATATTTTTTTACATATATGACGGCGAGGCCTCACGCCGGTCATCAGAATGCTCTTTATTATCCAAAAAGAGTTGCAGCGATCTTTAAAATAATAACGTGTATGGATGTAGGATAGACTTCTTTATTATTTAAAACCACTTGCAGTCTAAAATCGCAAATGATGCACGAGATTTCAATGGATGAAAAACGTGGTGATCCCCGAGACGGCGTGACAACCTCCCTGCGTGGTGGTCCAACGAAAAGTAACGTTCTCGCTCGGTATAAGCTATGAAGTAAAAGTTATACCCTTATAGCGTGCTAACGGTCACTATAAACTAACCGTTTTACGCTTATTGTATTCTAACTAAACGTTTACACTTATAGCACGATGACAGTCTGTGCTTCTCAAGTCCTCTTAGAAACGTTTAGTGTTGCCAACTTGCAACGCCTCTTTAAGGTCACGCCATCTAGGATTTCACCCAGGAACTAACCTGACGTTTTCCATTTGATAAAATCGTACCTTGTACACAAATCCTTACTGACAAACATTATTTTAGGCGTAACCTCTAGAGTTTAATTTAATCTAATTGAAATTATTGAATGCTTCAACATATATAATATTACCAACCTAACCTATTATCCAATGAATATCAAATTCAGAAATAACATTACTTATAATTCCGAAAATATTATTTGTTTATTTCAGTCATAAGTGTAAAATACTAATGTCTTTTAATATCACTATAAAAGACGAGTTAGTTATCGTAGGTAATTATGTTTGAATGTCTTTACAACGATTTAATTCTAAATCGATGCCCCTTAGCAAAGTCACACCTTTGTGCACCTTGTTACCATTGTTGCACTTTGGCAAAATCAAACCTTTGTGCACCTTGTTACCATTGTTGCACCTTGGCAAAATCACACCTTTGTGCACCTTGGCACTATTGTTGCACCTTGGCAATATATTCTTGTACCCCTTGGTACATGTCTTTTCTTATTAATGTATTGTAGTATATCCACTTGTCTGTATAACCTTTATATAAGTTTTGACGTAATAACTATTGAGATTCAAATCGTTGTTTCAGGAATATAAGAAACTACTTAAAAATCTTTTTTTTTTTTTGTATCATAGTATGTTTTATTTAACCCGTGTAATGCAATGTAATATTTAACCCGTGCAGGGTTACTATTAACTGAATTAAAATCTCGATCGATTTAAATCGTAAGTAAGATTTGGTTTGGTGTGGGTAGGTAGCACAAGCCAGAATTATTAAAAGCAAGAACAAGACATTCATTACTAGAATAACATGGCAGAAATAACCGTGAAGGTAATAATAATCTCAACACATACATTATTCAATCGAGTGCTTATTACAAGGTTATAAAGATTTTCTTTATAGCAAAATAGGATGACTTCATATATATTCTTTTCTTAAAATAAAATAGTTATCAATAATTACACAAGTTCTTTAGAATTGCAATTAACACTGCCGTTATTCAAGTTGATATTTACATCAATGATTTTTCAACTCTTCTTAGTATCAAGTGGATAAACTATTTAACATTTTTTTTCCTTCAATACTATGAGACAGCCTTTTTTGCAGATGGGTTCGTTATCTCCCTCCTTTAATTTGATTTTCACGAGCTAATTTTTCTATATACCACTTACTTGAAGGCTCGTCGCCACGTGTGGTGTCCTCGATTACTGTCAGGGTATCCATTAAATGAAAGCAGTCAGTAGTTTCACCAAGCGGCACACGCGCGTCCGCACCGGCCGACGGTCGAGCGAGCAATGCCCCTCTACCGCTGTAGGCCGTGCGTACGGGCGTGTGTCGCTTGCACTTTATTAATACGTCACAGGTCACAAAGAATAATTTTCATTTAGGTCACAGTGGACTGTTTAATAGTTGAGTTAGCATCAACAATGTTCTTATAAAAATGTTTGTTAATGATTACTGAAGACGGAAATATGTTTATTTGAATAGAAAAGAGAGCTTTATGGAAATTAAAGTTGTTTATTTAGACAAAACTTTGATTAGTTTAAATCTCTTTCTACCAGCATAATTTGTAAGACTTTTGTTAATAGTGTGATAGAAGGCTGTCTTAGAATATGAATAAATAAATAATTATGTAGAAAAGTCATATTTTATTGAACTTTTTTTAATAGATCCAGTGTACACCAAGAGACCCATCCACGGGTCACAGTGGATCATTTCCCTTTTTTTTTAAACTTGTTATAACTTATAAGTTTATGCCGTTTTTGCCAATAATTGTACTTGTTTTTGTAGATTAGGGACGTATCCTGTGGTTAATTATCATAGATTAATTATTTAGGCATAAACTCGGGATTTGTGGAGCTTTAAAAAAAGTGATCCACTGTTACCCACTGTCCCCTAAACCGAAATGTGATCTCCACAGAAAAAGGCCACTTTGTCACATATTTTTTTTAAAAACCAACATTGAAAAAGAATTAATATTTGCCGCAAAGAAAACTTTAATTAGTCCTAATGACAACACAGAAGCAATTTCTTTTAAATTCCACACAGAAACCACAATTATGAATAATTCAAAGACCTAAAAAACGTCGTTTCACTGTCGGTAGAAAAGAAGAACGACCCATATTTAGTATTAGTTTAAAAAGCTATAAAATAGATAATATTTTTGATTGACCTTCAGAACTCCTGTAAGACAATAACGACCTTAGTTTGTGTTTAATTAATAAAAATAGATGAAACCATATTTATACAAACTTTACCCAGTTATTATTTATTATTTACTATCCGGGAGAGTACTCTCCCAATTAAACTACCGAGGCCTTGACAGACATGTCTAGTTCATTCAAATTGATTGATATTTCAAAATACCAATATTGTTTATTACTATTTAATTTCTTGGAATTGATGTTTTGACATTTTATAACTGTTCTACGTATATGCAGTTTTTCTCATAGTTTCCCTTTGGTATACGTGTCCAACTAACGAAATTCATTTTGTATTTAGAATTTAAAAAAAACAATAAATGTATATAATACAACAAGGGATTCTTAATCTTTTAATCATGTTTAATTTAAATGGGCCATAACTATGTGTAAATAAAAAAATAGTAACAGAAATAGGTACTTAATATTTACTGGAAATAAATATGTAAAGTGTTTTATTAATAAAGCTTTACTTACATATAGAAATCTAGCATTAAAATGCTTAAATTAAAAAAAAATAATAAACAATTTTACGTTATCATCAATTATTTAAAAACAAACAATAACTGCAAGAAAAATTACCTAAACTGTTTTATAACAAAGTTCTTTTACAAATTCTCTAAAAGCATTTCGATTGTCTCATTACAAATAAAAGTCCCAAATGTATTAACGATAAAACCTAATACGAAGTAACAGATAGACGAAAGTACCCTCTTTTATTCATTTTTAACATTTTACATCATAATGTGGGTAACTTGGATGTTTCTTCTTACCGACTAAATTGAAACAGTCGACAGTCGTCAATTATCAGCAGTGCTATCAACACGTATTTGAGAACTCGCAATTTAAAGACAAGAAAATGGTAATTAATCAACATGACGTGCAGACCGCTACCAAATTCACCGGTGGGAAGGCACCAAAGAAGCAATTGGGAATTAAAGCCACAAGAAAAATTGCTCCAAAGGTCAGTGGAGTGAAGAAATTTCGACGGTACCACCCTGGTGCCGTGGCCTTACAAATTATTAGAAAATATCAAAAAAAGCCAGAGCCTTCTATCAGGAAATTGCCGTTCCGACGACTCGTCCATTTGTTTGAGGATACCAAGCTGTGTACGTCGCAGGCGATGATTAGGGCCAAAGATATTCAACTGGCGAAGAAAGTCGGAGGCGAGAACCCATAGGCCGATTTACGTGGAATCGTCACACGTGAACGCGGAGACTTTGGTGAAACTTTTCGGAGCTACACTCTTTTTTCAATTCTAATCTTTATTTTTTTTAACGTGAAATTGTAATTTAATTTTTATTAACATGAAATTCTCACTCTTAATTTTGTTATTTATTATTAACTTTGTCATTGTACTCAATAATTTTAAATTAGTATATAAAATGTATTATGAAATAGATACTTTTTAAATGATAATGAGAATTTAATGTATTGTAATATTTAATAATAAAATGATATTTAATAATAATTGGTGTTGGAATCATTTTTGTTATATTCATTTTTATAATTATCGAATTGCCAATGCTGTATATTTGTTCATTAACCTCTCGATAGAATATGCTGGTCAATTTATTTTAAAATCAAATGTAATCATATTCTTACAAATCAATAATTTATTATTATTAATATTCAATATAATTTTCATGCTATTTCCTATAGCCGAGCTGTTAAAACTAATGGAATATGGTTTCGTAACTATGATCTTTATTCTACCCTATTCAAAAGCAAATAATTTATTTTATTTCATGAAATTTACTTATTATAAAAAAACCAAAAGTTTCTAGGCATAATATATTATTCATATATTTTTTTTTATTAAATTACCGTCTTTTTTCAAACAGCCCAATAGAAACTCATATAATTACGTATTATTTTAATAAAATCAAGATATTGTTTTCAACGGCGAGATTGATAAAATATAGCCATACTTAGCTGTGAGTCCCGATTTTCAGTTATCAGGACGAGCCATGAGGTTCATACAAATATTATTTTCGTACCTGCATTACAAATTTAAACTTTTTAACACTGTAAAGATGACGACAGTAAAATATATTATGTCGATAAATATTTATGGTGATATTTAAGATATTCGTATAGTCTCATCCTACCGTTTGAGCCGTTGCTATTTGGTTGCGTTAAATCGGTCACAAATCAGAACATTTCTACACCATTTCAAACGCATTTTCCTGGGTATATGTATAAAAGGCGTAGGTTCGGCTAATCATTAAGAGAAACACACTTGCGGCCATTACTGATGATTGAAATGTACTAACAGATAATTGTCTACGAGTATATAATTTTTTTTTAATAAATAGACATGTCATGTTTGTTTAAAGGCGCTTCCTTCTCTATTATAACATTAGCCTGATTCCGGTTTTGTTTGATGCGACTCAAATCATTACTAATAGAAATGTGGGTACAGTTTATTGAAAAAGTATTTCATTAGGTTTTCTCCGGAATGATTTAATAAACAGTGTTGAAAGAATTAGGATATTTTGACTTGTTTTACTGAGAGAATTAGTTCACGTCAAAATTGACGTTTCTTTTATTATAAAGGGATGGAACTGATATTAGTTTATGCAATTTTTATAAACAATTAATCTATTCGAAATGTTATTCCACCATTTGAAACGAACGTTATACCAATGGGACATGGATTATATTTTTATTATTCATTATGTGTAAGGCTGAATCGTGGCTTGCATTTCCTTCTTATTCTGTTAAAACCAACATAGAATTCTTAGGATCACAAAGACAAGAAAAAAATAATTGAATAGTTAGGTATTGATATGCAGTTTATCATTAAAAAAATCGCTTAATAGTCGAGCGAGCCGCAAACGCGTACGGCGAGAGAACAGCCAGTTACATTGTCCCAAGATTAATTAATGTTCTACCTCCCGATTTGATAAAAAGTATAACACCTGACAATATAAAGAATAAATTAAAACAATACTTTTTGGATATTGGGATGTAATATATATGGACGCTTCTGCTTCTATATTACTGACACATCTAAAATCCTGACACATATACAAACCCTAGTGGTTTCCTTTGTGTTAGCTATAGCCAATAAGTTTCATTGTATAAGCATTTATAATGATAAATAAAGATAAAAAAAAATATATTAATACAAAACCAAGAATAGAATGACAATTTTGTAAAATTACAAAAGCGACCATATAATAAAAATGTGCAAGAAGAGATACTTTTACAAATGATTTGTGACTGAATTTGCTCCTCTCACAAAATCGGGTAAAGGGATTTTTCTGAAAACCTATAAAATCTCGGGAATGATTGTATGAAAGTGTTATTTCCTTTATTCTTGCCTAATTATGACTTCGTTAGACTAATAAAATCGCAAATCATTCCAATGGCTAAGAAGATATCATAATTAAAAAGGTAATTAATATTTTCCAGACATTAGTAACTTATTTACAATTCCATTAAACCACATAAATTTTGAATTGAAATGAAATTAATTCATAATTTTTTTTTTTTATTTAATTATTAATAATTTTTGACGACCGTTCGGTGCAACGGTAGCGATCCTGCCTTTCGCACCGTTGGTCCTGGGTTCGAATCCCGGTAGGGGCAGATATTTGTATGATGAATACAAGCATTTGTACCATGAGTCATGGGTGTTTATATATATTTCTATAAATATTACATATCTATGTATCATATATGTATGTCTATCCGTTACCCTGGTATCCATAACACAAGCCTCACAGTGCTTACTTTGGGCTAGGCTAATTGGTGTGAATGTAAGAAATATTTATTTATTTATTATTTTATAATAATTTAATTTTATCCATTATATATGTAAAATTCAAATTTTGAAAGTAAAGAAATAAGAAAAATAGTTTTTATACGAATAAATTATGAATAGTAGGTAACTGAATAGATTCTATAAGAAAAAAACAAATCTTATAGCGCAATATATTTAAAGATTATTTTTCATATTTTTGATGTGAAACATCTATAGTCGCGGGTAAAACCGATTGTTGGCGTGGCGACGCATGCCGTGGCGACGCGTCGCCACTATATGTAGTATTTGTATCCGCGAGCGACTGTGCAATAGATGCTGTATTTATAAGATTTCTTGATGATGTTATGTCCAATACTTTTGTAACATACCTCAGTTATCTATAATCGACCAATTGTCACATTAATACCGTCAGAGACAACATCGAATATAATTACATATTACTAAAGTCACTGATTAAAAGAATTGAGTTGTCGTAATTAGATATACATTTTTTAATTTTTAATATTTGTATGAAAGAAAATTAAAGTTAATTAAATAAATAGTAATAAATTCATTAGACAAAATCCGTTATATTTTATTTTTTCATTATCCCATATTTAGTTCCTGCCGTAATCTGTTCTTTTATGGATATTAATTGTACAAGACATTTTCGATGTTTCACATCTGCCAGGCGTACCATAACGGCTCACATTTTTTATATCATTCAATTCGCTCCTTTAAGAAAGTAGAAATAAAAAAATCTTGCGTATAAAATATATACTTAGGGACATGAAGCAGTAAGAAAGCGCATGTCGCTCATTTCTTTTTCTAAAAGTGTGAATATATGTACAACCCGGTTACAATATCTGTGGACCTGATGACGTCACGTCAGCGCTTAGGTACGGTACACAAAACAAGCATCATGGGGACAGTATTGTAAACAATAATAATTATGAACTATAAATAAAATATATTATACTTTTACTCTTTTATTATTTTATTTTTTTATTCTTTTTCAAGAGAACGGGGAGGGGGCTTGACATTCCAGCGAGGTGCACAGATATTGTAACCGAGTTGTAAGCGGTTTCACGAAGACAGAAGGCCAAAAATTTCTCATCTTTTAGCATCACGCTTACGACATGTCTCTGTTATTCCTATGATTTGTGGTGCGCGCACTATGTGTGTAGGTACATCGTCGGCAAAATTTGAAATAGTAGCAATTTCAAAATCACGGATTTTTATTTAGTATTATCTAAAAAGTCTTTTAATAACAGGAAAATTTTGATTCTTTACTATCTATCTATACTTATAATAAATCTGTAGAGAGGTCAATTCTGTACATGAAATATATTTTCAAAATAATTATCATGATGGTGATTAGTGATCGATACTGATGCCAAAAATGCAATCAGTAAATTTTTTGTCTGTCTGTATGTTCCTTATAGAAACAAAAACTACTCGACGGATTTTAACGAAACTTGGTACAATTATTCTTCATACTCCTGGGCAGGTTGTAGTATACTTTTTATCACGCTACAATCATTAGGAGCAGAGTAGTGAAGGGAAATTTTGGGAAAACGGAAGAACTTACTCCATTTTTTAAGCTTCCGTCGCGTGTGCAGCCTTAATGGTTTAAGTTACATAGAAATCATTTATGACGGTAATATCTACATAAAATTGTTTAAAAAATATCCTGCAACAGCATATGTCTATCCTTTATGGTTGACTCACAATAACACGTGTAAGTCCTGACAGCTTAGCAGTTCGGAGCATTCTGATTATATTTGTTTACTCTTACGTTTATAATACTCTCACTCATCCCTAATTTAAAAAGTTAACATTATTAACTATTCAATAAAAAAAGAATCATAGAAATCGGCATAGAAACACCAAACTTATACATGAAATAAGCCATCGCGCCGTCGCACGTGAATACTGAATCATGCTATAAGGATTATTTTTGTGTAACGGTTGCCGCGCTCGACACGGGTCGCGGCGGTAGGGTATAAAAAGGTCCCGCCTTTTTTATACCGCGACCGGCGACTCGGTCCGAGAGCGAGCTTCATCTTCTTAATATATAAAAATCCAGTGTCACAATGTATGTTCCCAGTGAACTCTTCACCAACTCAACCGATATTGATGAAAGTTGGTATTTATGTGTAATTTGGTCCAACTGAAGAGATAGGATAGTTTTTTTTTAATGCATACCACAGCAACGCGTGGCCGGATCAGCTAGTAACTTAATAATGTTTCAACTAAGATTTCAGTTGAGACTCTTTGGAGTAGTCAGTCGCAGTTGCTGTTATTCCATATTTTCAAATGAAGCATCCAAATTGTTATTACATAAATCTTACGCACAAAACCTACCTAAACGATGTCAGTCGACGATTTATAGAACACACCTCGCACAACGAAGTGTTTATGCATTGTCTATTATTTCTACAGACTGCGAGTTTTTACTTGACTTTTATTTTTTACTAGCGGCCGCCCGCGTAATCGTCCGCGTGGAATATTGCAACATTATTTTTCTAAAATAAAAGTAGCCTTAGTTACTCCTTATTACATCAGCTACCTGCTAAAAAAAGTCCCGTCAAATTGCTCTTGACCCCAATAAATGAAAAAAAAAAAATCAAATGAGTTAGGTAGTATAGACAGCAGTGGCGTGGGGTGAAAAAAAAGGAAGGTAAAGCCGGACCAAAAAACGGCTAATGCGTAATTAAACAAAATATCATATTATAAAAAAATATGCAATAAATTACATACCTGACCTGAGTGTGTTCATGTGTTGTGTTAGTTTACCTTTTCCATAACTACGACGAAATGTTAGGTTTGGTGATTTGCTTGCGTTGCGTGCGTTGTATGCAATTTATCAGTTGTTAGTGTTCACCACCTTCACCATACATGACATCACTGGTATTATATGAACAGTGCATGTCGAGTATGATAAAAGTGGCTTTGAAAAAAGCCGTTTTAAGCACACGTCACTCGCACAGGGGTTATAATATATAGAAAAACAAGAACCAAAAATAAGTGAAACTTCACTTGCTGAACATATTCTACTAACTATATTATTACAAATGGTGAATGTTTTTACTTAATTACGCGAAAATGGCTTAACGAATTTAGATGAAATTTGGCATGCATGTAGCCTTGGACACGGAATAGAACAATCAACATGGCCTGAATTCCACACATACGAAATCGCAGGCATAAGCTAGCAAATAAATATCAGTAGAAATATTGGATGTTTTTATTTTGTTACTTGTCGTTTGTCGTCTGTCTTCGCCATATAGGTATATATTCTATAACCCGATAAATTTACGTAACATTTTTTTTGATAAATTATTTATTTATACATGATTTTAAATTATAAATTATTTTATTTGTATTCTAACATAATTCTACGGTTTTTCTTTACGAAATGAGCCAGAATCCTTTCATAAAAGTCGCTTTTTTGTTGCAATTTTAACAATAGATGTTTTTCAATTGATATTACTCCGAGATTTGATAATCTTGCCTCACTTTGGCTGTTTCGTGTATAAGTATGAATCCGCTTCAATGCCGAAAACGACCTTTCCGCGGAAGCCACCGATACGGGAAGAGTCAAAATAATTTGACATAAAATTAAAAGCTGAGGAAAAGCTTCATTCAACGTGGATTTAAAAAGATATAAATAAAGTTCGTAAACATCTAAATTACTAATTGATGAAGTACTGTATAAAACTTTTAATTCGTTTTTTAAGGCGTGAAAATCAAATATATTTGGAAATTCGGATATTAATTTAGACACGCTTTCCTCAGGAAAACTACTACGGTAACTCGCGTATTTCGATTTGTTGACTAAATCAAGAAAAGTTAAGTTCTGAAAAGATGAATAACGGGAGTTTATTTGGCTTTTGATGTTATCTATTATTTCAACGAATAAACGCTTGTATTGTGTTTTTAAGTCAATTTCTGTATCCAGCCGCCGGCGTCGTCGTGGTGGTTCACAATATTCCTGAATACTACTGAAAATAAAATCAAATTGCTTTAAAAACTCTTCTGACATCCAAGATTGAAATGCATTTATTTCTCTAACTGAGGTTTCGATGTCGACTTGTTTGGTTTGAAGCAAAGCAAATAAAATGTCAGTTCTGGCAAAAATCTCCGAAAAAACATGTAAAAGCAAACAAAATTGCATATCTTCTAATTTACTTACAAACGACTCCGACATGGATACAGAATCAACATCCCACGATTGGGGATCATCTAATATATGATTAAACGTTTCAATCATATCTAACCTGCAATTAAATATAACATTAATAATGCGTGAATGATAATGCCATCGCGTTTCAGCTACTCCAGGCATACGACGGTCGGAAAACTGTTTTAAAAGATTTGACCGCTTCGACGATTTGTTGAAAAACCTGACAATTCCATTGATATGACCAAAAAATGATTTTAATTCCGAAATATTTTCCAAGGATTTGCTTAAAACCAAATTAAGTATATGAGCATAACACGGTACGAAACGTGCGAGAGGGCATTGACCCCGTACTAAAGACTGAACGCCTCCGCGTTCACCGTCCGTCACATAACGGCCGCACCGTCGTATGTCTGACCGATCAATTTGTCTTTGCATCGATATTGTTCAAGAATATTAAGCAACTGAGTCGCTAATACAGCCGCTGTCCGGCTTTCACTAACGTCGTAAAAACCTACAAATCTTTCCTCCAGACCGTTTTCGGTTAAATAACGAAATATGACTGATAATTGTTCCCTATGACTAACATCTGGGGTTTCGTCTATCATGACTGAAATGAATTTAACTTGGCTAATCTCAGACCTAATCTCGTCTAAAATTACCGCCGCGATGCATTGTATAAGATCATTTTGAATGTCTCCCGAGAGACCGGTAAACACGGAGTGTGAATTATATGAACATTGATCAAGATGAGAGTCTATAACGCTGTCGTACTTACTCAAATAAAACAATGTTTCTACATAATTGCCACGATTGTCTGAATTTAAGTTTTCACTATGGCCGCGGAAAGATAACTCCTGTTTTCCAAGAAGAACAACAGTGTCAATTAAACGTTTCATTAAGTTTCGATTACGCTCCACTTTTCGATTATGGGCTTCATAACTATTACCGAAAAATGTTTCTATTCTATTATTTCCAAAATCGTGTAATAATAAACAACTGCGTAAATGTTTTTCAGTTTGAGTATGTTTCCTAGCCGAATTTGTCAAATTATTAATGTCTGAAAAACCCGTTTTATTCCAAGCACTGTTTGTATCGGAAAACAACAAACATGGAAAACAAAATAATTTATTTAATTTGCAACTGCCCGTTAACCAATTGTATTTATCATACATAAAACTGTGAAAATGTTTGAAAAATCCGTCTTTACGCCTATAATCAATTTTTATATCGGGACAAGCCCGTCCATTTTTAATGATATATTTTTTATTTTCGAAAGATTGATTGGAGAACGAAGTTAAGTCATTTAATAAGTAATCTGTAAGACAACAGTCAATTTGTATCAATGCCGCCATTTCTCGTCTAACCGCGTCACGACAAATAACAAAGTTAAATAAACTATAAAGACAAACCTTTACGAGGAAACGAAACAAACTATTTATTACAGACTAACACAACACTCGGCAAGTAAAATTTCACTTATTTTTCACATCTATTCATTCACATAAACAATAATTCACATAAATGCTAATTTATAGCATAAATTACCCGTGCTGACCGTGACCGCGTAATGAGTGATCTGTGATCAATCAAGCGAGTGTCAGCCTCAAGGTCGAGGTCGCGCGAAACTAGACGCTCAAGCGAAACGAAACCTTAACGTGAGACAAATAAAGATTGGTAGGCTATCCGAGATCGAGTTATCTATAAACAATTATTACGAGGCTTTTGCATGTATTTGTTTATGTATGTGTGAGTGATTTGCATACATTTGGCATTTGTAAATTCCCAATATTTTGATCGGGTTGCCGGAGCGGAGGAGCGCGTCGCACTTGTCGCGTCATATGATTGTAAACTGTGTTTGTGTGCGTTTGCTATTTCAAATACATTGCGTATCTTGTATACGGGATATAGAAGAATATTTTTACAAAGCGCGCAATGTAATTATGGCGTTTGCAATCCGAAAGCCGTTGAACTTCGGCTTACATTACAAAGCGGGGTAAGCTATTATTGAAAATAATAAATAAAGTCGGTTTTACGGGCGAAGATTTTACGTGACAACGTCTTTTTCTCGGTAGAATATTTATTGATATGAATATAATTAAATTGCACAATGCGCGCGGCAGACCGATCATAGTTGAGTGGGAGAGAGACGCAAGGCATTCGGCGGGCCTCTCTCTCGTTCGGTGACTCATCGTAACGTTACCGAGCGTTACACTTTTTCATAAGTGACTCCCAGCCGCAACCAATTTATAAGACGTTATCACGTCAAAAAAATATTAGTGATCGCCAAGGCAACCCGATGGGAATCGTGTTATATGCACGCGTCGCCACTGATAGACAGCCACTCAATACAAGAAGGACTTCATATTATATGATACTAATTATATTAGTATAGATATTTGTTTTTTTATTGATTTTTTAGTAAATAAATGATAACAAGAAGATATTCATCTCATTAATGAAACAACGTTGGCCTACAGCAGAAGTAGAATAGTACTAGAAAATTTCGACGGGTGTTCACAAGACTTGGTTACTTAATTGGAAGGGCCAAGGGAAGGAATACCAGACATCTAAAGTTTACGGTTCCGAATAATTTGTGAACCGAGTCGATTCTTTATCTAACAACAATTAAAATACTTTTTGAATAAGTTCAATTTACTATTAGCGCCTGTGCAATTACGCCTTTTCATGGGTAAATTTACGTAATATTTGCTAATATATTTATGTGATCACACAATCCCTGGTTCCTTGCAGTGCCGATAACACATATAAAACAAACGGAGCAATGTCACGTGCTCTCTTTAGTCGTTAGCTGTATAGCTATTCTCTCTAGCTCAAATATTGTAAAAGCTTTGATCACAGCGGCTGTGACTGCATTGGTAATCTCTTGTCAGTTTTCCTACGCTCGCTGTTCGACACTAGCGCCAAGCGGCTTTCGACGGCGTGATGCGTAAACACTGATATGACATTTTAAATATGTCATTTCTATACGAGCAACACAGTTTACACTTCGGACTACAGCCTCAACGAACGCCTTCATAAGTGAACGTTAAAACAAAAACTTCTATTATGAGACTATGCGCAAGGATTTTCTATAAAATTTGAAGTGGTTTTAATTTAAGTAATGTAAGTACACACTTTTAGTTACCTTAGATTTATAAACTAAATACTTCTATAACACCTTTGCTCGTAAAGCTGATGTAATTCCACCGGTTTTAAATATGTAAAGCGGGTCATAAAAAACTGCGTGTGTTACCAAAGCAAATAGTTAAGTTATAGTCCATACAAATTCCATAACAGTATTATTTGCCATTTCGCGCGCTGTTGCTATTCAAATTTCGAACTAATCCCCGCTCGTTAAAATCGCGGGAAAGGAACAGCGTACATTCACAGATTGAGTTTATTTAATAATAATAACATAATTAAAAAACCAACTACAACTACGTATCATTTTAATAATTGTAATTTCACTAACTGTTTCAATATTAATTAAAAATGAAAAAAATATAAAATGTTTTTTTTTCTGTTTCCTCGCATATGTGCTAAAAAACGTCGTACGACATAGGTGCGTATTGGTTATAACATACTCGGCTCAATCACGCCCTCGCCTTCGGCTAAGGCTGAAATTCCGCGTCGCATGTTATAACCATCATAACGCACTAATATCGTAATGTACTATTAAAAGAAATATTTTCCAGAAAAGTATGACGCAAAGTCAGTTAATTTATTGTAATCTTTCAGGGCTGCTTGCATGTTGTTCCTGTTGGAAGAAGCCAAAAGACGGGACAGTCCATATTAAAGACGTCAAAGTAGTAGGATACGCGACTTATGTCCCGTAACAACAGACAAGGTCGTGTATATGTGCAATAAAAATCGTTAAGTTCTCACATAAACATCTTTTATTTTATACATACCTAATCATCATTTATGAGATCACCAGATGTTTATTATCACCAATTAATTACAAATATGACATCATACTGAAAAATGAAAGAAAATTTAATAATACAGCTAACGCGAACCAAATTATTTTTCGTAATTTGGATGTTTCTTGATTTCTTTGCTGCTGTGATAAAAAATTGGTCAAACGTCTCCTTTATTCTGCGTAGATTCTAAGCAAATTCACATCAAGTTACATTCTCTGCCTCGACGCGTCGTTCTTGAATAGAAATAAATTGTTCCGTCAATCTTTCCATCTTAGAGCGACGCTGCGATGGAGGAGAGCGTTGAAGGAAACGTCGCTGTCCTGACGACATCCCTCTAGCAACTCCGAAACGGCGCGGCTTCGCCATTGCGGGGAGCGCCCGGTGAGGAGTGGCGGTTTCGAACCCGTTACTCAGTCTTTGTGTTGGCAACGAGATGTGCCTGCGTTGTGTTGGTGTTGCTACCAATATGCGCCGCCGTGCTCGTTCTCGGACCTGTACACACTGAAATTTTAGTTACAATTATAAAGTTGACACATAAAAATCTTATTTACCTGGTGGACTTTCTCTTTCAGTTCTATCTTCAACAACTCGGTTATCTTCACTGAGAGACACCTAATAATAAATAATATCAATACTAGAGTAACATATAATTTTACATATTGATTAAATCATAACTTGTTTCTAAGTATCGTTTCATTGTCTTGTCATGCTGTCAAACAGCCTAGTCATCGACAGCGAGTCAAAAGAGCTTAGTGAATTCCGTGAACACACTACGTGATAACAGCGGACGATGTGAAGGCTGAACAGCGACGATCGCAGCCATAAAGCATTACTTAAAGAATATCTGGTCGTTATGGTAATGCAGCTTTCGAACGAGTCCCATCACCCACTCCTCGGCGATTTGCAAATTAGTTATATTTCATTACAAAGTAAATTTCTATTATATTTTCCTTCTTTCATTATAACTAGGCGATGCAGTCGCTAAGCATAAAGCTACGCTAGCACCATATATAGGAGCGGAGCGTAATACCTAAAAAAAATTTTTTTTTTGTTTCGATGGAAATTTTTGCGAATTTAAAAATTCGGATCCATCCTCCACCATCTGGTCCTAAACCTGTTGATTCGATTCCACACAAAAAATATTAAAATCGGTTAAGAACTCGGGTAGTTATGGCGTAACAGACATTGCGCCATTGTAGCTGATCCATGGGAGCTTCGCTCGCTTCAACAATAACGACAACCTACGTGGTTAAGTGGCTTGCGTACCAAATTTCATGTTTACGCCACTCCGAGGTCCCGGGTTCGAATCCCGTCAGAGTCAAATAAATATATCTTATCTTATCTTATCTTATCTTGTCAATGAAGAAAACGATTTCAGTCGTTGTATTTGAATTTCACAATACGCGTTCTTGAGTTACTTAACTCGTTTCAGAACGATTTATGCCATGCTATTTCAAATTTAATTTTAACTAATTTTACCGTATTAATAGCTCATTTAATTTTGTTTTTCATATTTAATCCTTTACAGGAACTCATCCGGAAAAGTGGTTTTATTAAAATGAGGGATAGACGGGAGTGTGTATCAATATTATGAAAGAACCGTCTATAGGAATTAAGGAATTACATCTTAATAAATTCAAACAAAAAAACATCAAGTTACTTCGCCTGTAAACTTTAAATTTATATAGAATGGTTATTACGCATATGACGAGGGCAGAATCTGTAGAACTTTATATTTTATGTCAGCTTAATATGAACCATGTTTGTTATTGTTATCTCTACTATATAAAAGAAGGACTTTGTGGGTTTGTTACCATATATAGTTACCATAAACCTAAGAATAACAATTTTAATAATCAATTAACGTTGCCATAGCAATGCGTGGTCGGGTTATACCAGCAACGCGGCCAGGTTTAGCTATTCATTATTATAGAAATAATGACACTTTTACTTTTCTTCATAATTATGATCAGCGTGTTTAGTTGTTTCCAGTTTCAGGGTAATTATGATACGATAATATTTCACAACAAACATATATACTAGCGGCCCGTCCCGGCTTCGCACGGGTGGACAAAATTCTTTAATTTTTTTCTGGCATTCAATATAGCCTTTGACACTCCGCAATAATGTGCCTTTCTATTGGTGAAAGAATTTTTTAAATCGGTTCAGTAGATCCCGAGATTTCCCGTTACAATTTAACAAATATACAAACACACAAACTTTACTTCTTTATAATATTAGTATAGATATATATAGTTTAATTTATAATGTATCTAGTTATCTCTGTGTTACTGAAAACTACTGAGTCTACAAATATTTATAAGTCTGTAAATTCGAAAATTAGGAGGCCATTCCGAGACGAATCGGCGAAGGAAACTGGGACAGGAAGACTGACCTCCATCTTACATTTATTATTTACAAAATGACCTTACTTCTTCACTAGGTCTCAGTGTCTGTTTTTGTTTCAGGTATTATTATATAAATTATGGTATCTCAACAAGGTGGAACCCTTTAAAATTTATTTAAATTAAAAAATTTCTTGATCTCTTCCTGTAGCAAGGTTTTGTGGTTTATCCAATCTAATGTATAATTTCAAAACATGCTCATACGTAGCAGAGTTGTTATCGCACCTATGTTTCATGTCAACTACTTTTTCTTTGACACGAGTCTATACTTCTCTTTATTTGCCTGACGTACACAGTCACAATCAATTTTGTACACACCTGCTACCTGAAAAGGTATTTACATTTGACAAGTCGTTAGTATTATTTAATCTTCCTGGTTGGATTAAAGAGAGTAGAAAAGAATAGATTTTTATTTGTTACTAGCTGACCCAGCCACGCGTTGCTATGGCAGTAATATTATTTTTCTAAAATGAAAGATGTTTTCTAAAATAAAAGTAGCCTAAGTTACTCCTTATTACATCAGATACTTGCCAATAAAAGTCCCGTCAAAATCGGTCCAGCCATTTCAGAGATTAGCCGGAACAAACAGACAGACAGACAGACAAAAATTGTACAACATGTTATTTTAGTTTATGTACCGTATATATCGTCGCCGTAGAGCGAAAAGTCACCAAGTCGACATTTGGCCAAAATTGAGTTAGAAATGTCGTCAAAATCTCCAAATTTTTCTACGTATTTCAACCTTACAGCCATGTATATAAGTATCATAGTTTTTATTTTAGATAGTGCAAAAAATCACTTATTCTCCATTTGGACTTCAACACATTAGTCGAAAATTAATTAATCTATTTGAATACTTTTGCATCATTCGGAGAGATTGCAAATCTGTACTTAAATCGGTTTGATTATTTTTCCCCTTTACAAAATAAATCATAACTGGGACTTAATCCAAGGCAAAATTAACTAAAATAACTTAATTAGTTTTAGAACGACTGGTTCGATACAAAAGATAAAGCGAAAACTAACCAAGTCAACTTAATGACTACTCGACCGAAATTTTAATATTATAACACTAGTATATGTTTTCGCGAGAAATCATCAAACTTATTTAATCAATTCTATCCTAATGCTATGGCTACAGAACTTTGTTTCGAATATTAGCTAAAACATTTTAGTCAATATTTCAGTCACAATCTTTGTACAGCTATGATACTTGGGTGAATTTCACGCGCGACTTGGTTAGTTTTGCTCTTGCATCTGGGTTCGTTGGCCGTTGGGTGCGCGCGTTGATAACTTTTATTTTCGCCGGAACGGCGTCCGGTGCACACACGTCCCAATAGTATTTTTGTGCGTAATTTTATTAACGTGAATAAACCACGAGTCGTGCAAAGTTAATTTTAAATTTATTGAATAAAGAAGATGTTGCTGTCCAGGTAAGTGATTTAACTGTTTTATTAGACATTTATTATTATTATTAACTTTGGTGAAATACCTGACAAAAGCATTCTTGGACCATTTTCTAGGTACTAGTTCTGATGACCATTATGCGAAAAAAAGGATTCGAGAAGTGTAATTATTTTTGGTAGCTACCCTGTTTTTTACGGTTGTGATGTGGCTCTTAATGGGTTGCTACTTTTGTTTGATGTTGTAGTATGCAATTATTTATACCTACTATTTATTTTGGTTGTGGCACTCAATACTTGCTAGCTTCGAAGTGTGTGTATGTTTTTTGATATTGAAGTGTGGGTATTTATTCATGAGGAATTTTGTTGCCTGATAATTTTTTCTTACATTAGCCACATAAAAAACCAAAAGATTTCCAAATAACATAACGAATCGAGATACAGTCAGTAACATCAGAAAGTGTAAAATGTTTCGTAGAATACTTTATGATGTCACTGGCTTGCGCCTCGTCATCACGTACTAAATGACTTCCAGTGCTGGACATAACACCTAAAAATACTGACCTACTTAATTACCTTTGTTACATGCATAATTATTACTAACTAAAGAGAAACGACAAAAAACCAATTCTTTTAAATTTATTTGCTTTTGAATGAGGGCTATTGGTATTATCATTGTTTTAGCTATGTCGAATGCAACTAAATACTAATGCAGCGTATTTTATTGTTTTTTATTGCCTTGTTCTATTTGTATTTATTATTTACAGGGTGAACTTCCTAATGATGAAGTATCAAAGAATTTCGACGTAGATGAGCTTTTTCGAAACAGAGATTGCTATGAGTCTGCTCCACCCTCTGCTCTATTCAGAAAATTATGTGGCTGAAAATCAAATGTCTTAGGTTTGAAAAGCAGTGTCCCGGCATAGTTAAGTTCCGTTACACTCACGATGGCCCGTACTCTGAGTTTGACATATTTGAAAAACAAGGAAAAGTGGTTCCTCGAACTAGAAAAAGAAAAAGACTTCAGGAAAAGGATGGAACAGGAGAAAGTGATTCGGAAACAAGAAGAAGCGATTTGATAACTGAATTAAAAGCGTATCCTATTCCAATGGCCTATACTGCTCCTCTTCCAATTTCAGAGGCTAAGAAAAAAGACCTTATTGGTCTCTGTCACAATGGTATCATACCCCAAGAACTACACTCGTGGTATGAGTCTTTACCTACCAGCAATGGCCTTGCAGACAGAGTGTTGGAACCCGATGTTAACGATGAAAGTGAAGAATCGAATTTATTTAGTTATGATTATTTATAAAGTTTCTGTTTGTATTTTTTAATTTAAATTAAATACTACATTACACAATAATAATTGAAAAAACCATGTTAATTAAATAGTTGAAATAATCATTAAAAGATCCTAAGAAGAAGATTTTTCCTAATATTATATTATTAAATATTCGAACTAACTAGGGTTATTCTTTTTAAAGATGGTCTAGGCATAGGTGAAAAGTCACTAAACCTCATTAACAAAAAATTTTTGTACAGGATCTGAGGGCAAAAAATAACTAAGTCAGTTTTTTTTCATTATTTCAGTAAATATACGTAATTTGTTAAAAATAATAATGTCACCCTAAGCGCATAACTATTTTCTAAGACATGAAACCATAAAATTCGAATTATCTCATACCAAAACTACGTTATATTTTTTTTTTGTTTTATGAAACTTTAAACCTTCATAACTCAAAACACGTTTTGACCTACTTGGTGACTTTTCGCTCTACAGCGACGATATATTCATATGAATTAAAAAACGGATATTTCAATATTACAAACAGACACTCCAATTTTATTTATATGTATAGATATTGTATGTGTAATACTTTTGTTATTAGTGTTATAGTAGTTTTAGAGTATCACTACATTTCTCCCTATGTTAAGGTATACAAATATCAATAAATTATGTAATCTATAATCTAAGATCACAAATTTATTGTTTGTCTGTCCGCTCTTTTTCCAGCTCTTTTTCCATTGTATCAATAAAGTTACCATAGCAACGTGTTAACCGCAAGTAGTTCGTCTACCGGACGCTAGATGGCGCTAACGGAAAAATATTTAATAATAGAAATAATTTAAAGAATTTTGTCCACCCGTGCGAAGACGGGACGGGCCGCTAGTGAATCACTAAAAATTCAAAAAATGAGCATAAAAATTAATGTCAATACATTTTACTGTCCAACCATATCTATTTCAGGTCTTTGTTATTTAAATATTCCGTGACGGAATAGTATGCTTTATCTAAATAATAGAAGTGACTCCAGGTGTTCCTTAACTCGTTTTATTGGTAAACTCTTAAAGCTATTGGGGATTTGGAGATATACTCTAGAAGCCGTCCCAAAAAAGCTGCTATTACTAAGTTTTGTCTTACAACGTATCGGACGTATTCTGTTTCTATGCCTATGGGATTTGTATTGTCATGTTAAGTACTGATTTTATCTCACGTATATGGCCACTTCGTAAATACACAAAGATGCGTTTACTTATTTCACGTCACGGAAGAATTGAACAGAAAAACATGCAAATGAATCAAAATATCAAAACCTTAAATACAGTTTAAAAATCTGGTAAAAAACCCTCTTTGTGTAATATTAATATCAGTAACCATGAAAGTGAAAAATGCTCTAAATTTAATAAAATTTATAGAACAATTGAAACTTTCACTTTTTACAAATGGCTCATTTCCTTTTAGTGTCTTTTAATATACGGCATGCACTATCTTTATTCTGAGTAACTGATTCTTAATCCAATTTAAACAAATGCTGTTTTTTAAAATGTAAAAAAGGCAATTCGCAAATAATACAAGCACATTTAAAGGTTCTACGACGCGTTATCGTGATGATAAAGGCATCATTAATCTATAAGATCACAGTGGTTTGTGTCTTTGTCTGTCCGCTCTTTTTCCCGCTCTTTTTCCATTGTATCAATAACGTTACCATAGCAACGCGTTAACCGCAAGTAGTTCGTCTACCGGACGCTAGATGGCGCTAACGGAAAAATATTTAATAATAGAAAAAATTAAAGAATTTTGTCCACCCGTGTGAAGCTGGGACGGGCCGCTAGTTCTGTATTTAAATTTACTAAAGGCGCGGAAATGTACTACTGTATTGCCCGTTTCAAGTGATTACCAAAATTAATTAAATAAAGCATTAATTAACTTAATTGATTGATAAATCATACATATACTTCAACAGTAAATTAATATTTAACAAAGAACCAATTTATTTAAATTCGCTTTAATCACTAAAATACATATGTTGAAATTCGCTCATTTCATCTCATAATGTGACCGCAAACTCAAAAAGAAGTTACTGCTAGTTCTCTTTCGATCGTGACTCAAAAGCGGTGTGATGTATATGACATTTTTAATTCAGCATTA
The DNA here is from genome assembly GCA_927399485.1 of Calamotropha paludella. Taxonomy (NCBI): domain Eukaryota; kingdom Metazoa; phylum Arthropoda; class Insecta; order Lepidoptera; family Crambidae; genus Calamotropha; species Calamotropha paludella. The sequence goes on from OV656803.1 coordinate 46,624,176, forward strand.
TAGAGATTTATTAATTTATTAGAGAACAAGAAAACAACTTCGCACGTGGGTTACTCCTATTATTTTAATTTTCAGTTGTATATGCTGCTTGAATGAATATTTTACACATGGAACGTTGCATGAAGGCCAATGAAACATAATTCAGAAGGTTTTAATGTATAATCTAAGAACACAAATTTGTTGCTTGTGTGTTTGTCTGTCCGCTTTTTTCCCGCTCTTTTTCCATTGTATACGCAACACCATAGCAACGCGTTACCGGGTCAGCTAGTGTTAATGTAACTAGCTAACCCGGCCACGCGTTGCTATGGTAACGTTAATTGATTATAAAACTGTTATTCTTAGGCTTATGGTAACTATATATGGTAACAAACCCACAAAGTCCTTCTTTTACGTAGTAGAGATGGTAACTAACCTCAAAATACTGTGGTTGAAATGTCTTTTTTCTAATCAAGAACTAATTTCATTGAAATATGACTGATAATTGATTAATAAAATTTATTTTGTAGTAAATTGTCCACTCTGCTTTAAACCCTAAGTTATCCTAAAATAGTGTACAGTCAATCTCAGAAGTAAAACAACACATTATCTCTGAATACGTTAAGTATGTTTGCAACGTAACAGTGTAAGATGATGCTTTGCGCACCAACCAACAATGTGTTATCAATTCAAAAGTTTCATAAACCTATAGGAATTATTCTTTGACACACACGATTCACTACATCACCAGGAAAAATTAACCAGCCAGTTTTCTCAGCCCGACACAAGAAGCTTCGTAGCTGGTTATATCTAGTCGTTTGAACTCGACAAAAACTCTATAGAAGAAAAAAGCGTAAAATCGGGTAACGTGTAATCAAATACAGCCCTTTATTGCCAAATATTTTATATATTACGAATAAATAATGATACACAGTGGATACAAAATCAATTAGTAGTAAATAATTTTATATAAAAATGTTGATATTAAATAATTTCAGTAAATATAATATTGCTAGATGCCAGATAATTGAATGGTAAATTCCAATACATTTTTTTAAAATCATTTTTAAAGTAATCTCCCACTCACATGACAAAACACTTACTTTCAATAAGCAAAACGGATATGTTATTTTATCACATACGTTTAAAATAGGTTTAAAGTTTTATTTCTTTTTTCCCAAAATGCAATAAAACAAGTTTACAAGGGCTTAGAATACTACAAAATAAATCCATACTTTAGACTTTTCAAGACTGATGACAAATATTAATAACTTACTTTTATTTATATTATAATGCTTACAACATTAATTACAATTATTATGTTACTTACATATCTATGCATTAAAGTAGAAAAAATACATTTTTATTAAGAAAAAAAATCAAATGTAATATTAAAATGCAATGAAACAACTTTATGAATTTCGCTATACATAGAACTTTTTAAATGACAATTATAAAAAAAAATAAGGGTACTAAATCTATTTCAAAGAATATATAATAGCAGAGGTATTGCAATATATATGTTTATTAATATTCTGTGGACATAGTTCTCGTGCGATTCGCGTAGACATTCTATAAGTAAGAACAATCTAATGGGAATCCAAAGAACATAAGAGGGCTTAGTACGAGTTAAGCAAACTATTTTCGATATATAAAACTCGTCGGCATACTGCTCCAACTTAGTGTGAGTAAAATTAATTAAAATGGTTATATAAAGACAATTAATTGCGAACAATTTCTTAAGCTCATCACACAAACGTAAGCTCCATCAGTTCAATAAATAAATAGGTTGGAATTCTACAGCTGCGCTAACCGATCGTTAAAAATGTAAGTAATTTAGATATTTTTTGGTAAAACTTATACTAGAATAAATAAGTAAATTTTGAATTGTATACAGAATTTCAATCGCATGCCAGAAATAAATTAGCTAATATAAAAACACACGCTTAAGACATTCATTTCAATAGTTATTCCGCCAAACCTGTACAATTTTATTCGGCAGCCTATTTGAATTATATTGAAAACTATACGGCAAAAAAGAAATTACTAAAAGAGAAAATAATTTTTATATTTCTTTTAAGAAATAAGCTTAAAATAGTTCTGATTCTTTTATACAAAACATCCATTTTTTTATGTGAATAAATAAAAAATATAATTAATATCTTGAAAAATAAAAAATGTAACAAGTTTATAGACTTTGCACGAGTTATGACACCTATGTTATTCCGTCCGTTATTCAAATTATATATTACCTATATTATATAGTAGGAAAAGAAGGGGCCACCAGTGGATACATTTTGGCTGCGAATAGAGGGTGAGTCTGAATAAAAACTTTATTACATAACTTTACATACACGTAAACCACATTTCCCGGATCAAATCTACACGGTACTAGTGATACAGACCACGTAAGTTAATTCGACGCGGTGTTATATTAATGGGACAAAACACGGAACAAACCTGCTATTACTACTGATTATTATCTATCTATGTTGACACCGTTTGACTGCGATGTTATTCTCATAATCTTATTTCACTAAAGTTCACTTTATTGTATTTTATAAAAATAAATCTTGCAATAACATTATTTGGTAGAAATGCTGAATAGTATTGACTCCTTTGTTGTAATAGGAGAATAGTTTATATCTTAGTCTTTACCTAGGTATTTGAAGTGTTTAAATAGAAGTAGTCTGTGACAAAAAAGAATCAACCAATTCAAATAGAAATGTCTTTTTGAAAACATTTAAAAAGTTTTAAATGATATCTTCTGTATTTATTATTTTATTTACAAAGATTATTTTAAACCAAATTCAATTGTTAATTTAAAACTTTATATGTAATTAATTTTATAATATGCCATGCTTACCTATTATTATTGCTTTTTCGTTTTCTTAGAGCGACCTGCACAACTTTTTATGTAAAGCTTTCGCGACTAAACCACGCCGCTGCAGTACTGCTTAGTATTACCGGTAGCAGCGTAGTAACAGTGACAGATTAGCATGATTGTATGTATTTGTAATTGCGTGGTTTAATGGTAAACATTATGGAGCAGGAGGCGTACGAGAGCAGTGCGTTACAGATAAATTTATAAAAAATAATTTATTTTTCATCTGCAGAACTTGAAAACTCGTATATACAGCCGTAAGCATACTATGACCGCGAACTTGCATGTTATAAGCAGATTTTTACCTTGTTTCTCTATAAATTTAGCTGTAACACCCTGATGTTTATCCGCACTACGCGTGGAAAACTCGACTAAACACAACATTGTACTGAAAATCTATGCTGAAACATTGTACGGATCGCACTGCTCCCGCAGAGTGCTGGGGCTGTAAATATGATGTTCTGTTTGGCCAGATCACGTTTCTAACTGAAGCTAACATTTATTCCGCTAAATGTTTTTAAAATATACAATCAAGATTACTCTTTTAAATCATAATAACACGAGCTATTCATTTGAGTAGTATTGGGTATTAAGTAACGCGTTGAAACCAGTCATCAAGTCTCCATCGTTGGATCCCTTATCAGTCACTTATCAGAATTACTTTAACCGCAACCTACACTCCATATTATTATAATAATTGCAATGCCGGCGCCGCATGAAACAGCGAGGTTGCAAAAGGTTCACTGTACGCCAAAACTACTCGGAAATTGCACGTGTTCGTCGATGGACTGAAGCATTAAACCGATTACATATTTTATGGTTATTTAAGTTTTACTGATATATCAAAGGAAATTTTAACTAGAGAGAATTAAATTTGGAATCCCCCGTATCTCGTAATAATTACATAACTTTTTCTTTGTTATTCGAAATTAGTAAAACTGTTACAATTGGTATTGTAAGTAATGGTCAGCTCAAAAAACACTTGAAAAAATTCAGCTGTCTGTCAAAGTAGCTCGATTGAAAGTTCACTTGCTCGGATAGCGAGAGACTTGTGACTCGGATGAGACCTGAGATAAATTGGAATTTTCTAGTATAAAACCTCTTTAAAAATATTTTTTTAAGAAAAAACTACATAGAACTATGGCTGATTTTACTTACGCATAATTTAATGCAGATTACCTGCAACCCAAATTTAAAAAATGACATTTTACCATGATGCCGACTTTTATAGATTCCTGTTAAAAAAAATCAATTTTTATAATAAGCTAACCAAACCCAGCCACGTTCCGGTAATGCTCTGATATATGTTATTAATTAACTTCCCGTACCTGTAGGATAAGAAAAGTAATAATATCACTGTTATAAACAAATGCAAGATTGTCTATCTTTCTAGTGAATTCATTGACTTCTTTTATAGATGAAAGATTTCTGCGTGCCCAATCGTCGGGAAAATCAAATTCTATATACAAAATTACGATTATTTAATTCCTTTTTTAGCAATTCAATTTATTGTAAATTCAATCTTCCGACGTTGGAAATTTGTTATATAATTAATCGTAGACGTAAACTTAATCAAAAGTAAAGTATATCCCTAAAGACGTGCATCCAAACATCCAAGTACTGTGTTAACTCAAAGGTATACAGCTTTCAGTTTCGGCGTTGCTGAGTTGTATAGCAAGTTGTAGAGCAGTATAGTGACATATACATGCCACTCTGTCACTGGCCTTCTAAGCATGCAGCCCAGTAAAGCATAGTTCTTCTGTACATTTAATAAGGGGAATTGTTGTGTTATAGATGCGATTCAGCATTAACACTGATGTAATGAAACATGACTATAGCTATAAAGTCCTTTTGTAGCAGAAACAGTCGGTCTGTAGAGCTATTCTTTAAGAAATCCAGTTCGCACTGAAACTACATAAGCAATCTTAAAAGGTATCAAATTATATTCTACAATACATATCTTTATCTAAACGTTTGGTTGGTTACTAAATTTACTTCTTTTCATTATTGCTTCTGCGGTAATTGTGCCAGCATTTTCATTGAATTTTCATACGTTATATTGTTGAGATTAACAAAATCAAACTAAACTAAAACAAACCACATGCGAATATTATTATTTTTTTTTATATTCTGTAAAGTTCGAAAAAAATTGCTATCCATGCAAAAATAAGACCTATTTGATTATAATAAAGTATCTTTTAAAAAAGTAGTTGAACTCATTTAACAAAATTTTGCTGTAGTTTTAACTAACATATTATGTAACGATTTTTACGATAAATATAAATATAAATGCTTATATTACAAAAGATAAATTTTTTTTTATTTTAACTACTATTACGTCACTACTTACGTCTTTTTTTCTGAGGAGCTTGAACAACAAAATTCGTGTAGCGAATCACTGAATACTACACCCATTTATGTAAGGACAGCGAAAATTGCAATACAGAATGGTTTCAGATAATAATAAAATCTGTTTAATATAGATACGAAATTCAAAAATTTGGTTTTACAATAATTTGATTTAATTAAAGTAAATATTAACTTAATTATTTCGTCACTTAAAACCAATAAAAGGAGGAGGGTCAATGAGACGGGTTTTCGGCCCCTTTCATGTTTGACCTAAAAATTCCAAAAAAATAATTTCTATCTACTATAAATATCTAATAAATCGATTCCACCCCAAACGGAACTACCCCCAATCCCCCTTCCCTCTCCCACCCCTCCAAGAAGCAAAATAATCATATATGACTTAATACATTTTTATTGCGAAGCTACTTAGAGTACAGAGTTTTGAAAGGTTATATTATTTTTGAGCTAAAAAATTTTTTTTTTATATATCAGTCATATTTGATTATTCTGCTTCTTGGGGGGTGGGAGGGGGGAGGAGATTCGGGGGTGATTCCATTTGCAGTGGAATCGATTTGTTAGTCCATATAGTAGATAATTTTTTTTTTTTTTTTGGGTCAAACATGAAAGGGGCCGAATACCCGCCTTATTGACCCCTCTCCTTTATAGATTATCTCATCGTATTTTCATTTCAGTTATCTTTAGTCACGGTTTAAATAAACTATTGATATACTAGACAGTGATATACATTATTTTGTCATAAAATCTTCATATAACAGCAGTGGTTTATATTTTCTGTTATATTTCATCTATTACGACATTGATTAATATTAGCGTACATAATGGACTATGAATAACTTGTATTTTTAGAACATTTACAATGACGATAGTTTTTCAGTGTATTATCTTACAGACAAATATGAATTCTTTATGAAATAAGCTCTGTCTTAAGTATTTAAAACAAGTATTTGTTTGTGGTACAATGGAACACCTGTCCCAATTTCTATTCATTGGAACAAACAGATAAACTGTGGCTATATATATGCTAAATCTATGTTTAGACGCATGAGTCAATTCTCAACACACACATTATGTATCTGTATAGACAGTTAAGTATATATTGATTCTATTCTTAGGTACCTATTTATGGTTATGCATCTTATTTGTATATTGTACATGTATACCAGTATACTTCACACTATTTCCTATTGCATATTGTATTATTTATAACTCTACATTTTGGTGTTCATCTTACAGTGCAATCATTTTCGATTGCCGAAAACGAAAAATAAAAAATAACTAACCAATAATAATAATATATCTTTTTATATTTCAATATATGGTTATCATATGTAATCTGCTTATTGTATTTTTATTATTTTTTATGATCTAATTGCTATACTTTGTCCAATGTAGGATGACACTTTTGACAGTTGACACCTATATAGAGGGTATAAAGTTGCTATTGCAATGTCAAGCCAAACATAAGGAAACAAACGCAACCTTAGTACGTAGCAATAAGGAAGTGAGACCTGCCAAAAGTATCATCCTACATTGGACAAAGTATAATGGGTTGAAAAAGCTTAAAATACTTTCAAGTTCAGATGACAGTTGCATAATTTACATAAGAACATCGGGAAGCAGGCAGCCTGGTGATTAATGACTATAGACGTCGTAGCCTAACACACAGGATACACAAAAAAAACCTACATTATTAGAAGCTTGGATATAATCACTCTATTGCATGCTAACCAAAGCAAAAGGTTGAAGGAAATTATTCTAATAACCTTATCGATACTATTTTAAGTGTATATACAATGACCTTGTTTATCCTCTAATAAGCTCACAGTTATAAAACTGATACAGGTACTGTGATGCTCAGAAATCCGAAAACAAAAAAAAAATTAAAGCAACTCTATGACAATGTAATATTTTGCTTAGAAATTCTTAAATTTATTTAGTTAAATTGAATGATTAGGAACGTGTTTGATATAATATATATAACACACATGGAGAACACGGCCTTTCACAAGGAGTCGTAACGTCAGGGTTAAATGAAAATATACGAGTTTCGGCATCTAATCATAATGTTTGGGTGTTTTCATATTAATTAATGAACTCAAAGTTAAATAAGGCTTAAACTTGTTATCATTTTAATTTTCAGACCTATTATTGCGCAATTTAGTATGTGTAATTTATACAATGTGTCCCGTCACCAGTATAGTGTGAAATATGGCATTTTATCGACAAATTGCCCCTCAAATTTGGTTTTTCTCTTACGACCGCCATTTTGTTTTCTTGGTAACCAAGACCTGGGATCTCATACTAATTCAATCACCACTACTCATGTAAATGTCCACACCATTAAAGGCTCCCACACTGGTGACGGGACACATTGTATAAAACTGTGGGGTTGTTATTACAATGCTGTAAAGAAAACTAAACAGCAGAAAACAGTATACAGTAAGTATGATGTGTGTTCTCGCGGAACTTTCTTGTCTAACGCGAATTACTGGATTCGAATACAATGAATATTAATCTTAAGTGCTGTTAGGAGTACATACACATACATACTGAAAAGGTAGTTTCTAATTATTATTCAATTATTAATGGTATGCATTATAATTGAAATAAAATTGACAAAACACATCTTTCTCTTAAATAGGTCGTTTTTATTTTTGTAAACTATACGATTAATGATTACTCATATATTCTCAGGAATGTATACTCATTTTTATTCGTAACAAAATGAAAGAAATTATGCACCGTTTTTATATTACGCACAGTCTATGGAAAGAATCTGAAGCACGAAAAATATTCATGAAATTCTAATTTCGAATTGTCCCACTCACATACGTCTATTATAAAAGTCTGTGGTCCTTCTACAGATTCTATAAAAAATTAACAGCCTTTAGACTTTAACCTACATATTAAAAAAGCAATGTTTACTCAAATTAAATACAAACTCCTTTTTGTGTGCTGCTGATGATCAAATATTTGATCAAAAATATTAATGTTTTTTGGCACTGTGCCCTCTAAAGTAGGTATATAATGTATCATTATAACATCACATATATTATTCTTACAGATAATCTCAGTGAGCAAATTATTAAGCCTTTATTCAAACATTAAATGTCTACAATCTTATTATAAAGTTCAGTGCAAATCCGGTGATTATGATGCTACTTAAAGAATTTCGCCTAGTTTAATATCAGGATTTACAAAAAAGGTGGCGAATTCTTGATGACAAATATAATATCCTTTGGCCCACATGGCTACCTCCTGCCAGACGAGTAACCTGAGCATTAGTCAAAAATGTCCAGCTGATACGAAACTTTCAGTGAGAAATGAATACCGCATAAATCTTTGTCATCTTAGCAACATTTATTCCAATTTAATTTTATCACAGTGATTTGAAAATTTACGAATGTTTATCTTATTATTTGAATGTTACTGATTTAACAATATCTATGAATGATACAGTTACAAAAGGACTAGAATTTGATACTGATTTTTGTCACTAACAAATGAAGGTTGATATTTTCTGCATGTTTTTAACGAAATTCAACTTTACATGCCAAGTAAAAGAGATTGGATTTCAACAAAAAGCTTTTGCAATAATAATGACCTTACCCTCTTATTTCTTCATAAAGTCCCCTTTCATCATATTAAAATTGATGAGTTATTGTATATTACAGATAGTTCTAAATAAGCAACTGAAAATTCTAAATTACCGATAATGGACCTAAAATTATTACAAGGCTTTATTACGGCTCTAATTAAAAGGTCCATGATTAAGAGGAACGTACAAGATAGACTGATGACCAACCAAAGTCTCACCATTTAAAAACTCTCACCTCTGATTTCAAAGGACGTGTCTCACTACCAAATAACGGTCTTCTATGAGCTACCGCCTTAAAATTATTAGGCAGACGGAAATAAACAAGTTCTTCATTTTTGATTGAAGTAAGATGAAAAGCTTGTAGGTAATTATATATTAATTCCCTAGGTATAAATATTGTCACCGAATGGTTATTTTAAATTTAAGAAATCTTATTACTTAACTGTATAAAAGTCATAATATGGAGCCATGTGTGGTTTTTCGGAAAAATACTGGTTTAGCCATAATCACCGAAATTCAACTATAATTATTAGTACATACTGAATACTTATACTCGTAATAGATATTTTACTGAATATATACCTAATTACGTCAATATCTACTATTGACAGTCCCGTTTCAGGTGCAGTTTGAAAACTTACATAATATAAAACTCTATTTGTAGAAAAATATCTCTTTTTTATAATTTGAAGATGTTTTCTATCTAACGTTCATAATCAACAATTTTAGCTTGTCCTAAAAACGGTTTGAAATAAAATAGCTGAAATTTCGGTAGCTCAAGTTCTTTGGCTTTACACTAGATCGTCTTCGAATTCATATTCGTATCACATATCGTTGGTGTCGAGAATCGGTGGGGGAATGGGTGCGAAGTAACGCAGGGGGACGGCGTCAAGTGGCGATGCCGAAAATGGCGCCGGGGCAGGCGGTGTATCAAGCGCCACACGCAGCAGTTTGTGTGCAGCCGGCGGACATGGCGTCTGCGCTGGCAGCGGGCTGCGCTGTTAGCTACCCTTAGAGACCAAATGGTAAGGCGCGTGGATAGTTGCCACGCTTCCCAGCTCGGTCCGCCCCAGTAGCTCTTCAGGATGTTCGTGCTCGTGCTCACGACGCTTCTCCTCATTCGTATAGTAATGAGCAGCGCGTCGCCTAGTACAACACAACGCACCGGCCACCGCTGCCAACACAGCAATACATAATAACATTAAACCCGCTATCACACTCATTTGTGCCTCATGTGTAGTGGGGCAGGGATCCAATCGATCGAACGTCATATCTGCAAAACTAGTCCCTCGCAGTCTCATTGGGGAGTAACATTTGAGGTGTCTTATTGTTCCGTTTAGAACTGTAGTCGTCATATAGACAAGCATTGTTCCCGCCGAACACTGATCACAGTGCCAAGAATTTTTTGACAGATTTATCTGCGCTATAGCTTCCAAGCGTTGTAAATCTTGCTCGCTCAACGTTTTCAACTTGTTATGCGATATGTCTAATCTTTGTAGAAATTTTGTCTTGGTTAGCAATTTATATGGAAATTTGGTTAATTTATTCCAAGATATATCTAAAGCGACCAAATGTTCATTGTACGTGAAGAAATTCGGAGGTATCTCCGGCAGGGACAGATTTGCTAGCCCCACTCCATGAATATCTGGTAAAATTTGTAGTACGATGGCGATTTCATTGAGGGGTAAGTTATTACCGCTAAAATTTATAGTCTTAAGAGAATCTACAAGTGGTGCAAAAGTCTGCAAATGGAACCTATCGATTTTATTATGGCTTATGTCTAAGTGCACAAGAGTAGTCAAATTAGTGAGGGCGGCAGGAGCCAGCAAAGCGAGGCGGTTGCGAGCCAGCGAAAGCATACGAAGTTCTCGATTTCGTCCAAACATATTGTCAACCACTACTGACAATTGGTTACCATCTAATTTCAACTTTTTAAGTTTCTTTAAACTTATAAATTCATCAGACGTAAGATATTTAAATTGATTCTCCCCTAAATCCAATTCCTCTAAATGAGGTACCAAATGATAAATCTGGGTATTAACTCTTCTTAGCAGACATCGTCTGCATTTAAACACTCTTAAGTGTTGTATGTCTTTGAAAACCTCCGGGTTTAATTCCGTCAGAGGATTATCGCTTAAATCCAAATAAGACAGTTTTGCTAACATTCGAAATAATCTGGGCACCAGTGTTTCTATTTGGTTATTTGATAAAACTAAAGTTTTTAGGGCTGTGAGGTGGCGGAATGTTTCGCTCGGCATTTGCTCTATGTTGTTGTGGTCGAGGTGCAATTCCGTGAGATTTATGAGTCCCCGGAAATTATCGGCGTTTATACTGGTCAGGTTATTGTAGGTTAAGTTGATAAGCCTCAGATTTTGAAGGCCCCAGAATGAATATTGGCCTATAGATGGGACGTTAGAGTTGACTATGTGTAGCTCTCGTAAATTAGCAAAAGGTATTGGTTGTGTGAAAATTGGCCCGATGGTGAGAAAGTTGGGTTTATCCTGAGGGGCGTCGATGGTAATGAAGCGGGCATTCCTGTCGAAAAAATCTACGGGAATAGTGTGCATATCCCCGCGCGAACAAGTCACACGCAACACGCTGCCTTCCTCCCGGTCGTAGCTAGTCCGGCAGCTGCACTCCTCAGGACATGTGATTTCGGCGCCATCATTGCAAGCGGCCAATAACAACGTCCACCCCAACAACAGCAAATGTCGTACCAAACATCTGCAACAACAAATATTTCTTTAAATATGCCAATCTCCATCTTAACAAAAGTCTTAAGCAACGTCATTTGTCTTGAGAATAGATATGATTATTTTATTTTAAAAGTGTTAATCATTCCTTCTTATAATAAAACGTAGATCAAAGTTTAATCTTGCATTAGACTGATACTGCCACTTTTATTTGCTGATACCTTTCAGAAAGGGACAGCGTCGAATTAAAAGCATTAAACCACTAAATTTATTTTACATCTTGTATTAAAGGTTAATAATTTATTTACATAAGATTACATTGATATGGATACAGTGAGTGTATTTTTTTATTTATTTTCTACAATATCTATACGTATTATGATTAATCTATTACGAAAAAGTAGTAAATGTTTTCAAAAGTTATATTAAATGCGAATCGGATAAACATAAGCCTCTTCTCCTTTATATAAACTCATTAGCCATTCCCTGTTTCTTAAGATTGATTAAATACATTAATCACGATTGGTTTGCTGTTTAGGGGTTTCTATCTCTCATTCTCCGTCTAAATTTTATTGCACCTCAAATTAATCCCGATCTAATCGAAGGTATAGACGTCTTATGTACCTACTGGTTATGATCACTTTGGAATGCAAAATACTCACAAATACATGCCCTTAACAACATCAGAGCTAAAATATTATAATAAAAAATCGGTTACATTTATGTATTGGTCACAAAACAATATAAAATTTGTAACCATCACTTTTTCACTTTATAATACAGTAGAGGCAGATATAATGGTCGGTGGTAATTGTTCCCAGGAGAACTGTCGAGGCGGTCAAAATAAATCAAGAAGAATTAACGTGGCAAAGTGTAAAAAACTTGCTCAAATCCTGTGAACTAGGCGAGATTAGAGTCTTGTGAAATATGCGGCTCGCTTTGTCCGCGGAATCCAAACCCTCTGAAAAATAACGTGCAGATAACAAAGGGCTTTTTGACGCGAAGACTAAGCGGCGTCCATTACACGAAATTCCGAAATATTCATTCACACCTCCATAAAAAGGGGAATTTTTTAATCTTGACTTGTTAAGGCATAACCGGGAAAAACTGAGATTATTTCTCTTTTTCAAGTAACCAGCTGTGTCCGCGAATTCGTTTGCTTGGTCACGTATACGTTCCCAACGCTGTGAAAAATAGGTGATGCTTAATAAAACCTACTCCTCCAATTTTGCAAAGCAAGATTTCATTCCAACGATCCAGAAATTTAACGGTTTTCTTAAATTATAATTCATTATAATTTTTATATATTTTATGCATTTTCAATGCGATCTTATAAGATAAATTATTATAATAGAAAAATACTAGAAAAAATCGACTCGGGTCACAAGTGAGATTGACTTGTGACCCGCCTGAGATTCACTTGTGAACCGAGTCGATTTTTTCTAGTATTTTTCTATTATAATAATTTATCTTATGATTCATTGTTAAAATAATTAAATGTTAAATTAAACTTTCTGAGATTTACAAACAACTATAAGCGTAGTTTGATATTAATAAAACACTGCAATATATCGTAACTATATACATACTGACAATTCAGTTGGCTCATCTTCTGTACCTTAATTTGTTCTTCGATTTTCACAGAACGAATTAGTGGATACATTTACAATGTGCCATGATGCACGTCGTTGGAAATGTTTGTACAACGTGTGGAGCTTAGCGTTCATTAGCAGTGCCACGAAGAGATGTATTGTTTTGGTGATTCTTGTTCTTCTCGCTTTTAACTTTAAAGTTCTAAGAGGCAAGATAAGTGCTACAACGCACATATATCTTAAAATTTGTATAATACCAACGCCCTACTATATTATGCTCGTCTAAATATACCATCAGGTGTTGCTCTACTTACATTTTAATAAGCACATAAATGTTTTTTCTCACAGTACTTTCTAATTCACAATAAACACTCATCCATTCACTTGGAGGGCCTTCTAATGCTTTTAAACTTCTTACAATATCGTAAACATGTATACTCGTATACATCTTAGCATGATCTACAGCTATTAGTGTTTCACAATAGATACCATTACGGTGGTATTGGTTTTCAGACAGGCATTAGCTATGTATCGATAAAGACATCGCGCCACTGCAAATTGTTCGCAGCGAGCGGCCGATGTGATTTAAACTAATTGAGGATTAAATGGACTGACGCAATAACGCGCTCCGTCAATTGACTAGTTAAGCTGCGCATCTCGGACTAGCCCAAGTTAATTTATAGGAACCTGCTCTATGATTTTGTAAACTAGCTGACCCGGCCACACGTTGCCGTGGCTCAGTTATTATAATTTGCAATATATATTCTTTTATTAAAAATCAGCAATAGCCCGCTCGCGCGTTCTAAGCCCGCGCGATTTTGTGATTTTGACGGCACAGTGGTGGCATGCGCGTGAGCTGTGCGCGGTACTGGACAGTACTTGGACATTGCAACATTACAACAACATTGTAGAGATAAAATAAAAGTCGCCTTAGTTACTCCTTATTACAACAGCTACCTGCCAATAAAATTCCCGTCAAAATTGGTCCAGGCATTTCAGAGATTAGCCGGAACAAACAGACAAAAATTGTAAAAAAATGTTATTTTGGTGTATGTACCATATATATTCAAACAGACACTCCAATTTTATTTATATTTATAGATGTATAGATAATAATTTCAATTTGTTTGGTTAATCTCTCATAAAATTGTGATTTTAAAACTTTTTTAACAATTGCAAGCTCTGATGATTGTGAAAGTTTATTTATCAAGGTATTAAACAGGCAACTATATGTCTATTAAATGTCTCGTTGATTTTGGTTTTTACCTACTAAATTAATTATTTACATCAAAGTGAGTATTAAATTGTGGGTGCTAGATTGTTGTGAGAGGTTTCCGTCAAACAGTGGATGTTTTTTCGGCTAAAATTGCATTATAACTTAGTACCTTAATATGCTTACGAAGGGAGAAAGGAAGGAAGCAAGGCCCTAAAGTTGATGTTCCAGTGGCAAAGCTAAGCTAATATGGTAACACAACACCATCTAAAGCAAATATTTTTTTCCGTGTATGGTTTTTTTAACTTTGCCATACTATGTGGATTCTGAGGTACTAAGTTTTTTTTATTTCTTCGTCTCTCTATACATTTTTAGTTTAGTTAGATAGTGAAATCAAATGAATAATATGATACGAGTAAAAAAACTACTGTTATCAGAAATACAAAGAAAAAGGCACTACAAATAAATTTTTTTGAGTCAATATTACAGTAGAAATATAGTCAGTTTCTTTCTTTAACAGTGATCTTTGTTAGGTGCCTTTTTTGGAGTGTAGCGAACGAAGTGAGCGAAGCTCCCATGGATCAGCTTCAATGGCGCAATGTCTGTTACGCCATAACTTCCAGAGTTTTTAAACGATTTTAATATTTTTATGGTGAATTTTTTATGGACCAGATGGTGACGGAGCCTGAATTTTGAAATTTGCAAAAAAAAAGTTTTTTCTGTTTTAGGTATTACGCTCCGCTCCAATATATGGTGCTAGCGTAGCTTTATGCTTAGCGACTGCATCACCTAGTAGAATAAGTCCTAATAAACACTCTTAAAGTAATAATATAAAACAGAAAATAAAAAACTAGTAAAGTAAACTTCACAAATCTTTATATATATATAATTCTTCTGTGAGTGTGTATGTCACTGAACTCCTCCTAAACGGCTGGACCGATTTGAATGAATTTTTTTGTGTGTGTTCAAGGGGATCTGAGAATGGTTTAGATTCACAAATCAGCCCGGCAGATGGCGCTGCAGACGGTATCTAGGTTATTTATCTATACTGCAAAAATAACAGGCAGGACAACGTCTGTCGGGTCCACTAGTACTTATATATATATTTTGATCAAAAACTTGATTAGTAAATTATATGGAAAAAACTGTTCTAGAGTAAAAAAATAATGTAACTTATATTCATTTGTTTTATACCCCAATCTCTACTATATAAAAAAATGACTTTGTGGGTTACCTTATATAGTTACCATAGTTACCATAAGCCTCAGAATAACAATTTTGATAATCAATTAACTTTACCATAAGCCTAAGAATAATTTTTTTTATCATCAATTAACGTTACCATAGCAACGCGTAGCCGGGTCATCAATTAACGTTACCATAGCAACGCGTGGCAGGGTCAGCTAATATAATATATTATATTACCTAAGTTACGATAATAACATTTCTAATTAATACGTCCAAACGAATTTACTGATATTGTTCAGGAACAAAATCCTTTTCATCCAATTGCACTCAAATAAAAGCTTAAAGAATATTGGGCTAAATAAATGGGCCACAAAGGATACCATTAAGTACTCTCTAGCTGCAGCCAATAAGTCTAATATCGTTAAAACTTTCCACCTTTAAACTGCAGACGAACCCAAAGCTCTAAGTTGTAACTTGTTTGCAAAGAAAACAATTCTAACATTCTTTTCTTCACTTCCACGCTCGAAACTTGGTAGTAACTTCGAAATCTTCGAATATTCTAAACTGACTTCTGTTTCTTTATCTTTTGGATTGAATTAACATTTTTGGCTTTCTAATATAAACATACATAAAGTTAATTGCATTTGCATAGATATTTTGCTACTACATATATTTTACTCTCTACTAGTTTTTTAATTAAAACACTTTTTGGATATTATTATATTCAAGAATTAAAATCAAGCCATCAAACTACCCCATACTCACTATCCCACTCCACATCGTTATACGAAACAAGACTAGCTCTCAGATTACAGATGGCGCTTATCCACATCATACATATAAACATACGAATCATATAATGAATTTTAACCTATAGCGTCGTCGCCCTGGCTTCGATAAAGGCTACTTAGCCTTCCCAAGTCTATGGCTAACTCAAGGTAGTGTTAAGTCGGTCGTCACAGTCATTATCCGTTAGACCACGGACATAAAATTTACTTTTTGAACTTTCTATACTGATTTCCAACAACAAATAATAAATTATTGCTAAACGTAAAAGAACTAATACGTGCAGAAATACGTGTACATTTTTCATTGACTTAGGTATTATAAGAAAGTTTGACTTACGTTTGAAATGTAGTAATGAAATAGTCGAGTTTATTAAAAAAAACTTTGAGAGTAGTGGCACGGCAACGGCACAACAGCATTATAATTATTGTTAATAAAATTTGTTATTTTTTAAAAATAGTATACACCAATTTTGTGCGGTTCTCCTTGTAATGGCATTTTTTTTGTCAGAAACCAAAAAGGAATTATTTAATTTAAATTGCTGGCTGGTATTGCATCAAAAAATCTAACCTAACCTAACCTGCAATGTATAATAATTAACGCCATTTGATATTATGCCAAAGTCGATTAGGAATCACAACATTATGGGGTAGAAAGACATCCCCTGGTATAGCGTGGGATGGGTGTTATAGTAGTAATAATGTTTTTGAACGTGTACCGCCTTTGAAGGTCTGTTGAATACTAGTATTAGTATTAGTTAGTAGTAGTATTGAATAAAATTTGTTTTTATTCGACTAACATCGTTACATTATTCCGGTGTCTAATATTATTGCCTCGACAAAGCATGTTTGCATTAATTATTCGCATAAACGGATGGATCCAGATGGAATCTGAAATGCAGATCACTTACATTGTACCATAGTTAATATCCGAACACTGTTGTGAATTACTCGAACCTGACTCACCTCTTTCCCTAGCAAATATGCTCCCGCATGACGTCATTTATATAACAGAAGCAACCTGATATAATTATCAAAATTTATAGTAACACTTTACCCAAAATTCCACATCGTTGATGTTTGCGTTTTACTTATTTTACCGCTTTGTTAATTCATATAACAAACGGGGAGAAGCGAATTTATTCTGTGGAACTCGCGGGACTGTTGCCTTTAGTGGCCCTTATAATTTAATTTGGTATATCCATACTCGTGAAACTGTCGCTCATTTGGAAATGAACGCAAAAATTTAAGAAAGCCTTATAGACCCTTAGAAGCCCTTAGTACGAGTAATACGGTATTCAATAACATTGATCGACCATTTTCTAAAATGATAACTCATCTCATAGCGCTTTTTTTTAACTTAGTGAACTTTAAACTAGGTCTGCAATGCAATGCTGCTGATTGCAAATACTGAGCGAAGCACTACCTTACCTACCGTCACCTTAATCATTAACAATTGCCTCGAAAACATCGCGCACCAAACTGGTTGCTGAGACTACATTGATGAAATTTGGCGCCAAATTTCATCAATGTAGTCTCAGCGGTTTGACTGTGATCAGCTTTTGAATTTTTCTTTCGGTGATTAATCCTCCATGGTAAAGCCTATATTTTTTTTACATAGCCTTTGTCGGTCGCATAGATTTAGGATTTTTTTCGCTGCGCCAAAAAGATACATGAAGCGTGGGAGCGAGAATACCTAATCAAGTTCAAACCGCCCAAGAGTAAAAGTGACAATGAATGAAGTACCGATATGTCATTATTTTTGCGAGTATGAGGCCATAGCGTCCCAGTGTGTTCTACGCGGCAGTGAAATTTGTGCTTCTTTCTACTAAATCATCGATTATAATTGAGATTGTTACATTTTACAATTATGGTGTCGTGTTCTGTACCTGGATGTGGTGTCACAAGACGAAATAATCCGCATCAATACACTTTCCTCAGGTAAATACGATTTTGTCGTTAGAAAATGAAAATGAAAATGAAAATGAAAATAACTTTATTCAAATGCACTTAAAAATAAGTAGTTTTGAATCGTCCAACATTTTTTCCTACCACCCATTCAGGACGTCTTTTAACTGACAAGAAGAATGGGCGCAAGAAACTCGTCAGCTTTAACAGAAGTAACGACATTTACAATATAATACGTCGTCACCATATACAATCCACAAAAAAAAAAAAAAAACAAAATTATTTTGTTATGACAATACTAATAGTGTTATGATATCATTATTTCGTTGTTTCGTTGATTACAACAAAGTCAACAAGTATCTGTACTTACTTAAAGTAAGTATCCCAAAACATTGCAATAACATACAGGGAATAAACGACAAATTTAAGAAAACAACAAGATTTATGTTTAGTTTTAGCCAATACTGAATACTGAAGGTTAGAGCAGACCCATTTCCCAAGGCAGCACCCGTTCACGAGCATGACGCATGATACAGCCATCGCTTCGCTCAACCATATCTTAGGGAACGTAACGATCCGCACCACATGCCACCACCCAAGAAATGTATTAAGAGAGCATGTCATACTCTTATCTACCAGTAATAAATTAGTTTTAATTTTTCAAACCATATTATGCGAAATTTCGGCTAGTTATCGGCTCAGAAAGAGATTTTTTCAATAGTATCTTGTTTTTCATTTATATATTTAAGTATATTTCGTGATTTTAAACAGAATTCGCGAAAAAAATGTGTAAAATAGTAATTTGTTTGTTTACGCTAGTGCTTGACAAAGCGGTGACGTCACGAGTATCGATAAAAACTTGAATCATTTTCAATCATTAAATAAATTAGAGCGTGTAACTATAGTATATGGTATACAATTTACACTATTTGTCTATAGATTCAACTGCCACGAAGGAGACCGGTGTCTTCGTATGTCAACAGGGACATAGAGGTAGTGACTCCATCCCCGCTTGCTGAACCGAGAGATTTTTTAGAGAAAATATGAAGAATAAAATAATGACGCATCTCATTTTTGCTAAATGTGTCTTAAAGGTTCTACGTAACGTGCAGTCGCTGTTTTATAACTTATAAAATCATGTTTTAGATCAATACCCCTTAGACAGTCATAGATATCTTCTTATGAAAAATGTAACTGAAACTTATTTTGATCTTAGAGTAAAGCATGATTGTTAAAATTGGATAGGGAAACATTACGAACACACTTGAACAAAACGGTATATTACAGTTTTGTTCAATAAATAAAAGAATTCAAAAGTATGTAAAGTGTTTTAATGAACTGTATTATTTAGTAGTATTCGTGTCGTCGTTTTAGCTTATAGAAGTCCACTGATGGACATAGGCCTACCCCAAGGATTAAATCCAACAGATTTAATTTTTTTGTCAGTATTCATGTATCAGCCTAAAAATAAAATTTCAATTCTTAAAAAGTTAATGTGAAATTTGGAATTAAGAATCGATAATGTGAAATTTTATCATTGATAACACTATTTTTAACTCACACATAGACATTCACTAACACATGTACATATTTTTTTTGTCATGTCTCCAAGGCGCCTATATATATCTTGTACATCCTATATCTATGGTCGGTCGGGTTATAATCATGTATGTTCATGCCAAAATTCGTTCAAATAGGTTGAACCGTTAAGTAGCAGGAGGGAGAAGCGAAATTTGTGAGTTGCCTAAAAGAGAGCTTCGCTCAATTGAATTAAGCTAGGCGAGGGACTGTAGAAGAGTTGCATACAACTGCGCTGTAGAGTTACGCATTTTTCTAAGTATAAATAAAAAAAAACCCCTTTTCTCTATAACCATGCGGACCCACTTAGGTAGGTACCTTAATGTGCTTTCCGGAGCACAAAGGACCTCAATGTAATAAATTTTTTCAACCATACATTGGCCGATTGGAAAGTTGCTTAACATTCGCAGTAATAGATCAATCTGATATTTTTCGCTATTTAAACATGCTAGACTTTTATGTCAGGCGAGACTCGAAGCCTTCACTATCAGGACGAGTACTCTTCCAATTGAACTACGGAGACGTTGAAAGACCTGTCGATTTTTTCTTGTACTAATTTATCGCTATGTCATCTAGCTAGTATTCATTAATAATAATTTTATTATATATTGCATGTAATCAAACACAATATTAACGGGAATATTAATAATAAAAAATAATATTAATAATATAACGTTATTTAAAAATAAACTCAATGGATGGCTGAAATATCACAAGTATTATAGTTTAAAAGATTTTGGTGATGATAAAAAATTAACCAAATTTATTATTGTTATATTATTATACAATACAATATAATATCATTATTTCTGACTTATTGACAAAAATGTAATTTAATTTTTAGTTATGTTATTTAGTTTCATGATTTAATGCATTTTGCTCTACTCGAAAAGAGTAATTAAGTTGTAAGCTAGTATTAAATAAATAAATAAATAAATAAATAAATTTTTCCTACATTCACACCAATAAGCCTAGCCCAAAGTAAGCACTATAAGGCTTGTGTTATGGATACTAGGGTAACGGATAGACATACATATATGATACATAGATATGTAATATTCATAGAAATATATATAAACACCCATGACTCAGGTACAAATGCTCGTATTCTTCATAAAAACATCTGCCCCTACCGGGATTCGAACCCAGGACCGTCGGTGCGAAAGGCAGGATCGCTACCGTTGCACCAAACGGTCGTCAATTAATACCTTAAGATGTACACTTTGCAACTAAATAAATAGAATTGAATTGAATTGAATTTGTTTGACGTACCTATTGTATATTCACTAAAAAAAAATGTACGTTGCTTCGAAAGTTTTCCTTCTCTAAAGAATCCCAATTTCGTAAAATAAAGTCGACCGACTTAACGACAACAACAAACAGTTCTCGATAAACGACCGAAGAGATTCAATTCGCAATGTCCCTTGAATATGTAGCAGGGGCCATTCTATGAGTTCCTAAAGCAATACTGTGGCTGATGTGTGAGTGAGATGCCTCTATGCGATACCGTGTATCGCTATCGCTACTGACAGGTCACAGGGATCTTATGAAATTTTTTACACAAGTATAACAATCATATTCTTTCTTTGTTTAAAGTTGATTCATCATATGATATAACAAATTAATATCAGAGGCCTTAGTGCGAGTTTACGCATTCGATACTCGTTAGTATTGGAATAATTAGCATTCACAATAATAATTAATTGCTGAAGGCTTATACGCAATTATTAAATTAATCGTAGATGCTAAATTAAATTTGCTAATTATAGCATCGATCCCAGCAATCGTTTGCGTTCGCGTCCTGCGCTTATTAGAAATATTGAAGCATAAGCCGGTAACAGAACTTCCCCCAGAACGTCTTGAGAAAAAAATGTTTTACTAAACGTTGGGGGGCGGTATTTTTTATGTCAAAAATGTGTATAAAGTTTGAAATGAATCGGTCAAGTAGTTTTGGAATGACAGTGAACACGGACTTTGAAAAAGTAGTTTTGAGAAAAACGCGTCTGTAGTCTTTTTTGACATATAAAATACCGCCCCGTGAAAACCGCAAGACGTTCTGGGGGAAGCTCTGTTACCGGCTTATGCTTCAATATTTCTGCATGAAAAAATTACCCTAATTTGTCGAAAGTATGCTCAATAATGTACAAAAAGTCCGAATAAAATTACTCAACCCATATTTAAGAAAAAAATTCGCAAAAAAAGTCTTTTTTTACCTTGAAACCCTAACCCCTAATTAGCTAATGCTAATGTCATTCGATGCGAATTAATGTGAAAAATGTTTTATATTTTTCATTTGAGGTGGACTGAAAACTGCTAAACTATAAAAATTTATTATAATATGTTATGTTGTCGTTATTAAGAAATATTAGTATTTCACAAATCACAGCTATTCATAATCAAATTAAAAATTATTTTAACAAATAGCATAGCAATACCACGTAACACTATTGGAAATATTCAATAGTTCGTTAAGATCAGGTGTTTTTCCAGACGTTTGGAAAATTGCAAAGGTAGTCCCTATCTATAAAAGTGACGATAGCAGCGCGGTAAGTAATTACAGACCCATTTCTATGTTAGATGTTTTTGGTAAGCTGCTCGAGTTCTTTGTCAGCTCTGCAATTCAAGGGTTTTTTAAACAGCACATCACCATACATCAGCACGGATTTATTCACTCGAGGTCAACAACTACTAACTTGGTTGCTTTCACTGAAAAAATAGTGACTGCTATGGACAATAACAAACAGGTTCATGTTGTTTACACTGATTTTAGAAAAGCCTTTGACAGCGTTCCTCACAGAGTTTTGATCGCAAAGCTTTATGAAAACGGGATCTCGAGTCCTCTTTTGGATTGGATTTGTTCTTACCTCAAGGGAAGATCTTTCTATGTGGTGTTAAATGGTTCTAAATCTTCGGTATTTCCTATAACTTCTGGAGTTCCGCAGGGGTCTCACCTTGGCCCAATATTGTTCAACATTTTTGTTAACGATATACCTGACTGTATTCGGAATACCAATCCTTTTATGTATGCCGACGACTTAAAGATACTTAAAGTTGTTGAATCGCGGGGTGATGCTCACGATTTGCAACATGACATAAATCAGCTTGTTAAATGGTGTGAGACAAATGGTATGTCTCTTAATCCAGATAAATGTATTCACATCAACTTTACCCGTCGTCACAAAAAGGTCATACATTACACGTACAAAATTAATAACGTTGTTCTTAAAGAAGTTGATACTGTAAAGGATTTGGGGCTTATGTTGGATAAGAAACTCACTTTTATTCCCCATATGGAGCAAATGGTTACAAAGGCATCTAGGATGCTTGGTTTTGTATTGCGCAATATAAAAGAACTTCAGAAACCCAGCACTAAAATAACCTTATACAACAGCTTGGTTCGCAGTATATTGGAATATGGATCTACAGTCTGGCGGCCTCACTTTGCTACTCATGTATTGAGAATTGAGAGGATACAGAAAAGGTTCTTGTGGCACTTGATTTACGCGGAAGGGGCAGCTAAAAAAATTAAATCCTATGAGGATAGACTTAAATATTTCAAGCTAAGCAGTTTAGAGAATCGCCGAGACCTACTAGATCTGTCCTTTTTCTTAAAGCTACTGACAAATGAAATAGATTGTCCTCAATTATTAGGCCTAGTGAATTTTAGAATCCCTTTCCATCATCCTCGCCACATTATCGAAAAACTGTTTGCGCCACCGCCGCGTAAGACGAACTTTGGTCAAAATTCTCCAATCTCGCGGCTTTGTAGAATTTACAATGAGCACAGTTCTCAGCTGGACATATCATATTCCTACGTAAGAAATCGGAGACTGTTTATTAACCTGCACCAAGACGCAATTTAATTTTAAAAGGATAGATAAATTATTGTTCTAGTTGGGTGAACTATTTAATTAAGTGCATGTGGTGTTTGTCTGTAATAGATTGTACAATTAGATGATAAGTTTGTGTAAGTTTAGTAAGTAAGAATAAATTGTAGCAGTCGTTGACAAACCTTATAAATAAATAAATAAATAAATAAAAAAACACGAAATTAGTGAAAAATAGCATTAATTTCCATTACTAATACGCAGTAGTGAATAATGTACCTAAACTTGCTACTGCGCATGTCACGTGTTTTCAAAATCATGTTCAACTTATTTGCCGGGGACAATACTTGTAATCGAATGCGTTATAGATTTCTATGAAGATTCGTAGTTCCTGATGGTTACCTCTAGGGGCGCTTATCCAAAAATCCATAGTAATATTTTACGCGGACGATATCGAGTACTGAAGTGTAAACTCGCACTAAG